>OX421423.1:47500-1475755 GCA_949126915.1 Musotima nitidalis | reverse complement strand
CCCGCAGTGCCCTCCATAGGTCCCTCTTAGTTTCCCCCCCGGTAGTCAGTACTAAGGGCACCCAGAGTCGTCGGTCTCTGGGTGTTACCTTTTCCCTAGCGCCTCCTGCGCCCTACCGGGAGGTACTCAGCCCCCCCACCACGACAAGGTGGAGACCAGTCGGGGGGGAGAGTAGGCCCCCTGGCCTAACACGAAATAAGGTGATGCTGTGTGTATGGTGGGATTGGAAGGGCATTGTTTATTATGAGCTTTTACCGCCCGGCAAAACCATCGATTCTGATCTTTACTGCCAGCAACTGATGAGATTAAAGGAAGCAGTCGAGAGAAAACGGCCGGAATTGATCAACAGGAAGGGTGTGGTCTTTCATCACGATAACGCTAGACCACACACATCTTTAGCCACTCAGCAAAAATTAAGAGAGTTCGACTGGGAGGTCCTAGTGCATCCACCATATAGCCCTGACCTTGCGCCTTCAGATTTTCACCTGTTTCGGTCTCTGCAGAATTCTTTGGGTTCTGTAAGGTTGACCTCAAAAGAGGACTGCCAAAACTATTTGTCCCGTTTTTTTGATCAGAAGTCCCAAAGTTTCTACAGTAACGGGATAATGTCTCTGCCCACAAAATGGCAGAAAGTTATTCAACAAAACGGTACATATATATTGTAAATAAATGTAAATAAACTTTGAAAAATTTGTCTTGACTTTTCATACAAAAATACGAAAAGACTTTTTCCCCAACCTATTATTATGTACAATGTACCTTTGGACTTTTCAGGATGGTACACCTTCATCATCGAGTACAGCAGGGAGCCCAAGTCTCTTCAGCGGCGACGTGGACCGCTGGATCTATGGCCCTTCCAGGCACAGCACTGGGGTCCAAAATAGCAGGTCAGCGTAAAGAAAAGTCCTTCATCATCGCTAACATTCAGCCTAACGTACCTTCTGTCATGATCAATGAAATCATACCTTTAACATGCAACGAACGAGCACGAACCTCCTCACAAGTAAAGCTCCTATCAGACGCGAAAGATTATTTTGAATTTTAAATTTCGAAACAAAACAAAATGAATTGAAGCAGCCCAGTGGTGATAGCCCATTATCGCTTGCTCCGTGCCTCGGAAAGCACGCTAAGCCGTTGGCCGCGGCTGTCATGAACATCTATGGCAGTCGTTATAAGGAAGTCAGTGCCTTCTAACAGACTTACAGTTGGTTTAACCATATAATGACGTTTCCCTCTGGGTAGCGGAGGTCAGACGGCAGTCGCTCCACGTAATAACTGAAACTCAGTCAAATCTGGTTGAACCAGTGAGCAGACCCTGGGCCCTAAGCTTAACTCTAGGGCAACCGGGATAATGCTAGGATATGATGAATTGGTTTGGTACTTTAGTCACAATCTTTATTTGTCTTTGAACTCCGAGCAGTGAGCTACGAGAGCTTCAATGGATAGTTGGATAGATACCTAGATAGGTATATTGACAAAACTTCAAAAGTACAGATTACAAAAAACGTAATTTAAAATGCCAATTTAGACAGGCAGTTGCTTTGTTGATAATATGGTTCTTGATCTTTTCCTAGGGTGATGGTCCAACACTCTACTCTGGCCGCAGTGCCATCCTCTCCACCATCCTACGACTCCTCAGGATTCTGGTACATCCTGGCGATGGTGCTGCCCTTGTTCAGCATACCTCGCTGTCAGCACAGAAGGTTTGATCCAAGGTTACTACAATTTTAGTCAATTTTAGCAAGTATTTTGATAATAGACATATCATAAAAAAGTCCACGCGCGATTTTAAGTGCCTTAGACCTGAGGGCCTACTCTAATTCAACGAAAACGAAACTTCGTATATATCCATTCCTTTCACTCGATAATGATATACCCAAGGAGTGACAGAGATAGATGCAACGAAGTTTCGTTTTCGTTGAATTAGAGTAGGCCCTCTGGATGCCAGCTGATTCCTTGACCAAACCATGTACCGATAAAACATGACAAAACGCTTAAAGTCATATCACAAAACAAGATCTAAATTTAACTCAACTTTTACTTGATAAAATGAATACATTGACAGCACTAGTTTTAAACCTGGTTCAACTTTAGATGTTATTTCATAATATGCCCCTTAAAGCTCAGAAGACCACGACAAAATAAAATTTGGTAGAAGTTATATACATAATTTTGTAAATAATATATTAAATGAAGAATATACAACAGTTAGAATAATAAACAGACAAAAAAATAGCAGATAAAAAGCTACCCTACTCAATCAAGCTCACTAAAGCCGCGGTGCGTTGGAGTAACCGTAACGCCCTCTAGTATAAACTGAATAAAACCGAAAAGCAGAAGTTAGTTTTTGCATATTTGCTAACTAGGTACTAACTCTTATTTTAACATAGGAAATAAATATAAGTATATACTTATATCACTATATAGTGTTGACCACAATTAAAACTATGTTCGTTAACCACAATCAAAACATTGTTTCATGTGGTGCCCAAGACCTTGGCTACACGCAAACTGTGTATTTAATGATAAAAAATAAATGACTAATGTGGTTGTTACTGTACCTTACCAATATTTATATTTAACTTCTAATCGACAGAACCCCGAATTTAAGTATTACTATGCTATTCATGCTAGCTAACAGATTACACCAAAAAAACAGAAATAAAAAAAGAAAAATATAAGTACAAATAACGTCAAGTAAGTGGAATTATAAAGATAAATTAAGAAATAAAAAATTAATTCAACTAAGAAACAATTTCTGAAATGTACTAAGCTATAATTAAATTTACTGAAAACAACTAATTACATAAAAGAGATTCCACTTTTATTTATTTAAAATTGTAAGGAGTGTTTTTACAGTAACGCTATCTAGAAAGCGTAAGACAAACTAAAAACAAAATATTTGAAGCATGCGCTTGGGACTTGCTTCACGTCATGTGCTGAAATTGCAATTCTATCATAGAAGTTCAATATATCAATACTAGATGGCGCTTAGAACATATACTCATTTTCTTTAAATTTGTTTCTGCAAAGTTGTTATTTTAGCGCATGCTATTCATGCTAGCTAACAGATTACACCAAAAAAACAGAAATAAAAAAAGAAAAATATAAGTACAAATAACGTCAAGTAAGTGGAATTATAAAGATAAATTAAGAAATAAAAAATTAATTCAACTAAGAAACAATTTCTGAAATGTACTAAGCTATAATTAAATTTACTGAAAACAACTAATTACATAAAAGAGATTCCACTTTTATTTATTTAAAATTGTAAGGAGTGTTTTTACAGTAACGCTATCTAGAAAGCGTAAGACAAACTAAAAACAAAATATTTGAAGCATGCGCTTGGGACTTGCTTCACGTCATGTGCTGAAATTGCAATTCTATCATAGAAGTTCAATATATCAATACTAGATGGCGCTTAGAACATATACTCATTTTCTTTAAATTTGTTTCTGCAAAGTTGTTATTTTAGCGCATGCTGTAAGTATATTTTTACATTAATTTTTTTTTAAACTGTGATTGCTTTCTATATGATACGTCATGAATATACCACATCATAGGGCTAGGTAATCTCACTAAGCTTCCAGCCTTAATCTAAGAAAAGTTTCTGACTAGAAAACAGACAAAATTACCTTTATCTATTATTTGTACATATAACACAAACTCAGAATATAATTATAGAAAACATACAGAATAGAACAAATACTGTTCATGAACATAAATATAATGTCTATTGACCGGAAACAAACCTACGACCTTAGGAGCGGAAACCATAGAGAAATGTAATAACTAGGGCGGAAACCGTTCAGCATCAATAAAAATTAAATTTGACACTTGACACTGGCAAATTTTAAATTGCCAATTGGGGAGAAAAAAAAAAAATTAAATTATTTCATCACAAAAACATTTATTGTAAACACAGTTTACAGGTTTGATTGTGATATATCTGTCTAGTAGGCTATAAACGTACAGGTTTGGATCTAGGCTTTAGCTGTGGTCTGCCTCATGGGCGTACATATTTCATGTCAAATAATATTTGTTACATTAATGACAAATAATGTAACGTTTTTGCAATATGAAGAAATTATACAAAAACTTCTCGAAAGTAAGTAGATATATAAACAAATTACTATATGAGCCTAAGTTTAAAATATTTCCATTATCATGTTAGGATTATCCCGGTTGGCTTAGACTTAGGCTTAGAGCCCAGCGGGCGGGATACCAGAAGCTAGAAACCCAAGCACGTGTGCCTCGCCCCTTTTTCAACAGCGGTGGGCGTCGTCGGAAGTTTTTAGTGTGTAGGACTGCGGTGGTCGCGTCTGCCGCAGTGAGCCCCACACCCCCTCCCGGTCTCCCCCTTTGGCCGGGAGACAGTGCGTAAACAGCATTTTTATAACGACTATAATAAAGAAAAAAAGCCTTAGAGCCCACTGAGCCCAGGGTCTGCTCACTGATATAACAAGATTTGAGCTGAATTTCAGTTATTCTGATTTTTCGACTTCCGCATACATACATAATATCACGCCTGTTTCCCCGAATAGGTAGGCAGAGGCATAATATATGTCCACATTTCGCCAATAATATTTTTGGTCCCACTTGGCTATAGGTGGCGAGCCTATTGCCGCTTACCGGGAACTTTTATGTTCGCCAGAGCCTCGTCCGTTGATCGGCAGGTGCACCACTTGCAGATGAGGTGGGCTTGGTTTCCATAGATGTTGGTAGAATCCCTTTCCCCCCCGACTGGTCTCCACCTTCTCGTCGGGGGGGGCCTGAATACCTCCCGGTAGGGCGCAGAGGGTGCTAGGGAAAAGGTAACACCCAGAGATTGGCGACTCTGGGTCTGTGAAACTAAGAGGGACCTATGGAGGGCGCAGCGGGCGGGCCAGGAGGGCCCGTCAAGCAGCGCCAGGAGGATCTTAGACAGCGGGTGGAGGGGGCCCCTGCTGTCTAACCATAGACCCTCCGAGAAGTCGGCCTCCCGGTTTTTAGTCCGGGGGTCCGGGCCCCCGCCTTTTTTTCAACAAACGGCGGGCGACGTCGGAAGATTTTTAGTGGGTATTACTGCTGGCAGTCGCGTCTGCCGGTGGTGAGTCCCCCACCCCTATTCGGTAGGCAGTGCGTAAATGCAATTTGTAACCGACGTAAAACAAAAAAAATGGTAGAATCCCTATAAATCAGTATACTAATTTTAATTTAATTTAAAATTTCCATTTTCCAGCACAATACTAACCACGGCAGAACTGCTCCTCACCCACATGGGGGAGTTGTGCCGCCAGATCCGGCTTCACGTCCAGCGGCTGGCCACCGACCAGCTGGGCCGGGATCTCTTCGCAATAGTAGTAGACTCCGTGCTCATGGTGTACGCTGTCGGCTTCCTCATACTCTCCGTGTACCAAGCTAATCTCATTGGCTAAACGAAATAAAAAAATCTGAAAGAAAATTATGTAATTTATAGCAAGTTTGAGTCTAAATAATTATATCAAATAAAATTGGTACAAAAGAATTTTTATTTCATTTTATATGTCATACTGTATTGTAGTTCCCCCGTGCTAAGTGGTGAAAAACAGTCATCCAATACCCAATGAGAATATGAAACGCCTGGGCAGATCATTAAGTGCCTAGTCATATTATGGAATACTTGGCCAGATTATGAAACGCCTAGTGTGATAATGAAACACCCAGTAAAATTATGACATGCCTGGTCAAAGCTTAATATACCTAGTCTTATTATGAAGATCCTGGTTGTAATATGAAATGTCCAGTCAACATTTGCCTATTTAAATTAGATAATTCGTAGTCTAATTCTAAAATGCAAAATTATTTGTATTTGACATTTTATCTTATCATGTATGAGAATTAGTAATAACTATAATAGCAAGAGATAGCAATCAAATAAAATTTAACTAAAAAAAAAAAAAATTTTTTATAGCTAACTGTAATGCAGAAAGATATGATTCAATAATACATAAAAAATAAAATAGGTAGGATGAAGCCCGGGAACTAGTGTTCCCGATCGATAGTTATCGATAATTATTATATTTCACATTGCATGTTTCAAAAAATATTTTTTATTTATTTATTTATTTATTTTTTTCTTTTAAATAATGGCTTCGTGCGTCTAGCACATCTAGCCAGTGTCAAGTAAGTGACATATTAATAATATAATTTAATTGTAAATAAAAATGAGTGGTGATAAAGATGATAAATGAGATACCCTCCCCTAAGCCTCTTGAGTCCTCAGTAAAGATGTGGGACTATATTGAGATCGCACATGGACTCCTTGAGAGACTTTGAAAAGTGATGTTGCACTAACACTTATGTATATTCACAAACACTAAAAGGTTAATAATTCACCGTTATTACACAAAATATCACAAATTTGAGAAAAAAAAACAAAACTGCAGACATGACGCTTCACTTTCCCGCCAAGAAGTCACGGCCTATAATGGACAACAGCTACATTACTGTTTTTTTTTCTCTCTATCGTCTTCGTACGTTTAGCACATTTAGCCAGTGTCAAGCAAATGATATATTACTAATATAAAAATCATCGTAAATGAGAATGAGTGGTGATAACGATGATAAATGAGATGCCTTCCTCAAAACCTCTTGAGCCCTCAGTAAAGATTTGGAACTATACTGAGATCTCACATGAACTTCTTGAGAGAATTTAAAAAATAATGTTGCACTGTTTTGATTGAACGTTCACACGAACACTCATGTATGTTCACAAGAACTTAATGGTTATGGTCCACCGTTATTCCACATTAATGTTCGAAACATCACAAATTTTAGAAAATAAAACAAAACTGCAGACATGACGCTTCACTTTCCCGCCAAGAAGTCCTACATTACTGTTAAAAAAATTCTAATACTGTTCTAAATTGTTAAACTATCGATAGTCCAATATAATTATAGTAGTAGTAATCGATGCAGACTATAGTACGGTACATGAGCGGTGCTTGAGACATCCTGCGGCAAAGCAAGCCGATATCCTGGTGCAAAGGCAAGACCTGGTTGCCAAAGTGAACTGGACTCTCGATCGTGTCTCTCAGTGGGGATCTGAAAACCTGGTCGAGTTTAATGCCACCAAAACCCAGGTTTGTACATTCTCGTCCATGTTACCCAACCATACCCAAATTACGGGAGGCAGTTAAAATAACACCCTCGATGTAGCATTTCGGGTGTAGGTCCTGGCCGATGTCCATGCAGAGAATGCTGAGATTTGCTGAAATGGGCCACGCAGAGGTCTGAAGAGAGGGAGGAGTATGGATTAGAATGTCTTTGTCACCCACCATACTCCCGGACCTTTCTCTAACCGTTTAACACTTTTTTCGTAGTTCGGATAATTTCTTAGTTGAAAAAAATTTCAGCTCAGATTTTAATTTAGAGCAGGCAACCCAAAATGCCATTAAAGATTTTATTTATTCTCGCTCCCGCAGTTTTTTTGAGCAAAGGAATGAATAAACTCCCTATAAAATGGGAAAGTGCATAGATGATAACGGTACATACATACTTTGATTAATTACATTGAAAAATTGTATGGTGTGTAAAGGGATCCAAGATCTAAGAAGCCCAAGCCAACCTCACCTGCAAGTGGTGCACCTGCCGATCAACGAACGAGGCTCTGGCGAACATAACAGTGTCCGTAAGCAGCAATAGGCTTGCCACCTATTACTTGGGACCAATTACTGGCGAAATATGGGCGTATAATATGCCTCTGCCCAGCCCTTCGGGGAAACAGGCGTGAATGTATGTATGTCGTACCAGATAAACGTTTCAAACTAACCTTGACGATTTTCTTGCCCGTTCTTTTACGATCAAGCTCCCGCCCGCAGTGAATAGGCGCGCTAGTTTTTAAGTTTTGACCTTCATAAGAGCTCTTTTGAGCCAAACTTGAATAAATGAATATGAATTTGAATTTGAAAAAAATTTGATACTTACAGATATTTTATAACCGCCTAAAGTGCCTGCAGTGAATCGGCTGTCCAAAACTACAACCTAGCAAAAGACATTTTTTTAAAACACGTTTTAAAAATAAAAAAAATTTGGTATTAGAACGTGTCTTAAAAAATAAGTACCTATGTCTTTTGCTAGGTTTTGGTATTGGACAGCCGGAATGGGCGCGCCAGGTTTAAAGCGGACGTTCATAAGAGCTTTATTGAGTCAAACTTGAATAAAAGACCATTGACCTGAAAGTTTCGGCTTTTGTTTTAGATTAAATATTATATGATATTATGTATGAAAAATTTTGAAAAAAGAACAGTTTTGCTTTTTCTATGTAAAACATCAATTTCATATGTTGGCAACTAATATTTGACAAACCACAGAAACACCCTTAAAGCTGCGCGCGCATAACAAACAATGCTGAAAATGCACTCGCACTGTTCAGGCTGATTAAGCCTTGCCTTGCCTAGCCAACTAGCCTAGACACTTTTGTATTTCCTCCGTGTGCTAGACTCAGTCAGTGTCGGTTTGTCGCACGAGCGTGATGGTCGCTCACGCCATGCTAGTCGCGTTCCTCGCGCTAGGTGCCGCTGCGCGTGCGCAGGTAACAAAACAACACATCTTTAATACAAACGTTAAATGTGTCAGTGATAAGGTTTAGATAATTAAAACAAAAATTAAGGATAACAAAAATAATAACTACAGATAACTAAAATGCAAATTGAAACTTAAAATTCAGTTAACTAAAATATAAACAATATGTTAAGTGAATCATATGACTATGTTTTTTGTCTTATTAACATTAGTTTGTACATGGTGTGTCATTATAATTAGGCATGATATTTTCTAAACGTATTTTCAAAGATAAAATAAAACTTATAAAGTTTTTCTAACATCAGAATCAACTAGAAGATAACAATACTTTTACAATCAGTTATATACGAGTATATTATTTGCGAACAATTTAACTGTGATCATTTTAAATCGTTCTTTTATTGGTTGGCGAGATGATGCCTGAGCCCAGTAGGAGAATCAATCTGTGAAGGATGCCGAAGCCCAAGAAAAGAAGTCTTGGGCTTCGGCATCCTTCACAGGCTGAGATGATAATATGACTTTAAGTTTGAAGAAAATCAATTTATAACACTTTTAAAGCAAAAGATTTAGAAAACTTGTTTTAAACCACTCTGAAAAAGTTTTCTTTTGAGACTAATCGTAGATAGGACTGGTTTGGAAAAGTATAACGTTACAACTAAATGACACTGGGTAAGAAGTCTTAGAACAATTATTATTATAATACTTACATGTTGTTGCCCTTGACTTTGTCCGCGCGGACCACACGATAAATGAATGAATGCAATAAAAAGAAAAGTTTATAAATTTTTATGTGATTTTTAACACAACTCAATAATTTCAGAACTTTAAACTAAAATCTACAATATCTAATAGTTTTTCTCTCATCTGTGAGTTTTACCAAATTTTTCTAACTATCTATCAAAGACAAACCGTTAAATCACAATCTGTCGCGCGTTATTTTGTCAACTGTTTAAAGCCTGTCCATGATTGGCTGGTCTTGCCATCAAGACCAGCCAACCTGGGACGGGCTGGAAGAGTTAGGAATCAAACAAAGATATCAGTCAAAAAATAAAATGCGAATATAATAAGTATTTTTTTTAATTAAAATAATTGAAACAAATCTCTTCGAACACAAATTAAATATAAATTAAAAAGTAAAACATTTTACACAAAAACACAAATTAGGTTATGTTCGGTGACTAACTCTTATTTATTATTTAACTGCACTTTTTTAGGTTTCGTTAACACTCCCTACAATTTATTATAATACAATGCGTTATTATTATTAACACGAAATCTGTTTTAAATCACCAAAACACTGTTTGTTTACATTTCACATCAAATGAATTTGACTGATAACAACCGAAGATGGCGACGACGACGGGCGGCTGAGCGGGGAACATGAAGTTCAACCAATCAGAGCGCGAAGTGCGTTCTGTCGCATGCCATTTTACAATCTGACGGTTTGTCTTCGATAGATTATAATCCATCGAAAAATAATGCGTTAAATTGTAAGCAGTTTGTTACGGATCACAATTTTTCGACAGATTACAATATCGCGGGATAGATTATAATTTAACGTTATTTACAATTTTACGGTGACATATACATGTAAACCTGAATCAATAAGTCGGTGAGTAATGCATATCAACAATACGAAAGGAATGTGCAAATTATTATATGACGACCGATATGGCGTGGTGGCGAATATACCCGCATTCCACTCCTGTCGTGGGTTCGGTTCCCACATAGGACAAATCTTTGTGTGTATAAATATAAATATTTGTTCTGGTCTTTTCCTATGTATATTAAGTATGTGTTGACAAAAAAATAAGAATTTATGTATGTTTATCCGTTGTTTCGTATCCATAACACGAGTTCTTAACGATACTTATCTTGGAACTAACGTATTATTATTTGGGTAGCGAGTAAAAAACGGTGCACACCTATCGAGAATCCGATATGCGTCATTTTATCAAACATTTAATGATGACGAGTGAAATTACTCATACTTCAAGGAATGGTTACTTCATCATTCATCGTCGCCATAAGAGCACCCAGATGTACGCGTCGGTGCCTCCCCAGGTGCTGACCGCTTCAGATGTCGCCTTCACAGTAGAAATACTGAAGGCTATTACAGGGAGAGGTTTAGTCGGTTCAAGTCCGACATAACCACACGCACCGGGCGTGTGGTATGCGGGGGCATTATCTCCCTCCTACCACCGTGGGGGGGTAGTTCCAAGTAGGGTTCTTGTTGTTTTTCTGAAACGCAAAAAAAAAACTACTGGACAAAGGCTTGCCTAATTATTTTCTATATACTATCTTAAGCGTCCTGCCTCCACCTGTTTGTCTTTTGACTTGTATCAAAGCACCTATTCCTCGGAATCAATAATAAAATTGGCGATATTGTTTTTTTAATGTGACACGTCATAATGGCTACATCCTGCCTGACGGTAAGCAGTCGATACAGTCCAAAAAAATGAAAGCGCTTCATATCGTAAAATAAGCACGGTACAAAGCGCATCCAATCATGACGGCCAGCGAAAATGCCGTTTCACGCCCCGCTTAAAAGACCCGGGATCATAGGAAATAGGAAACACATGAGCCGGCAGCGAATTTCAGAGCTTAGTAATCTTGCTCAGAAACGACTTCCCAAATTTTTTGGTTCGAGTGCTAATGTGTGCCTATAAATTTTGGGAAATTTAATACTGAACACGTGCTTCTTATCACAAACCAAAATGAAAGGGTACATACTCCACCACGCGGACCCAGTGCGGATTGTTTTATTTTATTTTTATTTATGTAAATAGGTACAACAGCATGTTCACATGCATACTTTAACATTCAGTAAAGGTTTAGGTTCCGGACTCACATGAGAACCGATTACAGGCGTAAACAGCGGCTTAAGCGGGGCGTGAAACGGCATTTGAGCAGGCCGTCATGAGTGGATGCGCTTTGTACCGTGCTTATATCACGGTATGAAACGCTTTAATTTTTTTTTGACTGCATCGTCTGCTTACCATCAGGCAGGATGTAGTAATTATGACGTGTTACATAAAAAAAACATTGTAGATACAGAGCACACGTTAATTTATAAAAAATGTAATGTAAATAAATGAAATGAGAGAAAATTCTATATAATTTAATTCAACGGAATTGATAACATTTTCTTGCCCGTTCTTTTACGATCAAGCTCCCGCCCGCAGTGAATGGGCGCGCTAGTTTTTAAGTTTTGACGTTCATAAGAGCTCTTTTGAGCCAAACTTGAATAAATTAATATGAATTTATGAACAATTTAAACAAAATAAAAACAAAAAATATACATATATAATTGTTTACTTATATTTACTTTGTTCCAGCACTTTGTTTTTGAATTCATTCAAATTATCCTTAAAAATATCGATTTCATATATATTATTATAGTGTTATATGCGAAACAGATTCTAGAAAGCAGATGGTGGATTAGAAGAATATCTCAATTTCTAATGCTACAATGTATGAATAACGAAAAATTTATAGAGGAGTCACAGCGTTGTAATTAGAACGGTATCTGTTTGTTAGTCACATTCCACTGTTGTTTATATTTATAAAACACGAGTCGAGTCGCGTGGTGTTAGTTGTTCCCGCTTGATTGCTTAGGTGCTCGAGCCTTTGTGATAAGTTGATAACGATGAGCACATACTTGTGATTAAATCAATTCAATTTACAGTCATGTATGTATTACGTGTATATATGTGTAAGCATGAGTGTAAGCATGTGTTTATGCAAGTGTGTATGCATGTGTTTATGCAAGTGTGTAATTATGTTTTTATGCAAGTGTGTATGCATGTGTTTATGCAAGTGGACTCCTCAGTGCCAAAAGATGTGGCGTCCTGCTGGTAGAACTTTTTAAGCCTCCCAATAGATGGCTTACCGATAACGGCTACCAGCCAGTTAGCTGAAAAAGAACATAATGAATTTAAACAAGTATGTAAATAAAAGCGTGGTTGTTATGTGAATTTTGCCAGACCCTGCTGACTGGCCGACCAATCCGAAAATTATAGAAATATTGACAACCGACATGGCGTAGAGGTCAGAATACCTGCACTTCACTCCAGAGGACGTGGGTTCGATTTCCACACAGGACAAATCTTTGTGTGCATGAACATGAATTTATATTCTGGTCTGGGTGTTTCCTATGTATATTAAGTATGTATGTACAAATGTTCTTAGTGATACTTATCTTGAAACTAAATAATTGGTGTGAGTAAGATAATATTTATTTATTCAATTAAAAGGAACTGGATTATTCATTCTTAACAATGTATAGTGTTCTTTGTGAGTTATTTTTTGACCAAGACAAATGTCCACTGTGTTCCCATTTCTACTGATTGACGGGGCGTGGACATATAATCTATGGTCTAATGCGGATTATTAAGACCCTCATAACCCGCTGCAGTGCACGCGTTATTTCATTACGTATAAAAAAAAGTGAAAACAATGTATTTTCTCTATATTTGCTCCGTACCTACGCGTAGGCTAAACTTCGCGACATAAATAAATAATTAAATAAAAATAAATATTTCTGGCATTTACACCAATTATTTAGTTCCGAGATAAGTATCATTAAGAACTTGTGTTATGGATACTAAATAACGGATAAACATACTTACATACGTTTTTTTATGTAAATACATACTTAATATACATAGGAAAACACCCAGACCAGAACAAATATTCATATTCATGCACACAAATATTTGTCCTATGTGGGAATCAAACCCACGACCTCAGTGGAGTGGAGCGGGTATAGGCGCCACCACGCCATATCGGTCGTCAAAATGTCCAAATATTTAATATATTTGATCACCTACCAAAATAAAATAACAAAAGACCATTAAGTTAACGAGTATATTATACGCCACCAGCTGCTCTTTGCATTTTCTTAGACTAATAACATCGCTAACACATTTCACCTGAAATCTATCAATGCCTTTAGGCAATCCATAATGCATTTAGCTTGATGACAGCCCCAAGGTCACCTACACAGATTCTTACGTCACAAAATCGCATTGGGACTTCTTGGCGGGAAAATAAAGTTTGCAGTTTTGTTTTAATTTATAAAACTTGTGATATTTCGAACATTATTGTGTAAATATTAATACGGTGCATTATTAATCGTAAAGTGTTTGTGAACGTACATGAATGTTGGTAAATGAACCAAAACAGTGCAACATCACTGTTCAAATTCTCTCAAGAAGTCTATTGTGAGATTTCAGTATAGTCCCACATCTGTACGAGGACTCAAAGGGTTTAGGAGGATATCTCATTTACCATTTATTTTTATATTGTCTTTATCACCACTCATTCTCATTTACTATGAATGAAATATTATTAATATATCTTTTTTTGACGACCGATATGGCGTGGTGGCGAGTAGGTATACCCGCACTTCACTGCTAAGGTCGTGGGTTCTATGTAGATAGGACAAATATTTGTATGTAAGTATAAATATAAATATTTGTTATGGTCTGCGTGTTTTCCTATGTATATTAAGTATGAATTTATAAAAAAAAGTATTTAAGTATGTTTATCCGTTGTTTAGTATCCATAACACAAGTTCTTAATGATACTTATCTTGGAACTAAATAATTGGTGTAAGTGTCAGAAATATTTATTTAATTTGACACTGGATAAATGTGCAAAATGCACGAAGCCATTATTTAAAAAAAAAAATATTGTGTGAGTAGAGACTGTACTGTAGCCTTTGAAATCACGGTTCACGGTTTGAAGGCCTTCATCTCCTGCGTCACAAAACCGCATAAGCGTGACAACTGACAGCAGATGTCACCGGTGACACTGAAGCTGCATTTTATAACAGGCAGTGTCGTAAAACAATCGTTAAACTGCCCAGTTATAATAAACTACACTTGCGAGCAAAAGTATGGAATCACTTGCTTGAATTTGATTCCACGCGATCTTGAGTACTTAATAACTAAATAATAATAATAAAAATGATACCATTTTAAAGGTTAAAATGTAGTCTTTAAATTGATATCAAATTCATTCAAATGGCTCCATTATTTCTGGAGCTATCCTGGATTAAGTGAAGGAGGTAGGAAAAGGCAAGGATAACGGAAAAATTATGATTGAAAAAAACAACAAAAATAAATTAATAAAAACTTTATTTCGCCTAAAAACTTAATGTCAATACTTAGTGTTCCCCCCCCCTCGCCCTAAGGAGAGCTCGGAGACGGTTCTTCATGGACCTGATGAGCTTCCGTATGGTATCTTGTGAGATACCTTCCCACTCTTCAATCAACTCTTCAATCAAAGCCGTTTTGAGCTCATATGTGTTTGAAGGAGTAGGATTTCTGGATCGAACCCTCCTCTTTAGTTCATCCCACACGTGCTCTATTGGATTCATGTCCGGGCTAAGCGCTGGCCAGTCCAATGTGGCGATGCCGACTTCCTCTAGGTATTCGGTTGTGGCACGGGAAGTGTGACAACGAGCGTTATCGTGCATGAGGACGAAGTCATCACCGATATATCCCGCATAGGGAACGACATGTTCCAGCAGAATATCGGAAATGTATCGGTCAGAAGTTAGACCGCCTCCTCGTCCCCCGCCAGGCACGAAAACAAGCTCCGTTTTACCGTCGAAAGAAATGCCGGCCCACATCATTAAAGAACCGCCTCCATAAGCCACTGTCTCAGCGAAACAGCACTGCACAAAGCGCTCCCCAGGCCTCCTGTAGACCCGACCTCTTCGATCGTTGCCGTGTAAACACATTCTGGTCTCGTCCGAGAACAGTACACGGCTCCATTCCTCAACGTCCCAATCAAGGTGGGAACGAGCGAATCGAAGGCGGGATTGTCGATGAGCTGCCGTCAGTTTCGGGCCTGTGGCAGGCCTTCTTGGGGTTAAATTAGCTTGCTTGAGTCTTCGACGAACTGTCCACTCGCTAACAGCGACCCCGCGAACATTTCGAAGCCCCTGCTGGACGTCAACACCAGTCAAATGCCGATTTCGGAGAGAAGTTGACACGATAAAACGGTCATCCCTCTCCGATGTGCACCGGCGTCGTCCAGATCTTGGTCTCGGCACAAAGCCACCAGTCTCCAGAAAGCGTTTGTACACTTTCGAAACACAAGACTGACTTATGTGGAGCTGACGTCCGACAGCTCGCTGGCTAAGCCCTTCTTGCAATAGGGCGACGATTTGGGCTGCTTCTGTAGGTGTTGTATTCATTGTCTTCGAAGTTCAAGGGTCCAAAGTTGCGGAGATGTGTACCGGTCAACGTGTGAAAGATGACTGATAAAAAAAACCGGTAACACGTCTTTTTATAGGGGATGAAGGGCGCGCAACTGGTGACGGGTTAAACAATTGAAACGCATCTTTTTTCACTTAGCCCAGGATAACTTCTGAAGTACTGGCGTTATCTGAATAATATTGGTATAAATTTAAAGTTAATTAATGAACCTTTAAAATGGTATCATTTTTATTATTATTATTTAGTTATTAAGTACTCAAGATCGCGTGGAATCAAATTCAAGCAAGTGATTCCATACTTTTGCTCGCGAGTGTAGGTGTAGCGACCGAGAGTTACTATTTTAATTGATTTATGAGCAGGAATATTATTTGTGGTTGGAATTTAAATCGCGTATTTGGTTCCGATATGAGTTAACCTCAGGAATGACTTGAAAACTAACCGAAATGGCATTCTTCGAAAAGATGGATTATCTGGCATTGAATATCGAGCGCTTTCTTACTTCGAAAAACACTCATGCATAAATACATAATGTCACGCTTTAGTCCCGCAGGCAGAGATCACATCCTTCCACTTGCTACGATCTTGGCACACACTCTTTGCATCATTCACACTCATTAACCTCCTCATACACACTCGTCGACTTAGGGTACTTTTGACGCGCCCTTTCTCCAAAACTTTTATTGAAATAAATTAAATATTGGACCCTATCCATTGTCTTGTTTATATGGTTGCAGTCGTAGCCATTGGTCCAGGCTGCGGGAAGCAGGCTCAAGAAGGAACATGGATGGTTTTTAGTCAGTAAAAGTCTGACACACTCTCCCGCTCCACCTACAGCGGGAGAAGGTTATTAGATAATTTTCTCCGAAAATAAAAAATATATATAAAAAGCCATTGGTCCATTTTACGAAATAATGAAGGAATAATTGTTGCTCGGCAAATGCCCAGCTATTGGGCATTTCCAAATATGTAAAAAACGCCTATACCCGCCAATTTACGTTGAGTGAAAATGTAACGTAGTTTTTTTTTAATTTAAGGGGCTAGTTAAAACTAGTGCTGTCACTTTTATTTGATAATAAGCACTTGTTTTAAACCTGGTTTAACTTTAGATGTTGTTTTGTAAGTCCCTATGGTTTCAGATAAGTCCTCTGGTAAACAAATCTTTGAAGGTCCCAAAAAAATTAAATAAATAAATAAATAATAATAATAATAAATATTTTCTAACAATTACACCAATTATTTAGTTCCAAGATAAGTATCATTAAGAACTTGTGTTATGGATACTAAACAACGGATAAACATACTTAAATACTTTTTTTTTGTAAATACATACTTAATATACATAAATGTTTAGTACAATTAAAATTCTTCAAAATCTTAACTCGTAGATAAGTAGCATAGGAAGTAATTAACGTTCTATGCAATTATAAAAACAATTCACATTCTCATGAGTCCCTTAATTACATAATTATTTCTCCTAATCATCATCTGTCTGATAAGTAGGACAACGTTGTTTAACAAAGAGACCACTGTTTGCTAGCCCTACTATTAGGTGTACGGTCGGCAAACAATCACAAGGGCACTTGTAAATACCGCCGACAGAGGGCGCTGTAGGTAAACAAAATGAGGATGATGTATGAGCTATTCAGGACGGAAATTGAAACAAACTCTGGGTTGCGGAGGTCAGACGGCAGTCGCTCCATGTAATTACTGAAACTCAGCCTAAAACTGGTTAGACCAGTAAGCAGACCCTGGGCCCTAAGCTTAAGAATATGATGACACGGTCACCCATCCATTCTCTGTTACTGCTTTACTTCAGTGATCACTTAGTACCGCGGAGCTATAAGCACACGAAGAGATAATCCCATTCAGTACAATCAATAGAAAATCTCGTTTGGTGAATGATAGCCAATAATGTCATAGATGAGTCACGCCAGTATGTGCTCCGTGTGCCAATGGGTTCCTGGTAACGAGAGTGCGGCAGCCAGGAATCAATTGGGTGACCCTTGACCCTGGTCGTAACTCTGAATCATCATTATTTATAATTTTGGCGGAAATTTTACTAATAAATGTTATAAATATTAGCAGTTGCAAGTGCCATCTTTAATTTTATACGTTTGTCAGTAATACTTTCGTAATGGTTGTAGAGCCAACATACAAGTATGATTATAAAGTGAATGACCGATATGGCGTGGTATTGAATATACCCGCATTCCGCTCCTGAGGTTAGGGGTCGACTCCCGCACAGGACAAATTTTGATCTGCATAAACATGAATATATTTGTTCTGGTCTGGGTGTTTTCCTATGTGTAATCAGTATGTATTTACAAAAAAAAGTATTTATGTATGTTAAGCTGTTATTAAGTATCCATAACACAAGTTCTTAGTGATATTTATCTTGAAACTAATCAATTTGTATAATTGTCAGTAAATATTTATTTAGAATATAATATTCTTAGACATCTCAAAAAAGAGCTTCTAGCCTCTTTCTGGTACTAGATAAATAACAGATAAACTTTAATAATTTCTCTTTTTTGTACACATTATTACCTACCTACTCATTATACTTATGATACACCCAGAACAACACAAATATTCGAAACAATATTTACCCTGTGTTGGAATCGAACTGTGCATTGTGAGGATACTGGTCTCCGGTGCCTCCTTGTCTTATACGAAACGCATTGGACCTTCGTGGTGTAAACCGGAAAACATTATTGAAATCTTTTATTAATCTATGAGGTCTGACGGGAGACAGGAATCTATAATATTAGACTAAGCCATAAAAATAAACATCATGGGGTCGTAATCACGACAAAATGATTTGTGAAAACCAAATTAATCGCATACCCACCCAAGGGCTCACCACTAAACACTCTTAACTCCGTTAATCGTTTTCAACCACTTAGTAGACGAGCTAGTATTATTTTTAGCCAGGCTTAAAATACATCTAGGAACATATAAAATACTCCGGAAACGGTGACTGTTTAAATGTTCCTACTGCCTATTGTAACTTGATAAATTTTGTAAATAATATTTAGAGAGAACACTAGATAGTGTTCAATTCTACTAATTTTCAACGCGAACGCACCCACCAGTAAATTTTATCCAATTATTTATTAAATCAGTCAATTTGATTTGGAATTTCATCCGACTGATGGATTATGGAGAAATAATAATTTATTTGTGGCAAAGCATTGATTGTTGCCGCATCCATTTGTATTCTTTTTGATCCGATGCGATGCGCGTCGTTTGGTAAAACTCATTCTAAAATATAGCTTTTAACTGTTCCAAAATATGGCTATTTACTGTACTGAAGAGTTTTAAATCAGTTGATAATTAATATATATAAACGGAATAGTGAAAATATATTTAAAGCCAGTGAATGAAGAAGTTTCAATACCGTGAACGGCTCACGGCTGATTCTCACCATACTGACTGATAACTGACATAAAACTCATAATTTTTTGGGTCGTGAACATAGGTGAGCATATGGGGACGGTGGATATCGCTGACTTTCAGAAGCCAAGCAAGGCCTCCCCGCGCCCACTGGCAGCAGAGAGGATTCCAGATGGATTTCGTGCATCTATTGCATATAAAATTTCATCAAAATAGTAAATAAAGAAATTGGCATTAAGAAATAAACGGTCACTTCGGTATTAAATCTACTTATAACCTGAAGTCATTAAAAAGTACTTGCGATTGATATCTTTGAAGTAATATGGCCGAAAGAATAAGAGACGCAAATTTAAATATATAATGAGACGTGACTTTAAATACGTTCTCATGTGTAATATGATTTGTCTCCCTTTTTTTTTCAAATCTTGTGACTGCAGAACACAATTGTTTTAATATTATGTATTTTAATTGTAACTGGCGGGAGAAAAAACCAACCTTGACGATTTTCTTGCCCGTTCTTTTACGATCAAGCTCCCGCCCGCAGTGAATGGGCGCGTTAGTTTATAAGTATGACATTCATAAGAGCTCTATTGAGCCAAACTTGAATAAATGAATTTTTAATTTTTTTAATTTTAATTTATTTATAGTTTTTTTAATATTTGTTTCCATAGAAGTTGACAAAGAAAAATCTAATTTAAAAAAGCCTAATTAATCCTAATTAAAAAATCTACTGGCCATTATCAAACCACTTTCGTTTCAACAACCAAAGGCTTAGATTCCTGTACTCTGTGCTCAACAACTTTAAATCAACGACGTTACCTCTGTTTAAGTAAGTGGAATTAGGCTGCTGTGATATTTCTGCTGAACTTGAGATATGTTTTACTATTTGGTCGGGATGTTTTTGTGATAAGGATTATTATGAGCTGGTTTAATAAGATGTGTATGTAACAGTCTTATACACTGATATTACATGAGATAGTGAGACGTGCCTCACTGTGGATCTTATAAAAATAGGTCAAGTTCACCCAGCGTTCAATAAAGAGAGCGATGCTCGGAGTGTCCCTGTGCGATAGAATAAGGAACACAGCGAAGTGAATTAGCAAGTAGGCAGTGGGCAGGGCACATAGCTGGAAGAACCGACGACCGATGGGGCGTTAAGGTTCTTCAATGGCGTCCGCGAACCGGCAAACATAGTAAAACGATGGCCGACGATGGGGTGTTAAGTTTCCTAAATGGTGACCGCGAGTAGAGGACGGCCTCGCACCTAATTGAGTGATTCTCTGGTTAAGGCGCGGGAAGCCGGTGAATGCAGGTGACTCAGGATCGCTCAATGTAGATATACTCTATGTTCAGCAGTGGACGTCGTATAGCTATGGATGTTGAGCATAACGCGGGTATTCTTGTTTAATTGGTCTGTCAGACATTTGGAAACCTTTAATTAACTTGTAAGGTGTTGCCATAAGCGCTCGTAGCTCTGCGGTGCTCGGTGGTCGGAAACGATCACCAAAGTACAGCAGATTTTACAGAGGTCAGTCCTGGGATGGGTGACCGTTTGTGCGGCATTTGATATCGAGCGCTTCCGTGCTTCGGAAAGCACGTTAAGCCGTTGGTCCCGGTTATCACTAAATGTGGTAGTCGTTAAGCCATGTTAGATGCCTAATAGGCGGCTTGAAAAATTCTAACAGCAGGACGCCATACACCTGCCTCCGCCAATCCGCACTGGGTCAGCGTGGTGAAGTATGGCCCCATACCCTCGCACCTTGGTATGTGAGAGGAGGCTCGTGCTCAGTAGTGGGACGTTAATGGTATGTGATGATGGTGTTGCCACCTGCCTGGAGACAGGAAACTATAGAATTATCCGTGCCTTGAAGAGTATAAGTAACCATTTTAATATTCTAGGCATTTCCGTACAGTCCTAGGTCTGGACTAAAAGTAATGCGGTTTTATTATGTTTTTACTGCTCTGGAGGTGTTTTATGTTTCCTTTGTGACATCAGAATAACAATCTTTCAGCAGTAACTTTTAACTGCGACCTCCCGACGGTTGCAAGGCCGCTTCGAGTTTACGCAGTCTATTATGTAGGTGTATGTAACGTATGCAGTTGTAGTTTAT
Source organism: Musotima nitidalis (assembly GCA_949126915.1). Classification (NCBI taxonomy): domain Eukaryota; kingdom Metazoa; phylum Arthropoda; class Insecta; order Lepidoptera; family Crambidae; genus Musotima; species Musotima nitidalis. The sequence goes on along the minus strand of OX421423.1, from coordinate 1,454,472 downwards.
TTTGTTACCTATTACTTTTCTGATTAGCAATGTAGCCATGTCAACTATCTGCCATCGTACTTATTGACAGCTCGGGTAGCTTGCATACCGCTCATAAGGTGTAACACTTGATGAAACAAATATTTGTTTAAAGGGATATCCTTATATTGTCTACTAGCGGCCTGTCCTGATATATTCTATAAAATTGTCGAACATTTTTTTGTCCTATCATTAATACTCTTCGCAGTGTATGCGTTGAAAGACATTTTATGGCAAATTTTTTTACACCTTCGGTTAGTTTAAATAGGAATTTCTAAAGATTTCTACATTAATCTAGTACTAAATATAGCCTTTGTTACTCAGTGATAATGTAGCTTTTTAATGAAAAAAGAATTAATAAAATCGGTACAATACTTTTTGAGGTTATTCGTTACATACAAAAATACAAATCTTTCCTCTTTATAATATTAGTGTAGACTACATCTTTCAAGTACACTACAACTTAAGACAAAACCGTAACAGACAGATTAACTGACACATCTTGACAAATTCTTACAAAGAATACCATTTCTTTTTTTTAATGTTTATGGTACCGCCCATATCTCTTTAATTGTTGTTTAAAAATATATTAAATTTAAATTTTGTTTGTAAAAAATTTACGAATCTAAATGATCCTGGGTATATTTTATTTTACAACCTCTGACTGGTATGAGGTTTTAGACGATGAACATCAAAAATACTTCCTGTTTCCAAAATAACACTTTTTCAAAAAGTCCGTGCCTTGTGGTGCCTAAAATAGTGCCAACCCGCTCTTCTCACAGGGTGTCGTAAGAGTCAACGAAGAGAATCCTACCGGATGATGGGCAGCAGCGTTATTTTGGGTACTGGCTTGAACAGCGATCACCAACCTGCCTGTCCGGCGTGGTATTTATTGGCATTTGGTATCGAGCGCTTCCGTGCTTCGGAAGGCACGTTAAGCTGTTGGTCCCGGTTATCACTAAATGTGGTAGTCGTTAAGCGATGTTAGAGGCCTCATGGGCGGCTTGAAAAATTCTAACAGTAGGACGCCATACACCTGCCTCCGCCAATCCGCACTGGGTCAGCGTGGTGGAGTATGACCCAATACCCTCACAACTTGATATGTGTGAGGAGGCTCGTGCTCAGTAGTGGGACGTTAATGGGCTGTGAAGAAGATGATCATATAATAAAATTAAATATACTTTATTGTCTTTAAGATCAACATGATCATTTAGATTCGTCAAACATTCACACACAAAATTGAAATTCGTTTTTTTTTTTACAGCAGTAAAAGAGATATGAGCTGTACAATAATAAAGAAATAAATATCATTAGATTACATAAACAATTAAAAGACTTACTGATTGCGAAATGATATTACACACTCCACGAATATTTTGGCGACAAACTCCATTAAAATCCTGTAATGATTTATTATATAAATTTTAAGTTAATGTTATATATAATAATAATATTGTATGAATATTGTTTTTTGTCTATTTTATTATTTGTGTTTAAGTTAGAGTTTGTTATTTTATAGAATAATTAAGTACGTAGTTTTTTATTTATTTATTTATTAGTCACACAAAACAGAGATACAGTAAGGACACAATTATGTTACAATTCTAAATTCTATAAGTAGGCTGTATGTCCACTAACATGTGTGAACATGACTGGTCTATGTCGAACGTCACAAATCGCTAAAAGTTTTGTAATTATGTTTAAGTTCCCTCTCAAATTGCAGTGCCCCTACGGGGTATCAGTATTCATTGTATTACTGAGGGTACCTACTTGTTTACTTGATGCAATAAAGATTTATGATTTATGATAGATTACATTCTATTGGGGAGGCCAATATTCAGCAGTAAGCTTTCTAAGGCCGATATGATGAATAAGTCACTTTCTGAAAAGTCATGTTCTGGCAAATTTATATATATATTCTTTAATGCACAAAAAAACAATAACAAAAAAAAGCCTTACGTGAAAAAGACGAAGTACAAAGGTGGACTTATTTCTAAAAGAAATCTCTTCCAGTCAACCTTAACTAAAGTGGGAGAGATAGTTAGCAGGCATTAATATCACACTACAATCCTACTAATATTAAAAACGTGAAAGTTTGTATGTGTGGATGGATGTTTGTTACTCTTTCACGCAAAAACTACTGGAGCGATTGTGTTGAAACTTTGTACGTGTATAGCTGCAGTCCTGGACTAACATATAGGCACTCTTTATCCCGATATTTCCACGGGAACGGGAACCACGCGGGTAAAACCGCAGGGCGCTGCTAGTATGATAATATTACACATATACATATACAAAAATATGATATAAGATACATATCAGATATATAAGCCTACTTATATACATAAATAAATACATGGAAAAAAAAATAAACAAAAATCATGACTAGCTCGATAGCAAGTGCTTCTTTAAGTTTGTCTTAAAAGACGCAATTGAAGGACTATCCCGGACATTACTAATTTATCGCTCGAGCAACATTTATAAGTAATAGGTACACAACGTGCGAATCTTACGGTAGATCTATTTGTAGCTAAAGAATTCACGAATTCCAAAATACCTTTCGAATTATCTTACTCAAGTTTACTACCTGAGAACAGATAAACAAATATTAGCCTAGGTTTATGACTAAGTCTACATACTACTTGGTAGTCGCTACGCATGATTCTACGTCAAGCAATGAAAACTGTTATAATGTAATATTTACGCCGGCACATTATTATGCTTTTTAGTTAACTTTCTTTAACGACTCTTATTTTTAAACAAAATTTTATGAGAAGGTATTTTGGTTTGCTAAAGTTCAATGTCGTCTACGAAAATAATTATTCATCATCATCATCCTTATTATCAGTCTTATAAAGACCATGGCCATTGGCGTGTGGTACCGGGGAGTCTTCAGAGTTGACGAGGGAGTTGGGCAGCAGCGTCATCCTGCATTGGCTTGAACTACGATCAGCAACCCGTTTGCCCAGTGTGATAATTATAGGCAACCATTAGGCCCATAGTACACGGCGTATTTTAAACGCACCGACGACGCGCAGATGACGCACGTATACGCGCTTCAAACGCAATCAGAACGCAACCTAGAAACCTAAGCACACGGGGCGATCGTGAAACGCGCCTCTACAGCGCTTATACGCGCAGATACAGCGCGTATACGCGCAGTAGTCGCGCTTAGCTTTTGCGTTTTTATCAGAGACTCCTCTTCTTATACACGCGCAGCACAAAATAAACTATCATTGCAACTGAGGCGTGGGTGGCGGTGCAGTGGTGGCGTGAGCGCCCTACCCCCTGCCCCTACTCTGCTCCTTTGTACGCGCGTTTGTATCGCTTCAAACGCGAGTATACGAGCTTCATGCGCGCGCTTGTTTCATCAATGTAAACGCAACAAACAGCGTCCACGGCGCCGAAGACGCGCGTTCCTGAAACGCGCTTCGTCGGCGCGTTTAAAATACGCCGTGTACTATGGGCCTTATCTTATCTATTGAGGAGGTCAATATTCAGCAGTAGACTTTATAAGGCTGGTATGTGATGATTTGCCCATAATCACCACGCTGGGCAGGCGGGTTGGTGATCGCAGTTCAAGCCAGTACGCAGGATGACGCTGATGCCCATCTCTCTTCGTCAACTCTTACGACTCTCCGTGAGATGAGAGTGGGTGACACAATTCCTGGCCGGTACTACACGGCACTAATAAATAATTATTATTACTACATTAGGTTCATAGTTAGGAATATAGTTTATGAGAAATGAAAAAGGGCATTTGACGAGAACAGTGAATATGAATTTTATCGGGTGGAGCAAAGAGAACGACCGATTTATACCTCTTATGTCAGATACGCAAAATGCCAGGCGTATGAAAACCCATGAAAATTTCTTAAATCTTAGTGGAATCATCATTATAACAACTGACTTGGTTATAGAAATAAACCTTAATCTACTAGGCTAGATTTGAGAAATATAACGCTTTTCATTCATCTGGCATTTTACATATTTGACTTCGAGCGTATATCATAAATAAATAAATATTCTTTTACAATCCCACCAATTATTTAGTTCCAACATAAGTATCATTAAGAACTTGTGTTATGGAAATTAAAGAACAGATAAACATACTTAAATACCTATTTTTTCTAAATACATACTTAATATACATAGAAAACACCTAGATCAGAACAAATATTCATGTTCATGCACACAAAAAAATGTCCCGTTCGGGAATTGAACCCACGACCTATAAAGTGCAGGAATACTGGCCTCCACGCTATATCGGTCGTCATGCCGAGAAAGGGGTGAGTGAGTCGATAACGAATGAATAACTGAGGTGACTGTAAGGTAAGGACAGGCTAGATAGTAGATAGATAATTAATTTATTTGCACACGCACACACACTTACAATACAATAAAATTACACCGGAAATTTTAAAAAAAACACATCTTAAATTATTCATTAATCTTACTGACTAAATAGTATAGGGAAGTGCGCTGCAGCCGTCCAAAATGGTTATGGCTCAGTGAAATTTTACTGTAACGAGCAAACACTGATTTTCAGCCATAGATATATACCTAAATTATTTAACCACATACCAAGTGAAATTGTTTGCTGCAGCACAGCAGTATATAAAAACAGGTTAAAAAAATACCTTATTGATGTTTTTCATTCTGGCTGTTCCTAACCTCTTATGAAGGATTAATTATTATGCTTGTGATCTTATTAGTAACATAATATGTATTTAAAAAGGTGTTATATTCGCCATTAAACTATTATATAGTTTGGCGATAGAATAAATTTTAAAAAAATGTTGTGTTATTTTGAATAGTAAAAAAATTAAATAAAAAAAAATTTAAAAGTTATGTGGTTAGATGCGCCAAATCTAGATAACCTAGGAGCAAATAAAGCAGAAGGATGATATGTTATGAATATTATTTGCTAAGAAACAGTCGTTGTATGAACAGTCACAAGTAAATTGGCTTCGCGTAAATTAGTAAATACTTTACTGGGTTATTTAACCCTTTGACGACCACGGGGACATATTTGTCCCAAGGCAAAAATATAAGATAACTAAATAACTAATTTACGTATGGCTAATTTTTTTCTTTTGTTTATTTTTTAACGAATGAATATTATTTTTTATTGCTGGCAACACGGCATCGGACCCGTCTATCTTTGTCTATGGTCATTGCAAATTGACAGATCGTTTGGCGCCGAAACTTAAAACTTTGCAAAAGTGATTTGGAGTGCAAAAATTGTTTTCTACGTTTTATTTTGTGAAATATTTATTCTCTGGTAAGTTAATTTTTATTATTTATCGTTACAATATAAATTTTCATGCTGAGTACTTTGCTAAGTGGTTGTAAACAAAAAGGGACACCGGTGTCCCTATAGCCTGTGAGAGTCTAATTCTATATACATATTGCAGTTGTGTTTCTGTGTCATTACCCTGGCTTACTTATTTGTATTTATTGTAGATTATGTCTCGCCGAGGACTTGGAGTTTTTGAACTCCGCGAACATGAAATTCAACATATTTTGATGGGTGACAATAGCGACGATGAAGACAATTTGTTGCTCGACGAAGAAGATCAACGGCTTTTGTCACAAGATGTTGACCAAGGCGTACTCGATGTGGAGATTGAAGATACGACTCACAGATTGTCCCCCGAACCTTCAACTTCTGCAGTAGAACCTTCCCCTCCACCAGTCGGCAATGATGAACCCGTTTTCAAGTGGAGTCAGAGAACGTACGTTCCGAATGTTTTTGCTAGTGTGGACTATGAATTTGGTAAGGTGCAAATCTGTCAAGACATTGAAGGCGATATGTTGACTCCTTTCAAAATATTTCTTTCAACAACAAAACATGACACATTGGTTGAAATGATAGTATCCGAATCAGTACGGTACGCTCACCAAAATGGCCGAGAGTTTTCCGTTGAAACTGAAGAAATGAATGCGTTTCTTGGCATGAATTTAGTGATGGGATACCACATTTTACCGTCTATTCGAGATTACTGGTCTACCGAACCAGACATGGCAGTACCTTACATATCCAATGTTATGCCTAGGGTTCGATTTGAAGAAATACGTAGGAACCTACATTTTTGTAATAATGATGAAATACGAGATCCCACGAGCCCCGATTTTGATCGCGCCTATAAAATTAGACCGGTAATGAAACATCTCAATACGTCATTCCAAAATGCCCTCAATAATACTAAACAGCAGTCTATTGACGAGCACATGATAAAATTCAAGGGGCACAATGCGATGCGACAATATGTAAAGAACAAGCCTGTGAAATGGGGGTTCAAATTATGGTGTCGATGCGATGCTACTACCGGTTACCTGTTTGAATTTGATTTGTATACAGGCAAACGAAGCACTGGTGTTCAGTATGGACTAGGTGAATCAGTAGTACTTCAACTTACACAAAAACTAGAAGGTTTGGGATGTGAAATATATATTGATAGCTTTTTCAATTCGCCATTGTTACAATATAAACTGATTCAACGGAATACGAAGTCATGTGGAACTGTTCGAACCAACCGAAAGAACCTACCAAAAACTGCACCTGTAGACAAAAAAATGAAGCGTGGCGATATTTACGCCACTAGCTTCCAGGGCATAAGTTATATCAAATGGATGGACAACAGAGCAGTGCATTTGATAACAAATTTCCTATCGCCAGTAGGAACTAATTTCGTAAAACGACGTCAAGTTGGCTCTGCGGAGAAAATTGATGTGAAATGCCCCAACATTGTATCACATTACAATAAAAACATGGGAGGAGTTGACCTCATGGATCAACGTAAGGTCTGCTATGAAATAGATCGGAGATCGAAAATCAAATATTATCTTCGGCTGTTCTTTGATTTATTTGATATATCCGTCAGTAACTCATACACTATTTACACGAAGCTTCATAATGAAAATAAAGTGGAAGGATGTCTTTTGACCAGCTTGCAATTCAGACAAGTCGTTGCTCAGAGTTTGATCAATGGTTTTACCAACAGACAACGAGACGTTCCTATTTCCAGAACAAGTGCAGTACGTAAATCGCTAAAGCGACAATTACCTGTACATCCTATGGAAAAGGTCACAATCAGAAAGCGATGTGTAAATTGTGCTAAGTTCAAGAAGGACAATCGTACAAACAATACGTGTGTTTCATGTAACGTTCATCTGTGCTACACTAATGAAAGAAATTGTTTCGCTCAGTACCATAACTACTAGTGTTTTATTCATTATTTTGTTAAAAAAAGTAAAATAATTCATTGATTAATAAATATAAGTATATGTATAAGTAATATAAAATAAAATATACAAATATAAGTATAATAATATTTAGTTTTATTTTTGTAGAATCCCTAGCTAATGATTACCATTAACGACCATAGGGACATATGTGTCCCAAATAAAATCTAAAAATCCAATTTAGGTTTCAATATTTTTGTTACAAAATATGTTTATTAGCCGCTCTATGAAGTATTTAAACTAGTTGAAATAATTAGATTACCTTCCATAGTCTTATGGTCCTGAAAGGGTTAAACATAAATTCTATCTATATCTACAATTACGGACCTATATAACTTAATGGCGATTTAATTCCAAGAATCGTATCATTAAGAACTTGTGTTATGAATACTAAATAACGGATAAACATACATAAATACTTTTTTTTGTAAATACATTCTTGATTTATATAGGAAAACATCCAGACCAGAACAAACTTCATGTTCATGCCAACAAACATTTGTCCTGTGTGGGAATCTAAACCACGACCTTAGAAGCGAAGAGCGAGTATTCTCGCCACTACGCCATATCTGTCGTCGCAATATACAGCTAATTAGATTTAAGGTACGTAAGGGTGTATAGGGATCCAACCAAGACCTAAGGAGCCCAAGTCAACCTCACCTGCAAGTGGTGCACCTGCCGATCAACGGACGAGCCTCTGGCGAACATAACAGTGCCCGGTAAGCGGCAATAGGCTTGCCACCTATTACGTGGGACCAGCTGTATAATTGGTGAAGTGTTAGCGTATAATATGCCTCTGCATATTATGTGAATGCATGTATGTATGTAGATTTAAGGTATTCTTTAACGCTTTAAACAGTTTAAATTTGTGTACAAATCAGCTGTACATTTTTAAAACTACCTACAATACCTAATGATATATTAATTTGTAAGGTTGCCGACAACGGCTGGGAGACAGAACATGAGGAATAGAAGTTAATTAGTGTCTGTATACTCGTAGTTAAAAGTTAATAATACTTAAGCTTAATTTTTATTACACTTTCAAAAGATCGTTATTTTGGTGATCTTTTGCGTTCATAAAACAACATTTGCGTTCACACAATCACACGCATCCAATATAATTTTCCTTTCACTTTAAATATCACATACTCGTATGCAGAATTTATGTTTATAAGACACATTTTTGTAACCTGCTGTAAAATTATATTCAACTACAATTAACTTTACAACCATTATATTTTATATAAATATATAAACTCTTTAGTATAATAATCTTTTATATTGAAATACTGTTAGGGAAGAGCGAAGTCGCTTGTCAGTCTTGTCACAGGCATTGTTTGCTTAAGGCGGCTTCGACCACTATATTATAATGTAAACCTCTGTAAAGAAAATAAATAATTTTAATTTAATTCAATTTTAATAAATATGAACTAATTTGAATGATGTTTCTTTCAGGCAGCATCAGTGTGGGTAGATGTAGAAGACTCAACGGAAGAGGCTGAGGAGGTGGAGAAACGGTATACCCCGGAGCTCGTCAAGGAGTTGCAGTTGGCAAAGGTAAATATCACAGTGAAAATATAAACAGCGACATAAATCATAAATGATATTTATTTTATTTAATTTAATTTATCTACTGCTAGTAGCGCGGGAATTGTTGTGACAAAGATATTTTTAATCCATCACTTGCTTCCAATGGATTTCCGCAAAGTAACGCCTGAATCACTTGCTGATATTTACACATATATTAAGTATATTTTTACAGGCGATACAGGGGTTTTCACAACATACATAAAATTAGCGCTATTCCATTTTTAGCCTCATGACATGCAAATAAACAATAAATAAATATTTTCTAACAATTACACCAATTATTTGGACAATGAACAATGAACAATGGTCATGCTTTATCATAACTGAATAGAAAGAAAGAAAAATAATTTATTCTGTGACAACATCAAAATAAAACATACATTATATTTAAATAACTGCTTAAAGAGTGTCACAGAAAAGGTATCCAGTCAGCATAAAGCCGAGGTGTCACGAAAACGCCTCGACGCTGGTCTTCCGTAGATACCGTTTGTGAGAGCACTGCCATGACACATTCATTCCATACATTTTAAAACATATTTACATACATACAGTTACAGTAGCATACAAATAAGACATAAGCTTGCAGGGAACCTGAGTACAAGAGAGAGGACAGCACAACCGATGGCGAGCACATACACATTCATATACATTTCTGTTTGTTCAATAAATATTTCCTATAATTGCAATTGACTAATAATTACATTAGACTGACATTTAAAATTATATTTATATTTATTATTCATAAAATCTGCTAGCCATAAATTACACATTTTTATCAATTAAAAGTATCACCGTCATAAGTATCATCTCAGTCCTATTACCGTCCCACTACTGAGCACTTTTGGGATGGAAAATCATCAAATGACCTTCTCCCGCTGTGGGTGGAGCGGGAGGGTGTGTCAGACTTCTACTGACTAAAAACCATCCGTGTTCCTTCTTGAGCCTGTAACACCAAGGCCGCGGTAACCAGTACGGATTGGTGAAGGCATGTAACGTTTTCCCCCCCGACTGGTCTCCTTGTCGTGGTGGGGGGGCTGAGTACCTTCCGGTAGGGCGCAGGAGGCGCTAGGGAAAAGGTAACACCCAGAGATTGGCGACTCTGGGTGCCCTTAGTACTGACTACCGGGGGGGAAACTAAGAGGGACCTGTGGAGGGCGCAGCGGGCGGGCCAGGAGGGCCCGTCAAGCAGCGCCGGGAGGGTCTTAGGCAGCGGGGGCAGGGGGCCCCTGCTGTCTAACCATGGACCCTCCGAGAAGTCGGCCACACACGCTATGGTCGCACAAGGAGGTAGGAGGGGCGCGTCCACGGCGTCTCTCTGAGGAGGTCCTCCCGGTTTCGATCCGGGGGACGTTGGCCGCGGGCGGTCAGAGCTGCAACCCAGGTACTGGCACTTCGCCTCTTTCTCAACAAGCGGCGGGCGTCGTCGGAAGATTTTTAGTGGGTATTACTGCTGGCGGTCGTGTCTGCCGGTGGTGAGTCCCACACACCTCTCTCGGTCCCCCTTTGGCCGGGAGACAGTGCGTAAATGCATTTTGTTACCGACGTAAATCAAAAAAAAAAAAAGGCATGTAACGTTTTGCCGTTGGAATTTTCAAGCCGATTAGGGCTTCTTATTTTACTTACCGTCCCACTTCTGAGCCGAGCATGTACCGACCCACGGAAGATCAGCATCGCGACATCTCTGTGATGTTCGACAATATGCTGAGTGGGCACCATTTCTATACAAGTTGAGTTCTTCTTTCACTTAAGTTGTTATTATTCTTGATTGGTGTTAACTACATTTCTTACTTATTTTATGTTATTTTTTGCCTTGCAACTTGTATTGAATAAATATTTTTCTTTCTTTCTTTCACCCTCTCACGAATCCTCAACGGGGATCCTATGCGGATTGGTGAAGGCATGTGAGGTTCTGCCGTTGGAATTTTCAAGCCGATTAGGACTTCTTATGTTTTTTAAGTATTTATTAACATAAGAGGCATTATATACAGGATGAGATCTTGATCAAAGCAATTAACAAGGAACATTATCTAAAAATTATCGTTGGAAAACGATTTTCGTTTTCCGTGTTTAAAAAACTGCAGTGCATACAATGCGCGCAACGGGCCGCGTTCCTGTGTCGTCTAAGCTTGCCTGACGTAATATTAGGAAAAATAACTCAACAAATAACGCTTCAAATTTGTTTAAATTAATAATCATGAAAAACAATCATGACTTTGACCTTCAATAGCCTTCTAACAGCTGGTTTAACCATAGAATGGTGTTTCCCTCTGAGTTGCGGAGGTCAGACGGCAGTCGCTCCACGTAATAACTGAAATTCAGTCAAACAAGGTTGAACCAGTGAGCAGACCCTGGGCCCTAAGCTTAAGTCTAGGGCAACCGGGATAATGCTAGGATATGGTATGACCATCATTAACTTAACTACTATATGGCTGTTGAATTCCCAGGTACAATCTTAAATAAAAAATATCCTGATGCTGGGCAGAATACCTAGTTCTAGGGTGGTAGAAGACTCTGATCAAGGTTTCTTAACGTACATCCCAAAATACATACAAACATACGTACATACATTCACGCCTGATTCTCCGAGAGGGTAGGCAGAGGCATATAATACGCCCACACTTCGCCAATTATATAGTTGGTTCCATGTAATAGGTGGCGAGCCTATTGTCGCTTACCGGGCACTGTTATCGCCAGAGCCTCGTTCGTTGATCGGCAGGTGCACCACTTGCAGGTGAGGTTAGCTTGGGCTTCTTAGGTCTTGGTAGGATCCCTATACACCCTATTCGTCCCAAATATGTGATGGTATTGTTTTTATGTTACCAAGGACGATGCCCTACTGCTGTTCACCGAGTACACCGGACGAGCGGGCTTGGAGCTGCAGCTGTTTATCAGGGAGATCCGAGGTTTTGCCAACAAGACGGTGTCTGCACTGGACGCTGACACATTCCAGAATGCTGTAAGTCTCCTTGTTAGATCGTATTAGCTCATTAAGTATTTCTAGTACTCCTTTTTTCGGATGGAACATCAGTAAATGACTGCTTCCTGATTTACCTAGGTGGAGCGTAAGGATGTCTCATACTTTTACTGACTAAAACCATCCATGTTCCTTCTTCAGCCCTTTGTATTCACAGGCCACGGTTACTCTTGCAATCCCCGCAACTTTCAAACAATCCCGTTTCATTTCAAGTGCTCCTAGAGTCTACTTATGACAGTTTCATTTGTTTATAACAAGCTTTTTTTCTTCATTTTTATATTTTTTAGTAGTATTATTTTGTATTTGTGTTAATTTAGTGCAATAAACGCTATATTTATGTGTCTAGTAATGAGGACCGCGGCGAAAGTAGTAAACCCGAAACATAAACATGCAGAGACAAATAAGCCTTGACAGGGGGGCCGTTGGCAATGCATTTCTCGCATTTCCAGTGACCAGCAGCCGGGGTATGCAGCTTATTTTTGTGTAAAGTGAGCACGCCACTGATAGGAATCAGGCTGAAAATGTAGCTAAGCCTTCTTAAATATATTACAGAAAGTGGGCTTAAAAGTTGTGTGTGATGTTGTTGTTGTGATGAACTTAAGTGTGGAGTGGTTAGGCCAGTGTATAAGGGTGGGTCTCACAAGGATTTTAATAATTATAGGCCTATTACACTACTTCCAGTCATAAATAAAATTATTGAAAAATATATTGCGAACCAGATTCATAATTTTTTCCATAAAAATGGATTAATAACACCAAATCAATTCGGGTTTCAGCCTGGAAAGAGCACTACCCAATTGTTGAGCACATTTACTGACTCCATAAATCAACATTTGAATGATGCACGTTCTGGCGCTGTTTGTTGATTTTAGCAAGGCTTTTGACACATTGAAGCATGATGTGTTACTCTGCAGCCTCGAACAACATGGTATTGGTGGCCCTCTGCTGCAGTGGTGTAAAAGCTATCTTAATAATAGGTCTTGTCGTGTAAGAGTGGGAGAGAATTATAGTAAGCGTACTTGTGTCTCTATAGGGACAGCTCAGGGTTCGGTTGTGGGGCCTTTACACTATATCACTTACGTTGACAATCTAAGCAAACGGATATCTGAATGTGAATTGTTTATATATGCTGATGATACTTGTATTTTAGCGTCTGATCGAAACTTTGAAACTGCATTAGGAAAGGCACAAAAAGATTTTGACATTCTATGTCGTTGGTCCCATGATGTGGGACTGGTGATAAATGCCAGTAAAACTAAACTTGTGTACATTAGCTCAAGCCAAAATAGAATAGGAAATTTGCAGTCAAATATACTTGTAGCACATAATCACGAATGCTTGCATAACATATCTGGATTTAGCCCCTGTGGATGCCCTGCCATAGAAATGGTCGATAGCCACGTATACCTGGGCCTGACAATCGATAGTAGACTCAATTGGGAAGAACATGTTGACAAAGTTTGTAATAAGCTGAGAGCGCTTTTAGCGAAATTTACACTAATTAAAAATAAAACAACTTATCATGCTAGGCTTCTCTTGTATTTGACTTTGGGTGAATCTGTAGTGTCTTACGGCTTAAGTAGTTATGGAAGAACTTTCAAAACGCATTTAGATAAAATATTCCATATTCAAACAAGAATTCTAAAAAATATTGTGCCAATCAAAATTAAAAACCAATATAAAGACAAATATCAGGAGCTATTTGAGTACTGCAATTTAATGCATATCCATAATAAGGTTGGGTATACGTTACTGGCTGAACAATATTTTAATGACAGGCTCCAAATCAAACCAACTCAAGCCAGAGTTACTCGCGTGACTGATCCTACGAAACTTGTCACTCCAAATTGCAACAACTTTTATGGAAAGCGCAGATTATGTTACATTGTGCCCTATTTATTGAACTCACTGCCTGCTCAAGTTAAAAGCCAGATAAATGAAAAAAATCTTAAACCTAAATTAAAAGTGTACTTTACTGGTTTGTAATTCTCATTTCACACATGGATAACAATAGTGTAGTTGCGGAATTATAGATATGTCAAATTGATGTTTACTGTGTGTAATTATTGTTATTATTATTATTTTTAATTAATGGTGTAACGTATGTTATAGCTGATATCATGTGTATCCGATGTACTGTACAAAACTTACTGTTTTTTTTTTTGTACATCGTAATTATTGTATTTGTGTAATGTATGTGTATAATGTAAACATAAATAAATAAAAATAAAATAAATAAATAAATAAGTTGGTTTAAAATCAGATAAGATTAGATTCTTGGCAAAAGTGTGCTCTGTAATACAAAATCGTATTTCATTACAACGGGATGCATATATTGTGGGCGAGACAATAAGGGCTTTCTCCAGATATACTGCGCTGGATCCAGGTCAATCCGTACCCCATCGCTTCGTATGCAGATTTAAGATAGGACCAATAGTAAAGCATAGTCAACATGGAGTAAGCAGTATGCCTTCTTTATTATAACGTAACATATACCACATTAAATTACTAGTAGCTTAAGTAATAGTTTTTTAGGGATTTTGTAGTAGTTTTGCTGTTATTAGCAATTATGACTAGGTTCATGATCACAACACTAGCCATAAGCGCAAACGCTTTTAAAATCAAAGTCATGCTAGTTTAATGATTTTGCACCCAAAAGCTCTTATGGAAGTGAACTTTAAAACAAATTCGTCCATTCATTTGATATCGAGCGCGAGTGCTTAAGAAGGCACGCTAAGCCGTTGGTCCCGGATATCAGTAAACGTGGCAGTCGTTAAGCCATGTTAGAGGCCTAATTGGGCAGCTTGAAAAATTCTAAAAGCAGGACTCCATACACTTGCCTTCGCCAATTCGGACTGGGTCAGCGTGGTGGAGTATGACCCAATACCCTCGAACCTTGGTATGTGAGAGGGTGCTCGTGCTCAGTAGTGGGACGTTAATGAAATGAGATTATGATTGCGGGCAGGATGTTAAGTACAGAACACTTTTTTAGTATTCATAATGAGCAGGAAATTGTCTGCTGAAATTAATTGCTGAAAAAAAATCTTGTAGTACCTACTGTTTGTTATTTGACTGTAGCAAAATGGAGCTAGATCTAGGCTGATCTACTAACGAATAGCTGAATAGCTCCGCAGACGCGTTGGCATTCGTTACTCATTACGTATGCATGCACTATTTACTAAAGGCACCGTATTATATGACTGTGTTTGGCATACGTTGAATAGTTACTGACTGATGTTTACTAAACTAATATATGCATTTGCCGCCAAGTAATATTGCATATAAAACGCGCAATGTATGTCATAAATCAAAAGTGTGTGGGGCCGTTTATTAATCACGTGAGTCTTGAAAGTAGGCGGAGGGGGTCCTTTAAAAATCATATAATATCAAAAGATATCACGTGTATTAAATGTTTCGTCAAATGCGCGATACTTTATACCTGTATTTAAGGATAACATGTTAAAAACAAAACTTTGTATAAAAATACACGTGTTTTGGGGTTGGGAAGGGGGATTGGTCTTAAGCCTCACCCTAAGTATATTTCATAAATTCGACTCTCAACCCCTAAGGGTCAAAAAACACCACAAGCGGTACAGGGTTCATTGGGTTCCAACAAGATCTTAGGAGCCCAAGGCAACCTCACCTGCAAGTGCTGCACCAGCCGATCAACGGACGAGGCTCTGGCAAACATAAAAGTTCCCGGTAATCGGCAATTGGCTTGCCTATTACGTGGGACCAACATTATAATTGTCGAAATGTGGGCGTTTTTTATGCCTCTGCCTATCCTCTCAGAGAAACAGGCTTGAATTTATGTATGTATGTTTTTTACTATCCCAAAATAACCTCTGCTTTCTTCAAAACTAGAAGCGATATGTGAAAATATTCAAATATTTATGCATTCATGCCAGCTGTAAATAAACATATCTGGAAATGCACTTGAAGTAAATTGTGAAATCACGCGTCCAACTATTACCCACGTGCCAAAGATTAACTTTTGTGTAGTACCTAACTATAACTGAACCAAAATATCGTTTTACTGTTTACCAAAGAAATGCTTCTCAATAACAATAACTCGGCTTTCGACACGAATGTGCACTTTGTTTCAATGCGATCATCACTAAAGAATTCTATTGATTGTTATGATTCACAAGTCATATTGGTTTCCTGAAAATACTCAGCCGATCTCCTTGTAACAACATTTACATAACTCTTAGACTTTGTTACAAATTACTGCTGTATTGTTAGATTATATTATTAGTACATACGGATAATAACTACAGCTGTTGGCTTGCAATTTAATTCTGTTTTTATTGACATTAAATAACTGGGATACTTTAAAATATAGGTAATTGTTTAATAGCTCTGTAGTTTTGAAATTGCAAGCCTTAACGTTTCTTATATTTAATTTTGATAGTCGAAAGGTTCAGCCCTATTCGGGGTTGCCTTCACCAATCTGCACTGGGTCTGCGTGGTGGTATATGCCCTTAATTCTTCTCATCTTAGTTTCTGAGAGGATATCTAAGTCCATAATAGTTCGCAGTTAATAGGCCTATTAGTAGTAGTACTAGTAGGCCTATTAGTTATTAATAGTATTACTTAGTAGGTTAAATATGAAAGCAGTATTACGATATAACAGACAAGACCTTCTCTGATTCGAGGCCCAGTAATAAAACTCTTTCGGGGCCAAAAATTTGTTTAAAAAGTTTTTAATAATAAAATTACTACAGAGGTTTTTGTCAAAATAATAACAGTGTGCTAGTAGTTTTAACTAGTAATGTTTTTGTTAGTTACGCTCATTAATAATAGTTCTCAACAGTTGTCATATGAGTGTTATGCAACCTGCTTAGATGCACTGCCATCTATCGGTCGTATATCAAATACAGTCATAAAAGCACATTAAAATCAATAATATTGATGTGGATGCGTCTCGTTGTGGCAATGACGTCTGCGTGATAACAGAAGTAAAGCTGGCTGCTCACTACGAGATGTGACATAAATTCAATCTCAGGTTATAAATGATTATCGATCGACCTTCCTTTTAAATAGAAGTTTACAAAGAGATCAAATATACAGACTGTCTCAATAACAGGTGCGATGCGTTTTAGGGATTTTTGTCGCTTACGATGAAGCAGAAACACTGTTGGTGATTACGCTCCACCCACGCCCACATGTGATGATTTTCCATCCTAAAAAGAAGGGTATTACGATATGTGGTAGTCTTTAAGTTTTGATAAAGGCCTTTTGGACGGACAGAATACTGACAGCAGGACGCCATACACCAGCCCCTGCCAATCTGCACTGCCACATGACCGGAATTCCTCTGATCTTAATTCGTGAGATAAGTTCCGTGCTCAGTCAGTAGTGGGTAGGTAGTTAAAGGGTTGAGATGATAAAAGGCCAATTGCGAGATAAAAATATGTTTTGAGATGTAATATTTATTTATTTAATACTTAATAGTCTTATTAACAGCAAAAATATTTAATACCTAAACAACTTAAATAAACTACCTTAACTTAAAACTATAAATAGAAGATGTCTTCCAACTGTGGGCCCATGGGTACGGTGCCAAGAACGCTGGCAACATTTCCTCTTTGGATTGCCAGGCTAATACGCTGGCAGACTTGTCAGTCTTGTCACCGGAGGCATCAATAAGGCAAGTACTTAAATGCCTGACAAGCTGCTTTGCCTCCGGCCCCCATGGACCCATTGTCTCCACCGCAAACAGAACAAATAAATAATTAGTTCCCAATTTCGAGAAGTAATATATATTATAGCTTATAGTGAAAAGCTAGCTTTATAGATGGACGTATGCCGTGGTATAGTAGATTGGCACGCGTCTCAGACTTTGATCGACTGCCAACCGTCAAAACGTCATGACGTACAGTGACTAGGCTTTCAGGACAGGAATTGGATATCTGTGGACTGTGGCTGTAAATCGTTTGGTTTGGAATACTCAGTAATAATAAATAGTCTCTAGTTATTAGTTATCCACAATTAAGTTAGAAGATAGTCCACAATTCCTCGAATTTTTTGAGACCGATAAATATTTTTGTTGCATCAAAATTCGATATTTTTTTTTAATAAATATAAAACTATGGTTATGATGAATAATAAAAGTATCTAATAAAATGACACATATATAACGCCTGTTTCCCCGAGGGGGGAGGCAGCTGCATTATACGCCCTTTCACCAATTATATTTTTGGTCCCACGAAATAGATTTCGCGCTTATCTAATGTCGCTGTATAATAAATAAAATAAATATTTTCTAACAATTACACCAATTATTTAGTTCCAATATAAGTATCATTAAGAACTTGTGTTATGGATACTAAATAACGGATAAACATACTTACATACTTTTTTTTTTTTTGTAAATACATATTTAATATACATAGGAAAACACCCAGACCAGAACTAATATTTTGAAAGAAAGAAAGAAAAAGAATTTATTCTGTGACAACATCAAAAGAAAACAGATACATTATATTTAAGTAACTATTTGAAGAGTGTCACAGAAAAGGTATCCACTCAGCATAAAGCCGAGGTGTCACGAAAACCATTCATATTCATGTTCATGCACACAAAGATTTGTCCTGTGTGGGAATCGAACCCACGACCTCTGGAGTGAAGTGTAGATATACTGACCTCCACGCCATATCGGTCGTCAAATATAATGAGTTGATCCTCTAGAAAATACTGTAAACCAGTGACTGAGCATTTATTGCAGAACTTGGGGCTTACTGATTTAAGCTTCTAATTATAAGTTTAGGAGCTTCTGATGTGCAATATTAGTTTGTCAGTTAAATAATTTTAATGCCGCTTTAAATACAACCTATCAAAAATTAGAGGCATTTTTAGCTCTTCGTGCTGATTTTGCTTTTTTTTCGGTCTTTTAATAAAAAGTTCTTTAGGTTACGCCACTTCTTGGTCACCCTCGCCGCAGTGTGCCACTAATGGCCACGATGCAGTTTGCACCAGCCTTGACTGACTAAACGTATATCAAGGTCGGGTTGGTTCGTCCATTAGTCCATCACCACAGAATAGTACACAAGGCTTACTCATTTCACTTGAAAAATGTTATTACCAAGTAGATGAGTTCTTAAGCTAAGACATTACTGTAATTTTAATTATAATTAGTCTAATATTCTTTGTTAATGTTTGTATTTCTCAACGACAAAACATATCGCACATATTTAGTATGCAACACCTTAATGTAAAATACCTTTGTTTAATAAACCAATAAATTCTATTTTATTCTATCACAACGTATCGCTGAAAGGAGTCCTGCTCTGAAGAGTCGGTACAGAAACGAATACAGTTATAAAAATTAATAAATATTGGAGTAAGTAATCAACTAATTATAAATTAAATAACACACAGTAAACGGATTTTAATCACGGCTTATTAAACTAGTTATTAGAACTGGCGGTCCAACGACACTTGATCCATATTCTTCTTAAATAATTTATTTTAAGATCGTTGTAGATGTATAGATGGGTGTATAGGTATCCTACCAAGACCTAAGAAGCCAAAGCCAACCTCACCTGCAAGTGGTGCACCTGCCGATCAACGAACGAGGCTCTGGCAAACATAACAGTTCCCGGTACGCGGCATTAGGCTCGCCACCTATTACGTGGGACCAACTATATGATTAGCGAAGTGTGGGCGTATAATATGCCTCTGCCTACCCCTTCGAGGAAACAGGCGTGAATATATGTATGAATGTATATGCTACGTAATCCTAGAAGCCTTACGACTATTATAAAAAAATTAAGTCCATATCAGTTATAGCAAAGTGCACTTTTGGGCTTTTCTAAATGAAACGTTTTAATCAAGTAAAGGTAGGGTACCTATACCTCACCAGACACCAGACGAGATCCGATTCCCTTAGTCGCCATCTACCACCACCCTGGAGGTATCGTTCCAGAAAGTGTGGTGGTAGAATTATTCAGAGTTGTCGGAACTACATATATACACAGATATAATAAAATTCCTCAAGAATTAATTGATCTTCCATTGCCAACTATTAAAATTGTAGTTGAAAAGCAATTTCTTAAAAAGGGGCATTATGCTGTAAATGATTACTTGTCAGATAAACAAGCTTGGGCTTAACATTTTGAACTTGTATTTGTGTATTTAAATTAGAATAAAAATTCAACCAGATCATTGTCGTAACTATCCCTTATTGTACAGGCTCAGCTCAGTTTCACATTCCATACTTGCTTGACTGTGATGAAAGGTTCCCTTAATGCTACTTTATTGGTTTCGGCTTCCCTTTCAATATCTTCGAATATTCACTTTGTGTGTTTTGTATTGTTATATTTGATTTATAATTTAAAAGAGCATAGCCTGTGAGTTTCCTGTCAGTTCTTCTCACAAAGTAATGGCTCGGAACTGGCACTTGGATTCAGTTACACTTAATTTTATTTTTTTTGCATATAAGTGAATCTAAGCTTCGTGATTTCTTTTCAATTTATATTTTGTGTTGACGTTTTCAAGTGCTATATACTAATTTACGAAGTAAAGAACTTTTTACTTAACTTTTTTATACATATATGTTACAAATACTCTGTGGCAACACGCTGATATTACGCCAACCAATATCAACTAAATTTTATTGGACAGGAATGCTTTCCAAGAATCGCTTAGCTCCAACTTCCATCACCCGCAGACGTTTAATGGGCATTCGAGGTGCATTAGCGAAGGAAATAGGTCATGTATGTTCTCTGGGAGAGTAATTGATAGTACATATCGCTGACGTCAAATAATATGCAATTGGTTATTGCAATGATCCTGTAAGATTGTCATGTCTGGCTACAGGACAGGGAAGCATTCCCGCTTCTGTTAAATGCATTAATTATTTCTATAGGGTTTACATTATGCGAATTAAATAAATAAATAAATAAATATTCTCTTACAATCACACCAATTCTTCAGTTCCAAGATAAGTACCACTAAGAACTTGTGTTATGGATACTAAAGAACGGATAAAAATATTGTAAATACATACTTAATATACATAGGAAAACACCCAGACCAGATCTAATATACATGTTCATGCACACAAAGATTTGTCCTGTGTGGGAATCGAACCCACGACCTCTGGAGTGAAGTGCAGGTATACTGACCTCCACGCTACATCGGTCGTCAAAATTACTTAATGATGATGAATAATGAATGAATGAATAATGATTAATTAATGAATTAATGATTATTATTTAATGGGACCCGCCGGTCAAATCGGCAATCAAATCTGTATGCGATCTTTATCTTTTAATCTATATAAACGAACATATCTTTGCCTATTAATTATTAGGTTTTTCTTTTCTCAGAATTTGCATTCAGATCTATGTAGGTACTTTATTTATTGTTGATTTTATTCCAATCATTAATTGAAATACACAGTTTTACATATAACAAAATACATATTTACTTTCAGTTTAATTTATAACAAAACATAATACCGACTGACGACCAATTTGGCGTAGTGGCGAGTGCGGGTATGCACTCCGCTCCTGAGGTAACACACAGAGGAGAAATCTTTGTGTGCAAAAACATGAATATTGGTTCAGGGGGCCTACCGCCGAGTTCGATGGCAATCGATTATAAGGCAAAATGGATTTCGAATTGATTCTGTCGTACCGCCGAACTCATGGAAATCGAAACAAAATGGCGTTCTTCATTTACCTATTGGTCTGTCACGGACTGAAGGTCATGAATGAGAGGTGGCTGTCGGCAGATTCCCCGGTACGGATTAATGAACACAAAACAAAGTTTGATCTAGATGGATTACCGGTAATCCATCGAATTCGGCGGTAGGCCCCCTGGTCTGGGTGTATTCGTAAAAAAAGTATTTATTTATGTTTATCCGATATGTAGTATCCATAACACAAGTTCTTAATGATACTTATCTTGGAACTAAATAATTGGTAATCTAAAAGTATACTTATAAGTATGTATACAATTATAAAAATACTGCGTCTGTAATGCGGCTGTGGGTCTAGAAAGGTCACATGAAGCTCAATCTGCTGTCTAGCCGCATCGCAGGTCTTGACTCCAAGCACTAACCGCAGTTACCAGACTAACGAGAACCTAACTGGTACCTAACTAGTAACGCAAGCAATTTACCCATGAACTGCATTCCTCTCTGGCATTCCCAGGAAACAGGTCTGGTTATAATTATCGGCGTAAAATAAATAATATGTCCATGGTGACTGGTATTCTATTAATAAAATATATTTGAAATCAATAGTTGTGTTCGCTTTTCCGATAGACTACGCACGTTTCGCTTTCGAATTGATTCGAGACCAAAAATATCTTAGACTTAAAAAGAGGTATTTTTGGCTTTATAGGGGGTCCTAAATAAATCTTTAAAAAGATAAGTTAATGAAATTATAAATTAAAAAGATTTATTTATGAAAAAAAAAATTGAGTTGTGGTATTTTATACGTTAGTGTGTGAACTGTTATTGAAGCACTCGTAGCTATGAAGCTAGGTCAGAAACGGTCCACAAAGCTAAGCACAGTTCCCAAAGATCAGAACTTGAATGGGTGACCATCAGTGTGGCAGTTGTCAAGCCGTTGATTCTGGTTGGCATGAGACTTTCCTTTATTTTGTAATTACAATATTATAAGTTACTAGTAGGTTGACGCCAGTGTATCAGCGAGGTTTGAATTCAGTGCTCCCTGGTGTGGTGAGGTGACGATAGCCTTGGAAATGCTCTAGTATTTAAAGATAATTCGGGTTTGGTTAAAACAAATCAGCTATGTGTTGATATCAACAGTTATTACGAAAATTTGATTCTTAAACAACTATCTATATTGAAGATAAACAGACAAATACCAAAGTATTAGTTACAAATACCTTAGTTACCTCATTCCAATTATAAATAATAATAAACTGCATCACGATTTTAATGATTACGAGCTAGGCTATATACAATGCACAGAACAAAAACATTAAAATCAAATACAAGTATTTATAATCGCACGAGAATTGTAAAATAAAATTAATGTTAAAGGTATTTATGAGTATTTTTATTTTATTTACTTCTAATTATTTGTATACTTTATAGGTATTATTAATAAATAACGTAGGTAATAACATAAATATAAAAGTGAATATTAATGAGGTGTATAGAGAACCTACCAAGACCTTTTTTTTGATTTACGTCGGTAACAAAATGCCTGTACGCCCTGCCTTACGGCCAAAGGGGGACCGAGAGGGGAGTGTGGGGCTCACTGCGGCAGACGCGACCGCCAGCAGTCCTATCCACTAATAATCTTCCAACGACTCCCATCGCTGTTAAAAAAGGGGCGGGGGGCCAGTGCCAAGGTTTGAAGCTTCTGACACCCTGCCCGCGGCTAACGTCCCCCGGATCAGAACCGGGAGGACCTCCTCAGAGAGGCGTAGTGTGTCGCACCCCCTCTACCTCCTTATGCAACCACAGGCGTATGTGGCCGGCTTCGCGGGGATCTATAAGTAAGACGATAGGGGCCCCCGCCGCCTAAAACCCCCCTGGCGCTGCGTAACAGGCCCTCCTGGCCCGCCCGCTGATCCTACCTCTTGGTAACCCTTTCTTTTTTTTTTCTTTTACGTCGGTAACAAAATGCATTTACGCACTGTCTCCCGGCCAAAGGGGGACCGAGAGAGGTGTGTGGGACTCACCACCGGCAGACACGACCGCCAGCAGTAATACCAACTAAAAATCTTCCGACGACGCCCGCCGCTTGTGGAGAAAGAGGCGGGGAGCCAGTACCTGGGTTGCAGCTCTGACACCCCGCCCGCGGCCAACGTCCCCCGGACCAAAACCGGGAGGACCTCCTCAGAGAGACGCAGTGGATGCGCCCCTCCTACCTCCTTGTGCGACCATAGCGTGTGTGGCCGACTTCTCGGAGGGTCCATGGTTAGACAGCAGGGGCTCCCTGCCCCCGCTGCCTAAGACCCTCCTGGCGCTGCTTGACGGGCCCTCCTGGCCCGCCCGCTGCGCCCTCCTCAGGTCCCTCTTAGTTTCCCCCCCGGTAGTCAGTACTAAGGGCACCCAGGGTCGCCAATCTCTGGGTGTAACCTTTTTCCTAGCGCCTCCTGCGCCCTACCGGGAGGTACTCAGCCCCCCCACCACGACAAGACTGGTCTGGTCTCCAGACCAGTCGGGGGGGATCTTACCAAGACCTAAGGAACCCTAGCCAACCTTACCTGCAAGTGGTGCTCCTGCCGATCAACGGTCGAGGCTCTGGCGAACATATAAGTTACCGGTAAACAGCAATAGGCTCTCCACCTATTACGTGGGACCAAATATACAATAGTCGATACGTGGGCTTATAATATGCCTCTGCCTCTACCCCTTAGGGGCAACAGGCATGATTGTATGTAATGTATGAATAATAATAATTGTACATTTCACACACCAAGCGTCGACCAAGTTGGACTTCATTCTGAAACACTTGTTAACGTTACTTACATCTAGGAGCACCACTACACAATACCAAATATTTTTTCAGTAAAATTTATGTTAATTTTTAATCGTATATGAATGGTTTTTATCAATATTATCAGATAATTACGATAAAAAAATTATATCAAGTAATTAATGCACGGCCCCCACATTAATGAGTGGGGAAGGTGTTTGTAGTCAGATATTACATGTATTAATTGTATCGCGATTTTTAGACCGAATAACAGCGTGATTGTCATCTTCACGTAACCTCATGTGACAATCGATCGATACTTTGTTCCTGCATATAAAGAAAATTATCTTAAAATACTTGAGTCAAAAAAAGATAAATAATGGACAGCCCCTAGGGGCTACATGGTCACCATGACACCTGAAGTAAAATCTTACGAAAATGGCTACAGCTGACAGATTAGGGTACACCACTAAGCAGACATTAAGAAAAAAGCCTTACCTACGACTCCTTAGCAACAGCCTTAGTTACTATAATGAGTAGTTAAGAGTAGCTACGGTATAGTGAAGTAAAAACCAGTACAGTATTGTTACCTCGACCGTGTCCTTGAAATTATTATTTACATTCGCACGGTACGGCAATAAGCGATAGGGCTGCGCGTTTGCTGTATTTTAATATTATTTCTACTTTTGTGATAAAGTCTACCTTCCAGACTTTCCAGACTATCAGAGGGGTCTGCCTTCGACGACTGGGTATGTTAATCGTTATTACATTGTATCTTAACAGCTTGATGTCCCCTTTTTATTAAGTGTATCCCGATCTGGAAAAAAAATGAAAGTTAACACTAGTACACTCCGTTGCAAGGCGCACATCAAAGTATCAAAATTATTTTATCCTACTAGTCGATGCTCCGAGAAGCGCTTACGCACACAGACGCAAATTCATTGTGTTGCGTGCAATCGACTATAGTCTCGCGTAGATTTTGACGTGCCTAAATTTCACTGCACGCTCTTAAACTTCATAACAGAATTTAAAAATTATATAGCAAATTCATGTATGACAGAATGCATAAATTAATTAAATAGCTAAGAATTTAATACCGTTTGATACTCCGCTTCCTGATGAGGGCAGGACCTGATAGAAGTCAAGGAACCTGATATCAATTAACGACTGACGCACCCACAGATAGCGTAAACATGACTGTTACATATAGTTAAATACAATGTATACAACTTGCAAACTTCCTTACTTCATAGGCATGACTTCATCCTCATCATCTGGGAAATTTAAAGTTTACTGCTGTAAATAAACCCCTTCAATGATGGGGATAAATGCAAATAATCAACGCTCTGGGCAGGCGAGTTGGTGATCGCAGTTCCAGCCAGTACGCAGGATGACGCTGCTGCCCATCATCCAGTATATAGGACTTCTCTCAGTCGGCTCTTACGACGCCCATGATGGTAGAAGTTGACGCTCTTCTGGGCCATCTCTACACGGCACGACTTATCTTTGATTGTTTATTTGTTTGTTTGAATGTTTGTTTGTTTGATTTGATCTTTTATATCTATTTAAAGTTGAGCCTTTTACATAAATAAGAATAAATATTTTTTAAATTATACCAATTATTTAGTTCCAAGATAAGTATCATTAAGAACTTGTGTTATGGATACTAAATAACGGATAAACTTACATAAATAAGTTTTATTTTTGTAAAGTTAAAAGTAAGTTGTTTCGCTGGCTCAAACTGAAGTGCTTTTATTCAGTCCAGGAATGTTTAGAAATTAATATAAAAAAAGAAGTTATGTAACAATTCTAATGATTTTATCCGACATTTTAATGTGACCATAATTTTCAAAAAAATTTGACATTCAACGCCCTGCGTTGGCAAGGTAGTAATAGAACTTTAAGAAATTGTTTTAAGGTCCCTGCAACATTATCTTTTATTAATAAATATTTTCATTTCATAAATACATACTAACTATACATAGGAAAACAACCAGATCAAAACAAATATTCAGGTTCATGCACACAAAGATTTGTCCTGCGTGAGAATCGAACCCACGGCCTTAGGAGCGGAGAGCGGGTATTCAAGCCACTACGCCATATCAGTCGTCAACTTGCCTAAATTAATAACTTCACTCGTAAATCGCGCATTAAAAATTACACATTATCGGTATTTATAGCTTATTGTTGGATCCAAAATTGCATTTATCTAAGGGCACGATACTGACTCCACCAAGACAAGTGAAGCCAAGTAAAGATTGAAATTTAAGTACCAAACCAATGGATATATTTAAAAGAGCATCAGTTTCTTGCCAGTTCTTCCTACAGAGCGGTGGCTCGGAACTGGCACTTACATTCACTTAGACTTAATTATTTTTGTTTATTTATATTGTTTTGTAGCATGTAAGTGAATCTAAGCTTCGTGATTTAGTGTAATAATATTTTAATTATTTTTTTAAATATTTTAATTATGACGTTTTCAAGTACTATGTATAATAGTTTGTGACATATTTTTTTTTTTATTCAAGCGAAACGCAATGACACTACCTATAATTTCTCCATCACGTTCTACCAGAAAACAGACAATATAAAAATAGGATCCAGATGATCAGAAACAATCAACACATTTTAAAAACCTTTAGAACGGCCAGTCTTTGGATAGTTGACAGTTTGTGTGATAAAGGTAGCCAAAACAGCAAAATGAAGCGTAGTAAAAACAAGCTCTTGCCCTGGCTTTTGTTATGAATGGGCGAGTTACTATAAAGTTACCTCGAGATTCATATGAGCTCAAATTAAATCAAGCATTTTCATTTTAAACAGTGGTGTAGGTATAGACTTACCAGACACACTAACACAGTACATAAATTAAAACCTAACCTCGCTAAGGTCATCTATCTGTGTACATGTTTTTTGTTACTGTGTTTTTTATTAATATTTATGTGCAATAAAGGATATATATTATACATTTTAAACATTAACATGCAACAGTATTCTGAAATGACTTTTAGACATTAGACATAATTTAGACTTCACATTTTTTGAGCGTTTATTAACATCATATTATTTCAGCCTTATAAATCCACTGCAGAATATTAGCCTTCTTAATATATTACACTGGGAGGGAGAGGGGGGAAGGGTGTACCCATAATCATCACACTGGACAGGCAGGTTGGTGATCGCAACCCCCCGACTGGTCTCCACCTTGTCGTGGTGGGGGGGCTGAGTACCTCCCGGTAGGGCGCAGGAGGCGCCAGGGAAAAGGTAACACCCAGAGATTGGCGACTCTGGGTGCCCTTAGTACTGACTACCGGGGGGGAAACTAAGAGGGACCTGTGGAGGGCGCAGCGGGCGGGCCAGGAGGGCCCGTCAAGCAGCGCCAGGAGGGTCTTAGGCAGCGGGGGCAGGGGGGCCCTGCTGTCTAACCATGGACCCTTCGAGAAGTCGGCCACACACGCTATGGTCGCACAAGGAGGTAGGAGGGGCGCGTCCACTGCGTCTCTCTGAGGAGGTCCTCCCGGTTTTGGTCCGGGGGACGTTGGCCGCGGGCGGGGTGTCAGAGCTGCAACCCAGGTACTGGCACCCCGCCTCTTTCTCAACAAGCGGCGGGCGTCGTCGGAAGATTTTTAGTGGGTATTACTGCTGGCGGTCGTGTCTGCCGGTGGTGAGCCCCACACACCTCTCTCGGTCCCCCTTTGGCCGGGAGACAGTGCGTAAATGCATTTTGTTACCGACGTAAATAAAAAAAAAAAAAAAAGGTTGGTGATCGCAGTTCAAGTCAGTACGCAAGATGACGTTGCTGCCCATCATCCGTCTGACTTAGCGCCCAAACTAAGCACTAGTTGTACTTTGAGTACTCAACAAAGGATAAACATTTGTACATCCTTACTATCCTTACTAATATTTATAATATTATAAATGCGAAAGTAACTCTGTCTGTCTGTCTGTTACTCTTTCACGCCAAAACTTCTGAACGGATTTAAATGAAATTTGGTATACAGATAGTCTAGACCCTGAGAAAGGATATAGGCTACTTTTTATTGCAAAAAAAGGGTTGTAAATGCTACCCAAAGATACTATTCCACGCGGACGAAGTCGCGGGTAACAGCTAGTAATACATAAACATGTACTTAATTTTGGGAATGCATCATCGAGGCGGCTTAGTGATCGCAGTTTAAGCCAGTACGCAGGTTGGCGCTGCTGATGTTTAGCAGCGCCAACCTTTGTACATCCAGTAGGATTTCTCATCGTCTACTCTTACGACTCCCCGTGAAATGAGAGGTGTTGGCACTATTCTAGGCCATACCACACGGCACCAAGCGTTTATGCATAATAATAATGCAAACACACCTCAAAATCAACAATGCAAGGCCACTTGCGAATTTACAGCGGTTTCGTAGCTTCCTTTAATTTTATTACGATTTTGAATCGTCTCGGTTCGTTTTAAGTCGACATCAAAGCTTGTGCATTGTTTTTATGTTTTAAAATTAGTTTGATAGACAGTTGAAACGTTTAACAATCTGGCACTAAACACTAGAAGAAAATGAGATAAAAATAACTAAATTATTATTATTTCAAATGATCTGAAAATAGTTTTCCAAGTTTAGTTTATAACTGCAGTATGAATAATGATAATATAAATAAATATTCACTTACAATCACACCAATTATTTCATTCCAAGATTAATATGGCTCATATTTAATGTGTCATCAAAATTAATAAATTACCAACCTAACCTAACCTTTTTGTACATCAAAAAATTCTGATGGAGCACCTAATCCCCTATTAGATGCTAGATCAGTATATTTGATGATCAAAAAAGTATTTTTTAGAGGTTCAGTTTATTATATTCCGATTAATATCATTAAGAACTTGTGTGCACTAAATAGAAACATACGTACCGTTATTTTTTGTACATACATACTTGAGATACAACATGAAATGTAATTAACCGACTGGGTGAAAAGTTATTAACGAAATTTAAAGCTTTTAACCATTTGGTGTTCAGCAGAAAAGGTTATCGAGATAAATAATAATGTGGTTATATTATTTACATACATACATTTACGCCTATTTCCCCGAAGGGGTAGGCAGAGGCATATTACTCGCCCACACTTCGCCAATTATAAAGTTGGTCCCACGTATTAGCTGGCAAGCCTATTGCCGCTTACCTGGCACTGTTATGTTCGCCAGAGCCTCGTCCGTTGATCGGCAGGTGCACCACTGGCAGGTGAGGATAGCTTGGGCTCCTTAGGTTTTCATAATGTTATTTTAGTTAAATTACACAGTGACAAGTTGCGTAGGTACGGCCCAATGTACGGCCACAAAATTAGCGGCTGAAACTGCTTTTTTGTGTACTTAATTTCTATGTTTATTTGTACTGAATAAATTTATTTTCTTTCTTTCTTTCTTTCAATTTGACGATACGTAGCCATCCAACGAATGGGTCTCGATTCCATAATTTTTGCAAAAATGTACAGTTAATTTAGTTCACAACACGTCAGATAAAAAAAGGAACCGATTGGTTTTTTTTTTAAATATTTGCTGTGAGCAACTAAGGTTTCAATACCAATTCAGCTTGCTAATTCTAAAGCTAGGTTTTTTTAGTTCTTTTAGGGATTTTCGATTCAATCTTTCAGTCACTCCCCAAACTTAACCCTTGCCATTGCTCGCTGTGGGACTCTGAACTTGCGGGCGGGGTGCCAGAAACTACGAACCCAGGCACTGGCCCCCCGCCCCTTTTTCAACAGCAGTGACGTCGTCGGAAGTTTTTTAGTGGGTAGGACTGTGGCGGTCGTGTCTGCCGTAGCGAGCCCCACACTCCCAGCCCGGTCCCCCCATTGGCCGGGAGACAGTGCGTAAACAGCATTTTTTTACCGACGATAAAAAGAAAAAAAAAGCGATTTGGAACTTTCTCATAAAACCCAAATTAACCTTTCGGATTCATAAGTCATCATCATACATTCATTATAAACTTTTGACTTAAGACAATTAGGAAATGAGAATTAATACCTAACAACAGTGTAATATAAATCCGCACGACGAAATATGTTTTTAAAATCGTTAACTAATTGTTTCCAGGGAGCAAAACAAAATACTTCCAAAGGCCTTGAGTTGACATCATAACATCCGCCATAAACCCAATACAACTGAATACCTATGTGTAAACAGAAATAGTCAGGCCTTGGGATAAACAGGACATGTAAAATTTTAATGCTCTAGTTATATTAATAGTTTCAGTGTGTGATGAATGGTCATTTGTTGAGCACCTGCTGGGTTGGAATTGACTCGGGCGATTTGAGGAGGAGAGCGGTGCATTTTGCAGGCCACGGCGCATATAACGGTAACACTTTTTCCCCGACCTAATATATCGAACTAACTTGACGACCGATATGGCGTGGAGGTCAGTATACCTGCACTTCACTCCAGAGGTCGTGGGTTCGATTCCCACACAGGACAAATCTTTGTGTGCATGAACATGAATATTTGTTCTGGTCTGGGATTTTCCTATATATACCGCCCGGCAAAACCATCGATTCTGATCTTTACTGCCAGCAACTGATGAGATTAAAGGAAGCAGTCGAGAGAAAACGGCCGGAATTGATCAACAGGAAGGGTGTGGTCTTTCATCACGATAACGCTAGACCACACACATCTTTAGCCACTCAGCAAAAATTAAGAGAGTTCGACTGGGAGGTCCTAGTGCATCCACCATATAGCCCTGACCTTGCGCCTTCAGATTTTCACCTGTTTCGGTCTCTGCAGAATTCTTTAGGTTCTGTAAGGTTGACCTCAAGAGAGGACTGCCAAAACTATTTGTCCCGTTTTTTTGATCAGAAGTCCCAAAGTTTCTACAGTAACGGGATAATGTCTCTGCCCACAAAATGGCAGAAAGTTATTCAACAAAACGGTACATATATATTGTAAATAAATGTAAATAAACTTTGAAAAAAATGTCTTGACTTTTCATACAAAAATACGAAAAGACTTTTTCCCCAACCTATTATATTATGTATCTATGTATTTATAAAAAAGTATTTTTATACATTCTTTAGTAGGTATACATAACTCAAGTTCTTAGTGATACTTATTTCGGAACTAAATAATTGGTGTGATTGGAAGAGAATATTTATTTAACTATGGACCACATTTATGATTGTTAATATTTCTTATTATGAAACAATTCTTACATTATTTTGTTAAATTCATGCAACGCTTGTAATCAAAATATATCGCTAACTTTGAAGCCCACATCGACCGTTTTATAAATAGCATTTCATCAATATGTAGTTCAAATGACAGAAACTAATGTGATAAGTTGTAAACCTTTTAACGGGAACTAAACCTTTTGTAGGAAACAAATAAAGGCTAATCTCGTAAAGCAGATTTATGTTGTTGTGATATTCTTGGCAATGAATTTGAAAATAATTAATGACATAATGAAGAACGTATAACGATCAACAAAGTTAAGCAGAGTTTTCAGAGGTCATTTCGTGGATTGGTGACCGTTTGTGTGGCATTCAATCGGAATACAGGTTACGAAGTCAAATTGGTACTGATTATCACTATATGAAGTAGTCCAGAAGCCAATTAAGATGATATTATCTACGCGGTTCTAATTGGCCGGAAACAATCACCGTAGTAAAACCGAGTTCACAGAGGACAGACCCTGGATGGGTGACCATGTCATTAAATATCGCGCGCTTTCGTGCTTTAGAAGAATAAAAAAAGTATATTTTATTGTCTTTAAGATCAACATGATCATTTAGATTCGTCAAACAATTACACACAAAATGGAAATTCGATATTTATTTTAATAACAATGAAAGAAATAAATGAGCGGTTCCATAATTAGGAAATAAAAGCAATTGGGTTCTTTGTCAGAATTTGTCAAGGTTTGTCAGTTTATCAGTATGTTGTGGTTTTTCTCAAGATTTGTCAGTCTGTCGGTGACTCTTATCGGTGGGATCTGTCAGTCAGCCTGTCGTGATTCTAAAGGAGGGAGGGGATTGTCCGTCAGTCAGTCAGTCAGTCTTTCGGTGACTCTAACGAGTATTCCAAAATCGTAACGAGATTGAGAAGAATGCTTCAAGAAGACAACTTAAGTCATTAAACCATAAGAAGCCATTTAGGACTTAACACCTTTAAAAGAAGGTCGCAGTTCACCTGCCTCCGCCCATGCAATCTGGATCCGCGAGAAGAGCTTTCAGCTCAGTAGTAAGCTGAATTACAATTCGCATCATGAATTACTTAATAAAATGATACCTAAATATTCAATCAAAACTGAGTGACAGCGCCAAATATAATTATGTACATGTGGCATGACTTACGGTTTAGGGGTCATCCATAAATTACGTCACACGAATTTCATTATCTTTTGACACCCCCCCAGTCCTTGTCACCGCTGGTCACACTTGTGAAACTTCCTTGCCCTTAGTGGGATGTCACAAATTTTGCAATTGTATAGCAAGCTATAATTACATCAATACAGCAGTTCCAAAATTTACATAGGACCTTGATTTAGAGAAGAGACGCCACGAAGTTTATGATTCCTCCCATACCCTTGTCACACCATGTCACACTTCGTCAACCCCCTCCCACCCCCTTAATGTGTGACGTAATTAATGGATAGCCCCTTATTGCATTGGAAACATTATTATTTATATTTTACAAAAATACTCATCCTAATTCGCCAATTTCAATGACAAAAAAATGTAATATTAAGTACATATTGGTTCAATTATTGCATGGTAGCTTTGTAATTAGTTATTTAAATAAATATTTCTGACACTTCCACCAATGATTTAGTGCCAAGATAAGTATCAGAAAAACTGAAATTCACTCAGCGTGTGCCACGGGTGCGCGACCGTTTGGTCTGCCCCACGTACAAAACAGCTGCATTTCGTGGGAGCTTTAGGTACGCCGCGACAAAATGTTGGAACAACATCCCACCCCCAATGAGAAGTTTGCCTACCATATATCGGTTCAGAAGTAAACTCAAAATGCATATTTTAAACTTACAAAAATCAGTGACAAACAGCGCGGGGTAAATATTTATTATAATTGGATTTGTATTATTAGTATCGGAGTATCATATATAGTTTACATTTGCAATGTATTTATAAGTATAAGTAGATATAAGACAGTAGTATGTAATAGTTTTTAATTTGTAAGTTGTTTTATTGTAATAAGAAACGTCGACAATGCCACTTCGACTATAATTTTTATTTTTGTGTTCAGTATTGCTTTTTGTAATTTTATTTTAGGTTACCGTAGAATATCAGCGTCGTGGGTCACACTGCGACACATGCTGAGCGGTGACCTTTTTGGTACAGTCCAGTTAGTATATAAGTTTAGTTGGTAATTGTGAATTGTTTGTGTACCAAATAAATATATTTTCTTTCTTTCTTTCTTTATCAGATTTGTCCTGTGTGGGAATCGAAATCACGACCTCTGGAGTTTAGGGGTCAGGATCTGCTCACTGATTTGGCTGAATTTCAGTTATTACATGGAACGACTGCCGTCTGACCTCCGCAACCCAGAGGGAAACATCATCCTATGGTTTAACCAGGTGTCAGGATGTGAAGGCACTGACTTCCTAATAACGACTGCCAATGATGTTCGTGACAGCCGGGACCAACGGCTTAACGTGCTTTCCGAGGCACAGAACAAGCGATAATTACGCATATAACTTAATAAGTCATAGGTGTGCCACCAGGGTTTGAACCCGAGACCCTCTAAATTTGAAGGCAAGCAATGGGTCAAAAAATATAGGACACATACCAGGAAACAGTAAAGCCGTAGACATCAATTTTGTTTTTATTTCTTGATTATGGTACCGCTCATATCCTGTTGATAACACAATAAAGTACGTATATTTTATTTTATTTTGATAATTCTCATGAGAAAACACGTTATTTCAGAAAACCGTATAAAAGGCATGTACAACCGAATAAGACAGTAAAAAAATAAAAATGGATTGTGTGTGATGTTTAATAATTACCTATATATTGCTATTTTATCACCACACGGTGATAAAATGGCACCTTCAAAGAATTCTTAAAACAGTAAGGGAATGAGATCTTGTCTAATGTGGATGTGGGCGAGGGGCTAGATCTCTCATCATAATAATATGTCAAATTACTTCGAAATATCTGCGTACTAACTAAAAGTACTAACGTACTAACGACTGCGTAAAAGTGAATATTGCTAAGTACAACTTTATTTTTTATACTACAAAGTGGCACTCAAGTATGCAGCCTACCTGATGGAACGATGTCACCGCAGGCTAGGGACGCTTGATGCGGGACTGTTCGAACGGGTTACCCCGGCCTTGGTGTTACAGGTTCAAGAAGTAAAATGGATGGTTTTTAGTCAGTTAAAGTCTGACATACCCTTCCGTTTCACCTATAGCGGAAGACGGTCATTTGATGATTTTCCATCCGAAAAAAAAATCTCAGAACGCTTGCAACACCAAAGGCGTCATAAGCGATGACAGTTGTTGTAGTAGAAACCTAGAAGATATAAAATCTTTGTAGCAAGGTTTCTGACGCCTATGACGTGAGATTATAGGTATATTTAATGTTTTTAGGCTGAGTCGTGCAGACACGAACTGATGAAGAAGCTGTTCAAACTGGAGCACGACACCGCGCTGGCAGCGAGCTTCACCGGCGTCAACCATCACAAGTTCATGCTGGGCCACATGGTCGTCTTCCGGATGCACTTCAACAAGGTTATTCTCATTACATTACGGATTTTTGCCCAAAAAATACACTGTTACTAATATTTCGCTCGTCTTTCTGCCAGCATCTATGATATACTTCATACTATATCTGCCAATCCACAAAGAGTTAAAAATCCACAAATACCAGATATTATTGTGTTTTTGACAGATATACACTTTACAAAGAGTGTCGGTATCAATACAAATTAGGATATAAATCTATCTCCCTTTTGCTGAAGCCCTCTCACCTCTTCCCAATCTCGTTGCCTTTTTGAAGCCTATATAGAGCCACGGACAGACTGACTGACCTACAATCGGAGGGGATTGTGGGTCAGTCCTTTTAGAATCACGACACTGACAAATCTTTAAAAAACCCACAACAGACAGTTTAACTGGCAAAACTTGACAAATTCTGACAAACGAGTTATTGTGCTTACATTTCTGTCTCTTTTTCTATAAAGATTATGGTACAGCCCATATCTATTGTATTATTGTTAACATCTTTGTTTTAATTACCATTTTGTATATTAAAATTTGACGAATCTAAATGATCTTCTGATCTCAAAAACGACTAAGTATATTTAATTTATTTATTTATAAGTTAGAAATTATTTATTTATTTTTCTTCGGTTTGTAATTGGAGTCCGGTGTCCAAATTAATAAGCTGAGCTGATCATAACTGAATCAACTCAAGAACTGATTTTTGTTTCTGTTTTAGTGTGATGAGTACATCAAGAAATGTGACAAGGTTATTTCAAGATGTGGCATAGCGTGCGAAGTAAGTTATGAACTAAATATTGTTTTCGGTTTTTGTTATTTTTTTGCATTTACAATGCTATATTTAGTTAAATGATATTTTTTTTACTTTTTTGGCCCAGGTGAGAATCGAACTCACGAACTATGTGTAACCGGTCCACTGCTCTAACCACTGAGCTACCGGGACTCCCATTTATTATAGTGTACTTAATTTTTGGTCTTTTATAAATATCACTGTAAGCAGAGTACCACACCATTGTAAAAGACTAACCTCTTGGTCTTGTCTTGTAAAGTTCTGGACTTGACTGCAATCACCTGACGATGTGACTTGCATATCCTTCCTTAGTGCGATACAGCGCGTAATGGTGGAATAATAATTATAGTTGTAGTGTAGAATTAAATAAAAAAACTATCTCGCTTGCAACAATAACGTGTCATCTCATTTTTTTGTGTTATGCTATTTAGTAGAGGTGGCACAAAACTCGGCAAGATATTGATGATTTATTTGTTTATTATAGTGAATTGCATGTCACATTACATGATATAAAAGATGGAATGAATGATCGGCTTCAGATGAAGCGTCTTTTAATACTTGCCTTCCAGATATTGTGATTAAGTTCTAAAATAATCAAACAATTCGTCTGTCTTTGCATAACACGTCTATTTGCATTTGTAATGTCTTGCTAGGAGCCAGTAGGTATAGGTCCATACAAATAATCTGGTCACTTATTATAAAAAAAAATTACCCACCACTAACAAGATTCCAACAAGTTTTAGATTATGCTCACGAAGCTGGAAGCGATAGATAGATATTGTAGAACTATTAATCTGTAAAAGGGATAAAATTCATTTTTTAAATTTCAATCGCAGCTTATTATCCCGACGTTTCGAATAATTTAGGGTGATATACATACATAAAATGGAATAAAACAATATAAATAAACATATTTTATAAGCAAGTGATGGAAGGCTCCTATCTTACCTGAAGATGCCCTGTGTAAGGGCGAAACACGTGTCGTGTTGAATAGTTTCTCGATTTTTCGGGAAATTATAGTAGCGCGGGAATTGTTACAAAGATATTTTTAATCCATCACTTGCTTACAATGGATTTCCGCAAAGTAACGCCTGAATCAATAAATTATATTTTATAAGTTTTCTTCACTTAACTCAGTAACTGTTCCAAATTTAATTTATTTATTAGTACAATTATTTTATTATCCCTTACATGTATCCTTAACAAAAACAGCTAAAATTTAACGTTATATTCTTTTTTATGTTTCCAGACAACACCACAAGTGCGCCGGTGGCGCCGCCACGCGGCCGACGAACTACATCGAGTACAAGACGACATGCAGCACACGCGACTTTCTTACAAAGATCTACTTAAACATGCTCACAAGCAACACATACATCTGCGGAAACAAGCTGCCAGTAAAGCACAACATATCACAAATAGCTTTTTAGCTTGCACATAGGTATTATGGACAAAATGGAGCAACAAACTTTTTGAGTAATGTTTTGTTAGTGTGCAAATTTTATTTTTGTACAAGAATTGGGAATTTTACAGTGTTTCATTTGACATGTTATTTTCTATTCACTATTTAAAAGCCGTTTTAATAAAGCTTGTTTATTGAATTTGACTTAAAGTATAAAAATGTTATTTTAAATAGGAGCGTGTCTAATTTTTTAAATATTTCCAGTAAAGTACGTAATTATTTATTTTTCAAAGTTTTACAAATATATTTAATGATGTTGATTGTAATGATGACTTGATGAAACATTGAATATAATATGATAAAAATTTTGAGACATTATTAAAATTCTATTCTGTCCTGTCTCTTCCTCCTCCTCACATGAGTAAATATTTATACCAGATACTTCCGAAATTTATAAAATAGACTTCTCAATCAGAATGTATCATGAGTTGTTTTAAGTTCGATTGATTTTATGGAGCACAACTAGTACAAGTTTATTTACTTGCATAAATTAATACACAAGGTATATCTATTTTTATTTAAATTCCAGTAAGCAGCAGCCACTTATAAATGTCTTGAGTCGAAATTTACATATAATTTTATTATTTTAAATTAAAGTCACACAGCTGACCTTGCTTTTTACATTGAAACATGTACAATATAATAACTGACCTATTAACCAAATATCAGGACAGTGATATTTATATATCTGTGCAGAGTTTGAGGCATACATAGAACGTAATCCCGCTTGCCCTAGACTTAAATCTAGGGTTCAAAGCAGATTTGGCTGAATTTCAGTTCTGCCGGGGAGTGGACGCCGTCTGACCCAACCCAAAGGGAAAGATTTTTCGATGATTAAACCACCTGTCAGGGTGTTAAAAGGCACTGACTTCGTAATAATAGCTGCCATTGAGGTTCATGACAGCCGGGACCATCGGCTTAGCGAGCTTTCCGAGGCACGGAGCAAGCGATAATTAAAATTTGGAGCAATGCCGTGCAAAGACTAACGATGCGACAAAGTTGTTTATAAAATTTTATTAAATTAAACGTTGTATTTGTAAAGAACAAGCAATTCTACTAAGTTCATTTAATTTTAATTATATCGACTATTTCTAGTAGACATTTTTTGAAATGCATTAACTTTATTATTACTAGTTAATTAATTAATAAAAGGTAAACCTAAGGAGAGAAAGGTGCTTAAAATATTGAAATAAATGTGCCATATTCGATTACAAATTGGACCTTTATTCGAGAAAATTTACGATTTCAAATATATTATGTTATTTGAAAATTATTTTGCGTAAGAAATTATGTTCAAAAAGGGAATGTTAATAGTTTTAGTCTTCTCATATTTTTTGTAGCTCTGTTTAAGTGAAAACTTAACTCTTTTAACACACACAAGTAACACAAGTCATACCAAAAATGTTGATTGAGTAGATCATTGTAAACGTAGGTAGCTTATTTACAAAAAAAAATACAAATATAGCTATTTAACTATATTGTATTACTGCTTAGGACTTAATTAAAGTAATGATTATAATATGATTATTGCGTAATTATAATATTAATTGCAAATAATGATATACGTACATACATAATAATTTCTTACAGATTATACTACAATCTTAAAAGTTAAATTATAAATGTATTTGTTATAACTTTGTTGTTAATGTGTCATATCCAGTAACCTCTTTAGAAAAGCCTATGCCACATAAACTTAAACACATAGGGGCTTATAACAAATCGAGATTTCAAGTTCGACCAGGGGGGCCTACCGCCGAGTTTGATGGCAATCGATTATAAGGCAAAATTGATTTCGAATTGATTCTGTCGTACCGCCGAACTCATGGAAATCGAAACAAAATGGCGTTCTCCATTTACCTATTGGTCTGTCACGGACTGAAGGTCATGAATGAGAGGTGGCTGCCGGCAGATTCCCCGGTACGGATTAATGAACGCAAAACAAAGTTTGATCTAGATGGATTACCGGTAATCCATCTAATTCGGCGGTAGACCCTCAGATTTATAACTAGTGCTGTCAATGTCTTTATCTTATCAAATGAAAGTGACAGCAATTGTTTTAAGCTAGGTCTAACTTTAGATCTCGTTTTGTAATAAGCCCTATATTATTTAGGTCTTAAAAAATTATGACGATAAGGGGACATCCATTAATTACGTGAGTCTAAAATAGGGATGGTGGGGTCCGGCCACATCTCACCAAAACTCACCAAGGGGGGGCGGGGGTCAATAAAAATCTCACGTCAACTTTTTAATTTAGAAAATATACATTTTAATACCACAGTAAAATTTTATATTACAATATCAATATTGGTCATCATTCGTTATAGTGCACCTTAAACGTGGTATCATTATTCTCCTCTTATTTCACAGAAAAATGTAGTACATAGAAGATACAATATTTAAAAAATATGTGGTAAATCTCACGTGAGGGGGGGGGGGGTCCAACCATATCTTACCAAATCTCACCAAGGGGGAGGCGGGGGTCCAAATTTCTAAAAAAAACACCTCACGTAATTAATGGACGTCCCCTAAGGTGTTATTAATAAATATGATGTATTTTGTTACCAGAATTGGAATTGAATTAGGTACTTAGACTCTCTGTGATAGTGTAGGTAGGACCTAGTTTATTTTAATTAAGTGACTATAATTGTATAAACTTGTATAATAATTAAAAAATTAAATTATATAATTATGAAGAACATAATTAACGTTATGTTTTACTATCAAATGGTAATTATTTGGTATTTTTTGCTAGTACAGTCAGACAAAACATTTAATCTAATATAAATTTAATTCATCTTAAAAATGTTAATTATGATTTCCCGTGAAAAGGTATTTCTATTTTTTTTTAAATGCATGACTGACTTGAGGAGTTTACATTATTTGTGAAAAACAGTACATTTATGTTAGAAGTAATTATTATACATATGAAAATCTTTATAGTGTTATTCTTTGGAACCACTGTATTGATTTAATTTTATATTTATAACTTCAACATCATCAATCTTTTATTTCATCGACGATACATAATACTTGAAAACGTCAAAATTAAATATAAATATATAACACAATCGAAATTAGAATACACTGAAATCACGAAGCTTGGATTCACTTACATGCAACAAATTAAAAACATAAAATATTTAACTGTAAGAGAATCTAAGTGCCAGTTCCGAGCCACCGTTATACTGTTTACTATTCTGCTGACTGTACTTCGATGAAAAAATAATCTAGGTCTTGAACTAAATTTGGTTGTCTTAGTATAATTTGTTGTTGTTCATGTTTAATATTATTTTTTTACTGTCAAAAATAAATGGATGCCATGTTGTTAAAGTATAAGCAAAGTTAATTTTTGTAATAAAAGATTTACATAATCAAAACTTTTTTTTTTCACGTCAAAACAGAAACAACTTGTCTTGTTGTTGTCTTGAGTGGAAGTGTTTGAGGGAAAAGACACATAAGACCTTCCATGATCAAATTCAGAAGATTTTGAAGAAAGGGTAAAACGACGGGCGTGTATGAGAAGGTTAATGAGTGTGAATGAAGTTAAAAGTATGTGTCAAGATCGTAGCAAGTGGAAGGATGTGATCTCTGTCTACCCCTACGGGAAAGAGGCGTGACATTATGTTTGTATGTATGTACCAGTGTATGGGAACCCCTGATCTTTAAAGCTGTCTTACATTATTGTTAAAAAAATATATCCAATTTCAATTTTGTGTGTGAATGTTTGACGAATCTAAATGATCATGTTGATCTTAAAGACAATAAAGTAAATTTTATTTTATTATTATTTTATGCTCAGAAGATAGATATTCCGTCTGCCGCACCACATACAACTTCCATATTGTACAAGTAAGTAAATAAGGACTTTAAGAAAACACCCAGAACCATTTTTTTTTGTTCTCCTATATAGAAATCGAACTTACGACCTTCGTTGTCAACAACTATACCGAGTACATTGCCATATCGCGTAGCAATTGCTTCCCTATTTACTTGATCTTTTGCTAATTGTAAAGTTCCCAAACAAAGTAATTAAATTATAAATGGATAACAAATCCTAACTCCTCTACTCATTATGGCCTGAGGTTATCAAATGCTTGTTATAATATTTAGTACGTAGTTCTATCTAGTGTTAGACAGATCGTTGCATGCAGCTGAATTTATCTAAATTTGTCAATAAATACTATTGTTAATGTGACATATTATAAACGCTTTTAATGCAACATGAAGCTAGCCACAATACGTAATATGTTGATTCTTGCGGCATTTGTTTTCTTTGTCAAATCCGAGGATTCCGAGGTAAGTTTTACATAAAATTTTGAGTAGGCGTTCAAATTTTAAGACTTTTTATCGTTTTATTTTGTATTTTCAAGTATTTCGGTGCAAAAATTAAGAATTTTTGGATATTGCGTCTTCGGCAATATACCACATCTAGTGCTTAAAGGACGTAAATGTATAAAACTGCAAAATTAAGTTAACTATGCCACAAATTTCCTTTTATGCAGATGCATTGAGTGGTTAACTTTTTTTTTTGTATTTCGACAACTGTCCTATCGAGAGAGCCAAACATCAAGTCGAACATGTTAGGTATCGTATTTATGACAAAAAAACTTTAAACCGTTTTACTGTCAAATTGATAAAATGGAACTTCTTGGCGGGAAAGTGAAACGTCATGTCTGCAGTTTTGTTTTATTTTCTAAAATTTGTGATATTTCTAACAAACGGTGGATTATTAACCGTTAAGTGTTTGTGAACGTACATGAGTGTTGGTAAATGAAATAAAACAGTGCAACATACCTTTTCAAATTCTCTCAAGAAGTCCATATGAGATCTCAGTATAGTCCCACATCTTTACTGAGGACTCAAGGGGCTTAGGGGGAAGGGGATCTCATCTGCCATTTATCATCTTTATCACTACTCATTCTCATTTACTATAATTTATATGATATTAATATATCTCTAACTTGACACTGGCTAAATATGCAAACCGCAAGAAGCCATTATTTAAAAGAAGAAGAGAAATTGATAAAATGTTATTACGTCTTTTAGAACTAAATGTGCGATATATTATGTACCATTAATTCCAAAACTTCACAGAAGACTTAAAGTCTCGACTGCACTGGGGTAGGACTTGGAGAGCCCGTAATGACGGAAACGCTGTATATTGTTGCATTTATATGCGAAGATGGTGTCTTAGAAAGCCACTAAGAAAATGGATACTTATCTTATCTGGTATCGTCGAACTAGTTGACGCTTTATAAATAGATATCTTTTGCTACCACTATTCAGATAACATTCAAATATTTATTGCAAATGGGAATCTATTATGGGCCTCAAATTATGTAGGTTTCACACATCCAAACAAGAACCTAAGACATTTAAGGTCTTAATACAAAACGATGTCTAAAGTTAGACCAGGTTTAAAACTAGTGCTGTCCCTTTCATTCGATAAGATGAAGACAGTGACAGCACTAGTTCTAAACCTGGTTTAACATTAGACATCGTTTTGTAATCAGCCCCTTACTCTTTAACATTTTGTTCAGCTAACGCCAGACGCCATAAAAAGCCAACTGAGGATATACTCGTCTAACGTAAACTCCTCAATCAGGCTCAGTAAGAGCGACAGGCTGCTTCTTCAGACTTGGGACCAGAAGTTCAAGATCAAAATGGTAAACGCCACCACGAAGATGAGAGTCCAGATGGCCAAGCATAAGGACCAGAATTTTAAAAGAGCAGGATTTGACAAAGTGGTAATGCTTATACTCCTATAGTAGTGTAAAATATAATCCGCG
Organism: Musotima nitidalis; assembly: GCA_949126915.1. Lineage (NCBI taxonomy): Eukaryota > Metazoa > Arthropoda > Insecta > Lepidoptera > Crambidae > Musotima > Musotima nitidalis. Next base: position 1,411,467 of record OX421423.1, on the reverse strand, counting down.
TTACGTAAGTTGAACGACCTTGTATGCGTAGTCACATTATCGGGTCTAATTGAAGTGCGGGATGGGGGGGTGGCGCGTAACTATAGCAACGCGGTGACGCTACGCTCGCGCGCATGCGTTTAGCTACCGTTTGTTCCTGTTTGTCTTTTGTCTACCATTGTACCTGCTAATTTTGGGTATTTTGTTCAACCTACGTGACATTGACTATCAGTAATTTAGAAAGTTAAATTAGGAAATTAGAAAGCAATATTCACAAGACCAATGCAGCTCAGTCATTCATTGTAGTTAAAATAAATAAATAATATAATATACTTTATTGTCTTTAAAAGCGAAACGCTCGTAGCTCCGCGGTGCTCGGTGGTCGGAAAGGATCACCGAAGTAAAGCAGAGTTTACTAAGGTCAGTTCTTAGATGGCGTATCGTTTGTGTGGCATTTGATATCGAGCGCTTCCGTGCTTCGGAAGGCACGTTAAGCCGTTGGTCCCGGTTATCACTAAATGTGGTGGTCGTTAAGCAATGTTAGAGGCGGCTTGAGAAATTCTAACAGCAGGACGCCATACACCTGCCTCCGCCAATACGCACTGTATCAGCGTGGTGAAGTATGACCCAATACCCTCGCACCTTGGTAGTGAGAGGCTCGTGCTCAGTAGTGGGACGTTAATGAGGCTGAGATGATGATGATAATTGTCTTTAAAATCAACAGGATCGTTTAAAGTCAAATTGGTATAGACAGAATGAAAATACTACTCATTTTTCAACCACAATGAAAGAGATATGAGCGGTACCAAAATTAAGATATAAAAGCAAAATGAATTCTTTCTCAGTAAAATCAGTTGTCCGTTTATGCATGTGGGTTTTCAAATATTTTTTAAATAACTATCTGACTTTCAGTGGACACAATGTATGGACATTTACAGCACTGAAAAATCCGCATTTGAGCAAAAATATTACGAAAACGAAAGTACATGTCTTAGAACAGTTACTTCTGAAGAAAATGAGAAGAGGCAAGCCGTGGAACAGGTCGAAAGAGAGGTTAGAACAAAAATAAGATACATTAAAACATAACTTATTAAATTTTCGATAAGTACATCGCCCCATATAGGTAATTACAATGGTCCCCGGCAATTTGCCCTCTTCTTCATCTTAGCGTTATCTCGGTTTCTGCATTACGGGCCCGGGGTACGCCTGTTGTAATTAGCCCTACATCTACGATTATACCTTCCATTTCAAATTTTGATCCACTATGCACTTACCCTGATATTTGGATCGATATCTCACAATACAAATGTTGCCAGGCAGTTGGAATTAAAGATGATTTCTACCAAACAGCTGACATAGTATCGCGTCGAATCGGAAAGAATACGAACAGACGCGGCGACAGTCGAAAGAGTCTGACGCATACGATCCGTATACCGCTATGCATACTTACCACTATGGTCGCTGCTAAGTACGGCTGATTATTATGTATCATAAATACTGTGATACGATTACATTACTTCTAAGTACCGATTCGATGCACTGCGGTCGGTTTGATGTAGCCAGCCCGATTCAACGTCCATTTGCGTAAATTCTCTAAACAATGTCAAACTTGACAAAGTGACTTTGGTTCAATGTCGGATTACTCTTTTCCGTATTCCTGAAAAAAGAATATTACTTACAGAAACACCTAACATTTCTGTCTTCAAAGCATGTCGAGCTATATTAAACTCGGCTCGGCTGTACACATTCGGCTTCGTAGATCGTTTTTTTTAATATTTTTTTATTTTCAGATCAAAAGATGGCGAAAGAGTTACAGGTATTTATCCCACTTGTGCAACATCAACAATCCTGGTGATGAGGATAGCGCTGGAACTTGTCTGGTAGAATATGTGAGTAATTAACAATACTTGCAATATTATTTTAAATTTATTGATTTGCCGTATAACTTAGCGTAGTATTAAAAAAAGTTGTCTAGTAGTGGGCATCGATAAGCTAAAATCAAATATTATTTTTATAAGAATTTATTTCGTAAATTTCAACTTAGTTAAGTTTGTTTTTATAGAAAACTAGCTGTTATCCGCGACTTCGTCCGCGTGGAATAGTATCTTTGGGTAGCATTTACAACCCCCTTTTCGCAATAAAAAGTAGCCTATATCCTTTCTTAGGGTCTAGACTATCTGTATACCAAATTTCATTTAAATCCGTTCAGTAGTTTTGGCGTGAAAGAGTAACAGACAGACAGACAGAGTTACTTTCGCATTTATAATATTATAATATAGTAAGGATTACGAATGACGGACTGAAAACTGTGATTAATTATGGGTTTTTTTGACTTCACTTGAAAGTGAAGAGTCATGTCTCTTATTTAGAACATTCATGTGTAATAATGGTGGATTATTTACCGTTTGTGAATGTACATGAGTGTTGGTAAATGAAACAAAACAGTGCAACATCACTTTTCAAATTCTCTTAAGACGTCTATGTGTGATCTCATATCATAATATCATTTACTGTGATGTAACTATTACGAGTGAGTAAACGTCGCCGCAACGGCTTACGCACTATGGTTTATAGCAAGGACTATATGCGGAAACCACTACTACTAACATAGATCATGTAACTATTACTAATATATGTTTTACTTGACACTGGCTAACATTGATCAAACACACAAAGCCATTATTTAAAAAAAAATACAAAAAACTTTAAATTTGGCAACGAAAATATTTTAAGACAGGAAACCACTGAACTTCAATTGACTCTGGAAAAGCATTCTTTAAAAATTATCTCACTAAAAGTAGCTCGTATGCCCAATCAAAATTATTCATTTCATAATTTTAATCACTCTTCATCCTAGGGCAGCCTGTAAGAAATTTCTTTAAACGATAAGGCCAAGGTAAAGCTAAAGGTATCGCTTTTTATTGCAATTGTGTTCTTCTTTTATGTTTATTTTGGTGAACAATAAAGATTTTTTATGGATATCTACAACTTAATATTTAAATTATGATAAGGTATAAAGACTTCAAAGTATAATAATAAATGTTATTCTAGATAGAGAAAGATGACTACAACAGCACTCTGCAGAGGCTAATAGTAATAAAACTGAAAATCATGGAAGATTTGTATCTACAGCTAACCACTTCAATGAAACAGCTGGAAGTGTGTTTAAATAACAACCTCTCTTTGTATTTGGAGACGACAAGAAATATAATGGAAAAGTTTAACCGGTGTTATAACAGCAAGAAGAAAAATTTATAAAAATATTTTTTTTATTTTAATTAATGGCTTCGTGCGTCTAGCACATTTAGCCAGTGTCAAGTAAGTGATATATTAATAATATATAATTCATAGTAAATGAGTCTGAGTGGTGATAAAGATGATAAATGGTAAATGAGATACCCTCCCCTAAGCCCCTTGAGACCTCAGTAAAGATGTGGGACTATACTGAGATCTCACATGGACTCCTTGAGAGAAAATTTGAAAAGTGATGTTGCACTGTTTTGTTTGATTTACCAACACTCATGTATGTTCACAAACACTTAACGGTTAATAATCCACCGTTCTTACACATTAATGTTAGAAATATCACAAATTTTAGAAAACAAAACTGCAGACATGACGCTTCTCTTTTCCGCCAAGAAGTCATAAAAATATATGTAGAAATTGAAATAAAATATATTTTCTCTGAAAAAATTCTTTATTTTTCATTATTAAATAATACTTTTAGGTATAAAATCCGAGAATATATTTACAAAACGTAATAATAATATTCTATTTTACTGACTATTATATACCTTCACGCTTTATTGTATAGTTACAAAGTCTTTAAATGTTTCGTCTTAAAAAAGATTTAAGTTTACAAATTCTTATAGTTAGATAAAAAAATACAATTTGAACATTTCATAAAATTGTATAATTTACGGATATGGCAATAGTAGGTGTATTCCTTCTTTATTGTCGTTTGTTGTCCCATAAAGAACATTCTTTTCTATTTAAAAAGAGTTATTTCATTTTTACAATTAAAATCAGAACGAATTTGTTGAACTTAATAAAAAAAATATCAATGTGCTGATTTAAAAATAAACCTCTTACAGAAAATTTAAATAAAGCTTTAATTAAATTAATGGCTAAGATCACAACGAAATTAACAATGCCAAGACTTAAAGACAGATGCATTTTTAAGTCATGGCAACGTTAATTACTTGCTATTGTGATTTGTAAGGCATTCTTACAAAGAACATACACACATCGAATTTATGGACGTTGTCAATGTATCACAAGATATCTAAATGTATGGTAACAAAACTATTTGAGACAGTCTTTATTGGAATGTTTTTAGAGATTCGTAAGTGTTAATATAATACATTGTCAACATGCAAATTAAAAACAAATGATCACAAATATATTACAATACAATGTAAAGAGATTCTTAAAAGGCGTTCGATATTAAGATTCATAAGATTAAATTTGTAAATTGTGATTAAAACTTTATGTTTAACAGTAAGTTTCCTTTAATTAGATTCCGATTTCAGTTGCCTCAAGTTAGTCTTGCAAACATGAAAGTTGTTGTCTAAATAGTTTATTTAAACTTTGCAGCATCCCGCAAGGTCATATTCATGGACCGATAGTTCGATAGTATGAACGATTGACTTTAAAACTAACATTTACATAATAATATGTACAATATTTAATATCATAGTTGTCCTAGACCCGCTGAAGGCCGCGGGGGAGGCTCTGGTGTGTCAGGTGACGGAGGTTTGAAGGTGCTTCCCTAGAACGTAAAAGGTATAACATTCATATAAATTAATGCTCGAAAAATGTAAATATTTTATTAAAAATCATAAATTATAACATACCCTTTCTGTGGCAGAAAGCACAACCAAAAACAGCGCCAGTCAATTCCCTAACTAAGTATAACTGGTACTATGGATAAGCTATAATATAGTCTAATTTTTATAAAAGCAAATCAATGTTGATTTGCCTGATTTAGATAAATGACCGTGTTGATGTTCACAGATATTTGACACCTGTGGCATCGAACCCAAGACCTTTCATCATCATCATCTCAGCCATCTGACGTCACTGCTGAAAATAGGCCTCTCCAATAGATTTCCACATTGAGCGATCCTGAGTCGCCTGCATCCATCGGCATCCCGCCACCTTGACCAGATCATCAGTCCATCGCGTGGGACGCCGTCCTCTACTACGTTTGCCGGTTCGCGGTCGCCATTGCAGAACCTTAACGCCCCATCGGTCGTCGGTTCTTCGAGCTATGTGCCGCGCCCATTGCCACTTCAGCCTGCAAACTCGCCTCGCTATGTCGGTCACTCCAGTCCTCCTACGGATTTCCTCATTTCTGATTCGATCACGTAGGGACACTCCGAGCATAGCTCTCTCCATTGAGAGATCACGCTGAGCGATGTTTTCAAGATGCTGGACTGGTGAAACTACGGCATCAACATAAATGGCGAGTATATGGCTCACCTTCGATTTGCCGACGATATAGTGGTCATAGCGGAGTCGCTTGTGGATCTGGGCACAATACTCGAAGACCTCGAGAGAGCTTCCCAAAGGGTAGGTCTCAAAATGAACATGGACAAGACGAAAATTGTCTAATGTCCATGTTAAGCCTACCCCAATAATTATTGGAGGCTCGGCTCTCGAAGTTGTCGACGAGTATGTATACCTGGGACAAAAAGTCCAAATGGGTAGGTCCAACTTCGAGTAAGAGGTCAATCGTCGAATCCAGCTCGGTTGGGCTGCGTTCGGGAAACTGCGCTATATCTTCTCGTCAAAAATACCTCAGTGTCTTAAGAAGAAAGTTTTTGACCAGTGTGTGTTGCCAGTGATGACGTACGGTACTGAGACTTGGTGCCTGACTGTGGGCCTCAAGACCTTTAAGAACAATTATTTGCCATGCTTTGACTATGAAAATTTATAATATCTATTATATATCAAAAGTAGGACTTACCTGGAAGCCTAGTGCTGCTTCTAGCGGTGTGGGCGAGTCTCCGCCGAGAGTGGCGTAGTCACCGAATCTTTCCGTCGCGCGACTGCCTTGGATAGTCGCGTAGGTGTTGTCAGTCTACAAATAAATAAAGCTTTTTTTATAAAACAAGTTGGCACTCCAGCATGCAATCCATCTGATAGAAAATGGTCACCACCAGGGGTATCGCGCTGCCGACACTTTGAACACTGTTTTGAGCTCTATCCGTAATACCATACGCCAGGGAGCTCATTTTCAATGAAACATCAAATTTTTAATATTATTGAAAACGTGAACATTAAATATTAAAAACAATCTAAATATGAGTACACTGAAATCACAAAGCTTAGATTTACTTACATGCAACAAAACAATCAAAAAGAAATTAAATGTAAGTGAATCTAAGGGAACGTGGCTACAAGTCAGGTTTGAGACTAATGTGAAAGTGGGATAAATATCATAACAATATTCTACTTCTGCTTAGTAAGTTATATTTTGTACGCCAAATGTTTTTACCATCATTAGAAGTGGTGGGGGGATTTGGAACAACCCCACCACGCGGATTTATTACAGGTTGGGAGACATATTATTATTATTAATAAGTGCTACACCAACGGTTACCCACCCAAGAAGTAAACTCTGAGGGCCTTCTCTAATTCACAGAAAAGCGAAACTTTGTTATACCTATCTCTTTCACTCTCTAGGTATATCATAATTGAGTGAAAGAGATGGGTATAATTTCAGACTACTACAGTTGATCCTTTCCACCTACCCAATTTTCAGACGTAACAAAAAATAACTCCTAGCAATAAAAAAGTATAACAATGCCTTCAAGCCTATTCAAGTATCAGTTTTCGTGGTTACCTGTGGCTGCTCAGCCAGCTGTTCGTTCTGGTCTCCGAACACGTTCATGGTGAGCTCCTGTTCCTCGTAGGGCCGCAGTTTGGTCTCCAACCATAGTGGATTCTCAGTGGTGCTGAGTTCTTCGAGGATTCTACGCCGAGCCAAGCTGTCGCCTTTGCTCGATTGCATTGATGGTGGTGGGATTACCCTGATGATGGAGATATAATTGTTATAGTTCGTACATACAACCTTCACAGACATCTAATTTTGTAATCGTCTAATCTGTATATTGTGAAGCTATCCATTTATTTATATATATTATATCAAAATTGTAAAGCTCATACTTGTAAAGCTATCCATTTTATTTATATAAATGTATCAAAAATTGTAAATTAATCTTACTTCTTTGTATAAGTTGTGAACTCCCACTCACAAAAAAACCATGGTGGTTCAAGTGAGTGGCTTATAACATAAATTATAATGTTAATATATTTTGTACAATAAATTAAAAAAAAAGATATCACGTCTGTTTTGCCAAAAGGGAAGAGCATATTAAACGCCCAGATTTCCCCACTATTATTGTTAGATCCATAATCCGTAAAAAGTGGCGAGCCTATTGCTGCTTACCGGGAACTTTTATGTTCGCCAGAGCCTCGCCAGTATCGGCAGGTGCAACACTTGCAGGTGAGGTTGGCTCCTTGGAGGACCTATACACCTGTATAGTTCACACATCGCACCTTTCATAATTCGAAAATTCATGATTTTTGGGAAAACGCGTTTAATGATTTTTGAGTCCCTGTATTTTCACAATATCGATCATAACTAAATTTTTTTTTGAGATGTACCCCTGTAGTACTATTGGCTACTATAGGGGCACATCTCAAAAAATTGATTTAGTTTTGATCGATTTTGCGAAAGTCCTATATTTTCGCAAAAATCTTTAAGCGAGTTTTCCCAATAATCATGATTTTTCGAATTGAGCCCCTACAGTATGAAAGATGCGATATATTACATGAGCCTCGTTGCCATGCCGAGAAATATTATTTTGTAAATTATAATCAGTTCCATTGTGTTCATAAACGGAATGTGTGGGGAACGACACTGTTTCTAGGCGCAGTTCATTGGTATATAAAAAAGGTTATGTCAGTTACTTACCAGTGCTTGAGACAGGCGCATACGACGACGAATGTGACGATGCCGGTGAAGAGCGCAATCAGCAGAGCGATGAGCGCCGCCAGGGCTGGGTCGAAGCTATCTGGTGCTGGAAGTCACAAAGTTCCAAGTTAACACGGCTTTTGAGTCTGGTCACCTTACCGTGAAACTAATGGGCGTGAGACAGAACCTTGTCGAGTTTCTTGCTAAATGCTTCTCGTAGCGGTTCCTGCGCTGAAGTGGCGCTCTTATAGTCAAGAGACGTTCACAAGTGCTTCGGAATAAAGTCAAGCTTGAATAGCTTGGGCTCCTCAGATCTTATCCTATATTTTTTAAATACTACTTTTCAAAATAAATTGTGTAACTACCTTTAGCAGTGGAACTGGCAGCGATTAGAGTTTCGACTCCATACTCCTGGTAGATATCCTTGAGGTCATCGAACCTGGAGTCAATAGTCTCCAGGACCCGGTCTACTGGCAGCACTTGGTGAGAAGACGGGTCCACTGCTAGCAGGTGAATCTCGCACCTGGAAGGTATGTTAGGGATACAGCGCGCCTCTCCTACCTCCCCGTGCGACCATAGCGTGTGTGGCCGACTTCCCGGAGGGTCCATGGTTAGACAGCAGGGGCCCCCTGCCCCCGCTGCCTAGACCCTCCTGGCCCGCCCACTGCGCCCTCCATAGGTCCCTCTTAGTTTCTCCCCCGGTAGTCAGTACTAAGGGCACCCAGAGTTGTCGGTCTCTGGGTGTTACCTTTTCCCTGGCGCCTCCTGCGCCCTACCGGGAGGTACTCAGCCCCCCCACCACGACACGGTGCCCAACCCTCGCCACTCTTTGTGCATCTGCTACAGCGAAAGCCTTTCTATTCGACTTAGAGGCCCTGTTTTTTATTATCTGACACGTCATAATGACTACATCCTGCCTGATGGTAAGCCAAGTACAAAAATAATATCCTCCCAGTTTTAGCTGAACCCTGCTAGTGACGCCACGCAGCTCCGGGAGACCACCATGGGGAGTGGTAGTAATAAAGCCATGTAAGAGGCAGTAACAGTAGGACGCCACATACCTGTCTCCACCAATTTGCACTGGGTCCGCGTAGTGGTCAAGATCTACCTATTCAACTTGTTTCGTGAGAGGAAGCCGGTGCTTAGTAGAGGGACGTTAATGGGCTGAGATCATCCTTAACTTAGAAAACTACATAAGAGTAGAAAGTGACTGAAACCTGGTTAGACCAGTAAGTAGACCCTGCGCCTTTAGTTAAAGTCTATAGCAAACGGGATAATGCTAGGATATAATCTGAGTCATCATCATCATCATATCAGCCATTTGAAGTCCACTGCTGAACATAGGCCTCCACAATTGCTTTCCACGTAGATCGATCCATTGCCGCCTGCATCCACCGGCTCCCCGCCGCCTTGACCAGACCAGTCGCTCATCGTGCAATGGAGAGAGCTATGCTCGGAGTTTCCCTACGTGATCGAATCAGAAATGAGGAAATCTGTAGGAGAACTGGAGTGACCGACGCACGAGCGGGGCACATAGCTCGAAGAACCGACGACCGATGGGGCGTTAAGGTTCTTGAATGGCGACCATGAATCAGCAAGTAGAGGGCGGCCCTCCAAGCGATGGACCGATGTTAATCTGAGTAGCAAGTGGGATTACCAGTCATCATATCTCTGGTCAGCCTGCACAAGAGGCAGTCTCCTCCCCGGCACTAGTAGGGCTCCCCCAGCAGCAGCCAGTTTTTGTTGAACCCCGGCCAGTGGCGCCACGCAGCTCCGGGAGACCACCATACGGATCAGCGATGACCGGTCTATTACCCACACCTTGAATTATAGTAAGAAGTCAAGAATACAGTTATACACACAGGATGCTTTTCAACGTTCTATAGGTATCTTTTAATACAATACCGTAATTAACATACATTTACATTTTACATACATTTACGCCCACACTTCGCCAATTATATAGTTGGTCCCGCGTAATAGGTGACGAGCCTATTGCCGCTTGTCGGGTACTGTTATGTTCGCCAGTTCGTACCGTAATTAAGACAAGCGTTAACGTCTAACAAGCTGAATAATCCTTGTATAAGTCATCATTTGAACTGCCCTTCAGTAAGAACAACAAGGTATAAGACTATGTGATTAAGAAACACAAATTGAAAAATCTGATGTTAAAAATGAAAGCTTGTTTGGCGTTTTTAAATCTCGCGTATATTCATATGTTTTAGAAGACAAGTAGCAGTCACAAAATGCGCAGCCTCGGTAAAATGATTTGACTAGCGATATACATACATCACAATGAAACAAAATGACTCACATAAACCTGTGTCTTGGCCTGACGATGAGGCGGCGCCAGTTCTTGGGCTACTATATCCAGCACGAACCGGTCGGTGCTGTATTCCGACATATACTGAGCTGTTGTCACTACACCTGAGAAAAATATTAAAAACAGCGTTTTACATGACTGTATTTAACAGCAAGACAGATTCGCAGGCTTAAGTGGCAGTTGATGATCCCCATCAGGGCGGTATGCTTCTCCAATACATACTTTTACGCCTGTTTCCCCGAAGGGGAACACTGGCAAACGTAGTAGAGGATGGTTTCGTCCCGATGGAATATAGCACCTCAATCTCAACATCTTGTACACACAATGTTGTACAGTACGACTCTGCCACTAGCCTACTAAAACTGGAACAAGGTATACAACCTGGTCCCATCAAGATTATCTAGTTGTCAATTTTTTTTTTAATTTACCCAATTTCTAGAAACTCGATCCACCACTCGATGTAGTTAGTGGAAACCTTTGCCCCGCCCGTACTCTTTTCTAACAGCTTCCGAGAACCTCTTCCTGGACAAGATTTGCCATTATCGACCTGGAAATCTATAAAGACTCCATACTCAGATAGACCGCTGTAAGGATTTACCTATCTCACCACATTGGCTAATGTTGAAAAGAGACGTCACGACATTGCCACTGGACGTATTAAAAAAGGCCATGATCGACCTGAAAGTCTATAAAGACTCCGTACTCAGATAGACCGCTGTAAGGATATACCTATCTCACCACATTGGCTAATGTTGAAAAGAGACGTCACGATACTGCCACTGGACGTATTATGAAAGTACAGGACAAAAAAATAAAGAAGCAACTCCACAAAGCTATCTCACCATCTTGACTAATGTTGAAAGGAGACGGCACGACGCTCCCACTAGACTCCGAAGCCCCGAACTTGTATAGGTTGGAAGCAGCCACCATGTACACCAGGGTGCCATTTTCCTCCAGATCCGGGTCTTCAGCTATCACAGATATGACGGCCTCATTTACTCGTGCAGTGTGTTTTATTCCTGGAAAATATATTAACAATAACTTGAAGGTTTTTTTTGACGACCGATATGGCGTGGTGGCGAGTATACCCGCATTCCACTCCTGAGGTCGTGGGTTCGATTCCCACACAGGACAAATATTTGTGTGTATAAATATGAATATTTGTTCTGGTCTGGGTGTTTCTCTATGTATATTAATATATATAAAAATAATTAATTATATATTTATTTACAAAAAAAAAAAGAAGCGCTCGTAGCTTTGCGGAAGCGCTCGTAGCCCTGCGGTGCTCGGTGGTCGGAAACGATCGCCGAAGTACAGCAGAGTTTACAGAGGTCAGTCATTGGATGGGTGACCGTTTGTGTGGCATTTGATATCGAGCGCTTCCGTGCTTCGGAAGGCACGTTAAGCCGTTGGTCCCGGTTATCACTAAATGTGGTAGTCGTTAAGCCATGTTAGAGGCCTAATGGGCGGCTTGAAAATTTCTAACAGCAGGACGCCACACACCTGCCTCCGCCAATCCGCACTGGGTCAGCGTGGTGGAGTATGACCCAATACCCTCACACCTTGGTATGTGAGAGGAGGCTCGTGCTCAGTAGTGGGACGTTAATGGGCTGTGATGATGATGATTACAAAAAAAAAAAGTATTATAACACAAGTTCTTAATGATACTTATCTTGGAACTTAATAAATGGTGTAAGTGTCAGAAATATTTATAATTATTTATTATTATTATTATTATTATTACTTATTCTATGACGAGTGAAACAGCTCATTAAAGCATCTTTATCGGATCATAGAAATTACGGGTAATTAAGATGCGCTGCGCTGCTGTATCAGCAGATGCAGCAGCATTACGCTGATGTATCGCCCTTTTGACAGGTTACACACATTTTCTTTTTTAAATTTTATATTTTACTATTTGTTTAATGTTTTTTGTGTTGTTATATTGTATTTTGTTCCCATTGTAAGATATTGTGTGTGTTGCTTAGTCATTTAAAAAATATTCTATTCTAAGATACATGCGTAATCACACGTCCAGTATGGACCATATATCTCATTTGGGGTGGAAAAAAGCGTTGCTGCCTTGCTTGCATATAGCATAGAGATCTCTGGACAAATTCAAGTCAAATGGTAAGGCATCTTTTCGCCCTCGTTGTCACTATTTTATTTCCTTAGTAAATTGAGATTCTTGACGATTATCACTGAATTCAAATAACTTTTGTATCCATTAAAAAATAAAAATAATAACCATTGAAATTAGGCAGAACTTAGAAGTCAATCCTAGAGTTCTTGTGTGTCGGAAAGCATTTAGCAAAAGGTCTTGGTTTTAACAGCATGTCGTATTTGTAGAACTAAAATAGAGGCCTAACAGAGAATTAAATTCTAACAGCAAGTCGCTATTGCCATTGCGCAATAAATCCGCTTGGAGCTTGACCAAAGTTGTTGAGTTAGAAAATATAGAACAATTGGACGTAGTTATGCAAAATGGATCCAGCCACAAAAACTTACATTTGAGAAAACAGGAGTTTTAGTAAATTTGATATAGCATAGTATGAAAACTGTAGTTCGTTTTCGAGTTCCTGTTAAGGGTATTGTTATCTATTTCATGTCTAGTATTGTTTTAATAAGTTAGACATTTGTGACCGTATCTCAAAAAATCGTTTTTTTATGCGTTGGATCCATTTTGCATAACTACGTCCAATTAATAACGTTTCCAATCAGCAATACTTCGGAAACAGTTACCCTAGAAGTAGTCAGAGAATTGCAGTACTCACCAGCATAGTAGACCTTCTCCTGGAATTTGGGTTCGTTGTCGTTTTCGTCCAGGATGTGCACCTGGACTGTGGCCACGGCCAGAGCGGCACTCGAAGAGTTGTCTACGGAATTCAGGATAGCTGCCCCATGCTCCAAAACTGGGTTGTTGCTCGCGTATACTATCAGGGTGTACTCCGATTGTTTCTCTCTAGAAATTTTTATATTTTTTAGTAATGTCTACCTATTAATAGTTCCATTACTAGCTTTAAGCCAAGGTGAGGTCTACTTAAATTCAACTATCTAATAGGCCTCCACTCAGTATAATTCATTATAACAGCCTTATAAAATCCACTGCTGAACATTGGCCTCCCCAATCTGAGAAGGGGACCTTTTACTGGTCTATGTATCCTTAGGGTATTCTTTTATTAGGGTGTTCTTTTTTTATTTTCTTTTCTTTGTTTTCTGTTGGCATTACTATGCCTTTAAATGTAAGTACCTAATTGTGTGGACCAAATAAATAATTTTATTCTTCATCATCATCTCAGCCCATAAACGTCCCACTACTGAGCACGAGCCTCCTCTCACATATCAAGGTGTGAGGGTATTGGGTCATACTCCACCACGCGGAACCAGTGCGGATTGGCGGAGGCAGGTGTATGGCGTCCTGCTGTTAGAATTTATCAAGCCGCCTATTAGGCCTCTAACATGGCTTAACGACTACCGCATTTAGTGATAACCGGGACCAACGGCTTAACGTGCCTTCCGAAGCACGGAAGCGCTCCATATCAAATGCCACACAAACGGTCACCCATCCAAGGACTGACCTCTGTAAACTCTGCTGTACTTCGGTGATCGTTTCCGACCACCGAGCACCGCAGAGCTACGAGCGCTTCATTTTATTCTTATTCTTCTTCAATAGATTTGGGGTATTTGCCCATAATCACCACCCTGGGCAGGCGGGTTGGTGATCGCAGTTCCAGCCAGTACGCAGGATGACGCCGCTGCCCATCATTTGGTCGGATTTCTCTTCGTCGACTCTTATGACCCTCCGTGTGATGAGAGAGGGTGGAACTATTCTAGGCCTGTATAATCCCCTAATGAGCCAGCAAGGCTAAGTAGTTTGATACAATCCCTGATTTTTGACGTTGAATATGAATAAATAGTTTTTACTTTGACATTGCGAAGCATATTAATCTCTTGATCCGGGTTATAATAACGGATTAGTATCCGCGGGTTTAACCAATTCCTCTTATAAATGTTTCGAGACCTCAAAACATAAAAATATTTAGAATTATTCTTTGCTTCTTATAAGTTTAGTTTTAGCAACATTTTGTAAAAAATAATAATAAAATCTGTATTCAGTATCTTACTATAAATAATTAAAATGTATAAGATGTACGTTCCGCACTGCACCCAAAATGGCCCAGCTGAAAACCAGTGCTAGAACAATGGACTAGCATTTGCTGAGTTGGGTCATTTTGGTGCATCATATAAACATTTGGAAATTGTTTTTTATTTTAATTGTATGGTGCACCAAAAACATTTTTATTATTATTATTAAAATGTTAAAATAAGTATGGTTTACATTTCTTAAAATTTAAGCCCTGGTAGGAAATGGTTACCACGGATGGACGCTTGCAATACTAGAGAAATCATTAGCCTTTTGATAGGTCACATCCCGAATTGTATCAAAAAGAGCGTCTCTGCCAATCATGTCTACAGCATCTTATGCGAAGAACAGCTATGTCATGTCTATTAAAGTCTATAATAGGCTCGACAGTAACCTTAAGCTGATGCCATTGTACCAAGTTAAAGTTCATTTAAAAAAATGGCTTTTGATAAGTGTTTTTATTCACTGAGTGAATATTTTGAATAATAAATTTATGATTTTTATATTAGAATCCTCTGGTTATATTTTTGCGTATCAGTTACTGGTGAAATATGCGGACTGTATTAAATTTTAAGACCACTTATGTACCATATTTCATGTGAGATAAAAAGTCTTTGTCTCTGCTTTTGAAAGTAACGATAGCGTAGACACTGACCTGTCAAACGAGACGTTGGCCCTGATGACGCCTTGCGTGCGGTCAAGAGTGAGTGCGCCCGCCTGGTTGCCTTCCAGCACATGGTAGTACACCATTCCGTGTTCTCCTGAATCTTTATCGGTGGCCTTAATAGTTCCTAAAATGAGAGCAAATTCTTCATTTGTATTCCTCTAAGTTACAAAAAGATACATACATAAATAATAAATATAATAAATAAATATTTCTAACACTTACACCAATTCCAAGATAAGTATCATTAAGAACTTGTGTTGTGGATGCTAAATAACGGATAAACTACATAAATACTTTTTTTGTAAATACATACTTAATATACATAGGAAAACACCCAGACCAGAACAAATACTCGCTACCACGCCATATCGGCCGTCAAATCCACTTCTTCTTCCCCGAAGGGGTAGGCAAAGGCATATTACACGCCCAAACTTCGCCAATTATATAGTTGGTTCCACGTAATAGATGGCGAGCCTATTGCCGCTTGCCGGGCACTGTTATGTTCGCCAGAGCCTCGTCCGTTGATCGGAAAGAGCACCACTTACAGGTGAGGTTGGCTTGGGCTCCTTAGGTCTTGGTAGGATCCCTATACACCCTATAGATATTATAAAAAGATCTCTTTGCCATTTACAATTGGACGTAGTTATGCAAAACGTACCCAAGCAACAAACATCAGTTTTGGCTTAATTTGTCTCTGTTATCTACAAATTAAGTTTATTTTAAGGAAAAGAGTCGCAAGTTGTTATTTCTTTCAGATAAAATCACTAGTATTGACGATGATAAGTATTAACAGTAATTTTGTAGTGTTAATGTCTTTCTAATCAAATAAATTTTACAGATTTAGGGATTATTCTGACCGATGAGAAGAGAATTTTTAGAAATGGAAAGCGGAAGCTACTAGTTTAGTGCTCTAAAAATTAATCAGTCAGTGCCATCTAATCCCAAGCTTAGCAGAGCTTGTACTATGAGTCCAAGACTGAAGCCTTTTATTATTTATTTATTTACTCTTTATTGCACACTTAAAATTATTACAAAAGGCGAACTTAATGTCACAAGGCATTCTCTGCCAGTTAACTGCTGCCATTAGTCTGCAGTCATATTGTGGTATTCTAGATTTATATTTTTATGTAGTTTATGATAAGTGTAGTTTATCTTTTTTATGTATGTTTAATACCTAAAGCAAGGAGAATGGCACAAACCAACGATGCCTCTTCGAAATAAAGCTTAAAAATCAATTGCTTGAACACTGGTTTGCTTTGCGCAAGTCTTATTCTAGCTGGGAGATTGTTCTAAAGTTGAGAAGCCCCTGTGTGAATAGAATTGGACAGGTACCCAGAGTTATGCTGAGGGATGGCGAGAAGAAGCCTTGCTATTGTTCTAGTTTTCACTTCTATCGGCACACCCGGACTGCTTAAATTTTTATTTCTGTGTAGGAATCGAACCCACGAACTGTGGGGCGACAAACGGCCAATATTACCGTTTTTCAGGCTCTATAATTCGGTAAATTAACTCAATAACGCCTTACCAATAATGATACCAGGCAGTAGATTCTCCCTGACGCTGAACTGGTAGTGTGTCCGATGGAATCTTGGGGTATTGTCGTCTTCATCAGCGAGAAGCACCGTTATTAGTCGGAGGGTCTCGAATACTGCGGGCGTGCCGTGGTCTACGGCCGCTATTACCAACTGTGGAACGTATAATTCATTATAAACAGTACAAGATATCATAATTCTAATTTTCCTCGTGTAAACAAGGATACTTTACAGGAACAAAAGATTTTATTATCCACAATACTGTAAAGCGATGGTGTATAGGGATCCTACCAAGACCTAAGGACCCCAAGCCAACCTCACCTGCAAGTGGTGCACCTGCCGATCAACGGACGAGGCTCTGGCGAACATAACAGTGCCCGGTAAGCGGCAATAGGCTCGCCACCAATTACGTGGGACCAACTATATAATTGGCGAAGTGTGGGCGTATAATATGCCTCTGCCTACTCCTTTGGGGAAATAGGCGTAAATGTATGTATGTAAATTTGTAAAGCTCCTAACCCCCCATCTTCAATGTCATCTTCATAATCATTGCAATCATATGAAGTCCACTGCTTAACATAAGCCTTCCCCATAGTCTTCCACGATGGTCGATCTTGTGCCGCCTGCATACAACGGCTTCCCGCCGCCTTGTTCAGTTCTCTCTAATGTCTTCTTCTCTTCATGTCTTTCTTTAACTTAATGTCCACTGATAACAAACATGACTTAACTGGAACTTAGTTTTGAGCTCAGTGTCGAGAATATTTTGGTTATCAGCAGATTATGGTTAACTCATCAACGTTCCACTAAGCCTACAGTTGGAAGTACGAGATAAGGCCGTTCTCTCTGCCAAGATCTATTACTATAGCGCACGCGGTACGTAGGCCATCAGCAGCTTAGGTCAGCTTGCAAGCATCTTGGGTAAACTCGTCTACTTTCCGTTGGTCCTTCAAACCTGATAAATTTGTGATACTTGATACTCAGCCTTAACCTCCCGGTCAAGGAAGGTCTTGGTCTGCAGATCGCTGGGTGGAGGGTAAATTTGGCAGGCTCGGCCACGTTGGGAATATTTTCTTTTAATAGGTACGAGAGTTCTCTCCACTGTCCTCACAGCAGTGCTGGTAAATATGACATACCTAGTCAGCCGAGAAATTTCTAGACGACGAAGAAGATATTGCCTAGCATTTTACATGCATCTTAATCACATCCCCGTTTCGTTCCTCCTGCTTAAGTAAGTACCAATGGCACCATTCTCCCCTCATCTTCAAAGCAAAGTTAGAAAATATGACTTACCTAGTATTCAGCCTTAAGCTCTCTGCCCAGAAATATCTTGGTCATCAGCGACTTGAGGAATTCTCATACTAGATCTATTAGTCCACGTTTCATCATCACAGCCCATTAACGTCCCACTATTGAGCACGAGCCTCCTCTCTCATATCAAGGTGTGAGGGTATTGGGTCATACTCCACCACGCTGACCTAGTGCGGATTAGCGGAGGCAGGTGCATGGCGTCCTGCTGTTAGAATTTTTCAAGCCGCCCATTAGGCCTTTAACATGGCTTAACGACTACCACATTTAGTGATAACCGGGACCAACGGCTTAACGTGCCTTCTGAAGCACGGAAGCGCTCGATATCAAATGCCACACAAACGGTCACCCATCCAAGGACTGACCTCTGTAAACTTTGCTGTACTTTGGTGATCGTTTCCGACCACCGAGCACCGCAGAGCTACGAGCGCTTCTACGTCCACGTTTAGAAAGCAGCAATCTGCTGGTAGCTGCGACGTACCTGATACTCTGCCTTAACCTCCCGGTCAAGGAAGGTCTTGGTCCGCAGCTCGCCGGTATCCGGGTGGAGGGTGAACTCAGCGGTATCGGCCACGTTGCGGTTATCATCCTTCAAGAAGTACGAGACGCGCCCGTTCTCCCCGCTGTCTAAATCCTTCGCCTTAAACGTTGTTACTAAGTAGTCGGCTTGGGCTGCGTTCTGGAGTAAAAGTTATGATATAAATTTTTTTTTTAAATTAATTTATTAAACATTTTTACATGGTTTTTAAACACACAATAAATCACAAAGATTTGTCTGGTGTGTTCGATATGAAGTTCATAGATATTTAAATTAAGTATACATACTTATAAACTAGTGACAACAATTGTACCTAAATTCTACATTATATAAAACAACGAAAGCGCATTCGGAGCAATCACCCAGGCAGTCGCTATCACAAATCAGCTAACTTCACTATAATATATATAATAGGTTGGGGAAAAAGTCTTTTCGTATTTTTGTATGAAAAGTCAAGACATTTTTTTCAAAGTTTATTTACATTTATTTACAATATATATGTACCGTTTTGTTGAATAACTTTCTGCCATTTTGTGGGCAGAGACATTATCCCGTTACTGTAGAAACTTTGGGACTTCTGATCAAAAAAACGGGACAAATAGTTTTGGCAGTCCTCTCTTGAGGTCAACCTTACAGAACCTAAAGAATTCTGCAGAGACCGAAACAGGTGAAAATCTGAAGGCGCAAGGTCAGGGCTATATGGTGGATGCACTAGGACCTCCCAGTCGAACTCTCTTAATTTTTGCTGAGTGGCTAAAGATGTGTGTGGTCTAGCGTTATCGTGATGAAAGACCACACCCTTCCTGTTGATCAATTACGGCCGTTTTCTCTCGACTGCTTCCTTTAATCTCATCAGTTGCTGGCAGTAAAGATCAGAATCGATGGTTTTGCCGGGCGGTAAAAGCTCATAATAAACAATGCCCTTCCAATCCCACCATACACACAGCATCACCTTATTTCGTGTTAGGCCAGGTTTGGCCACAGTCTGTGAAGCCTGGCCAACTTTCGACCACGACCTTTTTCGCACGTTCTTGTCGTACGTGATCCACTTTTCATCGCCAGTTATCAATCTCTTCAAAAACGGCTCGGTTTCATTACGTCTCAATAATGAATCGCAAATGAGTACACGGTTCATTAAGTTTCTTTGAGTGAGCTCGTGTGGCACCCAAATATCGAGCTTTTTTGTATAACCAGCTTTCTTCAAATGGGTCAAAACTGTTTTGTGGTCAATTCCCAGTTCTTCAGCTACATCGTAACTACTAATATGCCGATCTTGCTCCACTCTTTCAAAAATGGCGTCCATTTTATTCGTAACAGGGCGACCAGAGCGAGGTGCATCTTTAACATCAAAATTTCCGGACTGAAAACGTTTGAACCAAATTTGTGCTACTCTTACTGACACTGCATCAGGTCCATAAACATCACAAATTTTTTTCACTGCTTGAGTTGCATTTTTGCCTTTTTTATAATAAAATTTTAAAATGTATCGAATTTCTTCATTAGATTCACTCATTTTTACGGAGAGAAAAACAAATGAAAAATAGCGGGAAACAACTTTTTTTAATTTTTTTCTTTTCTTTATAATGGAACCTTTTTAATGTTACCAAAACCAACCAGACACAAATAGTACAGTCAAAAAAATTTTATAATAAGTTTATACCTACGTTATGCGAAAAGACTTTTTCCCCGACCTAATATATACATATATATATCATCATATCGTATGGCGTTGAGCTGCCTGAATCCTAATTTAAATTTCCAGTGTCAGTTGGCATAGCCACTTCTCAGCAGCTGGAGTCAGAAGACGAAGTTCTTCAAGACCACCGGGAAAAGAGTACAGCAGGCAATCGTTTACAATATGGGCCACAGTTTGATCTGGCGATCCATAATCACAGACTGAAGACTCCTATATATAAGTATTATGCATGAAGTGTTATGCAAAAAGTGTATGAGAATTCAGTTAAGAATACTGACCTCGGGTATGACGAGCTGACGAACATCAGCGGGTGGTTCCTGGAAGCTGGGCGCGTGCCGGTTGACGTGCAGCACGTGCACGTGCACGCTGGCCGCGCCCGCGTGCTGCCCGTCTTCCGCTTCCACCTGGAGAGTGTACGTCTTCCCCCCTTCCACTTCTCTCACGGGAGACACTATCCCCGTGTCCGGGTTCACTGTGAATACGCCTGTGGAGAAGAAAAGGTCAGACTAAGGCGTCAATGTAAAGGGTGCATGAAGAGTTTCTACCAAGACCTTAGGAAAACCAAGTCAACCGCCTCTACATGTGGTTCACCTGCCGAAAAGAGGACAACTCTGTCAAACATAAAGGTAGGAACCTTTATGTTTGACGAAAGTAAGCGGCGACAAGGCGTCGATGTAAAGGGTGTATGAGGAGCTTCTACCAAGACCTTAGGAAAACCAGGCCAACCTTATCTACATGTGGTTCACCTGCCGAAAAGCGGACAACTCTGGCAAACATAAAGGTTCCTAGTAAGCGGCATTAGGCTCGCCACAAACGTGAAATTAACAGTACAAAAGGCGCAATGTAGGCGTATAATTTGTATCTGCGTACCCCTTTAGGGAAATAGGCGTGATTGATATTAGAATGGCAAATAAGTTTTCTTTTATACCTCACAAGCTAAATACTAGAACAAGACACTTTTTAATGGATAAAGTGAGGGCATTTGTTCATGACGAATAGAGTGATCTTTTTAAAAAAGCCTTTTTTCTTTGGGTTAAATAAGAAGTATCGATCCTATAAAAATAAATTGGATAGAATGGGACGTGAAGAACTAACCCCTTTGCTTATTGTGAAAATAAATTATAATAATATATCTTTGTTAAGTTTTAGATTCGATAAGATTTCGAACACTCCATTGCTCGCTGTGCGGCTCAAAGCTTTCTCAATGAATAAGGACTCCCATATTGTATGTTTTACTATATAGTTTAGTTTAGTACATAGTTAGTATAGTTTTGTACATAGTTAGTATAGATTAGTACATAGTTAGTATAGTTTAGTACATAGTTAGTATAGTTTAGTATATAGTTAGTATAGTTTAGTACATAGTTAGTATAGTTTAGTACATAGTTAGTATAGATTAGTACATAGTTAGTATAGTTTAGCATGAATTAAATAAAGAATACCCAACAATCAATATAGCCACTTACCCGGTTCGCTCTGCTCCACTATAGAGTAGCGGACCTTCCCATGGTCCCCCTCGTCCTGGTCCTCGGCCAGGACTTGCAAGATGGCGGGCGGCGGGTCCAGACGCAGGTTCTCCGCGATAGTGCTCTTGTATACCTTCTGGGTGAAAACGGGCGCGTGGTCGTTTATGTCCAGCACTTTTATTTGGACCTGTTGGGTAGGAGAGAATAAATTAAATAGATAGTTTATAATAATTTCTAAATTAAAATGAATAATATTACAGAGATAATGAAGCGCATAAAATTTTTTGTTCTTGTAACCGTGGAGATGACAAAGTCACTAATAGATATTATTTTTGTATTACGTCATTGAGTGTATAGGGATCCAACCAAGACCTAAGGAGCCCAAGCCAACCTCACCTTGCAAGTGGTGCACCTGCCGATCAACGGACGAGGCTTTGGCAAACATAACAGTGCCCAGCAAGCGGCAATAGGCTTGCCACCTATTGCAGGTAAGGTTGGTTTGGGCTCCTTAGGTCTTATTAGGATCCCTACGTACTGTATATGAGTATATAATGATATATGAGTATATGATGATATATAAGTATATAATGATATATGAGTATATTATAATATATAAGCATAGTAATGTCATCTCAGCTTATTAACGATCCACTACTGTGATAGTCAATAAGCTTTTTAAAATCCACCTATTACGTGGGACCTAAAATATAATTACTAGAATGTCGGCGTATAATAAGCCTCTGCCTACATGTTAAATATATATTCTCTTACAATCACACCAATTATTTAGTTCCAAGATAAGTATCATTAAGAACTTGTGTTATGGATACTAAAGAAAGGATAAACATACTTAAATACTTTTTTTTTGTAAATAAATACTTAATATACATAGGAAAACACCCAGACCAGAACAAATATTCATGTTCATGCACACAAAGATTTGTCCTGTTGGGAATCGAACCCACGACCTCTGGAGTGAAGTACAGGTATACTGACCTCCACACCATATCGGTCGTCAAATGTTCTGGAAAACAGATGTGATTGTTTGTATATATTTTAGGATCTTACCGGTACACTTGTCGACCTTCTGACATGAGGCGGGGCGTTATCCGTAGCGATAGCACGCAGCCACAGCGAGGGCACAGTCTCGCGGTCTATGTCCGCTCCATCGGCCACTGTGACCACACCCAAAGTAGGGTCTATGTGGAACAGGTAGGACAGGTTTCCGGATAAACTGTAGGTTATTTCGCCGAAAACGCCTGTGGATGGAAACATAAAATTAAATCATATAAATAATAATAATAAATGTTTATTCTCACCATAGTTTTACAATGTATCCTTAAAATAATATAATCTACCCATCTAATAAAAAAATTAAATACATTTGACAAGTGCAAACAATGTAGGTAGTTGGAAATAGTTTACATACTGAAATGGAATCTTATATTGGCACAGTGTTAAATAACACAGTATGGAAAGAAAACCATAAAAAATAAGGTAGTTCTTATTGATATATTTCTCCCTATATACACAACGAAGTTTTCATTCATATTATATAATAAAATGAAATGAAATGAAAGCTGAACTTCAGTTATTACAAAGAGCGACTGCCATCTGACCTCCACAGCCCAAAGAGAAACATCTTTCTATGGTTAAACCAGTTGTCAGAATATAAGAAGGCACTGACTTCCTAATAACGACTGCCATAGATGTTCATGACAGCCGGGACCAACGGCCTAACGTGCTTTCCGAAGCATACAGCAAGTGATAATTACGCACGTAACTTGGAAAAGTTATAGGTGCCCCACCAGGGTTTGAACCCTCTGATAATTCAAAAGTCATGGGTCTCGCCAATGGGCAATTGTTCATTCATTCACACAAAGTGTATAGGTCCGTTTGACGACCGATATGGCGTGGTGGCGAGTATACCCGCATTCCACTCCTGAGGTCGTGGGTTCGATTCCCACACAGGACAAATATTGGTGTGCATAAATATGAATATTTGTTCTGGTCTGGGTTTTTTTCTATGTATATAAAGTATGTATTTACAAAAAATAAAAGTATTTATGTATGTTTATCCGTTCTTTAGTATCCATAACACAAGCTCTTAATGATACTTATCGTAGAACTAAATAATTGGTGTAAGTGTCAGAAATATTTATTATTATTATTATAGGTACGACTTTTATATTAAATTGTAAGACTATTAAAACAGCTGTTATAAAGACAGTAGAAAATTTTCGCACCTCATCTGGAGCTTGAACATCATGCTGTGTAGTTTACTGCACTTACTAGTTTAACGTACTTACGTACACTGTTGTGTGGTGACGTACCTATGGAACGTACTTACGTACAATATTGTGTGACGTCGTACGTACTTACATATGTACCATATTACGTGAGACGTATGGAATATCTACGTATTGGTATGAGTCTTCGTTCATATCGAATTATTTAGAACTGCACTCAACATTTTTTCAAATCGAAATTAATTTATTGATTCAGGCGTTACTTTGCGGAAATCTATTGTAAGCAAGTGACGGATTAAAAATATCTTTGTAACAATTCCCGCGCTACTATAATTTCCCGCAAAATAGAGAAACTATTCAACACGACACGTGTTTCGCCCTTACACAGGGCATCTTCAGGTAAGATAGGAGCTTCAGAACAACGATGTCTTCACGACCAACGCTGAAACGAGAGTAGTTTGACTCTCGTTGCAGTGTGCTCGTGTCGTTTTGAATAGTTTCTCGATTTTTCGGGAAATTATAGTAGCGCGGAAATTGTTACAAAGATATTTTTAATCCATCACTTGCTTACAAATCGAAATAATTTATTCAATTTTGGCGCAAAAGAGCTCTAATGAAGGTCAAAACTTAAACTAGCGCGCGTTGATCGTAAAAGAACAGGCAAGAAAATCGTCAAGGTTAGTTTTTTCTCCCGCCAGTTACAAGAAAATGCACTTAGTGGTAAAGCAATTTGACAAGTCTACAAAAAATGTCATTAGTATGTGTTACCTTCATCTTTATCCACGGCAGTAACGGTCAGCACTTTGGTCCCGGCCGCGGAATGTTCGGGAACGGTCGCATAGTACTCCGCAGCTGCGAAGGTCGGTTCCTCATCATTGATGTTCAGAACTTCCACAGTGACGTCAGCAGCCGTCGACAGCTGAGGCACACCGGAGTCGTAGGCGACCAGTGTGAAGTTTAGGATGTGGATTTTCTCGTAGTCTATTTGTTGTGTTGTTTTTACTACGCCTGGAAATTAAGGTTACATTTACTTATTACAGTTTGATGCCACTCATTGATATGGGTTTCATATAGTAAATTAGTTTTAAGGCGGTTAGTTAGCTGTGGACGCAAACATGTCTGAGTACCACCTTATAGTAAAAAAATAAAAATTGTGTCTGGATGGTTTGATAAGTGTTTGACGTCCGATATGGTGTGGAGGTCAGTATATCTGCACTTCGATCTCGAGGTAGACATCGATTCCCATATAGGATTTGGTGTGCATGATGACCATGAATAGTTTTCTGGTCTGGGTGTTTTTTAGCTATATTAAGTATTTATTTTAAAAAAAAAACATTTATGCAATTGTAAGTATACATCACACAAGTTTTTCATGACATTTATATAGGAACTAAATAAATGGTTTCAAGAGAATTATTTTTATTACTAATTAATTGTTAGTCTATCCGCACTGGATCCGCGTGGTGAAGAATTACCTTATATCATAGACATAAAAATACAATAGATAACGTAAGTGCATGTACTTTGCGAGTAAGAACCCCGACCAATCGTCGAGGTTGGCCCCGCCATTTACAATCCGCGCGCATCTGTTGTTGTTTTTTAAGGCATCAGTGTTGATGAATCAAATTAATTTTGCCGTCATTAAATATCGGCAGTGACGTCACAGTGGGTCTTGGAAAGTCAGCATGCTTGATTTCAATACAAATCGTGATACTTGCGTTACCTCTTGTATATCTGCATCTGTGCCTTATACCCCATGGTTCGTCGAAATTCAGTGCGTGTCTGCCATTGGAGGCCTGTCCTCCGTATTGGGAATTTAATGAGCTGAGATAATAAAGTCTACAGTACCTGTAACATTGTCGATCTGGAAGTAAGGGCTGGGTGGGTAGATGATGATGGCAGCAATAGGCGTCTCCCTGTCAGTAGCTGAGTAGGTGTTGAGGATAGTGCCGATTGGCTGCTCCTCCGTAAAGATGTGATGGTAGGCTGGCTGCGAGAACACCGGTGCGTGCCGATTCACGTCCACTATCGTTATTATCAGCTCGCCTGTGGGACGTAGATTGGTAGTTCATAACAATTATTATGAGCTTAACGGCATAAAACTCTTAAGCTTACTGTCCAGGCTTGGACTGTGTGCAGGGTGGTTTGTGTGTCCAATTAAAAAGATTATATCCAAAATTACTTAAGACGTTTATTACTGGTTATATATTAATTTATTATATTATGATGTTCCTCGAACGAAAGAAGGCCGTATGCGCGCGTGCGCATCCTTTTATATGACGACACGCTGCGGGTGCGGGGAAGGGTGGCGTGTAGTAGTGTGGCGGGGACGCCCGCCTCTGTATCCCGTATATTTGAATTCTGAGCCTTAACACTTACTAGGAACATAATGACAAAAAGTCTTAATTTCATCCTTTACTTTGTATCTTTAACTCAAGGTTCTCTCATGCGAATAGTATTTTGTACACACATACATGCATACACTCACGCTCGCTTCCCCGAAGGGGTAGGCAGAGGCATGTTATACGCCCACACTTCGCCATTTATATAGTTGGTCCCACGTAATAGGTGGCGAGCCTATTGCCGCTTACCGCGCACTGTTATATTCGCTAGAGCCTCGTCCGTTGATCGGCAGGTGCCCCACTTGCAGGTGAGGTTGGCTTGGGCTTCTTAGGTCTTGCTCGGATCCCTATACACCCTTAGGTATTTTGTCACTATAGTATAATATTTTTATGATTTTTTTATTAGTGTATGGTGGTGTTTTGCCCGAGGATGTTGTAGAAAACGACTATCGCCTGGGTTCCTAAGCTAGGGGTCATTAAAATGGTATTTCCAGAGTGTAATGAGCTGGCTGGAAGCCATATGCCCCGGTCCTGTCACTTTGCCGTTTGCGAGGTCAATGTGTCTCTCTGACTGTATGTCTGCATCTATTTACAAGTATAGTGAACTGACCTTCAGCCTGCTATATATTTGATTGCAATCGTGTCTATGTACCTCTGTGTCTATGAGCCTGTGTCTACGAAGCTGTGTGTCTGTGTGTGTTTATAAAACTGTGGTTTTGTCTGTGGCATTAATTTACTGAAGCGCTCGTAGCTCTGCGGTGCTAGGTGGTCGGAAACGATCACTGAAGTACAGCAGAGTTTACAGAGGTCAGTCTTTGGTTGGGTGACCGTTTGTGTGGCATTTGATATTGAGCGGTTCCGTGCTTCGGAAGGCACGTTAAGTCGTTGGTCCCGGTTATTACTAAATGTGGTAGTCGTTAAGCCATGTTAGGGCGGCTTGAAAAATTCTAACAGCAGGACGCCATACACCTGCCTCCGCCCATCCGCACTGGGTCAGCGTGGTGGAGTATGACCCAATACTCTCACACCTTGGTCTGTGATAGGAGGCTCGTGCTCAGTAGTGGGACGTTAATGGGCTATGATGATGATGATTAATTTACTATATCTTGTTTTATTAGTGGGTCTTTGAGTTTATGTCCTGGGTTGTCTGTCTGCATTTGATATACCATGTTTAGTAAACTGACCTTCAGCTTGCTGTAGAGTGGGAGCTGATGTATCGATGACGGCCACCGGCAGAGTCAATACTGCTGCCCGACTTCTGTCTAAACGTTGCGCCACCAGCACTGTGCCGTTGGGGAGAATCGAGAACCACGACCCGAAGATGCCTTCATCTGTCACCTGTAATTTGATTAAAATTATTTTACTACTTAACCATGGATAAGCAGAGACGCTTCTACTAAACACTTATAACAATTTATGCTTTTTTTCATAAATAAATATTATCGATATTAAAATTCACGCATGTCTAGTAATTTTATAAAGTTGAAGAGTTTATATGTTTGCTCAAAAAGCGCAAACCCGGTTGGCATTAAATAAATTATTTGTAAAAACATTGAGTAAAGCGATTTGGCTTCTGGCGACATAGATTAATAAAACGTTTAAATAAAAATGGGTAGAAATTTTTTGTTTCCTACTTTCAAAAGATTTGCAATCAATAAATTAGATGTATTATGTATTAGATGTATCGCATATCCGAAATTGTGATCTGAATATTTAATTACATATAAATTTAGTCTTGTTTAAACTACCTCTTTCCCATTTTTATCCACAGCCTTCACCGGCCTATCCTGCAACAGGTGATACATCAGCATGTCCCTATCGGCAATATCCGGGTCTTCCGCCAGCAAGTCATGGACTGCAGTACCGAGGGTTGCATCGGCAGAAACCTCGGCCCTTTGCACCGGCGGCGTGAACGAGGGTTTCTTATCGTTCACGTTTACCACATGGACTGTCAGTTCAGTTGTTCCTGTTAGACTGGGCATTCCTGGGATCCATAAAAAATAAAGAATTCTGTTAAAAAAGGCTTCAAAATACCAAACAAATAAATATACATACGCAGACAATATGGAGCTGTGTCAACATAATAATGATGTACCAAAGAATGGCAAGGTGAAGTCAAAAATTATTTATTTCAGAAACTATTACATACTACTTGAAAACGTCAAAATTAAATATAAATATTTAAAAAAACAATCGAAATATTATTACTCTGAAATCACGAAGCTTAGATTCACTTATATGCAATGCAACAAAACAATTTAAAAAAAAGTGTAAGTAAATCTAAGTGCCAGTTCCAAGCCACCGCCCTGTAAGATCTGGCAAGAAACTCACAGGCAATGCTCTTTTAAATTTATCCAGTGCTGGCTAAAAGATAATTTTATAACTACAATGATGGGACAAAGGTTGTATACATTTCTATCTATGGACTGCTGGAATGATTAGTAGTGAAACGTCATTTCCATTCAAGGGCTACACAATTATTGCGTTGCCTCCTAATATTCGCACTTGCAAAAATGTGGGCCTGTTTAAGAGAGCTGTAAGATGTCATTTCTTACATGACTGATGAATTATATAAAGTCATTGAGTTATTAATCATCAAATTATATAAAGCATTAAGTACGATACTATGTTATCATACGTGGTAGGTTAATTTAAGTGGTAGCATACATATTGTTTATTTTTGTTCCTTTTATTTCAATTGTTTTTTTACACATGTCGTCTACTGTTTAATGTTTTTTCCTTATTTCGGACTGCTGGAAGAGATTCCTTTTGGAATAAGCAGCTCCATTGTACATTGTTATTTTTTTTATTCCTTTATATGTTTTGTGTGTACATAAATTGTTAAATAAATAAATAAATAATTTGACCTTGGTTCGTGAGAGGAACCCCGTGCTCAGTAGTGGAACGTTAATGACCTGGGATGATTAGACTTTCTTCGTTGGTTTGCAGCGGTGTCAACTGACTCTGCCTAAGGAGTTCTTTTTTTATATATAAATTCACGCCTGTTTTCCCGAAGGGGTAGGCAGAGGCATATTATACTCCCACACTTCGCCAACCATATAGTATGTCCCACGTAATAGATGGCGAGCCTATTGCCGCTTACCCGGCACTGTTATGTTCGCCAGAGCCTCGTCCGGTAATCGGCAGGTGCACCATTTGCAGGTGAGGTTGGCTTGGGTTCCTTATATCTTGGTAAGATCAATACACCCTAATTGAAGAAATAGAACCATGAGCTCACCCAAATCAGAAGCGACAATCTGTATCCTGTAGGCGTCTCTCTTGTCGAAGTCCAATGCCGCTGAGACAGTGACGATTCCGGTCACATTGTCGATAGCGAATGCGTCCAAGGCTCCCCGTTGTATTGCGTATTTGATCTCCGCGTTCACTCCTGTGTCTAAGTCTGTAGCACGCACCGCCGCTACTTCTGCGCCTGCAGATTTTATGGTATGTTAGCAATACATAATAGTTTTATACTTGTCTTCATATTAATTTGGTAAGCTAAGTTAATTTGGTATTTTTTTTATTATTTACATTATTGCCTTAGGATTTAGTTTCTGTAATAGTAATGTTATTAGGATTTAAATAAATAAATAGTAACAATGTGTTAATTATACAGTACAATAGACCGACAGGCCCTACGTATAAAAGGACATGTCTAAAACTAATGTCTACAGGAGAGTGAATTGAAAGTTAAAATCGCTCTAGAAAAAAAATATTATACAACAAAACATTACGTGCATAATACTTATATTTCTAACTGAAAGTTTTTTTACATAATGTGTCTCCATGATGTATCTCACAAGACAGACGAAAAGTGGTTTAAATGGTACAATTTAATCTATTTGTATAGAATATTAAACAAACATCAAAAGTCAGAATGTTGTCATTATAATAGTTATATTGAAAAAGAAGGTTAACTGTTTCTGAATATTCCCAATACCATCTTCCCAGTATATGAATGAATTGCCTGCGAGTATTCAAAACTCTTGCTCGGAAAAATAAGTACTAAGAAATACTTTCTGAATCGACCCACTGTACTTAGATTTACCATTATTGTTTTGCATGCTACAGCTTTATACACACATAATTATATAAAATGAATTTGTAAATGATGAATTCAATTAAACAATTATGGTATGACTATCGGCCCATGGAAGCTTGGCAGGCCGCTGGTATGGGATGCGACCTGTGCAGACACCGTGGCCTCACATGTATGCGCAACTTCGCGTCGTGTCAGGGCTGCTGCGGTAAGTGCTGAAAATCGCAAACGGAACAAATACGGAAATCTAGGGCCTAACTTTCTTTTTGTTCCGTTTGCGGTGGAGACATTGGGTCCATGGGGGCCGGAAGCAAAGCAACTCGTGAAAGAATTAAGTGCTCGCCTCATTGCTGCTTCCGGTGACAAGAAGGCTGGCAGCTTCTTCTGCCAGGAATTGGCCTGGCAATCCAAAGTGGGCCCACAGTTGGAAGACATCTTTTATTTATAGTTTTTTGTTTTATTTTTAATAGTTATGTTACCCTGTTTTAGATTAGGTATTGTAACTTATTGTAAATAAAATATCAATATTTTAAGTCAATATATCGAACACATTAAACAATTATTAATTATGTCTTTTTAGATCTCGGGCCAATGATGACCCGGACATTTAGCAGGTGTTATTATTTTAGTTTGAGTTGAATAAATTTATATAAATTACCAATAGGAGCATCTTCCATCACGTCCGCGTCGTACTTCTCCACGTCGAAGGTAGGGGCGTGGTTGTTCACATCACGAACGCTGATTTCCACGCGACAGGTCGCGTTATGAACGCCATCTGTCCCCTGCAGACATAACAATTTAGTTCAGTTACTAGTCACGTCATCTAGTGAAGTTAGCAGTAAAAATAATACGACTTGAGTGACATCTATTATACATAGAGCGAACTATGAACACAATTGCCAGCGCCATCTATCGACAGCTTGGCCACAACCAAATAAATGTTTCCTAATAAAATTGATCCTGCTCCATAGTTATTCAATGCTATGAGCTTCTATTTGCTGTTTTTATTTTTAAAGATTACTTATTCATTTCCAAACACGCTTCATTTGTTATACTTTTACACACAATTACAAAAGTAATAGTAATGGGTTAATAGAAGATACAAAATACATTTTCATATGGGCGCGTTAGTTTATAAATAGGACATTCATAAGAGCTTTATTGAGCCAAACTTGAATAAATTAATTTTGATTTGATTTGATTTGATCCTTTCGTACATTGTTATTTTATGTATGTGCAATAATGATTATATAAATAAATAAAATAAACAATTTATGAACATAAAAAGATAAAAAATTATATTGTTAGTAAAATATAATGAGCGCATACGACCTTTTTATTGTTGTGGAAGCATATTGGTCTGAGAAAGTATAGATAAATTTTAAGCTGGATTATCATCGATCATAATAATAAGTTAATTGTAACTGGCGGGAGAAAAAACCAACCTTGACGATTTTCTTGCCCGTTCTTTTACGACCAAGCTCCCGCCCGCAGTGAATGGGCGCGTTAGTTTATAAGTATGACATTCATAAGAGCTCTATTGAGCCAAACTTGAATAAATGAATTTTTAATTTTAATTTTTAATTTAATACTTACGAGCACAGTAAGTATGATCTTGTTATCATTCCCGTTCTGCGTGACGCCTCCTTCAGAGCCGACGCCAATTCTGCCGGTGAGGGGGTCGATGGTGAACGGATGGGTCGCCGGCTCGACAATCGAGTACCGAAGTTCCGAAGTCGCATCAGTGTCTCGGGCTTGCACCTGGATCAATAAAATTGCATGTAGTAATTTCCTGAACAATTTGTAGTGGCGCAGAACGTATATTGAAGTAAAGCCGAAGATGTAATTCAGAATATAAGATCGGCACACTATAAGTAAAGCTCCTATATAACTTGAAACTTTTTTTCCATACCAAAATTACCGTATATATTTAATTAAGAGCGTGTAGTCGATTTACGACGTAACTTTAATGTTTTAGTGGTTTTGACCAACTGTTTATACAAAATTATAACTTATTAAAAAAAACAATTAACCACATATCAAAGATTATGTCTTATAGAAGTGCACTGCAGAGGAAAATTATAGATTTTATCAATAGATTTTTGTTAATAAGACTTTTCCGGAAGGCAGGATTTTGAAAATGCTAGTCAGAGTTCACTTTGAGATATAATATTATTATTATAATATGAAAATATATTTTATTTCATATTTTTCTACGACAGGTTCTATGGTTAACTAGTGCACCTCAAAGAGAAGTTATAATTTAATTTAATTTTTAATTTAATTGTTTTAATTTTCGTTTTTAATAGAAATAGCTGATTATATTCGTTTAATCTTTTATTAATATATGAACAAGGAGTTAAAAATATACGGTGTGCCGTGGAATCGACAACCGTCTCGTGTAAATTTTGACTTGCCTAAATTTGACTGCACGCTTGAAGTGTTTATGTATAATTATCTAAAGTAAGTAATATTGGGGTGAGAAGCAAAGTTTATTTTTGGGCTTAGAAGATATGTATTGAAAATTAAGAATACCATTTTCTTACTTATTTATTTCAAAAGTTTCGTTCAATAACTCTGTTAGTAAAATCCTACCTGCAACTCCGGCTCGAACTTGATAGCGTCTTCATCAATGGAGGCCTTATAGACCGCTGCGGTGAATACTGGAGGATTATCGTTGGAATCCAGAAGTGAGACCTGAAGGGAGGCCACTGCTGATTGGCCTGAGCCGTCTTCGTCTGTAGCCTATACAGAAAGGGGGAAATATCACATTAACATATTAATATATACATACATTTACACCTGTGTCTCCGAAGGGGTAGGCAGAGGCATATTATACGCTCACACTTCGCCAACGTAATAGGTGGCAACCTATTGCCGCTTACCGGGCACTGATATGTTCGCCAGAGCTTCGTCCGTTAATCGGCAGGTGCACCACTTGCAGGTGAGGTTGGCTTTGGCTCCTTAGGTCTTGTTAGGATCCCTATACACCATCGCTTTACAGTATTGTGGATAATAAATTGTAATAAGCTAGTAAATTCTAATACATTTTCTTCTAATATTCACCAGTAACTGGTACGCAATAATATAATCAGAGGATTCTAATATAAAATTATTATTCAAAATATTCACTCGGAACCCTTCCTTAGGTCTTGATATGATCCCTATACACCATTAATATATTCTATCTCATATAACAGAATAAAGTAAAGGTATTTAACTTTTCTATCGTGATTTTAGTTCCCTTGTATCTAAGATCACTTACGACTGATTGCTTCTGTTCCAGAGGTTATGAGTTCGATTTTCGCGCGAAACAAATAATTTTAAACGCTTATTTGATTTGGTTTAGGTGTTCCCTATATTTGTTAAGTATGTATTAAGAATCCTCTGCCTATCCCTTGGAGAAACAAGCGTGGTGCTGGGCAGGCGGGTTGGTGATCACAGTTCCAGCCAGTACGCAGAATGACGCTGTTGCCCATCATCTGATTGGATTTCTCTTCGTCGGCTCTTATGACTCCCCATGAGATGAGAAGGAGTGGCACTATAATTTATGTATGTATTTAGAAAATAATCATTGTTATCAGCCCAAGGATGAACACTGCTCAACTTAGGCCCCCCATATCCTTTAAATGTGATCAATTGTAGACGGCCGACGGTTTTCAAAATGTCCTCTATTTTTTTAACACCACGCTTTCTGTCAAAGGGTAATTTTTATTTAAATCTACATGCAGCTTACCTTGTACTCCAGAAAGTAGTCCCTTCTATTCTCGTAGTCCAAACAAGGTTGTACTCCAGGGGTCTCGCATGGGGCCACCGTGATCTCGCCAGTTCTGTTGTTCACCCTGAACAGTTCAGCTCCGTTTCCTGATAGCTGGTATACTATGCCTTCAGTGCCGAACCTATATGAAAAATGAAAATTAAAAAAAAGAAAAATGTATTTATTGTAACTCAAGTATTATTTACAAACTGGGATTATAAGTTTACAAATGTAGGGTTCCCAAACTAAGCAAAAGCTTGTATTTTGGGGTACCAGTTTTCATTGGATTACAGAGTTTAGACTAAAAAGTAGAAAAAAAAAAATTAAGAGCTAAATTAACTATAATTTTAAAATTGATTGCACTTTTATAAAGAAAAAGAAAATTGTGTGAGCATAATGTGAGTCTCTGTGTGTGTATATTTTGCTATTTAATTTGTGTTTATCGGTGTGGGATAAGAGCCTCCGTTTGATCATAGTCGAGTAAGGATAGCATTTTTTCTGCTTTTAATTTTGCTTCTCTAACCGAGATATCACTAAGACAGCAACTCTTTGTGACCGCATTGTATACTGAGACGTGACAATAACGGGGGAATCTTTTGGCAAAGCTAGTCTTGACAAGAGGCACCAGTAATTTGCAGATTCTTCTTCCACCCCTTGACAGAATCTGCCTTGCACCAGATCGATGGATGGACAGACAAGCATTGACAATAAACAACTGTCTAACACGCAGCAAATTCAGCTCCTTGTATATAGAAATTCATATAAACCATATATTTAAAAAATAATACGATAAGCGAAATATCTAACAATAGAGGCATGGTTGCATATTATTCATAAAAAGCTTTTGTGATAATTGACGTTAAAATGATACCTTTTCTATTCTTGTACCCTTGTATTTAAAGTAAAAGTTTGGTCTCCCTTTTTTTTCAAATCTTGTGACTGCAGAACACAACTGTTTTAATATTATGTATTTTAATTGTAACTGGCGGGAGAAAAAACCAACCTTGACGATTTTCTTGCCCGTTCTTTTACGATCAAGCTCCCGCCCTTGGTGAATGGGCGCGTTAGTTTATAAGTATGACATTCATAAGAGCTCTATTGAGCCAAACTTGAATAAATGAATTTTTTAATTATTTTTTTTAATTTATATAAAAACTTGTGTGACCACTGTTAGTAGGCAAATAGTTCATTGTACGAAATTCCTCCAGCTATACAACCTCATTTTTATTATAATACTACCAGGCCTACCGGCAGCCGCAATTTGGTTCGCGAAACTTACATATATAACATCCTCTTGAATCACTCTATTTATTAAAAAAAAAACCGAATGGATATCCGTTGCATAGTTTTTAATATCTATGCATACATAGCAACAGAAAAAATTAAATAGGAAGAATTTATTCTGTGACCATATCAAAAGAAAACAGATACATTATATTTAAGTAACTACTTAAAGAGTGTCACAGAAAAGGTATCCACTCAGCATAAAGCCGAGGTGTCACGTAAACGCCTCGACGCTGGTCTTCCGTAGATATCGTTTGTGAGAGCACTTTGAAAGGAAAGCGACCTTACCTTAGTATGAAGAAGTTATGCTATTACGTTATTAGCTTATTGACACATACCTGCCAGTGTCCCGGTCAGAGGCAGTGAGGGTGATGACGACGGCCCCCGGGGCAGCTGCCTCCGCCACAGTAGCCACGAGTGGCTGGTCAGGGAACTGCGGAGCGTTGTCGTTCACATCCACCAGGGATATTGTCACACTCGCCTTGGACCACAGCCGGGGTGTGGTGTGAAGTTCTTCAGCAATCACCTGAGATTGAAATTAATAACTCATTAAGACATTTTACGCAGCGCAATCTGTAACCAAAAGCAAAAAATGTAAGCACTAAATACGAAAAAACATTACTATTTAAGTATAAATAGGTGTAAAAGGATCCTACCAAGACCTAAGAAGCCCAAGCCAACCTCACCTGCAAGTGGTGCACCTGCCGATCAACGGTCGAGGCTCTGGCGAACATAACAATGTCCGGTAAGCGGCAATAGGCTCGCCACCTATTACGTGGGACCAACTATGTAATTGCCGAAGTGTGGGCATATAATATGCCTCTGCCTACCCCTTCGGGGAAACAGGCTTATATTACATACTTAAATACACAGAAAACACATAACACCGTAAAGCATAGATTGTTTTTTTTGTACTGATATGTATATTCATTCGAAAACACTTAAAACAAACAAATATTAGGAACAGACCACAATGTATTTTTTAATAAAATATGTTCTAGGTAGAAATCAGCAAAAGGAGAAACTAGAAAAAAATTCTTTGTCGTATTAATAATATTGCTCACCTCTAAGATAAACTTCCTCTGGTTGGGATCTTCATAGTCCAGTGTCGAGTTGAGACGTAATGTCACTGAGGCGCTTCCAGTAGCTGTCGAAGGCTCCACCACAAAGGCACCCAGGTCATCAGACAAGCGGAGGCCGAATATGGAGTTGATGCCCTTGAAAAACAATACATACAACTTTATTTTGCCACTCAATAACCACACCTTGCCTGATGGTAAGCAGTCGTTGCAGTCCAAAAAATGCTACACTTCACAGCGGGGAATAAGCACTGGCCTGTAGACATGGGCGTTTTCGTTTTTTTACCAAAACCGTTTTGAAACCGATATACAGTTTTCATATCTATATGGATAACCGTTTTTAAATATCGATATCAGTAGGTAGAGTTTCATAACTTAAATGTGTTATGTTATTTTATTAGTTACGGCAAACTAATAACAAAACTTAACGCGCATATTATCGAGTTATTTATAAGCATAAATATGTTATACAGATCCCACTCGCTTTTAGTTATGGCGTTTTTCCTTTGTCTTTCGCGACATTGTTAATAAAAATATCGATCCTATAAACCTACTAACCTACCTTAGACTACGTTCAAACTAATTTACCTATTTACAAATTCGTAAAATAACGAGTCACTAAAAGTATCATAATAATTATTTATAAGTAATCCTTTTTTATAACACTATAACAAATGCAAAAGTTGCACAAAACGCAATGTTTACTTTCTTAATTTCACGGCACGTGTCACCAAGGTCAAGGGCGCATAAAAACTATTACAAAAAAAACTCTCTCAAACAAATCATAACTAGGTACTAAAACTAATATTTCTCAAGCATTGCATCCAATAAGCAAAAAAATCGCTTTATCTCTTTTACACCTCTATAAGAAGACAGAGAAGAAGCGAATATCCTCATATTCGCATCATCTCTTTTACACCTCTATAAGAAGACAGAGAAGAAGCGAATATCCTCATATTCGCATCATCTCTTTTCAACCGCTATAGTAAGAAAGAGAAAAAGCGAATATCAGTACATTCGGTTGTGCACGGTTTGCGTTTTGGACAGTTTTGGTCAGTTTTGGTTATCTTTAGTTATATCGTTTCAAACATCATAACTAAGTGTTTTGATATCGTTTCGATATCATAGTTTTTGCAATAACCGTTACGGATAACTGTCATATCGATATGATATGGTATAAAACTCAAAACGGTTATTAGTTACGTTTTGATATATCGAACTCATGCCTACTGGCCTGTGTAAATGCTATTTAACGGCCCGTTTTAACTCTCGGGAGCTTATTACAAAACAAGATCTCAAGTTAAACTAGGTTTAAAACTAATAAAAGTGGAAATGTTTTAAAATTGTAATATACGTTTATTGTTAATGTGCTAATTATAAATCCGGGTTAAAACATAATAGTTCACTTAAAATGAGATAAAACGTTTGCAAACAAAGGTATAATAAACTTAGTTGTGTGACAATGCATGTTTGGATAATGTAGGTACACAAAGAAAAAAAGAAACAAGCTGCACTGGGTGAATCAACCAACAAAACTTACTGCAACCCTCCTTATCAATTTGTTTCAACTTATAATCTGTACTATACAAATACTCGACTAGGAGATGAAGATTTTATCTGTACTCATTCTACAAGATTGTTTTTTTTTCTTTTAGACGCGAATTTATTTGTTGGTTACTTAAAAGTTACTTATTATAAAAAACTTATTACATTTTATTGTTTAAATTTTTTAAAAAAATAATGATAATAATTTTTACCTCCATACCGAAATTTTATTTTTAAATTGTTTGTAAGATGGTAATCAGGGTATATGGGCGAGCAATTAGGAATGTATAAAACTGTTGATACTTACCAAATCAGTGTCAGTGACCACCATATCAAGGTTGGGTAATGGAGTCCCCACTGGTAGACTTTCAGGGATCTCCAAGCTATACTCCCGCCGGTTAAAGCGCGGCGGTTCATCGTTCACGTCTTTTATAGTCACGGTCACCGTGGACACTGTTGAAGTCAATTCCGTGTAGAGGGGGGAGCCGTTTACTATTTCTGTTGCCTGGAAATAAATAAACACATAACTTAGATACACAATAAATTAATTAATTACATACACACATTCATACATAAATAAATTCACGACTGTTTCCCCGAAGGGGTAGGCAGAAACATATTGTACAGCCACACTTCGCCAATTATATAGTTAGTCCCACGTAATAGGTGGCGAGCCTAATGCCGCTTACCGGGCACTGTTATGTTCGCCAGAGCCAGAGAGAATATATTATTTTACAATCACACCAATTATAAAATTTATATTATAAAATAAAATAATTTAGTTCCTTAATAAGAATTTGTGTTATGGATACTAAAGAGCGGATAAACATTTTAAACACTTTCTTTTTTTGTACATACATTCTTAACAGTTTATTTAGTGTACTTTATAATAGGAAACACCCAGACCATGTCATATATTTGTACATGCACACAAAGATTTGTCCTGTGTGGGATTCGAACCCACGACCTCAGGACCGCTGAGCAGGTATACTGACCTCCACGCCATTTCGGTCGTCATAAATATTAGTAAAATAGACCTTTTAGGTTTAGCTAGAAAAAAGGTGTCATAGTTTGTTACACAATACTTTTATTTAATCAAACTATTTATGTACACACAAAACATATAAAGGAAACAAAAATTATACAATAATGTACAATGGAGCTGCTTATTTGCAAAAGGAATCTCTGCAGCAGTCCGAAATAAGGAAAAAAAATTGGTTGCCTGTAAAGTCGGTATACGGGCGACAGTTTTACGTGACAACGACTTTGAGTGGTAAAATAATTTTAATGTGAATATTCATTCGTATAGTAGGAAGAAGGATGAAATAATAGTAACAATTTAAATTATACAAAGAATTATATTTAAAACATTAATTTATACAAAGAATCTCTCGCTCTTAGGCGGGCTAACTGTGCTCGAGTGGAAGGGACGCGTGCCTTTCACTTTTTATGTCTGTCTCTCTCGCTCTTAGGCGGGCTAACCATGCCCGAGTGGAAGGGACGCGTGCCTCTCACTCGCTCTCATTGTGATCGCATAACGTGAGCGGAGCGTAACGCAGTTTCTTGAAGTATCACCCGGCAAACCAATTTATAAGACGTTGTCACGTCAAAAACATTCAACAGAAGACGACATGTGTAAAAAAAACAATTGAAATAAAAGGAACAAAAAAAAAAATTTACCTACCATTATGATAAAAGCTATATATAATTTAATGTTTACCAACTTAATGATTTTTAGTAATTGTTGGAACTCATTTCTGTAACTGTTGCACACAATTATTGTAAGGTCTACACAGATATCTAGCGCTGTAGTGGTTCATCACCTACATCATATGATGGACATAAGTATTTTATTTTATTTTATTTTTCATTTATTACATAACCCACAGTAATCAGACAAATGTAACTATAATATATGACTAATTATAAACCAAAATCGGGTTAATATTTTTCATGCTTAATATGTAAATATTAGTAGACAGAAGTAGCTTATTTATAGGTCGCGTCATGTAAAAAGAACGCTGGCGGTCAAGCTGCGCATTAGGCGATTTATCGGTCTATTTGGTGGTATGAGGTGCGGCGCGGGGCGGTCGGGTCACGCGCCGCATGCTAGACGGCGCGCGATTGGTTCGTCAGTCGACCCATACGGCGCGCGATTGGTTCGTCAGTCGACCCATGCGCAAACACACCCCCTCCACTTTCTTCCAGCGTTCTTTTTACATGACGCGACCTGTACTATTGTTAATTTAATTTACTTATTGTTTGGTTGCTTATTTAGTATATATACTTTTTTTTGGTAAGGTAATTATATATTTTATCCGTGGTTAAATACTCCTAGCTATGCATAATTTTAGCGCTGTGGGTTATATTCTAGTGTTTAAAAGACAATGAAATAACTAGTAAAGCTTACCCTAATAGTAAGGTTAAGTGGTGATGATGGGTCAGCTAATGATTCTCTGTCCAAAGGTTTAGCTGTTCTCAATTCTCCAGTGCTGCTATCCAGAACGAAGAAATCTAGAGGATCTGAAATGGCAATATTGTTATTACTATACTTAATTAACTTTACTTTAACAGCACCTACTTAATTTGATTATTTTTATTAATTTGATTTGAAAAATTAATATTTTCTGACACTTACGCCAGTTATTTAATTCCAAAAGTTCTTAATAACACTTATCATTAAGACTTGTGTTATGGATCCTAAAAAACGGATAAACATACATATATACACATATAAAAATAAATATAAATAAATAAATACTATACGCCCACACTTCGCCATTTATATTGTTGGTCCCACATAATAGGTGGCGAGCCTATTGACGCTTTCCGGGCACTTTTATGTTCGCCAGAGCCTCGTCCGTTGATCGACAGGTGCACCACTTGCAGGTGAGGTTGGCTTGGGCTCCTCAGATCTTGATAGGAGCCCTATACACCCTTAATATATGTTGGAAAACACCCAGACCATAACAAATATACATTTTTATACACACAAAGATTTGTCCTGTGTAGGAATCGAACCCACGACCTCAGAAAAGGAGTGCGGGTATACTCGCTACAACGCCATATCGGTTGGCAAATCGTTGTTATTTTCTAAAACTGTTGTAAACTCGAGTTTTACGTGTAAATATGGTGAATTATTAGACATGACTTTTTGACAACGTACACAAGTATACTTGGCGGCGATGGCCCAGTGGCAGTGGTGGCGCACGTTTGACTTTTCGAAGTTATGTACGTAATTATCGCTTGCTCCCTGCCTCGGAAAGCACGTTAAGCCGTTGGTCCCGGCTGTCATGAACATCTATGGCAGTCGTTATTAGGAAGTCAGTGCCTTCTAACAGACTGACAGCTGGTTTAACCATAGAACGTTGTTTCCCTCTGGGTTGCGGAGGTCAGACGGCAGTCGCTACACGTAATAACTGAAATTCAGTCAAATCTGGTTGAACCAGTAAAATAATGCTAAGATATGATGACACAAGTTTAGGAAAGCGGCAGAAAACTGTAAATAATTGTCATCATCATATCAGCCCATTAACGTCCCACTACAGAGCACGAGCCTCCTCTGACATATAAAAGTGCGAGGGTATTGGGTCACACTCCACCACGCGGACCCAGTGCGGATTGGCGGAGGCAGGTGTATGGCGTCCTGCTGTTAGAATTTTTCAAGCCGCCCAATGGCTTAGCGACTACCACATTTAGTGATAACCGGGACCAACGGCTTAACGTGCCTTCCGAAGCACGGAAGCGCTCGCTATCAAATGCCACACAAACGGTCACCCATCCTAGGACAGATCTCTGTTAACTCTGCTTTACTTCGGTGATCGTTTCCGACCACCGAGCATCGCGGAGCTACGAGCGCTTGAATAATTGTGATTTTACGTAGCTTCAACCATATACAAAGTCTCTACTACTTAACTAGGGTATGACAAAAACTTGACTCTACTGTGACAGA
The DNA here is from genome assembly GCA_949126915.1 of Musotima nitidalis. Taxonomy (NCBI): domain Eukaryota; kingdom Metazoa; phylum Arthropoda; class Insecta; order Lepidoptera; family Crambidae; genus Musotima; species Musotima nitidalis. The sequence goes on along the minus strand of OX421423.1, from coordinate 1,369,586 downwards.
CAAGCAAATCACTTAATTTATCAAACTACTTGATATTTCTAACTATTCTAAAAGAGTAAAAAAAACTAAGTGACAAAATTACTTGTAACTAGCTCCAGCATGACATCCCTCGGTTGCGCTCTGTCAGCGTCCCGAGCCTTGATGGTGAGAGCCAGGGTGCCCACTGGTGCATCTTCAGACAAAGCGCCGGTGAGGGCACCGCTGAACACCGGCGGAGAGTTCTGCACATCAACTATTTTCACCTCCACGTGTGCTGAAGAGTTTAAGGTCCCATCCTGGAAATATAGCCTTAATGTTAAATTTCAATCCTATATTGGTTTGTTACTTTACAAATGATCTTACGTTTATATATTACTTTGAGGGTGAGCAGAAAACTTGCCAAAACAATTTATATAATAATAATTTTACAATAACACCAATTATTTAGTTCAATAATATATAAGAACTTGTGTTATGGATACTTTATAAATATATATATTACCGGCCAAACCCGATTTTAAGACAAACTAGTATGGCCTAGCCCTAGGCCTAGTGGGCTGCAACTATTATAATAAAATGTTTTAAATGGTAAGAAAAAAAAATAACCTCAACCTAACCCAAAAAGAGAAGTATATGTATCTCTTTTTGGGTTAGGTTGAGGTTATTTTTTTCTTACTATTAAAAAATATTTTATGCAGCCCACCTAAATTAGTTTGGCCTAGGCTATACTAGTTTGTCCTAAAAATCAATAAAATAAACTTACATTCTTTTTTTAAATGTAAATACATTACTTAATATAGAACACCCAGACCAGAACAAATATTTATGTTCATGCACACAAATATGTGTCCTGTGTGGGATTCGAACTCACAACCTCAGGAGTAGAGTGCAGGTATACTGGCCTCCACGCCATTTCGGTCGTTAAAGGGATCTAAATAGTTGTAGTAAAATTTACTTCTACTTCGAAGGTCTCTAGATGAAATGTGTCCCTTGGTGAATGGTGCCCTTTGCCAATATTCACAATAGGTGAGGTCCAATTCGCATAGTCGCCATCTACGACATCCTCGGGCAAGACTTACAGTGGTAGATTTCGTTGAAGATGCCGCTGCCACACGGTGAGTAAGTGATGGCAAGAGATAAAATATAAATAACTAGCGACCCGCCCCAGCTTCGCACGGGTGGTATGCTAATATGAATAGTGACGTATAATACATAATTACAGAATGTCTCTATATAGGCCGCGAATACCTACCACCGCCGCAACCATAATTTTTCGATTTAGCGTAAGTTTATTCGTTTGATATCTTGTAAAGTACTGATCGAAATTACACGATATAAAAGAAAAATTTAATCTATGTTTAATGTCCAAGCTTACTAACATGTTTATTTAGATAAGAATTAATGTCATACATACTTAAAATGGCTTCGTTAATAAGCCATTATTTTTAGTAAAAAGTAAAAGATAAAATTGGTTATTGTAGGGTATTCTTGAGAGATAGACATATACCATCGCGGACTTTTTTGAAGAATTTTATAAGTTGTACAATATTGTAGTACATTATTTTGACTAATCTCGTAGGGTTTGGCCAGCGTTTGCAATATAAGCGCAAAAAGTGAGTTGAATTACGACATCACATCACAAATCTCACAAATTGACAGTGTTCCACTACTATATTATGCATGTATTATACATATGAACCTTCCTCTTGAATCACTCTATCTATTGGAAAAATCGCATCAAAATCCGTTGCGTAGTTTTAAAGATTTAAGCGCACATAGGGATATAGGGACAGAAAAGGCGACTTTGTTTAATACTATGTAGTAATAAATTAATTAATATTTTCTGACAATTACACCAATTATTTAGTTCCAAGATAAGTATCATTAAGAACTTGTGTTATGAATACTAAACAACGGATAAACGTACTTACATACTTAGGAAAACATGATATATAAAAATATGATAATACTCACAGTAGCGTAAAGTTGGAACTGGTAGAACTGCTTCTCATTATAGTTCAAGTGTTTCTTCAAGACCAGAGCTCCAGTGTATTGGTTGGCAGACGAGCTTAGGGCCACAACGTCAAAAGTTTCGCAAGCTTCCGGCCACTGAAATAACAACAACTAATTATAGTTTTTTTTTCTTTTAAATAAAGGCTTCGTGCGGTTTGCACATTTAGCCAGTGTCAAGTAAGAGATATATTAATATCATATAATTTATAATAAATGAGAATGAGTGGCGATAAAGATGATAAATGGTAAATGAGATCCCCTTCCTCAAAGCCCCTTGGGTCCTCAGTAAAGATGTGGGACTATACTGAGATCTCACATGGACTTCTTGAGAGAATTTGAAAAGTAATGTTGCACTGTTTTGTTTCATTAACCAACACTCATGTACATTCACTAACACATAACGGTTAATAATCCACCTTTATTGCACATTAATGTTCGATTTATCACAAATTTTAGAAAATAAAACAGAAACTGCAGACGTGACGCTTCACTTTTCCGCCAAGAAGTCCTAATTATAGTTTATGGTATAAATTATATTATATACTTTTAATAAGACTCCTAACGTACAGTTGATCTCAGAAGTCGTTTATCATTTTGATATTTGAATGGATGTTGGTCTGGTATTTAATAAAACACGCTTTTGTGCTTTTGAAGGTTTGTAAATGTGTGTAATGGGTGTATAGGGCTCCTACCAAGATCTGAGGACCCAAGCCAACCTTACCTGCAAGTAGTGCACCTGCCGATCAACGGACGAGGCTCTGGTGAACATAACAGTGCCCGGTAAGCGGCAATAGGCTCGCCACCTATTTCGTGGGAACAAAAATATAAATAGCGAAATGTGGGCGTGTAGTATGCCTCTGCCTACCCCTTCGGGGTAACAGGCGTGATATTATGTATGTATGTAAGGTTTGTAAAGCTGATGGTCCTAATTACAAAGCGAAGTCGTTGAACTAGATAAGAGTGTTTGAAAAGTTTGATAAATATAAACTGCAGTGCGCCACACTTCTGCTTTTGTCTACACTTGATCCATGTTATGATAAATGGTCTGCTTCTCTCTTATTTGGAAGCTCTATTTCTCGTTCTGTCCTGTGAAATGTTGAAGGGCTAGTCTTGCTAAGCTAAGAGCGATTGAAGTGGCTTGAACTAACCATGACATGTAAACCAATAACACCAGTGTAACCCTTGTTTCACAAAAAAGATATTTTGATTTGATTTGATTTAAAAGTATGTGTTAGATGACCGACGATAGCCCAGTGGCGAGAAACATAGACTTCGAATTCAGAGGTTGCACATCTTGGGTTCAAACCCTGGTAGCGAAGTGTACAGCTTGCAGGGACTGGACCCCAGGGGCCTGCCTGTAAGTACTGACGCTTCACTCTATATATCAACCAGATAGCCCAGTAGTGAGACCCCTTGGCTTTAAATTCAAAGGGTTTTGGGTTCAAACCCTGGTGGCGCACCAATGAATTATAGAAGTTATGTGCGTAATTATCGCTCGCTCTGTGCCTCGGAAAGCACGTTAAGCCGATGGTATTATTATTAGGAAGTCAGTGACATCTTATATTCTGACAACTGGTTTAACCATAGAATGTTTCTTTTTTGGTTGTGTAGGTCAGATGGCAGTCGCTCCATGTAATAACTGAAGTTTAGCCAAATCTAGTTAGAACCAGTAAGCTGACCCTGGCCTAAGCTTAAGTCTAGGGCAATTTAATGCTAGGATATGATGATGTAATATTGCATGCATTATTATCTTATACTGAAATACTTTAAAGATTCTATATAGGAATGATTCTTAACTTACTTGTTCCGCTAAGCAACCAACTTCGAGACTGTCGCCAACGGAGTCAATATCATCAACTTGGATGTTAGTCAGGATTGTTTTACCAATTTCTTCATCTTCCGGTACATCCACTTCATAAGGATTCTGTAAAACAGCACATGTGTGATTAATTCAATGTCAAATTTTAAATCACGCTTAATAACTAAAATCGGACTGTGTGCTGGTTATTTCAATGTCTTTATTGCAGCTTTGTATTGGTATGTATGCATGTGTACGTATGTGTATGTACGTGCATGTATGTGCATGTATTTATGTACAATATATTTACGTATGTATGTTGTTGTAATCGGTATGAATAAAAACCGATGACTCTAACCTTGTTAGGACATGGCCAACATAATAGTAGAAACATATTATATTTTTCTCAGATATTTAGTTATTTTGTTCAAAACTATTTATGGAGTTATCCTTGTAGTAGTGCAAGCTCTGTCCATAATAAAATTGTGGAAATAAACAACTTTAACCAATAATTTGTAAATTAAAGATATTTTCCAGCTGCCTAGGCCGCCTATTCTTTCTTCGTCTTTTGCTGTTAATTGTTTTTTTTTAAGTACAAGTACATATTATTCGATGTATAGGGATCCTACAAAGACCTAAGGAGCCCAAGCCAACCTCACCTGCAAGTGCTGCACCTGTCGATCAGCTGACGAGGCTCGTGCGAATATAACAGTGCCCGGTAAGCGGCAATAGGCTCGCCACCTATTACGTGGGATTAACTATATAATTGGCGAAGTGTGGGCGTATAATATTCTTCTGCCTAGCCCTTTGGGGACACTGGCGTCATACATTCACGCAAATGTAAGTAGATATTAATGTCATCTGTAGGGTATTATGTTATAAGTAGTAGTTGTTAAGTTAATTTGGTATTTTTTTTAATTATTTACTTTATTCCTTTAAGATTAAGTTTCTGTAATAGTAATGTAATTAGGATTTAAATAAATAAATAAATTTGTGAAGACTTACATTTTTAAATGTGGGCGGATTGTCGTTTTCGTCCAGTATTATTACTGTGACGGGCTGTAGCTGCACCAAATTCTGAGCTGGATCTGAATGTTGACTTTCTATTGACACTAGGAACTTTATTGTGTCCTCAGTCTGTAATAAAAAGTCAAAGTAAAAATAAGCTTTTATGAATATGAATATTAAACAAAAAATATGTTACATTTTTAAACAGATTAAGTAAATAATTTATTGATTCAGGCGTTACTTTGCGGAAATCAATTGTAAGCAAGTGATGGATTAAAAATATAAATTTGCACTCTAGTTTAAGCGTTGGTCGCGAAGACATCGTTGTTCTGAGGCTCCTATCTTACCTGAAGATGCCCTGTGTAAGGGCGAAACACGTTTCGTGTTGAATAGTTCCTCGATTTTGAGGGAAATAATAGCAGCGCGGGAATTGTTACAAAGATATTTTTAATCAATCACTAGATTAAGTAAATGTCAGTTTAATCAAGAGAAGTATTAATATAATATCAAATGAGCTAAAGGAAATAAAGAAAGATAGAAAATAAAATGATTTAAAAAAGGAAACATTCGGAACTAAATAAAACCGATAGTAAAAAGGAACTTATACTTCTCTATCTAGAGGACGCTTGAGTGTAACTTCTCCAGAGGTTGGATCAGCAGAGAACTTGTCGGTTCCAACAAGGTTGTATTTTATCTGAAAAAAAGAGTTGATACTTATTTATTTATTGAGAAAACCAACAGCGTATACAGTAAAACAATTAATATAAGTACTTAAAGCTAGTATGGCCAATAACAGGTTTCCCTAATGTAACAAACAATGTGAGTGGTAAGCAAAGAAACTATTACAAGTAATAAAATATAAAAGAGGCAGTTGCTGTGTAGTGTTAATAATAACTCCTGGTAATTCTGGCAGTTATGTGGTAATTAAAGAACTATATATACAAAAATAGCCTTGCCTGTATATTTTAGAGATATGCAAATTCGTTCGAAAATATAAGAATTTTTACTTGAATCGTGAAGATGTACCATCCAAATATTCACTTAGACGCAAAAACAAGCTAGTTATACCAGCCACACGTCTCAAACTAAGCTCTTCAAGCACTAGCAGTATGTCTGTAAAAATCTACAACAATTTACTACATTCTCTATAAAACAAACAAAGTGATGTAGCATTCATGAAACAATTAAAACAAATTTTGATTAATGGATGTTATTATGATGTTACGGAATATTTAACCGCCAAGATTAATATATGTTTGTGATTTTTGGAGATAGTTAGTGGAATCAAAAAAGTTAAATGATGTAAGTTTTTGTTTTAACAAGTTTTATTAATGTAATTTTTTTATTTGTTTTAAGTATTTTAATGATTATTGATTGCAACTCCACTCTCTTCAGTCTTAAAGTTGCGTACCCGACAGGGTCCATAAAATTGGCTCCTAAATTGTATAACACCTATGTACACATTATGGTTTAGCAATAAATAATTTGTATTTGTATTTGAAATAAAGTTTTAAAAAATAGCGCGTTTATTTATAAGTTTTATAACAAAGGCTGCCTGGACGATATGTCTATTAGTGACAAGGCCACTGCTGTCAATTTTATATAATATGTTTGTTATTGTAAATATTGAATATATCGTTTGTATAAATCATCATATCCTAGCATCATCCCGGTTGCCCTAGACTTAAGCTTAGGGCCCAGGGTCTGCTCACTGGTTCAACCAGATTTGACTGAATTTCAGTTATTACGTGAAAGCGACTGCCGTCTGACCTCCGCAACCCAGAGGGAATCATCATTCTATAGTTAAACCAGCTGTCAGTCCGTTAAAATGCACTGATTTCCTAATAGCGACTGCCGTAGATGTTCATGACAGCCAGGACCAACAGCTAACTTTAAAAAGTCAGAGGTGCGTCACCAGTATTGGAACCCGAGACCCTCTGAATTTAAAGCCAAGGATATCTGATTGATACATAGAGTGAAGCGTCAGTACTTACAGGCAGGCCCCCGGGGTCCAGTCCCTGTAGGCTGTAGACTGTGGATCCAACTGCAGTACTCTCTGACAACGCCAAGTTGTTCATGTCTTGAGTGAATACTGGCAGTTGGTTTGCTGACACTGAAACAGAAAAAATCAGTAGTTTGTATTCAATGTTACTAAATTAATGAAGTGAAGAGAGTTGTTATTTGTTTTACCTGATGGTTGAAGTGATACGCCTGTCCAATAATCAATAGTGGTACAGTGATTTACTAAATAAATCAATATTTTCTGACAATTACACCAAAACATTTAGTTCCAACATAAGTATCATTAAGAACTTGTATTATGGATAATAAATAACGGATAAACATACATACATACTATTTTTTTTTGTAAATAAATACCTAATATACATAGGGAAACACCCAGACCAGAACAAATAATTCATGTTCATGCACACAAATATTTGTCCAGTGTGGGAATCGAACCCACGACCTTGGAGCGGAGAGAGGGTATACTCACCACCACGCCATATTGGTCGTCAAAATAAGAAATATAATTTGAAACGTAATTTGTTCTCGCATGCTAGAATTGAAAAGGTAAGTTTATTTTTATCTGTAGTTACAGTGGATCGTAAATATAATTATAATTTATTCATACAATTTTTACAAATACATTTTGTACCCGGACTTCGACTTTGTATATTTTTACGGGTAGGTAAAGTAAGAATGTGACTGACCGACACAGCCATGAAAATTATATATATTATAAAGCTTTTTTTCTATTAGTAACTAACCACCGCCACTTTCACACAATTTTATTTTAGTAGGTATCGACAATATATCATAGATATTGAAAACACGTCACAGTGTAGAAAAATGTAACAGTATATCAACTTGATACATTCAAGTTGGTTACTGGTCTGAGACCTCCCACCGCGACGATTTAGAATAACACAGATAGACACTGCTTGGCGCGAGTGACAGAGATATCAAGCGTGTGCGCCGCAAGAAACAAAAGAACATAAGCGCCAAAACAAACATAATTTTATTAATTTATATTTATTAATTTATACAAAATTCTAGTTCCGCCAATAATTAGAAAATATAGAATTTTTTGTTTATAAAAAAGTTTAGGAATCTACAATTCACCGTTTACGAGATTCAAGCATTAAAGAATTATGGTAGGAGCTACTTTAGATTTTTTTTCTATCGAGAAAATTTAACGTAATCGTGTTTTGGCTTCCGACAAAAGTTTTATCATATCTTTATTTAACACATATCCAAAATTCATACCTCTAACTCTAGAACTTTAGGATATCTGAGGCTTCGAAAAATCGATTTTCTGACCGTATGACGCCATAACCCATCCTGAGCTGACCCTGAAGCTGACTTTGATGGCTTTAAGTTTCTTGTCCTAGAGGAGACTCTACTCAAGCCCCTGCTCACATTGAATGGACGCGTTAGGTAACTTGAATTAAAAAAAATACTTTGACAAGGCGACATTTGAAACGGTCGAGCATTTGGGTAGGTAACGACGCGAGACCGATGATGGTTGGGAATTGTACTCATACCGACGTGCTTGAACAATTCCGTTACATCTATTCAGGGTTAAGAGATTAAGAGATGAGACACCAAAGTATAAAAAAAAGTTAATAATTCTTTATTTTATAAACTATTACATAGCACTTGAAAACGTCAAAACAAAACATAAATAATAAAAAAAAACTAAATATTACACTGAAATCACGAAGCTTAGATTCACTTACATGCAAATAAATAAAAATTAAGGGTCTTGTTACAAAACGTGTCTAAATTTAGACCAGGTTTAAAACTAGTGCTGTCACTGTCTTCATCTTATCAAATGAAAGTGACAGCAATAGTTTTAAACCTGGTCTAACTTTAGACATCGTTTTGTAATAAGCCCTTTAGCGTAAGTGAATCTTTGCCAGAAGTGCCAGTTCCGAGCCCCCGCTCTGTGAGAAGAACTTACAAGAAACTCACAGGCTATGCTCTTTTAAATTATCAATCAAATATAATATAAGATAATAAGCAATAACGCTAAGTACATAACTCATTAGAAAACCATTTTGTAAGAAGCCATTACGTCTTCATTCATCGCTTAGTTCAAATTAAATAATAATGTAGTATCAAATTATAATCACAACTAGTCGTAATAACAGAAGCAACAGTAAAAGATTAAAACTAATTAAACTATACATAATATTATTATGATACACATATTCAGACGGTGTAATTTATTCAAATATAAACCGACTGACATCACTTGCAATACACAGTACAGCAACTCATTGTAGTGTTATATAAACAACATAGTCATGTTTATAAGACAAAAACCTCACAGTTACTAAATGAGCTAATTAAGTCTAACTGTTTCATTTTTAGTGACTTTAAAGGTTCGCTTTCTCTGTAGAATGTTTAATATTAGCACAGTGTTTAGAGACTGCTGGGATTGATAATGTGGCTAACTCTCAGTAAAAGTTACGTTACATAATTCGTAAAGATACGAAAGAGGTTAGTATTGATTATAGGTAGCATAATATACCAATTACGACAAGAACGCACTTATTGGCGGGAGAAAAAACTAAACTTGACGATTTTCTTGCCCGTTCTTTTACGATCAACCTCCCGCCCGCAGTGAATGAGCGCGTTAAATTTTAAGTTTGACCTTCATAAGAGCTCTATTGAGCCCAACTTGAATAAATGATTTTTAATTTTATGCGTTCTTGTCGCTAGCCTGTTTGTGGAAATCATTTAGCAATACGCAGAGCCTGGTGCAGGAGTTTTTAAATAAATAGTTTTAACGTTAAAAACATGAAAATTTTAAGATAACCTTATTTGCAGGATTTTAACATATTTTTTTAGTGGCATTTGACACTGTTTTTAATAGTATTAGAAGTAAAACTTGCGTAGGCGGAATAAGCATTAAAACGCTCTATTTATTTTCCAGTTTCTTTGAGGAAAATAATCTTATATTACAGACCGTGTGTGGATACAAAGAAGTTAATATAAATAGCACTTAATACTTAGCAAGTTGAAGTGGCTGTGGGTCATTTATGCCGTAAGACCGATAACCGATGTGGAAGTGTTCTTTAGTGGAGACCACGTCTCGGTAAGCGCAGTGTAGGAGGCCCCCTGGCTAGGTGGAGCGACGACATGATATGCAAAACGGCTGAAAGCGGTTGGATACGAAGAGCTGAAGATCGAGTTCTGTGGCGAGCCGTTGGAGAAGCCTATGTCCAGCAGTGGACAAGTGAAGGCTGATGATGATGATGACTTACGGCCGGTTTCAATAACTTACTTACAGTCAACTGAAGATAGCTAACCGAGGTTACGAGTGACCATCTATCTATCTCTTACTGCCGTTTCAATAACAAAAGTTACTGAAACCTATCTATGGTCAACGATAGTTTTTGTCCCTATCTGCAGGTAGCGAGACCCTCTGATACGTTTCGTTTTGCTTGTTTCAATTTCTTTAGTAAAGATTTTAAATATTTTAGTTGCCTTCTGTTTTATTATAATTTCCTAAACACTACTCTGTTATGTATTGTTAAGCTTGTAAGTCACAATTTTTTTTAAAATCATGTATATTTGACAAGCAGTTATATTAAAATTGTTTGAATAAAAGTAACGTGAATGCCGAAAACGGAACGTAACGAAAATTGTCAGTTTGACTTTTTTTTTGTTGCTCACTGCTCAGACTCTTGTTCTTGATTTGAAACAAGCTTCGTGTTTAGTAACTACAGACAAAAGAATTGTGCCTAGTGCATAGAATCTTAATGTTAGCAATAGCTGATGTAGTGTAGTGAAACACCGTTATTTTTGAAATGTTTACAAAGGTACATAAATATCATGTATCGAAATCCAGACTGATAGGTTTATGTACAATAAAAATAGTTTTATTTGATAAGTAAGTAGGTCCTTACCGAGAAATGTTAACTGTTAATTTTGGTATTATTTGCACTAAAAGTTCATTAACAGATGTTTTATTTAATCTGAATCTATAAACAAATTAAGTTTCTGAAAATTCACTCTCGTAGTTAACACGAGGATAAATTATGCGATTTTCACTCGAAAAACCGGACTCAGAATCAAAAACACCGACTTAATAAATAAATAAATATTCTCTTACAATCACACCAATTATTTAGTTCCAAGTTAAGTATCATTAAGAACTTGTGTTATGGATACTAAACAACGGATAAACATACCTACTTAAATACTTTTTTTTTTTGTAAATACATACTTAATATACATAGGAAAACACCTAGACCAGAACAATACATTTCAATGTCACTTTCATCTCTAAACAATTCCATTTTTATCAATTACAACCTGAAATATTGAGAAGTAATGAGCGTTATCTCCCAAAAACGACCGATATGTAATATTCACGAAAGATAGATAAAAAAAGTGCGGCAGTAAGCTTCCAAAATGTTATTGAAACGCCTCATTTGTTTTTTTATATAGAGTTGCTTACTGGCGGTTAAAGTTAGACCCTCCGCTCGGTAGATCAAGACCGGAGATAGAAATTTCTATCTATCTTTGATTATTGAAACAGAAAAACGCATCGATACTTACTGGAGATAGACATTTTAACAGTCAGTAAGAGATAGATAGGTTATTGAAACCGGCCGTTAGTCACTTAATACTTAGTCGCCCTTTTCGGACAAAGCAATATGCGAGCGCTCCCAATTTGTTATAAACGCTACTATGTAATCTCGGCTAAGAAACAAACATATATTTGCATATAATAGAGTTCAAGAGTTCGCCAAGGTAATATTTTAGGGCCTTTAGCAATAAATTTTATGTCAACCAATCTACCCGATGTTTATTCTATTTTTTCTGATAGCACGTAGAAAATGATTTGCGTAGTGACACTTTTTTATCGTAACAATTTTACTTCTATCGTAACAACTTTTTTACTCACCTGAACAAAGAAATGCAGCAGTCCACAGCGTGCAAGCCCGCCACCGAATCTCCATCTTGTAAATCTGAAACAAAAACCATTTGTTAGTGAACTTTGGAATATCAATGATTGGCTCAACAAAAGTATACTTAGATCGTTTTAAATGTAAAATTTTACCAATTTTTTTTAAAAAGTACAAAATTGAGAAGTCAATCTCTGAAAAATTTACGTGATAAAAATTATCATTTTTGGATTGCTTACATAAAATATTATTTAATTATTGGTCTTAATTGACCAATGTGATTAACCCTTAATGGTCAATATATTGTTACCGTAAAATGAACCTTATCCTGTTAACGTAAGGTGGAAAACTAATGAATAATTAAAACTCCTCTGTCCCTTTAAGGGTTAATGGAATTAATTAATGGAGTTCCCACACTTTATATATTCACAACTTTAAGGGGTTTAGTTGTGGTGGAAAACCAATAAAAGATTTCAACTTGCAGTGGCTATTGAACTCTTAAAAAAGTCACTAGAGTAAGAGAGTTCATAAGATATTTCATATACGTATCATTAGGTTTATCAGGAAGTAGAACCAGTATTTCCTTAAGTTTAAAAAGCTGTATTATACACATACGACTATTTCTAGTTTCGAACATACACTCTAGTAGCCGTAAGCACGCATCAAGTGAGCCGTGACCCCTCATTACCACGGCAGACCCCTAACCACCAGGTGACTGGCGACCTCTCACTACCGTTACCCCACATTACGTACAGTTACGCGTACTCCGACGGTAATTCACCCATTTCCGTTCCACTAGCCAATTGTACATTGTGACTTAGAAATCGAGAGATTTGAGTCGATTTAGAAAGAAATTGTTTGAGGAAAATATGTTTTTAATTTTTTACAGTATGACTGCTTATCATCAGACCTTAAAATAGGGACTTTCATTCGATAGAATGAAGACTGTGATAGCACTAGTTTTAAAGCTAATCTAACTTTAGATCTCGATTTGTAATAAGACCTATAATTTTTATTTGTAAAAAAGAAAACTTAACATTTTAAAAGACTGAAAGTCTTTGTTATGACGAAATTAAAGTACTTAATTAAAGTGTCAATAATAATTTTTATTTGTAAACTTTTAACATTTTTGAAAGACAAAGTCTTTGTTAGGACGAAATTAAAGTACATAAAATGTTGTTAATAGCCAAGGCTAAAACGGATACATCTCAGCATGAGTCAAACTGAGTAGTGACGCTGGTTTTTAGATATAAGTCGGGTCGAGACTCAAGAGTAAAATAACACAATTATTATGATTTGCCTACCAATAAAACAAAAATTTTGTCAATGCGCACACAAAAATCTATCCTGTTTAAAAATCCAACATTACCTCAGAGGACGAAAATGCGTTATACCTATCTATTTCACACTCTAGGCATATCATTATCCTGCCAGGGTTGCGGGATTGTTCGAAAGGGTTACCACGGCCTTGGCTTTACAGGCTCAAGAAGTTACATGGATGGTTTTTAGTCAGTAAAAGTCTGACACACCCTTCCGCTTCACCCACAGCAGAAGACAGTCATTTGATGACTTTCCATTTGAAAAAAAAAAGGCATTATCGAGTGAAAGGGATGGGTTGAACGAAGTTTCGTTTTCGTTAAATTCGAGTAGGCCCTCAGAACTGGAGTGCAGGAACACTAATCTCAACGCTCCACGCCATTAAGTCGTTAAGAATTAAAAGGTAAATAGTTTCCTATTAAGTTTAATAAACCTTTCGACTTCTTGGCGGGAAAATGAAGCGTCATGTCAGCAGTTTTGTTTTATTTTCTAAAATTTGTGATCTTTCAAACATTAATGTATAATAACGGTGGATTATTAACCGTTAGGTGTCTGTGAACGTACATGTTGAGTGTTGGTAAATGAAACAAAACAGAGCAACATCACTTTTTAAATTCTCTCAAGAAGTCCATGTGAGATCTCAGTATAGTCCCACATCTTTACTGAGGACTCAAGGGGTTTAGGGGGAGAGCATCTTATTTACCATTTATCATCTTTATCACCACTCATTCTGATTTACTATGATTTATATAATATTAATATTTACTTGACACTGGCTAAATGTGCTAAACGCACGAAGCCATTAATTTAAAGAAAAAAAAACCTTTCGTAAAGAATCCAAAATTCATACTTCACACGAGATTCAAGAGAAGTGTGCCGTAGTGATGTAATGTCATTGTGTAACTATTGTTCTCCGGTTTTGCTTGAGATCGAGCTTGGTCAAGTACCAACTGGAAGCTTAGAATTTCATTCAGCACGCCAATTATAAAGCCTCTGGCCTCATTGTCTATCAATTGACCTTAAGATAGTTTCTGTGAGTTGGTGATAGTTTTACTTTAGTATATGTCTTAAGTAACAACTGCCGGCAGTTTTGTCCGCGTTAACTTTAGTTTAAAGGTGAGTAGAGTACAAAATTTACTTGTAATGGAACAATGAGCCGCTCTTGATATGTTCAAGTGCAGTAGTTCCCAAACTTATTTTTCTCGTGGACCACTTTCAAAATATTACTGGACCCCCTGCTGCTACATTTCTACCACATTCTTAAAGTCGCCAAAAAATTAAAAAGTGCCGCTTCTGAGTTCTGTCCCTATATTCCGATAGGTAAAATAAAAACGAAAAATGGTACATTTTATATCTCCCGTGGACCCCTGGGGGTCCACCTGGACCACTTTGGGAATCACTGTTCTAGTGTATCATCCTTTTACGAACTAAACGTCGAGCACGCTCGCCTCTTTCTTATAAACCAACGAGCGTATTGGTGTAACATTTCGTCGAATCACAAGTGCAGGCGGTTACATTACACAAAAATGCTCCAGAAAATGTTGTAGTCTATACCCACCTTATAGCAAATTTACAGGATTAAGCATTAGAAATAAATCGATTTAAATTTTTCTTTGTACCGAATTTTATTATAATAGTAGGAATATGTTAACTTTAGCTTCTGCCCGTGTAATACAGCTGATTATGTAGCACAGCAAAACAGAAACAACCCATATTCTATGCTTAATAGTATTTTCACTTTATATTCCTTACTTGAGAAACTACTGATTACCCATATCTTTTTCTATCAAGGCTTTTCACTGCGGGATGTAATGTAATATATAATATAAATTATTAAAGTTGACCATAAACCATAATCGTCATACCCTAGCATTATCCCGGTTATCCTAGACTTAAACTTAGGGCCCAGAGTCTGCTGTGTAACCAGATATGGCTGAATTTTAGTTATTACATGGAGCGACTGCCGTCTGACCTCCGCGACCGAGATGGAAACATCATTCTATGGTTAAACCAGCTGTCAGAATGTTAGAAAGCACTGGCTTCCTAATAACGACTGCCATAGATGTTCATGACAGCCGGGATTAACGGTTTAACGTGCTTTCCGAGGCTCGGAGCAAGCGATGACCATAATTTGGAAAAGTCAACTTATGTTAATTTATTGTCTCAGGCGTTACTTTGCGGAAATCCATTGTAAGCAAGTGATGGATTAAAAATATCTTTGTAACAATTCCCGCGCTACTATAATTTCCCGAAAAAACGAGAAACTATTCAACACGACACGTGTTTCGCCCTTACACAGGGCATCTTGAGATAAGATAGGAGCCTCAGAACAACAATGTCTTCACGACCAACGCTGAAACGATTTTTTTTCGGGAAATTATAGTAGCGCGGGAATTGTTACAAATATATTTTTAATCCATCACTTGCTTTCAACTTATGTTATTTTCAGTATCTTCAAACTACTGCAAAGTCGGGCATAAGCGTCCAAAGGTAACAGACATACAGAGCTACTTTCGCATAATATGTAATATTGGTATAAAGATAATAAAAACAAAGCAATTTCAGACAATAAAGAATCCACATCGGTGTTGCAAACATCAAAGTCGTTTAACTCATTAGCTCCAGTTACCATGCGTGTTGCTAACTGTGAAATTGTTAATGTTCTGCGCTAAAACACTGAGACAATGGTCTTATTACACGGACGTTTTACGTACATTTATATGGTAGTGTCATTGTTCTTAAATTTACTTTTAAATCAATCTAAAAAGACACATTTTGATTTATTTACTTCAAGTCTCAAAGCAAGATCCATAACATTTTCCTGTCAGTTGCCATGTTCCTCTTCACGATGCAGGAATATACAAGCTTGACTGTGGGCTTTATGTACATTGATTACGATTTATTTACTTTAAGCCTCCAAGCAAGATTCATAAAATTTTCTTGTCTATTGCCATGTTGCTCTTCAGAATGCGGGAGTATACAAGTTTGACTGTGGGCTTTACGTACATTGATTACGATTACGATTTATTTACTTTAAGCCTCCAAGCAAGATCCATAAAATTTTCTTGTCTATTGCTATGTTGCTCTTCAGGATGCAGGAATCAAGCTTGACTGTGGGCTTTACGTACATTGATTACGATTTATTTACTTTAAGCCTCCAAGCAAGATTCATCAAATTTTGAAATCTGTTTTGTGTATTATGTTCCTCATCAGAACGCTAAAATACATGCTTGACAGTGGACTTTACTACGCAACGGGTTTCGATGCGTTTTTTTTTACTGATAAAGTAATTCAAGAGGAAGGTTTTTATGAAGATCACGTGGATTAAGTAGCGGGGCGGCCGCTGGGGGCCTACCGCCGTGTTCGATGGCAATCGATAATAAGGCAAAATGGATTTCGAATTGATTCTGTCGTACCGCCGAACTCATGGAAATCGAAACAAAATGGCGTTCTCCATTTACCTATTGGTCTGTCACGGACTAAAGGTCATGAATGAGAGGTGGCTGTTGGCAAATTCCCCAGTACGGATTAATGAACGCAAAACAAAGTTTGATCTAGATGGATTACCGGTAATTCATCGAATTCGGCGGTAGGCCCCCTGGGATAGTTATATTTGGCACTAACGGCTTAAGGTGCCTTTTAAAGTACGGAACGTTTTGTAACACTTAACAAATAATTATACTTTTCAGTATTTTACAGAAAATTATAAGATACAAGTTCATGTTCATGTTCACTGAACGAATTCGCAAAAGCAGCATATTGCTTCTGCAGTAGATAATAATGTAGTAGTTTAGTGATAAGTAGATAAGAATTATGTGAAAGTTTTTAGTCAGGTATTTAGGTATTGTAAGCTCAGCTACTCTATCGTATTAGGTTTGGTGCCTGTAAAGATAGTTGTAAGTTTTATGAATGAATAAATAAATTTAAAAAAAAAGTCAAATTATCGGTCTTATTAAAACTAAATGTATTATTTATTGACAAATTTAACATAATATAAATATAGCAGCAGAGATACAGGAAACTAAAGAGTTTAACTTGTTCCTGGAGAGTTAAAGAACTAGTCAAAGAAATATGCTGTATTATATTAATGCAAATAAATATTTCATTTCAATGTCTGTTTGCCAAAACATGAATAAGTCAACGATCCGTGTAATGTAAACTCATTATCTAACTAAGTTACGTGACGAATTATAGTAATTAACGATTTATCATTACCAGTTAACTCATTGTTGATTGTTACTATCATTTTTTAACGATATTCATGTACGTTCTAGCATTCCTCGCGGTTCGGTCACGCACTTAGAGCACGTCGGCACGTTCGTCATGTTTCGGCGACGTACCGTGGCTTTTTCGGTGGTTCACCGTGTATTTCTTTATTTCAGTTTTAGTGCTATATAGGTATTGCTGAAATTGACTTCAGTTTGCTAAAAGACGACCGCAACTTAAAGCTTAACTTAAATCAATTTCATCTTAGGTCTTTTTAAAAGGCTTTAATGCGCAGATACAGAGGCCCTACTCTAATTCAATAAAACACATAATTTGTTATATTTGTCTCTTTCACTCTGTAGGTATTTCACTATCGAGTAAAAGGGATGAGTTTAACGAAGTCTCGTTTTCGTTAAACTACAGTAGGCTCTCAAGTGATTGATATAGGTGCTGCTGTGCGAATATTTTGTGCTGATCGAAAGGGCTTCTAGCTACGCTAAATGACAATTACATTTTGTGAAAAATGGTAACAACAACCATGGAACGCTCATTATAAAATTTCACACAAACTGTCACCAATTCAAGGTCTAATTTCAGTGATCTTTTCCAACCAATCCTTCTGGCAATCACCATAAAGGCACAACAAAACTGTTCACATCATTACATGCAAACCAAATCAAATTAAGCATGATCAAATCAAATAAATTATGAACGTTCCGTACAAATGGTAACAGTTTAGCAAAGCGGTTAACATTATTGGAAAAGGAAAGTCACAAAAGCTGCCTTTGTGACTACTGACCCTCGTGATCAACGTTGACTACATACAGCATTCACAACAACAATGGAACAGTACAACAATATTGGTAGATTTTATGGATCTTTACAATTTTTATTCCCATTTATGGCTGTCGGTGACAATAATGTCGGCTGTCTACAATAACAATAGCAGGTACCTTAACTGAGTTTCGTTGATTTTATTATCAAAAATAATTTCAGAAATTAGCTAAACTATAATATAATTTGTTGGAGATAATAATTAATATTGTGTGAAATTATTCTATGTATTTTATTGCTACCTTTAAGTGTTCTAATAATATATTATTATTATTCTGTAACACTTATAATTATTAGTAATATAATATATAAGTATTTATGTTTATTATTCATTAAATTATTATGTGACTAATGAAAAGAAAGATAATAAAGTGTAGCCATGGAAATAAAAAAAAAATGCTTTCGATAAAAATATTTTTTTTAGTAGGTTTTGGTAACAAAAATTATGTTTGACTAGTGGGTACTTTATATTTAACATTATAATTTGAAGTTCGTCATATCATAAATATTAATGACCGTAGAAAAATGATTTTTATTTATTTTGTAATAAAAGATATAAAAATTAAACAAAAAACGAGTACCTACCTAACAAGCGTAATTAAAAGTTAAAAACAAGATCTGCTAGCCCAACTGCGGTACCAAGTAGTAGTAGTACCAAGTAGACGCTGAAAGTATCGCTTAATTCTGTCAAACTTGGGAACATTTATGATATTAAATATAGCGCTTGACATACGCTTTTTTTAATTAATTTTTTTAATAGCCACTTAGCCAGTAAACAAAATTGATTAGTAAGAGAAAACATTAGGACAACAATTTTAAGGAAGGCATTTATTTATTTTTATATATTTATTGCACACTTAAACGTATTACAAAAGGCGAACTTAATGCCATAAGGCATTCTCTGCCAGTTAACCTTAGGGTTAGCAGAAAACTTTATAGGCGGTGAGGTAGTTAATAAACATACATAAACAAAGATAAACTACACTTATCATAAACTACATAAAAATATAAATATACCTTAAGTATATATATACCAAAAATTCAAACAACATCAAAACCTAAAAAATTCCATACAACATTATCTCAGCCCAATAACGTCCCACTACTGAGCACGAGCCTCCTCTCACATATCAAGGTGAGAGGGTATACTCATACTCCACCACGCAGACCTAGTGCGGATTGGCGGATGCAGGTATGACGTCCTGCTGTTAGAATTTTTCAAGCTGCCCAATTAGACTTCTAACGTGGTGTTTAGCCTAGAGAACATGGCTTAACGACTACCACATTTAGGGATAAACTCAACGTGCATGCCGAAGCGCGGAAGCGCTCGATATCTAATTCCATACAAACGGTCACTCATCTATTGACTCACATCTATAAACTCTGCTTTACTTCGGTAATCGTTTCCGACCACCAAGCACCGCGGAGCTACGAGCGCTTCTCAGCTACTCAGAGGTAATGTAGCATTATAATGTTGAATGAATTTTTGATTCGTTTCATCATTTCATTTCGTTCTAGTACTTATTATTATTAGTGATATTATTATTATTGTTGAGTTTATTTTTTACAAACATCCAAAAATATTATATTATATCTAATATAATATATTCAACAATAAATCTTTTATATTTATAATATTAGTATGATTGCAATGTACATACAAACTACACATTTTACAACTTTGGTTTATTTTATTATTACACAACTAACATCAAATAAATAAATATTTTCTAACAAATTTAGTTCCAAGATAGGTAGGGAAATATCATTACGAAATTATGTTATGGATACTAAATAATATGCATACTTAATATACATAGGACCAGACCATATTCAGACCAGAACAAATACTCATGTTTATGCAGTCAAAGATTTTTCCTGAGTGGGAATCGAATCCACTACCTCATGAGCGGAGTGCGGGTATACTCGCCACAACGCAATAATAAATAAATTTAAAAAATTAATAATACGCTAAAACGCAAGCTGTCTTTAAAGGGATACTATTCTATTAAAGACTATATGGCTGATAAAAATGCTTGGGATTAAACTGCCGTTTCATACAGGCTATTCTAATGTGAATGACTTAAAGCATGAATATTGTTATATTATGTTGCATTGTATAGCGTCACAGACAAATGAAGATTGTAACTAACCAATCGATCGATAATTTAAAGAGCATAGCCTGTGAGTTTCTTGCCAGTTCTTCTTACAGAGCGGTGGCTCGGAACTGGCACTTACATTCACTTGCACTTAAATATTTTTTGTTTTTTTAAATTGTTTGGTTGCAAGTGAATCTAAGCTTCGTGATTTTAGTATAATTATATTTTATTTGTTTTTGTTATATTTTTATAATTTTGACGTTTTCAAGTACTATGTAATAGTTTATGAAATAAAAAGTATTTTGACTTTTTTGACTTTTGAATAATCCGTCGTAATAATAGTCATAAACACATTTGAAACACTGGATACAACTCTTGTTAACTTTAGTTACTATTACTCCTAATGAGTGATTGGATGACAGTTTTTCCGGTTCGTTAGGTAGGATCCATTAAGGTCCCTCGTCTTGACCCACAATTAACCCACGACAGGATAAGCGTGCCTGTATCAATTATTATCTACGTTTTATAACTAGTATCTATGTTTATACCATAGTTGCGTTTTGTTGCATATCAGCCAAAAAGAGCTGATCAGTGGTTTCATTCAATTTTAAATTACTATTCAGTCATAACGAAGCCTCTTTTTTTTCTTTTAAATAATGGCTTTGTGCGTTTTGCACATTTAGCCAATGTCAAGTAAGATATATATGAATAACATATACAGAAAATTAGAATTAGTGGTGATAAAGATGATAAATGAGATGCCCTCTCCTAAACGCCTTGATGAGTCCTCAGTCAAGATGTGGGACTATACTGAGATCTCACATGGACTTCTTGAGAGAATTTGAAACGTGATGTTGCACTGCACTGTTTTGTTAGATTTACCAACACTCATGCACGTTTACAAACACTTAACGGTTAATAATCCACCGTTATTACACATTAATGTTAGAAATATTTTAGAAAATAAAACATAACTGCAGACATGACGCTTCACTTTCCCGCCAAGAAGTCCCAACTATGTCTCTGTGAGTCGGAATCTACAATTTATTTTTCAAATAATATTGTGTCATAGATAATAACTTTTTTTTTAATATTTGCCATAAATTAACGTTTTATTATCTTCTTTTTTTAACGCAACGCGGTAGTGTTCTTCCTGATATTGCGGTGACCACCACCAGGTAAGCCACATGCTTGAGGGCACCACCTTGTAGTATAAAAAAAAGGACCTTCGAGTAGTTTAGAGATGGCTTCTAACACATTAAAATAAATAAATAAATAAATATTTCTGACACTTACACCAATTATTTAGTTCCAAGATAAGTATCATTAAGAACTTGTGTTATGGATACTAAATAACGGATAAACATACATCTATACTTTTTTTTGTAAATACATACTTAATATACATAGAAAAACACCGAGACCAGAACAAATATTCATATTTATATACACAAATATTTGTCCTGTGTGGGAATCGAACCCACGACCTCAGGAGTGGAATGCGGGTATACTCGCCACCACGCCATATCGGTCGTATTAATATATGAGGAAACGATTGCACTTGGGTATTGATCTATATCTTCAAAGTCAAAATCATTCATTCAAGTTTGGCTTCGTATTATAATAAATAAATAATAATCATTCCAATTATTTAGTTCCAAGAAAAGTATTTTTATGAACTAGTGTTATGGATAATAATAAAGAACGGATAAACCTCCTTGTTAGCATTTATTTGTTGTACGTTTTATTTATATATACATATTAATACACAATAAGACCACAACATCCGTTTATGCACACAAAGATTTGTCCTGCGTGGGAATCGAACCCAGGACTTCAGGAGCGGTATACTGACCACCACGCCATATCGTTCGTCATTGTCTTTTAATATAATCCTAAACCAATGCAATTGCCCAGCTGCGGCCTTGCACCGATCACCATTTGTAAGTAGAGCGACCTTGCCCGTAGATTGCGCGGTGTTGTAGGTACTACTGTGGCACAAACGTCAATCGCTTGGGACAATTCGGTAATTGGAGCCTCGTAATCAATTGATTTCGTTATGTGGTTAGTGGTTACTGGTTGTATAACAATAGTAATACCACCTCGGTGTCAGATATTCTAATTTATATGCAACTATTCCGTCACGATTGCGAATAGGTAGATGCTGTAGCTGGCAGGTGGCAGGTGAATCGTAAACTGCTGGACTGTTCGAAAAGGTTACCGCGGCCTCGGGTCGTCACAGGCTCAAGAAGGAACATGGATGTTTTTTAGTCAGTAAAAGTCGGACACACCCTCCTGCTCCACCCTTCATCACCTCACCCGGAGAAGGTCATGAGGGGATTAGATGATGAAAAAAAATAATAAAAGGTAAATCTTAAAAGTTCAAGAAACATTTAAAGTTTTGTACAACATATTCTACCAAACTTAGAAGGGAATTTTGGACACTTGTGCGACTCCCGCATGTAGGCATATAAGTTCTATTAGACATACAAATCATTTATTGCATGTCACATGGAAGTAGGTTGTTACAAATATGGATAGATACAATGTGACGCCCTGAAAGGGCATAGCAACATAACAAAGGACCTACTATGTGCCTGCGTCCTAGGTGAATTAAAAAAATTTAAGACATTAAAGAATAACAATATACATATTTATTTATATAGATTAATCGATTTTATCATCGAAGTAAGAAATCATAGAAGTAAGGTGTGAATAGCACAAATGTATTGGAACAGAATAAAGTCAGGCCGCGCCAAGCTTGGCATCAGTCACTAAAGAGTTGTGATTGACTTAGGGATCTAATCTAAGGGACAGCCACCTCTATCAATCAATAATCAATTTACAAGTTTCATCTCGAAGCTTCTGTGCTAACAGAGAACTTTTCTGCAACTATATAGACCCCATTTATATAGTTGTAGAGGTTTTTGCCAACCTTTAATGAAATATAGTGGTCATGGCAACGCTTGGTGCCTGCCTTGCACATGGCAGTAATCATGCGCAAGGTAGTCATTGGCCAAAAATGAAGTGTATTGTTTGTATTTTTTAAAGTGTATTTTTCGTACAATCTTTACTTACCAACTAAAAAATCAGAAATCTTAATAGATTTAAAGAAAAAAGGGGCCACTAACTCAAGACCCTTAGGTGTACCAATGAAACGGTTAACAGTTCAAATCGATATTGAACAGACAAGTAGTAGGTACTCAAGTTAAGAATGTGAAGCTAAAAGACGCTCTCGTAAGCAACAATGCTGGGAATAAGGTTACCTGCTTATGGTAGGCAAGGCATCCTTCGACGACCGTGGGAAATTGCATCAATTTAATTACAACGCATTCATTAAGTGCTTACCATATGAAACTTAAGAACTTATTATTTCTAGAAATATGTGCGAGCAATGGATGGTAGTCTCGTGTCAAGTAATAGTTCCATTCTATATTAATTCTTTCAATAAAGCATAACGATTATGACAGATATGGCGAAGATCGGTACACCTGTTGTGTTTGATTCCTACAAAGGACAAATCTTTGTGCATGAACATGAATATTTGTACTGTTCTGGGTGTTTTCGTTTTCTAAAAAAACGTATGTATCTATGTTTATATGTTATCTATTATCCATAACACAAGTACTTAATGACACTTATCTTGGAACTAAGTGATTGGTGTAATTGTCAGAAAATATTTGGTATGTAATTGTCTGAAGACAAGACGGTAGCAATTAACAATGTCGTAAGTAAAAAGGAGCAGAGTGTGGATAAACTCACCACCACGATATATCAGTCATCGTATCAATTAGAAATTATACGTAAAAGTCTTACTTACCTGTTTTAGAATAGATTAATTGTTACAATTGTACGGGATCATTAACCCGGCGTGTTCTGAACCACGACCAAACCAGAAACCGCGGGCCGTTAATCAGGCAACGTAGTGTAAGATGGTCTGGGTTAAATTTTACTTCTTTAAGTAATATTATCTTCTATTTTTGCGATTTCTATATATGATAATTTAAAAGCAGCGATAGCCTAGAGGTGAGCTGATTAAACTACAATTCAGAGTTCTGGTTCAAAATTTGGCGACGCGCACCTATGAATTTTCGAAGTTATGTGCATAATTATCGCTTGCTCCGTGCCTCAGACGTAAAGCCGTTGGTCCCGACTGTCATGAACATCTATACCTACATACATTCACGCCTGTTTCCTCGAGAGGGTAGTCAGAGGCATATTAAACGCCCAAACTTCACAAATTATATAGTTGGTCCCACGTGATAGGTAGGCTTTCTTTTGTATCTACAAAGATAACCATATTTTTTGTATAACTAACGTGTCGTCTACTATACCAGCCATTAACAATGTATTTACATAGGTACATATATACATTGACGACTGTTTCCCCGAAGGGGTAGGCAGGGGATATTATACCTACGCTCTCACTTCGCCAATTATATATTTGGTCTCACGTAATAGGTGGCGAGCCTATTGCCGCTTACCGTGCACTGGTACTTCTAGCTTCATTCACCCTCATTAACCTCCTCATACACGCCCGTCGGTTTAGGGTACATTTGACCTGCCCTTTCTCTAAAAACTTACTTACTTATTTACGTTAATAAAAACTAAAATAAAGAATCATTTCACCATTATTAAGTCATCAAACGTCAACACAAGTAATCAGCGACGTTACACAACGCGACAAAGGCGCAGCGAGCCATTTAGCCCAAAGAAAAAGCACTTGTTTTTACAACTTTACTAAACATTCATTGGAAATACGCACAATGCATTTATGCACCTGGCTATGGAACTGATTGACGTAAGTAAAATTACGCAATGTCTTATTCTTAAAAATAAAAACTACCATTTTTATTGATATTTGGATCGTACGTACGTAAAAGCAGGTATTAAAAAAGGGGACGGTATTGTTTGTTACCATGCTTACTGATATTGAAGTATCAAATGTGGAATTTCAAATATCGCGCTCAAATGCCTAATATATACAATACATATAATAATAATAATAATTATTATTACTATTTATTCAGTAATTACAGGTACTATGTTATAAATAAGTTTATAACAACTTCCCACAAAACCGTGATTACTGTTTAACTGCGGGGTCTGACCGTGTCTTTACCGTGTGTCATTCAATTAAAAACGGTGTTATTAATGTATTTTACAAGAACGTAAAAAAACGCTTCCCAAAACACAACAGATGTATTTTACCATTAAAATTTTGATAGTATATTTTGTATAAAGTATTCTTAGAATTAAAGTGGTTGATTAAAATTATTCATATTTTTTATATTAAACTTTGACCATGTTTAATGATCATAAGTTTTAATATATTTTGTACGTGATTTTTAGTTAACGCGATTTTTTACGGAACGTATACCTCGCGGAAAGCGGGGTATTAGGTACTGCATTTTTATTTGTGTTTCTAAATTACATTGAGGTAAAACAGGACAATACTCTTTTAGTTAAGTATAATAGTGTGATTTGACTAAATTAATAACAGTTGGTATAAATATATTGTACTAGCTGTTACCCACGACTTCGTCCGCGTGGAATAGTATCTTTGGGTAGCATTTACAACCCCCTTTTCGCAATAAAAAGTAGCCTATATCCTTTCTCAGGGTCTAGACTATCCGTATACCAAATTTCATTTAAATCCGTTCAGTAGTTTTGGCGTGAAAGAGTAACAGACAGACAGACAGAGTTACTTTCGCATTTATAATATTAGTAAGGATAAATAGAGGTCGTGGGTTCGATTCCCACACGGGACAAATCTTTGTGTGCATGAATATGAATATTTGTTCTGGTCCGGGTGTTTTCTTATGTATATTAAGTATGTATTTACAAAAGAAAAGTCATAGTCAAGTTGATTCAACTTCATCATCATTATATTAGCCTTATAAATTTCTCTGCTGAACATAGGCCTCCCCAATAGATAACTTTCTATTAGGGGTATTTGCCCATAATCACCACTGGGCACGCGGGTCGGAGATCGCAGTTCCAGCCAGTACGCAGGATGATGATGCTGCTCATCATTCGCTAGGATTTCTCTTCGTCGACTCATACGACTCCCCATGAGATAAAAGGAGGTGGCACTATTTCAGGACGGTATCACACGGCCACTTGATACAGACTACCTTCAAAAGATGTTGAATTTTATCGATTGCGACTAATGAGACTGATATTTGATACGGCGCCGCCCGCTGTCTTTGTAATCATCAGCTTCATGAGACCGATTGCAGGCTGGCTGCATCCAATGTGATCCTGCGACCTTTAAAAGGTCGTACGTTCATCTTGCAAATGGACTACAAATATCTTCTTACAGAGCGGTGGCTCGGAACTGGCACTTAGATTCACTTACACTTAAATATTTTTTGTTTTTTTAAATTGTTTGGCTGCAAGTGAATCTAAGCTTCGTGATTTTAGTATAATTATATTTTATTTGTTTTTGTTTTTTTTTTATAATTTTGACGTTTTCAAGTACTATGTAATAGTTTATTAAATAAAAAGTCTTTTGACTTTGAATGAACCAATCAATTAATATGTAGATAGAACTCGCACAAGCAGTAAATGGAATAATTATAGAGTATGGCCTTGATCTTGCGCTTATTCCTCATATATCTTATAGCGGCACGCCCTCTCTTCGCTTTGGTAGTATTTTACTTCTTGGGTTATTAAATGTCTAATATTTTCTACTACAAAATACATACATACGTTCACGCCTGTTTCCCTCGAAGGAGTAGCCAAAGGCATATTATACGCACACACTTCGCCAATTATATAGTTGGTCCCACGTAATAGGTATTCCTATTGCCGGATACCGGGCCCTGTTATGTTCGCCAGAGCCTCGCCCGTTGATCGGCAGGTGCACCACTTGCAGGTGAGGTTAGCTTGGGCTCCTTAGGTCTTGGTAGGATCCCTATACACTACTAAAAAATATAGCCTAAGTATGTTACTCAGGGATAACTAACAATCTAATGTTAAGAATTGTCGAAAATTAGTTTTAAATTCGTAACAAACATACAAAAGTACAATTTTCGGTCGCTTTTTAATATTACTAGTATACAATTAGAAATTTTATCAAGCTTTGCAAGATATAGATAGGTATATAAGTATATAGCTGTAGCTAGGTGACCGCCCACTACCGCTAGACGACGCCATATACGACAAATAATAGGTACTTGTGTCCGTGAATATGGATTCTTGTTCTAGTTGTTTTCAATATTAAGTAGCTATGTATTTGATAACGTGTATTCGTCTGGGCCTGGCTGTTCTCTATGCATCTACAAAAATAAAGTTATATTATGTTGTCCGTTGTGTAGTATCTATAGTAGCTCTGCTGAGCTTTGGGATCAATAGAACTGTGTCAGAAAAAATAAATGAATATTTTCTGACAATTACACCAATTATTTAGTTCCAAGATAAATATCATTAAGAACTTGTGTTATGGCTACTTATTAACGAATAAACATATGTAAATACTTTTTTTTTGTAAATACTTACTTTATAACATAGGATAACACCCAGACCAGAACAAATATTCATGTTCATGCACACAAATATTTTTCCTGCGTGGGAATCGAACCCACGACCTTAGGAGCGGAGAGCGGGTATTCTCGCCACCATGCCATATCGGCCGTCAAGAAGACCAAGTTAACTTAGTACAGTCCATTATTATCACATTTTAAGGGTTCAAACTGTACTAAAAATTAGGTCGCACTTTTCTGATAGGGTCCTAACTTGGAGGTTCTACGGGTATGCACGTAGCCAATAACATTTATGTACAAAAATAAGTATTGTTTATCTTTTGTCAAGTAGCTAAGTAACTATACGTAGCTTAGGGGCTAAACTTATGATTATTTTGGTACAAATATACTCAAATAATTTAACTTATACAAATACAAATACAAATACAAATTATTTATTGCTAAACCATAATGTGTACATAGGTGTTATACAATTTTAGAACCAAATTTATGGACCCTGTCGGGTACGCAACTTTAAGACTGAAGAGAGGGGATTTGCAATCAAAAATACTTAAAACAAATAAAAAATTAACATTAATAAGACTTAACAAATAAAAACTTACATCATCTAACTTTTTTAATTTCACTAACTATCTTCAAAAATCACAAACATATATTAATCTTGGCGGTTAAATATTCCGTAACATCATAACTTCTAACTAACTAACTTCAAACTATTTTGTTCAAAAGTAGTATTTTATTGATCACACGAGACTGAAATTCAATATGGTAAGGGTGGAGAAGGGCTCCCTTGCCTTGCTTGCTTAAAATAGCTATTACTTCAACGTTAAGTCGTTCTCTCCTAATTTAAATAAAAATGAATGAAGAGAAATAAGATAAGGAAAGAAAATCGAACTTAAC
The DNA here is from genome assembly GCA_949126915.1 of Musotima nitidalis. Lineage (NCBI taxonomy): Eukaryota > Metazoa > Arthropoda > Insecta > Lepidoptera > Crambidae > Musotima > Musotima nitidalis. The sequence continues at coordinate 1,341,019 of OX421423.1, read as the reverse complement.
TACATAGAAGATGATTAAGGAAATATGGATTGACGATGGATTAAAAATATCTTTGTAGCAATTCCTGCGCTACTATAATTTCCCGAAAAATCGAGAAACTATTCAACACGACACGTGTTTCGCCCTTACACAGGGCATCTTTAGGTAAGATAGGAGCCTCAGAACAACAATGTCTTCACGACCAACCAATACCGTCTTCACCATAAGGGCACACGGGGCCCGTGCCCAGGGCCCCCATTCTCGGGGGGCCCCGAAGGACCCACAATTTCTCTCACACATTTATTCTCCAGAACATTTTTGTCGGGCACATTACACTTTTTTCACAAATCAGGAATCTTATCAGAAGGTTAGATTTACAAGGCATATCATTATACTACGCCATTATATTATCGATGACTGCGACTTTTTCTACTCTACTAATTAATAATATTGCCGAACGCAATACCTATTTTACTACGTACTCTATCTAGCGGTCACTCACGCAATCACTCCAATTCCAAAGTCAAGTTGCACCGTCTAAGCAAGCAAGGCCCAATATAAATGTCGACATGGTCTATGGTTATGGGAATCCCCGAATAATGTATTGAACTTTCAGTCTGATATAGGAGTGAGTTGAGTTATTTTGTTTGGTTTTTATTCAAAATTGAGTAAGAAAAACATAATTTTGATTTGTTCATTTAAACATTATTTCATTATGTCGAAAAGAACATATTTAAGTGGTTCACAAAATAGAAAAAATGTTATAGCTCAAAAAGAAATAACGGAAAAACTTCTAAAGCTCACTTCGTTTTTTACGGTTGAAGAAACAAATAAGCAGACCGATTATTCATCCTCATCACCGCAAGACAAAAGTACCTCTGAATATCACCAGGAAAAAGAGGTTATGTGTGATGACAAACACACATTAGATCCTGAACCATCGACTTCAAGCTACTGTGAATTAATAACTGCAAGCTTAGAGAATGTATCTGTGTCTCCTGACCGTAGTACTTACTGTGACGACACTTTACCAGAAGAAGTCCGGGATATTTGGATTCGAAAAGGGCCAGAGTTTTTTCAAAATATAAATAGTAAATTCTTCCAAACTTCTTTAAGTTATCCAGATTCCAAAGGTAAAACGAAAACTAGATACTTGACTAAAAATATTTTTTTTCGTAAATTGAAAATGTTGAGTCTTTGCAAATAAAATGGCTCCTTTATTCACCAGCAAAGAAATCGGTATACTGTTATTGCTGCCGTCTATTTAATACCACTACTGTTACTGGACATAATTTAAGTTCTCCTAATTGATATAAAGATTGGAAGCATATACTATGATATGAAATATGAATGCATATTTCGAAACTAGATGGTCTGCACGTGCCAATGCTAATAATGCTTTGCAAAGTGCTTATTCAAATATTTCTGAGGCATTGTCTTCAATCGCAAGTGACGTCAATCAGCCAGAAGACACTAGAAACGAAGCCCAAAGCCTATCAAAAAAAATGGAAAAATTTGAGAATGATCTTCTAACGGAAATTTCGAATGATATTTTGGGAATTATGAATAAAACTAGTCTAAGTTTACAGAATAGTACTATTACCATGGACGTTGTAACCAAACTTTACGAATCTCTGATCACTTATGTCAATACCGCACGCAATAATTTTACCTTAAAAGAATAAAAAATAAATTGCGAGCAACAATGTTACAAGAACGACTGAGTAATTTGTCAATTATGTGCATAGAAAGTGATATCCTTCAAAAAATTTACTTCAAGGATATAATAGAAGATTTTGCTCAACAGAAATCGCGAAAGAAACCGCTAAAGTAATTGTAACCAAAAAACCTATACTGTATTTGATTACTTACCTATAAATGGGTTCATAGGTACTTAGTAAAAAATGTAAGTGTTGTTCTTTTTTTACTTTCCAATTCGCTTTCTTTACTTTCAAAAAGGGCCCCAAATTCTTGTGTGCCCAAGGGCCCCAGCCTAGTTTAAGACGGCGCTGCGACCAACGCTGACACGAGAGAAAGCTGTCGTTTCAGAATCAATCAATTATGGATTGACTACTTAAGGATAGCTGGTATCGTTTGGATGCGGGCTGCAGGGTTGTTTGACGGTCTTTGAGGGAGCAGTCTTCAACAGTGAACAGCAGCTGGCTGATTCATTTACCAACTCAACTGAGGGTGAATCTATCGCCTATAGGCAGGTGCCACGTAATATGTGCGCTGTTTAAATGTAACCAACGAACTTAATTAATTGCTTATTTTGTTTGTGTTCTGTGTATGTTTGTGTAGGGTGTGTGCACCTTCACCCTATTGAAAGTCGCATGGTGGTACAACAGTAAGGGTGAAATAAAGAGTTACAGTTTTAATATAACAACGATCCCTTGGCAATTACTGATTGATTAATAAATAAGGTCTGTTGATAAATTCGGTTACGGCGCAAGCGTTTTGCTATAACACATTATAACTACTACGCATAATAGTGATAATCAGGACCAAAGACATAGCAAAGCTTTGGTGATGCGCTTTATATCTTCTAGAGATAAGTCCACCTTCGTACTTTTAGTTTTTAAATACCTTTTGTAATCTATTTATGTTTTATGTGTAATAAAGGATTATATTATCAAATAACATTACTGTCATCTTTTTAAGGAACTGTCCTGAAATGATGACACATTGCCATTTACAAATTTCCTTAATATATATTATTAGGTGAATTCATCATTATGGTGATGGTGGAGTATAGGGAGTATAGGGAACCTACCAAGACCTAAAAAGCCCAAGCCAACCTCACATCCAAGTGGTGCACCTGCCGATCAACGGACGAGGCTCTGGCGAACATAACAGTGCCCGGTAAGCGGCAATAGGCTCGCCACCTGTTACGTGGGACCAACTATATAATTGGCGAAGTGTGGGCATAAATATGCCTATGCCCGCTACCCCTGCGGGAAAACAGGCGTGACTGTATGTATTTATCATCATCTGCCTGATAACTATATTCGTCCACTTAAAGACATAGATCCTTGTAATGGCAGATCACTGAGCCCGATTCATCATCGTTTCGCCTTTAACCGCTGCCAGCCGATTATCGTCGCTATAAGTACTTAGCGTCCTACAGGCTACACTACGTTTTTCGATCCGCGGTCTCCACTCTAGGACTCGTCTGCCACAGCAGTGAAGAGAAATAAAATGAAATAAATTTATTCACATTAAATAGAGTAACATGTGGTTGTTTTGATAGAACATTTACTTTTCCAAACACAGAGCGTGTGAATGTCAATATAAATTAAGTGGAATTAAAAGTTATTGTAAGTTTCATAATAAAATAAAATTCATGTCAAAATAACGAAAAATATCAAATTATATAAATATCAATTTTGGTGTTAAAATATTCTGCGAATGAATAAAAACATTTAGTTTTTACCCATAACTGTAGTTTTATTTTAAATATTGGTAAACTAAGGGGCTATCCATAAATTACGTCACACGTTAAGGGGGTGGGAAGGGGTTAACGAAGTGGGACATGGTGTGACAAGGGGATGGGAGGATCCTAAATATCGTGACGAGATTTTTCAGAACCGAGGTCCTAAGAAAATTTTGGGACTGCTGTTTTGGTTTAATTATTTCTCACTGTACAATTTCAAAATATGTGACATCACACTAAGGAGGGAGTCCCACAAGTGTGACCAGCTGTGATTAGGACGGAGGGGGGGTCAAAAAATTACGGAATTCGTGTGACGTAATTTATGGACAATCCCTAAGCTCTCTCATTGAGTTTAGTAACTTATTAAATATCTTAACACAATTCGGTTAACAATTTCTTTTATAATATTGTGTGTGCGTATTTGGCGTAAATAGCATGTTACTCGAAGAAAACAATGAAAAAACTGAAAATTCCGATACCGATACAACAGCTGGCCGATACTCTCTGGCCTACATCGTTACGTTAGTCGTGATTTGTTGAGCAACAGAAGCAAGCTTACATAAAACCTAAACCGAGACACTTCCTAGATATATCATAAAGGATATTAACAGACTTGTTAAACTACATCCAATAAGTAAGGTGTGCAGGTCAATATACCTCCTACGTGTGCGATTCTACAATAAAATCCCAGGCAATAACAGCAATTGAGCCTAAATAAATTTAAATTAACAATAAAACGCAATCTGTCTTCAAAGGGATGCTATCCTATTAAAGACTATATGGCAGATAAAATGCTTGAGATTAAGCTGCCGTTTCATACAGGCTATTCTAATATGAATGATTTAAAACATGAATATTGTTAATGTTATATTATATTGCATTGTATAGCTTCATAGACAAATGAAGATTGTAATTCAAGTATCAAACCAATGGATATATTTAAAAGAGCATAGCCTGTGAGTTTCTTGCCAGTTTTTCTTACAGAGCGGTGCCTCGGAACTGGCACTTAGATTCACTTACACTCAATTATTTTTTGTTTTTAAATTGTTTTGTTGCATGTAAGTGAATCTAAGCTTCGTGATTTAGTATAATAATATTTCGATTTTTTTTTATATTTTAATTATGACATTTTCAAGTACTATACATAATAGTTTATGAAATAAATATTTTTTTTACTTTACTTTAATATATTTTTTTTTCGTAAATACTTACTTAATAACAGAGGAACACACCCAAACCAAAACAAATATTTATATGTATACACACAAATATTTTTCCTGTATGGAAATCGAACCCACGACCTCAGGCGTGGAGTGCGGGTATACTCGCCACCACACCATATCGGTCGTCTGTGTTAATTATAATAATACTTCCCAGTAGATAGTTTCCGAACAAGATGTAAAGTACGAATTGTGGGAGAAGCTGTCGTGTCGGTTTGATACATTGCGGATGGCATGCACAAAACCAGTTCTGCGAGCTCGCAGCGCGGGATTCCTGGCTTCTTGAGTTACGTGCGTTCAATTCTAGCTAATACGTAACTCTGTGGTCATTACACTTGTCAGTTTTGTTGACTACTCACTGACGAGTGCTGGTAGATGTCATCAAGCTCAGTGCAAGACCGGCTCTCACGCGAAAAAAGCTGTTTCGAGGCAATGTAAAACTAGAACAAAATTCGTCGTTGTTCTGGGAAAACCCAGTAAATAACTTTTTTTCATAAAATAAGTTAACACAAATAATCGACTCAGTTTTTCATGCTCTTCGTCTGCGAAACACAATAGCATGATATTGAAACACAAAAACTTAAGTTAATATGTTTTTTAATAAAAATATTTTTATCTGAACTATCATTTGCCTATAGGTAATTTAATTTAGGTAACCATCTATGTACAGGGTTTTCCCAGAAAAACAACTAAATTTGAATTGTTTATCTTACTAATATTATACAGAAGTAATATTTGTGTTTACGTAAGTATGTTTGTTACTAATAAAATCAAAAACTACTGGACAGGTTTCGATAATTCTTTTACCATTACAATATTACATAGCAGCTTTTCTACTATAGGGGTATATCTCAATAAAAAAAATATGATCGATTTTGTGAAAATATAGGAGCTCAAAAATGATATAAAAGCGTTTTCCAAAAATCATGATTTTTCGAATTGGGCCCCCTTTAGTATTAAATTCATATCCATCAGTGACGTTGGCTTGAAAACATTTGGGATCCCTACACTAACACTATTATACACACTAATATATATAATAGGTTGGGGAAAAAGTCTTTTCGTATTTTTGTATGAAAAGTCAAGACATTTTTTTCAAAGTTTATTTACATTTATTTACAATATATATGTACCGTTTTGTTGAATAACTTTCTGCCATTTTGTGGGCAGAGAAATTATCCCGTTACTGTAGAAACTTTGGGACTTCTGATCAAAAAAACGGGACAAATAGTTTTGGCAGTCCTCTCTTGAGGTCAACCTTACAGAACCTAAAGAATTCTGCAGAGACCGAAACAGGTGAAAATCTGAAGGCGCAAGGTCAGGGCTATATGGTGGATCGCAGAGAGTCATGGCGACTCGTGTTGCTAGGGGGTATCGCACCATCTCCCATGAGGTGGCATGCGCGCTCGCCGGGTCTCTTCCGTGGGACCTCGACGCCGAGGTTCTCTCGGCGGTGTTCTGGCGTGGCGCGCAATCCCGGAGCCAGGGTCTCCGCCCCGCACCGGACACTGTGGTGCGGTGGCGTAGAGACGCTCAGACGCAGGCTCTGGGCGCTTGGCGGCGGCAGCTCTTGAGGAGTGCCGAGGGTGCCGAAGGTTCGAGGCGCCGTATCCTCGAGGCGGTCGGGCCCATCTTGGAGCGATGGGTCGGCCGTCGGTGGGGGTCGATGTCCTTCCGGCTCACGCAGGTGCTTTCCGGGCACGGTTGTTTCGGGAAGTATCTGTGTGACGTCGCCGGGGGGGAATCGACCCGGTGCTGCCACCACTGTGACTGCGCAGTCGACACTGCGCAGCACACGTTGGTGGAGTGCCCAGCGTGGGCGGGGCCGCGGGCGACGCTTACCGCGGCCCTGGGTGGAGTCGCTCTCTCGCTGCCGACCATCATGCGAATGATGGTCGACAGCGAGACGGCGTGGGAGGCGATGGCCTCCTTCTGCGAAGTGGTGATGTCGCAGAAGGAGGCCGCGGAGCGGGAGAGGGAGCGGGATCCGCTCTCTCTCCGGCTACGCCGTTGGCGCAGCGGGCGGGCAAGGAGGGCCCGTCCAGCCGCGCCTGGAGGGTCTTAGGTGGCTGGGGCAGGGGGCCCCTTCCGTCTAGCTATAGACCCTCTCAGAAGTCGGCCAGTTACGCCATGGCCGCACAAGGAGGTAGGAGGGGCGCGACACACTGCGCTCCTCTGAGGAGGTCCTCCCGGTTCTGATCCGGGGGACGTTGGCCGCGGGCGGGATGCCAGAAGCTACAAACCCAGGCACTGGCCCCCTGCCCCTTTTTCAACAGCGGTGGGCGTCGTCGGAAGTTTTTTAGTGGGTAGGACTGCGGTGGTCGCGTCTGCCGCAGTGAGCCCCACACTCCCCTCCCGGTCCCCCCATTGGCCGGGAGACAGTGCGTAAACAGCATTTTTTTACCGACGATAAAAAAAAAAAAGAAAAAAAAAAGGGCTATATGGTGGATGCACTAGGACCTCCCAGTCGAACTCTCTTAATTTTTGCTGAGTGGCTAAAGATGTGTGTGGTCTAGCGTTATCGTGATGAAAGACCACACCCTTCCTGTTGATCAATTCCGGCCGTTTTCTCTCGACTGCTTCCTTTAATCTCATCAGTTGCTGGCAGTAAAGATCAGAATCGATGGTTTTGACGGGCGGTAAAAGCTCATAATAAACAATGCCCTTCCAATCCCACCATACACACAGCATCACCTTATTTCGTGTTAGGCCTGGTTTGGCCACAGTCTGTGGAGCCTGGCCAACTTTCGACCACGACCTTTTTCGCACGTTCTTGTCGTACGTGATCCACTTTTCATCGCCAGTTATCAATCTCTTCAAAAACGGCTCGGTTTCATTACGTCTTAATAATGAATCGCAAATGAGTACACGGTTCATTAAGTTTCTTTGAGTGAGCTCGTGTGGCACCCAAATATCGAGCTTTTTTGTATAACCAGCTTTTTTCAAATGGGTCAAAACTGTTTTGTGGTCAATTCCCAGATCTTCAGCTACATCGTAACTACTAATATGCCGATCTTGCTCCACTCTTTCAAAAATGGCGTCCATTTAATTCGTAACAGGGCGACCAGAGCGAGGTGCATCTTTAACATCAAAATTTCCGGACTGAAAACGTTTGAACCAAATTTGTGCTACTCTTACTGACACTGCATCAGGTCCATAAACATCACAAATTTTTTTCACTGCTTGAGTTGCATTTTTGCCTTTTTTATAATAAAATTTTAAAATGTATCGAATTTTTTCATTAGATTCACTCATTTTTACGGAGAGAAAAACAAATGAAAAATAGCGGGAAACAACTTTTTTTTATTTTTTTCTTTTCTTTATAATGGAACCTTTTTAATGTTACCAAAACCAGCCAGACACAAATAGTACAGTCAAAAAAATTTTATAATAAGTTTATACCTACGTTATGCGAAAAGACTTTTTCCCCGACCTAATATAATGGCAAGCTATCGCTTCGCTAGCTTTTTTTGGGTATATATATATGTACATATGGTAGATTTTTAGATATTTCTTCGACAGCGTACACAAGTGTAGGAAAGTGACTGTGTGATTTTCTGTATTTATTCTACATACATACATTCACGCCTGTTTCCCCGAAGGGTTAGGCAGAGGCATATTATACGCCCACACTTCGCCGATTATATAGTTGGTCCCACGTAATAGGTGGCGAGCCTATTGCCGCTTATCGGGCACTGTTATGTTCGCCAGAGCCTCGTCCGTCCTCGGTGAGGTTGACTTGGGATCCTTAGGTTTTGGTTGGATCTCTATACACCTATTCCAATACTTTAGAAAAGCCGAATTAAACATTACGCAACGTTTTTTAACAGCCAAGTCTAAACCTATCCACGACCAATACCAAAGCAGTAGAGAATTTACAAGAGGATTCTATTGAGTTTTGGAATTAGCACGGAAAACCACAAATCACGGTATGTAATTTGACACTTTTCTACACATGTGTACCTACGAAGTTGTCGAAGAAGCGAGTTTTTATAAATTTACTTTTAATTGCAATGACCAGTTATTGACGTCCGTGATCGTTGTTACTTTTTATTTTCTGTTCATATGAACTCCGAGTGAGTTTAGAGAATTTGGCAATGACAAGTAATTTGATATTTCAAGTTAATTGCAATAATGTGCAGCGTTTTTGTCATTTAGTAACAGTTAAAGTCAAGTTAAGTAAAAAAGTGAAGTCGGTCTCAGTCGAGTCAAGTCATAGTCAGACCCCGGTAAAGGGCCTAGTTGATATTTTAGCGCACGATAACCGAAGTGAAGCAGAGTTTACAGAGGTCAGTCCTTGGATGGGTGACCGTTTGTGTGGCATTTAATATAGAGCGCTTCCGTGCTTCGGCAGGCACGTTAAGCCGTTGGTCCCGGTTATTACTAAATGTGGTAGTCGCTAAGCCATGTTAGAGGTCTAATTGGGCGGCTTGAAAAATTCTAACAGCAGAACGCCATACACCTGCCTCCGCCAATCCGCACTGGGTTAGCGTGGTGGAGTATGACCCAATACCCTCGCACCTTGGTATGTGGGAGGAGGCTCGTTCTCATATTTTATTTATTATATTCGACATTTTACTAGTCTACTAGAGGTTCTATGGAGTTTTGGAACGACACGATTTGAAACCAATCTTAATTGTCTGTAATATGTGAAAAATATTGTGGGCTGTTTTTGCCGGTACTTTTAAGTGGGACACGACAAAGTAGAGGTATTGTTAACTTTAATACTTCAATAAATTAATTTAAATAGTTCTTTTTGGCTTGTATTTAACGTGTTATCAGAATTAATAAATTGCCAACCTAACCTAACCTTTTTGTGCATCAAAAATACTGATTGAGCACCTAATCACCTCATTAGGTGCTCACTCAGTATTTTTGATGATCAAAAAGTATTTTTTAGAGGTTCAGTTTATTATATTCCGTTCTTTTTTAGTTTTAAATATTTTAAGTATTTGCCTTGTATCATAAAATATTTAGCTATGAAAACCTGAATGAAAAAAATGTGAAGTAGCGCTGGGACACCCTAAATTAGAAAGTACAAAACGCCCATAAACCACTTTCCTACGCTTGTGTACGTTGTCTTAGAAGTTATGTCTAAAAATCCACTATATTTTTACATAAAAGGTCAATACACACAATTTTGCGCGTTAGTTTTTAAGTTTGACTTTCATAACAGCTCTATTGAATCAAACTTGAATAAATAATTTTGAATTTGGAAAATAAAATACTGCCGCGATATGTTTTCAGCATTGGCGCCAAAACTCGTTGTTACTTTTAGAATTAAAAAGAATATTCGAGAACCTCCTCCTTTTTTGAAGTCGGTAAATTAAAAAAAAAAATGATCAGTCACGTTGCACTTCCATTTAACAGACGTCGCTGATGCAGAACAGTCAGCTTTTTATACATACCATTCCCATTTTCCAAAAGGCTGTCCTCGATTGCCTCTATGCATCTGTATTGAACTGAATGCCGAATAATGAATTAAACTAAACCGGTTCTTTAACTTTTCCCATAAAAAAACTGGCCAAGTGCGAGTCGGATTAGCAGCGAAGTGTTCCGTATCGTTATCTAAAAATGGTATGGGAGGTATATAGGGATCTTACCAAGACCTAAGGAGCCCAAGCCAACCTCACCTGCAAGTGGTGCAACTGCCGATCAACGGACGAGGCTCTGGCGAACATTACAGTGCCCGGTAAGCAGCAATAGACTTCGCCACCTATTGTGTGGGACCAACTATATAATTGGCGAAATGTGGGCGTATAATATGCCCTGTTTCCCCGAAGGTATACATACACCTTCGGGGAAACAGGCGTAAATGTATGAAATAAAATAAAATAAATAAAATATGCTTTATTGTCTTTAAGATCAACATGATCATTTAGATTCCTCAAATATTTAGACACAAAATTGAAATTCGATATAATAGGTTAGGGAAAAAGTCTTTTCGTATTTTTGTATGAAAAGTCAAGACATTTTTTTCAAAGTTTATTTACATTTATTTACAATATATATGTACCGTTTTGTTGAATAACTTTCTGCCATTTTGTGGGCAGAGACATTATCCCGTTACTGTAGAAACTTTGGGACTTCTGATCAAAAAAACGGGACAAATAGTTTTGGCAGTCCTCTCTTGAGGTCAACCTTACAGAACCTAAAGAATTCTGCAGAGACCGAAACAGGTGAAAATCTGAAGGCGCAAGGTCAGGGCTATATGGTGGATGCACTAGGACCTCCCAGTCGAACTCTCTTAATTTTTGCTGAGTGGCTAAAGATGTGTGTGGTCTAGCGTTATCGTGATGAAAGACCACACCCTTCCTGTTGATCAATTCCGGCCGTTTTCTCTCGACTGCTTCCTTTAATCTCATCAGTTGCTGGCAGTAAAGATCAGAATCGATGGTTTTGCCGGGCGGTAAAAGCTCATAATAAACAATGCCCTTCCAATCCCACCATACACACAGCATCACCTTATTTCGTGTTAGGCCAGGTTTGGCCACAGTCTGTGAAGCCTGGCCAACTTTCGACCACGACCTTTTTCGCACGTTCTTGTCGTACGTGATCCACTTTTCATCGCCAGTTATCAATCTCTTAAAAAACGGCTCGGTTTCATTACGTCTCAATAATGAATCGCAAATGAGTACACGGTTCATTAAGTTTCTTTGAGTGAGCTCGTGTGGCACCCAAATATCGAGCTTTTTTGTATAACCAGCTTTCTTCAAATGGGTCAAAACTGTTTTGTGGTCAATTCCCAGTTCTTCAGCTACATCGTAACTACTAATATGCCGATCTTGCTCCACTCTTTCAAAAATGGCGTCCATTTTATTCGTAACAGGGCGACCAGAGCGAGGTGCATCTTTAACATCAAAATTTCCGGACTGAAAACGTTTGAACCAAATTTGTGCTACTCTTACTGACACTGCATCAGGTCCATAAACATCACAAATCTTTTTCACTGCTTGAGTTGCATTTTTGCCTTTTTTATAATAAAATTTTAAAATGTATCGAATTTCTTCATTAGATTCACTCATTTTTACGGAGAGAAAAACAAATGAAAAACAGCGGGAAACAACTTTTTTTTATTTTTTTCTTTTCTTTATAATGGAACCTTTTTAATGTTACCAAAACCAGCCAGACACAAATAATACAGTCAAAAAAATTTTATAATAAGTTTATACCTACGTTATGCGAAAAGACTTTTTCCCCGACCTAATATTTTTTTAACAACAATGAAAGAGATATGAGCTGTACAATAATAGAGAAATAAAAGCAAATGGGTTCTTTGTCAGAATTTGTCAAGGTTTGTCAGTTTATTCGTCTGTTGTGGTTTTTCTCAAGATTTGTCAGTCTGTCTGTGACTCTTATCGGGGGGATCTGTCAGTCAGCCTGTCGTGATTCTAAAGGAGGGAGGGGATGTACGTCAGTCAGACAGCCATATGTATCAACATAATGCCGAAGGAAATATGTTTTTTGTATGGAAGTTGTATGTGTATTTTTATATTATCTAATTTCTGTTTTTTTCGTATTTGTTGATATACCGGCAATAAAAAACATCACATGTTAAATTTTTTACTGTCTAACTTTCACAGTTCATGAGATGCAGCCTGGTGACAGACTGAAGGACAGCGGAGTCTTAATATAGGTTCCATTTTACCATTGGATACGGAACTCTAAAAACCATTATGAAAATAGGTAAGCTTCAGTCATGGATAATCAGATTTCGATGCAGATGGTTAAGGTCACTGATTAAAGGCCGATTTTTCATTTGACATTATTAAAAAGTTAATTAACAGCTGTTTCATAAGTATATAAGATTATCGATTATAAGTTGTCATTCGTAAACGCTGTAACGGTAAATCTGTCCTTGGACTAGTTTAGTGCCAATCGGCCTAAATTATGCAGAACCTGTACCATAAATACTTATAATGTACTAACTAGACAATGGTTAGACATAGTTCTTTTTATAATTAAATAATACAAACTAATAAAAAATGTTCACGCATAGAATATTTCTCCTGAGCGGGAATTGAAATCGCGAGCCTTGTAGTGAAGACCTTCGCGTCACAGCATTCACAACGTTGTCGACAGTTGTTTAAGGATGTAAAATCAAAGTATAATGTGCTTCATTCCTATAATGTACTCTTTTCGCTTTAATAAAAGGCAGTATGAAAGTAAGCTATTATTACACGGCGCATTTATAATTCATGCACATACATACATTCATTCACGCCTGTTTCCCCGAAGGGGTAGGCAGAGGCATTTTATACTCCCACACTTCGCCAATCACATCGTAATAGGTAAAGAGCCTGTTGCCTGTTGCCGCTTGCCGGGGTCTGTTAAGTTCGCCAGAGCCACTTCTGTTGATTACTATTATATATTTATAATCTACCAGCGAAATCTACATATTCCATACATCTCCGAAATGTATGTACTTACGCGCATAACTTTAGAACAACTGTATCTAATTAGATAATTCTTTTTTTATTGAGTTCGTTATTACCAGGACAAGGTTTTTACAGTAGTTATAATTAAGGTAGTTGAGCAGAAAAAACAGAAAATGTAAGAAACCTTAACGCCTTATAAATAAACATTTTTTATGACACTTCTCACAATATAAACTTTTCATCTTTATTGTTTGTAAATAATTAACTGTATTGTAATGTAAAGTCGTAATGTAGAATTTGTTTATTTTATTGCAGGTAGTTAAAGTTCTCCTGGGAAAGTAACGTTTGATTTTATAAACGTTTTTTTTCCTTTTAAATAATGGCTTCGTGCGTTCAGCACATTTAGCCAGTGTCAAGTTATAGATATATTAATAATATTTCCTACATATTAAATGAGAATGAGCGGTGATAAAGATGATGAACGAGATGCCCTCCCCTAAACCCCTTGAATCCTCAGTAAAGATGTAGAACTATACTGAGATCTCACATAGACTTCTTGAGAGAATATAAAAAGTGATGTTGCACTGTTTTGTTTGATTTACCAACACTCATGTACATACTTAACGGTCAATAATCCACCGTTGTTACACATCAATGTTCAAAATACCACAAATTTTAGAAAATAAAACATAACTGCACACATGACGCTTCACTTTCCCGCCAAGAAGTCCTTTTTATAAGTTAATAGTCCAAATTCTATTTTTAAAATTTTATTGACACTTGACGCTGTAAAATTTTAAATTGCCTGTTGGGAAGAAAAAAAAAACTTCCATCCGTTTTACAGTTAGCGCACAATGAATTTAAATATGACGGGGCAACGGTTTGTCGTTTCAGCTAGTGGTATATAATTATCCAAATTGAACACAGAAAAGCAGAGAATACAAAAATATGGCTACTAGCATGCGAAATTTGCTAAACAATTATGAGTAACGGGTTTTACCGCCATTTTGAATTCGAAATTTCATTTCTCAGGATGAAAAGTTATCGACGATGACGCCATCGATATGCGGTTATTATGATGACAAATCTGCAGGTTTTTTAGGGTACTCAGTTTAGCATATATTTTTATTTGTTATTATTTCTTTATGAACATTATATGGATAAAACAGATAAAAATTATCTCGCAAAATTTGATGGTTACTTTTTAATAGCTTTGTTCTTTTCCCGCGGTTTATTGTACTATTTTATAACATTTCTTCTCATAACAAGTGATTCTTTTAGAAGAAAGTAAGTATACTTTTCTTAATAAAAATTTGAGAATGTTGTTCAAAAAATAACGGTAAATTTGATGAAAAAATTATAATATTTCGAAGTAATAGGTAAAGGTTAAGAATAAAATCTACTAGGAGTAGTGAAATCTATATTAATTATTTGTACCCCATCTGACATTCAAGACGATATTCTTCGCCTGTGGCAGACCACAGCCGATCTAAACATTATTACAGTAAAATCTAACCTGTGTTTACAATACATAATTTAGATTAATTCATGTGGAGATTGTAATGCTTTGACCTGTTTTATTGTTTCCTGTCTTCTATTTCTTCTGCAATCTCAATTTCATACTGTATTCTAAACATAAAATAACGTTTGTTAAAATATGTATGAGAAAATTCAGTGTCCGAATTTCGAAAGAATTTGCGCCAAATCAAGTGTGTCATATTCAAATGTTCCAGTCACGTTTGAGTAACAATTTCACACAATGTGGTTCTAAAGTTAGGTACTTACTTAAATCTTTCAAGAGGCGACAACATTCTGAGAGGTAAGGCAGTATGGTGTGAATAACCTTAGCCCATTCCGGAAGGAAGAAAATGTGCAAAAAGAAATTGCTTTTTTTAATCGTTTATTTAAATGAACGATATCTGCAATAATTCTCCATACGTACCTACATTAAAGTATGTAACTGTACCGACAATCTTCCTAATTAAGAACATGTCGCAAATTATGTCTATTAAAATTTGTCACACGAAACTCGTGTTGCGCGAAGGTTTGTTTTCATCAATGATTATTGTCAGTCTCAGTTAAGGATTTCACTCTTCATGTCTTCAGTTACAGCTCAGGAGAAAGTTATTTTAACACATGTCATATTATTCTATTCATAGCCACCACAAAGGGTTTTGTTTAAAACTCGTTACTTGTTACAACAGCATTTCGCAGTTGTCATGAAGTTTGCTACGAGTCTGGTTTTGAATGTTGCAATTTGCAAGAGATGAAAAAAAACTGGTAGGTGTACAAATACTATTATTAAAGTAGGGATAAACTTTGTCTCTCTTACTGCGTCTTGTACCGAAATTACTACGGAGATTGTCTTAAATAACTTTTCGATTAAATTCCGACCTCTCCCGAACTACGCGTGCTGGTTTTAGGAAACACTCCCATACTATCAGCACTCGAACTAAGAAAAATGGCAAGTCAGTCCAGGAATTCTGACGTCGCATGTCGCATGCTTGATGGAATAGTAACTTAATTCAAAAAATACGATTATCAACGATGTCCCATCACAAAAGCAGATGTTCTAAAGAATACTTGTAAGGGCATTAAATTGATACTGATTTATTAATTAGTAATTCTGCTAGTGTTTTGAATGTTTGATTAACATTCATTCGATCTCAGTAAGTAATAGATAGTCTGTATAAGTACGTAACTCAAACCTGACCTATCTATTAATGGCTCGATGTTCCTTTAAGCATGCGATGTGTTTCCCAGCTAAAATCCCGGAAAGACCTTTTAATTTGAGTCCCTTTGGACTAAAAACGACTTTCTGGTAGGTGCGCTAGTTATCGTACTTTTCTATGGCTATAATAAATATCTCTGGACTGCATCGATTGTTTACCATTATACCAGGAAGTGGTAATTAAGACGAGCAACATAAAAAAATAGAATTAATATTAAAGATATTTCTCTTAACTTCTTAGCGGGAAAGTGAGGCGTAATGACTCCAGTTTTGTTTTACTTAAATTCAAAAAATTGTGATATTTCGGACATTCATGTGTAATAACCGTGGATTAATTTGTTAAGTTTTTGTGAACGTACAGGACTGTTGGTAAATAAAACAAAGCAGTGCAACATCACTTATCGAATTCTATCAAAATGTCCATGTGTGATCTCAATAATAAGTATAGTTCCACATCTTTACTGATGACTCAACGGGCTAAGGGGTGGGCTTCTCATTTACCATTTCTCATCTTTATCACCACTCGTTCTCATTAGCTATGAATTATATATTATTAATATATCTTTATTCGACACCGACTAAAAGTGCTAACCTAATAAGTACTTAAATTATTTATAAAAAAAATAAAATTTCCTTATCCGGTTTTGAATCATAGGACCTTTAGAGATCAGTTTTGCATACCTAGGTTATGTTCTTTCGTACTCAACTCGTTCTATAGGAGAATGTTTGAGGCAAGGTCGTTTTAACTTACAGCTATACAGGTTTGCTAGATTATTGATAATAAAGTCTAAATACTAATGATGTAACAAATTTTGTTGACTCTACTCAAAACCCTATTTAAATTAAATATTATTAACAACCATTATGACTCATAATGCAGTTAATTTAAAAAGGCATGTTAATGCACAAGGGTCATTAGCAAACTATGCGATACTTACTTAAAGTTTTTAATTATTTGGGTTTTAAAATCCGATGCATAACATCCTGTCCTTATTCCGTTCAGGTACAAACAGCTTCCATTCACATAGGTGTAACTTCGAATTCAAGACAACTAAAGTTCAACTTCACAGACAACTCAGACGGTCCCGTTAACACAACTTTGCAACATCTCAATAAAAAAACTGAATAGCACTTATATATTAGTATGACACTGTTCACAAAAAAACAAACACTAGCTTTTATATGCTTTTAATTATTTTATGTTATCGGCGAATATTTCGGTAATATTTTGTTGTATTATTAGTACTTGTATTGTCTAGCATCACCAATCGCCGTGGTATTTAGCTCACAACTGACTGATAATTTACATTACATGTTTACGTTACGTTACATTCACTCTATACTTCTTGTCTCTTTCTAACTTACAATGTTCTTATATGAGTAAAAGAAACAACAACTTATTCCGCAAGTACTTTTCTTATACGACAGCGCTTCAAGCGGAGTTCATGTAAACTATAGCAGTTCTTAGTTTTATTGACGTGACAACGTCTTAAATTAGGTTGCGGCTGGGAGTCACTTATGAAAAAGTGTAACGCTCGGTAACGTTACGATGAGTCACCGAACGAGAGAGAGGCCCGGCGAATGCCTTGCGTCTCTCTCCCACTCAACTATGATCGGTCTGCCGCGCGCGCAGCACTAGTGTACAATGTTTTAGTAAACAAAATATATTTCTATAGTTAAAATTTGTGCAATTCTTATTTTCATTCAATTCCTTGTTCCTATTGTGCAATTTAATTATATTCATATCAATAAATATTCTACCGAGAAAAAGACGTTGTCACGTAAAATCTTCGCCCGTAAAAACGACTTTATTTTAGTTTGTATATCAACTAACAGATGGCGCGTAGTAGCAGGTGATATTTTCAATACTGTACGTGATGGTTTTCTTAACTATCGCTAGGTAGTGCTGTACAATAAGAATTATACTACCAACTGAGCTTATGTTTTTCTCAACTGCTAGTAGGTGGCGCTGTTAATATTGTATGTAACATTACTATACCTACCTATATCAGGGATATTACGGATGCTGATTTTTTACTTCCGCGGATGCGGAGTTTTGAAGGCTTACTTACATCTGCGGATTCGGATGTTTAAAATATTATGTAAATAAAGTCCATTAATGAAGAATTAAAACAGTGATAACTTAATTATTAATATTTTAATTGTAATTAAATCACACGTAAATAATTATTTTTTGTAACGTGTCGAATCTTGTCACCTATTTCTTTGCTCCCAGTGGAGCCGTCGTTTTTCCGGAAGGGGTAAGCAGAGGCATTATATACGCCCACAATTCGCTAAATACATTTTTGGTCCCACGTAATAGGGGGCGAGCCTATTGCCGCTTGCTGGGCACTGTTATGTTCGCCAGAGCCTCGTCCGTTGATCGGCAGGTGCACCACTTGCATGTGAGGTTGGCTTGGGCTCCTTAGTTCTTGGTAGGATCCCTATACATCCTATACATCTTAGTGTTCTACCGCTTACATAATTGAGTTTGTAATAAGAGACTGTGTGAAATGATGCCAACGGCCTCTTCATATCATCGCGCGTTTTAAAAGGGCTCTTTGGGTTATGGAATGTGCTCCCTGGCAAGGTTTTCTCAAGAGATTACCGCATGGGTCTTTTCAAAAAGGGCGTGAATCGGGTTTTAATGGTTCGGCAACGCGCTAGAACGTTCAGGTCAGTTGTCATTGAAATCAGTCTGGAAGCATTACTTGCCTGTGTAATTTAAAATATTTTTTATTATGTAGGTATGTGACGTTAGATTATTTACATTCACGCCTGTTGCCCTGAAGGGTTAGGCAAAGGTATTATTATTATTATTAGTAATTTAGTGTCATGTCCACTGCATCTTATGCGAAGAACAGTCATGTCATGTCTATTAAAGTCTATAATAGGCTCGACAATAACCTTGAGCTGAAGTATTGAACAAATTTAAAGTTCATTAATAAAAAATGGCTTGTTGATGGGTGTTTTTTTCACTGAGTGGATATTTTGAAGAATAAATTTATGATTGTGGTAGTAGAATCCTCTGATAATATATTTGAGGATCAGTTACTGGTGAAATATGCGGACTGTATTAATTTTTAAGACCATTATTGTACCATATTTCATGTGAAATGAAAAGTCTTTGTCTTTAGATTATTTATTATATGTAATAATATGTATGTGCGAATTTATTATTCACTTATAAGTAAGTAACAGTTCTCTGTTTTGCCTACCCTTTATAATATTTTTTTAAATATATCTATCTGACCAATTTTGACATTTTTTTTTATGTTGTGATTTATATTGCTAGGAGAAAGTTTATTTAAATGAAAGAGAACAATTTATTTATGTATTATTTTATCGTTATTTAGTACACACAGAAAAACTTAAAACTATGAAACATTTGGTGCAGGGCTCAGCTTTATATTACAATAAACACAGAAAAAAATTAAAACAATTATACATTAAAAAAGAAAAAAAACATACAAAGTATATTTACTAACGAAGGAGGCACATACAAAAAAAATAAAAACGACTATAGATGAAGTGTAGGTAAACATTTGAACAAAGAACAAAAACCTAACCACATAACGAAAAGTGAAAATTCACATGTTTTTTAAAAGAAGCAACGCTGGGGCAATTCTGAACGTGCAAGAGCAAATCATTCCACAACCTGACTGCATTTATAACTAAGAAGGAATAAGAAAAGAAATCAGACTGGTGAGAAGGCAATTTAAGGAGGTAGGTAACGAAGATCAGGTTATGAAGAAGCATCGCGAATATGGACAAAAGAAAACCGCTCACGCAGATATGAAGGGTAGGAAGGATTTAAGAGAACATTATAGAGGAGGCAAAGGATCCGAGTATTCCTGCGTAACCTTATTGGGAGCCAACACAATTGCTTACGGAAGACCGACACATGGTCATACTTCCGAAGACCGAAGATAAATTGGACTATATATGGATAGGAAGGAGAATAGAGGTTTGATAGAAAACTTCAGGAAACTTAGCGGCTATATTTTTATTATTGTTATTTTCTTGCTGTAATAACTGAAATTCAGTCAAAATCTGGATAGACCAATAAGCAGACCCAGTCCCTAAACTGAAGTCTAGGGCAACCGAGATAATGCCAGGATATAACGACGAGTATTTTATTTGATGATTTTCTATACCCAAAAATAAGGCAGTAACATCTATAACAGTCGTTATTAGGAAGTCAGTACTTCTCATATACTGACAGTTGGTTCAACCATAGCATAATGTTTCTCTATGGGTTGGGGGGGTCAAACGGTAGTCGCTCCGTATCATAATTTAAATTTGTCCAAAACTGTTTAGGCCTAGTCGATCCCTGGGCCTTAAGCGTAAATTTAGGACGCAACCGAGATAATGACAAAAAAAATGGCAACAAAAGTAAAGTTTCTACGATTCAGCTTTTGAGCTGCTGCAGTTTTGTTATGGTTACATGACAGCATCGTGCTTCATCGGTACACGTCCGTGACCCAACCTGCGCACGCGCCGCAACGCACGCGGCCATCGTCGGCGCAGGCGCTTCAACAACTAAACTAAACTGACTTAACTATTTTCCGGAGCACGTGCCTCCGACATTTCATTTCACTCTCTACAGACAGAGATTGTCAACTATTTTTGAACGTGATGTTTTCATTTGGTAATTTATTTTGCAGACGAACACGCATAGAGATAACTTGGCGAATTTCAAGATTTCCCAAGTGTAAAAAGCATAGGACTTTTTAAAAAAGAAAAAAATGGTCTTTAAAAGGTCTACAATATGCTAAAGAGGACCTTCAAGCGTCTACAGGCTGCGGATATCACTTTATAATAAAAACATACATCTAGGAGTAACTTGTCGAAGATGCACTTGCTGACAAAACTGAAACCTCTCACTTATTAATTTTTTAAGTTACTTCGAATGTCGCCTCGAGATTCTAACCTCACCTGCAAGTGGTGCGCCTGCCGATCACCAAACATTAACATTCAAGGATTTTTTTAAATTAAGATTCATACATACATACATTCACGCCTGTTTCCCCGAAGGGGTAGGCAGAGGCATATTTATACGCCCACACTTCGCCAATTATCAAGATTTAGATTTATGAATAACTATTGGAGAACACAACTAAGGCCTATTACCTATGCATACGATTAATAACTGCTCTAAAGAACATAAAACAAAATGTTGCCGACCCC
Organism: Musotima nitidalis; assembly: GCA_949126915.1. Classification (NCBI taxonomy): domain Eukaryota; kingdom Metazoa; phylum Arthropoda; class Insecta; order Lepidoptera; family Crambidae; genus Musotima; species Musotima nitidalis. The sequence goes on along the minus strand of OX421423.1, from coordinate 1,320,088 downwards.
TGCCTGTAGATGCAACAACATTTTCCAGTGGTGGGATATCGAAGCACCGGCTGTTGGGGGCTTACGGAAAAAAGTAAAAACACTTTAGTTAGATGTAGTTAGTCGGTATTAAGAGCGCGGGCAACGCAGCACGCCTTTTAGACCATTCCCCAATTTTTCAATTGACTAATGTGTATTATCATTAGGTACTTTAGTCGAAATACTTTGTCAATTTGTGTAGCCTAACATAATTTTGAATTAAGAACACCTTGTTCAACAAAACTTAGTTAAAAAAGACATTTCAAAAGGCATGTACAACGATTATTGATATTTTTTGAACAACCCTAGCTATTTCAACTATAATAAATTTTAAAATAGGAACAGTAATATGTTAATAGCTTATTAGGGTAATTTTTTTGTCTCCAAATAATAATAAATGAGCTCAGAGGTTGTTAACGACTAAGTGAAAAACAATTTTCGACCTTTTTTTACAATAAAAATAGTTATGTGTTTTAAGTGATAGTGAACAAACGTGGAAGATGTCTTTTCCTGTAACTAGTATTTTGGCACTAGTCCTCCTGTTCTTGATTTTGGAAATCGGTGCTTACAGCTCGAGAGGTAAGTTATTTAAACTCTGTTACTTATTTAAATTACATTACAATTACAAGATAATATATCAAAAAAAGAATATTAAAACTAAATTGCTACAACTTTTTATTTTTTTAATAACACTCAACGTTAAGCACATTTAGCCAGTGTCCTATCAAGAGATATATTAATAAAAAGTATATCATAGTAAATGAGAACAAGTATCACCACTTGTATAAATGAGAACAAGTGGTGATAAAGATGATATATGGTAAATGAGATGCCCTTCCCCTAAGCCCCTTAAGCCTCAGTAAAGATTTGGGCTTATACTGAGAGAATTTGACAAGGACTTCTTGAGAGAATTTGAAAATGATGTTGCACTATTTTGTTTCATTTACCAACACTCACTACTTACTGCAATTAATTTACGTATCAACATGTTTTTTTTAAATGAATACTATAATAGTTTTTGACAATCAATTTGTTACATAATTACAAAATGTAACACCTATTTGTATTTTTATATACTCGTGATACTTTATTCTAAGTAGGGATAAACATTGGCATCTTCTTATAAAAACTCGATAAAAAAGGTACCATTTAAAATTTTAAGACATTTACTGCTTCTTCCGATTTTAAATTAAGGGAAATGTCGCTAACGCTTTTCTTCATCGATTGCTTATAAAAATTCATTAAAAATAACAATTAAAGAAATTAGCATACACAAACAAACGGTCTTTTCGGTATTTAATCTACTACTAATCTGAAGTCATTAAGGAATACTTGCGATTAATAGATTAAAAGTAACATGGCCGAAAAAAAACTAGACGCAACTTGACATATATAATATTGAGAAACTAAACAGGTTATTTTATTTTTAACCACACGATCTCATGTGTTATATATATGATATACTACTACGTCTATTTTTTTCATATTTTTTCCGTACAAGATGACAAAGAACAATCTAAGTGAAAAATCCCAATTTTAGCGACTTCACATAACTCCCCTTAACGAGTTTATATTAAACCTATGATTTATATACACTATTTTATCTCGATTTTGAGAATACGTTACAGTGATTCGTGGTCAGGAAGAGGCAAATAGGTCAGGTAATTATCATCATCATATCCTAGCATTATTCCGGTTGCCCTAGACTTAAGCTTAGGGCCCAGGGTCTGCTCGCTGGTTCAACCAGATTTGAATGAATTTCATTTATTACGTGGAGCGACTACCGTCTGACCTACGCAACCCAGAGGGGAACTTTAATGGTTAAACCAGCTGTCAGTCTGTAAGAAGGCACCTACTTGCTAATAACGACTGCCATAGATGTTCATGATAGCCGGGACCAACGGCTTAACGTCCTTTTCGAGGCACGGAGCAAGCGATAATAACGCACATAACTTCTAAAAGTCATTAAACCCATGAAAGTCAAGGGGTCTCGACACTGGACTATCGCCGCTTTTGACAGGTTACTTGTTTCTGTACAATAACATTACTAAAACAACATTTACTGCACACGGAACGATTTACGCATAACGAGCTTAGTAAGTTTTAAGACCTTAAACTTTTTGGTTCAGTTTTATATCTTACTAAATGTAATACAGGCTTGATGACCAGAACTACTTATTTATTATTAATACAACATTACAAGTCACGAAAAAGAAAACTATACATGATCACAAAATATTAAAAATTAATAATGTCTGTAAAAATTGAGTTAAGACATAAATGAAATAAGTAAAAATAAAAGTATTATACATACATACTTTATACATACATACTTAATTATTTACTTTTTATTTACATATTGACTTTTTATTAAACTGTAAAATATGCTTATAAACTGTTGGGTTGTGATAAATTTTAAGTTTGACCTTCATAAGAGCTCTATTGAGACAAACTTGAATAAATGACTTTGACTTTTATTTTTACTTATTTCATTTAAGTCTTAGCTACGTTACGTATTTTTACAGACATTATTAATTTTAATAATTTTTGTGATAATGTTAGTTCTTTTCCGTGACGTGTATTTTGTATTACCAATAAATAGTAGTTCAGGTCACCAAGCTGATTGCTGTAATTGCTATAATTGCAATCAACTTCTCTACTAAAATTAGGACGTAATTATCAAATTAATTAATTTTGATTGCATGATTTATGTTTTCTATAAGTCTTATTAGATTTATATCAAGAGGAAACTGAGCACCGTAGTGGAAACTAAATGGAATAACGTGACGTGCTTGACTTTATTGATAGATATAACGTTTATTGCACTAAATGAAAAAAATAAAACAATATTTATCAACTTATGCAATTATATATATTTATTTTTATGTACATCTATATAAATATAATATCATTATGTTATTATACTTTCTCTGCGCGGCATTAATGTGTATTACCTATACATAAAATAAATACGCATGCGCTATAGCGCCGATACAACCAATGCCACCTAAAGGCGGGTTGCTGAACTAAAGAGACAAGCGTGATATTTCAAAAAGTCATTAAAAGTTCTGCTATTTATCGATAGATGGAAAAACTATAAAGTATCACCGCTGTGCTGTAATTTCTGGATTCGGTCTCCACGCTCAAGGCCCGCGATAGAAGCTATGCAGCTTAAAAAAAAGAGACTTTATAAGGCTATACTTTATCATTTCAATCCATTAGTGTCTAACTACTGTAAGGGTCTTCTCTTACGTACCAAGGTGAGAGGGGTTCAGGTCAGACCCCACCATGCGAACCTTGTGCGGATTGGCGAATGCTTTCTGCTGTTAGATTTTTCAGCCTCATAGCTTGGCTTAGCGACTATTACTATTAGTAATACTCCAGATAAACGGCCTTAACATGTCGAAGCGCATTTATCGTCATCATAATTCCAGAATTTTAGTGTCCATTGCTGAACATTGGCCTCCCCAACAGATTACAATCTATAGCGGGTATTTACCAGTCTTGTTGGTGATCGCAGTTCAAGCCAGTACGCAGAATGACGCTGCTGCCCATCATCTCGTAGGATTTTTCTTCGTCGACTCTTAAGACTTCCCGTGAGATGAGATGGGACCGACCACAAGGCCACACGGCTTTTTTTTTAAAAAAAAATTTTTTATTTATTGGCTCAAAAGTTTGGCTCTTATAAACGTCAAAACTAGCGCGCTAGCTAGCTTTTGACATTCAATGACATTTATATATACGGTCACCCATCCATAGAATGACCTAGTGCTTCGTATGTCTTATGCCAGTAATTAGAAAAAGAGAATGGTTATGATAGATAGCTAGTTTGCCTGCACATTAAAACTATTGTGCGTAAGCTTATGAATTCTTTTGTTCCTATAGTATCATTACACTGGCGCGAGTCAGTGTTTTACGATTTCACTTTTTGTCGGAAATCGATTATTTAAACCAATTTTTCAATCACTGTTATTCACGGATATGCTAATAGGTAATATAAAAAAGAGAATTGCTTTAGAACTGCTTTGACGACCGATATGGCGTGGAGGTCAGTATACCTACACTTTACTCCAGAGGTCGTGGGTTCGATTCCCACACAGGACAAATCTTTGTGTGCATGAATATGAATATTTGTTCTGGGGGCCTACCGCCGAGTTCGATGGCAATCGATTATAAGGCAAAATGGATTTCGAATTGATTCTGTCGTACCGCCGAACTCATGGAAATCGAAACAAAATAGCGTTCTCCATTTACCTATTGGTCTGTCACGGACTGAAGGTCATAATTGAGAGGTGGCTGTCGGCAGATTCCCCGGTACGGATTAATGAACGCAAAACAAAGTTTGATCTAGATGGATTACCGGTAATCCATCGAATTCGGCGGTAGGCCCCCTGGTCTGGGTGTTTTCCTATGTATATTAAGTATGTATTTACAAAAAAAAAAAGCAAAAAAAGAGAAAAAACCAAAAGAAAATTATTTTACGATAAAGTTCCCGCCCGCAGTGAATGGGCGCGCTAGTTTTCTTTCATAAAAGGTATATTGAGCCAATTTTGAATAAATTATTTTGAATTTAGAGCTTTTATAAACAACGGAAAAAAATTCTTAAACAGCAGTACTTTTTTTGTAAAAATTTACCTTTGTCGACCGAGTAAAATATTTGTATTATAAATTAAGCATACAAATTAAAGTCCTGGATGAGTATCGAACCCATGACCTTGCAATATCACTTGTCATCAGTCTCCATGTATGATAAAAAGATATCACCTATCTCGAACTAACAAACAATCGACAGTTCACAATCGTATTGAAAGTGCGTGCATATCGCTCTATCATGAATCAATAGTGGCAATTATCTTAAAAACATCACCTATCCGGAGTCGAGCACACAAAGAGTGGTTTTCCTATGTTTTTGTCGAAGTTCAGGGAAATGAGCTGCTGGGAAATGTATGTGAAAACTATTGTGGGTTCGGTCTGTGCGTTAGCAAGCGTGAAATCCTATGACATCTGACGGTTTGATTTGTTTGTGTTTTATTTTTTTACGAAGCTCAGATTTGTTCTTAAGGTCCACATTATGATCATCATTTTTTTTGTTTACGTCGGTAATAAAATGCGTTTACGCACTGCCTTCCGGCCAAAGGGAGACCGAAAGGGGGTGTGGGACTCACTACCGGCAGACGCGACTGCCAGCAGTAATACCCACTAAAAATCTTCCGACTACGCCCGCCGCTTGTTGAGAAAAAGGCGGGGGCCAGTACCTGGGTTGCAGCGTCTGGCACCCCGCCTACGGCCAACGTCCCCCGGACCAAAACCGAAAGGACCTCCTCAGAGAGGCGCAGTGGTCGCACCCCTCCTGCCTCCTTGTGCGACCATAGCGTGTGTAGCCGACTTCTCGGAGGGTCCATGGTTAGACAGCAGGGGCCCCCTGCCCCCACTGCCTAAGGACCTCCTGGCGCTACTTGAGTGGGCCCTCCTGGCCCGCCCGCTGCGTCTCTCTTAGTTTCCCCCCCGGTAGTCAGTACTAAGGGCACCCAGAGTCGCCAACCTCTGGGTGTTATCTTTTTCCGGCCTCCGGGAGGTACTCAGCCCCTACCACGCGAAGATGGAGACCTGTCGGGGGGGACATTATGATCATCAGCTCTAACACTAGTGTTAATATATGTCTCCCTTATAAACAGACAGATTGCAAGTGGCCTGCATCTAATGTTATCCGGCAGACTTTATCAGATCAACCGTCCACCGTTGCTGGTGGACATTTCACGCTAGGATTCTCTTTAAAGGAATTCGATTCCAGAAATGCTGTCCATTGCATTAAAATATTATCTATATGTTAATTAATTAGTAATGTTAATTCCTAAATCCTTTATAAAAACATAATTCCTTTCGAAAAACTAAAAATACTATAAATACCAACTCTTTACTGCAAAATTTAATAATTAACATTGATTTATAATAATAATTAATTTCTTCGGTCCATACTTACAATCTGAATAATATTTACATAGAATAGATTTTTTATAACCTGTTATTTTTTTAAAGGTTTATTTTATTACAATTTGATAATTTACACTTACAGAGGCATATACCTTATATCTTATTAGTATAAAACTAGTACCAAATACGTAATAAATAATATTAAACACATTGTTTACTTTAATTATATGACAAATTGAAAATCATATAGCCCATTCAAAAACTATTGTTTGAATTTTGTTATAATATAGAAGACTAGTATAATCTAACACAAATTTCATGGCAATATACAGTTAAATAATGTAAGGTATTATAAGTTGTTTTATGCAAGCATAAAAATAATTTAGATCACATTGAAATTTACTTACCCATAAAACTTGTACACAAAACAAATGAAAGAAAGACAGAAACAAAGAAAATAAATTTTATCAGTACAAATAAACATAGAAATTAAGTACACAAAAAAGCAACGATTAAGTTTACACAAGCAAAATACAACATTAAACCATGTACTGAAACGGTGTCCACTCAGCACACTGTCGGACACCATAGGATGTCACGACGCTGATCTTCCGTGAACACCTAGGCATAAAGTGTTACTTCGCGCAGTATTTGTGAAATGCATCTATTTAAATAATTAAAAATAAATTATCATAAATATAATTATAAAGTAGTTTGTGTAAAAAATGGAATACTATAATAAAAAGTTTTAATAAAAGTATATAAGTAATAAAATCCTCAATTCTCAGCGGCCTTTCGTAACCTCGGAATCCTTACGCAGTTCAATTTCCGCAAACCATTGTCGGACCAGTAACTATTACCTATTACTGAGTGACGTGAAAGTGAATCTAATTCGACAGCTATTATCGCATTAGAAACTCTATTGAACCGTCATAGTCACAGACTCTGATTGGCTGCCGATCGGCGCAGACGCACCGTTTACATCGATTTTTGTTGCGAAATTTTGGCAATTGTAAACCGCGTTATTAAATTAATTCAATGAAAATAACAGTACTTTTTTATGAAGATAAAGATTTACTGGTGTAATGGCTTGTGCATTGTTTTATTGGATAGAAGATTTCCGCTTAAAAAAATGCTTTAACAAAGGAATTTCAGTTATTTGTGCATTTTATTTTTTAGTATCCAAAATTTATTTCTACTTGGATTCTTTCCGCGGCTCTTGTTAATACTCCTTAAATCTAGAAGACCCTCTGCACATCATATAGATCAGGCATTTACATCATCATGTCAGCTCATTAACGTCCCACTACTGAGCACGATCCTCCTCTCACATACCAAGGGTCATACTCCACCACGCTGACCTAGTGCGACTTGGCGAAGGCAGGTGTATGGCGTCCTGCTGTAATAATATTTCAAGCCGCCCATTAGGCCTCAAAAATGGCTTAGCGACTACCACATTTAGTGATAACCGGGAACAACGGCTTAACGTGCCTTCCGAAACACGGAAGCGCTCGATATCAAATGCCACACAAACGGTCACCCATCCAAGGACTAGCCTCTGTAAACTCTGCTGTACTTCAGTGATCGTTTCCGACCACCTAGTACCGCAGAGCTACGAGCGCTTCGAAAAGGAGGTTACGATTATATAAAACCACATTACATAAGAACAGCCATATTGAAGCCATAACTAAAAAGCAGTAGGAATCTATAAGTATTAATAAATATAAGTATTTCTGACACTTACGCCAATTATTTAATTTTTTTTTATAATGTGACACGTCATAATGACTACATCCTGCCTGATGGTAAGCAGTCGATGCAGTCCAATAAAAAATGAAAGCGCTTCATACCGTGAAACAAGCACGGTACAAAGCGCATCCACTCATGACGGCCTGCTAAAATGCCGTTTCACGCCCCCGCTTAAAAGACCCGGGATCATAGGAAATAGGAAACCCATGTGTCGGCAGCGAATTCCAGAGCTTAGTGGTCTTGCTCAGAAACGACATCCCAAATTTCTTGGTTCGAGTGCTGATAGTCTGCACAGTATGAGGATGGTTTCTAATACCAGCACGTGTTGTTCGGGAGAGGAAAGGAAACATTAAGAACTTGTGTTATGGATATATACTAAATAACTGATAAACATACATAAATACTTTTTATTTGTTGTAATTACAACCTTAACATACATAGGATCTAGAGTCCATACAAAAACAATTTTATTTGAAAACGTGCTTTTAGACTTAAAAGTGACACATATCATATTAATATTATGTTTAATAGATTAATTAATACAATATTAAATCCACTAAATCCGTGGCATGTTTCCTGACTTAATGCTTCAGTAACAGTTTAATATTAACACAATGTCGTACGTAATAGGTGACTTACCTAAAGTAATCGTCGCCATATCGTGGAAAAGTAGCGTTCGTAAAACTGACGAGTAATTGCTTCCAAGTTCCTGCACGCGTCTCTAGTGATGGGACACGAAATTTAACACATTTCATTAAATTCAATCCAAGTTTACTGTAATCATTTATTTTTACTTCTGATTACAATTCTAAATTAATTTGATAACTATTTTAATGTAACTATAGTATTTAAAACGTATTGTTATAAAGAAATACGATATGCCGCAATTGTGAGCCGTAAAATTTGTTTAGTACAGGTATAGTCGTGCCGTCTGGTATAGATTTTCTTATATGTATCTTTTTGTGTGTACTCAATAAATATTTTTTAAAAGAAAAAATGGTTGCCTGTAAAGTCGTTTTTACGGGCGAAGATTTTACGTGACAACGTCTTTTTCTCGGTAGAATATTTATTGATATGAATATAATTAAATTGCACAATAGGAACAAGGAATTCTAGTGCTGCGCGCGCGGCAGACCGATCATAGTTGAGTGGGAGAGAGACGCAAGGCATTCGCCGGGCCTCTCTCTCGTTCGGTGACTCATCGTAACGTTACCGAGCGTTACACTTTTTCATAAGTGACTCCCAGCCGCAACCTAATTTAAGACGTTGTCACGTCAATAAATATACTTTATAACTTCAGTATTAGTAATATATGTACATTTTTTTACATAAAATAAGGTAAATCCACGTTAAAAAAGGCAGTTGCGCCCGCTATTTGAAGTAGATATATTATACAATATAAATTTATGTGCATTTCTATTTTTTTAACTTTCCTTTTATTCTGGTTATCTTGATAAAATAGCAATTTCAGGGTCTATAATAATGGTCATTACCACCTTAACCATTATGGTTTTCAATAAACTACTCAAAAGGAAAGAAATGAAATGAAATAGATTTATCATGTAAATGTTGCTGTTAAAAATTAACTCTAGTCTCACGATTGTGATTAAATATAGTGACAATCGTCACATCACTACCGAAAAGCGCCGCCGGCGCAGTTTGTCAACCATTTCTTGTTTACTGCATCATTAATCAATTTATCATTTAGTTGGTGTTGTAATGAAATATAGTGTTAAGTCATTGTTTTATAAGTTACGTTATGTATTTTAATGCTTTATTTTATTGGTCACATAACTTGATGAGTGTCAGTAAGTGATTGGATGAATTGTTGTATAATTAATACTTACTAGTGGTTCGTTCGCGACTTTGTCCGTGTGAAATACGATTAATTCACGCGTCCTTTTTGAGTAACATATCATAATATGTATATCGGCTAATATTCAGCCTAACAAAACAGTTTCAAGCTTCTAGCTTCAAAAATAACTGGTTTCCATAAAAACTTTCATTCCCCTATATTATGACATAACATATCTAATATAAAGGCGAATTCATAAAAATCAGAACAGAAACAATCTTTAGGCAATCCCTCAAGATAGAACTAACACATAGCTAAAGAATCAATTATTTGTCAAAGTCAATGTCAAAATCGTTTATTGAAGCTGAACTCAATAGAGCTCTTATGAAAGTCAAAATTAAAATACTAAGAAACTAGCGCGCCCATTCACTGCGGGCGCAAGCTTGATCGTAAAAGAACGGGCAAGAAAATCATCAAGGTCAGTTTTTTCTCCCGCCATTTATATATCATCATCATCTTTGCCATCTGACGTCCACTGCTGAACATAGGCCTCCCCAATAGATTTCCACATTGAGCGATCCTGAGTCGCCTGCATCCATCGGCTTCCCGCCGCCTTGACCAGATCATCGGTCCATCGCATTATATATGTAATAGTAAAACATGTCATAGCTTAACATTTCGAAGTAAATATTCATCTAAGTTATGACGCGGAAAATGCAACAGAACCGATACTCCTGCTCTATAGTAATTCAAGATGGCATTTTCTAGACTTTCACTGGGGTCACGAGTTCGATGCCTGCTGGGATGGCACCGACCTGACGTGATGAGGATCATAGTAGGTGTAATGTAATACAAACTACATCTACCTTATTACTTGTAATTGGTAGCAAATCAGTGTTTGAAGTGAGTAAAACAGAAATGATTTGAAATCCTCAGTTTTAAATTTTCACTTTTAAAAAAATATATTATTTTTTAATAGTTGTTAGGAAATGTGAAATAAAATCTCGTCTTCAGTGACACTCCAAATGTATTCCGCCCAATTTTATGACAATTAAGAAAATTTTATGTCTACCTAAAGTATGCCAGTTAAAAGCAATTTCAAAAATTAACGAATATTTTTTTCTATTTATAACTTTGTAGTGCAACGGTAACGCTATGCTTTGGCGTTGTTTAAAATCATTACACTGATCGTAAAGGAGTTACATCGCCTTCCTTTGAAGTTATTTACGGATCTCAGACCTGTCTTGAAATATAAAATGAATGTTATAAATTGGTTTAATCGTTATGACACTAGACTGAAGCCTCGGCAATATAATTGCGTTAAATTAACCATTTATTCAGTGACAATTTTGGGAAGACGTTTCTGAACAAGACCACTAATCTCTGGAATTCGCTGCCGGCTCATGTGTTTCCTATTTCCTATGATCCCGGGTCTTTTAAGCGGGGCTGAAACAGCATTTTAGCGGGCCGTTATGAGTGGATGCGCTTTGTACCGTGCTTATTTCACGGTATGAAGCGCTTTTTTTTTGACTGCATCGACTGCTTACCATAAGGCAGGATGTAGCGTTATGACGTGTTGCTGTTCGAAAGGGTTACCGCGGTCTTGGTGTGACAGGCTCAAGAAGGAACATGGATGGTTTTTAGTCAGTAAAAGTCTGACACACCTTTCCGCTTCACCCACAGCGGAAGACAGTCATTTGATGATTTTCCATCCAAAAAAAAAAAGAAAAGCATTATGAAGTATCAAATAAAAAAAAAGACTAATAATTGAGTAATAGTATATCTGCTTAGATTAATATCAGGCTATAAATATGTAAACACAACTAATAATATCATAATTAAGTAATACTCCTTTCAGCGTGTGAATATCTACGTAGCGTCAACAATATATTTATGATTCAATAAATATTAGTACGTGATATATTATACGTTATTAAATAGACATATAGAATACATAAAAACTTGGTAGATATATTACTTTACGCTTCTCACACGTATTTAATTTATATTGAATAAGACGCGCGAGCGAGCTATATATGTACTTACTTCTTTAAATATCTTGTCATATTTTTATTGCTGTTGTCTATTATAGATATAAAATGTCAAATTTTTGTTTTTTTTAATGTGTACAAAGTAATGACATATTTATTGCACACAAAATTAACGAAGAAACAACTAAACAATTTAAATAAACTACCTTAACTTGAAACTATAAATAAAAGATGTCCTTTTTTTGCAATATTGACTCTTGAACATTGATTTATCGAAATCTTTGCAGATAAGCATGTCTACTGTGACATCGAATAGTCGTCAGATATTTCCCCTCGGTCTCATCTCAGTATCTACCGATTGCTCTTCCAACTTTATTCATATTTTTCGTAGTTATTTATTATGACATACTTTTAAGCGGCGATAGCCCAGTGGCAAGACTCATAGACTTCGAATTAAAAGAGTCTCGAGTTCAAACCCTGCGCGACCAGGGTTTGAACCTATGAATTACCGAGGTTATGTGCGAGGTTATAGCTTCCGTGGCAGCGTTTGATATGGCGTGGAGGCGAGTACACCGCATTCCGCTCCTAAGGTCGCGGGTTCGATTCCCACACAGGACAAATTGTGTGCCTGAAAATGAATATTTGTTCTGGTCTGGGTAATTTCCTATGTATATTAAGAATGTATTTACAAAAAAAAAAAATTTATATGTATTTCTCCGTTATTTAGTTCTTAACGATACGTATTTTGGAACTAAATAATTGTTGTGAATGTCTGAAAATATTTATTTATTTCTTCCTACTTCACGAGAGTCATCATGTCAGCCCATTAACGTTCTACTGCTGAACACGAACCTCCTCTCACATATCCAGGAGGGTATCGGGTCATATTCCACCACGCTGACACAGTGTGGGTTGGCGGAGGCGTATTCACAAGAGTAGTCACAGATAATAAATACACTTACACCTTCATAGTATTAACAAATGTCTTATCCACACGTTAAAGCCTGGTTAACACACCATTAAACGTCTTTCTGAGTACAAACATTTCTTGCGGTTTTCATTGATACCGCGGTTAAGTACGGGGTTTAATGTGGTCGTTATCTTTTTATATACCATTAAGTATAGGTAACTTAACACTTACTTGTCAGGCCATTAAGCTTTACTGATCAAGCTAACAATTATGCAATTGGTAATTCTTTCTAATGTCAGATCTGTTTTTTTTTTAATTTTACAAGAGAACGCGAGATCTAAAGAGTTTATATGTATTTTCTTTTATACTACTCTGTGAAGAAAAGTACCGGGAAAAAATCAGTAATAGATACACAACATTTTTATTATTCATCCCAATTTATTTTATACCCTTGAAAAAATTTTTTAAAAGCTGTTTCCGGAATTGTTTTCAGTTATCACCGCGAATTCTCCTTTATGTCTCCTACCGTTTGAAAACGGGTGCCACGGAGTGGTAGGAAAAAGAAAGAAGTCGGCTGGAGCCATATCTGGTGAATATGGTGGTTGCTCGATGATATTTGTTGAATGTTTGGACAAAAATTCGTTCACAATGATGGCCTTGTGCGGGGCGCATTATCGTGGTGCAAAATTGAACAATTGTTTTTCCACAAATCTGGCATTTTTCGTCGAATTTGTTCTCTTATGAGCCGCATAACGCTCAAATAATATTCTTTATTTACCATTTGACCTTCCAGCAAGAATTCCGAGTGCACAACACCGCGATAGTCAAAGAAAACAGTCAACATGACTTTGACTTTTGATCGACTTTGATGTGGTTTTTTCGGTTTTGGTTCAGTTGGAAGGCGCCATTCCGAAGCTTGTTGACTAGTTTGCGTGTCAAACTCGTAAACCCACGTCTCGACAAAAGTAACAACGTGTTTCATGAATGTTGGGTCGGTATTGACTCGTTCTAGCATGTCTTCGGCGGCTCTCATGCGATTTAGTTTATGAAGAAAATTCAGGTTTTTTGGGACTAGCAACTCGTTTCATACCCAAATTATTCGTTATATCATACGGATCGACTCGTGAGATACAGAAAGTTTGGCGGCTATCTCTCTGAAACTTGAATGAGGATTATCAGTCACTATTTCCTTCAGTTGCAGACGTTAATGGCCTACCAGAACGAGGCAAATCTTCCATCATATATCGACCGCTTTTGAATGGTTTGTACCACTCATAAGCACGTGTTTTTGGTATAGACGATTCACAGTAAGCCTTCTGTAACATTTTCTGAGTCTCCGAATACGAAATTCCATTGGCGATGCAAAATTCAAGACACACTCTTTGTTCGATGTTTTTGTCCATTATGAAATTCGTAATACACATAGATATTATAAAACTAAAAACAGCACTGTTTTTAATATTATTTACAGATGCAACTCAAACTCCGCGCCAAAATGGAAAACAATTGTGCCAATCTAACAACAACAAAAATGCTGAAATTATAATTATTTGGGTAACTTTTTTTAAGATTCTAGGGCTGTTACTGGAATGGCAATGAGTTTTAAATGTATGACTCATTTTGGAATATGTAACAAATTTCAGTTTATTTTATCTAAAGTGTTGTGTTTGTAGTATTAAGCAATATATTTGGGCCTAATATAAATCAAACTTACATGAGAAATAAAATAATAACATGTCACGCTTGGAATCGTGCCACAACTTAAGTGTGACACAAAACGCACGCCTCAGCCATCTCACCCACTAATTCCCAGCTAGGAACCAGTTGGCACTTTCCAGAAAGCCAGCAGGGAAATGGAACCACTTCCTATTTCCTCAAATGCCTTCACATTTTGCGGACGGTAACGTTGATAATGTCTGTTTGTTGAATTTATTTCTCACGCCATCTTTGTCAACGTTACAAAATGGCCGTTTGTTACTGTCACATGTCAAATTTAAATTTTCGCTTCCTAGGTTAGCTGTGTTTGTGTGTAATTACTTTTCAACTTTCGCGTTGCATTTTATTATAAAACCAATAGCAGCAGCAATTTTATTGATGTCATTATTAAGGTTAAATTAATTTTGACGTGACAACGTCTTAAATTAGGTTGCGGCTGGGAGTCACTTATGAAAAAGTGTAACGCTCGGTAACGTTACGATGAGTCACCGAACGAGAGAGAGGCCCGGCGAATGCCTTGCGTCTCTCTCCCACTCAACTATGATCGGTCTGCCGCGCGCGCAGCACTAGAATTCCTTGTTCCTATTGTGCAATTTAATTATATTCATATCAATAAATATTCTACCGAGAAAAAGACGTTGTCACGTAAAATCTTCGCCCGTAAAAACGACTTTACAGGCAACCATTTTTTAATATATTTTTTTGTATTTTATTAGATTTTGAGACGGAGGCTTCTTCTCAATCTTGTTGCCTTTTAAAATCCTCACGTCATGAGTAAAGAGTCACCGACAGACTGACTGACAGACAATTCCTTCCCCCCTTTAGAATCACTACAAGCGGACTGACAAATCCCCCGGTTAAATCTTTATCTAATCTAATCTTTATTCCTAATTTTACAAAATATTAAAAAAAAAATTACGACTCGTCGTTTACTGTGCGGGCAGTTCGTCATTGGAATGAGCTGCCCGTCGGTATACGGAAATTAAATACCTTAGATTTATTTAAGAAATCAGTCTGGAAGCATTATTTGTCTTTGTAATTTTAAATATGTTATATTATGTATGTAACTTTAAATTATATATTTCATGTATGTGTATGTGAATTTATTATTTACTTATAAGTAAGCAAGAGCACTCTGTTATGTCTACTCTATATCATTATTTTTTATTCATTGTTTCCTGCCCATCCTGAGGTTGCCTGGAAGAAATTGCTGTTAGCAATAAGGCCCCATTGTACCATATATTTGTTTATGTGATTTTATTACTTTTTTATATTTGGTGTACAATACAGTGTTCATTCATTCATTCTCTCTGACAATGAATTCATTTCGCTTTTATTTCTCTCTCTTTCTTGATTTTTTACGGCGCATATCTCCGCCGTAAAAAATCAAGAAAGAGATTCATTGTTGTAAAAAAAATGTATGTCCATTTAGTTTGTGAATCTAAATGATCTTGTTGATCTTAAAAATAATAAAGTCTACACTTTTTTTTAAATGTTGCCTAATATAATAATTTTTAAACAAGCAATAGTATCCCACATAAGTTCTAAAAGTTGTACGTCATGACTATTGCATTGCATATGCATATATTTATAAATAAGCGGTGATCATTTTGCCTGTTGTGTATGCATACTCGTATTCCCAATGTGTCTATGCATTGCATACATACAATGCACAGACACATTTAGGTACAACTTTTAGAACTTATCGCATGCTTAAAGGAACATCGACCCATTAATAGATGGGTCAGGCTTGAGCTACGTACTTATGCAGTCTTTCTATTTCTTACTGAGATCGAATCAATGTTAATCAAACGTTTAAAACACAAGCAGAATTACAATTACTAAATCAGTATCAATTTAAAGCGCTTACAAGTGGGACAAGTATTCTTTAGACGATCTTCTTTTGTGATGTCCCAAAAATAGTCTTTTAGAGTTATGTCTTCCTTTAAGCATCCGTTATGTGGGTTAGTATCGCTTGTTTAATCGCTTGCTTGATTAATTATTGTACGTTTGTGCCTCGGAAAGCACGTTAAGCCGTTGGTGCTGGCTTTCGTTAACGTCTATTTCAATCATTATGACGACCGCTATGGCGTTGAGGTCAGTATACCTGCACTTCACTCCAGAGGTCGTTGGTTCGATTCCCACGCAGGACAAATATTTGTGTGCATGAACATGAATATTTATTCTGGTCTGTGTGTTTTTCTATGTATATTACGTATGTATTTACAAAAAAAAAGTATTTAAGTATGTTTTTCCGTTGTTTAGTATCCATAACACAAGTTCTTAATGATACTTATCTTGGAACTAAATAATTGGTGTAATTGTCAGAAAATATTATTATTTATTTATTTATTATTATTACTTAGAAGGATATATACACAACAGACAAAATGATCACCACCTATAGAGACCTATAAAGTGAGAAAATAATATTTAAACATCATAATTATAATATACTATACTAGCTAACCCAGCAAACGTTGTTTTGCCTTATAAATTTACTAAAATGGCTATAAAAATAAGGGTTAATCGCAGAAGAGTGAAAATTTAGGATTGTATACATTTTTGTATGGTGTATCATAAAAAAATTAAAACTAAAATTTTGTCAAAAAATAAAAATTAAAAATTTTGGGGTGGACTACCCCTAACATTTAGGGGGATGAAAGATAGATGTTGGCCGATTCTCAAACCTACCCAATACGCTCACAATATTTCATGAGATTCGGTCAAGCCGTTTCGAAGGAGTATGGGAACGAAAACTGTGACACGAGAATTTTATATTTTAAATATATTTTTAGACAATTTATCGCTCGTCGGGGCTCGAGTCGGCCAATTGATTTGTTTCTGCTAAGCTTGAACTCACTCCCAGTACTAGCTAGTCGTTTGTTTGTGTTTCCACGCGACAGTTACGTAATCTGTAGAAACGCAGTCGGGAAGCACGTAGCAGCGCGCTGCCGTGCATTTTCACTGCACAGCCTCTTTGTTTTGTTGTTGTATCATGGTGAGCAAGGTGGAGGTTACGCAAGGCTTTACTTTGAGGGGGATTTGAATATGTTACAGCAACGAGTTATAAATAAATTACAATTACGGCGGAGGCACAAAAATATTACTATTATAGTAATATTTTTGTGGTGATAATTTTCCCTATTGTGTATAATACATATTCTCAATCTCGTTGCCTTTTGGATGCCTCGTTAGAGTCACCGACAGACTGACTGACTGACGGACAATCCCCTCCCTCCATTAGAATCACGAAAGGCTGACTGACAGATCCCCCCGATAAGAGTCACCGACAGAATGACAAATCTTGAGAAAAACCACAACATACTGATAAACTGACAAACCTTGACAAATTCTGACAAAGAACCCATTTTTTAAATTTCTTTATTATGGTACCGCTTATATCTCTTTTATTGTTGTTAAAAAAGTATATCGAATTTCCATTTTGTAAGCAAGAGATGGATTAAAAATCAAAGTAAAAAATAAAAATCAAACGAGAGTCAAAGTCTCGTTTCAGCGTTGATGAAGACATCGTTGTTCTGAGGCTCCTATCTTACCAGAAGATGCCCTGTGTAAGGGCGAAACACGTGTCGTGTTGAATAGTTTCTCGATTTTTTCGGGAAATTATAGTAGAGCGGGAATTGTTACAAAGATATTTTTAATCCATCACTTGCTTACAATGGATTTCCGCAAAGTAACGCCTGAATCAATAAATTATTTCCATTGTGTGTTTAAATGTTTGACGAATCTAAATGATCATGTTGATCTTAAAGACAATAAAGTATATTTTATTTTATTTTTATTTTCTTAATGTGACTCTAGAAATGACATGTCTATTGGTAAGCAGTCGATGCAGTCCTAAAAATTAAGAGCGCTCTATACCGTGAAAGACCTGGGGCTTTTAGTAGCTAGGATACACTTCGCCGTAAGAAATATTTCGAAAGACAAATGTACAAGGTTTGTACATTGTACAGGCATCGTACAGGAACGACTGAACTTACCAATAAATTAATTCACGCTAACAATCGTAATGGTGTACCATTTATATTTACATTTATTTTTTTCTATATATGCGAATACTTGTAAATAGCGATAACAGACATACATAATATCACGCCTGTTTCCCCGAAGGGGTAGGCAGAGGCATACTATACGCCCACACTTCGCCATTTATGTCCGGGTTATGTTTAGGGGCTCTTGCTGTCTAACCATAGACCCTCCGAGAAGTCGGCCACACACGCTATGGTCGCACAAGAAGGTAGGAGGGGCGCATCCACTGCGCCTCTTTGAGGAGGTCCTCCCGGTTTTGGTCCGGTGGGACGTTGGCCGCGGGTGGGGTGTCAGAAGCTGCAACCCAGGTACTGGCCCCCCGCCTCATTCTCAACAAGCGGCGGGCGTCGTCGGAAGATTTTTAGTGGGTATTACAGCTGGCAGTCGCGTCTGCCGGTAGTGAGTCCCACACCCCCTTTCGGTCCCCCTTTGGCCGGAAGGTAGTGCGTAAACGCATTTTGTTGCCGACGTAAAACAAAAAAAAAAGGTGCACCACTTGCAGGCGAGGTTGGCTTGGGCTCCTCAGATCTTGGTAGGATCCCTAAACACCTAAACCATATTAGAAAAGCAAATAAATCCAGCTACCACATTACTAGCTATAACCAGTAATCAAAATCATTTCCACAAATTATTACTAAACGAAATTACCTATAAACTCATTGAGATATCGGCTAAAAGCAATTTCCTCGGGCTCGTTAGCTTCACAAATGACTAGAACGCTTCCTTTCGTTGGACCAAGATGTTCTATTGAAAGTAAAAGGTGGGCTGGCGGGTTGGACTGCGCGGGTCCACGGTACCTGATGAATGATGCGAGGCTAATTCTACTTAACAATATATTTTCCATACAATTTACATTTATTACGTTCGCGGACAGAAATGGTATATAATTTCCATGAATATATAACTAAGTGTTAATAAATTAACACATTTTTCGGATTTCAGTCGCGGTGTTAATAAAATATTGTTATTCCGACGTTTCGAATACTATACAGTCATTTGTGGTTACGGGCAGACTGTGATGACGAATATGGAACTA
Source organism: Musotima nitidalis (assembly GCA_949126915.1). Classification (NCBI taxonomy): domain Eukaryota; kingdom Metazoa; phylum Arthropoda; class Insecta; order Lepidoptera; family Crambidae; genus Musotima; species Musotima nitidalis. Next base: position 1,300,892 of record OX421423.1, on the reverse strand, counting down.
CCGTCATTAAATCATTAATAATATTTTACACCTTTGGATTTAAACAAAATGAGCTTATTGCGTCTGAAGATCTTGCATTAGCTTCGGTCGTACAACATACAATGACGGGTCCGATTCATGTGGTATATTTCAACTATCTTCAAAATCCCCGGGCTCTTTAGCCCTACAAACGACTAAAACGCTTCCTTACATTTTGGAACCAGTCGTTTCATTGAAAGTAAAAGGTGAGCTGGTGGGTTGGACTACGCCACGTTACCTGATGAATGATGCGAGGCTAATTCTGCTAAACAATATATTGCTATATAAAGTATAAGAATGTACTATGCTATTTAACACGTCCTTCGTTTTTTCTGAGCTTCAAGTGACACATAGGTACAATTCATAATCTCACGCCACAATATATATATATCCCATTTGGGGTGTGCAGAATTTTTGCTATATTCATTTAAAATTATACCTAGTTATAGCATAGTTCACTTTTAGCACAGAGATCTCTAGACGAATTCCTTACGGTCCAATTTCAGTCTAGTCCTATTATTCACTATTTTTTTTAACAAAAACGCTTAAGCAGATGCTTTTCTCTAGTAACAGAACCATAACACTTACGTTACATGTGATCCCAGGGCAGTTAGGTGTCTTATAACATTGTTCTATACACATATTGAAGAATAGCTTCGACGTCTTTCTTCCAGACATGCACTTGCAGATGTACGTGCGAATTCCATGAAGAACCATCGTATCGAGATAATTTAAAAATATGATATTACATACATACCCTTTATGTTGGAGGGTTGATATAATTTATTAGAATAGCCCACTAGATCCAACAAGGCATTGACCTCTGTTATATGATATTGCAATGTACCCGATTAGACAGTAAATAATCAGCGATTTGTTACAGTTTGTAATATGACACTGATTAACTTGTATTAATTACATTTCACTTTGTACTTAAATAAGTAAGACTGCCATGCATAAATGATAAAATTTTAGAAAACTGATTGTCATAGTATTGACATGTCTTACGATGATATGAAGGACATGACATATGACGAAAATGGTAATGAATATGAATGTTAACACGTTCAGGGGCAGAGGGTGCCGCAAAAGAGATGGATTGAGTATTTGAAGAATAATTTACATGTGACATGCAATAAATAAACGACTATAATCGAGAAGGGGATGGATAAGTCCATGACGCCGACGATGTCCATTTAATTTAATAATTTAATTTAATTTAACATCATTGTTCTGAGGCTCCTATCTTACCGGAAGATGCCCTGTGTAAGGGCGAAACACGTGTCGTGTTGAATAGTTTCTCGATTTTTCAGGAAATTATAGTAGCGCGGGAATTGTTACAAAGATATTTTTAATCCATCACTTGCTTAAAATATAAAAGGCCAAACCCAGATAAATTGAGAGCGCAATAGTTAGGAGTATGATGATTATACCTATTCATTTGTAAATATAATTATAAGCATATATTGTATGTCAGAATCACCAATAACTCATGAGATATCAATTTAATAACCTATTTCATAAAGCTAAGTCTACATAAGTATATACATTACAGGCTTCATAAATTTGTAATTTGTAATTTATTCACTTATAAACACTTAATGACATAATTTATATATGAAAGTGTAAGCAAACGGAAACTATGTTACTATGTTCGACTGGCTTCACCACATATTATTTCGAGTGCTCGCTATACGAGCCAAAAGGTAGAAATAGAAAAAACGATTGCCGAAGTAACACAGAAAAATAAACAAAATTTAAAAATGTTACACTAAATCAATTAAAAACAACGAACTTAAAACAAAGCAAATTTACAAATGAACAGTACGAGTTAGTTGTCAAACGGATAGGATCAATTTCTGGATTCAATTTCCACTTTGGACCTTTGAGTTGCTAGTGATATCAGGACTCAACATCCTAACGTGCCTTCTGAACTACAAAAGTGCTCGGTATTTAATGTCACAGAATCAATCTCTCATCTAAGTGCTGACCTCTGTGAACTCTGCTTTACTTGGATCGGCTTTGCTGCCGTCTGTCCAACAGGGTAACCCAAAGTGAACTGAAGACCCGCCGGGAGGTCCGGGGAGAGTTTTCTTTTCTGCCCGCGAGTTCAAGTTTCATGGAATCCTATAGACTGAAGATATGGTTCGAAATGCGAAGAGCACTGCACCGAAGTCTCACTGCAGGCCTTAAAAAATAAGGTCAGGGATGAGCGCCGAGTTGTGCCGCTTTATCTACATATCAGCGGCTGTTCTTTTGAGTGCCTTAGAGTTTTTCTTCCATACACCTTTTTTAGTCATCCACCCTTTTCTCGATCATATAATTATTTACGCTCTTAATACATACAAACGCCTGTTTCCCCAAAGGGGTAGGCAGGGGTATATTATACTCCCACGTTTCGACAATTATATTGTCGATCCCACGTAAGAAGTGGCGAGCCTATTGCCATGGGAATTTTTATGTTCGCCAGAGCCTCGTCCGTTCATCGGCAGGTGCACCACTTGCAGGTGAGGTTGGCTTGGACTACAAAGATCTTGGTAGGTTCCATATGCCTTTTTTTTGGTTGTCCTTTTCCCCTTGACTTCGAATTAACATTTTAGGATTTATCTTAGTTCTGCTCTTGACTTACGCAAAGGACCCAAGTCTGCTGCTTGGTGTAACCAGATATGTGGCTGAATTACTCACTTCCGCAACTCAGAGATCATTCTATGGTTAAACCAACTTACGTGAATCCGATTTATACTTTACTTATCTGGACCAATAAAACTACAATATTACATTACCAGTGTTACATTTGATGTTAATAATGACGGTAATAATACTCAGGAAACGGATACGGCAGTCGAGTGACGTAAGTCAAAGTAGTTACTTTTACGCAATGAGCCATCACTCTCGGTGGACTTCAATATTGTTCTAACTTTGTTTGTGGAGCGAACGGCTGCACCACGCTCACTGCGAACTTAGAAAGAAATTGGCTATTCAACCACTATTGTTATAGTTTGCATGCTGTTAATATTTCTCATATTTGGGATAAGGTTATGTGTACATTTAAATTATTAAGGATTTTTCGACTATATATGAAGTCAAACGTCAGTACTATTTATGTTATATATTTAAGAGGACTTAAGGAATATGAAGATGATTATTCACAAGATGTTTAACAAAATGTGTAGCAGAATGTTTAACATAATGGGTTACAAATAAGTTACCCTCATTGGAAAGTTCACCTGTGACGGAGGCGGAGGCATGAGGCGGGACCCCTTCCGTCTAGCTATAGACCCTCCCAGAAGTCGGCCAGTTACGCCATGGCCGCACAAGGAGGTAGGAGAGGCGCGACACACTGCGCTCCTCTGAGGAGGTCCTCCCGGTTCTGATCCGGGGGACGTTGGCCGCGGGCGGGGTGCCAGAAGCTACAAACCCAGGCACTGGCCCCCTGCCCCTTTTTCAACAGCGGTGGGCGTCGTCGGAAGTTTTTTAGTGGGTAGGACTGCGGTGGTCGCGTCTGCCGCAGTGAGCCCCAAACTCCCCTCCCGGTCCCCCCATTGGCCGGGAGACAGTGCGTAAACAGCATTTTTTTACCGACGATAAAAAAAAAAAAAGGCATGGGGCGGGAGGTCCTTTCTAGTTCAATACTATCTACCACAAAGTATTGTGCTATAGCTCATGTGTCTTTAATGTTATAGCTATATTATAGTTAATGCTGAGAGGAGAAAATAGCTATCTGGATAAAGTGAATAAATCGTTCAGCATGCTCGACTTGGGTGTGGGTTCATAGAGTGCCTCCGTTATTAAAAGAACTACTTAAATATATTTCAATGTTAACAATATTAATCGACATTATTCCATGGGTCTGATCACTACTCCTAACCTTATCATAATGCATATTAAAAATTTAAACTCAGCCCCCAAACTGCCTTTTAATTGCTCAATCAGTTTCAAAAATGCCCAACCAAGTCTTTTCCCTTTCAAAAATCAAAAATCTACGTTTAGTTACCTAACAATAGATATAAAATCTTGTGCAGGACAGGGTTGCTGTTGCCCCAGAACATAATGCTGGCTCAAGAAGGAGCATGAATGGTTTTAAAACAGTACAAGTCGTACACACAGCGGGAGGCTTATAAATCCGAATAAATAGAATAATAATTACGAATAAATGCGGAGTTGAAGGTTATATTTTTTTACCTCCAACTCCGCAGTGACAGTGTCGCCGTCGCCGGTCAGTCTAAAAACATTTCTGTCAATAGCAGCACCATCTGACGCAACATTGTTTTTGTCCGAAAGAAAGCCGGTTACGACAACGGCCGGACCGTAATCTACTTAATTACTTTTACTTAGTATATGCAGCCTTCTAGTGGCACCAAGTTCAAGCCATGCGGATATCACAAATGCATCTTAACAAGATAAACGCCACTGGTTCTAGATACATTTTCACAGTTACATATTATACGGTTTGTCGGCATTTAGACTTTTTTTTAAATAATGGTTTCGTGCGGTTTGCACATTTAGCCAGTGTCAAGTAAGAGATATATTAATAACATGTACATTATAGTACATGAGAATGAGTGGTGATAAAGATTATAAATGGTAAATACGGTGCCCTCCCCCTAAACCCCTTGAGTCCTCAGGAAAGATGTGGGACTATATTGAGATCTCACATGAACTCCTTGAGAGAATTTGAAAAGTGATGTTGCACTGCTTTGTTTGATTAAAGATAACAATCAATTTCAAAAATACAATTCAACACTTACAAAACTAAACTCAGCAACAATAATTAAATTAATCAGATAAAATTAAAAAAAAAATTAATTAGATAATATTAAAATAAAATTAACTATAATAGACATAAGTTACATAAAGATATACACGCACACATTCATACCTTTCTTTCACAATAACTCAGGCAGTCCGACAAAATTTTCGACCATCCATCCGCAAACAGGTCACATTCAGGATTGGTATCTAGAAGAGCATTGAGTGATGAAAGGCTGCGTGGTATAGGTGAATGGCGCCGAGCCACTGTTCGGCAGGATGGTACTGCAAACAACTTATGCCTTCTGCTACGATAGTAGTTATTGGGAACGAATAAACGATACAAGTCAGCGTGCAGATCTGGGGCATCAATACTACCACGAAGTATTTTGCACATTATTGTGATTTGATGCTTGTCCCGTCGGACCTCCAGGGAGTTAAACCCGAGGCTCCCAAGAAGAAACTTTGTCGGGTACATGTATGGATAATATCCATACTGACGTTTGTACAGATATCTGAGGTAAGCTTTTTGTACCTTTTCAAGCATTAGTACGTATTTGCTTTCATATGGATTCCAGACGCACATAGCGCTTTCCAGTTTAGCCCGTACAAGAGCAGCAAATATTAAGCGTATTACGCTAAAATTATGGAACTCACGGCAGTTCCTTAGTACAAAACCCAATCGCCTAAATGACTCTTTGGCCAGTGCTACAATATGGTCGTGAAATGTAAGGCTTCGATCAAATGTGACTCCCAAATCTTTCACATTAGTTGCCAGAGGCAGTAACTTCCCATTTATATTGTAGGGGTATGTTATAGGCTGCCTCTTTCGTGTAAAGATCATTACGGAGCATTTAGATGTGTTGAACTCCAAACCATTTCGCTCGCCCCACTCGTAAACTGCATCGACATCACGTTGCAGATCCAGGCAATCAGCATCGGAGTTCACCTCTCTAAAAAGTTTTAAATCATCTGCGTACATTAAACAGCAGCTCATGTACGTTCACAAACACTTAACGGTTAATAATCCACCGTTATCACACGTTAATGTTCGAAATATCCAAATTTAGAAAATAAAACAAAACTGCTTCACTTTCCCGACAAGAAGTCCTATTATTATATTATGCAGTGACAAGACTTTTTTTTTCTCTTAAATATGGCCTCGTTTAGGGTATTTGCCAGTGTCTCGAATTTACGTTTCTGTAATGCAACCTTTTTATTTATATTTTTTAATAAACTTAATATTACAGTATGTAGAATTGTGTCATACGTTTCTTGCAAAACAAATACTCTTATTACAACAAAAGAATTTCGACATATATTTGTCTTTTCTACAAAGAAATTGATCTCTTGATCTCTAAAGCGTAGAATAGGTATCCCAAACGCTAAATTCAGGCACCAAATCTGTCTTAATCACATTTATTGATCAAATTTAAGATTTAATATTAAAGCACTTAAAAGAGTAAGTGTTGACGTAGACGCATTTAGTAATAAGTTTAATTTGATTGTTACCTACTTGTTTGTTACGGGTTCTTTCAAAAATGTATATTTATATTATCTTCTTCAATTTGTATTGTATATTGCTAGTGATAGTCTTTCTTAATTTAAATTGAATTGTGTTATTTAATTTAATTGTTAAGTGTGATTTTCATAATTTTTACTTCATTTAATAATTTATTGTAAAATAATTAACTTTCAGATTTTTTTTGGAATATATTTGTGTCATTTCATTATATTTGAAATTTAGGTTTTAATTAAAGGAAAATGTAAAATTGTATGGGGCCAGTTAACATTTTAATTGATTTTATGTATCAGAAATTAGGAAAAATAAATAAATCAGTAAACGCATCAGAAGTCGTACGCGTTAGTTAGTAACAAAATAAACAAATACATTAGTAACAGCAGTTTCTAATTAACTCATAGAAAGTGAATCTGCCACCGAACGTCCAGCGTAGTCGCTTTTACCAATTCCTGAGGTCATTAAAAATGCATTTACCTTAAAGACTTTCTAATCAGTTCTAAGGATGGTCTTCTATAGCCTTTGAGGCGACAGTTTACTTGAAAGATGAATATTAATATGGTTTTTACCACGCCTCTCTATGTTGTATTCCACAATAGCTTCCTAATTTCTTAATATGTGTCCTACCAAAAGCTTTAGACCTCAAGCCAACCTTATCTGCAAGTGGTGCACCTGCCGATCAACGGACGAGGCTCTGGCGAACATACAAGTTCCTGGTAAGCGGCAATAGGCTCGCCAACTATTACATGGGTCTAGCAATATAATTGGCGAAATGTGGGAAACAGGCGTGATTTTATGTATGTATATATTTCTTAATATATAGGTATTTTTTGCATTTACAAAGCTACCTATGCGATAATTTCTTTAATGTATTTTACTAGATAAAATGAACTCGTCAGCGGTAACCCGGATAGGAATTGAACCTGTAACCTTTGGATAACCGGTCTACTGCTCCGTCCGGAACGAATAGCGTCTGGAATAGCTTCCTAGTTTCTCTGAGCATCATTTCCTCGTTTTCCAGGGTCGCGACCTATGTTATTATAGAAACTAAGAAGTTTGGTTATAACAAAGCTGGTGCTTTAATATAGGTTATTAATACATTTAAAAAGTCTTAATCACCCAAAAGTTATAACAGTTGCGGCCTTCTTACGAACTATGGGTCCGCTTAAAGGAATTAATGAAAAATCCCCAATATCTACACCGTTATCAGCTGTTAAATTTCAAGCCATTTGTATTACAAGATAGTTTAAACCTAGCGAGTTATAATATAATCCGAACATTTTTACAATTTACGGAGACATAATCAACTTAAAGAGTGCACTCTTAGAATCTTTAACAAAAGACGCAAACAAATGAAGTGCACTTTATCAATCTTCAAAATCAAATCGTGCTTTATACTATCTTGAGCAAAACATTCGAGTATAAGTAGGCAATTCAAATGCAACAATTTGTCCATCAGATACAGCTCAATCCTTGTACAAATAACAAGCCAACAATAGTTACCCAATAACACTGGCAATCTGAGCGCAAGATCGAGTGAAAGTTGATCGGGATCGCGCAGATGACCCCCGATAATTCGTGATGGATCACATTTAGTTAAATTACAATGAAATTGATTTTATCTAATGCCTGTGGAGCCGGTGCTTCTAGTGTTTAGGAAATTGATATAAGAATGCTGTAAAACAGTATAAAGGTCAGTTGTGGACACGTTTGCGTTAAACGTTCTGGAGACATCCGGTCGAAACGTGACTTTCGACCATCATTAGGAGGGTGACAACATTAGTTTTGCTTTGACTGACTACGTCGTTACTTTTCACTTACGACATTGTTTGAAGGTACGGCTTTACACTTACAACATTGTTAATTGCTACCGTCGATATGTTCGCGCATCTCCCGAATGCCAGCACCAGGCAGCAGACTGTAAGAGATCGCTATAATGTTGATAAAACATTGAAAGTTTTAATAATTTAGGCGGTACAAAGTTTGCTATGTCAGCTAGTGTGTTATAAATATTAAGTATGAATGAATGAACGAATATATGAATAAATATAAATGTATGAATGAATATGAATGTATGAATGAATATGAATGTATGAATGTAAGAATGAATATGAATGTCAACGCGTGAAAAAGGAGAAAGAAAAGAGAGATGGACTGGGTGAAGAATGACATAAAAATAAATAATTCGAAAGTATTATAATGTAGTTGCACATAGCAATATCGTATTATAAATAATTAAAGATATTGGTACAAAAAGAAATAACTAGATGATACATATCTAAAAATTTAAGTTGCGTCCTCTAAGAAAGCACAATAAGGCCTAAATATTTTTACATTTCAATAGACTAATAAGAATAAACGTAAGTATAAAATCTTTGACCCCTGTCTATCATCTGAGAAGCTAAGTAAAAAGTTTGTCGATCATCATAATTATGGTATATCAATTATAGGTTGCGTCAAATAATTGTTAGCATCCATAATAGTTTAATTATATTTTACGACATAAATAGTTCGTCTGTATATTGACTTTGTAATTATTGTTGCTGATTTGACTTCCTTGTCCTACCACATGGCGCTAAACGTTTTTCATTCGTTCGTTGGTTCAACTCACTCACTCGTCTCATGGGTTTGGTTAAAAGGGGAGTCAAGCAGGCATTCGGTGGTCGACCATCACAGTGAATAAACCTTGTTAACATAGTTCCTGGAGAGTATGAATAAGTTTTTAAGTCTGTAATAAACGACTTTTCGTAAACAACTTTGAAGTATTATATTTACTCATCTGGTCTTAAATAATTTGTCTTCTTTCCGGTTAAGAGACGAAGAAAACTTTCGATAATCCGGAACAAAGGTCCGAGTATCAGCTCGTTGCTCTCACAACGGCTTCAAATGGCTTCGATACCCAGGCAGGACAAATGGGTAATGAAGCAGAAAGTTATCCTTATGAAATTAATATGTAATTTGAAAGCATACCAAATTTTATTCAGGTCGCATTCATTTTATATTTATTATTTTTGGAAGGTAGCTAGTCCCAATTCAGTTTTCAAATTTCACACAATGTAAAAAATAAGTAAACTAAAATAAAAGTATAGTATTTAAAAATCACAAACAATCTAAAACTTATAATATGACTAAATCAAAACAGTCAATATCAAAGTTCAATTCTGAGAACCGAAAATATTTTTGTATGACAAAATAACCATCGGTATGTAAGTCATGAATTGCTCAAGATCGCATCGCTGACAGAAGCACGCAACGTACCGACTAATTGCCTTTAAAGTCAAAGACAAAATTATTTATTCAAGTTTGGCTCATAAGAGCTCTTATGCAGGTCAAAACTTCAATAATGATACGCAGATGATAAGATATTTGAAGGCAAGTCTGATGAGGTAGTTGAAACGTTTGTAGTAGCTTTGTGGGATTAGGTGGTTGGAAACGGTCAGTTAAGGTAAGCTAAGCATACCCCCCCGGTCAGGTCTCTACCTTGGCGTGTTGGTGGGGCTAAGTAACTAAGACGAACCTGCAGCGGGCGGGCTAAGAGGGCCCGACAAGCAGCGCCAGGAGGGTCTTAGGCAGCAGAGGCAGGAGACCCCTGCTGAGGTAGGAGGGGCGCGACCCCTGCGCCTCTCTGAGGAGGTCTTCCCGGTTTTGGCCCGGAGGACGTTGGCCGCGGGCGAGGTGTCAGACGCTGCAACCCAGGTACTGGCCCTCGCCTCTTTCTCAACAAGCGGCGGGCGTGGTGAAGATTTTTAGTGGGTAATACTGCTGGCGGTCGTGTCTGCCGGTGGTGAGTCCCACACCCCCTTTCGGTCCCCCTTTGGCCGAAAAGCAGTGCGTAAATGCACTTTGTTACAGATATAAAGAAAAAAAAGGTAAGCTAAGCATGGAAAAGACACTTGCAAGCAACGGAGCATCCCGCGTTGGGGATGTAATCCGCCAACTATACAAGCTATAACAATATTACAATTCATTTATTTTCTCTTTACACATGTACAGTATATGTAAGTTCCTTAAAAGTAAACATAAGTTACCTTCGTGAAGAGTCTAAACTGGGCTACTCTCTGTGTAGTAAAGTAGTATAGATCACCAGGCCCTCACCTTACCCGTCAATGAGTATAATTGGACACAAATAAGAGAAAAGTGAATTACTTAATTTACATTTCGTAAATAGCAAACGTAGTAGAGGACGGCCACCCACGCGATGCACCGACGATCTGGTCAAGGCGGCGGGAAGCCGATGGGTGCAGGTGCAGTGCACTCAGGATCGCTCAATGTGAAAATCTATTGGGGAGGCTTATGTTCAGCAGTGGTCGTCAGATGGCTGAGATGATGATAATGATGAAATAATTAGTGAGAAGTGTATGCGAGTGTGTTTTTGTATGTGTGTGTGTTTGTCTGAAAGTCGTGCTTGCGAGGGGTACAAAATTACAACCTAACCCTGCGAAATAAATTCATTGGATGAGTTAAGCTTTAAATATAAATAATTAAAAGTGCAATACTTAGTTTTACAGTCCAATGTTTGTGACAGGACAGGATAGTAGCTATGTTATTTGTAAGAAATGGGTATCTGCCGGTTAAGTGATCTATGCCCTCCAGTGGTCGTGCTCTTGAATCAGTTAAGTCCTGCACCAGCAAAAACTGCAAGGCTCTGTGAAAGCTATAATTCTAGTGAAATATTTCAATCTCTGTCTACGAAAACGAAAGCTTTTATCTTTACAGGACATATTGCTCCCCCCCCCCTCCCCAATCGTACACATCATATTAAAAAATCAATTTCAAATAGGAATTTATTGCCCCAAGCCGCTATGCATTGTATGATTATGATTATGCTGACATTCAGCGGTGAAACCGCCTTAAAAAAAGGAGGAGGTTAAAATGCCAGGTTGCAACTGCGGCTGATCGTAGGTGTTATCATCATCATCATCATCACAGCCATCAAAAAGTCCACTGTTGAACATAGGCCTTCCCAATTGCTTTTCAAGTCGAACGATCTTGAGCTGCCGTGGTAACTGTAAATCTGAGAAAATACATTATCATATCAAAGGAGTTATCCCGGTTGCGATTTTACGGGCCCGGGGTCCGCTATTAAAACTTAACTCTTTTGCACATTAATCGTAGCCTAATTCATCAGCAACATTAAGTCAGCGAGTACAAACTATAAACGACGTTTTGTAAACCTACTCTTAAAACATGTATTGTCAATAAAGCTTTATGCAAGTTATGTTACAACTAAATGGTGCATAAGGATCACCTGCAAGTGGTGCACCTGCCGATCAGATCAACGGACGAGGCGACGTGATTACCTATACTATTGAATGAATGAATGAATTAAAGCCACTGTACCTCAAAGGGGCGCTACAGGAACACCAGCGCTGCTGTATCAGCAGATGCAGCAGCATTACGCTGATGTATCGCCCTTTTAACAGGTTGCACACATATTTCATATTTTACTATTTGTTTAATGTTATTTGTGTTGTTATATTGTATTTTGTTCCCATTGTATGATATTGTGTTTGTTGCTTAGTCAATAAAAAATATTCTATTCTATTCTATTCTATACGTATATATGGTACAACTAACGAGCTCATTCATAGTGGAAATAGAAAAGATTTTGGCTAGAAACTTGTCAAGTTTTATTCTTCCGGCAGGATTAATGATTTGAAAATTCTCTAAAAAGTTTAGTTATTTATAGCGTTTAACATAGTATGCGGACGGCCTCCCATTTTTCTTTTTTTTAGTAATGAATTTTACACTTGAGTATTTTGCTGTCGCTACAACACCCGAGGTCAAATCTCCACATTTACATTTTTTTCTTATTTGTATTCGCTTGCTTTGCCACCCATAAAGATATAACAAAGAGCTTGAATTCTCTTTCTAATGTTAAACAATATACCTGGTAAGATTAGGTACTAACTATGTATCAGAATCGCATTAAGTAACGATTAGGTAAGAAATTGTGAAGACCATAATAAAGTCATGACAATAATGTGCGATGATAAATCACATAGCATCGAGTGACATTATGCAGCCGCAGTGATTGCTCCCCATCGCCTCTCGATCGCCTGTAATGTTGGACTTTCTCCTTCAAAGGCTGTTACGCAATATGGCGTCCGAGTGAGCTCTATGGCGTTGCAGCGGTTACGAAAGGTTTCCCGTAGACGGCTTTAGGATTGGGAAAGATTACAACAAAAAGAATTTTAATGAGGAAAGTATGGGGTCTTAGCTCAGTCATAGTCTTTTCTTTATTTTAAATAATGGCTTCGTGCGTCTAGCACATTTAGCCAGTGCCAAGTAAGTGATATATTAATAATATATAATTCATAGTAAATGAGAATGAGTAGTGATAAAGATGATAAATGGTAAACGAGATACCGTCCCCTAAGCCCCTTGAGTCCTCAGTAAAGATGTGGGACTATACTGAGATCTCACATGGACTCCTTGAGAGAAAATTTGAAAAGTGATGTTGCACTGTTTTGTTTGATTTACCAACACTCATGTATGTTCACAAACACTTAACGGTTAATAATCCACCGTTATTACACATTAATGTTAGGAATATCACAAATTTTAGAAAATAAATCAAAACTGCAGACATGACGCTTCACTTTCCCGCCAAGAAGTCCTCAGTCATAGTCTAATTACGTGTGAAGTAATCTTTGTGATGTATTAACGACAACCACATAACTATCTACATAAGAGCTCTTTTGAGCCAAGCTTGAATAAATGATTTTGACTTTGAATTTCTGTAATAATGCTGGTTATGGCAGAAGAAACATAATAATATTAATAATAATAATAATATTTATTTATTTTCTCCCATACAAATAAATAATAATAATTATTTTCTGACAATTACACCAATTATTTAGTTCCAAGATAAGTATCATTAAGAACTTGTGTTATGGATACTAAACAACGTATAAACATACTTAATTTTTTTTTTTTGTAAATATATACTTAAAATACATAGGAAAACACCCAGACCAGAACAAATATTCATGTTCATGCACACAAAGATTTGTCCTGTGTGGATACAAAGCAAAGAAACTTAATGCTACTTAAACGCATTACAAAACAACTTAAAATAAGAGGTGTACAATTTTTCCAAAGCTTGATATTATATGGGAGACTGGTGCCCAAACTAGGTAAATCCTGTGTGTGTGTCATAAAGACATAAAATAATTTAGTATATTTTTTAGAGGAAGGAAACATGAAAGTAAGATTAATGCAGTAGAGATAAGAGAACTCAGAAGTTTTCTAGGTGTGAAATTGAGTGATATGATTAGAAATGAAGTGATAAGGGCCGAAGCTGGTGTTAAAGAAAATATAGTAGCAAGAATTGAGAAAGGTATGCCTGATGATTTGGTGATGTTGAGAAGAGGAATGACTATGAAGGTGACTTAAAACCTGGCATTCAATAGACCCTTAGCTAGCAGACCTTAGCTTACGTCTTCCCAGAAAATAACCTCGACAAAAGTCACCTGGACTTAGAGAAATGGACTTTTTTGTTTACCACCTTTTACCTGTCCTTTAATTAGCAAATACATTCGTACATACAATCACGCCTGTTTCCTGAAAGGAGTAGGCAGAGGAATTATACGTATAATTTCCGACAATTTTATTAGTAGTTCCGCATAATATGTGGCGTTTCTGTTGCCGTTTACCGGGAAATTTCAAATTTTACCAGAGCTTTGGCTGTTGTTAGGCAGATGCAAGTGATGTTGGTTTGGGCTCCTAAAATGTTGGCAGGATTATAAAACCCATATAAATTGATTCTGCTGCTGATGTAGAATCTATGTCTTTAATATTTTTTACACACATTAGAAATTTTTAGAATGACATAAGACAATGACATTGTGTTTTGGATACTAAATATCGACTAAACATGCAAAAATACCATTTATTTTGTAAATACATACTTATTATATATAGGAAAACACCCAACCAAGAACCAATATTCATGTACATACACACAAAGATTTGTTTTGTGTTGTTATCGAACCCACATCCTTACGAGCGGAATGCGGATATACTCGCCACCACGCTATATTAGTCGTAAAAAGTTGCCTTTATTATCATTATAAACCACTGGGCTGTTCTTGCTGACCTAGGTTTTGGGGTAAATGAGATCTTTAAAGTTATATAAAGTCATACTTAGGTATTTTCCAGGGTCTGGAAAATATATCAAACTACCTATCTTCCCCACACTCGGTTTTAATAAATGAGTTCAGTTATCTTAGTTGACAATCACCGAAATAATTTCCACCAAACAAAAAGTATTAAAGACAGTCTTAACTTACAAAAAGTTTCTCAGAGACGTTATTTGAATGGATCAATCGCTATTCCTTAGATTATATTTTTGTTTGTCTATAGTTACAGTATTACAACTGCTAGGGTTGGCTAATAGAGATCTCCTTCCTTCTTCCTTAAGTCCACCTTTGTACTTTTGTTTTTAAATACTATTTTTGTAATGAGATTATGTTTTTATGTGCAATAAATATTTTTGAAAATATTTTTGTAATGAATTATAGCGTCGGTTGAGTGTTAATAGTGTGCCGCGGCTTTTAATGTATTACGATAACTATAAAGTCGGTGCAGATACATTCGGTTGAAGCTGTTTAATGTACCCGGGCGGTAAATAATGCAAAGTTCTGCAGCTCTTTAGTGCATGTAGGAATATTACTTCTAAGTTAAGATTAACGATCGATTGGAGATTGAAAAAAGCAATTGTTTGTATTTAAAACTGCCATGTGCATTATTTACTGACGGGAACTGTATTTCATATTAACTATTCAAAATGCTGTAATTTAGTCCGACAACAGTTTATACGTGTTGGTAGTTGGCTTCTGATCTGATGAGTGGAACAATGCACTCCTTAGTAATAAGTCGATAGAAAGAAAGAAAGAAAGAAAAAGAATTTATTCTGGGACAACATCAAAAGAAAACAGATACATTATATTTAAGTAACTACTTAAAGAGTGTCACAGAAAAGGTATCCACTCAGCATAAAGCCGATGTGTCACGAAAACGCCTCGGCGCTGGTCTTCCGTAGATCCGTAGATTCCGTAGATACATAATTCAATCATTATCTAAATGATTCGTCACGTAATACTTGCCAAGGAAAGTGTGTGATAGTTACTTGGTGTGAGCTTTAAACTCTTCGAACTAGTTCGTAGTCTAATATTTGCACAGTTCTGTGTCAATATTGACCGACGCCTTGAGGGTAAGCGTCTCAAGTGGAGTTGATTTCTTCTTAGGAAATATATCATTAAATTATTTCAAATTTTAGTTTAATGAAAGAACAATTTCAAGATTTTAAACGGTGAAATTTTGTGGCTAGTGTAATTTCTATTCACTTGATCTACTTTGAAATTCATTGCATTGATGATGATGACGATGATGATTTTGAAATTTCAATGTTAGCACCTTTGAATCATAATATCAGCTTTATGAAATTTACTGCTAAACATTAGCGTCCCCAATGATAACATTCTATTGGGGGTATTTGCCCGTAATCACCAAGCTGGGAAGGCGGATTGGTGATCGCAGTTCAAGCCAGTACGCAGATTGACGCTGCTGCCCATCGTCAGGTAGGATTTCTCTTCGTCGACTCATACGATTCCCATGAGATGAGCAGATGAGCAGTGAGGAATGTTTGGAACATCATCATCAGCTAAAACTTTTCAATATTTTTTTAGGCTATGTTAAAATAGGTACCATTTATTTTAGCATTAGGTTGTTCATAAAAATTTAACAACAAGCTTCTTAAATTAATGTTTGTAGAGTAATATAATCTGCGTGATACCTTAACTACATAATTATATTAGTTTATTTGTACAGTAGGCATTAATGTGATGAATATAGGTTAGTGCTAAATTAACCATTTACAGTTAATAAATCAGGTTTTTTCTTTTGTTTGCAGAATGTGGTG
The DNA here is from genome assembly GCA_949126915.1 of Musotima nitidalis. Lineage (NCBI taxonomy): Eukaryota > Metazoa > Arthropoda > Insecta > Lepidoptera > Crambidae > Musotima > Musotima nitidalis. Next base: position 1,284,678 of record OX421423.1, on the reverse strand, counting down.
TTCCTCTTCGGAGACACACTCGGCAGCCGCGGGAGAGGACTGCCAGCCAACTGCGCATCATCAGGGGTCGGGAGTCCAAACGAGGAGCCTGGCCTTGGCAGGTAGCCACAAATATGTTCTAGGTCTTTGTCACAGTCACAATCTATTATTCAAAATGTTCGGCTCAATAAAGCTCTGGACTTACAAACGAACGAGCTCATTATATGCGGGTAGAAGCTTGATAGTAGAAAAACGGGCAAGAAAATTGTCAAGGTTAGTTTTTTCCCCGCCAGTTACAGGAAAATGTACTTAATAATAAAACAATTGGACAAGTCTACAAAAACCTTTCCTTTTATTTGTTCCTTATCATTAACCAGCTCCTCTTTTGATAGCCACTGCCTGGACCTCGAACATTCTGTCTCGTTTTTTGATATAATCTCAAAATTCTAACTTACTTAATCTTTTTAGTATCTTCCAAAATTGCAAAAGCAGCCTTTTGTCGAGATTAGCACTATTCTACAACCTTGTGACAGTTATTGGCCGTCATTCCAGCCTATTAGATGATGTTTAATCCGAGCTTACTCATAAATTTACCTTGGTAATAGTTCTGTTGTCCTAACTGCCTTAATATTCAGTGATCGGAGTAGGTAGGTAGATCTAGTTTGGTTTATTAACCGCAAACGTTTATATTAATACGGACATTCTCTCAGATTCCATCTGAAAATCCGAGGCTGGAAACAATTATACACAAGCGAATGAAATGTGTGAGCGATGAGAACTTTTTGCAATGTATTCCCCATTTTTTAGGGAATATCCTTAGTTTTGCAACGTATATTTCGTATTTATAAAAATAGCTCTACCAACTCCTATCACCTTTAATAATGTTTCAGGTATCTCTCCAGCTCTTGCATCCCAACTACGGGCTGATCGGCCACTGGTGCGGTGGCGTCCTGGTGCATCCTTTGTGGCTCCTCACCACTGCCCACTGCATTCATAAGTATTAACACCTTTGTCTCCTCTATCTTTCTTGTAGAAGGTATATTTATTGTCAATATCAGATGTTGCATTATAACCTTCGCCTATTCTATTTAATTCTTCGTATGTGTCTTTGTTGTCATTATCAAATATGGCATGGATAATGGAACTTATAGTGTACTTATAGTCCGTTCAATTTAGACATTAAATTTACGTACAGTCTAATTTGACCGGACTATTAGTAACTGCAACTGAATTATTTATCGCGAAAAATAGTTGAATATTATGTGCTAATATTATATGCTGAATGGTGATTTGTTTATTACGATTTCATGCCACACCTCTGGTCTAAAGTTAGATTGATTTCTAGAAAAGGAAAATAATCTGATTTGACTTCAAAATAATTCGGGGTGGTTGTAAGACGGAATTAATTACATCCAGTGTATGTATTCAATCGCTATTGTTATTATTATTATTATCTTAGTTACAAAATTTGGTTTGTCTATAATTTATAGATTTTATTCGTAGTCCATAGTTTTAATGTGATCACGATTGATAATGATAACAGATAGTGATGTAAAATTTTAATGAAAAGTGCTATGTAATCCTTACATTATTTTTAGATAAAATTCATTCATAGGTTTTCTATTTGCATGTTCTCGAATTGAGAATTGAATGGCAATTATAATCGATGAAATCGAAAAGCGATTTATACCGCCCATTAAAACTATTAAATTTTTAATTTTAACAACAGGGATACAAAAATAGTACTATAACCATTTTACTTTTTTATAAACCAGTACATATTATACATTGAATACTTGTTACACTTTTTCAGCTGTTACTTAATATTACAAGTTTCAATAATTGTTAGTTCATGGTTGTTATTGTAAAGACGCAGTTTTCTGAAAGTAAGCACACGAAAGGTCATCTATTTTCTCAACGCTTTCGCTCGCAGTACAGTCAATTAGATTTGACTTTTCGCCAACAAATATTTGCAAGCAACTTTTTCTTGTGAAGTAATTTACCTTCATTGCCACGAATAAATCATTGGAAACTTAAACTTTGCATATCCTTGCCAGATTGTATTTGCTACCATTACTGGACATATCTTTTATAGGAATTATTATAAGCTCACATTGGAAAGAATAGATTTTGCTTCAAAAATACTGACTGAGTTAGTATTTTTGATTTGCAATAAATCGTATTGGTTAGATTGGAAAATTTAATAATTTTGATCACACGTTATGTGCAAGGAGAGCTGATTTATATATAAAACTGCGTTTGCTATATATTATAAAGCAGAGGATACACAGATGTGAAACTTAAAACTAAACAGTGAGTCTCTCATTGCAAATCCTTAAACAGTACACACACTCCTCTCACAAACCATGTTGAGAGAAGTCAATGCTGAATGCAGTTAGGCGGAGACAGGTGTGTGGCATCCTGTTGTTAGAATGTTCAAGCCTATCAGGCCTTATCCATTAAATATAGTGATAACCGGGACCAATAGCTTAACATGCTACCGTGAGGTGCGGGAACTTTAAATCTTTTACCACAGTGCTAAACTTCGGAAATCGGGTCTGATCACTAAACATACATACATTCATAATGTCACGCGAAAGAGTTCCCGTAGGGGTAGGCAGAGATCACATCCTTCCACTTGCTACGATCTTATTATTATTATTAATTAACAGGCAGGCAGTTTGAAAACTGATTGTGCCTGTATCCAATTCATCTGCATCTAGTTCCTCTTAACTGGTTGCATGTGTTTGTCCAGCTTGTTCTTGAATGAATTGACAGTGGGAGCTGACACTACATTTGCCGGTAGCTCGTTCCACTGTCTCACTACACGGTTGCCTAAGAAGTGCTTATGTGGGTTTTGGTAGATAAGCTAGTGCAAAGTTTGAGGTGATGGCCTCTTAGGTGGATATTGTCGCTATATGTGAATAGTTTGGCATCAAAAAGAAAAGAAAGAAAAAGAAAAAGTGTTTATTTAAATATTAAAATCATGACAACAAATACTTAACATCTGCCAAACTGTAAAACAGTTTGTTGGCAGTTGTAGCTCCCAAAAAAAACAGTCACATTATACTTATACAATGTATATACACTTCTTCACTATTAAACAAATTTCGAAAATAATAAGTATACATCATCCATCATTAACTATATATATCACTACGTAAACTATCAAGGTCTTCAATGTTATAGTTTTTATGTAAAATCTTGTATGTTTCAATTTTCACTTTTAGCTTCATTCACACTCATTAACCTCTTTACACATGCACGTCGGTTTAGGGTACTTTTAACCTGCCCTTTCTCCAAAATTTTCTGAATTTGGTCATGGAAGGTCTTACGTGGTCTTCCCCTCCCAACACTTCCAATCACTTGTCTATCATAAATCACTTTCGTTAGTCTACTTTCATTCATCCTCTCAACATGACCAAACCATCTAAGCATACCTTTCTCAATTCTTGTCACTATATCTTCTTTTACTAAAATACTTACAATAAAATATTCCCAGTGAACTGTTCAACCTGCCGATACCAGCACTGTGGACTGCGGTGCTGGGAGAGTGGGACCGAGCCGAGCAGCGCGGCGCCTACGTCCCAATCGAGAGGATTGTGCTACATCATCGCTTCCACAACTATCAGCATGACATAGGTTTGGAATCATTCATTGTATCAAATAAGATAAGATAATAATTTATTTGAACCACAAACACACACATGCAAAAACAGACAAAAACAGGAATATTTCAAAAAATTTAACAAAATTCAAAAAGATTGGGTTGTAGTATAAGTTTCCTGGCGAGGTTTTCCCAACAGATTTCAGCATGTAGTTCTTCAAAAAGGCGTGAGTCGTTTATTTCGGCTACGCCCTAGTGATGCCTGTAGTTTCGCAAGCGTTTATAGGCTGCGGTTAATGAATATACACTATGGTATAAAAATAGTATCAGCTTGTAGCATATAAGCAGTGCATAAACGATACTAGAAAAAGGTCAGATACTCATGAGTGAACTTAATCTAGTAACATTTAGCCTTGGTAATTAATCCCTAAGGTCAATTCGAGTACATTAGTTTTAAGTAAATTGTTAGCCGTTTCACTGTCATCCGCTATATTCAATTCACCTAATATAACCAAAAAGTTCAGACTTTCTTATTTTCATTTCAGCTCTGATGAAAATGACGAAAGCAGCTGACGTCAGTACTGGCAGCAAGATCAGAACCATATGCCTACCGCCATTTGAACCTGTCACCTACGGCGAGGAGAAAATTTCCTCTTTATATTCAAGACCAGCTCATAGTGATCCTGTTAGAAGGAAGGCACCAAAACCAACCAAACCAAACCCTGATACAGCCGTGAAATATTTAGAGAAACTGAACAATATCACCAAAAATTTGTTTTCTGGTTTCACCAATAAGAAACATAAAAATTTGAGATACAACGTTAGAGTAGCCAATGAATCTCACAGACAAGCTGATCGAAAACCAGTTGAAGACGCACTCAAGAGTGAAGATGACAGAAGAAAAAGTGATTTAGTATATGACAGTGCCACATTAGATAGTGTAGTTAAACTAATTAGAAACCAATTAGCTAAAGATGTTCGTGTTAGTACTAATGCTAGGAGTGATAAAAAGCTAATGTTTGGTGAAGAAATTGATCCTTTTATTGATGACAACAATGGAATAGACTTTAAAGACGAGTGCTATGCTACAGGTTGGGGTAGAGAACAGACAAATGGAACCTTAACTGATGTCCTGCTAGAGGCAGAGGTGCCAGTGCTACCATTGAATATCTGTAGAGATAAATATTCGTTGACACTTCCTTTGAATGAAGGTCATCTGTGTGCTGGAAGCACGGATGGCAGCACGGGCGCATGCGTGGTAAGTTTATTAATATAATTGCCGCATTTAATTCAGTAATTTTTAACCACAGATGCAACATAAGAAACTGGAGTTCGCTGATTATTATTTTTAATCATAGAAAGTTTTTATTCGTGTACGGAAATAAAACACGAACACGTTAGTTTGCTTATCTGCGATCTGGCAAATGTATCAGACAAGTCGGCGTCTAATGTGATCAGATAAGGGGTCGCATAAAGACAGACGTCTGTCCATCTGTCTGTCTCATTGGATTAAACGCCGAAACTATCTAAATTAAGATTTGTAACTTTCGTTGTTGGATAATCAAAAATAGTATAACACAAGAATCATTTCGACGTTTATAATAGTCACTTTCTATATTGATGCAATGATCTTGTCCAAATAATTTTTAGAATTTCATATTGCTATTTGCACATAGAGTGTTGTTAACCATTTACAGTAAGCTTAAATCTAGGTTTGTTCTCTATAACAACTGGCTCGAAGTGATTTGGTGGGGTTTGGCAGTTTTTGAGACAATATCATCATCCCAGGCCTCCTTTCAGAAATCAAGGTAATAGGGATTTCGAGCGTACTCCAGCGAGCACCCAGGGGTCTTAACTTACATTCCGAAGCACGGAAGCGCTTAATAATTCTTGCTGTACAAACTGTTAGCCATCCAAGCCGTATTTATTTATTTATTACTTCAAATTTATATAATGTCGAGGTTTGGATCTTCTGAAGGAATTTATTTTGTTAAATTTCAGGGAGACAGTGGAGGTCCCTTGCAGTGCCGGACCAGAGGCCGCTGGGAGCTGCGCGGGCTGACGTCTTTCGGCTCTGGTTGCGCCAGGCGAGGGGTCCCTGACGTTTACACCAACATCGCTCACTATGTCTCATGGATATATGCCCATGTTTACGCCACTTAATGATCTATTAACACTGAGAGATACTTCACGATGCGTTGTTCAGCGAGCGACTGTTGCTTGTTTTACTATTGAAAGATTTGGTATATTGCGGCAATCGTCGGAGGTCGAAATTCTTTTGTCGAAGCCGTCGTTTCGACCTGGCCTTTAGTGTGGAAGAAATTTGTTGTAAGTTGAAATCATAATGATAATCTACTGTCTATTTAAACCTGTCTTTCAGTCTGAGAGCATTATTAATGATATTTGATTTCCTAAGAAAGTACCTACTGAGGAAAAACTGTAGATAACGTTGTATAAGTTCATTTCTCCATAGTATGAAGTTGTGATAGTCGCCTACTAGATCGACTAACTGTATGCGTTGACTAATGAGACTGTTAAGTTACGCGGGAAAGATAATAAGGAAAATCACTGTTGTCTAAAATGTTTAAGCCCTTTGTATGATGAGATGATGAAGTAGCGTCTGGTGGCATCGCTCACAACACATAAAATCGGATCGGACATGTATTATTGTGAGAATAGAGTTTTAATTATCTAGTTGTTGCGTGACTTTACAGGCATACTTTTGTGTAATTCGAATTATACAAGGTCTTCTCAATAAATTTATAAACATCTTCCAAGTTTCATCATCCTCATCATCTCAGCCATCTGACGTCCACTGCTGAATATAGCTCTCCCCAATAGATTTCCACATTGAGCGATCCTGAGTTGCCTGCATCCAAGTTTTAAATATCCAAAATATATTTAAAAATTAGAATTATATTGCCAGTAGACGTAATATCAACGATTTTATTTTCACATCATACTTATTTTAATTTTATCATCTCAGCTAATTCATTAATACATTCACGTCTGTTTCTCCGAAGTGTACAGTGGCATATTATACAACCACACTTCGCCAATTATACGTTGGTCCACGTTATAGGTGGCGAGCCTATTGCCGTTTGCCGGGCACTGTTAAGTTCGCCAGAGTCTCGGCAGGTGAACCACTTGCAAGTGAGGTTGGCTTGGGCTCCTTAGGTCTTAGTAGGATCCCTATACACCTTATATAAATAAAAATTATATTGCCCATAGACGTAATGTCAATGATTTCTAGCTTCACATCATACAAAATTTAATTTTATTATCTCAGCTTATAATGTCTCATTTCAGAGCCCAGGCCTCGTATCTAAACCCGAGTTGAGATGGGACATTATATGCCATTAACTAATTACATTTGATAAACAGCATGCCAACAATTATTCTGTTGAAGTTTTAAATCACAATATTTACAGTTACCAATACATAAGCGTTAAGCAAATATTTTGGACTTGAAGATTTCTGTCAAGGATTTTATTATTTAATTGATTTTGTAAACCAGTGTATAAAATGTTTTAAGGATGTAAGTTTGATTATTATATTTCTGAGCACCTTTAATCAAAATATTTAATTTAACATTATACACTTTTTTAAAGTCGTGTTTCGACAAGTTTGTATAAGTTATGTGATGTATCCGTTCTTGGGACTAAGGTCTAAATATACTTCTTATAATACTTGTCCAAGTTACAAATACTTGTCTTCCTTTTAAGAATCGAACCAGTGACTTTTGATGCAAAAATCGAGCAGTAATTTTCTATAATATCTGTCGCATTTTATTTAATAAAATTAAGTAGATTAAAATATTTTTTACCAATAAGTACCACATAACGATTACCATTTTGTAAATAATAATTTCTAGTCTTTTATTGTATTTTTGAATTTTATTTATCTAAGATTAAACAAATATTTTTTAATTAATTGTTATTAGTTATATATTTTTTTAATATAACTCGACCCATATCCACTCAAAGACCTGTGATTATTATAGTTTTTAAGTAATATTATTTTGTGTGAACACTCCATTAAGTTTTGTATTTAAAAATTAATTTTATTTTGTATGTTTTATGAATTCTTTTAAATGTTTATTTATATGGATAACCACGTTATTTTATTTTACTAAATTCTAATTCGCCTGTTAGATCTAGTTTATCAAGGATCGCAGAAAACTATTCCCAGATATTGATTTCTTAAAAATTGAGAAAAGTGTAGATATATTAATATACGAGGTATTAATAAGTTAAAAAATAAATTAAGGGAACGGGACATAGATGAATTCTGGAATAAAAACTTAAGCTACGCACTTTTATCCAAATAATTATCTTCTTGATTAGTTTGTCTTTGACTAGCTGACATAATATTGGTAAAATTAGAAAGGATTCAGGAGAATTTATGAAGGTCTGTATACCTCTCGCTTCTGAGGTTTTTCAAGGTTTAAATTTCTAGATAAAGAAAATGAAACAAAACATGATAAAAAATAAAGCCATCCATCTATCCAGAGAGTCATCTAGTGGTATTGACAAAGAGAGGAATCATAAGAAAAACATTCACACATAAAAGTATTTTATTGCACTATTGAAACTATGACAACGCACCAATAGATTACATAATGAGTCTAAAACCTTACAACACAATTATGTCCAAGTTTAGAAAGTAGGTATTCCTACATTGTAATTCTAGTACCAAACTAATGGACATATTTAAAAGAGCATAGCCTGTGAGTTTCTTGCCAGTTCTTCTTACAGAGCGGTGGCTCGGAACTGGCACTTAGATTCACTTACACTTAATTATTTTTTGTTTTTAAATGGTTTTTTTGCATGTAAGTGAATCTAAGCTTCGTGATTTAGTGTAATATTATTTCGATTGTATTTTTTTTTCATTTGTAATCATGACGTTTTCAAGTACTATGTATAATAGTTTATGAAATAAATAATTTTTTTACTTTACTTTACTTTACAAAGGACAGAATTAACTAACTGCCCTAACTACTTATACTAATATCACAATAATATGTAGAGTACCAGGAATGTTAAAGGTTATAATGATATGCTCCCATTACGATCATAAATCAATAAAAGACTTCCTCCAGTGAGGAAGTTTCTCCATGAATAATTCCGGTTTTACCGGTTTTATACGAAGCGCTTTTGATTCCACGAAACCGGAAAGAAAGACCTGGAATGGGTGAGAATTTGTGTGGCATTTGGTCTTGGTTCTCTATTTCTATAGCCATACAGTGCCATCTACCACACACCTACTACGATAGTTGCGGGAAGTCCCCGCTTACAACTAGGAGTGGCTAGGGACGACCCTCAGCGCCCACCTACCGTCTGAAGCAGGTCCTTACCGGGCATTTCTTTTTCGGGAGGTTCCCGCACATGATCAGACGATAGGAAATGTCTGGGTGTCACCACTGTAAGGATCGATCGAAGCACACGGTGGAGTACAAATCGCGATCTGCGATTACTGATCTGATCACGTAGCTGCAATGCTGACGACCGATATGGCGTGGAGGTCAATATACCTGCACTTCACTCGAGAGGTCGTGGGTTCGATTCCCACACAGGACAAATCTTTGTGTGCATGAACATGAATATTTGTTCTGGTCTGGGTGTTCTCCTATGTATCTTAAGTATGTATTTACAAAAAAAAAAGTATTTATGTATGTTTATCCGTTATTTAGTATCCATAACACAAGTTCTTAATGATACTTAACTTGGAACTAAATAATTGGTGTGATTGAAAAAAAAAAAAATATCGGCGGCGGCAACCTTCAATACGCAGTGCGACTACGTGCTGGAGTCGTTTCGTAGATTCAATCTTAATAAATATTACAGAATAAGCCATAACATAAGTTTGAGGCCTATTATTAAACAATAAAAACCCCACGAACTATTTCCTACATTCTATGAGATTTTAAGCAAGTATTTGTTTTGTCATTCTCATGAAAATAGATTTCTTTAGAACAGTTCGTTCCATTGTTGATACCAAAACTTTATATGCCTATTTTATTTTAAGATTGCTGTCTGTTTTAGCTTTTTCTTGGTTTTCATTTTCACTTAACTTACAGTAATAAGTATACATATTACTGTAAGTTAACTGAAAATTATTCTCTTATATCCAATCTATGAAATCCTATGTCTTACAATGGCTCTTTCCAGCATATGAAGATGGCTCTTTCCAATACATGAAGACATATTGATAAAACCATTAAATCATAAATTATCATTTAAAAATACTTAAAGCATCGATTACCACCAACTATAACTGACTCAGAATCTTCAGCTATTGAAATTGGCTTATAAAATATCTACTTAGTGAATAGTGATTATATTATTTTGAGACCTTGTCAAACTCATATTTTAATGGTCATGAATGTCTGAAGCAAATCCAAATTATTCAGTAGGTTAATTAATAACGCCAATTTCGTTTTATTTGGCAAACAATCGGTTTTCTAGCACCCTGTGTTCGTCTGCCAAAAGTAATTATATTTTACAGATTTTTTTAATTAATCTGTAAAATATTACTTTATAAGTGATGATATAGTCTTGCCTTAGAGCTATCTAAGCGCAGGCCATTTGGCCTAAAGATACAAAAATATAAGTTATAGTTTGCCTAAAGTCGTTACTATTAGGAATTATTATAAGTTGAAAATAATATTTACCTATCTATCTATCAATCAAACCGTATCATTTTCTGCAATAGAGAGTAAAGATAAAGTAGGTTTGCTCAGTATCTCATTATCGTTGAAAGCTATACTATCAGAAATATTATTGTTCTCAGCTATCGCTTTCCTTTTGTCTTCAATTATACTGTATGTGGGTTTCCAAAACCGGTAGAAGCCGCTGATACCGATTACGAAACCGGTAATGAAGAGCAGCACTTCGACGGTGATAATTAGTGGCGGGGCTATGACCAGACGTAGCCGGAGAAGGTTCACAATTTCTGGAGGTGGCTCCTTGCAATACTGTGGAGCAATAAACAAAGTATATTTAATTCATCATCATTATCTACAGTCAATAAATGACTCGTCTTTCTACTGAGCACGTGCCCCTCTTACAAGCCAAGGTGAGGGAACCAAGAGGGATACAAGCCATACGAACCTGTAATCGGTCCCAGACGCAATAGAAAATCTATTATTTGTCGGTCATTTGGCGCTTAAAGACTTAATTAACTGCTTCAAAAACACGAACTAGCTTAGATGGTCAACGACAAGGTTATTATTATTTAAGTCTTAGGATGAGTGATTCTAATCATGGCATTATGTATGTTATTTATAGTAAGTAGTAGTTATTTCCTTCTTTTATTTTAAACCTTGTGACTGCAGAACACAGGTTTTGGTAGACTTGTCAAATTGTTTTACTACTAAGTACATTGTCTTGTAACTGGTGGGAGAAAAAACTGATCTTGACGATTTTCTTGCCCGTTCTTTTACGATTAAGCTCCCTCCCGCAGTAAATGGGCGCGCTAGTTTTTAAGTTTTGACGTTCATAAGAGCTCTTTTGAGCCAAACTTGAATAAGTGAATTATGTTTTTTTTTAATTTTATCTTTAAAATGAGAAAGGCGTGAATGAATATGAAGCTCTGCCTTGATTCAGAAGGGTATATGGTCGTCAGTAACCCTAAGATCTATCTTAGCCCCATTGTACAGATTAGAAAAATTTAAAAGCATAACGCCTGACGCCTGTTGACCGTGTTGGAATATTAACTGAATAGGTTCGTCTCACTTTGGTTAGTATAATTATTATTTTGCGACAGTTTACCTTCCCATTATCAAATTCTTGGCCTTGGTTATATTTATTTATTTATATTTAGGTACACGGACAGATTATCATCATTAAAAATTAAGTACGACTAAATTAAAAGAAAAGAAAAAATAAGGCTAGACAATAATCCACAATTAGTGTACACAGCATGACTTATAAATTAAAAGTAATTAAAAAAAATGCTAATATCTAACAATTAAATACTAACGGTAAAATATAACAAACAATATAATATAAACAATAACTACACACGGGAAAAAAAAAACAATATCAGGAAAAAAACTATATTATTTTCTGATATTGTTATAAATTGCCTTCTGTATTTAATTTTATTATTTGGCAGCTTACTAGCATATATGTCTGATGAGAGTAGCAATTTTTCTAAATCTGACTGGTTAACGACCAACATCATACTCAAGTTTGTCGTAATAATGTATGAAAGCCTTTTAGAAGCAAGTAAAAACCGAATTATAAGGTATCTGTAGTAAAATAAATTACATTTTACATTTACTTCTGCTACTTGACTGTGAAAGCAAATTAAATAAACTCCTATTTGTTTTCTATTAGCAAAATTGTGTAAGTAAGTTTGTACTCCACTTACAGGCTCAAGCCGAACGGAGGCAGACATGTGGTACATGAATAAATTCACGCCTGTTTCCCCGAATGGGTAGGCAGAGGCACATTATACGCCCACACTTGGCCAATTATCCCATACAACTATTTAGTTTACAACTGCTAGAGATCTCTTCTAGAGATAAGTCCACCTTTGTACATGTTATTTTATATACTTCATGTGATACTTAAAATTATTTTGTGCAATAAAGGATTATTATTAATTTTATAGTTAGTCCCACGTAATAGGTGGCGACCCTACTGCCGCTTACCGGGCACTGCTATGTTCGCCAGAGCCTCGTCCGTTGATCGGCAGGTGCACCACGTGCCCCCCCCCGACTGGTCTCCACCTTGTCATGGTGGGGGGGCTGAGTACCTCCCGGTAGGGCGCAGGAGGCGCTAGGGAAAAGGCAACTCCCAGAGACCGACGACTCTGGGTGCCCTTAGTACTGACTACCGGGGGGGAAAATAAGAGGGACCTGTGGAGGGCGCAGTGGGCGGGCCAGGAGGGCCCGCTCAGCAGCGCCAGGAGGGTCTAGGCAGTGGGGGCAGGGGGCCCCTGCTGTTTAACCATGGACCCTCTGGGAAGTCGGCCACACACGCTATGGTCGCAAGGGGAGGTAGGAGGGGCGCGTCCACTGCGCCTCTCTGAGGAGGTCCTCCCGGTTTTGGTCCGGGGGACGTTGGCCGCAGGCGGGGTGTCAGAAGCTGCAACCCAGGTACTGGCCCTCGCCTCTTTCTCAACAAGCGGCGGGCGTCGTCGGAAGATTTTTAGTGGGTATTACTTGGCGGTCGTGTCTGCCGGTGGTGAGTCCCACACCCCCTTTCGGTCCCCCTTTGGCCGGAAGGCAGTGCGTAAATGCATTATGTTACCGACGTGTAAAAAAAAAAAAAAAAAAAGGTGCACCACGTGCAGGTGAGCTGGCTTGGGCTCCTTAGGTCTTGGTAGGATCCCTATACACCGTACACGGTATGTGGTGCAGACCAATAAATAAGCGTAGTTTACTATCACATTTGAGTGTGATAGCCGGAGTGAACGACCTGATGTTCCTTGCGAAGCACGGAAGCTCTCAATATTAAATACCTCGGTGAGTTATGCTATACTTTGGTGAGCATTTCTGACTACCTTGTATGATATTTTTGTACCTAATTAAACACTTACCAAGGAAAGCCACAGGAACGGAACCATTTTATCCTTAAAGGGTCTTGTGATGGGGTTGCCAGATGACATTCTGACTGCCAGATTCACTTGCATTTTAGAGAACAAGGACAGCGGAACGCCTAATGTCTGGAAATGGAAACCAGCTAATTTATAACATAAACCTACAAACACTTCATTTGATAATAGGATCTTTCCTGAGCAGTTGACAGGAACATGGTTGATTTTTAGTTACTAAAAATCTTTTTTCGTTTTACTCACGGCAATATGATTATCTATCTTATGTGTATGTTATTATTGCTAAAAAGAGTTATGTCTTATTTTCTTTTAAATCTTGTGACTGCAGAACACAATTGTATGTACAATATTATGTACTTGTATTGTACAATATTATGTACTTTTATTGTAACTGGCGGGAGAAAAAAACCAATGTTGACGATTATCTTGCCCGTTCTTTTACGATCAAACTCCCGCCCGCAGTGAATGGGCGCGTTAGTTTATAAGTATGACATTCATATGAGCTCTATTGAGCCAAACTTTAATAAATGAATTTTGAATTATGAATTTTATTCATAAAATGAAAAGTCAATTTCAAATGTGGGAGATGGGACTATTCCATCTTTTGGTTCACGTCCCAAAATCACACTTGATAGAATTGTACCTCAGAACCACATAGCACCTAATTGGGGTCCTGAGTTTCAATGGATGCTAATAAAGGTCAAACGATGCTCACCAGAGCTTTGTAATGAAATTTAGCTTCGACATAAATAAATATGGACGTAAAGATAGACACGTATTAAACCAGTAACCGTAAATCGTACTCACAGGTTCGATGTCGAAGGTGGAGCCATGGATGTTTTTGTCAGGGTGCATGCCCTCGTAATGCTGCTGCTGATCTGGTGCTGCGTCCAGAAAGTGTGGCTTCGATAAGGCTATGGGGAAACCTGCAAATGTGACAACAACGGCTGTACCGTCCGAATCCGTACCGAGGAATCTGCCGAAAGCCATAGATTATTTATGACCTTGGCAGACAACTGAAGCGCCTAATTAATTAAATGATTATTATTTGCGTATAGATGACACATTTTTACTAAATAAATAAAGATAAAATCATTAATAATTAAATATAAAATATATATTAATACATACTAATAATTTGTAATATAATTTAATTTAAAAACACAGATAGAGACCGTATAATATTACGTCAATCAATCCTTCGAAATTGGTGTCTAAATGGAGAACGCCATCTTGTATCAAGTTCCATGTGTTCGGCGGTACGACAGAATCAATTCGAAATTGATTTAGCATAATAATCGATTACCAGCAAGTTTGGCGGTAGGCCCCCAGATCTACCCAAACCTAAGCATTTTGTCCCCTTATCATTATTACACCTCAGGATATTAACTTTGTGAAGTTAAGTAGTTAAGTTAAGTAGTGTGCTACTAGGGTTACATTTCCTAATTTGTCCTGGTTCTGCGTGTTGGAACAAAATCCAATCCTCTCGCACCTTGGTTTGTGCGAGGAGGCCCGTGTTTAGTAGTCGGACGTTATGTTGGGAGAAGATGTGAGAAATTCTGATAATTTCCTCACGCAGACCCAGTGAAGATTGGCGGTGGCAAGTAAGTGGCGTATTGTAGTTTTTAAAACTTGGCTTACGAAAAAAATCAATGTCAGTATAGCTAAAGGTTTGACAATTACAAAAGCAATTCAGTTTACGATTTTCGTTGGTAAATTTTGAGAGAGTGGTTTTTTTAGGAGACTGGACATATTGTAAGAAAATTCGTTTTGGAATAACTAATTTTTGAGAAAAAGCTATCGATAAAAAATTACATATTGCAATTACATATTACAAAAATTATATACAATTGCGAAATACTGCTATAAATATACATACAATTTTAAGAATAACATATCATAGGGGTTACTTTCCACATCAAGCTATATGATGGTATAACTACTTATTTATTTATGTATGTACGTGTGTATTCCACGAAAAATTACAATTTTACAAATAAAAATCTTTAGAACTAAGGTACAGAATCTAGATTGTAATTCAAATTTGTGTGTAATAAGCAAAACATGATAAAAGACGTGTTACCTCAAATACAAGGCTTATTATAAAGATCTACTTAAGATGCTACTTCAGAGGTGTGATTGGTACGACCTAAACGTAACGTAACGTAACATAACATTTTTAAACACTTTCTTTGTACCTTCTCTATTTCATCTATATGTATTTTATAGTTCGGAGACCAAATAGGGCTGCCAAATTCTAAAATACTTCTGATAGAGTATAAAAAAGGTAAAGTACGGAGCTAGGCCTTTAAAAAGCCTAAACTACTGACTATGATGGTGAATTCTCTTACCATAGTAACAGTTGGAGACGTCGACGAATCCGTCGGGGATGCAATTCTCCGAACACTGACAGGCATATGGCGAGGTGCTGTTGAACGCCCCCTCGTCCATCACGAAGCTGCCAAACATATCAATAACAAATAAACTGTGTATAATATACAACATGGCACAGAATTAACGCACACCCTCAGACACCCCAATTAGAATATTTAATTATAATTAAGAAACATGCAAAATAATTTTACTTTTATTTAATTAAATATGGTTTATTTAAGTTACTTGTTATACTCATCGAGGGCAAATCGTATGGGCATATTAGCGCTTTAGCCTACCGACCTACACACACAGAGAGACACGCACGCACACATCGCTTAGCACCGAAAAGTGCCGCAAAAAAAAAAAAAAATAAAAAAAATAAAAAAAAATATATATTATTTTTTTTATATTTTTAATCGATTGAGTAGCCGATTTATAACAAACTACTTTCTTGGTGTAACCCTTATTATTTTACATGTTGTATATCAGCCTATTTTTTTTCAGTTCTCTCCTTTGCGACAGGTTGTCTTCAGATTGGTATTTTCCTTGTACAACATTATTTCTGATTTGTAATTTGTAAGTTTTTGTCAATAAAGAGTATATCTATCTATTTTCATATTAAATAACCTGATGGATGGATGATGGAAAGTGATAGTAAAGTAAAGTAAAAAAAAAATTATTTCATAAACTATAATACATATTACTTGATAACGTCATAATAAAAAATAAAAAAAAACAATCGAAATATTATTACACTAAATAACGAAGCTTGATCCACTTACATGCAACAAAACAATTTAAAAACAAAATATAATTAAGTGTAAGTGAATCTAAGTGCCAGTTCATCGTTGACTAAAGACGCTCGCAATTCCAGTTATTTCTTTTAAATAATTGCCTTGTGCGTTTAGCACATTTAGCCAGTGTCAACTACGAGATATATTAATTATACATAAATCATAGTAAATAAGAATGAGTGGTGCTAAAAATGATAAATGGCAAATGAGATGCCCTCCCCTAAACCCCTAGAGTCGTCAGTAAAGATGTACTATACTGAGATCTCATAGGGACTTCTTGAGAGAATTTAAAAAGTAATGTTGCACTACTTTGTGTGATTTCCCAAAATTCATGTATGTTTACAAACACTTAACGGTTAATAATCCACCGTTATTACACATTAATGTTCGAAAAACCACAAATTTTAGAAAACAAAACCCAGCTACAGGCATCATGCTTCACTTTCTTGCCAAGAAGTTGCAATTTCAGTTCTAAGCGCTTTAATGACCCTTTATAAATCGTTTCACGCATCTTCTTTAAAGAAAACCTCGCCTATTAAACCTTTTTTAAAGCTATAAACAATGTCGATACTACTCATTTTGTTCTGGTTATCCCGAGTGTTGTGTGTTATGCTTGGGTTGCTGTTTGCAGTTTATGGGCGTTCGACTATAAAAGTAGTTGAAGTAAAAGTAGTTAGGACCATCAAAATTCAGTAGTATAGGGATTCTGCCAACATCTAGGGAGCCCAAGTGGACCTCACAAGCAAGTGGTACCCCTGCTGATCAACAGAGGAGGCTCTGGCGAACGTAACAGATCCTGGCAAACGGCAATAGGCTTGCCACCTATGGTTACCAACGATGCAATTGGCGAAGTGTGGGCGTTTAATATGCCTCTGCCTAATGTATAAATAATTTATTGATTCAGGCGTTACTTTGAGGAAATCCATTGTAAGCAAGTGATGGATTAAAAATATCTTTGTAACAATTCCCGCGCTACTATAATTACCCGAAAAATCGAGAAACTATTCAACACGACACGTGTTTCGCCTGTGTAAGGGCGGGAAATTATAGTAGCGCGGGAATGTTACAAAGATAATTTTAATCCATCACTTGCGTATGTATGTATGTATCCAAATTAACTCTTTGATACTTTTTCCTTACATTATTTTTTTATATGAAAAGTAAAATAATGTGGCCTTACCGATAAGAGTCGAATCCATAATCGTTTCGTTCTTCGTTATAGGAGAACGGGTAGATCCTACAAGCCTGTCGTCTAAAGATCGGAATGGTACTGTTCTTGAGGACATTCGGAGACACCATGAAGCCTTCATAAGTCCCCCTTGCCAGATTACATGGGGTGCTGGAAAATATTGTAACCTTATTTAATTAAAAATATATAGTTATTCAATAAAAGTAACAATGAATTTTTTTGCTATGGGTGCACTTGTATTATCGCCTGCAACATACTATAATTGTAAGCTGATTTAAGAAATATAATATTTACAATAAAAATAACAGCGAAATTTAGTGCTCCTGGTGCAGGCATACAAAGAAAGAGTAGATTTGACTTATCTAACGCATGCCTTCAGTTCGAATTTCGTAATGGCCGAATTCAGTTTCTAAAGACAAAGAAAATTTCTTCAATTGATTTTAATTATTTGATTCTATAAAGTATGAAGCTGCGTTTGTAGGTCCTACTTTTAAATTAGTTTGGAACGAGAGTTGACGTCGGTCAGTCTGGCGGAGCGTCGTGTCGATGGTCGGCGCAGTCATGGTAAACAGCCCGCTGCGCCCTCATAGGTCCCTCTTAGTTCCCCCACAGTAGTCGGTACTAAGGGCACCCAGAACGCCGATCTCTGGGTGTTACCTTTTCCCTAGCGGCCTCTCCGTCCTACCAGGAGGTACCCAGCCCCCCACCACGAAAAGGTGGAGAACAGTCGGGGGGGGGGGGGCTATTGCAACACCAGCTTGTAACACTAGAGGTATCACTGGCGAGTTGCCGACCTATAAAAAACCGTTTACCTTGTGTTGAGGTTTTTGAAGCCTTGTTCAACGATCCCTGGTGAGTTGTTCCAGTTGAGGATGGAGAACTTGGATTTGCCATCTGCAATATTCACTTCAGCTGTCTCCTCTCTTTGAGCGTAAAACTGTAATTATCAAAAAACATATATGGCTGTAGCTTCTTCTTTTCTTACAATATATTATTATAAGCAGGCCGTCATGAGTGGGTGCGCTTTGTATCCTTATTTTATAAAGCGCTTTAATTTTTTATTGGACTGCATCAACAGCTAACCATTAGGCAGGATGTAGTCATTATGACGAGTCACATTAAAAACAAAAAAAAATGACTGACAGACAGACTGACAGAAAAGTCACGACTTGGAAAAATTTAGTTCTCCTATATGTCCTGGTTGATTTTTTTAGGGTTCCATACCGAAAGGATAAAACACGGGACCCTTTTACTAAGACTTCGCTGTCCATCCGTCCGTATGTCACCAGGCTGTATCTCATGAATCATGATAGTCAGTTTGTTGAAATTCTTACAGATGATGTATTTCTATTGCCGCTACAACAACAATACAAAAAAAAACATTTATTGCTTCCCTTTACACAATTTACATTATAAGGTTAAAAAAAAGGTTCTACATATTAAAATTACGACCAGAATATAATTCAATTTAATTAAGAAGGTACAGAGAGCAAAAGGTGATGGCTCAGCTTGTGCTGTCCAGCGTATACACACTAGACGGCGCTGGTTTTCAGCCACCCCTGTTCCCTGAGATGTACTTATGGGAAATATGTGCTAGGGGGCCACGCTATCACAATTCTATTTATCAAGTAAACGAGTATACATTATCCTAAAAAGGACCAGAATAAAACATGCTAATATCTCTTTTAAAATAAAAAAAAATACGGGGCCATTTTAATACAACAAACGCATTTTTTTCTCACTTTTGCTCAATATTAATAACGGCTACAGGTAGACGCTTGAAATATTCACAGAATGTTTAGTTAAACGCCTTCTAAAGTTACCAGTACCCTTTATGAATACAATTTTGAGTTGAGCATCAGATTAAATAAAACAACAAATAAAATTCAGAACCATTATTATACATAATGGTACGGAACCCTTCGTGCGCAAATCCTACCCACTCGCTCTTGGCCGGTTTTTGCAAAAAGTCCGAATGATGCAAAATTTCGTATGGATAAAATTGTGCAATTGCATGCCACAATTGTTTTCTTAGGCCCAGTATTGGTATCTATCGGTGTGATTGATGTTTGGACTTGAATTCAACTTTTAGCTATAACAACAACCAGCATATATTTGACGACCGATATGGCGTGGAGGTCGGTATACCTACACTTCCTCCAAATATCTGGTGTTATTGTCAGAAAATATTTATTATTTATTTATTTATTTATATCTATAGTTGAACTTCAATTAGGTACCCTATCAAGAATCCCAATCTTCTCAAAGTCGATCCATCCAGGCAGCATACTGCTCGCGATGGTGACAATGGGGTCCTCGTAACCCCACAGCAGTTCTTCAACGGTCAGGTTCCGGAACAGCTCCGAGCCCAGAGCGTTGATGGAGTAATAGGCACCAGCGTTCGCGAAGTAGCCGAGCCTGTCTGCCAAGATCGTGCTGATAGCCTTGGGGATAAAGACATATATATATTTTAGTACATAATTTATATTTTTATGACAAGTTTGAAAGAGAGGGACACCTCGAAATAATTGTACTACTTCATATCTTGCACGAAATTTAACAGCGACTAAGGGAAAGCTCTGATTTTGACTCATAAGCTTACTTTACAGATTAATGTGTTCCACTTTTCCCCACCCTGCTGCCCCCCCTGGTGGGTAAAAGAAGACCGTTTCAAAATTTGCAGTGGAATCTGCCCCGTTCTGGGGCGTTCATTGTACAACAAAAAGGTTTATAAACTGGATGAAACTCTTTGGAACTTGTAGGAATGTGACGACATATTCATAGAATAATTCCTAATTATTTGTTTCTGGAATCTTATATATCTTTATCGCTCAAAATTTTATTTATAATAAAAGCTTAATAAATTATAACATTGCTTATAAATAAAATTCCTGCTAATATTATAAATGTTCAATCCCGGATACATGTTTCGGTCGAATAAAAATTTAAGTAACATTTATTATATTTTATTTCATTATGTTATTTATAAAACGCCTTCACCCCACTTTTAGCGTCCGCTAATAACACATAAATTTAAATTTCACATAACAGAATTATACTTATAATTTTATATAACAACGTAGGCATGCAGATAAATTATCAATAAATAATAATTATAACTGAAAAAAAAAAATTGTTAACTTAATTTTTTGTGAGGTGAGGTTGAGGAAAATGTGTATAGGGATACTACTAAGACTCATGGAGCCCAAGCTAAGCTCACCTGCAAGTGGGGCAACTGCCGATCACCAGACGAGGCTCTGGCAAACATAAAAGTTCCCGGCAAGCGAAAATAGGCTCGCCACCTATTACGTGTAATTGGCGAAGTGTGGGCGTATAATATGCCTCTGCCTACTGCTTTGGGGACACAGGCGTGAATGTATGTATGTATGTAATTTTTCAGTCTATACCTATGGCTATGAGGTAACGACAAAAAAAATTAATCAACTAAGCG
Source organism: Musotima nitidalis (assembly GCA_949126915.1). NCBI lineage: Eukaryota > Metazoa > Arthropoda > Insecta > Lepidoptera > Crambidae > Musotima > Musotima nitidalis. The sequence continues at coordinate 1,263,718 of OX421423.1, read as the reverse complement.
CGATATTGTAGGGAGCACAAAAATCCACACTCATTCGATTATAATTTTATAACTTTCAATGATAAAATTAATTTATATATATGAAATTTCGTTTGTTCACTACTGGTGTTATCGATCTGTGATTCAATTAATAAGATAAGATAATTGTCAATTGTCAAAATCTGTGTACAAAAGTTCTTACAAAGCATTCATTGTGTTCAGCAGTTTGCCCATTTTGGACTTGCAATAATAAAATTAATGTAGGCTGTGCATTACTTAACTCAAACAATGCATAACAATTTTCCTAAGATAATTTTCAGTTTTATTGAACACTAGCAGCGCCTTGCGGTTTTACCCGCGTGGTCCCCGTTCCCGTGGAAATATCGGGATAAAGAGTGTCCTATATGTTAGTCCAGGACTGCAGCTATACACGTACAAAGTTTCATCACAATCGCTCCAGTAGTTTTTGCGTGAAAGAGTAACAAACATCCACACATACAAACTTTTACGTTTATAATATTAAGTAGGAAGTACGATTCTACATATATACTTGTGTGTCATTACTAGGCTGAGATGATTTTATGTTGACCTTACTTTAGAGAAAAGTTTAAATAACAACTAAACTAAACCCTAAATCAAAAACAAATTACATTGGTAATTTATTGATTCAGGCGTTATGACACGCTGAAACGAGAGAGCGTTGGTCGTGAAGACATCGTTGTTCTGAGGCTCCTATCTAACCTGAAGATGCCCTGTGTAAGGGCGAAACACGTGTCGTGTTGAATAGTTTCTCGATTTTTCGGGAAATTATAGTAGCGCGGGAATTGTTACAAAGATATTTTTAATCCATCACTTGCTAAGTTACATTGGTACTAAACCTTACATAATATTAAGTCACCTTGTCTTATGCCACCAATTTAAATTTACATTGGCATACCACAAACTGTCCGGCTGTACTAAAATAATCGGTGTAATGTCAAGTTACTAGTTTAATAGGAGTTTAGGAGTTATTTGGAATACTTATCTACTGACGCAAACTGTCGACCTAGATTTTTACAACAAGCTGTCCTTGTCTTAAATATAAGCTTTATTTGATAATGAGAGTTCTGAGACAGTACATGTATTACTAGCTGTAATTGAGATATCATTTAGAGACGTTAATCAAACTTAATTCGTATGAAAGAAAATGGGGCATTGATATGAAAAGAGGCTGAATTGTTTTCTTAACAAAAAAACTCAAAGGAATAAACTGTATTTTTAGAATAACGACATAATTTATATTTTTTATTAAATAATATAGTACAAGTATTCTTGGGAGAGGGAGGTCGTTTCTGAGCAAGATCACTAAGCTCTGGAATTCGCTGCCGGCTCATGTGTTTCCTATTTCCTATGATCCCGGATCTTTTAAGCGGGGCGTGAAACGGCATTTTAGCAGACCGTCATGAGTGGATGCGCTTTATACCGTGTTTATTTCACGTTATACAGCGCTTTCATTTCCTTATTGGACTGCATCGACTGCTTATCATCAGGCAGGATGTAGTCATTATGAGGTGTCACATAAAAAAATAAAAAAATTCTAAATTGTATTAAAATATACAAATAATTTTACACACAATTAATTGATTATGTCGTAATGTTCACTAGAAAAAATCTGGTGATTAATAAACACGGACACTTTTAACGTATATTAGTATTATTTGTTCAAACTCATGAATCTCATGCATGACGCACAAGTCAAAAGTCCAAACTAGCATCACACTTATAAATAAAATAATAAAGAATTCTTTGTTTGTTGATACAAGATTGTTTAGATTCGTGAAATAACTTAATTTACATTATTTTACTTTAAGGAAACAAAAATCAGTTATACATTGTATTGTATTACATTAGTTACAAAGGTTTTTTTTAAATATTGCAATAACAGCACTGATTAAACTTTATTTAAAACTACAACATACAAAACCTTCACGCCTTATTCCCCGAAGAAGTAGGTAGGTAGGCAGAGGCATATTAAAAGCCCCCACTTCGCCAATTACCTTGTCGGTCCCACGTAATAGGTGGCGAGCCTATTGCCGCTATAAAATAAAATTATGTCGCATAATGATATGTCATTTACTTCTCGTCTATAATCTTAAAAAAACTAAAGTGTTGCCTAATGGCAACGTATCTTTATAGAGACGTAATCGTCTCTATAAAGATACATTGGTCGATGTTAATAACAAACATTATACTTATAGAAATTAGTTAAATAGTAAACAAAATTACGTTCGTTCTTGACCGCAAACTAGACTTTGACCGCTACTTGAGGTGATCAACCAAACGGTTAGGGAAAGGTGTTCTGATATGTTATTTAAATACGGTGTAATAATATGTCAATACGATAAATAGTTCTTTACCCATGCATTCATAGAAATGTCGTGTGATACCGGCCTAGAATAGAGCCACACCCTCTCGTCCCACGGGGAGTCTTTTTTGGGAGTTTTTTTAATATTTTAATTATGACATTTTCAAGTACTATTTATAATAGTTTATGAACTACATAATTTTTTACTTTACTTCACCTTTAAAACAGTCAAACTAATCTAATGATTATTTTCTAAATCAGTACCTCAAATGTCAAGAATAAGGTCGAATTTACTAAACTTTGCTATAACCCCGTTATGGACCGATGATCTGGTAGTAGTCGGTCGGTGACAAGTGTGACGTTACTACGTTTTTTTTTTCATTATTTGGAATAGCAAACAACTACATAGTACAATGTTTTACAAAATGATATTGATTTATGAAATAATAAGGTAAATATGTAGTCAAACACACTATCCACATATTAACAATTTTGAACTTAACTTAAACTATCGGACGCGCTTATACGCTAAGCAACAATAATTATAATAAAAGACAAAATAAATGGTTTAACGAACCAGGTCACGTATTTGAGATAAAACAGAGATTCATTTTTATCAGCTGACAGGGTCATTGAACTTTTAACGACAGGCGGTACGTTATTGCGCGTATGTAAGAGTTATATTTATTGCATAGTTGCAATTATCATTAGAAAATAAACTTCTTTTTCTTTCCGATGGAAAATCATCTAATGACCTTACCCCGCTGTGTGTGGAGCGGGAGGGTGTGTCAGACTTTTACTGGCTAAAAACCATACATGTTCCTTCTTGTGCCTGCTACGTCCAGAGGCCGCGGTAGCCCTGTCGAAAAGTCCCGCACCTTTTTAATAACCTTTTCGGTACTGTTATGTTTCAATTTATAATAAATTAACACAATTGTAAGTTTGTATATAAAAGCTATTTTTAGTAAGTCTGAAGGTGTCCATAGTCCTTAAAAAAAATTAAACTTAAAAATCGTATATCATTAATTTCATATACATAGCACTTGAAAACGTCAATATTAAATATAAATATAAAAACAATCAAAATATTATTACACTGAAATCACGAAGCTTAGATTCACCTATATGCAACAAAACAATTTAAAAACAAAAAATATTTAAGTGTAAGTGAATCTAAGTGCCAGTTCCGAGTCACCGCGCTGTAAGAAGAACTGGCAAGAAACTCATGGGCTATGCTATAACCAGTTGCTTCCCCAAATTGATCTTGATAGATCCCACATAATCAAAAATAACGTACATTTTGAGAGAAACCACCTACCAGCAGAGCAATGTTGGGTACTTGGATGTGGATGTCCTTCGTGTCCGCTACAGACTGGTTCCTCAGGAACTGAAGGTGGAGGCGAGGGGTTATGTTCATCACACCGCGCTCCTTGTCCAGGGTCACGTTCTCATTTGTGCGAAACTCTCTGTGGAACAATATAAGCATCTCATTCATTGCTGGTCCAATACACGGGCATTTACTCACTGTCTAATTTACTTAGGTGTTTAAATAATAAACAAAATTTTTAATTTTATTGTCAACAAAAATGATGTCATGTTAATAGTTGTTTCTTCAAAACCACCAAGAGAAGTCGCTACTTGTACTTAGAATCGCGCAATCGTTTCCATTTTATTTTACTATAAGACAGTGACTTATTTGTTTACAGGTATGTTCTTTCAAAGTGTGTGTTAATAATAAATAAAGTGAAGCAAAAGTATCAGTATATGTGATTTGTGAATCCTGAACTTAATGAAAATATACACTCACAAAGGAAGTTTAGAGGGTTTCTGGTCACACTATCATGTGAACCCAGAAGGAATGTCTGCAAAAGGTCCTGTAGATTGTTAGCACTGAGTGTATAGAGATCCTAACAACATCTAAGTAGCCCCGGCGGTCACCCATCCAAGTACTGACCACGCCCGATGTTGCTTAGTCGTTATATCTGCATTTCGCTCCTGAGGTCGTGGGTTCCAATCCCACTCAGGGCAAATGTTTGTGTGCAGGAACATGAATATTTGTTCTGACCTGACTGTTTAATTTAAGTACCTATATGTTTACAAAAGAAACAAGTTAATTGTATGTTGATTATATTAAGTGGTCTTCTTGGCGAGAAAGTGAAGCGTCATGTCTGCAGTTTTGTTTTATTTTCTAAAATTTGTGATATTTCGAACATGTGTAATAACGGTGGATTATTAACCGTTAAGTGTTTGTAAACGTACATGAGTGTTGGTAAATGAAAAAAACAGTGCAACATCACTTTTCAAATTCTCTCAAGAAGTCCGCGTGAGATCTCAGTATAGTCCCACATCTTCACTGAGGACTTAATGGGCTTACGGGGAGGGCATCTCATTTACCATTTATCATCTTTATCACCATGCTCATTTACTCTAATTTATATTATTATGTTATTAATATATCTCTTACTTGACACTGGCCAAATGTGCAAACCGCACGAAGCCATTATGTAAAAGAAAAAAAAAAATTGTGTCCATAATACAAATTCTCAATTGTGAGCATACTATTTATTTCTTCTTCATAACACAACATTCTTCATAACAACATCTTCTTCTTAACATTCAACAACAACACGAGTTTAGGAATGATAAAAGAATCTACTTACTGATAAAGAAAGGGTCCAACTTCCTTGAGTTTGAGCACGGTGTCATCCCCGTTCAGATACTCGGGGATGTTGGTATAGTTGAAGGCCCACACCTCGGAGTACAGCTGGTAGGGCGGCCTTTCCCACACCCTGTATATGAAGGAGCCTTCTTTGACATCGAATATCTGAAACAAATTGCCTCTATGTTAATCTTTAATGCGCATGCTTAATGGAATAGTGACTTAACTCAACAAAAACGATTTGGGACTTCACAAAAGAAGATCTTCTAAAAAATACTTGTCCTACTTGTAAGCGCAATAAATTGATACTGATTTATTAATTAGTAATTCTGCTTGTGTTTTGAACGTTTGATTAACATTAATTCGATCTCAGTAAGAAATAGAAAGACTGTATATGTACGTAATTTAAACCTGACCTATCTATTAATGGGTCGATGTTCCTTTAAGCATGCGAATGCTATAAGTCAGTGCGATGACTGTGACGTATTCGTAGATAACTAGGAATCAATTCTGACATATAGTTGAACCACACGCAATTATTAATGTTACTTCTGGCGTCATTCCGTCTAAGGTTACTTATTTTCCAACTACCCTCACATTTTTTTACGTATTGGGGTTTTATGTGTGTGTATATTGTTATATATTGATTCTATAGCTCCATTGCGTCACTGCTTAGAAACAATCTACTTGTAAAAAAAAATATTTATTTTGGGACATTTTGATTTCATACATACATACAATCACGACTGTTTCCCCGAAGGGGCACGCAGAGGCGTATTATACGCCCACTTTTCGCCACTTGTTATAATAGTCCCACGTAATAGGTGGCGAGCCTATTGCCGCTTACAAGGAACTTTCATGTTTGCTACAGCCTCGTCGGCAGGTCCACCATTTGCAGGTTAGCTTGGGGCCTAAGATGATAGTACACCCTGTATATTTTTTTACGTTTTGTATATTGTATGGTCGGGAAAAAGGTATCTCTTTTGTATCTTGCCTTAAATGGCGGGTAAATATTTATTTATTTTAGACAAACGTTACGTAGCCCGGTGCAATGTGCTTAGCCATCTCAATAACTGTATACCAAGAATCTCCTCACTTGACCTCCACGAAGTCACGAGGTCGAACACTTAATATTTTTGGATATTTTAATATTATTTATCAAATAAGGAAACTATGACGGATGTTTAAAATAGACATCTGTGACAAAAGCACACTTGTATATATTTGTTTGCATGATTTGTAGGAAACTATTAAAGGTTATGTTGGACTATCAATTTTTTTTTGACACACAAACAATTTTGACGTGACAACGTCTTATAAATTGGTTTGCCGGGTGACACTTCAAGAAACTGCGTTACGCTCCGCTCACGTTATGCGCTCACAATGAGAGCGAGTGAGAGGCACGCGTCCCTTCCACTCGGGCATGGTTATAATTCTCAAATATAATTCTTTGTATAAATAAATGTTTTAAATTGTTACTATTATTTCATCCTTCTTCCTACTATACGAATGAATATTCACATTAAAATTATTTTACCACTCAAAGTCGTTGTCACGTAAAACTTTCGCCCGTATACTCTGTCTTTACAGGCAACCATTTTTTTTTTTAATTAAAAATAAACAGTTTTTTATGCCAAAATGTTATGTAAACATAATGTTACCTAAACATAATTTGTGACGTATTTACTTTAATACGTTTTATTCTCTACTTTATTTTAGTATGCAGTTTTTATCAAAGAAAATATCGCTTGAGAGGGTAAAAGGGTTTTGAAGTGACGAACATAATAGAGTTATTAGCTACTTCTGCCAGCGTATTAGCCTGGCAATCCAAAGAGGGAATGTTGCCAGCGTTCTTGGCACCGTACCCATGGGCCCACAGTTGGAAGACATCTTCTATTTATAGTTTTAAGTTAAGGTAGTTTATTTAAGTTGTTTAGGTACTATATCTTTTTGGTGTTCTTAATGTTATACTTCAACTTTGTATTCATTTTATAAATAAAGTTAAAGAGTTATATAAGAGTAAAATAAAAGATTATATAAGATATAAGAGTTATATAAGAGTTATATAATATAAATAATATATAAGAGTTATATAAAAGTATTATTATAACAAGCTACCAACCAAACCAAGAAAGAAACAATTAAAATTACGAAAACGTATTAGTGTTGCTGTAGTTAGTTTTTCTATACTTTAAAAAATAATGTGTTTTTTCTTGTTTTTGTAACGATGGGAGACGTTAATACATTGTCCAAGATATCCTTATAGGACGCCTTGTGAACCTTGCAACTCAAATTGTAAAGAACAACTGCATGTACCAATTGTGTGCAGTTCTGACGGGTCCAATTCGTCTGCAGGCGGCCTCATGAGAATTTACGAATGTGTCTAGTTAAAACAAACTAATGAATACATTACATAGGTAACACTCAAACATTATTTAAACAAGGAGTTTATTATTGACGTAGATTTTTCGGTATTTAACACTTGAATGAAGGTCTGTTCGTTGGAATAAAGTCGAAAAAAGTAAAGAGCAGAGGCGAGTTCAATGTTGCTATGGAAGTCAAATAGTTAAGCTACTTTTGAACTTAAACAGTTTTGTAATTCGCTAAAGCTATTCTTCTTAAACGACTAGGCTGCCAGTTCAAACTCCGCTTTGGGTTTTATTTGTAGTAATTTAGATTTCATTTTATGACGTGACAACGTCTTATAAATTGGTTTGCCGGGTGACACTTCAAGAAACTGCGTTACGCTCCGCTCACGTTATGCGCTCACAATGAGAGCGAGTGAGAGGCACGCGTCATTTCATCCTTCTTCCTACTATACGAATGAATATTCACATTAAAATTATTTTACCACTCAAAGTCGTTGTCACGTAAAACTTTCGCCCGTATACCGACTTTACAGGCAACCAATTTTTATCTGTTTTTTTATATGCGTTTAAGCTATTGTTCTTAACTGGGCCGCCCAAATCCCTCTTTGGGTTAGATTAGTGGCTTTGAAAGCTTATTCTCTATTAGCTTTTATTTTCTGATTTTATAATTTAAGAGTATAGCCTGTGAGTTTCTTTCCCGTTCTTCTTACAGAGCGGTGGCTCGGACCTGACACTTAGTTTCACTTACACTTAAATATTTCTTTGTTTTTTAATTGTGTCATTGCATGTAAGTGAATCTAAGCTTCGTGATTTTACAGGATGCGATGACCATTTTGAAATGAATTATTTTGGGACGAAAAGATACTGCACAGTTTCAGTCCGTAGTTTTTTTTACTAGAAAAAAATCAACCCGGGCCTTAATCGAACCCGCGACTTTTGGATAACCCGTCCACTAATTCTCTAAAATGCAATATGGGTTCTCTTAGTACCTAGGTTGATGTCTGAAATGCTGAATTGGCTTATACGCGACGAAATTCAGCATTTCAGGCTCTTAACTCTTAGGGGCAGGGAGTTTAAAGAACCTGCTTATTGTTTCCTCGAAACCTCAGTTTTATTCTTTCGGGGGTTAAGAACCCAGGATCTGAAGTTATAGTACCAGTAATAGACTAAAAAGCTTACCCAATCTGTGACTAGTTGTACTGGATTAATGAGGACCATCAGCAAGCCTGCAGCCACCAGCATCACGCCGTATACTATCTTGATTACAGGTTCTGTAATTATTTAAATACATAAGTATTCTATATAGCAATCGACACGACGAGATCGGTACACCTGTTCTTAGTTTAAAATGTCGTCGTTCGATTCACACATATATACGCTATGGAACAAATATGAATGAGCATCATCATGTCAGCCCATTAATGTCCCACTACTGAGCACGAGCCTCCTCTTACATACCTATCAGCGAGGGTATTGAGACATACCCCACCACGCTGACCCAGTGCGGATTGGCGGAGGCAGGTGTATGGCATCCTGTTGTTAGAATATCTCAAGCCGCCCTTTAGGCCTCTAACATGGCTTAACGACTACCACATTTAGTGATAACCGGGACCAACGGCTTAACGTGCCTTCCGAACCAGGGAAGCGCTCAATATCAAAAGCCACACAAACGGTCACTCATCCAAGGACTGACCTCTATAAACTCTGCTGTACTTCGGTGATCGTTTCCGACCACCGAGCACCATTTATTAAACATTTTATGCAAGTGTGTGGCTCATATAGAAAATCCACTTAATACAACAACACAGACCAAGCGTTCTTTTCTGTAGGTTAAAATCTGCCGATATTCCTGTAACGAATGCCGTTCACATTCACTGCAATTTCGTCATCATTTTCAAAGAAGTAAGGTCCAATCACGCCGCCTAACCAAAATCCGCCCCAGACAGTTATTCGTTGTGGGTGCACTATGTTCTCATGGATTGCATGAGGATTTTCTGAGCCCCAATTTCTCAAGGGTGTGCTTTTTTATCCAACGCGTCATCAGTGAGATACAGCCACATCTCTGTGCAAAAGTCATGGAAAATTTCATGAAAAGAGTAATGGCCTGTCATGACGGATATTTTATTCCATACTTAATCGGAACATGTGTTTTTACAATACAATAAAAATATCCAAAATCTGTCATAAAATACTTGTTCTTATTTTAAAATGAAAAAGTGCACTCTTACTGAAACACCCTTTAGAAGCTAGTGGACTGTAAATACTATTTCATGCTTTAACAAGTTATTAGACTTCTTGGCGGGAAAGCAAAGCTACATGTTTGCAGTTTTGTTTAATTTTCTAAAATTTGTGATATTTTGAACATTTATGTGTAATAACGGTGGATTATTAACCGTTAAGTGTTTGTGAACGTACATGAGTGTTGACAAATCGAACAAAACAGTGCAACAACACTTTTAAAATTCTCTCAAGAAGTCCATGTGGATGTGTGTCCAATGGCTTCGTGCGTTAAGCACATTTAGCCAGTGTCAAGTAAAAGATATATAAATAACATATAAATCATAATAAGTAAGAATTAGTGGTGATAAAGATGATAAATGGGAAATGAGATGCCCTCCCCCTAAACCCCTTGAGTTCTCAGTAAATATGACTCTCAGTAAAGGGGCTCGATTTTTCGGAAAATTATAGTAGCGCGGGAATTGTTACAAAGATATTTTTAACCTATCATTTGCTTACAATGGATTTCCGCAAAGAAACGCCTGAATCAATAAAAAATTAAGTGAGCAAACAGCTTTGTACTTACGTCTCTTCTGTGTCGACAGATTGTGTAGTTTCATGATGGACATCCTGCCGTTACTGGGCACATGTTGAAGGGATATCTTAGCTCCAACCACCATCTTGGCAAAATGTATAGAGCCTGCAACAATAAATATATAAAATAAAACATAGACTCTATTGCTTTTACGGGATACATAACTATTTCATTGGAAATAACATTCACAAATTAACTAGTTGTTTTATGTACTGCACTTGGACATTTATAAGGATTCCTCTAAAATCTAAAAAGCCCAAGCCAACCTCAATCGGCGCGGCTCTGGAAAAATGAAATGAAATGAAATAATTTATTCACATAAAATAGAGTAACATGAGGTGGTTTTCGTATATAATAGAACATCTATTTTGCCAAACGCAGGGCGTGTGAATGTCAGTATAAAATAAGTAGAATTAAAAGGTCATTGTAATAATCATAATAAAATAAAATTGATGTCAAAATAACAAATAATATCAAATTATATAATTTCAATTTTAGTGTTAAAATATTCTGCGAGTGAATAAAAACATTTAGTTTTAAGCCATAACTGTAACTGAATGTAACAGGCTCGCCGGCAATTAGGTGGGACCCAAAAAGATAATTGGCGAAGTGTGGGCGTATAATATGCCTCTGCCTACCCCTTCGGGGAAACAGACGTGATTGTATGTATGTAACTTAAACAAATCATCATCAACCCCATAAGCTTAACATGTGACCGATTGCAAGCAGCCTGCATCCAACGTAATCCTGCAACTTTTATACTTCTCTTGACATTAAATGAATAAATATAAATAACCGATCTGAATGAAAGATAAGGAAATGATGGATAAAAATGAAAAAAAAAAATTTACAAACAACTATCAATATGGGACATTAAAATAACCGAATGCATTGCTACTGCGGTAAACACGGCCCATTCAACTGAAATGACAAAAGTTACAACGGCACTTGGTGAAATTTAATATAATAAAGCTTTATAAGGATAACGGATACCGAAACTAACAAGAGACTTCATGAAATGGAAAAGTCGTTAAACTTTTTATCAGAACGCCAGGACACATTTGATAACCTATGTACTGCCGTTGAAAATAAATTATCACATACAATTCAACTTAGAAACCCAAATAGCAGCCTGGAACACAAAATTTCTACAAAGGAGCAGCAAGCGAGGCAGTGCAATATTGAGAATTCGCCATTCGAATGTACCAGAGCGTCGTGGTGAAAATTTTATAAATCTTGGACTGCCTTGGTGACGCCATTAAATACCCGATTCAAACAACGAATATTGTTGCTATACATCGGGTGACACACGCTGATCAAAAAATCCCGCGATTAATAAATATTATTGCCAAGTTCAGCAATAAAATCCTGCGTGATACTGATATTTCTGCCTACCGCGCAACTAAGGGACTAGATTCGTCTAAGCTCTCCATTAGCGGACCTCCTCATAACATTTTTATAAACGAACACCTTCATAATCATCACAGCCCATTAACGTCCCACTACTGAGCACGAGCCTCCTCTCACATATCAAGGTGTGAGGGTAGTGGGTCATACTCCACCACGCTGACCTAGTGCGGATTGGCGGAGGCAGGTGTGTGGCGTCCTGCTTTTAGAATTTTTCAAGCCGCCCATAAGGCCTCTGACATGGCTTAACGACTACCACATTTGGTGATAACCGGGACCAACGGCTTAACGTGCCTTCCGAAGCACGGAAGCGCTCGATATCAAATGCCACACAAACGGTCACCCATTCAAGGACTGACCTCTGTAAACTCTGCTGTACTTCAGTGATCGTTTCCGACCACCGAGCACCGCAGAGCTACGAGCGCTTCTTACGAACACCTTACACTTGGCAATAAACTATTATTTCGGCAGTGCCGTGAAGCTGCAAGAAAAATGGATTATAAATTTCTTTGGTTCAAGCATGGGACCATCTTGGCCCGTAAGGCGGAAACTCCTCCTGTTCTGGCCATCAGAACAATACATGATATCACTAAAATTAAATAAAATATTACGTGAGTATTTCTCTTGTTAACGAAGATAACAAACCGGTTTCGTACGACAGTTATCAATTACAGTTGCTTTTATAGATTTAATAATTGTATTGTTGTTGTTTTTTACTTTTTTTTCATGCACAATTATTTTCTTATAGTTTGAATACACATTTAAGTTAATCTGAGGACTATATAAAATGCAATACCTATCACGAAGGCATGAGCAGTAAGGATTATGTTAATTCTAGTAGACAATCAAATGTTTTCCTTCCTTTATGAGAGTATTATTCTCTGTTAATTAAAGTAATGAACCGGTTTCGTAATTAATTTGTCGACTACAGTCACTTTGATATAGTAAATAATTGTACTATTGTTGTTACTTATTTTTTACTTAATTCACATTTATATTCATTTTTTTTCAATATATATATAAATTTAAACGAGGACTATTATAAAAACGTAATACAAATGAGGATGGCATAAGCAATAAAGATAATATAATTTTATATTCTTGTAAACAATTGACTATCTTTCTCCATTGCATAATATCATACTGTTATTCTCGATTTATTTTTATTAAAATTTGATAAAAATAAATTGAGAATTATATGATATTCCGATTGGGCGCACGTCTTATACCGGGTATCGATTCTATTGGCACAATATTTTTTACTTTACTGGTTAATTGTTCTGGAACAAAATTTTTACCTGTTAACACCCAATGCATTGTTAATGTTCTTTTACTCTTTGCCTGTTATCAATGGATAAACGTATTTTGTCAATAGATTTCCAAAATTGCCGTGGATTAAGGACAAAACTGAATACGCTATATATGAACGTTCTAGCACATAATTATAACGTCATTATCCTTTCGGAGACCTGGTTACATGACAATGTATCTAACAATGAAATGTGTGATGACCGATATAGAATGGTGCGTGTGCGCAGCTGGCGGCGACCCCGTGCGTGCCGCCGCCGTTCGCTGTCAGCTTGTCGCCGGCTCCGGTGCGCTCCCATCTTGTCGACCATTTACTTATTGAACTACGGTCGCGCAACTTTCGCTGCGTGATAAGCGCAATTTACATCCCGCCCAACCTCACTCAGATGTTTACATCTTACATTTTAATTATCTACCAACAATATTGCAATGTTATGGCGTACTCGTAAATACATTTGTTGTAGTGGGCGATTACAACCTAACAAATTATCTATTAATTTTTTTAATTAATACCTATTAAAATTACCTATTAAACCTAACACATTTGAATTGCATGACAATGAAATTCTCATGGAGCCAATTATCAATAATAATAATTGTCTGTCAAATTCGAACTTGATGAATTTTATAAGCAAATAAACACAAAAATATTAGGAATAGAATATAGGACTTGATAATTACTAATGTGTGTGTACAGCCTGATAAAAAACCTTTTCTCAGTTTAGTCCCTCAAGGCAACATTGCTTTTTATAGCTACAAGCCTAGTACGCAATTTAATTTCAGTAGGGTAAACTATGACATTATTAATACCAACATCACAAATATCGATTGGAAAGGGTTCCAACGTTCGTTGTTCTGAGGCTCCTATCTTACCTGAAGATGCCCTGTGTAAGGGCGAAACACGTGTGGTGTTGAATAGTTTCTCGATTTTTCGGGAAATTATAGTAGCGCGGGAATTATTACAAAGATATTTTTAATCCATCACTCGCAAAGTAACGCCTGAATCAATAAATTATTTAACAGACGATCCGTTTGAAATATGTAACCTATTTTCTTTATTCTTTAAGTCTGTGTTTGAACCATTGTCTTTTACTATGGATAACGAAATCAATGACATTGCTTATAGTAATCCCTCAGTTGACCCTTCAATAAACAAAATAAAACTTTAAAAAAATGATATTCTCGAACAATTGAGGCACTTGGACATCTCAAAGGAACCTGGTGTATATAACACCCATCTTTCTTAGGTATACTGCTGCTACGATCTACAAACCAATACGTTATTTATGTATAACCCATGTCTACACGAAGCAGTATTTCCTATAATTTAGAAATTGTCCCAGTTTTTAAATGTGGAGATAAAACTAAATTTGAAAATTATAGGCCCGTATCTATCTTGTCCGCTTTGTCGGCCCCCCGCCTCTTTTTCAACAAGCGGCGGGCGTCGTCGGAAGATTTTTAGTGGGTATTACTGCTGGCGGTCGTGTCTGCCGGTGGTGAGTCCCACACACCTCTCTCGGTCCCCCTTTGGCCGGGAGACAGTGAGTAAATGACGTGACGTTACCGACGAAAATAACAATAAAAAAAAGTATTGGGTCATTCACTACGTTTAATACGGCAAAAATAACCAGACTTATCCAACTCTTCACAGGGCTTATAGGTGAAGTATGAAGACTAAGTACCCGAGCTTCACTCTCAGTGTCTTGGGCTTATGAAAGGATTCCTGTCTATCTTTTAAAATCACACTTATTCTCATACAAACACACACAATCCTCTTAAACTCATTCTCACACGAAAATCGATTTTGTACACACTCTCTTAGTGCTTTCCTCTAAAAATGTACTAAATTATTTTATGTCTTTATGACAGGGATGAGACCTGGTGACCGAAGACACAGGATTAACCTAGTTCGGGCACCAGTCTTTCATATAATATAAAAATTGTCAAAATTGTACATCTCTTATGTTAAGTTGTTTTGTAATATGTTTAATTAGAAGGGAGAAAATTAATAAATATTGTATTATATATATAAACATAATATATCTAAAATTGAGTGAGTGCGCTTGTTACCGTGCTAATGCCACGGTATAAAGCACTCAAATTTTTTATACTACATCGACAGCTTACGCTCTGACAGGATGTTGTCATTATAACAAGTCACATAACAAAATGTGTCCTAAAATTACCGGAAATGTAAAGAGGTTCGGCGTCAACTTAAGAGTAGGTACAGTCATCGTCAAATTGTCGATAACATCCTAAGCGCCATATATATCGAAACGCGCCTTAACTACCTTGACAATAGATGTGTTTCGATCTTCATGGCGCTATGGATGTTACCAACAACATGACGCCAAAAAAACACTACCATAAAGACAAAAAAATATGTCTTAAACGTAACGTTCTACAGTTCTAAGTATGCATAATCCGAAAAAATCAACAATATAAACCAGTTTCCTTGTAAAAAACTTACTCTTAATTATACCGCAGTGTTAGCTATAACATAATTATAATGTTAAAGTTTTTACCGTACTTAAACAAATGATAAGTATAAGTCGTAAAACTAAATTTTTGTAAAAATAATTTAGGGTCACCAGACGACAACACTTAAGAAGCTAAATAAAAAAGAAGCAAATAAGAATTAAGGCATTTGACATAACTAAGCAGACCTTGAACTCGAACGCATGGTCTATGGGCTTTAAATCCAATTTGTTTAGTAATATTCTACGAAAGAAGTCTGAAAAAATATATAAGCATACATTACACCGTTTTTAAAAAAAATAAGATAAGTTTTTCAGTACTTATCCAGTTTATTTAATTAGAAATATATTCAAAGTTGCCCCTGCCTTTATTAGCTACAACCATTTTACTCCTAAACTATTAATCGCATTTTTTTTTATTTAGGTTAGTAGATCGAATTATTAGTTTACCTTTATCTTATTTTTTTAAGATCTTTATTTATGATTTTCTAATGATTTTTTTACTCAATAGGCGTGCGAAATTTAGTAGGCGCAAGGTCATCGGCGTCTTTCTACGCCTTAAAATGACAAGGTACTAATTTGATCCCACTTCTGAGGTCGACAGTACCAAAACTTAAACAATGTTGGAACTTGTTCACCTTAAAGAAAAAACCACTAATCGTTTTCCTAATCACGATTGACTGACGTGAAAATTTTATATTTCCAATGAATAAAAGATTTTTCTAGTTTGCAAGGTGACAATACTATTTTGATACTTCACCAATGACATTGTTTCCTATTACGTTCATAAAAGCTTAAGTGACCCAACCTTGAATAGAAGATTTTTAAAAAAAAATATATTTTATTGTCTTTAAGATAAAGTAGCCACGATAGCCCAAAGACGAGACCTATAGACTTCAGACAGTCTAGGGTTCAAACCTGTGTGCTTGCTCTGTGCCTCGGAAAGTTAAGCCGTTGGTCCCGGCTGTCATGAACATCTATGGCAGTCGTTATTAGGGCGTCAGTGCTTTCCAATATTCTTCTGTGATCTAGTGCCTTATAATAAATAACGACAACCATTTAGGCGTGAAGAGGTAACACTCAAGCTTTTACAAGTATAATGTTATTGTTCCAAAACTTTTTCAGGGACTACTAAAATTTTTTAAGCGGGTTGGTTTTAAGCCGGTTTAAGTTGGTTTTTAACTCAAGAAAGATCAACAAATTAGTTAGACCTGTCAAGTGCTATGTTCCCCTACAGAGTGTAGGAATATACAGGCTAGCGTACATTGGTTAAACCAAAAGAAGTTAAAGAACACTGAGCTAACTTCAAACACAGACGACATAATATTATAAAATCTGTATTGTGAACATACTATTATAAATTCGGAACTGGCACTTAGATTCACTTACACTTAAATATTTTTTGTTTTTTTAAATTGTTTGGTTGCAAGTGAATCTAAGCTTCGTGATTTTAGTATAATTATATTTTATTTGTTTTTGTTATTTTTTTATAATTTTGACGTTTTCAAGTACTATGTAATAGTTTATGAAATAAAAGTATTTTGACTTTTGACTTTTTAAACTAAACATACCTTAGATAAACCCAATCACTACATTATAATTGATAAACTACCTACTATACTGTGTAAGATATCAAAAAATATTTAGTTTTTTATTTTTTTTATATGTAAATAAGTTTAGGTTTTTTGTTATTCAATTTATGTATATATAATAATAATGATTATTGTTCAGTGATGTCATTAGGATTTGCAAAGATGGTATGTGCTTATTCTATATTAATTACAAGAATAAATTGCTTTTATGTGTTATAAACAATGGGGTTAATTAACCTTTTTTGTCATTATATTATATCTTTTTTGTCATTATCTTTATATTACTGACACGTTTTATAATAATTCCATTTCAGTTAATGAGAATAAACACATCCCTGAGTAATTGTTCTAGGAAAATACTCATTTGTCCATTTCAATTTGATTTCTGTTGGTTGATATTCCGCTAATGTTTTTAGTCAGAAATAGACAACATTTTTTTTATACAGAGTACATAGTACTATAATAAATAAATATTTCTGTCACTCACACCAAAATTTTGACAAATTTAAAAACAAATTTTGACATTAAAACTACTTTTTTTTTTTAGACAATAACACCAATTATTTAGTTCAAATATAAGTATCATTAAGAACTTGTGTTATGGATACTAAATAAAGGATAAACATAGCCAGAACAAATATTCATATTTATACACACAAAGATTTGTCCTGTGTGGGAATCGAACCCACGACCTCAGAGTGGAGTGCGTGTATACTCGCCACCACGCCATATCGGTCGTCATATTAATTTTTGTTTCTTGGTTTGAATAAAATATGTAACAAAGTCAATTGGTTCAAGTTGAGCTTAATAAAGCTCTGATGAACGTCAACTTAAAAACGTCCTCCTTAGGCGCTAATTCACAAATTGCCAAGCTGTCGCAATCTGTCAAATTTACAAAATCACAAATGTCAAATTTGCAAAATGTACAATTTTTTAGAATGTCCAGTTGTTTAAGTTAAATAATTGAAGCTAAGTAATTATTAGGTAGAATTTTTAATCATTAAAATGTTAGGGGCTTATTACAAAACCATACGGAACTGGCACTTAGATTCACTTACACTATCAGCATTAATTGTATTACTTAGGTACCTACTTGTTTACTTGATTCAATAAAGATTTATGATTATGACACTTAAATATTTCTAGTTTTTAAATTGTTTTGTTGCATTTAAGTGAATCTAAGCTTCGTGATTTCAGTGTAATAATATTTTGATTGTTTTTCATATTTAAATTTAGTTTAAAAAAAACAAGGGGCCGCGTTAACCCATTCGAACAGTCGCGCCTTAACCCCAAACACGTTAAAAAGATCACGTTGACACAATCAGAACTAGCCACAATCCCTATTATGTTGTGAACTCCTGATAGACACTCAGTCTATTATAAGGTCCTTAATGGTAAAATAACTGAGGTACTTCAGTATCAATACCTATCTCACGCACAATCAATATTTAAATCATTATGAATACTACGAGAGCGAATCTAATTGGTAAAGACAGCCGTTTAAATAGTTTGCAGAACCTTACAACATAGCTCGGTATGTAATTTTTTTTAATTGCTTTAAAGGAATTTGGGGATCTGTACGTCTGAATAAGAAGACGGAAAATTGAGAGGATTACTCGTGTGTAGACCGTCGCAGTCAATTGTATACGAATTTATTTTGGCACACATAATTATTTAGTTTTCGTAGTACAAATATTAAGTAATTACATATGAAATTGGCTAGGAATTCCGAATTAAAATTTATTTCAATTGAAAGCTTGTTTATTCCTGTTCTGAATGTAATAATTCATTTGATTTCGCGCTATTTCGTTTTTTTTGACATCGTTCCGTCCTCAATATGGAACATTTAAAATATCGCAAAATTTTTGAATACGAGGTCCACCGTGGCACGAGCGCTGCAGAAACAGTTTGAAGGTTTAATGATGTATAGGTACTACTCAGAAGCCACTCTATATTATGCCTCTGCGTAGGCAGAAATAATATCGAGATATTATGTATGTATGTTAATGCAGTTTTTGTCAATAAGCAGTATGTATATCTGCTATATAATATATCACATTTGAGGTGAGCAGAAACGTTCCTACAACTATTTAAAAGAGATCTGTACAGTTGTAGCGTAATTTATTTTTAACGCCCCGATCTAAATTCAAATTCAAAATCATTTATTCAAGTTTGGCTCAAAAGAGCTCTTATGAAGGTCAAAACTTAAAAACTAGCGCGCCCATTCACTGCGGGCGGGAGCTTGATCGTAAAAGAACGGGCAAGAAAATCGTCAAGGTTAGTTTTTTCTCCCGCCAGTTACAAGTCTCTGGATGAAACTTGCCATTTCATTATTTATTTATGTTAATACGATTTGATAAACCAATTACATTAACACACATTAAAATGCAGTTAATTCGGTTAATAACAATTCAAAATAATAGCAATAAACAAACATAACAAACACAAACATATAGGAATACTAAACGTGAGACTACATTTAGATTATATTGGTTTCGCAGAAGTTAAGACAAATAGATTTTATATTATCAAACTCATGCGCAAACAAATACCAGCTGAGGTTGGCTTCCACGAGTCTTTTGAGAGCAGTTAAAACGCGGGGAACCGGGGACGATTCCCGGGCCATATAGCGACTGTTGGAGCAGTAACGTTCCCGATTGTCCTCGGCCTCCATCAGAACATGTTGGGGCTTCGCAGTCGCGGCGAGAGCATAGATCGTTCCAACTGGCTCTCTGCTAACAACCGTTGTAGGCAACAGTAGCGACCCGTCATTCAGAATAATTTTACTTACTAGAACAATTGTAATAGAAGAATTGTATACATAAGAAATACAGTTCACTCATTTCAAGTCCCAATTAGGACCCTAACAGTGACAGATGGCTAGCTCACGCCCACATTGACTTATCTTATCGCGGGGGCAACAGACTGACCGTGGTGCACTTTGAACCTTATGTCGGATCTTTTGTGCATCCCCTTGCCTTTCACTCCAAATCTCCAACTATTGTTGCCATCAACTTTACGACAGTCTTTGCAGATTGAAGCCCAAAGTCTCTTGGTTGTGGGTAGGCCACCCCCAGACCCATTCGGCAAGCAGCCAGCGAGTCACAGGTACACAGCAGGTGATTTATAGACTCCTCTTCGTCTCCACATCTACGACATAGCGGTGATTGCACTAGTCGCATTGGGAGCATTTTGTTTGTGGCATAATGCCCCAATTATCAGTCTGGCTTGTTTCCTATTACCTTCGCAAAGGGTCTTACACCAGCTGCTCCCTTTCTCCCCGATGAAGGCCTTTGAATGCTTAAGCGCTGGTAGCAGCTGCCATTTTTAATGGTGTTGTGTGCCCACACTAAACGACTTCCCATTCCGTTCTAGTACACATCACACACATCACAGCCCATTAACGTCCCACTACTGAGCACGAGCCTCCTATCACATACCAAGGTGTGAGAGTATTGGGTCATACTCCACCACGCTGACCCAGTGCGGATTGGCGGAGGCAGGTGTATGGCGTCCTGCTGTTAGAATCTATCAAGCCGCCCATTAGGCCTCTAACATGGCTTAACGATTACCACATTTAGTGATAACCGGGACCAACGGCTTAACGTGCCTTCCGAAGCACGGAAGCGCTCGATATCAAATGCCACACAAATGGTCACTTATCCAAGGACTGACCTCTGTAAACTCTGCTTTACTTCGGTGATCGTTTCCGATCACCTAGCACCACAGAGCTACGAGCGATTCAATGCAGAATATAAAATAATAAGATTGAAAGGGCTCTCGTGACCTATAGACAGTTTATTTATAATAAATATTAACGCTTTGTATGTTAATATTGATAATATTTAATAAAGTGTGTATAAATATTGATACAACACTACTGTTCATTAAACAATGTTATTAAAAAGAAATAGGTCAAGTCTGTTTATACGTGCTGTTATTAAATACATATATACATACATACATTCACGCCTATTTCCCCGAAGGGGTAGGCAGAGGCATATTATACGCCTACAATTTGCCAATTATATAGTCCCACGTAATAGGTGACGAGCCTATAGCCGCTTACCGCCGCTTACCGGGCACTGTTATGTTCGCCATAGCCTCGCCCGTTGATCGGCAGTTGCACCACTTGGAGGTGAGGTTGGCTTGGGCTCTTTAGGTATGGGTAGGATCCCTATACACCCATCTACATAACCTCGAAAAGTCATTTTTAGACAGTATTTGAACCCGAACCCTCTGCAGTGCAGTTTAATGACATCACCACAGGGCTGCTAGGAATAAGTATCGCAATACAAAGGTAATAGATGCAAATACACTTTTTATATGCCATTCGGTACCTCGTTTCGGCTAGCAAAGACATTGAAGACATTGGGCAACCGTCCCTGACCGGCGGTTCACGGCAAGGTCATGATTAAGAGAAAAAAACATGCCGCTTTTCTAGTTTCTAATTCCATAATAAAAGATTATGTCACCGTAAAATTGTAAATAATTACCGTTTCAGTAAGTTAGAGGTTTCTAAAGTTTTAGATGACTGAACCTCCACGACATACGTTGTGTTTATGGTATAAATCAAATCACCGTAATATTCTAAATATTTACTATTTAGACAACGAAAACTAATTTACATATCATTTGTTTGGGTTCCCCGTATTAAATTATTACAAACCAATCACACTGTAAATTTAGAAAAGACTTAAAAAAAAAATTTCGTTTTTTCATTTGTTAGAATATATTTTTTTAACTGAACTTACCTAATTATTTTAAAAAAGGCCCTTTCAATGATGATATTACAGAACTGGTGGCGGCTTTTCTACGAGACCACTAAATCCGCTATAACTTTAGGAAACGCCTACGCTTATTATAATACACTGTATAGGGATCCTACGAAGGCCTTTTTTTACGTCGGTTACAAAATGCATTTACGCACTGCCTTCCGGCCAAAGGGGGTGTGGCACTCACTACCGGCAGACTCGACTGCCAGCAGTAATACCCATTAACAATGTTTCGACGACGCCCGCCGCTTGTTGAGAAAATGGCGGGGGCCAGTACCTGGGTTGCAGCGTCTGACACCCCGCCTGCGGCCAACGTCCCCCAGACCAAAACCGGGAGGACCTCCTAAAAGAAGCGCAGTGGGGTGTGTCTCTCCTACCTCCCTGTGTCGGAGGATCTATAGTTAGACAGCAGGGGACCCCCCGCTGCCTAGGATCCTCCTGGCGCTGCTTGAGAGGGCCCGCTCTTGGCACGCCCGCTGCGCCCTCCACAGGTCCCTCTTAGTTCCCCCCCCCCCCCCCCCCCCCAGGTAGTCAGTACTAAGGGGCACCCTCTGCGCCCTACCGGGAGGTACTCAGCCCCCCATAACAGTCACCGGTAAGCGGCAATAGGCTCGCCACCTATTACGTGGGAATATGCCTTTGCCTACACCTTCGAGGAAACAGGCGTAAATGTATGAATGAAATTCGATTCGATTCGACTTAAAAACGAACGCAGTCAAGTATGAATTAAGAAATTAAAGGGAGTTATGGCGACGAAATGACATATCGCGGCAGTATGTTATTTTCCGAAACTTGTTACGCTTTCGATTACATAAAGATAATAGTAAATTCGATTATTTATGTGTAAGCATAGTGAATTTTTAGATACAACTTCTTATGCAGAAAGGTGGCATATTATAGTAAATTGTGAATTTTACGTGTTGACCCCAAAACAACATAGATAATCAAGCAACACTAAAAAAACAATATCAAGTATAAAATTATTTTGATAAAAGTGATACAAACGGTTTTTTAACCATTTTTTATTCTTAAATCGACTCGAACCCAAGAGCATGTTGTCCAGTAATCTCGCTAACAACTCTTAATTATAAAACTGTTATAATCTTCACAATTATTGTATAACAATTCCGGCTGGAATTTTAATCACCATAGATATCTGAATATTATGTAGATTTCTACGTAAATAACCCAAAACATTAAAACAAGTTGTAATACATTTTGTTGTTATTCTATAAACAAACGTTTTTTGCTTAGCGTGTTTTAATATTTATACGATAACGCTTCCCTTACAATAATTAAAAGCAATTAAGTGGTCGTAGCCCCGCAGTGCTAAGTTTTCAGAATCTATCAACGAAGTTATGCAAAGGTCACAAAGGTTAGTCCTTTCATGGGTGATCGTTTATGTGAAAGTTACTATCGAGCGCTAGTTTTTAAGTTTTGTAATTTTGACTTTCAAATGAGCTTTATAGAGCCAAACTCGAATAAGTGATTTTTACTTTGAGCGCTCCCGTTTAACACTTTAAGAATTTGGTCCCAGTTCACTTCATGTGGTAGTTGTTAAGCCATGTTATGGTTTCCACCAATCCGCATGATAGAGTATGACATAAGTTTATAAGAGAAGGTTCGTGCCTTGTAGTGGAGAGGTTAATGGTCAGATATGATAATAAGAAAAAACATATTAAGAGTTAAATAATTTATTGATTCAGGCGTTACTTTGCGGAAATCCATTGTAAGCATGTGATGGATTAAAAATATCTTTGTAACAATTCCCGCGGTACTATAATTTCCCGAAAAATCGAAAAACTATTCAACACGACACGTGTTTCGCCCTTACACAGGGCATCTTCAGGTAAGATAGGAGCATCAGAACAACGATGTCTGCACGACCAACGCTGAAACGAGAGTGGACTCCATATAATATATTTTTAATCCATCACTTGCATATTAAGAGTTATTAACAAAACTATTCCTTGGCAATCATTTAAATCTTTCCTCAGTAATGACTCAGAGTCGTATAGATAAATGAGTATTACAGATACGCAGATTATAAGTATCAACATAGTCAAAGCGATTTTATTTAATTCAAATTTGACTCAAAAAGCTTTGAAAGTTAGCTTAAAAATAACTGCCTGCAGACAGGAGGTTGAATAAAGAAGAATACGACAAGAAACTCTTCAGTTTATATATGTAAAATAAATATTATTTAAAGTTTCGTTTCCTTAAAAAAAAAAGGCATATTTACTTTAGCTTTTTTTGAGATGGTTCTGTTCAAATATGTGACGTCCATCGGTGCTATTTCGTGGGAAGTCATATTTTATGCATACACTGAATATGTTTATTGTCGCACGTAAATATATTGCAGACGATAGAAATTGACACTTAAGAAATTTCCCGCGCGTGGAATGCGGTCCGCCATTTTTTTTAAAAATTAAATTTGGTCCGCGGCTTCCTACACATGCGGCGTTTAGTTGGGCGCAAAAGTTGCCTCACTTAGTACACATAACATCAGCCCATAGAATCGCGTAAAAATCTATCGAACTCTTTCGGACTTGCAACCAATAGATCGGTATCAAAAAATATATAAGTAAAACTGAAGTTAAAATCTCAACCTTATTAGAACTATGCTTAAATATGTAAAAACTTGAAAAGAATTTTAAAATGTAAAAACCGAAAAAGAATTTTAAACCTCTACCTTTTTTGGAAGTACGGAAACGTAAAAACTTTTTAAACGATTCTAAATTAAAAAGAACACAAAACCGAACTGAGAACCTTAACGTTTTTGAAAGTCGTTTGAAAACTAAGCAACTACCTACCAACGTATACTTTTTTTTTTGTCGTTTATTATGTATGTAAGACCACACTTCTCGTCACGTTTTGCCGGTCAATTATCGCACAGTAATGTGTTCAATGGTACACCATTACCATAAGAGGACATTCATCTCATACTCATTGTTTTTTGGTAAGTCGTTTCGCTTTGCTAATTTTGAAATGGATAATTTGACAAATTTCTCAAAAAAAAAAAACAACTCCCTAATTATTTTAACCTTGCCTTGCCCGCTATTAATCAAACTAACTGCCGCATAATTAATGTTTGTAATAAAAAATGTCGCCACGAGTATTTTACGAATTATGTAAATTAAGGCGTTTTGCTATCTTTTTAAATTTATATTCTATTAAGATACCAAACAATGGCGTTGTGATTCTAAGAGAAACGGTTAACTTAATTAAAATTCATTTCAGCCAACACAGGCTAGTTACTTAACATTATAATTATACATACATACATAATATCATGCCTGTTTTTCCGAAGGGGTAGGCATAGGCATATTATACGCCAACAATTCGCCAGTCATGTTATTGATCCCACGTAATAGGTGGCGAGCCTATGGCCGCTATTATAATTTAAAATTATTGGGCGTATTGGCCTTCAAACACCAAACTGGACAGGTGGGTTGGTGATCGCAGTTCAAGCCAGTACGCAGTATGGCGCTACTACCCATCATCCAGTGGAATTTCCAGTTCCAGTTCCAATCCAGTTTTATCGTCGGTTAAAAAATGCTGTTTACGCACTGTCTCCCGGCCAATAGGGGGACCGGGAGGGGAGTGTGGGGCTCACTGCGGCAGACGCGACCACCGCAGGCCTACCCACTAAAAAACTTCCTCAGGGAGGCGCTATGTGATGCGCTCCCCCTACCTCCTTGTGGGGCCATGGCGTAACTGGCCGACTTCTGGGGGGGTCTATGGCTAGACGGAAGGGGCCTTCTGCTCCCGCCGCCTAAGACCCCTCGGGCGCTGCCTGACGGGGCCCCCTGGCCCGCCCGCTGCGCCAAAGGAGCCGGAAAAGAGCGGATCCCGCTCCCTCTTCCGCTCCGTGGCCTCCTTCTGCGATATCACCAATTCGCCCGCGGCCCTGTCCAAGCCCAGGCGACTCTCCATAATATGAGAAGGGGTTGCACTTTTCTAGGCTTGCCCCACACACGGCACTGTTTATGCACACACAACACATGATAAAAAAGCAGTTACAAATATGTAAGTAAGTGCTGGATTCAAAATATATTTGTACCAATTACCGCGCTATTATAATTTCCCGAAAAATCGGGAAACAATTCAACACGACACGTGTTTCGCCCTTGCAAAGCCATTGTGATATATGAATGAATATATGAATGAACACTTTATTGTACACCAAAATAAAAAGAAATACAGCAATTGAATTAAAAAATACATTAAAATTAATCGTACAATGGGCGGCCTTATTGCTCAGAGCAATTTCTTCCATGCAACCTTGAGATGGACAGGACATGACAAGAAGTATACACGTAGGGTAGCGCAATAGACTGAATATATGAATACAAACATCACAATGTGTTCTCGATATTAAGAACCATGGGTTGTAATCATGTTGTGACATAAATAACTAATAATCAATATGGTTATCTCAGCCGGAAACAGCATAACGTGTGTAAACAAAAGTTAAGTAAGAACTTGAACTGAAGCCCCGAGATAGCTCGACATATTGAGGAAGAAAGCTTACCCAAAACAGGGTGATTACAAATGCTAGCTATAAATAGAGCTTCAACGTCATCATCTTTATCATCCTGGCATTATCTTGGAATATGCTTTAGAGTCCAGAGTGCTCAGAGTCTGCTCATTGATCTTACCGTGTATGGCTGAATTTCTGTTCATATACGGATCGGCAATCAAAACATAGATCTATGGTTGACTTCTTGGCGGGAAAGTGAAGCGTCATGTCTGTAGTTTTGTTTTATTTTTAAAAAAATGTGATATTTTAAATATTAATGTGTTATAACGGTGGATTTTTAATCGTTAGGTGTTTGTATTAAGTGTTGGTAAATGAAACAAAACAGTGTAACATCACTCTTCAAATTCTCTCAAGAAATATGTGAGATCTCGGTATAGTCCCACATCTTTACTAAGGGCTTAAAGGGGTTTAAAGGGAGGGCATTCATTTACCATTTATTATCTTTATCACCACTCATTCTCATTTACTATGTATTAAATATTATTAATATATTTTGACACTGGCTAAATGTGCTTAACGCACGAAGCCATGATTTAAAAAACAAAAACTATGCTTCAACCAACTGTCAGGGTATTAGAAGGCTGTAATGAGCTGGGATGCTGAAGCTCTATCTATCACTTAAGCACCCCAAATCATTAACATCCAGCTGCTGAGCACGAGCCCCTTCCCACAATCCATGGTGTGCTTATTTTGTATTTGCGGCCAAAATATTTACATACAATTATTGCAGCGACTGTTTGTCGACAGCCAGGATGTGAATTATATGATATAATAATAATAATCATTTATTTCTGAATAATAATTTCCATAGCATAACAAAAACATAAATACGGTTGAAACAGATACATTAAATAAAATCAAATCAAATACATGAAATTAAATTAAATTATATGTAGTGTAATCAAAAATATATATCATAGCTCTGTTCTTTCTCATTTGATTACAAGAAGCAATGGTTTTGTGGCTAGACAAATGTTATGTTTAGTGGTAAGTGATGGCGAAAATGGAAGAAAACAGCTCACATGATGGATGGAAGACCAGCTCAAGGCAGCGTTAGGCCAGTGGCTCAAGATCGAGTTACATAAAAAGCAGTTGGAGAGGCTTATGTTAAGCAGTGGGCTTCATGAAGTTTTACTGTTGACCTTATTTACGAAAACAGCAAGTTAATGGACAGACAGCGTTCAAAATTAAAGGAAAATTATATAGAACAAAAACATCGACTATAAATTACACATAAATTATGATGACTGATATGGCGTGGTGGCGAGTATACCCGCACTTCGCTCCTGAGGTAGTGGGTTCGATTCCCATTCAGGTCAAATATTTGTGTGCTTAAACATGAATATTTGTTCTTGTCTGGGTGTTTTCTTATGTTTAGAAAAAATAAAGTTTTTATATACGTTTATCCGTTATTAAGTAACCATAACACAATTTCTTAATGATACTTATTCAGGAACTAAATAATTGGTGTAATTGTTTGAAAATATTTTTTATATAAAAAAACAAACAGATAAAACTTTCAACTATATAAAAACTATACTGTTTTTAGTTACCTAGTTAGTATAGTTTTTAATGTGATACCACATAATATATTATTTAACAAATCTAAATGATCCTGTTGATCTTAAAGACAATAAAGTATATTTTATTTTAACGACGCTGGTCTACCGTAGCACCAGGCCCCTCTTTCCCACTGGGCACTATGGGCACGTGCCCAGGGCCCCGCGATCTAATGGGGCCCCCTAGTTCCTGCCAGATCACCAAATGATAACCGATATTTAGGTATTACCGAAAAACATTAATTTTGAAAAATCTGATGATAATGACTTACTCCAATCCCTACTTGCTTATTAGCTTTGGCTTGCTGCATGCGCATAGCTATACTGTGTATAACATTCTCAAGGTCATAGAGGCCCCATGATCCTAACGTGCCCAGGGCCTCAAATAGTTTAAAGACGGCCCTGCGTAGCACCGACATCCATGTAGTAATTGTTTAATTACCACGCGCTTGCTATTATCTAAAGTTTAATTTATTTACAATCATTTAACTTTTAATGATCAACATTAAACACGAACAAACAAACTTGGCGTCAAATATAGTCGATGTCGACGGCCGGCTGGTGGTCACGGGTCAAGGTTGCCAGATTCCAGCTAGACTAACATACAAAATGCTGACTTAAATATATTAGAATAGATTATGTTACTGTAAAAGTTCGAAATATGGTAAATGGCAGGATTTCTGATCAAATAATTAATCTTTTTTTCTTCTTTATAAAACCAATTTTTTATCACTATTTGTTATATACCTACTATAGTTTATTAAGTATTGTTTGTGGTATAGCAAACATTATCATATCATAGTATAATCACGTTTGCACTAAACTTTTTTTGCCTTCCGGCCAAAGGGGGACCGAAAGGGCGTGTGGGATTTACCACCGGTAGACACGACTGCCAGCAGTAATACCTACTAAAAATCTTCCGACTACACCAGCCACTTGTTGAGTAAAAGGCGGGGCCAGTACCTGGGTTGCAGCGTCTCACCCCGCCTGCGGCTAACGTCCCCGGGACCAAAACCGGGAGGACCTTCTCAAAGAGGCGCAGTGAACGCGCCCCTCCTACCTCCCTGTGCGACCATAGCGTGTGTGACCGACTTTCCGGAGGGTACATGGTAAGACAGCAGGGTCCCCTGCCCCCGCTGCCTCAGACCCTCTTGGCCCGCCCGCTGCGCCCTCCACAGGTCCACAGGTCCACAGGTCCACAGGTCCTTCTTAGTTTCCCCCCCCCGGTAGTCAGTACCCAGAGCCTCCGTGAGGTACTCAGCCCCTCACCACGCCAAGGTGGAGACCTTTCCGAGGGGGAGGGTCTGCTCACTGGTCTAACTTGATTTGACTGAATTTAGTTATTTGTGGTATAATAATAAATATTCATTTAATTTTAAGATAAATTGAATTAAAATTTTGTGATATTAATGTGAAAATGTATTTACTAGAAACAGTCAAATCTTCCGCTATAACCCGAGCGTTGCAGATGCAAAAAGAAATAATATATATTAAGGAAATTAAATCGATTCTATTTTTTAATAGTTGCAAAAAAGTTTCTTTCCATCCCAAATTGAATGTACCTAATAGGCATTTTATTATGATGAGTGTAAAATTTATTGATAAAAAGTAAGATTTACTATAGTTCGGGCTTGTACAGTAACATTTGTATGCAAATTTAGTGATAGGAAGCACATGACAGACAGCACAAGATCAGCAAGACCGTGGCCTCACCAGAGGACATAGTAACAGCTTTTAATCCTTAGTTTCGGCAATGCTGTCCAGTATCATTTTACGACTGGCTGGACCTGAATGACAACCGTCTCCACACTGAATCACCTTCATGACAAATGTGGGTGAATGGAATATCTGCTGTTAATCAACTATCAAAGTCAAAAATAAAATAATATATAGTTGGTGACATTCATAGCGACACAAAGATCAACACGTGTTTCTATTGCCAAGGGCGTTAGGTTGTGTTCCGATTTTCTTTTTTTTTTAATCTTTTGAATCTTTTAACTGCAGAAAACAAGTTTTTGTTGCTTTAATATTAAGAATTTTCGTTGTAACTGGCGGGAGAAAAAACCAACCTTGACGATTTTCTTGCCCGTTCTTTTACCATCAAGCTCTCGCCCGCAGTGAATGGGCGCGTTAGTTTATAAATTTGACATTCAATAGAGCATATTGAGTCAAATTTTAAAAAATTACTTTTGATTTTGATATGGTGACTTGGGTGCTACCAAAAATTTGATGTTGGCTGTACAGTAGAGAAAGATCCGATACATATATTCACGCCTGTTTCCCAGAAGAGGTAGGCAAAGGCATATTCTACGCCCTCACTTCGCCAATTATATAGTTGGTCCCACGTAATAGATTTATGAATATTATAGAGTAAATAAACAGAAGGGGCCATGCGTGTGCCTTGTGGTACCGGCCTAAAATAGTGCCGTGCCACCCTCTCTCGAGGGGCATGGGGCCATTGCACGAGAGTTGTAAGAGTCGATGACGAGAAATCCTACTGGACGATATCCAGCAGCGTCATCCTGCGTACTGGCTTAAACTGCGATCACCAACCCGCCTGCCCAGCGGTGATTATGATAATGATGAAACAGAATTGACAGAGGGCAGGGGACACGGCACGGAGAACCATCGAAAGCGTGACGCAAGACGGCCACCTGCAAGATGGACGGGCGAACTGATAAAGGACGCAGGATCACAATGAATGCAGGCCGCCTACAACTCCTCACACTCATACCTATCATAAGATAGGTAGGTATTTTTTCTTTCCCCTCCGACCTTTTCGTAGTGGGGGGGCTGAGTACCTCCCGGACACCGGGAAAAGATAATACCCAAAGTTTGGCGACTTAGGACTGACTATCGGGGGGAAACCAAGAGGGACCTATGGAGCGCGCTGCGAACGGGCAAGCAGTAGTGGGGGCTGGGGTCCCCTGCTGTCTAACCATGGACCTTCCGAGAAGTCGGCCACACATGCTGTGGTCGCACAAGGAGGTAGGAGGGGCGCGTCCGCTGCGCCTCTCTGAGGAGGTCCTTCCGGTTTTGGTCCGGGGGACGTTGGCCATAGGCGGGGTGACAGATGCTGCAACCCAGGTATTGGCAACCGCCTTTTTCTCATCAAGCGGCAGGGGTCGTCAAAAGATATTTAGTTGGCATTACTGCTGGCAGTCGCGTCTGCCGGTCCCCCTTTGGCCGGAAGGCAGTGCGTAAACGCATTTTGATATTGACGAAAACAAAAAAAAATAAGTATTATTGCTATCAGCTCTTGATTAACACCATACAAAGCTCTTTTTAAATAAATAAGTAAGTTCTAACTTGCCAATCCATAGCGATATGTTTAATACGCCTTCCATTATTATCATCATACTAATTTCAGCTATATGAAGTCCACTGTAAAACATAACACTTGCCGCCTACATACACTGGCTTCCCGCCGCCTTGACAAGCTCGTCGGTCCATCGGATGGCATTCGATGATTAGACGAGCGGAATGCCGCGATAAATCGCACGGAAACGGTGGCGTCTGACTATAATTAAATGAATTAATAAACCGAATAAAATAAACTTATTTCAAGAACGAATTGTTGCTTGTAATTCTGATCCATGAGGGGACGCACTTGTTACCATGCTTCTTCCATGCTATAGAGAGCTCTTACTGTTCTGAACTGCATCGATTGCCTACCATTAGGTAGCGTGCGGTCATATTTAAAAAAAAAAAGGTAACTGTCGCAACATAATAAGAAATGTACAGCTACTTCTATGCTGACCGTACAATCATTGTTTAAACGATAAAATACACTGATAACATTAAATTCTCTATTAACACTACTTAGTGCTCGTAATTAATTAGAAATAAATATTTGTGACATTTACACCAATTGTTTCTTTACTAGACAATTATCATTAAGAACTTGACTTACGGATACTAAATAACGAATAAACATACATAAACACTTTTGTAAATACATACTTTATATACATAAATAATAATATGTTTATACACAAAACTAGTACCGTGTGGGAATTGAACCTACTACAGGAGTGGAGTACGTGTGTACTGGTCTCCACATCATATAGGTGGTCAAAATAACGTATTATAATATTATAACGTGTCAGAGAGCGATCAGTTACTTAATGCAAAATCTGACAGTTCCATTGTTAACAATTATTCATTGTTTTATGACGCCTCCGTGTAATCTGTAGTCTATAATGTCCTACTAAAAACAGTCATAATTTTTTTAATTAAATGTAGGAAATTGTTTAATGTTATCATTATCATCATCATATTATCCTGGCATTATCCTCCTCTCTCCTACACTATGCTGTGCCCGACAGGGTCCACAAATGTACTAAATTGTAATATTCACCACCTTATATAAACATTGTGGAACGCAATAAAGTATTGAGTATTGAGTATTATCCCGGTTGCCCCAGACCAAAGCCCTCACTGGTCTAACTGATTTGGTTGAACCTCAATAATAATTATTATGTGGAGGAACTGCCATCTGACCTCTCTCTCGGGTCTCGGGTTCAAACCCTGGTGGCGTACCTATATAGGCTTCGCACCCTAGATAGAACCTCTGGATTTGAAGTCTATTGTTTACGCCACTAGGGTATCGTCGATTTGTCAGGTTCAAGCATGTGAGTACTATATTGTAATAATATTAAAGTTGATTATCGAGTGCGTTATAAAAATCCTCTCCGCTGCGCTCCTCTCTGTCTGTGCTGAGCCTTAGAAGCCACATTTAAATTAACTAAAAAAAATCTCGCACAGATTATTCTTAATCATGACTCCCTGTGCGGATGGAATCTTGGAGAGGTTCTCAAAAGTCCATTATTACATTTTATCCGGGAAGTCGGATAAAAAGCAACGGTTTACTTTTTATCGGTAAGGTCAGTAGAACACGATAAAAGAGTTTAAATGAGCGAAGCCGCGAACAGGAATGAGAAGCCACAAGAAAATATATTTGTATGTAAGATGTTTGTGATAGTGTACTGTATAAATAATACTAAAAAATAAATATTCTTCTAATCACACCAATTATTTAGTTCTAAGATAAGTATCATTTAGAACTTGTGTTATGGATACTAAAGAACGGATAAACATACTTAAATACTTTTTTTTGTAAATACATACTTAATATACATACTAAAACACCCAGACCAGAACAAATATTCATGTTCATGCACACAAATATATGTCCTGTGTGGGAATCGAACCCACAACCTATGGAGTGAAGTGCAGGTACTGACTTCCACGCCATATCGGTCGTCATATGAAGCACTTATATGTTAGTATATTCCATTCTATATACATATGTACCTATAAGATGTGTAATCGTGTATACTAACAATGTGCTCTCTAAATAAAGTGCAGTCGGAATCAATCGACAGCATCTTTCATTTCTCCCGTCCTTACAATAGGAAGCGGTACCTGCTAAGTACCACCTATTCTATTCTACTTTCATATATACCAATGGGACTTGGAATCGTGTATACTAAGAATGTGCTCTCTAAATAAAGTGCAGTCGGAATCAATCGACAGCATCTTTCATTTCTCCCGTCCTCCAATAGGAAGCGGTACCTCCTAAGTACCACCTGTTCTATTCTACTTTCATATGTACCAATGGGACTTGGAATCGTGTTTACTAAGAATGTGCTCTCTAAATAAAGTGCAGTCGGAATCGATCGACACCATCTTTCATTTCTCCCGTCCTTACAATAGGAAGCGGTACCTCCTAAGTACCACCTATTCTATTCTACATACATATGTACCAATGGGACTTGGAATCGTGTATACTAAGAATGTGCTCTCCAAATAAAGTACAGTCCGAATCAATTGTCAACCTCTTTCATTTCTCCCGTCCTTACAATAGGAAGCGGTACCTCCTAAGTATCACCTATTCTATTCTACTTTCATATGTACCAATGGGACTTGGAATCGTGTATACTAAGAATGTGCTCTCTAAATAAAGTGCAGTCGGAATCGATCGACAGCATCTTTCATTTCTCCCGTCCTTACAATAGGAAGCGGTACCTAAGCTCCTGAGTACCACCCAAAATCTTGCCAAAGGCTGTCGTGGAAACCGATTAAGAGAATTAAATGTGTGCGAAGCCAGCTGTCACTATATTTAACACATTTCAATTTACAAATCTTTGTGAATTGACGATTGAGGTGTACTGGGGTTCTACCATCATCTTTGGAGTCCAAACCAACCTCACCTGCAAGTGGTACACCTGCCGATTAAAGGACGAGGCTCTG
This sequence comes from Musotima nitidalis, assembly GCA_949126915.1. Lineage (NCBI taxonomy): Eukaryota > Metazoa > Arthropoda > Insecta > Lepidoptera > Crambidae > Musotima > Musotima nitidalis. The sequence goes on along the minus strand of OX421423.1, from coordinate 1,229,639 downwards.
GCAAACATAGAAGTTCCCGGCAAGCGGCAATAGGCTCGCCACCTATTGCGTGGGGCCAACAACAACATTGGCGAAGTGTGGGCGTATAATATGCATACCCCCCGGGGAAACAGCCGTGATTGTGTAAATGTTATATGAACTGACGCGTTATTTTTTTAAGTTGACATTCATTCTGACTGGTTTTTTCGAAGTGATTCTTAAATGTTTTTTCTTTTTACAAGTTATTTACATTAAATTGGTAATAATAATAATGAAATACAAGAGCTCTATTGGGCCTAACTTGAATAACTTATTTTGACTTCAACTTGACATAGTTTTTGATCCGTTAAGAGTGAACTTTAGTACGACTTTGTAACCTTCGACCTTCCAAATAGTTATGGTCCAATTTCTGCCCAATACGGTAGGATAATACTCGTACACTTGCACTGTGCTTAAACGCTTACTTAAGCTTTCAATTGACAGATAGTTTTTATTTAAATGTTGTATACATTTACTTCAAACAATGATTGAATGTACAGTTACAGGTTGATCGATATGGACGACGACCGATATAGCGTGGAGGTCAGTATACCTACACTTCACTCCAGAGGTCGTGGGTTCGATTCCCACACAGGACAATCTATGTGTGCATGAACATGAATATTTGTTCTAGTCTGTGTGTTTTCTTATGTATTTATTTATTTAAAAGAGATACCTACAGTGGACATACTAAAGATTAAATAAGAAATTACAATGGAACAGGTTCTGGTATGTATACCAATTATAGGTATCTACAGCATTCAAAACAAAACAGACAATATATTAAGTGTGTATTTACACCATAAAAAAAGAAAGTACTTGAGTATGTTTATCCGTTGTTTAGTATCCATATCACAAGTTCTTAATGATACTTATCTTAGAACAAAAATAATTGGTGTAATTGTCAGAAAATATTTATTTATTTAGGTTGAGTCGATTTGGTTGCTCGCCAATGTAGATATATGGGCGGAAGATTGTGTATCCATGAATGTAAGTTTTTAGTATTATGATGATGATTGAATATTTAGTTATGAAGCTTCACAATAGCACTACATATTAATCTCTCAAGTGATCGAATCTGAAATGAGGAAATCCGTAGGAGAACTAGAGTGACCGACATAGCGCAGCGCGTTTGCAAGCTGAAGTGGCAGTGGGCGGGGCACACACATGGCTCAAAGAACCGACGATCGATGGGGCGTTAAGGTTCTTGAATGGCGACCACGATGGCGGCAAAGGATCGATCTACGTGGAAAGCAATTGGGGAGGCCTATGTTCAGCAGTGGACTTCAAATGGCAGTTATGATGATGATAATGATAAAGAAGCTTCACAAGTGTTTTTTTACATTTTATAAAAATAAACTGTCGACTATTTGGTGAAATAAAAAATGAAGTTATATTGATAAATAGAATATGCGAATCGGAAAACGTAATAGAGGACGGCCTCCCACGCAATGGACCAATAATCTGATTAAAGCAGCGGGAAGCCGATGGATGCAAGCGACTTAGGATCGCTTATTGTGGAAATCTGTTGGGGAGGCCTATGTTCAGAAGTGGACGTCATATGGCTGAGATGATGATGATGATTATGATTTTGATAAATAAATTGCCTTAGTCGAAGATAAAAATGTTTTTATCTTAAAAGATATAACATGTGGAAGGTCAGGGAAGGTTTTAAACGGTAAGAAAAAGTAAGAATCTTATTTGTATGAAAAAAATTCAATTAATTTATTTGCGTAACAATATTTGCAATAAATTGACATGAATTAAGGTTATGGAGCACTATTTAACTAATGTTGGAGATAGTAATTCCGTTGACCGCGATACTTTACTGGTTACAGTTAATGTTTTATTAGTGAAGTCCTAAAGCAATTATTATGATTATTTTCAAGCTTAGCTTCAAGTGTTATTTATTAAAGTCTTGGCATAATAATCTTAAGTATAATTTCAAAAAAATAAAATAATTAAGTTCATTAACAGCATCTATGTTTAGCACATCACATAAAATTTGGTCAGGGCTTTTATAAAATGAAATAAAATAATATCAGACACTATATGACCATAAATATGAAAAAAAAGCTATTATTACATAATATAAACACTCTTTTAACCTGTAGGTATTCACTCACCTTTAAGAAGCACAATACGAACTGTCAAACAAAAAGCCGCTAAGAACAAAACCGCGCAAGAATAAGAATAGTTGCGCCCGCGCACGCAATCACCGCCGTTCACTAATCGCCACTGACGGACAGTACGAAACCGGAGTCGGTGTGACCCTGCACTAGACTTCTGTTTACTGACGTACATAAAGATGGGGTGGTTTAATGTAGAAGATATATCATACTCAATTTAGATAGGGTGGCTTACTTTAAAAAAAATATTAATCTCTCAAGTCACACGAATTGAAATAGGTAAAATACCTTTTGTTTTACAAAGATATTGCTGTCAAAATGCCCGATATTGAGTAACAATGCCATAATGTTATTTTAGTTTTATTTCGAAATGTATTAATTACATTTATGCTTAGTATAGACATTCACGTTTCAAGTTAAAATACAATTACAGAGTACTAAACTACTTAAAAGAAAACTACGAGTAAAAAAACTTGAACGCTTAAGTTTCAAGCTGGACTTCTTGGCGGGAAAGTGAAGCGCCATGTCTGTAGTTTTGTTTTATTATCTATAACTTGTGTTATTTTTAACATTGAAGTGTAATAACGGTGGATTATTAACCGTTAAGTGTTTGTGAACGTACATGAGTGTTGGTAAATGAAACAAAACAGTGCAACATCACTTTTCAAACTCTCTCAAGAAGTCCATGTGAGATCTCAGTATAGTCCCACATCTTTACTAAGGGCTCAAAGATTTTAGGGGGAGGGCATCTCATTTAACATTTATCATATTTTTCACCACTCTTTATCATTTACTATAATTTATATGTTATTAATATATCTCTCTGGCTAAATATGCAAATCGCACAAAGCCATTATGTAAAAGAAAAAAAAAGTGACCATTTTTTTTTTTTTACCCGTTGTATACTTTTACTTAAAATTATGTTTGAATGTAAAGTTACCGGTTGAGTCGATTTCGTTCCTCGCGAGTGTAATTATAATTACATTCACAAAAAGACGACAATTTGTCTTTTGAAAACACCATTCCATTCACAGTGGAAGGTTGTTGATTATTTACATCAGTGTAAAAAAAAGGTGCTCATAAACCGAAGCTTCCATGGGTCCTTAGAACGGCCGTCATGCATTCCTAAGAAGATCTTCATCATCATCATATCTTAGCAATATTTCAATTCATTTATTGCCATCTAAGTGTACATAATGGTCTTCAGAATTAAATGTGTTACAACTTAGTTACCTTTATAGGTGCTGCAATATCTTAAACATAGTCTTCGTAAGTTTTTAATTACACAAAAATTATATATTTTTACGAAATTTTGCGTTTGGATATTTAAAATTATAATTTATAACATGCATTTAATAATATAATTATGGTTACTTAATATAAATCATTAATTATTCTATATAAAATGTCATGGAACTTATTATATCTAATTATATATAAAAAACTTGTGCAGCGTGTAGAAGTATCCCGGTTAGGGGAAATGCATCCGTGTTGGGAAGTATGACCAGAATCCATCTTATCTAAACTAAAAAAGTATTTATCTCATACACAATTACAAAGTGAAAGGATCCTACCAAGACTTAAGGAGCCCAAGCCAACCTCACATGCAAGTGGTGCACCTGCCGATCAACGGACGAGGCCTTGGCGAACAAACAGTGCCCGGTAAGCGGCAATAGGCTCGCCATCTATTACGTGGGACCAACTATATAATTGGCGAAGTGTGGGCATATAATATGCCTCTGCCTACCCCTTCTGGGAAACAGGCGTGAAATATGTATGTATGTAATTACACAGTACTTTAAAATATCGAAATTAAATATAACAAACTATCAAATTCAAACTGAACTCACAAGCTTAGATGTACTTACATCATGATTTAACCCGAGGAAGTCCACTGCTGAACATAGGCCTCCCCCATAAATTTCTAGCGTCACCTATTGTAGGCGGCCTACATCCATCGCGATCGTTCTCAACCAAATCGTCAGTCCATCTTTTCCGTCAAAGAGTATCCTCTCAAACTTTTCTGATTTATTTACATGCAAAAAATAATAATAAAAAAGCAAATAATAATTTGAGCGGAGAGGTGGATATTTTTAAGGATGTTTTACCAAATTTTTAAAAAGTTGTCTTGGGGTTGTTTTGAGATAGAATCTAATATTTATTTCTTGTAATTTTGTTGTATTGTATTGTTTAAACCAGTGATTCCCAAAGTGGTCCAGGTGGACCCCCAGGGGTCCACGGGAGATATAAAATGTACCATTTTTCGTTTTTATTTTACCTATCGGAATATAGGGACAGAACTCAGAAGCGACACTTTTTCATTTTTTAGCGACTTTAAGAATGTGGTAGAAATGTAGCAGCAGGGGGTCCAGTAACATTTTGAAAGTGGTCCACGAGAAAAATAAGTTTGGGAACTACTGGTTTAAACCAATCTTAATTATACCTAGTTCGTTCTTATCTCATATCCTATTTTTATTTCTTATAGTTTACTTTGATAATAAGCCTGTTAGAGTACCTATTTACTTAGACATAAGAAAATAATGTCACAGCTACTGGTTGTCCATACTAAATAAATAAAAATAAAATAGCTTATCTAAGCAGAGCTAGTATATTTTAGGAAAAATAACAAATGAGCTTCCGCCTGCATGACCTTATAGTTTATCGCGTCTTACAGTCGCCAGTCGGAACATTTGTTACGAGACAGATACAATACAATCTTTGACATATTTTTAGCGCCAATTCCAATCTTCATAATAGTTTTTAGATCATGCGTCTCCTAGCTCGTATGCTTGAAAACATCAAAATTTTATATAAATATAAATAACAATCGAAATATGATAACACTGAAATCACGAAGCTTAGATTCACTTACATACTATAAAACAATTAAATAACAAAAAAAATTAAGTGTAAGTGAATTTAAGTGCCAGTTCCGAGCCACCGCTCTGTAAGAATAACTAGCAAGAAACTCACAGGCTGTGCTCTTGTAAATTATCAATTGGTTAGGTAATTAAATTATAATCTTGATTTGTCTGTGGCGCTATACATATAGTCCCAAGAATAGTGCCACCTCTTCTCATCTCATGAGGAGTTTTATGAGTCGACGAAGAGATATCCTACCGGATGATATCCTGCGTATTGGCTTGTACGGCGATGGTTGGTGACCGACCCGCCTAGACAGGCGTGATTTTGGGCACATTCCCCCAACATAATGTTCAATGTACGGCTAATGTTCAGTAGTAGTCATCGTATGACTGAAATGATGATAAAGACAGCCTCGTTTTTTTTTTTAAACGTGGTGAAAGGTGATGTTTATTCAGGCCGTCATCAGTGAGTTGGGCCTGTTACCTTGCTTGTTCTACGTTATGGACCGTACTATTTTTTTAGGAATTTCATCTACTTTTACCATCAGCCATAACAAGGAGCCACATTACAACATACAGTATGAAATTCATATGAAACCCCCTTCATTGGTTTTGAGATTATCGCATTCACACAGACAAATAGGACGGGAGTATATTTTTTAACATACATACATATACACCCATTGGGGCAGGCAAAGCCTATTATACGCCCACACTTCGCCAATTATATAGTTGGTTCAACGTAATAGGTGGCGAGCCTATTGCCGTTTACCGGGAACTGTTATGTTCGCTAGAGCCCCTCCCGTTGATCAGCAGGTGCACCACTTGCAGAAGAGTTTTGTTTGGGCTCCTTAGGTCTTGGTTGGATCTCTATACACTAGTTTATAACATGTAGTATAATAAATAACGAGTATAATATAATATGGCAGCGTAATATGCAAGTAAAAGGGTCTTGTCTAGTGACGTCACATTTCCGATATCTGAACCGGCTGTGTCCTGCTATATGTGCGAGATAAATAGTACTTTCTCGAACGTTTATCTTAATAAATAAAAACAATAACTTGAAACATATTTCGAAGCGCTCGTAGCTCTGCGGTGCTCAGTGGTCGAAAACGATCACCGAAGTACAGCAGAGTTTACAGAGGTCAGTCCTTGGATGGGTGACCGTTTGTGTGGCATTTGATATCGAGCGCTTCCGTGCTTCGGAAGGCACGTTAAGCCGTTGGTCCCGGTTATCACTAAATGTGGTAGTCGTTAAGCCATGATAGAGGCCTAAATAGGCGGCTTGATAAATTCTAACAGCAGGACGCCATACACCTGCCTCCGCCAATCCGCACTGGGTCAGCGTGGTGGAGTATGACGCAATACCCTCACACCTTGATATGTGAGAGGAGGCTCGTGCTCAGTAGTGGGACGTATATGGGCTGAAATGAGAAAACATATTTCACATTAAAATTCGTAATTTTCTATTTCTTATCCTGGACTTTTCGAAGAGGTACTTTTACTGAACCGAGTTACATATAATTTGTTATGAAGACATTCAGATCATCGCGGGTTAATACCACACATGACATTATCATACCTTATTTTTCGTCGCTAAAAAATGCAATGAGAGAGGTGTGTTGGACTCACCATTAGCAGACACGACCGCCAGCAGTAATACACATCTGAGGAACCCAAGACAACCTCACCTGCAAGTGGTGCACCTGCCAGTCAACGGACGAGGCTCTGGCGAACATAGCAGTTCCCGGTAAGCGGCAATAGGCTCGCCACCTATTACGTTGAACCAACTATATAATTGGCGAAAAGTGGGCGCATAATAATGTGCCTTTGCCTTCCCCTTCGGGGAAACAGGCGTGAATGTATGTATGTATGTATTATTTATTTATTTATTTAATCAGAACATTACACCAATTACACTAATTATCACAATAAATATAATATTAAAATCTTACACATAAAAACTTCTTTTATTCCATTCTCTGACAAAATCTTAGGCCATCCATCCGCAAACAAATCACAGTCGGGTGCTGCATCCAGGATGGCATTAAGTGCGTTGAGTGTCCGCGGAATGGGTGATTTTGAGCGGGCTACGGTTTGGCAGGTTGGCACAGCAAACAGTTTATGTTTCCTGCGCCTATAGTAATTATCGGGTGCATAAAGTCGACACAGCTCACCATGAAGATCAGGAGAGTCTATTCTACCACGTAAAATTTTAATTATAGTGATGATTTGATCACAGGCTCTTCTCACCTCTAAAGAATTGTGTTCTAATTGGCCAAAGAGAAACTTGGTAGGATACATATAAGGGTAGTAACCGTATAGGTAGCGACCAAAAGTCTGTCACAACCCCTTGCACCTAAGCTGTGGTTTTACAGACTGGGTTTTTATGTGCTACTCTTATAAATAGATAATGATAAAAACAGCGGGTCGGATATTTTGTCCAAAATATAATAAATTTAAATTATTTGGCTGTTTTGTATTATATAAGACCAGTTTTGCTTTAACCTTGTCTGTGCTTGAAAATTAATTCAATACATAGTCAGGGAGCTGCCAATATAAAAAATGGCAGAAAATTTATTAAACACGTTTGTTGTTCATCATCATCGAAATCCGCGTGTTGTTCCAGTTGCAACCTTACGGGCCCAGGGTCCGCTTTCCCATTATTTTGCCTTAACTTCGCACGGTCTTCGACATATTTAGTACATAGACCACTGGCACGCATGTCACTCTTTACGACTTGTAACTCTACCGTGCTTATTCCGCTGTATCATCATCATCATCTCAGCTATCTGACGTCCACTGCTGAACATAGGCCTCCCCAATAGATTTCCACATAGAGCGATCCTGAGTCGCCTGCATCCATCGGCTTCCCGCCGCCTTGACCAGATCATCGGTCCATCGCGTGGAAGGCCGTCCTCTACTACGTTTGCCGGTTCGCGGTCGCCATTGCAGAACCTTTACGCCCCATCGGTTGTCAGTTCTTCGAGCTATGTGCCCCGCCCATTGCTCGGAACACTCCGAGCGAATTGTTTTGTACTGCTTATCATCAAGTAGGATTTGGTTCAATATCAAAATTTATCTCCTCAAGCATGATTTTATGCGGAAGTACTTGCTTGCGAACGTCATTTATATCTAGGAGTGCCACTTCACTGAAACCTGTTAATTTTAGTTTTATTTTATTTATTAAGCACTCACACCACAACAAAAATAAATTAATAAATAAAAAATGGTAAATTAATTAATGAATATGAATAATAAAATCCAAAGTTTTGTATTGCAGGCAGCTCTCTGACTACAATACAATAATAAACATTAAAAATAAAATATACTTTATTGTCTTGAAGATCGACAGGATCTTAAATAATTTATTGACGTTACTTAGCATAAATCAATTGTAAGCAAGTGATGGATTAAAAAGCTCGTTTCAGGGTTGGTCGTGAAGACATCGTTGTTCTGAGGCTCCTATCTTACCTGAAGATGCCCTGTGTAGGGGCGAAACACGTGTCGTGTTGAATAGTTTCTCGATTTTTCGGGAAATTATAGTAGCGCGGGAATTGTTACAAAGATATTTTTAATCCATCACTTGCTTATCAACGAATCATTTAGATTCGTCAAATTTTTACAAACAAAATGGAAATTCGAGATATTTTTTCTTAACAACAAGACAACAATGTAAAAAATATGAGCAGTACCATATTCAAGAAATAAAAGCAAATGGATTCTTTGTTAGAATTTGTCAAAGTTTGTCAGTAGTTCATTTGAGTAGATCAGTTGATCTCAAAGGTGGTGCACTGGTTTGACGTTAACAATTTATTATTAAATGGGGCTAAAATGAAATGCATTAAATTCGTGACGCCTAACGTCAGACAAGTAAACACCACTATTAAAATAAAGGAAGATGAGTTGACCCTTGTGGATACCACCAAATTTTTGGGTGTTATATTAGATTCTAAGTTACAGTGGGGCCCACATATTGGTGAATTGTCGAATAGACTCAGCTCTGCTGCCAATTAACAGACGTTGAAACAGCTAGGCTTGTTTATCATTGCTATTTTAATAGTGTTATGTCGTATGGTATTCTTCTGTGGGGTTGTGCCGCAGATATTCAAAATATTTTTGTACTACAGAAGAGGGCCATACGAGCAATTTATAATCTACCATGTAGACATTCACTAAGGGATAAATTTAAAGAAATTGGTATTTTGACAGTGGCGGGTCAGTTTGTTTATGAAAACCTAGTATATGTACATAAAAATATTGATAAATTGAGTAAGAAAAGTGATATACATAACCTAAACACAAGAAATAAGCATAAACTAGTTGTACCTGCCACTAGGCTCCAAAAAATTAACAAATCTTTTAAAGGTCAATGTGTGCGATTCTATAATGAAATCCCAAGCAATATACAGCAATTAAGCCTAAATAAATTTAAATTAACAATAAAACGCAAGCTGTCTTTAAAGGGATACTATTCTATTAAAGACTATTTGGCTGATAAAAATGCTTGGGATTAAACCGCCGTTTCATACAGGCTATTCTAATATGAATGACTTAAAGCATGAATATTGTTATATTATGTTGCATTGTATAGCGTCACAGACAAATGAAGATTGTAACTAACCAATCGATCGATAATTTAAAAGAGCATAGCCTGTGAGTTTCTTGCCAGTTCTTCTTACAGAGCGGTGGCTCGGAACTGGCACTTAGATTCACTTACACTTAAATATGTTTTGTTTTTTTTAAATTGTTTGGTTGCAAGTGAATCTAAGCTTCGTGATTTTAGTATAGTTATATTTTATTTGTTTTTGTTTTTTTTTTATAATTTTGCCGTTTTCAAGTACTATGTAATAGTTTATGAAATAAAAAGTATTTTGACTTTTGACTTTGACTTTTTTATCTGTTGTGGTTTTTTCTCAAGATTTGTCAGTCTGTCGGTGACTCTTATCGGGGGAATCTTTAAGTCAGCCTGTCGTGATTTTAAAGGGAGGAGGGGATTGTCTGTCAGTCAGTGTGTCTATGACTCTACCGAGGCCTCCAAAAGGCAATGAGAGTAAGTAGAAGAAACCTCAAGAAACTCATCTCGGCTTTTTTCAGATTAATACACAGATTAAAATCTAATACAATCAAATAACTAAACATAGAGCTTACCGCTGTTGTTCTTAAAACTACAAAGATCATATCTCATCTAATATCTTAAGAAAAGAAGGAGCAGTTCATGTCACTTCCAGGCAGCCTTAAAATCTTTCACACTATAATAAGCCTTCAGGCACTATTTGCACTTTATGTAGCTTTTTAATTTATTGATAGATACATTTGCCACATCATCTGACAGCGTATTGTACATGCGAATACTATTTTCGTTTTAATATGGTTTATGTAACGTGGAGTAGGTAGCCACATATTCAATTTAAAAGTTCAATAACTGTTCAATACGGTCAGTATTCCAGTCCAGACAAAAATACACTAAGAATAGTAAGATGAATCCCTGTAAATTAAATAAGCCGTCAATTAATAATATACTTTGCTAACAATACAATCATCTTAAATTTTTTTAATCAATACTAAAGACAAGTTTAAGTTAAGATGGATCATTTTGGTACATCATATCAATATGACGCACTGAATGTTCAATGTCCATATATTTTAATAATTAATTCATTCATAAAGAACATAAATATATTATCTGCAAATGAATTAATGTAACTAGCTAACTATAATGCAGAAAGATATAATTCAATATTAAATGAAATTCAAATATATGTTTGTAGGAGACCCGGGAACCCTCTCTTAATGTTGTCTCCTGTCATACATTGACCTCTCCTGTACTATTGCCAGGCTTATTTTGTAACAAGCCTATAGACAGGAAAACTATTATTTTCTCTGACAAACTCGGGCAAGGCATAGGGTCTATACTAAGAAATAAGTAAAATAAAAATGTTATTAATTATTGTTCTCCTGGACAGCATAATATGTACAACATGGTCTGTAATTAGGGTCGCCACTTTTTTTTTTGACAGTTAAAGTATATAGCTAATTATAGGTAAGAAAAAAAAGTACACAGTAAAAAATAAAGAACTATTTTTTTTATTACATTGTTTAAAATCTTTTTTTTTTGCTTTTGTGGTTTCTATCAAATTAGTATCTCTACTAAACAATTGCACAGGTTCTTTACAGTCTATATTTAAAGTCCAATCCAAAATCCCAAATCATGCTAAAAAAGAGTATTTTCGTGTACTTTATTGTTTTCATAAAGAATAAAGTACAATTACTTGAAATAAAGTATAACACTTTATAATAAAGTATTGGAGGTAACCCTATCTGTAATATAAAAACGAAGGACATATGTGACAGTTCAGAAATAGGATTGATATTTGGTGACAGTCTCTCGGTAAAAAAAAGGACATTGTTAATAGTATTGATATCTTGACTCAGCTACAAGCGAAGACAAAACGTAAATTCATTATTAGTGCATTCCCCTATGCAACAAATCTGACGCGGGAACAAAATCAGCGAATTGCAAATTTTTTATATTATATCATCATTTCAGCCCATTATCGTCCCACTACTGAGCACGAGCCTCCTCTCACATATCAAGGTGTGAGGGTATTGGGTCATACTCCACCACGCTGACCCAGTGCAGATTAGCGGAGGCAGGTGTATGGCGTCCTGCTGTTAGAATGTATCAAGCCGCCCATGAGGCCTCTAGCATGGCTTAAAGATGACTTTAGTGATAACCGGGACCAACGGCTTTAGGTGCCTTCCGAAGCACGGAAGCGCTCGATATCAAATGCCACACAAACGGTCACCCATCCAAGGACTGACCTCTGTTAACTTTGCTGTACTTCGGTGATCGTTTAAGACCCCCGAGCACCGCAGAGCTACGAGCGCTTTTTATTATAATGTATTATTAAATAACTTGACATGTCGTGAAATTGACATATTATTTTTTGATATAAATAAATTTATAAAGCTTTTTAAGTTGACTTCTGATACAATGTGTCTAAATTATAGATTTAAGTTGCGAACTGCTTCTTTGTTTGCATTTAATATTCAGGATTCTGTTATAAAATCCATAACACGATCCAAAATTGATATTGTACAAGTTAGTGGTCCTACTAGTATTTCATTTACAAATAATGCCTTGACATCACCCAGTTTAAACTGAGACACCAGACAAAGGCCATCAGTGGCGGGGCAAGACCTAAATTTGATGTGGGCAAAACAGATTTCGCGAGGCCCTGTTCAGTGGCGACCTGAAAACGGATTTTATAAAAAAGAAATTACCATTGCAAGTTTTTATTCATAAAAATACAAATTAGATTAATATTCATGAAAAATTACATATCGTAAATAAGGTGGAAATGACAACAATACCAAAAAATTGAATATAAATATATAAAAATATTTATATCTCTTTATTAAAGAAGCAGAAATTTCCTGCTTTTAACTTTACTAAATTCTTTAATGATTTTATCGTAATTCAGCCTATATGCCATATCTGATTCAATTGATAATACAGCCAATGCTGAAAATCTTTCCTGGCCCATTGTATTTCTTAAATAATTTTTTATTAATTTTCATTCTGAAAAGCTCCTTTCAGCAGAGGCTGTACTTACCGGAATTGTTAATAAAATTCGGATGACAATGTAAATATTTGGGTAAATTTCTTTTAAGCTATTTTCTGTTATATATGACAGTAGCTGTTTCACCTATTTAATGAAGTTGGGTAAATTTGGGATCATTGTATTTAATTCTTCATATAAATGGAAAGGTTGGAAGTCACTGCTCTCACCCACACGCAGGACGTTATATAAATCGTTACAGTGTTTTAATACTTGCTCCTCTGGCAAATTTTTTAGCTTGCTTAAATCATAGAGAAAACCGAAATCTTCAAAATGTTGATTCAAAGACGTAAATCTTAATTCCATATTGGAAATTATAGAATCAATCATGGCGTAAAAAAAAAACTGTATGATATCGGATTTTATGAGACCTTATAGGTTGATCGCTGCTTTCATAATCGAACATCCTTTTCTTTTTGGCTACTCTTTTATCCCTAAACTCTTTTATGCCCATAACAGCTTCTCTCAGTAAATTGCCGAACATCAGACAGGGTTTTTTCGAATCCAGTTTCCCGATACTCTTTTATCCAGTCACAAAATGTGTGTAAATGTTCAAGAGCAATGCTTAAATGAATTTGTACTGATTGCCATAATTTACTTATCCTATTAACACGCGATAATATTTCATACCGCACATGTAAAGGTACGATAAATTCTAAACTTAACATTTCATTTAGTACGGAATCGCAATCACTGAGAGTGTCTGATTTCTCCGTTTGAGTTTTTAAGCTTTCGATGCATTCAACCACTTTATCGAATTGCAATAATACGGCCTTTACTGCTTCGACTCTACTTTCCCATCTTGTGTCTGATAAAGGTTTCATAGTAAGTTTTAATTTGCCTTTTATTAAATCCCAGCGTTTGCTTGAACTTGAAAAGAGCAAATATTTTTTTTGTATGAAACCAAAAAAAGTTTTTGCCGCCGTAGATGAGTTCGCTGCATCTACCAACAGTTAGTTTTAACTCCACTATTTACACCCACCATATTTGCACCATTGTCGTATCCCTGGCCACGGCAGTCTTGAATATTTAAGTCGTTTTTTTCTAGGTGTTCCAGTATAGCATTGGCTAAATATTCTCCAGTTGTCTCAGTAACAGCTAGAAATCCGATAAAATCTTCGACTATTGTGCCGGTTGTCGTATCACAAAATCTTAAGATATCATTTGTTCGACTCTGCCACAGTCTCTAGTGCAATCAAGCAAAAAAGAATAATACTTTGCTTCTTTAACCTTACGAATAATTTCATCGACAACTGTTTTTGACATTAATGTGATCAATTCATTTTGAATATCGTGACTCTACAAAAACTTGTGTTCTGCAAATAACCCAAATTTTACTGTTAGAGAATTAGAATTGCCCAATATGTAGGATCTCTTATTTAGCTGAACGAATAATGGTGTAAAAGTTGTTTGTCACTAATGCGTTCCATGTGTTCTCGTAAAGAAGGATCAAATTTTGATATCAGTTTAATTAAATCTATGAAATTACCGGAATTCTTAATAACGTCACCTGTCTTTAGAGAGTTTAGAGATTGAGATGACCTCTAAATGCAAGATTATGAGATGCCAAAAAAATAATTATGTCAATTAATCTCTCTAACAAGTTGTGACAATGTTTTTGAGATTTACGTATTAGCCTTTCGTTTTATTAGTCTATTGTTTTGCCTTGATTTATTCCTTTCTCTAAAGTTAACCGTTGGAACATATGTGCCATATGTTCTTTGGTTTTCTCATGTCTGTGTAAAATGCTACTTAAATGTTTCCAGTCACAACACCCTCCTTGCACCACCGGTGTTTGTGAATTGCCAAATAGTCTGCATGGAAAACAGTAAACTTTATTTTGGGAATTGAAATAAACTAACCAGCGACGATGTTGAGTTTCACCATTATTTAGTTTTCTCGAGAAATAGAAATTGGAAAAGTGTCTGTGATCATCACCTTTGGGATAATGTTCATCACCGCTATTTAATTGTTGTATGGGGCCCCTTTGAACTATGTCACGACGCTGTGAATCCGTTATGGGGAACGCCTAAAATCCCGGATCCAAATTAAAAAGTACTTGCTGAACTATGGCACTGGCATCGTCGCTGTGAATTGGAGAATCTACGTCAATTTGTTCTTCTTGATGGCTTGATGACGGCACAAGAGTTTCAGCGTCAAATTTTGATTGGCTAGAGCATGATCCAAATTCTATGTCTAACTGACGTTCGCTCTCGATACTCAGTGCATCTGGAGCATTTCCCGGTATCTCGGACGTATGTTGTGTAGAAGTCGAAACTATCGATTCAGATGGTTCTGTACTGTCAGATGCAGTTTGGTTGAGAAACTTCATCATATTTAAACTCAGAACCTGGTTGGATGCAGTTCTTTCAGCTTTTCTTTTTCTTATTGCTGATCCAGACTCCCATTTTCTTCCAAGATCTCTATCACGGCCGGACATATCGATAATATCGTATCTATAACCTGTACACAAAAGCAATAGCATTAACATTTTTTGCAGTTTTATTTACATAATGTAAAATTTAAATTTATATTAGTTTTCAACGCATTTCCTAGTTTTTAAAACGCAAAAAGTCGATACGTTTTTTACCGTTAAAGCTTTGGTTTCCTCCAAAAGTTATATTATAAAGCGTATAATTTTATATTAAGTAATAACTGCGTTACTTATTTATTACCAATTAATTATTTCTTACCTTATGTAAATTAGACGAGTACAGATACCGGTGTTTTACACTACACACATTATAAAAAAAAAACCATTTATTTGTAAGTCACTGTTTTTTAATTTTGGGTCAGTTTACAGGAGCAATCAATATACCTTCACACTATCTATTTATTCACTAAACATTATTAAAACATTGAACTAATCTTAAAAATTCAAAATAGGTAATTATTTATGCGCCTAGCGACTGCGTTGCGTGCGTGATAGTGCGTGTGGTACTTTGATTTGATTGGCTGGCTGCCTAGTAAAGAAAGTAAACAAATAAAACAAGGGATTCCCCGCACTGGCCGGCGGCGGCAGGGATTTGCCCGCAATAGTTACGCTACGTAAACAAATGTTGCCAGACAAAAAAAAACATATTTCACAAGATAACTAATTTATATATTTTTTTATTTAATTCTCGTTTAGAACCATGTATTTTAAGCAATGCATAAATTTTTTGAGGCGCGAGGCCCCTTGTACCGCGAGGCCGTAGGCGGTGGCCCACGTCGCCCACGCCTTACGCCGCCACTGAAGGCCATGCCCTATGAACTTAAAATTGTGCATCAAAATATTCAGGGTTTGGCGTACATAAAACATATTAAAACTAATGCTTTTTAATTAAATGTTATTATGACAAATTCCAATATAATTATCTAATTATTAAGCTCACTAAAATAATCTACTTGTGATAATTATTATAATTTATGTACATAATAATAATAACAATGTAAATGCATCAATCTCGCATTCTAATTGAAAGTACAAAATAAAAAAAAAATCGTGTTAGTTTTAGTTATGCCCAATATGGCTACGAAGGGGTAAGCAGAGGCATATAATACGCCCACACTTCGCGTATTGTGTTATTACTCCCACGTAATATGTGCCGTTGATCGGCAGGTGCACCACGTGCCGGTGAGGTTGACTTCCCCCCCGGACAGGTCCACCTTGGCGTGGGGGGGGGGCTGAGTACCTCTCGGAGGCCGGGAAAAGGTAACACTCTGAGGTTGGCGGCTCTGGGTGCCCTTAGTATCAGTACGTACCAGCTGGCCACCAGCTACCAGAAGGAAACTAAGAGGGACCTATGTAGGGCGCAGCGGGCGGTCCCGGAGGGCCCGTCAAGCAGCGCCAGAAGGGTCCTCTGAGAAGTCGGCCACACGCGCTATGGTCGCAAAAGGAGGTGGGAGGGGCGCGTCCCCTGAGCCTCTCTGAGGAGGTCCTCCCGGTTTTGGTCCGGGGGACGTTGGCTGCAGGCGGAGTGTCAGACGCTGCAACACAGGTACTGGCCCCCGCCTTTTTCCCAACAAGCGGCGGGCGTCATCGGAAGATTTTTAGTGGATATTACTGCTGGCGGTCGCGTCTGCCGCAGTGAGCCTCACACTCCTCTCTCGCTCCCTCGGTAAAAGCATTTTGTCACCGACGTAAATAAAAAAAATAAAAAAGGTGAGGTTGGCTTGGGTTCCAAGTTGATGGCAGGAACCCTGTACACACTGTGTAAAATCTGGCAACAAATATAATATTAATAAATTTTAACTTTGACCAAAATACAATATTACTATACCTACTCGCAGTAGACAACTCCTGAACTTATATTACTCTATCAGTAGTTTACAATATCAATTTCTAATTACTATGTTTTTAAAAGATTAGCGAGTAAAATATTATGGCTACTACTAATTAGTAGTTTTCTTTGCAGACTAATTATTAATTTTAAGCATAGGTCAATATTATAGGTGTATCATGACTTTGGATCTTGTAAATGCCGTAGACAAGGGTCTGTTTCTAATTACATTTCATAAAATATTTACTGAGCATTACCATTCGGGTAAATGAAAACATACCTATTTTTATACGGCTGTTTAAAATCTTGTTAATAACGTTATAGTTTGTAAATAATTAACTGTAATGTAATGTAAAGTTGTCATGTAGAATTTGTTTATTTTGTTGCAGGTAGTTTAAGTCTCCTGGGAAAGTAACGTTTGATTTTATATACGTTAATTGTTCAAATTATATTTTTTAAATTTTCTTGACACTTGACACTGGCAAATTTTAAATTGCCTATTGGGGAGAAAAAAAAACTATTTGTAGTGTATGAAACATACTTATTTGGTTTTCAATTAAGAAATAACAGCATTAAATTGAATTAAATATAGAAGTACCTGGCTAGGTACTCCATGAAATGCAAGGCAATCAGTCAATCAAATATCATTTATTTCATAAACTATATCATAGTACTTGAAAACGTCAAAATTAAATTAAAAAAACAATCGAAAATCGAACTGTTTGGAGAGCTACCTACCTAGTGGTATAATAAATTTTTTAAAAAATCTACACAACACTTAAATTTATGCAGCCAGATCTAATCACAATATGTTTATATATTTGAAAATTAAAAGTTCTTAATTTTGATTTACGAGTAGATTTAATGAAGTGGGGTCCTTATTTTCCTGTTTGTTAATTAACGTCGCTTCTTTGTGCAGTGTTGCAGAAATGCCGGTTAGCAATTTGGAATTATCCTTACGTATATGAAAAAAAGTCATTATCAGGACAAGGATCAGATTTCAATTGAGAAAGCATTTTTTATATATTCAAAAAATGCTTACAACGTAGATATACATTTTTTTAAATCAAGCGTAAAATAAGCATAATTATGACTTTTCCCAAATATCAAAGATAATTTCTTAATTATTGACTATGAAAAATTAAAAATGAAAAAGTATTTATTTAGTTTTCTTAGCAATGATTACATAGTATTCTACGTCTACCAAACTGTACAACAGTTTGTTGGCAGATGTAACTCCCTTAATAAAAATGTTACATAACCTAAGATGATTTACTTTTTTAAATTTTACAACTTATCGATCTAATTAAATAAAAAATAAAAAAATTTAAGATATTACTTACTAAATAGGTTTATACAAAATAAATGCAATAAGTACTTTTTAAGCTTACTATTAACGTACCGTGTAGTATCGGCCTAGAATGCACAAAAGATCCGGCATAAGGGTCAAAGTGCGCCACGGTTAGTCTGTGGCCCCCGCTATAAGATAAGATCGGCCTAGAATAGTGCCAGCCCCTCTCATCTCACGGGGAGTCCTAAGAGTCGACGAAGAGAAATACTACCAGATGATGGGCAGCAGCGTCATACTGGGTACTGTCTTGAACTGCGATCACCAACCCGCCTGCCCAGCGTGGTCATTTTGGGCAAATACCCCCAATTGAATGTAATCTATTAGAGAGGCGTATATTCGGCAGTGGACTTTATAACCTGACATGATGGTTGTCAATTAAAATGCTTTACTTGCAAAATTGTCCATCCATAAACTGACACATTCAAAGTGCAACCGGAGCCATTTTAAGTACCCATGCCATTTTTAGGGTTCCGTAGTAAACAAGGAACCCTTATAGTTTCGCCATGTCCGTCCGTCCGTCCGTCCGTCCGTCCGCGGGTTAGCGCAGAGACTATTAACATTAGACAGCTGAAAATTGGTGTGGGTATACATATTAATCACGTCGACAAACCTGTAGAATAAAATTTTTAAAAATATTGTTTTGTAACGTACCTCCCCTACACGTAAAGTAGGAATGTTTTTTTTTTCTCGAGTCTATCTTATCATGTTGGGTATCGTTAGAAAGGTCTTTCAAAAGTAATACGAGTTTCTTAAAACCATTTTTCGATTTAGGGATCCGTTTTCGAAACATTAAGCTTTAAAGTGGAAAAAATTGATAGAGTTCAGTATCCGCCCCCCCCACCAGGTAAACGGTACTTTCAGAGTGGCTGAAAAAATTCACAATAGTAGTATATATAATGAAGTTAAAAGGAAAACTATCACGGCTAAGTAGGCTTTACTGGTTTTCGAGTAATGGACGACAATCAAATAAATTTTTGTATTAAATGTATTAAAATTTCATTCATACCGTAGTAGTGATATCTATCGGGGAATAGCTGAACCTGTTCATATAGCGACATTATGGCAAAGGGTGACTACGGAACCCTATATTGCGCGTGGCCCGACACGCACTTGGCCGGTTTTTTATGGAAATATAATATATTAATCTTCTAAAACAGACTAGATTTCCCACTTAAAATACTGATTAAACGTCTAATTTACATAGTACCTAAACGTAATGTCTAGAGTTCATATTTTGTTTTTTGCAGCTGTAAATTTGTTTTCTTCTTTTCTTTCTAATTTGGATATAGGGGTTTCGGAGGATTAGCTTGTGTTTGGGAAAACAATTGCAATAAGGTTAGGTTTGGTTGGCTAATTCTCCCCCCCGAACAGGTCTCCACCTTGGCGTGGTGGGGGGGCTGAGTACCTGCCGGAGGCCGGGAAAAGGTAAAACCCAGAGACCGACGTCTCTGGGTGTCCTTAGTACTGACTACCGGGGGAGAAACTAAGAGGGACCTATGGAGGGCGCAGCGGGCGGGCCAGGAGGGCCCGCTCAGCAGCGCCAGGAGGGTCTAGGCATTGGGGTCAGGGGGCCCCTGCTGTCTAACCATAGACCCTCCGAGAAGTCGGCCAAAACAAAAAAATAAAACAAAAACGTAAAACAAAAAAAAAATGATTGGCTAATTCTAATGACACGTAAAACATACAATGTTTTCATTAAAGATAAAATTCTGAAGCAAGTTTATTGAAAAAGCGCGGCAATAGTAGTCATAATTTAAAAGTACAATAAGCAGTTACATAAAAAATCCCAAATGTGTTATGAATTATATAGAAAATATTCACATTAGATGCCTAAAATCTATAATGCCTAAGCTCTATTTTAAACACAAAATAATTTTTTAATTAAATTTATACCCAAAAGACACTTTAGGTGTTCATTGCAATTGGGTAAAAATTCCAAAAAAGAATGTTAAATAGTAAAATAAACGTTATTATAACTCTTACTTGGCTATGAAAGAGATGCTCTGCCCTTTTGATCTATAGAACTAAGACGGACCCTCATCATTTGGGTCATTGCCAAAGGAGATAGCTTCATAAATTGTTACATCTTTAACAATAACAACACCCACAGCAAACTTTCCTTATATTATGAAAAAGTGCCTATTATTATATTTGCAGCAAAATCAAGAATCAGCAAATTTGCCTTATGTATATAATAAGACTTTGTGTTTTATAAATGAAGTTACGTTAAAAATACTTGAGTATTTTGTCAAATAAGTTATGTATTTATTGTTTGATTATTAATATGTTATTCAAATAGCCAACACGACATTTTATGTGATTTACATTGATCTTCAATTGATCCTAATATCTTTATTGCCCACTGTAAATAGTTAAGTACCTACCGGTACGATGATACGAATAATAACATTTTATTTGAATAAACATGTTCACACAGATGGTACATTTGATTTACGAGAAGCGCATATTTCGAGATCACAGTGACATGCAAAAGTTTAAAATAAAGATGTATAATCATCCAACATTATGAATTATTAAAATTAAATGACTATTTTCAAGCATTCTACTGTTTCAAGTCACAATAAAAATGCAATGAGTTATGTAATTAATAGCTAAAATAACAAATTACATTTCGACACAAATATTATAAAGTAAAATAAGAACAAATTAATATCGAGTAAAATTAAAAATTATATGTTTTAATATAATATTTAATATAATATAATATTACGCCTGTTTACCTGAAGGGGTAGGCAGAGGCATTTAGTATGCCCACATTTCGCCAATTAAATTGTTGGCCTCACGTAACAGTAGTAGTAACGTATACACGTATATGCATAAAAAATATCTTATTGGAAAAATATTGTGATATTCA
Source organism: Musotima nitidalis (assembly GCA_949126915.1). NCBI lineage: Eukaryota > Metazoa > Arthropoda > Insecta > Lepidoptera > Crambidae > Musotima > Musotima nitidalis. Next base: position 1,208,515 of record OX421423.1, on the reverse strand, counting down.
AACTCTACTATTATGGTAAAGGAGGATGAGTTGACCCTTGTGGATACTACCAAGTTTTTAGGGATTACTTTAGACTTTAAGCTACAGTGGGGCCCACATATTGGTGAATTGTCGAGTAGACTTAGCTCTGCAGCATTCGCGGTAAAGAAAATTCGCCAATTAACAGACGTTGTACTGTTACAACGTCTGTTAATTGGCGAATTTTCTTTTAGGCTAGTTTATCATAGCTATTTCCATAGTGTTATGTCCTATGGTATTCTTCTGTGGGGTTGTGCCGCAGACATTCAAACAATCTTTGTGCTGCAGAAGAGGGCTATTCGAGCATTTTATAATCTCCCGTGTGGACATTCACTAAGGGAAAAGTTTAAAGAAATTGGTATTTTAACAGTGGCCGGTCAATTCATTTATGATAACCTGGTTTATGTACATAAGAATACTGATCAATTTAGTAAGAAAAGCTGTGTACATAACATAAACACAAGGAATAAGCATAAATTAGTGGTACCTGCTACTAGGCTCCAAAAGATAAACAAATCTTTTAAAGGTCAATGTGTACGATTCTACAATAAAATCCCAAGCAACATACAGCAATTGAGCCTAAATAAATTTAAATTATCCATAAAACACAAGCTGTCTTCAAAGGGATACTATTCTATTAAAGACTATATGGCAGATAAAAATGCTTGGGATTAAACTGCCGTTTCATACAGGCTATTCTAATATGAATGACTTGAAAAAATAAACATTGTTAAGGTTATGTTATATTGCATTGTATAGCTTCACAGACAAATGAAGATTGTAATTCTAGTACCAAACTAATGGACATATTTAAAAGAGCATAGCCTGTGAGTTTCTTGCCAGTTCTTCTTACAGAGCGGTGGCTCGGAACTGAGGGCCTACTCTAATTCAACGAAAACGAAACTTCGTTGCATCTATCTCTGTCACTCCTTGGGTATATCATTATCGAGTAAAAGGAATGGATATATACGAAGTTTCGTTTTCGTTGAATTAGAGTAGGCCCTCTGGCACTTAGATTCACTTACACTTAATTATTTTTTGTTTTTAAATTGTTTTGTTGCATGTAAGTGAATCTAAGCTTCGTGATTTAGAGTAATATTATTTCGATTGTATTTTTTTTTTCATTTGTAATCATGACGTTTTCAAGTACTATGTATAATAGTTTATGAAATAAATAATTTTTTTACTTTTACTTTTTACTTTTTTACAAATATCCCTGTAGACCCTGTAGGGCCCAGCAATTAGTAAGTATACTGTCTATACTGGCAGTGTATTTTCGTGCCGGCGATATCTGCAACTAAACGACTGATTTCTACCATCGATTTTTGATTGTACCAAGGTCACCAATTTCAACCTCCTAGAATTGCTGTCCTACGATTTATCATCTTTAACCCATCTCATTAATTACTTGCAAAAACCGACTGATAATTGTATAAAGAGAAGACTGATAGTAAAAATCTAAAGAAAAACCGTACAGTCGAATTATGAAGTCTAGTTTTTATAATATATACAGGCAAAAACAAAACTTTGTGCCTCTTGTCATGATTTTGCATTTATTAAGTTTAGTTACCTATATAATATTACCCACTTGCACTTGCATGGCATTAAATTGTCTTCTTCCGCTCCATCCACAGCGGTACAGTAGGTCAGAATATTAGTATTACCTACTAAAAATCTTCAAACGACGCCTGCCGCTTGTTGAGAAAGAGCCCACCTCTTTTTGCCACCCCGCCCGCGGTCAAAGTCACCTGTCTTTGGGTGTCACCTTTTCCATGACGACTCCTCCGCCGTAGCGGGAGGTACTCAGCCTCCCCACCACGCCATGGTGGAGACCAGTCGAGTGGAATTTGTCGGGGCCGCGGTAACCCTTTCGAACAGTCCCGCAACCCCCGCAGGATTTGGCCTCTCCCCAGGAGCCGCTCAGGGTGCTGACATCTCTAAGAGGCTCGCGTGGAACACGAAAGCGCCGTCGACGCGGTCTGACGACAGGCGGCGAGTTACCCATTCATCACCGCCCACAAGCCAGCGCCTACGGTGGCCGGGAGTCGCGGTCTGACGCGGCGGCTGGGACCGTGACGAGAGGCCCTCTGGCCTTACGACAATCGTTGGTGGTTGGAGTTGGGCGTAAAAAATCGTTTCATCGTTTCGGGAATTGTACAGGCGTGAATGTATGTATGTTTTAATAATGACAATATATTTTAATTTGATGTATTAGGACAACCAACAAGATAAACACTGGTAGGAAAGAAGTTTTACTTTTAAACTTACAGGTTGCCCCGAAATGCAATTTGAACAACAAACAAATTCATTGAAAAAAAAATACAATATAATATTTTTTTTAACTTTACACATCATTGAAATTTTCGGCTTATTATAAAAGGAGAAATATTTGACGTCTGAGCTTTTGTGGCTTATCTGCAAAGATGTCAATATTACAGAGTTTATCACTAATTGAGTAATTGATTGAATAATTGTTGGTCTGCATCGACTGCTTACCATCAGACAGGATGTAGTCATTTTGACGTGTCTCATTAAAATATAAGTCTTCTATTTTAGGCAGGCAATAGTTTTTCCATCGTTATGTCAAGTGATTTATGAGACAGGCGCAAATGTGTTAATTAATTATATTTTTTTTAAAATTTAAATTATTCAATTATAAGAAAATTCCTTTAGTTTGGAACTTATAACACTATTTTAACAATCACAACCAATATGACGTGGCTTCCGGACATCTTCGCTTCGCTCTCATGCGCTCGTGGGTTCGATTCCCACACTAAAAATTTTTTTGCACATGGAGACGAAAATTTGTTCCGGGTCTTGGAGTGTGTTCTATGTTTTATTATTTCTAAATACCCATTTCCCAAATCCTAGGATAATATTACATCAAAATTTATCCGATATAAGACTTTAACTTTGACTTAATGACGAAAACACTGCACATTGTTGCAATAAACTTGTATTATCTAATTACTACTGAGCACGAGCCTCTTCTCACATACCAAGGTGCGAGGGTATTGGGTCATACTCCACCACGCTGACCCAGTGCGTATTGGCGGAGGCAGGTGTATGGCGTCCTGCTGTTAGAATTATTCAAGCCGCCCATTAGGCCTCTAACATGGCTTAACGACTACCACATTTAGTGATAACCGGGACCAACGGAATAACGTGCCTTCCGAAGCACGGATCTAATTACCTGACACTGGCTAATACTCTAATCGAGTAAGTCCACGCTTAAAAAAAAAGTACCCAGATACTTAAATAGTATCTATCAAATATTTTATATTCTATAATGCAGGTATTACTAGATGTCAATTGTGTGATGTTCCATAAACACTTAACTCATTCACGACATAAAAAATATAAAATTAGCTCGAATTACAATTTATTATTTAAATTATCATTGATCTTAGGTATCATTGATTATTAATATGACATATGCATATTATAAATAACACGCCAAAACTCAAAGTATGTAACAATGTTATTGCAAACAGTTAAACTTGTAACCACTAACTAAATACACCTATGTAAATAAACTCAAAATTACCAACATTCAGTTAAACACATTAAAATTAAAAACCAAACAAATATTTAAACAAAATCATATTTCACATACTTATTGAAGGATTGCCAACGTTAAATAGTGCCAAATGAATTGCGCTAGTCTTTATTTTTATTACAATAACGATCATATCTCGATGGCATATATATTAAAGCGATAATGAGGCAAGGGCGATTCTTACATCAGTCTACCGTATGAGCGTATACGGAACGCATGTTTCTATAAACATTGATTCTGTATACAAACAAGTATATCAATAAACTATCGATATGAACGTGGTATCACTCACTGTGTGGACATTAGAAAATAATTGTTTCATAGTGTACGCCGGGCTTATAGTATGTTTTACCGTTTTCACGTTTTTACACAAAAGATCTTTGGAAGAACGTTACAGCAGGAGTTATGAAAGGAAGAAGGAGAAATTGCCGAGGAGTTCTTTTGGAGGCAGAGGTCAGTTAATTAGATTATTAGCAATAGTATTATCATATTTCAATATTAAATATATAATAATCCTTTATTGCACATAAAACATAAATAGATTACAAAAGGTATTTAAAAACTAAAAGTTCAAAGGTGGACTTATCTCTAGAAGAGATCTCTACCAGCCAACCCTAGGAGTTGTGTATAAATTTGTAGGTACGGGATTAAATATATTCACATCTTTTAATACAAAACAATCTTCATGTCACATGTGTGATTGAACTCAGGCATGACTAACTTGTTTTTTTTTTTTGCATATTATATAAATATAACTTTGATTAATATAATTTGACGACCGATATGGCGTGGTGGCGAGTATACCCGCATTCCACTCTAGAAGTTGTGGGTTCGATTCCCACACAGGTCAAATACTTGTGTGTATAAATATGAATATTTGTTTTGGTCTCGGTGTTTTTCTATGTATATTAAGTATGTTTTTACAAAAAAAAAAGTATTTATGTATGTTTATCCGTTATTTAGTATCCATAACACAAGTTCTTAATGATACTTATCTTAGAACTAAATAATTGGTGTAAGTGTCACAAATATTTATTTATTTTTATTTATTAAATCTTTATTCAACACTTAAAACTATTATAAAAGGCGAACTAATACCATGAGGCATCCTCTGCCAGTTTACCTTGGGTTTAGCAGAAATTTTATAGGCGTTGCTATATTTACATTTATACATAATGTCACGCCTCTTTCCCGTAGGGGTAGACAGAGATCACATCCTTCCACTTGCTACGATCTTGGCACACACTTTTAGCTTCATTCACACTCATTAACCTCCTCATACACGCCCGTCGGTTTAGGGTACTATTGACCTGCCCTTTCTTCAAAATTTTTTGAACTTGGTCATGGAAGGTCATTCGTGGTCTTCCCCTCCCAACACTTCAAATCACTTGTGCATCATAAATCACTTTTGTTAATTTACTTTCATTCATCCTCTCAATATGACCAAACCATCTTAGCATACCTTACTCAACAAACATTCATTAACTAAAAACATATATAGTAGTTAAAAGAAGTAGTTTTCACCCCCCTTTCCCCATTTCTATTTTCTTTTGGCGTTTTTATTATTGCGTATGTGACATGTTTATGACAAAACAACGTTTGCCGGGTCAGCTAGTTATTCTATTATAATATTAAATCTATTGACATCATTTGATACATACTCAATAAATAAATAATAATTTAATAACAATAATTTAATAACGGTCATTTAATAATAGTAATTTATTAATAATAAGAATTATACGGCGCCCTTCCTCCTCTCTCCTACACTATGTTGTGCCCGACAGGGTCCACAAATGTACCAAATTGTAATATTCACCACCTTATAAAACCATTGTGGAACGCAATAAAGTATTGAGTATTGAGTATTGAGTATGTTTTTATTGTTTCACAGAGCATTATAGAATACTAGAATACATAAAACTTGCGTCTTTTCCTTAACATTGTTTACAAAAAAAATACGATTAGGCATTAAATTTTAAAGAGTATGCTTTTAGTTTACCTCCAGTCAAGGTTAATAATTAAGATAATATTAAATTTTACTCGTATTACTTATGTAGTTAAGTAATAAAATTAAAAAGAAGTCATTTATTTTGACGCCGACTGTACTCCAATTAGTGTTTTGCGAGTTTTCTAGATTTATAAAGTTGGTTTTGTGTTTATAACTAAATAAATAAAGATTGTAAAAATAGGCAATAGGCTTGTGTATAACCCCTGCCTACCCTTTCGAGGAAACAAGCGTATGTATGTATGGAAAAATATACGTTAAATTGTGTCTCTCTAAAGTTAACCTAAGATTAATTCTAGGGAAACCAGGATGATGATCTGCCCAGGGTCTGCTCAATAGTTTAACCAGATTTGGCTGAATTTCAGTTAAATTGTGTCATCATCATCATATCAGCCATTTGAAGTCTACTGCTGAACATAGGCCTTCCCATTTGCTTTCCACGTTGATCGATCCTGTGCCGCCTGCAACCACCGGCTCTCCACCGCCCTGACCAGGTCATCGTTACATCGCGTAGGGGGCCACCCTCTACTACGTCGCCATTCCAGAACCTTAACGCCCCATCGGTTGTCGGTTCTTCGAGCTATGTGCTCTGCCCACTGCCACTTTAGCTTGCGTCGCTATTGTGTATAATACTATTATTCTGACTGTGCGGCCGTGAAATTGTGTATTACACTATATGTCTTAATGTTCGGCCGTGGTCAGAAAAGTTCTCTAATGAAGACCCCTGTAACGTAGACCACGTAGCGAGAGATGTCCAACTGCAAGATGGACGTACGATTTGCTAAAGGTAGCGGTATCACGTTGGCTGAGATCACATGGTAAGCCCCTTTGCCCCCAATAGTGCCCCCCCCCTGATCTCTCGGGAAGCCGTAAGAGTGGACGAAAAGAAATCTGACGATACTAAATAACGAAAGTCGACTGATGAAGGGCCTCTCTCAGTCTCTTCTACCAGCACTACTATGGTAGACTCACCATAGTAAACCAGAACACTTTCTGAGGAGCTTTTCGATCTTATTACGCCCTTTTTTTACGTCGGTCACAAAGTGAAGGAAGGAAGGGGGTGTGGAACTCACAACCGGTAGACGCAACTGCCAGCAGTAATACCCACTAAAAATCTTCCGACGATGCCCGCCGCTTGTTGAGAAAAAGGCGGGTGCCATTACCTGGGCTGCTGCGTTTGACACCCCGCCTGCGACCATAGCGTATGTGGCTGATTTCCCGTAGGAGAGGAGGAGAGTATGTAAAACAGCAGAGGCCCCCTGCCCCTGCCGCCTAGGACCCTCCTGGCGCTATTGGACGGGCCTGCTTGGCCCGCTTGCTGTACTAAGGGCACCCAGAGTCGCCAGTCCCTGGTTGTTACCTTTTCCATGGTTGTTCCGTGGTTCCAGGAAAACTTATAAAAGATTCTTCAATTTTGTATGACAAATCGCTTGCATTTTTTACTAAATTCTATCATGATTCGTTTTCGCTATATTCAGACTTTTGTGATAGTTTCAAAAATTTTCTTTTGAGAAATGGGTCTCATAAATAGTACCTTAGTATTTTATAAGCAATAAGATTATTTGTAGGTAAATTTATCATCACCTACTAACGTCCCGATACGGACGCAGAGCTCTGTAATACTCTGCTACGCAGATACAGTGAATTTGAGTAGACTATTGTAATGTCGTGCAGTCTTAATGCCTACCACATATTATTATAGCGACAGCCGGGATCAGCGGCTTAACGTGCCACCCAAAGCACGGAAACGCTTTAAATTCTGACCTCTGAACGCTACTTTAGTGATTATTTCCGACCACCTGGTACCGTAAACCTAAGCTAACATAGTCAAATGAATACATACATAAACTCACGCACTTATAATTTCCCATTTTGACATGGGCAGAAACAAACAAAAACCACTACACTAGTTCTTGGTTTAGTCTAGGAATGACTGATTCGCGAAATGACTACATGGTCTATAATTTACCAATTCTTTAAATGACTATTTTTACAAATGACTGATTCTTTAAAAGACCGATTCGTCAAATAACAGATTTTTCAATTCTATGAATGTGTGTGAATATCGTAAATAAAATGCTATGTAAGGGTTGGCAAATCATATATGTCAACTAAAAAATAACTTGTATCATGTCCCAATGTTATAATGTCACGTACTACATTTTGTAGCGCAAAAGTAAACATTTATTCTTTTATTCATCTATTCTTAACAATCATCAAAAAGTCATAAAATCTCAATTATCACAAAATCAAAAATTATTAAAATTAAGAAATACATCACTTAGGAATATGTAGCTGAATATAAATAATTTTTTTGTAACATTGGGATATGATACAAGTTATTTTTTATTTAAAATATATGATAGATAGATAAAACGTTTATTGCACTAAATAAACACACATACAAAATATTAACATAAAACAATACAAGAGAAAAAAAATATATATCAAACTTACAAAAATTAATTAATTATTTGTACGTGTGCTCTATTCATGCGAAAAGGTCATAGCTCAACGTAGTATTGCTCAGCGAGCAAAACGTTGATTTTCAGCTACAACCTAGAGAGCCGCGATCACGGTTACCAATTAACTGACTTAAACTAAAAATACAATTTAATTTACAACATAAAATACAACTTCATTTACAATATAAAATACAACTTCATTTACAACATAAAATACAACTTCATTAACAACTTAAATTACAGCTTCATTTACAACTTAAAATACAGACATTAAAATTAAATATTACACAGATATACAGGGTACATTCTTTATTTGAACGCCATTTGCAACATAAAAGGCATGATTTCGCCACCTACGTAAAGCGCTTCGGTATTCCTATCTGTTGTTTGCATAAGATTACTGCTTTTACCTTTGTTTTTAATGCTGATTTTGATTTTAGAGCTCTAACAGGCGGAGGGATATTGTTCCAGCACTTCGTTGCGTGGTAACGAAAACTGCCAGTAAATGCTGCTGTTCGGTGATGTTGCGTACTTAAAGGAGGACGTACAGATCTAGCCTCGCGATTAAATACCTTATTATAATTAATAAATTTTAATTTTGAAAACAGATAATTAGGATTTTTAAAATTGATGACATCAAACATTAAGGAAGCAAGGTGCAACTGCCTACGCGATTCCATGTTGAGAATAGATGCATTGTTCAAAAAAGGTGTTATGTGGCTTCTAGGAGGAATATCAAAAATAAATCTACAACATGCGTTCTGGACTCGTTGAATCAGACGGTTCGATTTGTATAACAAACGTGGGCCATAAACAAGATCTGCATAGTTAAGGCGAGATAACACAAGCGATTCTACAACATTTATTCTAGCTTGTCTGGACAATAAATTGCGTATTCTGTACAGAACTTTCAACCTATAGAAACAGCTTTTGACAAGACTCTCTACATGACTCTCGAAACGTAAATTGCTATCAAACAGAACACCCAAATTCTTAGCCTCATCAACTTGACTAATATGCTGACCAATAATACTTACTACTGGACCCCTGTTAATGATTTTTTGAATGTGCGTCTTTGATCCAAGCACCATAAACTTAGATTTATTGGGGTTAAGTGTCAAAGCGTTTCCAGTACACCAGTTAGCTATTCTGTTTAGGTCTTCATTCAGAAGTTTTATGGCACTGGATATTTTGTCAGGGACCTCAGAAATATACAACTGTACATCATCGGCATATATATGGAACTTACTATGTTTAATCTGCTTTACTAAGTCAGCACTATAAATAATAAATATGATTTGCCAACCCTTACATAGCATTTTATTAAAGATATTCACACACATTCATAGCATTGAAAAATCAGTCATTTGAAGAATCAGTATTTTATAGAATCAGTCATTAAAAGAATTATACATTTCAAGAATTGGTCAATTATAGACCATGTAGTCATTTCGCGAATCAGTCATTTCTAGACTAAACCGAGTTCTTATGCCTTACACTCCTTCTACTCGCTCTCCCCTCATCATCACCTCACCCACGGGTGGTCGAATTCTGTGTCGCTACCATTCCAACAACCATCCACAAATCGTGAAGACTATTAAAATCAAACCAAGAAATTTAGTAAGTCGTTCCTGTGCAAGACCATTAAGCTTTAGAAATACCTGCCGGCTCATGTGTTTCCTAGTTCCTATTATCCCGGGTCTTTAAGCGGGGCGTGAAACGGCATTTTAGCAGGCCGTCATGAGTGGGTGCGCTTTGTATCGTGCTTATTCCACGATATGAAGCGCCTTAATTTTTTTGGACTGCTTACCGTCAGGAAGAAAAAATTATTTAAGATGTGTCACATAAAAAAATACAAATAAAGCAGCGTCGTGCTTCGTACTGGCTTGAACTGCTATCGCCAACCCGCCTGCCCAGCTTGTTGATTATGGGCAAAGGGGTTTTGTGTAATCACACAGTTCCTGAGCTCAAATCGGAAATCCAACGCGTTATTGGTGAGATACAGCCACATCTCTGGGCAAAAGTCATGGAAAAATTCATGAATAGAACATATATAAACATATACAGTATAATTTATTAAAATAGAACAGCAATAACAAACAAAACCAGATAAAAACAAACCCACACTAGCTGAGAGGGATAAAGTCAAGAGGTCACAATAAAATGGACAAATAGCTTATCGGCACTGTAAAATCGTCATTTACATTTGTCATTTCGTATTTTATCATAAACACAATCTCCTCAAAATAACTGAGCCACTGATAAATGTATGATAAATATAAATCTGATTTGATTATTTAGGATTGCTTAATTCAAAGTAAATAAAATTATTAAATAAGTATACATACATACATACATAATATCACGCATATACAGTTGGTCCCACGTAATAGGTGGCGAGCCTATTGCCGCTTACCGGGCACTGTTATGTTCGCCAGAGCCTCGTCCGTTGTTCGGCAGGTGCATTTTTACAACCCCTAATAATTCTAGCAATCGTATAATAGTATTATTACAGTAAAGTGATTATTAATTACCTACTACGAAATAGACATGATCATTAATTCTCACTAAGAAGTTGTTGCAAAAGTTCAACTTATAGGAAAAATCATTTAGGTCAAGGAAAACGGAATAAATTTCGCAAGCGAATCAAGTGGCTGCAATTATTAGTGTTGCTTCATAGCGGTAGTAGGTTCTTCATTACCCTTATCAGATAAATCTGGTTTTATTCTAGTACTATTGCAAAAGGGCACGCGCACAAGTTAAATATTTGTTAGTAAAATGAACAAGTAAGTATTTTCTAACAATTACACCAATTATTTATTTCCAAGATAAGGATCATTAAGAACTTGTATTATGGATATGGATAACGGATAAACATTCATAAATACTATTTTTTTTTGTAAATAAATACTTAATGTACATAGGGAAACACCCAGACCAGAACAAATATCCATGTTCATGCACACAACTATTTGTCCTGTGTGGGAATCGAACCCACGACCTTGGAGCGGAGAGCGGGTATACTCGCCACCACGCCATATCGGTCGTCAAAATGAATGAATGAACACTTTATTGTATACTAAATATAAAAAAACTAATCAAATCACATATACAAATGTATGGTACAATGGGTGGCCTTATTGCTAACAGCAATTTCTTCAGGGCAACCTTGGTAGGTAGTAGGTATCGCCATACTAGATTATTGGAAATTAACATCGAAGTAAAGCTGCGCATGAGTGGTTTTGTGTTTCATCTGACATTCAAAGCTTCGGAAGGCACATTTGTCATATCAGCCTTTTGTAGTCTACTGCTGAACATTGGCCTTCCCGATAGATCACATTCTATTGGGGGTATTTGCCCATAATCACCACAGGCAGATGGGTAGGCCATTAAGCAGGTTCTGCGAAGTGGTGATGTCGCAGAAGGAGGCCGCGGAGCGGGAGAGGGAGCGGGATCCGCTCTCTCTCCGGCTACGCCGTTGGCGCAGCGGGCGGGCAAGGAGGGCCCGTCCAGCCGCGCCTGGAGGGTCTTAGGTGGCTGGGGCAGGGGGCCCCTTCCGTTGGAGAGCCGCGATTGGACGGCCCACGATGGGCGATCAAGCGCCTCGACAGGTCTTTGCTGCGGGAGGCAGCCCTGGTCGAGGCGTGGCCACGGGAGCCACCGCTAGTGGACGTGGAGGGGGAGGCTGCGAGGGTGTGCGAGGCCATGGCACGTGTCTGTGACGTGGCCATGCCCCGTGTTCGCGCCCCCCCGCGCAGATCCCAGGTCTACTGGTGGTCGCCGGAGATCGCCCAGCTCCGCCGAACCTGTGCGGTGGAGCGGCGCCGCTACCAGAGGTGTCGCGGAAGGAGAATCCGCGACGACGCCGAATTGGATCGGCTCTACGCCGCCTATAGAGAGGCGGTGAGGGCCCTTCGCGGGGCCATTAGCCGGTCCAAAGCCGCAGCGTGGGACGAGCTGCTGGAGGCCGTTGAGGCGGATCCATGGGGCAGGCCGTACAAAATAGTACGGCAAAAGCTCCGAGCGTGGACCCCTCCCGTCTCCAGCAGTCTCGAACCGGCGGTACTCGGTAGGGTGGTTGAGGCACTGTTCCCAGACAGGGGAACCGACTTCGTGCCTCCCACTATGGCGGCGCCAGATGTCACCCGTGACTCGGCGCTGAGGATGTGCCCGAGCTCACCGAGGAGGAGGTAGGAACGGCCGTGCTACGCCTGAGGGGCAAAAGCACGGCCCCAGGTCCCGACGGCATTCCGACGAGGGCGTGGGACCTGGTTTTGAGCGGGGAGGAAGCGCCTTTTCTTTCCCGCGTGACCTCCCTCTTTGCTAGGTGTCTGCGGGATGGGGTTTTTCCGCGGCGCTGGAAGGAGGGCCGCTTGGTACTCCTTCCCAAAGAGGGACGTCCGGCCGATGACCCTTCTGGTTATCGGCCCATCGTGCTGCTCGACGAGGCGGGCAAGCTCCTGGAGCGTGTCATCGCCAACCGCCTCGTCGAGCACCTGGAGGAGGTCGGACCAGATCTGTCCGACCTCCAGTTCGGGTTCCGCCGCGGCCGATCGACGATTGGCGCGATCAGCCGCTTGCGGGACCTGTCTGAGAGGGCGGTTTCCCGGGGTGGGGTGTTGATTGCGGTATCGCTCGATATCGCGAATGCCTTCAACACCCTGCCCTGGTCAACGATTATGGAGGCGCTCCGATTCCACGGGGTGCCTCCATATCTGCGGCGGTTGTTGGGGAGCTACCTGTCGGAGAGGGCGGTAGTCTTCCCAACGATGGGCGGAGGAGGCTGTCGTCGGCGTATGGTGGTCGAGAGGATACGGCGGCTGGGGCTCGAGGTGGCACTGCATAAATCCGGGGCCATTATTTTCCATGGTCCCCGGAGGCGGCCGCCTCCAGGCCCTAGTATCGTGGTAGGGGGAACTCCCATCCCTGTCGGGAACACGCTGAAGTATCTCGGCGTCCTTCTCGACAGCAGATGGGACTTCGAAGCGCACCTTCGGCACCTAGGCCCGAGGTTGGTGAGCACGGCGGCAGCTCTATCTCGCCTGCTCCCTAATCTCGGAGGGAGTGGCGGCAGTTGCCGCCGCCTTTACATGGGAGTGGTGCGGTCCATAGCCCTGTATGGAGCCCCAATTTGGGCGAGCTCCATATCGGGTCGCCATCGACAGATCCTGCAGCAGTCGCAGAGGGTCATGGCGACCCGTGTCGTTAGGGGGTATCGCACAATCTCGCATGAGGTGGCATGCGCGCTCGCCGGGTCCCTGCCATGGGACCTCGACGCCGAGGTTCTCTCGGCGGTCTACTGGCGTGGCGCGCAATCCCGGAGCCAGGGTCTCCGCCCCGCACCGGACACTGTGGTGCGGTGGCGTAGAGACGCTCAGAGGCAGGCTCTGGGCTCATGGCGGCGGCAACTTTTCGGGAGCGCCGAATTTCGTGCCGAAGGTTCGAGGCGCCGTATCCTCGAGGCGGAGCGATGGGAGCTATGGGTCGGCCGTCGGTGGGGGTCGATGACCTTTCGAGTCACGCAGGTACTTTCCGGGCACGGGTGCTTTTGGAAGTATCTGTGTGACGTCGCCGGGGGGGAGTCGACCCGGTGTTGCCACCACTGTGACTGCGCGGAAGACACCGCGCAGCACACTTTGGTGGCGTGCCCTGCGTGGGCGGGGCCGCGGTCGACGTTAGCCGCGGCCCTAGGTGGAGTGGCTCTCTCGCTGCCGACCATCATACAAATGATGGTCGACAGCGAGACGGCGTGGGAGGCGATGGCCTCCTTCTGCGAAGTGGTGATGTCGCAGAAGGAGGCCGCGGAGCGGGAGAGGGAGCGGGATCCGCTCTCTCTCCGGCTACGCCGTTGGCGCAGCGGGCGGGCCAGGAGGGCCCGTCAGGCAGCGCCCGGGGGGTCTTAGGCGGCGGGGGCAGGGGTCCCCTTCCGTCTCGCCATAGACCCCCCCCGAAGTCGGCCAGTTACGCCATGGCCGCACATAGAGGTAGGGGGGGCGCCGCAAATTGCGCCTTCCTGAGGAGGTCTCCCCGGTTCTGATCCGGGGGACGTTGGCCGCGGGCGGGGTACCAGAAGCTACAAACCCGGGCACTGGTGCCTCGCCCCTTTTCAACAGCGGTGGGCGTCGGCCGAAGTTTTTTAGTGGGTAGGACTGCGGTGGTCGCGTCGGCCGCAGTGAGCCCCACACCCCCTTCCGGTCTCCCTCCATTGGCCGGGAGATAGTGCGTAAACAGCAATTTTTTACCGACTATAAAAAAAAAAAAGGCCATTAAGCAGGATGACGCTTCTTCCCATCATCCGTAATTTCTCTTTGTCTACTCTTACGTCTCCCCGTGAGATAAGAGAGAGTGGACGTATTCTAGGCCGGTGCCACACGGCAAATTAAAGCGAAACAAATAACTATTACCCTATACTTTTCGATGAAAGTTCAAAAGACTTAAATTCAGAGAGTTACGGATGTAAATCATGTTCGCGCGCCTAAGACTTTTCGAAGTTATGTGCATAATTAACGCTTGCTCCGAGGTTCGGCAAGTTCCAATGAACATCTTTGGCAGTCGTTATTAGGAAGTCAGTGCCTTCTAACAGACTGACAGCTGGGTTTACCATAGAATGATATTTCCCTCTGTGTTGCGGACGTCAGATGGCAGTTGCACCATATAAAAACTGAATATAATTTTTAGCCAAATCTGGTTATACCATTGAGGACTCTGGGCTCTGAGCGTGAGTTTAGGACACAACCGGGATAATGCTGGGATACTAAACACGGGTTAGTCCTATAAAGGGTGACAGCTTATGTATCATTGGACATCGAGCGCTTTCGTACTTCAGAAAGCATTTGGGTTTCGTTCATGTCATCATCACAGCCCATTAACGTCTCACTACTGAGCACGAGCCTCCTCACACATATCAAGGTGCGAGGGTATTGGGTCATACTCCACCACGCTGACACAGTGCGGATTGGCGGAGGCAGGTGTATGGCGTCCTGCTGTTAGAATTTTTCAAGCCGCCCATAAGGCCTCTAACATGGCTTAACAACTACCACATTTAGTGAAAACCGGGACCAACGGCTTAACGTGCCTTCCGAAGCACGGAAGCGCTCGATATCAAATGCCACACAAACGGTCACCCATCCTATGACTGACCTCTGTAAACTCTGCTGTACAATGGTGATCGTTTCTGATCACCGAACTTCGCAGAGCTACGAGCGCTTCTTCGTTCATGTGATTGTCATAAAATAAATTAATAAAAATAATTTTTGCTAACATAACATTAGTAAAGATATCCATGTATAATTGCACTACATGTCCCCAAGTATGTCCTTATCTCTTCCTAGCGGATGTTGTAACAAACTCGCCTGTAGCCGACACGCGCGTTGACCAAAACAGAGCTCAGCTGTACCACACACGCACTTACAGTCAGCTCGAAGCTAACTAATTCATTTAGTACTATGTCACACTAATTACGAGTCTAGTTTTGCACGACATAGTACTTATGTTCAGCTACTTCTAAAGCCGAGATTATAATTGTAATATACATATTTCTTCTCTATTGTTTTTGTAATTATTATAGAATAATTTGTAATTAGTATAAATGAGGCTGTGACCCACAGACAAACCAGCCACACGGATTTGTTGGATATGTTTTTATGTAACTTGCATTATTTAAAGGAAATAAACGTTTTATCTATCTATCTATTTACAAAAGCAGGTAGGGGCCTTTAAGTGTGGCCTTAAAAGATACGATTTCGATATAACCACTATTACCAGATGTGTGGTATGCAGGGGAAAACCATCCTTCTTTCCATTGTGGATCTTCGGAACTAAACAAAAATTGAGGTAGTGGTTATCGTTCCGTTCGGCAGGTACCTATGCCCGCTTTCCGCTGCCAATTCAGATTGGTAACCCATTGATTGACCTATGTCGGCCACTTTGTTCTTTGTCGGATCACCTCATTCCTAATCCAATCCTTAAAGCCATAAGAAAAAGTCCCCTTTCCAAGAATATTAAATATTATATTATAAATTAGACATAAATTGTTGTTCTGGTCTGGGTGTTTTCCTATGTATATTAAGTATGTATTTACAAAAAAAAGTATTTAAGTATGTTTATCCGTTTTTTATAATCAGCTCGGCGAACCTTGATCCCTATGACACTGACAGTTATTCCCACGACACAACCTTGTAGTAGCGTCACCGTTATAATAGGTTGGGGAAAAAGTCTTTTCGTATTTTTGTATGAAAAGTCAAGACATTTTTTTCAAAGTTTATTTACATTTATTTACAATATATATGTACCGTTTTGTTGAATAACTTTCTGCCATTTTGTGGGCAGAGACATTATCCCGTTACTGTAGAAACTTTGGGACTTCTGATCAAAAAAACGGGACAAATAGTTTTGGCAGTCCTCTCTTGAGGTCAACCTTACAGAACCTAAAGAATTCTGCAGAGACCGAAACAGGTGAAAATCTGAAGGCGCAAGGTCAGGGCTATATGGTGGATGCACTAGGACCTCCCAGTCGAACTCTCTTAATTTTTGCTGAGTGGCTAAAGATGTGTGTGGTCTAGCGTTATCGTGATGAAAGACCACACCCTTCCTGTTGATCAATTCCGGCCGTTTTCTCTCGACTGCTTTCTTTAATCTCATCAGTTGCTGGCAGTAAAGATCAGAATCGATGGTTTTGCCGGGCGGTAAAAGCTCATAATAAACAATGCCCATCCAATTCCACCATACACACAGCATCACCTTATTTCGTGTTAGGCCAGGTTTGGCCACAGTCTGTGAAGCCTGGCCAACTTTCGACCACGACCTTTTTCGCACGTTCTTGTCGTACGTGATCCACTTTTCATCGCCAGTTATCAATCTCTTCAAAAACGGCTCGGTTTCATTAAGTCTCAATAATGAATCGCAAATGAGTACACGGTTCATTAAGTTTCTTTGAGTGAGCTCGTGTGGCACCCAAATATCGAGCTTTTTTGTATAACCAGCTTTCTTCAAATGGGTCAAAACTGTTTTGTGGTCAATTCCCAGTTCCTCAGCTACATCGTAACTACTAATATGCCGATCTTGCTCCACTCTTTTAAAAATGGCGTCCATTTTATTCGTAACAGGGCGACCAGAGCGAGGTGCATCTTTAACATCAAAATTTCCGGATTGAAAACGTTTGAACCAAATTTCTGCTACTCTTACTGACACTGCATCAGGTCCATAAACATCACAAATTTTTTTCACTGCTTGAGTTGCATTTTTGCCTTTTTTATAATAAAATTTTAAAATGTATCGAATTTCTTCATTAGATTCACTCATTTTAACGGAGAGAAAAACAAATGAAAAATAGCGGGAAACAACTTTTTTTTACTTTTTTCTTTTCTTTATAATGGAACCTTTTTAATGTTACCAAAACCAGCCAGACACAAATAGTACAGTCAAAAAAAATTTATAATAAGTTTATACCTACGTTATGCGAAAAGACTTTTTCCCCGACCTAATATTATAATCGAATTGGCGGTGTCTAAAAATGATATTTATTAATTTTAGGCAGATATATACATATATGATATCGTTATAGTCGATATCTTCCAAACGGAGTAACTTTTGCAGGACGTCAACGTAAAGTCTGATTGAGATAATTTCTTGTAAGTGTTAATAATTATTATAATTCCAACGGGATATTATTGTAATTGCACATATCTGCCTAAAATTAATAAATATCATTTTTAGACACCGCCAATTCGATTATAATATAACGGTGACGCTACTACAAGGTTGTGTCGTGGGAATAACTGTCAGTGTCATAGGGATCAAGGTTCGCCGAGCTGATTATAGTATCCATAACACAAGTTCTCAATGATACTTATCTTGGAACTAAATAATTGGTGTAATTGTCAGAAAATATTTATTTATTTATATAAGAATAAAGTGAGTAAGCCACTAGTCTATGTTGAATTCGAATGGATTCAATTGATTTCTGTCGAAAAGTCCTTGTTATTGAGTAAAAGGAATTGTTCGAGGTTATCCGGCGAAATTCAGTTATTCTGTATTTAAAAGGGCATCGCGTGTGCCAAACGTCATATATGCTTGTGCTAAAAATTTATAAATGTATGTAAATACATGTTTCATAGAATTAATCTCATAATTATTAAGTTTGTTGTTGTTTTAAGTTTTTTATCCAAAGAATAGCATTCGCTCGCACTTTTATTTATTTTCACTTGCGTAATTTTAAACATATTTGTAGCTATATCGGGATATGTTTGCCAAATAAGGTTAAAACAACCGTGGCAGTAATATATTACGTAGTTAAAGAGAAAGTTACCACAGATGAGTAGGATGTAATTGTTTTATTAAAAGGTATCGCCGCCGCGCCGACCCCTTGTAAATTATCGCTAATATTAAATTAAATAAATAAATAAAAAAAACATTTATTACTTCCCTTTACATAATTTACATTATACGGTAAAAAAAAAGTTTTTACATTGTAAAATGACTACCAGAATTTAATTTAATTTTAATTACCAGAGAGCAAAAGGTGATAGCTCAGCTTGTGCTGTCCAGCGTATACACATTAGACGGCGCTGGTTTTCAGCCACCCCTGTTCCCTGAGATGTACTTATGGGAAATATGTGCTAGGGGGCCACGCTTAGTCCACATTTCTACTTATCAAATAAACGAGTTTTTTTTTCTAAAGTCTTAAAAACCAACAATAAAACTTCGTAATCAACACACATTGGACGACATTCTACACTTATTTCATTGAATGCATGTAATAAGCAATACTTAAATGGTAATTTTGCCCTGTTGACATTTGAGGGCAAGACGATAATAACGATAGTCATATAAATGATAATTGTGTAACTTACACACTAGTTAACACACAAAATGCAGTGTTTAGTATATTAATTTGAGTCGCAATCTGGGAAGGTTATTGAAAACTGATTTTAGCCAGAATTGCCCGATCAGTACAACTTTTTTTATATTACATAAGTTGTAATCGGCAATAGGCTCGCGTATTACGTGGGAACAACTATATAATTGGCGAAGTGTGGGCGTATAATATGCCTCTGCCTACCCCTTCGGGGAAACAGGTGTGAATGTATGTATGTATGTACATAAGTTGTAAGTCTGGAGTAGTTTTGAGATTTACTTTGGAACTATAAAGTCACTTGCTTGAATTTTTTACTTTCTGTCGACAATTTTAGACATAATTGTACGAAAGTAGTTTTTTTACTTTACAAATACTATACATACATGCCTGATTCCCCGAAGGGGTAGGCAGAGGCATATGCCCACACTTGGCCAGTTACATTATCGGTCCCACGTAATAGGTGAGTGCAGGTGAGGTTGTCTTGGGCTCCTTAGATGTTAATAGGATCCCTATACACCTATTAGTATATTGCCTCATAATAATCCTTTAATAATAATCCTTTATTAATAATCCTTTATTGCACAAAAATAATTTTAAGTATGACTTAAGGTAAATAAAATAACATTTACAAAGGTGGACTTATCTCTAGAAGAGATCTCTAGCAGCCAACCCTAGCAGTTGTAAAGTAAATAGTTGTACGGGATAAATGTTGTCCAAGAAAAGTGTTACTAATAAATAAAAAAGCAATAAGAACAAAATATAAAGCAAATATACTGTAAACAATTCATGGCTCGAAAACGATAAAAAATCGCGTAGTATACATGGGTATCTTCAGATGGACAAGGGTGATTAGAGAATAATCAAAAAATATTATAGACGTCGTAATTAGGACCACCCTGTATATGCGTCCTGCGTAGCTTCGTTAAATGTAGTAGGTGGTCGAAAACGGTCTATGAAGTTCAGCATAACTCACAGAAAGTACTTAAATGGGTGACCATATGTGAGGCATTTAATATCCAGCACTTCCAGCCACGTCTAGCCGTTGGTCTATTACTAAATAAATAAATAAATATTATCTGACAATTACACAAATTATTTAACTTTAAGATAAGTATCATTAAGAACTTGTGTTATGGATACTAAATAACAAATAAACATATATACATACTTTTTTTTTGTAAATTCATACTTAATATACCTACATAAAAAAACATCCACACTAGAACAAATATTCATGTTTATGCACACAAAATCGAATCGAACCCACGACCTTAGGAGCAGAGAGCGGGTGTTTTCGCCACCACGCCATATCGGTCGACAACTAAATGTGGTATTCGTTAAGTCAAGACTGAGAGGCGAGTTCAAAAGTTCTAACAGCAAGCGCGGGTCCACCGTTTTCGGCACAATTGGCATCTAATCAAATCTGTCTCTGACGTCCAATTTTAGGGTCTGTTAAAAATAATGGGTGTATAAAAACCTAAGGAGCCCAAGCCAACCTCACCTGCAAGTGGTGCGCCTGCCGATCAACGGACGAGGCTCTGGCGAACATAACAGTGCCCGATAGGCGGCAAAAGGCTCGCCAACTATTGCGTGGGACCAACTATATGATTGGCGAACGAAGTATGGGCGTATAACATGCCTCTGCCTACCCCTTCGGGGAAAACAGGCGTGAATGTATGTATGTATGCGTTGAAAATGATGAGCCTGGTCATTTAATATCGAATGTCTTAAAATAAAATAAAAAATAAAAATAGGGTATTGGCTTATTTAAGACTATCCGCGTCTATATAACAGCAAGATGCCAAACACCACCAAGATGCATTGGGTCTGCGTGAAGAAGTATTAGAAATTAGAACCAGTAACTCTCCCATCTTGGTTTATGAGAGGAGGCCTGAGTTCAGTGGTGGGACGTTAACTAACTGATAGATTTTCTCATATAATATAATGCAAAAGCTAACAAAGTCATGGCGTTTTCTAGTTCACATTTCACTTGGAAAGCTAGGTATTAATTTAAGAGTGTCTACACCTATAAATAATTCCCACATTGTTCGTAACGGTGTCGCTGGCAGCCGATTGCTTGCCAATTCTAACTACATTTTATCGCAGCCACAGTAAAGTTGAATGCAGAAGATTGTCCGCAACAAAATATTCAAATAATCGCTCGCTTGACTCACTGACTGTGTGGTACCTACTTAGGTTTGAAAATGTCTCGTTTTGTTCTGGACATGAGTGTATTATCTACAATTGTTTTTCAGAATGTCTTATTACATTCACTCTGAAATACAATTGTTATGTAAATAAGATTGTAAGACTTGTGCGACTAAACTTTCGCTGAAATGATCGATCTACATTTCTTATGATACTATATATCTATCTTATTTATTTAAGCCATAATTAATTTGTCGTGAGAGGTTTTTTATGAAGGTACTTACGTCGGTCATGTCTTATCAGCTTACAACGAGGACATATAAAGTGAATAAATATGTGACATGACTGACTGACTGACCTAAATTGATAACAGGGAGCAGTCAAGAGTTAATAACGATTATACGACTGCTTAAACAGTATCTGTATTTGAGATAAATTATTGTTTCCGCTCAAATCTAGATCATCTGTTGAAGCACTTAAACATGATTTACGCTGGCATTTAACTTGAACATAAAATGTTAAAATTAGTAAAACCGACGTTCTGTACGTTGTAATTTAATGTGAAAATGTTGTACGTTCGCCACCATTCCGTTTGTTATGTTAGGTTATCGCCAATCGGATCGTTATGGAGCAAGGGTTATTGGTTCGTGTCAAAAGCCGACAGCAATTTAGTGATATTCCTCTTTGTTATTGTCCAAAGTCATCTGTTTATTGGACAATTCTATTAACCCATTGGAACTCGTTGGAACAAACGTTGTGACCGGTTCTGGTCACTTTCTGGTTTTTATCATGCTTGAGGGCAGGTCAAAAGTACCCTAAACCGACGGGCGTGTATGGGGACGTTAATGAGTGTAAATTAGGCTAAGAGTGTGTGCCAAGATCGTAGCAAGTGGAAGGATGTGATCTCTGCCTACCCCTGCGGGAAAAAGGCGTAACATTATGTGTGTATGTATATATCATGCTTGAAATTTATTGACTGACTATGGGCCTCATAAGAAAGCTCAAGTCGTGCAATGGCTCTTCATTGCACGCAGAGAGCTATGCCCGGAGTGTCCCTATGTGATAGAAATGAGGAGATTCGTAGGAAAACTGGAGGTACTGACATAGCGAAGCGGATTTGCATGCTGAAGGGACAGTGGGCGGGGCACATAGCCCGAAAAATGGAGCGCTTAGGTTCTTTAGTGGCGACCGCGAACCGGTATATTGTAGAGGTCGGCATTCCGACAGATGGGCCTTTGTTCAGCAGTGGAGATCACTTCTCACAACCCAAGGTGATAGGGATTCAAGTCATAGGTACTCTAATAAGCTGACCCAGTGTATATATTGATTTATTCAGTTCTTAGTTACGGGTCTTTTTTTTGTTTTACGTCGGTAACAAAATGCATTTAATATAAATATGCATGCGCTGCCTTCCGGCCAAAGTGGGACCGAAAGGGGTTGTGGGGCTCACCACCGGCAGACACGACTTCCAGCAGTAATACCCACTAAAAATCATCCCACGACGCCCGCCGTTTGTTGAGAAAGAGGCGGGGGCCAGTACCTGGGTTGCAGCTCTGAGACCCCGCCTAATAACTCTAACTCAGTGAGTAATTTTACAAGCATATAAAGTTAGAAATACAATTAAAGAGGACATTTATATTCACAAAAAGACGACAAATTTGCCTGGATTGATTTCCAGCTATCTACGAATATGTCACAGCCAGGGTACTGACACAGGAAAGCATTAAGGCCGATGTGCATTAGGGTGATCAGGGAGTGATGGTGCGCTGCAGTGCGACACTTAGGCGCAAACAAGCGGCGTTCACGACAAGCCCTTTGCCGAACGTAATTGTCGGGCACTATAGGCGAAGCGCTCGTAGCTCCGCGGTGCTCGGTGGGCGGAAACTATCACCGAAGTAAAGCAGAGTTTACAAAGGGCAGTCCTTGGATAGGTGACCGTTTGTGAGGCTTTTGAAATCGAGCGCTTCCGTGCTTCGGAAGGCACGTTAAGACGTTGGTCCCGGTTATCTCTAAATGTCGTTAAGCCATGTTAGAGGCCTAAATGGGCGGCTTAAAAAATTCTAACAGCAGGACGCCACACACCTGCCTCCGCCAATGCAGACTGGGTCAGCGTGGTAGAGTATGACCCAATACCCTCACACCTTGGTATGTGAGAGGAGGCTCGTACTCAGTAGTGGGACGTTAATGGGCTGAGATGATGATGATGATGATGATAGGCGGACGCAGGTGTGTGGCGCCTCTTACTTGGCTTAACGAGTACCACACATAATGATAATCCGGACCAACGTCATAACGCGCATTTTAACGTTTGAAAGCACTTAGCTTCGATAATCGTATTCGTCCACCGAATATCCCGAACTATGAGTTATTTTTTCAATACTTGTGATAATTTTAGAATATTCAGATAAAAATCGGTTAGTAATTTACAAGAAAAAATTAAATAAACCCGGCAATGTCAATACTGACGACCGATATGGCGTGGAGGTCAGTATACCTGCACTTCACTCCAGAGGTCGTGGGTTCGATTCCCACACAGGACAAATCTTTGTGTGCATGAATATGAATATTTGTTCTGGTCTAGGTGTTTTCCTATGTATATTAAGTATATATTCACAAAAAAAAAGTACTTAAGTATGTTTATCCGTTCTTTAGTATCCATAACACAAGTTCTTGATGATACTTATCTTGGAACTAGAGAATTGGTGTAAGTGTCAGAAATATTTATTATTTTTTTTATTTATTTAATAGCAATGTCACACAATAATTATATTATTAAAATTTCTAATTTCCGAGATGCTCATGCATTTTCAGAATAAAACAGCCCATTTCCATCTCCAGGGTCTTGCCGTAAAATCGAAAGCAACAAACTAACTAGATAAGTAGCAATAATAAGTAAGCAGAATCGCTGTTAGTTGAATTCAATGTCTATAGAATTCAATAGACATTGAATTCTATTCATAAAACTGCAAGATAAAATGCTGTGAGGAAAAATAACATTGAATCACGCGATCAGCGCAATCTACTTCTATAATGAGAAATGCACTGTTTAACTAAATATTGGATACGTGGAAGCTAGTGATGGATTAAAAATATCTTTGTAATAATTCCCGCGCTACTATAATTGCCCGAAAAATCGAGAAACTATTCAACACGACACGTGTTTCGTCCTTACATAGGGCATCTTCAGGTAAGAAAGGAGCCTCAAAACAACGATGTCTTCACGACCAACGCTGAAACAACGTTGAATAGTTTCTCGATTTTTCGGAAAATTATAGTAGCGCGGGAATTATTACAAAGATATTTTTAATCTATCACTTGCTTATAATAGATTTCCGCAATGTAACGCCTGAATCAATAAATTATTTGCATACGTGGAACTTTATTGAAGTTTAAGCTTGATTGAAGGTTTAATTTTGTTTTACCGATAGGTGTGCCGAAAATCATTTATCATTGTAATCGCCTTTTTTTTAAGGTGATACAGTCCATAGAAATCGAAATAATAAATTATAAAATTCTATGATGCAGTCTAACCAATGCTGTATGGTTTTGGCCAAGAATAGTGCCTTCTCATCTCACGAAGAGTCGTAAGAGTCGACGAAGAGAAATGGTTGATGGGCAGCAGCGTCATCCTGCGTCCTGGCTATGCAGCGCCAGCCTGGTACGCATTGTTGAGCCCCACAGGCAAGAAGAAGCTGGAGGTGCTGCAGAGCGCCACCCTACGACGCATCGTTCATGCTCCACGCTACGTGAGGAATGCCACGATCGCAAGGGATTTGCACATAGAGAGCGTTGAAGCCTTCGTGGGTCGCCTGGCGGAACTGATGTTCGGGCGGGCGGATGCCTCAGGCCACGAACACCTTCGTGACCTGGCGCCGCTGCACGCTCGACCACCGGACGCCAAGGCCTATGCCCGAAGCCTTATCCCTCGGGAGACCTAGGGAGTGACCTGACGCCATTATACCAGAACAGAACACCATGCTAGCTGATCGCCCCAGGGCTTGATCGCAGCACCATCGGACTTGACACCCCCCGACTTTTACCATCGGCTGAGAACAGCCAACCCAACGACGCGCCCGTGTTCACGGGCGCCGCAGGACACCGCGGCCAGGGGGCACTGCCCCGATCCCGCGCCGTGACCCCCCTACGGGGGCTCACGTAGAAGACAGCACTACCGCGTCCTGGCTGGAACTACGCTCGTAGCTCTGCGGTGCTCGGTTGTCGGAAACGATCACCGAAGTACGGAGATTACAGAGGTCAGTTCTTGAATGGGTGACCGTTTGTGTGGCATTTGATATCGAGCGCTTCCTTGCTTCAGAAGGCACGTTAAGCCGTTGGTCCCGGTTAGCACTAAATGTGGTAGTCGTTAAGCCATGTTAGAGGCCTAATGGGCGGCTTGAAAAGTTCTAACAGCAGGACGCCATACACCTGCCTCCGCCAATCCGCACTGGGTCAGCGTGGTGGAGTATGACCCAATACCCTCATTACTTGATATGTGAGAGGAGGCTCGTGCTCAGTTGTGGGACGTTAATGGGCTGTGATGATGAATGTTCAGCAGTGGACTCATAAGACTGATTAAAGTGATGATTAGTCTAACAAAATTATCATGATCATGAATCTCAGCCGATTAAAGTCTGCAGGGCACCAGGCTCTTCTCACGTACCCTCGCGGAGCTACGAGTGCTTCCTAGCTATCAATCAGATGTATTGATTTTAAAGCCATTGAAATTCTACGAATAGGAACGTTAGTCGACATCTGAGCTCAGTTTCACAAACAATAACATTACGTTATTAGTCACAATCCAAAGTATGGAATACAATTTTAACTAACTATTTAAAATCGCCTTTAAAGATCATGATTATGATAGCATATCATATTATGACGACCGATATGGCGTAGAGGTCGGTATACCTACACTTCACTCCAGAGGTCTTGGGTTCGATTCCCACACAGGACAAATCTTTGTGTGCATGAACATGAATATTTGTTCTGGTCTGTGTGTTTTCCTATGTATATTATGTATGTATTTATAAAAATAAAAATAAAAAGTATTTAAGTATGTTTATCCGTGGTTTAGTATCCATAACACTAGTTCTTAATGATACTTATCTTGGAACTAAATAATTGGTCTTAATTGTCTAAAAAAATAAAAATAAAATAAAAATATCAGTAATAATACGTAATTTCAAGGTCAAAATTAATTTATAAGTTTGGCTCAATAGAGCTCTTAGGAAAGTCAACTTAAAAACTGCGGGCGGGAGCTTGATTGTAACAGAAAGGGTAAGAAAATCGTCAAGGTTGGTTTTTTTTCCCGCCAGCAGCGTTTAGTTTTCAATTGTGTTCTAGTGACAGGAGATTACTACGTACTCTGGCCAAATATTCAGCGAATTGTCATGGTAATTGGTGAGTGTAAATGTTATCAAAAAAATTGTGACTAATTCAACAATTTAACTTCATTTAATAATTATTTATTTATTAAATAATAACATTTAATAATGCATTCAGGGTGCTGATGGGGCTGCCACGATTCTGTAGTGCATCAGGCATGTTCGCGGAGCATCACGTAGATTGCTTCTATGCCACTATGCGTAAAAGCGCATCTCTGGTTTTGGTTCGCAGGGTTCGTGCCAGCGGCAACAGTATCCTGGGTCTGATCGCTTAGCAGGCTAGACTGTGTATATGTAGGTCACTGCTACGCGGTTTCAAGTGGGATTGAGCAGCATTGACTTGCATATAAAAACTCATTACATTATATTAATTCCCTACTAACATTAATATGATAAATATTGTTACTGACAAAAATTGGGCCCATGGTCTTGAATAAAGAATTATTATTATTATAAAAATAAATAAATAAAATATGTTTATTTCAGATTTCTCCATATTGTGTTAGTAACATTATGACTTAAACAACTATGTTAGTATCTAATCATAGTGATCATACAAAAAATAGGTATACAAACAATAAGAGCTTATTTCATGCACCTGCCACTTTCTGGGGCACCGGGAACAAGCACATGCGTTCGTATTATACTAGGATATTACTATTACTTAGGATTAGCCATCACGTACTTATAGTATTTAGTTAAGTGACGAGTGATATTGCGGGGATGTTTATACTCGTAAACTGTAGCTCCTGAATAGATGTCACTTTCGATTTCCACCCGCGACAAATGCTCTAGATGGTGAACACGATTATTTATTGGGGTATGTGTGTTTTAGAAATAAGAATCTTCAATTTTTTTTTTTAAATTAAGCCTCGTCTTAAAAACACATTTCAAAGTACAATACTCGCAAATGTGCTAAAATTATTTTTTAAAAAAATAGTCTTTTGATTTTGAATGAAGTCAAAAGACGGACTTCTTGGCGGGAAAGTGAAGCGTGACTGCAGTTTTGTTTTATTTTCTAAAATTTGTGATATTTATAACATTAATGTGTAATAACGGTGGATTATTAACCGTTAAGTGTTTGTGAACATACATGTGTGTTGGTAAATCAAACAAAACAGTGCATCAACACTTTTCAAAATTTCTCTCAAGGAGTCCTTGTGAGATCTCAGTATACTTAGTCCTACATCTTTACTGAGGACTCAATTTATAGGGGTTTAGTGGAGGGTAATTCATCTTCGATTTATCATCTTAATCACCACTCATTCTCATTTACTAGAAATTATATATAATTAATAAATCACTTACTTGACACTGGCTAAACGTGCTAGCCGCACGAAGCCATTATTTAAAAGAAAGAAGAAGAAGTCAAAAGACAGAGAATTCCTTTATTTGTATAGATTTGCATGACATACTAAATATGAAACAGCGCTGATTGTAGAAAATATTGTTCATTCGCCTTTTGAAATTTTTAAATCAATCACTTATTTAAAGATAATAAATATGATTATTTAATGGCAACTGCGGATAGGCAAAAGTAGTAAAAGACTGCCTCCCACCCAATGGGCTGATAATCTGGTCGTGGCGGCGGGAAACCAATGAATGCAGGTTGATTCAGGTGAGCTCTTTCAATTTGAATACCTATTGGGAGGCCTATGTTCAGCAGTGGATCATATGATGAATAAGTATGATTAAATTACATCAACCTTGAATATTTTTTTTGTCTTTCTTTGTACAAGAAGTCGCGAGCATAGGTTGTATATGTTAAAAAAACACACAAAATTTCAATGCAAACAAAAATTATTAGGGTGGCTTCAGAGTCTTAGTTATGACCAAACCGAGAATATTTTGGTGTAGGAATATACTTATATTTCAATGACGCCACACACACACGCACACACAATCACACACGCACACACACACGCGCACACACACGCGCACACACACATATACACACACACACACACACACACCTTGATTTTATAATTAATATTTTTGTATAAATGTAGGCGTACTTTCACTGACAATCGGTAATGTACTATTGTAATTTAGCCGCGGGTGAGAGGCCTGGTGATCTAAGACACAGGCAGACTTTTGCCTAATTTAGACTCCAGCCGCATTTCATTAAATATTGTTTGTACCTAAATTGTGTCCATTGTGTATGTGGAGGAAATTAAATGATTATTATTATTATTATTATTATGTTAAGCCAGCAGCAGCCATTGTTGCTACCGTCGAGCATTTTACTTATTGATTCCGGCTT
The DNA here is from genome assembly GCA_949126915.1 of Musotima nitidalis. Taxonomy (NCBI): domain Eukaryota; kingdom Metazoa; phylum Arthropoda; class Insecta; order Lepidoptera; family Crambidae; genus Musotima; species Musotima nitidalis. The sequence goes on along the minus strand of OX421423.1, from coordinate 1,179,815 downwards.
CGCTCCGTGCATTAATTATGAATCGATTATCGACACAAACGGATATCGACCATGACCCAATTGCAGACGTCGAATAATGCCTGTACAATGGAGAACGTTTATAAAATACTAAAATACGAATTCAGTCTCATGTATGGTATAATCCAACTTCATGATGATTCTCTTTATATACCAAACAATAACACAACATACACATAAACACACACATATACGTTATGCACAATTTATTCTTCAGTATCACATAGTATATAGTATATATACACGCACATACTCAACGCAGTAGATTTTTTCTTATTCTCAGGAAAAGTTATTAAGTTAGTACGTAAATTATGTAAGCGTTGTTAGATTTTATGATCTCCTATTGTCATTGTCCGTGGGGTGGGGACCTGGTGATTTGTAATCCAAAAAAAAATGTATCACTGTTTTGCTGTACTTAACATACTGTATGTGAGGAGAAATAAATAAATAAATAAAAAAAAAAATAATTCTGACGACCGATATGGCGTGGTGGCGAACATATCCGCTCTCCGCTCCTAAGGTCGTGTGTTCGATTCCCACGCTGGACAAATCTTTGTGTGCATGAACAAGAATATTTATTTTGGTCTGGGTATTTTCCTATGTATATTAAGTATTTATTTACAAAAAAAAAGTATTTAAGTACATTTATCCGTTATTTAGTATCCATAACACAAGTTCTTAATTATATTTATCTTGGAACTAAATAATTGATGTAAATGTCAGAAATTATTTATTTATACATATATTCACGTCTTTTTCCCCGAAGGGATAGGCAGAGGCATATTATACGACCTCTGCCTTCGAGGAAACAGGCGTGAATGTATGTATGTAATATATACATAGATAAAGAAATAATATTAACAAATTAAATCTTAAGCATTGTTGGAGACGAAACAATTATTCTTAATCTTGTTTCGTCTCCAACAATTTTTTTGACTTTTTTTTTCTTTTAAATAATGGCTGCGTGCGTCTAGCACATCTAGCCAGTGTCAAGTAAGTGATATATTAATACTATATAATTCATAGTAAATAGGAATGAGTGATGATAAAGATGATAAATGGTAAATGAGATCCCTCTCCTAAGCCCCTTGAGTCCTCAGTAAAGATGTGGGACCATACTGAGATCTCACATGGACTCCTTGAGAGAATTTGAATTTGTTGCACTGCTTTGTTTCATTTACCAACACTCATGTATATTCACAAACACTTAACGGTTAAAAATCCACCGTTATTACACTTTAATGTTAGAAAAAACTGAAGACATGACGCTTCACGTTCCCGCCAAGAAGTCTTTTTTAGACTTTAGGCTTTAGATCTTGTTTCGTTATTCAATTAATGAAACGTCGTTCTTTAGACATCTCGTTTCCAACCAGTTTCATAGGAAACTGTTAAGCAGAACAGAGAAGAGTGGTATGCTGATAGGGCTTTCGTGTCGCGAGTTCACGTCCTACGTTTCGAGATTTGACTTCCATATTTGTATGTACCGGGCTCTTCACTACTAAACAACGACGTATTATGAAATCTGATCACTTGTTATCCACTAAGTCACTGAATATCATCTTATCTTATCTTACTAATATTATAAATGCGAAATTTTGTGGGTATTATGGATGTTTTTTACTCTTCACGCTAAAACTACAGAACGGATTTTGATAAAATGTGGCACACAGTTTATAACCTCGACTAAAACATAGGATATTTTTCATTTCGATATTCCCATGGGAACGGGTAACACCTCGGAGTGCTGCTAGCTCTGAATAAATACAGAACAAGACTCTCAACTGTTGCAATCAGTATAAACACAATATATGCATTTCTCATGTAAAAAATTACTTATACTATAAGAGTGCTTTTTACACCAGTATAAAAGTATTTAATAAATTGCCTTTGGAAATTAAAGAATTAAATCTACCAAAGTTTAAATACAAATTAAAAGCCTGGCTAATAAATAAACCATTTTACAATTTGAATGAATACTTTTTTACTAATAATTTTAAGTAACTAGTTGTAAGTTGTATAAATTGCACGCCCGCAACGGGTACACTGTTGTAACTAATGTAATGCATGAACACCAGCAAAATGTACACAGTCTTAGCAATAAAGATCTATTCTATTCTATTCTATTCTACTACGACCAATTACGAAATCTGATAACTTAACGTTTCTTTTTTTAATAGAACGGGATTATCACGACGACGAAGGCGATGCAGCAGATCCAATACCTGCACTTCCCGAAGACACACCTCACATACCCTACAAGCCGGCGAGGAGGAGCTACGAGGAGGTGTTGGAGAGGTCGAGGGTCTACTACGACCTGATGGCCAATAGGCGAACTGTGAGGACATTCAGCACTGAGCCCATTCCTGACGAAATTCTGGATAATTTAATTAAAACTGCAGGTAATTAGTTCACCTACATTATTATACACATAAATATGTAATACATTCAAATTCAAAAGTCATTTATTCAAGTTTGGCTCAATAGAGCTCTTATGAATGTCATACTTATAAACTAACGCGCCCATTCATTGCGGGCGGGAGCTTGATCGTAAAAGAACCGGCAAGAAAATCGTCAAGTTTGGTTTTACTCACGCCAGTTACAATAAAAATACCTAATATTAAAACAATTGTGTTCTGCAGTCACCAGATCCAAAAGAAGACAAAACTCTCTCTAGCAATAACATAATTACGGACAAACATGAGAGCAGACATGAGAAGACGCGATTCGCTCAACCATATTTTAGGGAACGCATGACGCCACCACCGCAGAAACATATAAGTGAGCGTGACATACTCAAGCCACAGGATAAAAAGATTTTAGTAAAAATAACATTAATATTACAAGAATGAATGAAAAGTGCTACATAAAAAAGTATAAAAACGTGTAATTCTAAAGTCTTCGTCTAAAGACAGAGACATTATACAGATAATATTAAATTTAGATTACATCGTACCTACAATCCGCCGTGTAGTACCGGTCTAGAATAATGCCAACCCCTCTCAGCTAACAGGGAGTCGTAAGAGTCGACGAAGAGAAATTCTACCAGAGAATGGTAGCAGCTTCATCCTGCGTACTAGCTGGAACTGAAATCACCAACCCGCCTGCCCATCGTGGTGATTATGGGCAATTTGCCCGTAATTCATTCATTTCATTCATTCATTCATTCATTCATTCATTCATTCATTCATTCATTCATTCATTCATTCATTCATTCATTCATTCATTCATTCATTCATTCATTCATTCATTCATTCATTCATTCATTCATTCATTCATTCATTCATTCATTCATTTATTCATTAGTTAATTAATTAATTAATTAATTAATTCATTCATTCATTCATTCATTCATTTATTCATTCTATTCGAAGTATTTTACCCCGAATAGAATCTAAGAGTAATCTATTGGGGAGGCCAATGTTTTGCATTAGACTTTTTATGGCTAATATGATGATATTGAATATAAGTACATAGTTATATAAAGAAAATATATAAGCCAGATTATAGGATAGAATATATTTATACGCTTGCATAATCAAACTTTAGGTTTTTACATTAATAATCATAACTTGATTGAATAAATTGAGAACGGAAATAATCTAACTAACATCATTTCCAGCAATTGTGTAAACACACTGAATATTGTTAAAATACGTCTATAGACTATTGTTATAAAAGTATAATTTTTAATGATAATGATATTTGATAATGATATTTTAATATTGATTCGGTGGACAAACAGAGACTGTTGTGAAATATAAGTAAACAATGCAAATCAGGAATCCATCTGCAAACCCATTCATCATTATTGAACTGAAATCATGACTGATATTCACATTCATGGAATTAAAAAGGTGTACGATAATTATGTTTAGTTAAATAATGGTAACAACTGTTGTCAATAACTGATTATTCGAAACGAAATGATTCATGAAAACATAAAAACAAGCGCATGGATGAATGGTTCAATATAATTTTGATGTTTTGTGCACATCAGGTGTGACTCCTGTAATGTTTTTTAGAGGTTTCGGTAAATGGTTTAGGATAACAACATAATTTATGTGTATAATTAATATTCATTTCTTGGCGGGAAAGAGAAGTGTCTGCAGATTTGTTTTATTTTCTAAAATTTGTGACATTTCGAACATTAATGTGTAATGACGGTGGATTATTAACCGTTAAGTGGTTGAGTGTTGGTAAATGTAACAAAATAGTGCAACATCACTTTTCAAGTTCTCTCAAGAAGTCCATGTGAGATCTCAGCATAGTCCCACATCTTAACCGTGGACTTAGAGGCTTAGGGGAGCACATCTCATTTATTATCTTTATTACCACTCTTTTCTATGTACCATGCATTAAATATTTATTAATATATGTATAACTTGACACTGGCAAAATGTACTGAATGCACCAAGCCTTTATTTAAAAGAAAAAATAGATAAAAGAGTTTTAGCGCCAAAGCGGTAAAAGACACATCGCGGCAGTATTTCATTTTTCAAAACTAGTGTAAATTCGAGTTTTTATGAGGAAATATAGCGGATTATTAGACATAACTTCATTGACAATGTACACAAATGTAGGAAAGTGATATATTGCAGTGAGTTGTGATTTTCTGCGTTGATTCCAAAACTCCCTAGAAGCCTTTGACAAAGTCTCCACTATTATACGGGGGTATGACTCTGACCTGACTCGTCTATGACGGACTTTTCTTGACTTTGACAGAATTGAATAACGATAATGATGCATTTATGCAAATAACTTGATAAATTATATTACTTGACGCTGGCAAATACTCTAAACGAGTGAGGCCATATTTAAGAGAAGAAGAATAATAATATTTAAATAAAAAAGGAAGTTTATTTAATACTTTTTTATTTCCAATTTGTAATTGAGAGTAATCAAAAATTAAGGACTCCTCAAAAACCGAGATCTATGTTCATGGTGTAATACATACAGAGTTCTTTATCTCTTATATCGCTGAATGTTCCATGTGCTTTCATTTCCTCATAGGCACGTTCTTCTCTATCTAACACATAGTTTTTCGGGAACAAACGCTTATTTACTAACTTCAGAAACTTTTTTAAGGCCGACACTTTTTCGGATATATCACAATCGGTCTGACTGTCCAGAAAACTACATTTTCCTATGTGAAATACCCTTGGACCTGCTAAAGAAAGCATGGACAGTTTCTTTTTAGGCAACTTTGTGCCTAAATATCGAAGGGATATAGCCCAATTCGAGTCGTTGAAATGACAGAAATGATATCTTAATTTCTTGAAGATTTTCCATGCGGTTCTATTGAAAGCGATTCCCATGTCGTGAGGAGTAGTGCCGAATTCATCTATTCGAATATTACCTATAGTCAAATGGTAATTGGACAGCTGAGGACGTTCTGCCCCGACACTGATGAGAAGACATTCTGGACATTCATATGCAACCAACCTTTCCAATAACTTTTCTGCGTAGATCAAATCTTCTGTTACGTATTGATCGTCTTCTAAGAAAAGAATATATCCATTATATTTGTCCAGTGCATTCAAATGCTCGAAGACGTAGTTCACTTTCCACCACCAATGGTTCTTTACCTGCGCCAGTTGACTGTTTCTTTGTTTATCAGATTTCACACACTTCCATCCATCAGTACAATATTTAGGATCATCTCCGGGAAACATGGTTGGATGTATCTGACTATTGTAAGGATAAAATATTTGGACAAATGGTGCAAAGTGGATTCTCTGGATAACTTCGTTGATGCCTTTGCTAAAAAAATCGTGAGAGAAGACTAATAGTGTCTTTGCGATACCCCGCACTTTTCCGAGAGACTTGATCAATTCTGATAGATATGCTGTTCTATTGTGCACCTGGGTCACTATTACTAAAGATATATTGGCTATTTCATTCAGTTTTTTGTTCTGTATTATCTGTCTTCTGTTATACTGGTTCATTTTGTTCCGCAATGTTTGAATGTGGCTCGCTAGTTTAACTTTATCCATGGGCTTGGTGTTTGTGTCTGTAAAGTAATCTGTTTCGTTGTTATATTTATCGTAGTTCAGGATAAAGTTATTCCATTCTTGCTTGTTGTGATATATTTTGAAAGTTAATAATATACCGAAGACAATTACAGTAAAAGTTATAATAACTCGATTTTTGTGTAAAGAAACCATGCCTACAAGAAATAGTCATTCTTTCTCTACAGCAATATGAAGAACACTTTCGAATTATTTAAACTAAATACCTAATAAAGTATCACCTACTATTGGAAAACTATTAATAAACGTTGAAACACATTTTATGACATCTGACACTGACTTATAGATAAAGAACCGACTTTACGTCTATGCAAAGAACACGGAATGGCAAGCGTCATGATTACTACATATAAATTATAAAGTACAGGAAAAAAAATGAATGAAAATAATTTGACTTCCACTTTCGTTGATTTTGAGTGTATAGAGATCCTCCTAGGACCTTTGGGACCCAAGCCAACTTCGTCTGCAAGTGGTGCCCCTGCCGATCAACAGACGAAGCTCTGGCAAATAGAAAAGTTCTCATTAAGCGCCAATAGGCTCGTCACCTTAATATGGTACCAAAAATATATTTGTCTAAATATGGGCGTATCAAATAAATTTGTCTACCTCTTTTGCGAAACAGGCGTGAACTTATGTATGTTTATCATCATCATCATTTTAGCCATTTGAAGTCCACTGCTGAACATAGGCCTCCCCAATTGCTTTCCACGTAGATCGATCCTTTGTCGCCTGTATCCACCGGCTCCCCGCCGCCTTGACCAGATCATCGGTCCATCGCGTTGGGGGCCGCCCTCTACTACGTTTGCTGATTCGTGGTCACCATTCAAGAATCTTAACGCCCCGTCGGTCGTCGGTTCTTCGAGCTATGTGCCCCGCTCACTGCCACTTCAGTTTGCTATATCGGTCACTCTAGTTCTTCTACGGATTTCCTCATTTCTGATTCTATCACGTAGGGACACTCCGAGCATAGCTCTCTCCATTGCACGCTAAGCGACTTTGAGCTTGTTTATATGTTTATGTATCTTATTTATTACAGGCACATCACCATCCGGTGCTCATACTGAACCGTGGACCTTTGTTGTTGTCCAAAACCCTGAGATGAAAGAAGCAATCAGAAATATAGTTGAAGAGGAGGAGGATTTAAACTACACGAAGAGGATGTCGCGACAATGGGTGGCGGACCTGAAGCCCTTTGCGACGAGGCCAACCAAGCCGTACCTTTCTGATGCACCAGCTCTCATACTGGTATTCCGGCAGACCCACTCCTGGAGGGAAGACGGGAAGAAGAAGATGCATTATTACAGCGAGATCAGTGCTGCTATTGCTGCTGGGATCTTGTTGACTGCAATACAAGTTATTAATAATTAATTATATTATTTGCTAATATTTACCGAGATGAAGGTCTTTAGGGCATTCGTTTCAAACTCGTTGCCAAAACGCGTCGGTGACTTTCTTTTGAGAGACACCAACGCTCCGTTTTGGTGACATACTAACTGACTGACGGACAATCCCCTCCCCCCTTTAGAATAACGATGGGCTGACTGACAAATCCACCCAAAAAGGAGAGACTGAAAAATCTTGAGAAAAAACCAAAACAGACAGATTAACTGAACAAATCTGACGAAGAATTCATTTTGCTTCTATTTCTTGATTATGGGCCCGCTCATATATCTTTCATTGTAGTTAAAAATAATATTATCTTTATTTTTTTTGTAAAAAAAACCGTTATGACCCTTTTGATCTGAAAAGGAATAAAGTATATTTTATATTTCTTTATGACCCGGCTGTTGTTATATATGTTGTTCTGCCATATAAATTGATATCACATATAATATTAAATTGCGGTTAAAATTATAGAGGCGAAATTACTAAGAACCTATTGTCAAATCTAATTTACAAAATAATTACATTTAAATTGTGCTATATAGTCGTTGAGAAGCGCTCGTAGCTCTGCGGTGTTCGGTGGTCGGAAACGATCACCAAAGTACAACAGAGTTTACAGAGGTCAGTCCTTGGATGGGTGACCGTTTGTGTGGCATTTGATATCGAGCGCTTCCGTGCTTTGGAAGGCACGTTAAGCTGTTGGTCCCGGTTATCACTAAATGTGGTAGTCGTTAACCCATGTTAGAGGCCTCATAGGCGCCTTGAAAAATTCTAGCAGCAGGACGCCATACACCTGCCTTCGCCAATCCGCACTGGGTCAGCGTGGTGTAGTATGACCCAATACCCTCACACCTTGATATGTGTGAGGAGGCTTGTGCTCAGTAGTGGGACGGTAATGGGCTGTGATGATGATATAGTCGTTTCGTAGTGCGACTACAATGACACGGCGCAAGAGGTTTGATCTAATATTATATTTGGCAGAAACACGTAGCTCACGTGATGGTAGGCTCTGACTACAGCCTATACTATTGAGGATACTTCACATGGAGTGTAATCAACATGCTGCCTTAATTTGGGCTCCTCTAAAGCTATCCATAATACTCTCATAATTATTATTGCCGCACAGAACAATAGATTTTAGAATGAGTGTGGTTAAAGAGAAACACAAAAAAAGTTAATCAACCAGTTCCTTTCCACTTAACTCGTAGTCTTCATGTTTGCCAAATGATTTTTACTTTCTTCGAAAACTAATGATAGAACTTGTTCACAGTACTGTGGCTTGGTGGCCCTAACCTCCACTCCGCTGAACTGCAACGCTCGCCTTCGTGACCTTCTGAGAAGACCAGCCAACGAGAGGCTTGAACTGCTCCTGCCTGTAGGCAGACCCCATGAAGATGCTACCGTGCCTGATCTAGCCAGGAAGCCTTTGGAGGAGATAATGATCAGAGTCTAATGATCTGACTGATGATATTGTGATAATGATAGTTATGCTTAAAGCAATAAGACATTTTTAAAGTTTTTTTATATAATAAAGAAAATTAGGCCACATTATTTTGCTTTCAAGGATGTATTATTCTCTTAACTTATTCCAATTAAATCTAAAGCAACATCGTTTTCAAATTCAATGTTTATTTTATAATTTTATTCAATTCAGATAGTATAGACTGTAGTTAGAGCCTACCATCACGTAGTGTACTTATGGGTGTATAGGGATCCTAAGGACCCGAAGCCAACCTCGGCTGCAAGTGGTGCACTCTGGCGAACAAACGTTGTACGAGGGCTGCACTAAAGGTATCGGGAATGGAATATTCCCACTGTTACTGACATATTAGAATATGTTCAATTGAAAACTAGGGTAAACCACCCAATTATTGGCACTTTAAGCAATACGATTCAAGAAACCTTTTCGAAAATGTAATTTAAAAATTGTTGAATATGCACTCAGATTAATCTACATATTGTGAGGATCATATCGACTATACTTTTCACTGCATCTGTTGCACTATTAGCCACTTATACACGTTTTTGTCAAAATAGACCTGTAGCCCATTTATTGTCACCTTTAAACATATTGTTGGCACCTAATCCACCAATTATTGGCATACCTGTGGCAATATTAGGAATCATTTAATCTTATTATTCGCATTAGGGTAGTATGTATTTTAGGGCCTATTGAAAAGCCTAGATTCTGTAAAATTCTCAAAAAGGTAACAAGACATTTTATGTTAATCAAAAATAGGCTTTAACCGCGTGCGTGTGGACTGAGTGATCTTTTCAAAAAACTCATTCAACCACAACCAAATTATAAGAGGATTTAGGAAATAATTGTGAAAACTTCATTGTAAGATAAAAAAATTGTGAAACCTAAACAAAGAAAGTTAGAACTAATTAACTGGATCACTCAATCTGGACACCTGAAGAATAAGCCATAACGCATATCCAAGAATATACAATCTATGTGTTTATGATTTGCATTTGAAATAATTGTGAAAAATTTGTGAAAGCTGCTTAACAAATTTTCGATTCGTTTCAATGCTACGTTTTCGATTTACAACGGATTTTAAGGATCACTCAGAATGCACTATGTTCAGTTGAGTGATCTTTTAAAACACCACCTTATACTGCAAACGTATGAAACAATGTCATGTTTATTATAAATTAAGCTTCTGGGAAAATTTGTGAAACAGAGATCGTGATTGAATTCTTACTGATTTAAGAGAAAATCAAAATCTTATTTTTCTCGATCGTCCGAACTGAGTGATCCTTATCTTGAACTTTATTTAATAAACCGAAACTTATAGGTAGAAGGTAGTGACATCAGAAATTGTGAAAAATGTTGCTCTAAAATCTAACGAACTGATCGTCCCTGTACGTGGTATATTTTAAAAGATATCTAATTTTTTACAATTCTTAAGGAAAACGTTTAGTAGGGTGACCATATCGGTTTATTTGAGTACCGAGAGTTTTCCGAGTTTTGTTTTAAACACGTTTTTAGATTGTATTTACTACATAATTTCGACATATACTTACACTTTTTAAGTGACAAGTTTGAGCAAAGTTAGGTATGAATTGTCACACTGTATTAGGTTTATCATAGGTACTAAAGAATTCTACACACAATAAAAAATCTGAATTTATTAAGTTATCAAAGAAAGTAACTTTTTATTATGTTAACTTTTTTCTAACAACATTATATTATATAATACACAGGATGTAACCTAATCGATAAATCCGTAGGACAAAGTATGTAAAATAACTGATTCTTCTTCTTTGCTGCTATACATTTTTCCTATCAAATCATTAAAACAGACTATTTCGTCGTTCTTATGGGCACCATGTCCTCTGTAGTGGCAAATATTATCGGGACTTAATGAAGGAAGAAATTCCACACCGCCTAATAATTTGTAGCGTCTTTTTTTACATAAATCGTATTTGGTACATCATTCAAATTAATTTTATCAATTCTGTTCAAATCAAAGGATATCAAATTAAAAAAACTAATAAATTTGATGGTCACACAAATCACATGTCTTAGTTTCATTACTAAAAATTACTTAAAAATAACAAACATAGAAAATATCTATATTGATTGGCAGCAATGCAATCTGCCTTGATTTGGTAGAATAACATGATTCGTTGGAGCACTGTTTCATAGAAACAGCATTTCAAATGTAATTATTTAGCAAATGTTCAAATATATATGTAACATTGCAGGCGCAATCAATATCTTTAATACCATGTTGCTCTTTTCTTTTATTTTATTAGACAAAGGATAATGCTAAAAAAAACTTAAGTAAAAAGGTTTACTGCCTCTTCAGCCTTATTTTACAATTTCTTATGTTCAAAAAACGTAGTCTCGTTCTTATTTAAAACCATATTTAAAAAATAATTTTAATGTGACGACAAAAATGTACTAATGATGGTTTGAATATAGAATAACATACTTATATTGCACAATTATTCGCTATCATTAAAGAAAAACACTGACAATGTTGTTATTATTTATAAATTTTATACCACAGCAATATTAAAAAAAACTAGCATTAAATTCACTGCATAACGCCGTCAGCTTCCCAAATTTGAAAAAAAATTATCGATTTCCCATCGAGAAAAATCCGACAACATAAAAAAGTACCAGTACCCTACTCAACGTTTTCCTTCAGAATTGTAAAAAATTAGATATCCTTTAAAATATACCACTTACAGGGACGATCAGTTCGTTAGATTTTAGAGCAACATTTTTCACAATTTCTGATGTCACTACCTTCTACCTATAAGTTTCGGTTTATTAAATAAAGTTCAAGATAAGGATCACTCAGTTCGGACGATCGAGAAAAATAAGATTTTGATTTTCTCTTAAATCAGTAAGAATTCAATCACGACCTCTGTTTCACAAATTTTCCCAGAAGCTTAATTTATAATAAACATGGCATTGTTTCATACGTTTGCAGTATAAGGTGGTGTTTTCAAAGATCACTCAACTGAACATAGTGCATTCTGAGTGATCCTTAAAATCCGTTCTAAATCGAAAACGTGGCATTGAAACGAATCGAAAATTTGCTAAGCAGCTTTCACAAATTTTCACAATTATTTTAAATGCAAATCATAAACACATAGATTGTATATTCTTGGATATGCGTTATGGCTTATGCTTCAGGTGTCCAGATTGAGTGATCCAGTTAATTAGTTCTAACTTTCTTTGTTTAGGTTTCACAATTTTTTTTATCTTACTAAGAAGTTTTCACAATTATTTCCTAAATCCTCTTATAATTTGGTTGTGGTTGGATGACTTTTTTAAAAAGATCACTCAGTCCACACGCACACGAAAATGTGAAGCGTCATGTCTGCAGTTTTGTTTTATTTTCTAAAATTTGTGATATTCTTAACATTAATGTGTAAAAACGGTGGATTATTAACCGTTAAGTGTTTGTGAACGTACATGAGTGTTGGTAAATGCAACAGAACAGTGCAACATCACTTTTCAAATTATCTCAAGGAGTCCATGTGAGATCTCAGTATAGTCCCACATCTTTACTGAGGACTCAAGGGGCTTAGGGGAGGGTATCTCATTACATTAGGTAAGTAGACATTCAGGTAAGTAGACATTCAGGTAAGTAGATGTTTAGGTAAGTAGATGTTTAGGTAAGTGGTCGTTCCGGTGAGTGGACGTTCATGCAAGTAAAGTAAGTAGGTAAAAGGGTGTCCAAATAAGTAGATGTTCAGGGCATAAGACCTATAGAACCGACTGAACATTCCGAAATATGACAAAACGTTTTCTTTTCATGTTCTCATTCTGCAAAGAAACAGTCATTCCATTCTTGGCGTTTGGCTATGGGAACGCCATATCAAAGTAAAAGCAGAAAATAAAAATTAAAAGGTTTAATACAAAAGATCACAAAAACATCACAAGCTCTAGCGGTCCGTTGCCCAAGGGTTGCGGGCGTGACGACCGCGGGCTAGCAGCTGCGGCGGCGGCGGCGGCGACGGCGTTTGCGACCGCAGCTGCGGCGACGTCTGCGACGACTGCAGCTGCGTCGAGGGCGGCGGCGGCGACGACTGCGGCGTCGGCGGCAACTTCGGCGGCGGCGGCGGCGTCGGCGTCGGGGACGCTGTAGTATAACGCTTGGTCAACGTAAAGTGAAGAAAGTTACTTTTACCTATTTTGGCTTGGGCGACCTTTGGCTTGAATTAGTACAATTTCATAGGAATTAGTACAATTTCATAGGAAAGCCTAATTTGGTTAACAAGCACAAAGTTGAAACAAGCTTGTAGTTGAAATTAAGGACTTTTCTTTCTAATTTCGCACTGTCTCCATCTCGAACTAGACTTGCTCGTTTTGTGCGTATTATTAGAACTTTGCCAAGATGTTGAGTAAGTCAGCTTCAATGAAACCAGCTCACTAAATAGCTCGTACAGGTAGGTAGCGCGAGGAAGTGCCCGACAGGGCCCCTAGAAATGAATTGTCTAGGGACTCGAGGGATCAGATGGATGGTTGAGAGGCCCGGGACTACTCACGCTAGAGGAGCGTCGTCACCTGCGGCGGCGACGACCGTAACGGTCCAGGGGCTCTTTCGAACAGGTGAGTGGGAGGATCAGGACTACTGACGCTGCAGGAACGTCATCTCCTGCGGCAGCGTCGGCGACCGCAGTCGTTCAGGGGCACGTGCGACTAGGCGAATGAGAGGACTAAGACTACTCACGCTGCAAGAGCATCGTCTTGTGCGACGGCATTGGCTACCGCAGCGGTTCAGGGGCTCGTGAGATTGAGTAGCTGAGACGACCAGGACTATTTATGCTCCAAGAGCGTCGTCTCCTGTGGCGGCATCGGCTAGCGCAGCGGTTCAGGAGCTTGTGCGACCAGGTGAGTGAAAGGACCAGGATTACTCACGCTGCAGGAGCGTCGTCTTCTGCGACGGCGGCGGCGACCACAGCGGTCCAAGGGTTCGTGCGATCCAGACCGCGAGCGAGGTCGCGATGGTCGCGTCAGGTCACCCTTCTCCGTTCCTCGTCTGCATAAAATTTACTATTTCAAAATGTGTCCTGACTTGATTTGATTATAATTTTTAGTGTTTTTATGACTTTGAAATGGCCCTTGAAAAAAATTTCATTTTAATAAATGTTTCGAAATCTAGCACTTGATAAATGAAATGTCACAAATTTTATCAATAGCTATTTTTATGGATATTACCAAAATATTAATGGTTTTGATAAAAAATTGGCTATGCGTTTCGAAGTGGCGTTCAGAAGTTCAAGGTTTGTATCTACTTGACAAAAAGTGTTCATCATTTACTTGTCTTAGCTTCTTGGGCAAGGCTGTTGAAACGCATAACTTAAGTAATACGCCATAAGCCTTCTACAAAAATAATATTTCAAATACACTCGTTAAAAACAACTTAGTCGTTAAGTTCAGAAGATGGTGATTAATTGAGAGAAAAGCGATATTGATATGGACATTAATGACATGAAAGAGACGATAGTGACATTAAAAGGGGTGTGTAACGGTTGATATAATAACAAAAAATCTTAATGTTTTTTATAACGTTGTTGTTATAATTGTTTAATATAACGATCAGTTGTCATAATGAATTGTAGTTATAATTTCATTTCACCTAATTTCTTTTGATATAATGAACATTTGACATAATTATTTTTTTATATAGCTACCGTCGACTAATTAGGTTAAAATGAAAATTATATAATATGAACTTTATACTAAATGTTATTATATCAAAGAAAGATTATATCATATAAAACATTAGATCATATGAAATTAGGTTATTTGTTATTATAGCATATGAACGTTATTTCAAGTGAAATTAGAGCATTTGTTATTATATCAAACATTACACACCCCATTAAAAGAGAATAATGATACGGAACAACACGTGAGCAGCGGCAGAGTGTTCCTAGCAGCTGGTTTAACCATAGAATAATGTTTCCCTCTGTGTTGTAGAGGTCAGAAGACAGTCGCTTTGTTTTATGACTCTGGTTAAACCAGCTAGCAATTCTACTCCCCCGTTTGGTCTCCACCTTGTCGTGGCGGGGGAGCTGAATACCTCCCGGTAGGGCGGAGAAGCCGCAAGGGAAAAGGTAACACCCAGAGATTGGCGACTCTGGGTGCCCTTTGTACTGACTACCGGAGGGAACCTAAGAAGAACCTGTGGAGGGCGCAGAGGGCGGGCCAAGGCAGCGGGAGCAGGCCCCTGCTTTCAAACCATGGACTCTCCGGGAAGTCGGCCACACACGCTATGGTCGCACGGGGAGGTAGGAGGGGCGCGTTCACTGCGCCTCTCTGAGGAGGTCCTCCTGGTTTTGGTTCGGGGAATGTTGGCCGCAGGCGGGGTGTCAGAGCTGCAAAACAGGTACTGGCCCCCCGCCTCTTTCTCAACAAGCGGCGGGCGTCGTCGGAAGATTTTTAGTGGATATTACTGCTGGCGGTCGTGTCTGCCGGTGGTGAGTCCCACACACCCCTCTCGGTCCCCCTTTGGCCGGAAGGCAATGCGTAAATGCACTTTGTTACAGACGTAACAAAAAAGATTAGCAACCAATCTAGAGCTCACAGCTTAAGCCTAGGGCACAACCAAGATGCTGCTTCTACAATGATTAAAGTGACAAATTTGAATAATGTCAGACCATTCGGCTGTTGAATTCTCTACCGTGTTTGCCCAGCTCCAACAGTCCCGAGTCTTTTAAGGCCTCTATAAGTGGGTACGCTACATTTAAAGTTACTCACTTTTTGGCAACACGCTCTTCGCCGAGAGGACGTTCGCTGGAAGAGAAGTTGGAAACAGTTAAATATCCCAACGTCCGGCCATACCATACACCGCGCTAGAAATCGATCCGCCTCAACTTACCCAGATAGTCCACAGCGAGACCTAGGCGCGGCATATGGTACGTAGGCCCTTAAAACAGAATAAAATCAAAAAGGTATAGTCGGAATTTAAGTTTTAATTTCTAAAGGCAAGCTTTCGTTTCGGTATTTATTTATTAGTTCCCTTGGGCATTGGAGTTTTCGTAGAGATACCTAATAGACGTCCGATATGGCGTGGTGGCGAGTATAACTGAACTCCGCTCCTGAGGACGTGGGTTCGATTCCCACATAGGACAAATCTGACAAATCAAATTTGTTCCAGCCTGATTATTTAATTAGCCGTTATTTAGTTTACATAACACAAGTTCTTTTCGATACTTATCTTGGAACTAAATAACTGGTGTAATTGTCAGATAATTATTAATTTTATTTTTTTAGTTATAAGTCTGAGTTACTCTGGATTAATATAGCATTCTAATGATAAAATATGTGCCCTGTGATTTAATTTTGTACCTACTATATAAACATACAAAAAAACAATTTGGAAATTTGTGTTATTGTTTTTATAAGTCTTATAACTTTACCAGCAAAAATACGTTTCTAATTTCGGTTTTCGTTTTTGTCACCCTTAAGTCTTTGGTCAATATTGACATTATCAAAAAATGACTGCCTGATTTACTCATTACAGAGTCATAGTGATTTATTATTTTGAACTAGTCAGTATAATTAAATAAATGCACTAAAAACTCACTTGTTGTCCATTTTCTTATCCTTTTCATCTTTTTTTTTGGTAGGTGATTTCAAGTCGCGGCATTGAGCTGATCGTCTAGCTGCTGCTATTCTGCTGCGCCTGTAAACAATAAATAGCAATAGCGCTGCAGTGTGAAATTTAGGAGTAGTTCTAAACACAAGCAAGTTATTCAATGGATTTACTACTTGTGTTAAAATATAAGGCATGTAAAATTTTTGCACAATTTCTTGGCATTTGTTTTTTCATCCCAAAATGTCGGTCAGAGCTTAGTGAAGACCATTAATTCAAGTTCAGGAAAGGTTTCAAAAGGAATTTAATTACTTTGTAACAAAACCACAAATAAAGATAAAGAATACTGCAAATGCTGAATACACACAAAAAAACGTAAATGACTTGTATAATTGATTTTTGCGCGTCCGAAAATCCTGATTAGCTACTGTTTTGCTATTACATAAGTTCCTTGACACACCCCTTTACCATCACGAATAGTGTTATTAAAAGGCATCTTTGTTAGCAATCAGTCTTTATAACTAAGTACTTTAGTTAGAAATGTCAAAATCATTTATACAAGATAGGCTCATAATATGATAAAAGTGATCTAATCCCTGTACTATGATTTATTTTTATATAGAGCTTATTATTAATCCTTTCATCATCACAGCCCATTAACGTCCCACTACTGAGCACGAGCCTCCTCTCACATACCAAGGTGCGAGGGTATTGGGTCATACTCCACCACGCTGACCCAGTGCGGATTGGCGGAGGCAGGTGTGTGGCGTCCTGCTGTTAGAAATTTTCAAGCCGCCCATTAGGCCTCTAACATGGCTTAACGACTACCACATTTAGTGATAACCGGGACCAACGGCTTAACGTGCCTTCCGAAGCACGGAAGCGCTCGATATCAAATGCCACACAAACGGTCATCCATCCAATGACTGACCTCTGTAAACTCTGCTGTACTTCGGCGATCGTTTCCGACCACCGAGCACCGCAGAGCTACGAGCGCTTATTAATCCTTTATTGCACATAAAAACATGAATCACATTACAAAAATAGTATTTAAAAACAAAAGTACAAAGGTGGACTTATCTCTAGGGGAGATCTCTATCAGCCAACCCTTGCAATTGTAAATTAGGTTCAGTACGGGATTAAATTTAGTTACAGATCCAAGTCAAAGAAAAGAAACTACAAAAACTATTAAACCATAATATACATATATATACATACATATAAATCTTGTAATTAACAGAGTAATAAAAAAATATATTTATAAATAAAGTGTTAAGTGCCAAATCTGACAAGTAATGAGTCATGACAAGCTTTTATGAAAGTCAAACTTAAAAATTACTCTAGCATAAAACCGAACTGATATTCAGCCAAAATCTGGTTTGACAAGTGAGCAGACCCTGAGCGCTGAGCTTCAGTATAGGGCAACCATCACGATTGCTATGCTAGGCTATGATAAGTTACCGTAAAAAACAGATGCTGTTGACGAACCTAATCAAATAAATATATATGTAACATCTTACTTCCTCTGAAGGTCTACATAGGCATGCAGTCTCGCGGAGTAGCGCGGCGTCTCAGTCTGGCTGCGTTTGCGCAGGAATACCACCAGATCATCGTTTAGTTTCTTCTTCTCTTCCTCTTCAGCTTCCATCGCGCCGGTCACCGCTCGACCTTAATCCTAATCGCTTCACACCTGAACCACAATCATTGGTTATTTTTTATTTCATGAAATAGATTGTTAAAGATAGATTATATTAAATCGCATTTCGAAAGCGCTCGTGGGTTTGAAGAATCGTTTCACATCAAAAGCAAACATTATTTTGTTAATAGAAACGATTATAATCAGAAAACATTGCAAATTATGCTGTGACAGCTCATAGATCTGCGAGACCAGGTGTTCGTAAACATTCACAAAGAACATGCCTTAAATAGGCGACTGATTTTGGCACGAAAAATTTAGGCGTCATGTCTGCAGTTTTGTTTTATTTTCTGAAATTTGTGATATTTCTAACATTAATGTGTAATAACGGTGGATTATTAACCGTTAAGTGTTTGTGAATATATGAGTGTTGGTAAATCAAACAAAACAGTGCAACATCACTTTTCAAATTTTCTGTCAAGAAGTCCATGTGAGATCTCAGTATAGTCCCACATCTATCACTTACGTGACACTGGCTAAATGTGCTAGACGCACGAAGCCATTATTTAAATGGAAGAAGAAGAGATTTTGGCACAAAGCGCTACAGCGGTTTGGAAAGCACGTTCATCTGTAACTCCTAGATATAAGTAATGTGCGGTTATATCGTTAAATAAGAAAGCTACAGTCCTATATAGCCTGGATTGTAAGCTAAATCTTTCGCTTAGCTTGTTATCCAAGTATTGCACATTATAATTTATAATATCATATCACCAATGTAGAGTACATAAATATCAAATAATGGATCCTTAACTCGAGTATTTTAACAGTCATTATGACCGCCGATATAGTTGGTCCCACATAATAGGTGGCCAGCCTATTGCCGCTTACCGGGCACTGTTATGTTCGCCAGAGCCTCGTCCGTTGATCGGCAGGTGCACCACTGGCAGGTGAGATGGGCTTGGGCTCCTATATCTCTATACTATGCCTTTACTATTTATTTTTTATATAGAATATATATTACTATATTAAATAAATTAATAACTTACCATTTAGCCGTCCGCCAGTTAAAAACTTGTAAAAAAAACTTAAAAGACTACAAAAGCACGTGAGTCATGTTCACCAAAAAAATTTATCTGACGAAGATTTTCTTCTGTTTCAAAATGTTGTCATATATTTTTAAATAATATTTATGTTTTTCTTCTGTGCCAGTGTATTGAACTGATTCTTCTGTAATCTTCCAAATAGTTTTCAATCAGATTTTTAATGTTTTTTGCTAATTTAATGTTAATAATAATAATAATAATAAACTGTTTATTTCAGACTTTTACATCCATATGTGTTAGTACAATAACTTACGACTATTGTTAGTAAAATGCTTAGTTTAATTACATTAGATTACAAGGGCGGGCAAATATTCTTAGAAATTACTCTATTAACAAAACACTTCCACATCGGGGAAGTGTGTGTGTGTTAATGCATGTTGAAATAAATTATGTTTTTATCAAGTGTACAGTGTTATTTGCTTATCAAGTTAAAGTTTATACTAAATAAATAATAAGAAAATAATGTACTCCAAACCGTATACACCGGTAATAATAAGTTATTTATTCAGATAAATTATACCCATGCACAGAAAAGAAAACAACAAATAAAAATTATGAATACAATACAGTTATTTCAAATACATTTTGTTCAATATTTAAATATAAATTACCAGCCAAGTTAAATTTTAAACAAAGTAAAATAATAATAACAAGTAATAAAATGTTACAAAAGAAATTATACAGTATTGCAAATTCTTTGATGGCCGACATTGCAAGCAATATTGATAGATAGATAGATAGATAGATAAAACAATTATTTCCTTTACATAATACAAGTAACATAAAAACATATCCCACAAACCCGTTTGACTGGTTTGTCTGTGGGTCACAGTCTCTTTTATATTAATTACAACTAATTTTATAAATAAATAAATTACAATTTTGCACTTACCACTGCACAACCAATATAGTGTTTTTTTAGCGGCAGTCTTAACTCGGACATTGAAAGAAACCAGTCAGATACGAGAACTCCCATTTCCTTAGTTCATTTATTTGGTGGTCCATTTGGCGCGTTAACTAAAGAAGCTAAAAAAATTGTTTTAGATGGCATTCTGCAAATTCTGCAGCGTATCTGAAAACTTTAAAATATTTAAAAATAAGTCTTAATATTTGAAAAGCGGGTTGCCCTTTATATCGTAGATTCTTATGTTAATATAGAGTACAAGAAACGATAAATCAAAGCGAGCATAATAACCGGACGACTTGTAGACAGGGCGAAGAATCGCGTTTACTAACTTTCCAACAAAATGGGTTAATGTGTTTCCAGTACCAAAAAGCTGTGTTAACACCACGGATACCAGACAAATATTATTGGTACACCTTTAGCAGATGCTCCCACTCTCTCAATAGGTTTTAAGTTTGTTCAAGTCAGTTAAATATCACAGAGTTAAAAATACGCGTTCAGAAATATTCTTGTTCATCGTCAGTTCTACAGCGCCGCCCGCCTTGACATGCGCGGGAGCATGATTGGGCGGCCCGGCGTCATTCTCAACAAATATTTCTCTTTAAATCGTACTAAGTTGTTTAATAATATCAAGTTAAATTTTAAAATGTAAGGTGTGGCTCTATGTAAAGTATTTAATTTGGAAATCGTTCGAATGTGAATTTGTGTAAAAGCGAAGAATGTGCAAACGTAAATCAATCCGTGAATAAGTGTTACAGTGAAGATAATGGCTTAAAATTAATTGTGATTGTATACATGAATTTTTGTTTCTATTATTTATATAGATAACTTAAATTTACATATTGAAATGTCGATGTTACATACAGTACAAATACATACCAAAGATTTGTATTGTCCAATATAAAGAATGCATTCCTGTAGAATTTAGTTCGGATGCCACGTCGCTACCAAGCGGTACCTACACGTGCGTTTATTTTTATTTAATAATAGCCCAGACACAGACCAGCGCTCCCGAATCACACCATGACGTCACCGAGAGAAAGCGGCCACGTCATCGGTGATGCCAACCGAGATGAGGACAAGAAGCAAAAAGAATCCGCCAAAGAACTCGCTGACTTGCCCCCGAGTGGCACTACATTGCACAAAAGACGCAGAGGCGAGCCGCCTGCTTCACTATCAGTGAAACCACCCAATACGCCTTCAGACCCTGGTTCCTCTCCTTGTACAGCAGCCTTAACACCGGATGAAAGCCGTTCATTCAGCGATGCTTACCAAGATCCAGAAGCGCTATGCGAAAGTATGTTACAGCGTTTAAAAGATAAAGATGATCCGTGTTCTATGCGGGGAAGTGAACTTGCTCTGAGAACGAAGAAAACAATAGAAGCAATGGGACATCTAGAAAAGCTTTTGGAGTTACTTGACCAGTTTGTGGCACTGAAAGAACATAACTCGCAAATCCTTAAAAGACTTCGAGATGTGAATCATTTGAGAAAGTTACATGAGACTCATAAAAGGATTAACATGGAAAATGAACGGCTTAAGGTTGAAAGCAAGGAGATTGATGAATTCAATGAAATTATGGAAGCAGAGCTGGACATACAATATGGTCATGATGTGTATGATTTAATGTTAATGGGTGGAAGGAGCATGAAAAGAACAGGGTCAAAATGGAAAGGACATGCGAGGTTTGGGAGTACGTTGCTAAGGAAGCAGAGGTCCAGATCGGCTGGTGGAGATGAGAGTGACGTCACACCTGGAACACCCCTGAGAAGAAGATCTGATGGGTTGTTTTCCAAAGAAGTGGAGAAGTCGAAAATTTCGAAGTGGACTCGGGTCAAAGCGGCTTTTCGGTAAGTGGGAGATATTGCGTTTTAATGATGTCTCACAAATGAAAAGCCCTATGAATGGGCTTAGAGTAACACTCGCATGCACGAATATTAGATGACTTTCTAATCTGACAAAATGCGTGTCCTATGATGTAGATATCAGATGTGCCCTGATGACGTAGGCTACTTTATTATCTGACAAATTACGTGTCCTAAGAAGTAGAAACGGTAGATGACCAGTATTCCCTCGGGAAAATACGATAAGTGGGTCAATATCAAACAGGCAAATTTTTCGTGTCTTCGTTGAGAATCTAGGTGTAAAATAATATTTCGTTGCTGATATTTTTTTGCAATCATCGACGAAACTATATTTATTCAGGGCCATGATCCAAATTTGTTAGAAATATGTAAATAATTTATAAAAAAAAGAAGTGTCTCAAAATTTCTAGTAAGGTGGCTTGTCCCAACTCCATATTTTTGTACAATTTCATTCGCTACGGTTACTATTTATAGTACTTTACTAAATTTATAATTATACTAGTTAATATATAAAATGAATGATTTAAAAACATTCAAATTGTATTAATATGTATATAATAGATACACGAAATACCTTATCAAAGTTTGTCTCAAGAAAAATTTAAATTTTGGTGGCATTTTTTCAACTGACCCTACCACAAGTTTAGTACGACAATGCGTGTATAGCGTTTTAGGTACCGAGTGTCTCAGTTGTGCACCCGCGTTTGCACGTAACAGTTGTGTGTTTAAGTGTTGTGATTTCCCGCTAGAAACGTAAGTATCTATTTTTTTGGCATGGGGGACAAGAATTTTGAAATTTTTGGTGGATCATTTTTTTATTGAATTTGTTGTTTTATGGATAAATACCTTATTCTGCAGATACACATTGGGATAATGTTTAAGTTAACTACACTCACTTAATTGCAACCTTAAACTACTACTGTTTCTGGTTATTTTTTATGTCTGGTTTCAATATTGGTGGTTCAATTTTGGTGGGTTTGGTGGCGTTTTCATGGCACCAAAATTGAAAATGAGCCACCAAAATTGACACAGTGTAAGTACTTACGTATTATATTAGTTTTGTACTGCCGCGTGCGTAACATTGATGGAGGAAACTTAGCTCATAGTTATATTCACTCCATAAATTTTAGAATAGTAACATTGTAAGCCAGCTTTTACAGTGCAAGACTTATGATGTTTTGTTAAAACTACCCTACATACTAAAATTCTTGTTTTTAGTACGCCAAAACAGACCACCGAAGAGAGACTGGCAGAAAAAAGAGAAAAGCAAGAATTAAAAACAACCCTGAAGAAGCAGAAGCTCTTAGAAAAAAAGAAAGGGAAAGATATTACCGAAAAAAGCAAGAAGTTAAACTTGTAGTTTTATTTTTTGAAAAGCAATGAAAAGACTGGTAGAAGAAGAATCAAATGCATCACCTTAGCACGTAAATACTAGCTGCAGGCCACAACAAGACTCAGGTAATGTTCGAGCTTACAATGACACTCTTCCAAGCTGCAGTTATAAAACAAGGTCTGTCCAATGCGATGAAGAGAGTATAAATCAACATGCTACTGCTACTAGAAGTTTACGGTCTAGAAAATTACCACCAATCACAAGTAGTTTAAATCTACATCTTCGCACGAGCAGTCCCGTTCAAATTCTGGAATAATCAAGCCCTGCTTCGCCATGTGTTAGCAGTTATTTCGGCTGTCCCTATGCTGTGCCCAGATAGTCCAAATTCAGATCCATCATCTGTTACTTCAATAGATTTTAAACGGGAATTTAAGAATAAATTTAGACGATACCAAAATAGTAAAGCTAAGGAGCTAAATTTATTGCAACGTAGAATAACAGAACTAAGAAGAGATAATTGTACTTACAGTTAACAAGTTCAAAGATGTAAATAAACTATTAAAAAATAAAGAACCAAATAACAGAGTTGCTGTGCCAAAACGAAATATAAATATAGTTAAAAATAATATTCGTATTGATCTAGTTAAGTTTTTTGAAGATGATGAATAGCACCTTATTTAAAGATTAGAACACTTCCTGAAACATTGTGGTAATATTAGGAATCAAGCAGAAGCAGTAAAAAGAATAAAAAGAAACCTTGATGTTTCGGAATGTTTAATCCACATAGACTTTATTGAGAACAACATGACGAAGAATGGATCTGAAATACAATCAGTGCATTTTGGTGCAAGTAGACAACAGTTAACACTGCACACTGGAATGATATATTTTCGTTGCCCACAAGACCAAGAACTTAAGACGCAGGCATTATGCTAGGTTAGTTCTTCTCTACGACACGACGCTCCTGCAGTGTGGGCTCACGTAGTTCCAATACTGTATGAAGTCGACAATTTACACATTGTCTCTGATTCACCATCTGCCCAATCGAAACATAAAAATATTTTATGCAATGTCTCAATTCCAATCTAATTGTTCAACTGTGGCCTGTATTGCTAGGCTTACTGTGAATGCGGTCATGGCAAGGGAGCACCTGATTGAGTAGGTGGCCTTTTGAAAAGAACAGCAGATTAATTACGGACATTGATAGTCTCATTGAAAGCCTAAAAGTCAAGTCAGTAAAAGTTAAACGCGTGGATGACTATAAAATCACTAAAAAGGACTGGCTTACTTCTAATTCGTTGAAACCTTTTAATGGAACCATGAAAGTGCACGAAGCTATTTAGTCCGAAAATTTCAAGTATTGCGTTCACTGTCATGCGTCGAGCCTCAGTGTTCATACAGCTCTACTGAATGTTTTCATGGTACGCATTTGGGTTTTTACAAGTTACCAAGCAATGACAATGTGGATGCTGAAATTCAACCCTCTGATTGCGAAGATGCTATTTCTATGACTCCGACTATTAATTTGCTTAAGCCACGAACAGAGACAGCTAGGCACTCTGGTACAAACATTAAGGCTAGTCAGTTGCGCGGTAAATGTTTAGTTCAGCGGTTCAAAGAATCTGAAAAGATTTTATTAGATAATTTGGGAGACCTGCATAAACCAAGTACATCTAAATTAACAACAAATAGATCTCTTCCTCAGCAACGATTATCAGATTCAACATTTTTATCTAAATATGCTATAGGAAACGATTTGGATGACGCAGCTGTCCCTTCAGAGTCCTTTTTTTAAAATATACACAGTGATTCGTTTTCCAAATTCGTAAAATCTCTCAATTCTACTATAGATGCTAGAGCTGCTGCCGTTGAAAGAACATCATCTTTTTCTGCATGTGAGTCATCACTGAATCTGATAACTTAATATTTTTTAGAGATTGTCATGTTATTTTTACTTATTATTTTTCTTTGACACGTGTTATCGGATTGAATGGATAATTTTTGTTATTAATATTTTAGTTCTTTTTAATATAATAATTACTTTGTTAAACAATTGTTTTCAAAATATTGTTGTTATTTCTCTGATAATTTATTACTAAACATTTTAAATGTTATTTGATTATATGTTTCTAGTGATTGATGATTGTAATAATTTAATTAAAAAATAGTTATTCCTAATTATTGACGTAATATTGAAAATATATTACCAATAAATATATTATCTTAATTATGTAAAATCTTGTGATATTTTTTCCTTTAAGAGTCTAAACGGTAAAAATTAAATTTTGGTGTTGCTTATTTTCAAATTCAGTGGGCATTTTCCATTTTGGTGGATCAATTTCAATTTCGGTGGTCACTGTAGACTTAAAACATA
The DNA here is from genome assembly GCA_949126915.1 of Musotima nitidalis. Taxonomy (NCBI): domain Eukaryota; kingdom Metazoa; phylum Arthropoda; class Insecta; order Lepidoptera; family Crambidae; genus Musotima; species Musotima nitidalis. The sequence goes on along the minus strand of OX421423.1, from coordinate 1,154,099 downwards.
AATATCTTAAAAACTTATCGAGATATAGACGGCCCTCTTACAGTAACTTATATATTAGACATTCCTTTTTTATATTACGTGATTATTTTTCATGAAAACTGAAAAATAAAAATTGCCACCAAAATTGACAAAAAATTACACTTTTTGATATTGACCCAAGTACTTAAATTTGAAATATTTATTTGCTGTAGACGTGTATTATGAAACAAAATATCTGAACTAAAAATTGAAGTATCTAAAACATAAAATAATTGTGTTAGAAAAAAAAAATTACTTTGTGTTTTACGCTTTCATATCAAATCCCCGTTTGAACATGTACACTCCGGTGCGAAAAAGTCACTTCTGCAAATAATGTAATCTTCCAGGAAAAGCGTTTCAAAATTAAATATCCTGGTATAAAATATAGCTTAATATAAGAAATTAACTAATTATATTAGGTCGGGGAAAAAGTCTTTTCGCATAACGTAGGTATAAACTTATTATAAAATTTTTTTGACTGTACTATTTGTGTCTGGCTGGTTTTGGTAACATTAAAAAGGTTCCATTATAAAGAAAAGAAAAAAATAAAAAAAAGTTGTTTCCCGCTATTTTTCATTTGTTTTTCTCTCCGTAAAAATGAGTGAATCTAATGAAGAAATTCGATACATTTTCAAATTTTATTATAAAAAAGGCAAAAATGCAACTCAAGCAGTGAAAAAAATTTGTGATGTTTATGGACCTGATGCAGTGTCAGTAAGAGTAGCACAAATTTGGTTCAAACGTTTTCAGTCCGGAAATTTTGATGTTAAAGATGCACCTCGCTCTGGTCGCCCTGTTACGAATAAAATGGACGCCATTTTTGAAAGAGTGGAGCAAGATCGGCATATTAGTAGTTACGATGTAGCTGAAGAACTGGGAATTGACCACAAAACAGTTTTGACCCATTTGAAGAAAGCTGGTTATACAAAAAAGCTCGATATTTGGGTGCCACACGAGCTCACTCAAAGAAACTTAATGAACCGTGTACTCATTTGCGATTCATTATTGAGACGTAATGAAACCGAGCCGTTTTTGAAGAGATTGATAACTGGCGATGAAAAGTGGATCACGTACGACAAGAACGTGCGAAAAAGGTCGTGGTCAAAAGTTGGCCAGGCTTCACAGACTGTGGCCAAACCTGGCCTAACACGAAATAAGGTGATGCTGTGTGTATGGTGGGATTGGAAGGGCATTGTTTATTATGAGCTTTTACCGCCCGGCAAAACCATCGATTCTGATCTTTACTGCCAGCAACTGATGAGATTAAAGGAAGCAGTCGAGAGAAAACGGCCGGAATTGATCAACAGGAAGGGTGTGGTCTTTCATCACGATAACGCTAGACCACACACATCTTTAGCCACTCAGCAAAAATTAAGAGAGTTCGACTGGGAGGTCCTAGTGCATCCACCATATAGCCCTGACCTTGCGCCTTCAAATTTTCACCTGTTTCGGTCTCTGCAGAATTCTTTAGGTTCTGTAAGGTTGACCTCAAGAGAGGACTGCCAAAACTATTTGTCCCGTTTTTTTGATCAGAAGTCCCAAAGTTTCTACAGTAACGGGATAATGTCTCTGCCCACAAAATGGCAGAAAGTTATTCAACAAAACGGTACATATATATTGTAAATAAATGTAAATAAACTTTGAAAAAAATGTCTTGACTTTTCATACAAAAATACGAAAAGACTTTTTCCCCAACCTATTATTAAAGCCTCTTTTACAGACTTCATTTTAAAGTAAACCGAAACATCTTACAATTTGGTACATTTGCATTTTTTCTCATAATCACATCAATTTCGACAAAATTGCATAAGTGACGTTGTAGTACCGTAGGTGCGATGTATGTAACCTTTTCGGAAATATTATCAGGGGCTTAAATTATGACATCGCCGATTCGTATTGAAAGATTTAACATACACAATATCACGCCTATTTCCCCGAAGGGGTAGGCTGAGGCATATTGTATGCCGACATTTTGCCAATCATATTGTTGGTCCCACATAATAGGTGGCGAGCCTATTGCCGCTTATCGGGAACTTTTATGTTTGCAAGAGCCTCGTCCGTTATTCGGCAGGTGCAGCACTTGCAGGTGAGGTTGGCTTGGGCTCCTCAGAGATTGGTAGGATCCCTATACAAGCTGAAAAATTTAAGCACGTTTCTTAAAAGTTGTACCATTTTCATTAAATCAAATAATTTACTTACACCCTACATTGCTGCCATCTAATCTGAAGGTCATTAATCTTTCTGCGATAAACCTCTGAGCATCAAACTGTGTGAAAGCATTTTATACTGCCTCCTGAGAAATAGGCCCAGGAAACCTCTAATATTGTGAAGAAATGTGAAATTTAGCCAAAAATTTTGTCAGACCAGTGAGCTGACCCTGGGCCCTAAGCGTAACTTTCGGGCACAACCAGGATATTGCTAGAATGTTGATAATTCTTATTGGGAAAGAAACTGTAAAATTGTAAAACTGTAAACTGTAAAACTGTAAAATTACTACTGCTTTCAAGTTGAGGAACTTACTATTGTTTTTCTTTTAGGACATCTGGTGTCATTAAACGTTTTTTTCTTCTTTCTTGCTTATTGCAGCAGACTGCAGAATGGTTTTTAGTCAGTAAAAGTCTGACACACCCTTCCGCTTCGCCCACAGCGGAAGACAGTCATATGATGATTTTCCATCCGAAAAAAAGGACCACCAGCAATAAATAAATAGTTTTTGTTATCATTTGGATTATAAGCTAAGGTATAATTCATCATCATATATTTCATGATCAGGTTAGGTTCTTTCAGAACCTTAAAGTGCTACTGAGCGAGAGATTCCTTTCACGAACCAAGGTGTTGGGTCGTACACCGCCTCGCAGACTCAGTGCATTAGCAAAAGCAAGCATTCTGCTGGTAGACTGGGAGAAATTTGAGAATCTGAGATAAAGTTCTTGAACTTCTTTAGAGTTACGAAGTAACCTTAATTGTTTTATATAAAGTAAAAAAAATTAGATATCATTGAGCAAGCGCTCGTAGCTCTGCGGTGATCGGTGGTCAGAAACGATCACCTAAGTACAGCAGAGTTTACAGAGGTCAGTCCTTGGATGGGTGACCGTTTGTGTGGCATTTGATATCGAGCGCTTCCGTGCTTCGGAAGGCACGTTAAGCCGTTGGTCCCGGTTATCACTAAATGTGGTAGTTGTTAAGCCATGTTAGAGGCCTAATGGGCGGCTTGAAAAATTCTAACAGCAGGACGCCATACACCTGCCTCCGCCAATCCGCACTGGGTCAGCGTGGTGGAGTATGACCCAATACCCTCACACCTTGATATGTGTGAGGAGGCTCGTGCTCAGTAGTGGGACGTTAATGGGCTGTGTTGATCATTGAGCAAAAGTAAATTTTCCACTTCATACAAAAAATTTCGGAATTTCCAACAAAGTTGCGTAGGTGATAATTTTTATTACAGAAGAACAATTTATGCAGATTCTGTTTCAATATGAAAATACCTTAATTATCATCTACTTTTTAAAAAATATATTTTAAATCGTTCATGTTGAAATTTCTCAAAAATTCATGACTCGCAAACCATGAATTATCGCGGAAGATAGGTACATATTGGCGATTTGGATATCCCAGGAAGTGTTCTATCTCTGGACTCATTTTTGGGACATAATATAATGCTAAAGCAATATACCTAGTTCATATCAAGCATTTCTTGTTACGAATTATTTTTGTTCCGGTTAAGTTTTGACCACATTTTCAACTAAAGTTGAAACTTTCTGCAATAATCATTCAGCTATTTTATTTATTGCTTTTAAACGGTTTGAAGGCATTATGCGCCTCAATTTCGCCAATAGTATTTTTAGTCCCACGTAATTAATAGGTGGTGAGCCTATTGCCACTTTTATGTTCGCTAGGGCCTCGCTTGTTGTTAGTTGCACCACTTGCTAAAGAGGTTGGCTTGGGTTTCATAAATCTTTCACTCCCGGACAGATGAGGACCTCCCGGTACTCAGTAGTCGGGGTGTCAGACACTGGAACCCAGGTACTGGCCCCCGCCCCTTTCTGTCAACACGCGGTGGGTATTACTACTGGCGATCGAGTCTGTCGGTGGTGAGTCCCACACCCCCTTTCGGTCCCCCTTTGACCGAAAGGCAGTGCATAAATGCATTATGTTAACGACAAAAACATAACGCGTTTCATAAATCTGGTAGGATTCATATAATTTCTTCGGTTCCTTAAGCGTTGAAGTAGTATAAAAAATCAAAATCAATTATTCAAGTTTGGCTCAATAGAGCTCTTATGAAGGTCAAAACTTAAAAACTAGCTCGCCCATTCACTGCGGGCGGGAGCTTGATCGTAAAAGAACGGGCAAGAAAATCGTCTCGGTCGGTTTTTTCTCCGTAGTAAAACAATTTGACAAGTCTACGAAAAACCAGTGTTCTGCACTGTCACAAGATTTAAAATAAAAGAAGAAAATAACCCTTTTTTAAGTTATACGAGCATGATAACGAATAAACATAGAAGACAAGAGCAGACCAGTCCCCACCAGCAGCACTCGCTCACGAGTATGACGCATGAACCAGCCATCGTTTCACTCAACCATATTTTAGGGAACGTAACGACCCGACGCATAACGCCGCCACCCCAGAGACATTTAAGTGTGCATTACATACTCAAGCCACAAAATAAAAAGATTTATACAAATGAGAAAGAACAATAATTTACAAAATTTAAATAGCTACAGAACACAAAATTGTTTGTCCTGTGATAGATATAATTTACAACCATGCCATCTTGTCATCTATATAATATCTACATATACCTATATCTAATACATATTACATATATATAATAATACAAATATTAGTCAAAATGGATGTATGTTTGTACATTAAAATTACCGGGATAATGCTAGGATATGATGAATTAAAATAGAACACGTGTTGCAGATGGGAGAAAGCCCAGTGGCAGCCGACTGGCCTGGGAGGTGCTGCGGCAGTGGCAGCCGGGGCGATGGTGGGCGCCGTGGCTCTGGCAGGGTCAGCACCAGCGTCGGCTACCCTTCCGCACCCCGAACCCAGAGACTCTGCCAGCCTCACTCCTGGTAGCGCCGCTTCCTTGACGCCGAACTCCTCGTCAGAGGAATTGAGGATGGATTCCGGTGGGTTCACTTATTTTTATACTAGAAACCACTACTTCAATTTGCAAAAAATAAGTTATTTTAAATAATTGTGTGTCAAATAATTAATTTATGCCTACTGTTTTCCTGTTCTCTCCTTTGCGTCGGATTGTCTGGAAGAGATCGCTTTTAGCGATAAGACCGCCTAGATTGGCTTCTTCATTGTGTTTCAATATTCATCGTAATCTGTAGTTTTTAAGTTATTTTGGTCAATAAAGAGTATATCTATCTATCTATCCAATTTAATTATTTGGTTTAATGTTTTGGTGATAAACTGATAAATCATCTTTTCTGTGTAAACTTGGTTTTAAAATGAACATTTCTTTAAGCAATTTTCGGTGAAGACTCCTGTGGATGTATGTGTAATAGAAGCTTAGCCCTGAAATGACACTAAGTTTATTTTTTGCTACAAAAATAGTCATATATAATTTATTGATTCAGGCGTTACTTTGCGGAAATCCATTGTAAGCAAGTAATGTCTTCACGACCAGTCTTTGACTCTCGTTTCAGCGTTGGTCGTGAAGACATCGTTGTTCTGAGGCTCCTATCTTACCTGAAGATGCCCTGTGTAAGGGAAACACGTGTCGTGTTGAATAGTTTCTCGATTTTTCGGGAAATTATAGTAGCGCGGGAATTGTTACAAAGATATTTTTAATCCATCACTTGCTTAGTCATATATAGTTAGTGAGTTATGTTTTATCACCCCCGACGTTTCGTTATTGTTATATTAATTTGCTTTATATTGTGAGTCGTCCGTGATATCATAGATTGTCATTGTTTTTATTGTTGTATGTTCAAAATAGCAACTTTCTAACTACAAACGCGTCTATGAAATGCTATAAATTACTTTTAAATTCATAATCATACTTATTAGCACATAAAACTTTAAAATTAATAACTTACAACCAAAAATGGATCTTTAGATAACTATTAAAATACTTTCAAATTCAAATTCATTCAAATTCATATTCATTTATTCAAGTTTGGCTCAAAAGAGCTCTTATGAACGTCAAAACTTAAAAACTAGCGCGCCCATTCACTGCGGGCGGGAGCTCGATCGTAAAAGAACGGGCAAGAAAATCGTCAAGTCTTTGCTTTTAATATATCATAATCATACTAAACATCAGCTAACAATTCAAAAATAATAACTATCTTACCACAGAGACGCGTCTATAAAATGCTATAAATACCAGATCAGAGTGTGGGGCGTCAAAATTCCGCACGGATCGAATGGGATTTCGTTAGTGTTTTATTAAATCCACATTTCGTCATGTCGTAATCTGTGTTTACGATCCTGCAATAGAAACCGTGGAGCACTTACAGGGTGTTTCGATTTGCTTACATTACGATGATCAAAGATCCGACAGTCGAGTAAACTGTGAATAGCTGAAACGACAGTGTTACGAATTTTATAAGTAGTTCGATTTTTAATCTTGCTTCTCGATTTTATTGCTGTTTTAGATAGATACATAGATATACTCTTTATTGGCCAAGAAACTTAAAAACTACAGATTGCAATATTAAAAAAAAAAATAAGTCCAATCTAGGCGGTCTTATCGCTAAAAGCGATCTCTTCCAGACAACCCGGCGCAAAGGAGAGAACAGGAAAGCAGTAGGCAGAGCACACAAACTTTAAAAAGAATAAACACTAAACCTTATTTATAATGATTTTCAGAGGTAATTTTGGTGTGATACCTGTATACTCAAGTTAAGCATGTTAAGATATGTTGGATGATTGTGAGTGTAGAATTGCTGGCGTGCTTTTTAAAGCGTATTAACACTTTACTATAGTCGTGTACATCCAAAATTACTTAAGACGTTTATTACTGTATTATAATATTTATTCGTCGGTGACGTTAGTCACCGACGATGCGCCGAGCGTGCGCTTCCGGAGCAAAGTACGCGCATCTTTGAAGAAGATGCGTATACTTCACGCTAGCTAACTTGGTTCACCGCCGTGGCGGTGGCCCAAGCTAGCCGGCTTACTCCCAGATACCTCTCGCCGGCGAGTAGGTTATGCCGGAATGACCCATAAGGGGCCGACCGGCTAAACTCCATGTGTGTGGATGCTGCATGCCTCTGATGGCCGTTACAGCGCAACCGGAATGTATTGGGGAAGGCGAGGCTGAGGGCCTCAAACCTAGATTAAATACTAAAAGTATTTTAACTGAAGAGCGACATACTAAGGGCGGTCTCTAGTAGACCCGAACCTCGGCTCAGGATGTCGTGAGTGTTTATTGTGAGCGATCAGGTCTAAACCTGATGTGTCGCGGGTGTAGTGTGAGTGATTGTCCGGGTCGTCGCGCCCTGCGGCGGGTGCGGTGATTTGCGCGCTGTAGGGTGTGTTGATTTGTGTCTTGACTTAATGTGGCTCTAGCTACCGCGATTGGTTCGTCAGGGAGGTCTAGAACGTGCCTAGGTCTCTTGGCGGCCGGACGGACATCCCTCTCGGCGGTGTAATCAGAGGCTTTAACTACAAGGGGATTTGGGTGGTGGGGTGCATTGTCGAAGTAACGTCAAGAGAGGTCCTTCATTATTGCGCTATCGAGGGAATCCCGAAGTCGCGATGTAAATCTATATTACGTACGTACCAGGGGCAACCGGTGGCCATGCGTAAGAATCTATTTTGAATGATTTGTAGTTTTTTAAGAGTTCTAGTGTAAAAGGACGCGCGTGCGCATCCTTTTATATGACGATACGCTGCGGGGTGCGGGGAGGGGTGGCGTGTAGTAGTGTGGCGGGGACGCCCGCCTCTGTATCCCGTACATTTGAGTTCTAAGCCTTAACAGGTACAATGGACCCACGTTCAATCTTTGAAGTGCCGGAAAACACGGTGTGAGTGACGCTGCACCCCCGCCTCTCAGTTCCTTTCTGGAAATACGCCGTGAGTCGGACAGAATTTGCTCGCTACTCCGTACATAGGAAATTGCTGTCGGGTGGGCCCAATGGACCCACGACTTTAGACTTTTTATCGTAATCACTTTATGTGATTCTGTTTTAGGTTACATATAAAATTGGAAAAAGGAAAACTAATTTTATTTAAAAAAAATTAAGTTAATCAATCAATTTAATTTTAATATTGAATTCCTAGTCAACCGTCGAATTTTGAGATCAAAGTTACCAGTTCGATTAAACGCCAATTTCACCACTATAGTTGAAGGGTTGGATAAAAAAAAAAAATATGTATTTTCTTTACAGAGGTTTACATTATAATATAGTGCAAACAATGCCTGTGACAAGCGACTTCGGAAAATATAATAATTCTAATTGAATATAATTTTACAGCAGGTTACAAAAATGTGTCTTATAAACATAAATTCTGCATACGAGTATGTGATATTTGGGATATGGGATAAGGTTGATGCCGATTATCACAAATAGGTCTATCGCCATAATGGTTTGCTATACTCTGTCAATAAATAGAGAAACCATCATGATCTCAGCCCTTCAACGTCCCAGTATTGAGCATGGACCCTCCTGTCACGATATATATATATATATATATATATATATATATATATTCTTTATTGCACAAAAAACAAACAATAACAAAAAAAAGCCTTATGTGAAAAATACGATGTACAAAGGTGGACTTATTTCTAAAAGAAATCTCTTCCAGTCAACCTTAACTAAAGTGGGAGAGATAGTTAGCGGGCATTAATAACACACTACAATATGATAATATTACACATATACATATACAAAAATATGATATAAGATACATATCAGATATATAAACCTACTTATATACATAAATAAATACAAAGAAAAATAAAAAATAAACAAAAATCGTAATGAGAGTATAAAGTGAGAGGGATTTATGTCTTATTCCACGATGAGAAACTGGTGCAGATTAGCTGAGGGAGGTGTGCAGCGTGTGTAGGGAGGTATCGAGCTTTTCAAGCCGACTAATAAGGTATATAACTTGACTGGGCGACTACCACATATAGTGATAATCAGGAACAACGGCTTAACGTACTTTCCGAAGCATGAAAGCGCTCGACATGCCATGCAAACGGTCACCCATCCACGGACTGTTCTCTGTAAACCCTGCTTTACTTCAGTGATCGCTTCAGAGCATCGGAGCTACGAAAGCTTCGATCGATGGAATTAAAGAAAATAATTTTACACAAATATCCCAAGGTTTATTTTTCACTGTTATTTTAGGAATTTATTTTACAATTTTACAAGCTTTCTTTACATCTTTATTATGTTATAGTAACGGTATTTGTTCCAGGAATGTGCCGGAAGACTGCTACTTTGGATATGAACAACATGTACCTTCAGGCCCCCATACAGGTAGAGGCAAGATAAAGTAATTCATGATATTTTTTTATGACCGATTTGACGACCGATACGGCGTGGAGGTCAGTATACCTGCACTTCACTCGAGAGGTCGTGGGTTCGATTCCCACTCAGGACAAATCTTTGTGTGCATGAACATAAATATTTGTTCTGGTATGTGTGTTCTCCTATATATCTTAAGTATGTATTTACAAAAAAAAAGTATTTATGTAAGTTTATCCTTTATTTAGTATCCATAACACAAGTTCTTAATGATACTTATCTTGGAACTAAATAATTGGTGTAATTGTAAGAAAAAAAAAATATTTCAATATACTAAGAGACAAGCAACCCAGTTAATGGCGACTACGGCTTTGTCTACTGGCAGTTCAATATCTTGTTTGACTTAATAACGCTTTTGATTTTACATACACATACATAATATCACGCCTGTTGCCCTGAAGGGGTAGGCAGAGGCATATTATACGCCCACATTTCGCCACAAATATTGTTGGTCCCACGTAATAGGTAGCGAGCCTATAGCCGCTTACCCGAACTTTTATGATCGCCAGAGCCTCGTCCGTTGATGGGCAGGTGCACCACTTGCAGGTTAGGTTGGCTTGGGCTCCTCAGATCTACCGCAGGCGGGGTGTCAGACGCTGCAACCCAGGTACTGGCCCCCGCCTCTTTCTCAACAAGCGGCGGGCGTCGACGGAAGATTTTTAGTGGGTATTACTGCTGGCAGTCGCGTCTGCCGGTGGTGAGTCCCACACCCCGTTTCGGTCCCCCTTTGTCAGGAAGGCAGCGCGTAAACGCATTTTGATACCGACGTAAAACAAAAAAAAGGGCTCCTCAGATCTTGGTAGGAGCCCTATATACCTTTTACCAAGGTTACCGCTTACCAAGTTTTTGATTTTGAACTTCAATTTAGAGACTAATGTGATCTTTCGGGCGGGCAGTAGCTTAAGTCTAGCTCAGCTCTACTCTCTAATTAGGCGTGCTTTGTCTTCAAGCTAGTCATATTTTTGCAAATTCTACACAGCACCATCTAAGCTCAAGCTGATGCTATGCAAAACTTGTGCTATGGTTGCCATAAGCCTTTCCAACAGTTAAGGACTTTATTGTTATTGCCGTGGTTATGCCAAAAAATACTATCTAACTAAAAAGCGACAAGAACGCCAACACATTAAATAAGACTGAATTGCTGTAAATGACATCTTTAATAAGACCAAAAATATTTGTGGTTTGCAGCACATTTAATCAATATAATGTTATTTTTGTTAAAATTATTTTATCCTCTAGCTTGAGTATGTCATGCTCACTTAAATGTCTTTGCGGTGGTGGCGTCATGCGTCGGGTCGTTACGTTCCCTAAAATATGGTTGAGCGAAACGATGGCTGGATCATGCGTTATACTCGTGAACGGGTGCCGCCAGTGGGGACTGGTCTGCTCATGTCTACTATGTTTATTCGTACTCATGCTCGTATAACTTTAAATAAAAGTTATTTTCTTCTTTTATTTTTAAATCATGTGACTGCAGATCACAGGTTTTTGTAGATTTGTCAAATTGTTTTATTACTAAGTACATTTTCTTGAAACTGGCGGGAGAAAAAACTAACCTTGACGATTTTCTTGCCCGTTCTTTTACGATCAAGCTCCCGCCCGCAGTGAATGGGCGCGCTAGTTTTTAAGTTTTGACGTTCATAAGAGCTCTTTTGAGCCAAACTTGAATAAATGAATATGAATTTGAAGTATGTCTATGTCACGGTTGGTACAAGTACCGTTTCATATAAGTATATGAGATTTTATCCAACCATCTTACATCATAATTTAAACCTAATTAATTGCCTTTGGAAACCACTAACTCTTTATAAACACATATGACAAGAAAGTCTGTAGTCTATATGTCCCTTTGCTTATCTCTGACCTCCTGACAAACCAAGATGAGATGGATTTAGAGTTTAGAGTAATCCAACACGAGGACAGCGACAATCCGACAGGAGTGAGGATTGACGGAAGCCAAGTGTATGTAGTACCTTTCTTAGACACAGGGATAAGGGGTCATCCAAAAATTACGTCACACGAATTTCGTAAATTATTGACCCCCCCCTCCGTCCTTGTCACACCTGTGGGATTCCCTCCTCCTTAGTGTGATGTCTCATATTTTGCAATTGTACAGCAAGAAATAATTACATCAAAACAGCAGTTCCAAAATTTTAATAGGAACTCGATTTTGAAAAGTGTCGTCGCGAAATTAAGGATCCCTTCCATTCCCTTGTCACACCATGTCACATTTCGTCACCCCCCTCCCACCCCCTTAACGTGTGACGTCATTTATGGATAGCCCCTAAGATATACAGTACACTAAGCTATTTCAGTTGTTATAAAGCTATAAAATTAATTTTGATTGAAAGAGTTATATCACATGTTCACGAGGCCTGTAATTGGATACTAAAGGGTGAAGAGACGACAATGTCAGGTTCATGGTAGATTTTCTCAGCAATACCCCATCCCCTATTTTACTCTAAGCTTGCATACTTATTGTTACTTTGTAACACAGGACGATAGTTCCACATCACCTTCTCCCAATAAGCTGCAGAAAAGTCCCTGGGTTAAGATGAGGGACATCTTCCAGACCCACCGGGAATCGGTGAAGAAGAAGTCCCGGAGTTCCAAGAGCTCCCCAGACGTGGTGCCGACCAGGAGACGCTCCTTCAGTGACGGAGGCGACAGCGACGCTCCACCAGTGCTCACGCTCACTATACCGTCTTCTGAGGAGTTGGGTATGTCTGATCTCTTTAATAATAATAAGGGACGACTAGAAGACGCTTCCTTTGTGACGGCAAAAACACTATATTCTGAGATCATCTTCATTCTTAAAAGTCATATTAGGTATATTTTATTTATCATGTCCGTCTTTAAATTAACGTCTTTACCATCTCAGCCAATTAACGATCCACTAGTAGGCCTGTAATGGGCCCACTCAGACAAACAAATAGATGACTTTTTGGTCATACCTCACCATGAAGATCAAGTGCAGATAGGCGAAGGCAGGTGTAGCGTCCTGCTCTAACGAATTTTAATTGGACTGGGATCACCGGTATAACGTGCCTCCCGTAGCTTCGGTGATAGTTAATGACCACCGTGTCTTGGTCGCGAAAACACGCCTGTTTTCTGCGGAAAATAGAAAAGCCGGGGACAAAAACTAGTTTACAACATATAGTACAACAACAACAAACTTGTATTGCTTATTTTTGTATAATATAACATTTATAATTAAGACACAATTCTGAAAAGCTGTTAGTGACTCCAACTACGCAGCGAGTAACATTGCCCATTGCATTGCAGAATCAGAGCCATCACACCCTTTGCTCCGGAAGCAGCGTTCTCTGGAGCTGGGCTCCCGTCCCCCGCAGCACCGCCCGCCGCGGGCCTCCAAGTGGACCAAGGTCAAGAGGGCCTTCCTCACCTCCGCATCAGCCTCTATGCCTTCCAGCCCTAATAGGCACTCCGCGTTCTTCACTGATGCTGGTGAGTGCGATTTTGAAGATTTTTACATTCCTTTGCAGCCTATAATTTTCATCACTCGTGCTTTTACACGGCATGGAGCGTTGTACTTTTCTGGTCTGAATCGACTGCTTATACACATTTGGTCTTCGGGGAAGATTTTCTTCTCTTCGTGGTGTCGGGCTTCGAGCGGAGGCTCCTTGCCCGGGCATTTAACGCTGCTGGTTGTACCAGCTGGGTCTTTTGGACTCCTTCCTTCTTACTGCTTATAAGGCAGAAAATAATTTATTGATTTAGGCGTTACTTTGCGGAAATCCATTGTAAGCATCTAATGGATTAAAAATATCTTTGTAGTAACAATTGGAATTGTTACAAAGATATTTTTAATCCATCACTTGCTTACAATGGATTTCCGCAAAGTAACGCCTGAATCAATAAATTATTAGGGGCTTATTATTACAAAAAAAAAAGAAAACTTAAACCAGGTTTAAAACTAAAGCTGTCCCTTTTATTTTCTAAAATAAAGACAGTGTGGTAAAACGCCCCTTAATTTTTAACTGACAATTGAAAATAATTAATTAGAACAAATTAATAAGTATAAAAAATATGGAGGCGGCGTATCGACGAAATATACTTAAAGTAATCTGGCGCTGTCTTCAATAGAAAGGCACATTAAACAAGATAAAGAAAGAATTTTAACTTACAATAAAGATTTGGCAACACACCAAAACCAGCACACGCAAACGGAACAACTGAGCTGTTTACATTGATTTTTCTGATATTGTTCTGATATAACTACGATAGTCAAACCGCATTTCTTGATCTTAGCTTTATTTTAACCCTTTAACGGGCAGTACATGTTGAAATTTTTAATTGGTTTTCTATCTTAACTCAACTTCATAAGGATTAATTTATGGTGGTAATATGTTTACCTCTGCCTTGCAAAGAGTTAATGCATATGGAGTTCTGTATGGTACCGGCCTAGAACAGAGCCACCTCGACCTTTACAGTCGACGAAGATAAATCCTACCGGATGATGGGCAGCATGATTATCCTGCGTACTGGCTTGAACTGCCATAACCAAGCCGGCCCAGAGTGGTGATTATAGGCAAATATACCCTCAATAGAATGCCATCTATTGGGGAGATCAATGTTAAGCAGTGGAGTTTGTAAAGCTGATAATTTTATCAGAATCATCAGATTCCGATAAAACAACGAAAGTCAGACCGCATTCCGTGATATTAGCGTTAGATTAATGTATATGGAGTTCAATAGAGTTCTTTTATGAGTTATTTTACGAGACCACTTAGTTGAAAATAATCTCTGAAATAAAGCGGAGGTGACACAGAGGTCATGCTAGGCGCACAAACGGGCGGCATTTGTGGCAACTTTTATAAATATTCATTTCGTCATACATAAAGGAATCTTCAAAGAATGCTACCACCCCATATCTTGCCCGAAGATATCGTAGAAGGCAACTAAGACATGACCAGACCAGAACCAATATTCATATTCATGCACACAAAGATTTGTCCTGTGTGGGAATCGAACCCGGGACCTCTGGAGTAAAGTGCAGGTATACTGACCTCCACTCCATATCGGTCGTCAAAATGAGACTCATTTCATCTTAAGGTGTGTGTGCTAAAACTAAACTATGCTGCAACTATTCATTCATTCATGGCTTATACCCGGGAAAGTGTAACCGTGACTTTTCCATGGTATAAATAACAATCTATTCTCTGCTTACTCGTATTAACTTTTTATGTGAATTCCAAACTTCTTTTTCATTGAACTCATTTCTGAGATTAACTTCTTTTGTCACCGATTCAAAACATTCGGGCTGAATAATAGAGCGTTTTTTTCCAACTGCTTTTAATGTTAGGTGAAGTGAGCCTTATGGAACGACTGCCTCGTGTTTTCTCGCTATTATACTTTATAAATAAAATTAATATGAAAACGAAATGTTTTGCTATGTATCAAGTATATATTTACAAAAAAGAAAGTATTTATGTATGTTTATCCGTTATTTAGTATCCATAACACAAGTTCTTTATGAAACTTATCCTGAAACTAAATAATTGGTGTAATTGTCAGAAAAATATTTATGCATTTATAGGTAACAAGCTTATACTTATACATACATACATACAATCACGCCTGTTTCCCTTAAGGGGTAGGCAGAGGCATAATATACGCCCACACTTCGCCAATTGTGTTGTTACCTTACCGGGCACTTCTATGTTCGCCAGAGCCTCGTCCGTTAATCGGCAGAAACACCACTTGCAGGTGAGGTTGGCTTGGGCTCCAGAGCTGATGGTAGGAACCCCGTACACCCCTGCAACTATATAAATCTCTTTTGATTAGTTATATCAAGGGTCACTCCGAAAGAAATATTTATTGGTGTTTTTGATGTGAGATTATTAATGTAGATACAAAGTTCTTGCCCTTGGCCCTTTTCATTTCATTTATGGTCTCTGTCAAAAGTCAAAAGTCAAAGTCAAAATATTTTTTATTTCATAAACTATTACATAGTACTTGAAAACGTCAAAATTATAAAAAAATTACAAAAACAAATAAAATATAATTATACTAAAATCACGAAGCTTAGATTCACTTGCAACCAAACAATTTAAAAAAACAAAAAATATTTAAGTGCAAGTGAATCTAAGTGCCAGTTCCGAGCCACCGCTCTGTAAGAAGAACTGGCAAGAAACTCACAGGCTATGCTCTTTTAAATTATCGATTGGTTAGTTACAATCTTCATTTGTCTGTGACGCTATACAATGCAACATAATATAACAATATTCATGCTTTAAGTCATTCATATTAGTACTGTAAACAGCTATTAATCTGTTAAGGCATAATAATATTCATAAATGCAAAACCATAACTTCAGTTCGCGCTGTATACAAATATGTTGTTTATTGTATATTGTTCTTGACTAAACTAATATTACCAAACTGATGGATGGCCTAGTAAAACGCTCAAGAGCTATTTCAACCTAAATTTACAAATGCTGTAATGGAAAATATAACATACGAGCGATAATGTATTCGAATATAAATCAAGCAGTTTTGGAAGAAACTGTTTAACTATTTTAGAAGAGTTTGATAGATTTTTTTATATACTTATGGATAATTTTCTAATAGTGTAGCATCTATAATTGACGACCGATATGGCGTGGAGGTCAGTATGCCTACACTTTACTCCAGAGGTCGTGGGTTCGATTCCCACACAGGACAAATCTTTGATCGCATGAACATGAATATGAATATGATGATGAATATTTGTTCTGGTCTGGGTGTTTTCCTATGTATATTAAGTATGTATTTACAAAAAAAAAGTATTTAAGTATGTTTATCCGTTGTTTAGTATCCATAACACAAGTTCTTAATGATACTTATCTTGGAACTACATAATTGGTGTAATTGTCAGAAATTATTTATTTATTTATTTAATTCAGTTTATCATTTTGTTTAACTAAAAATATTTGGAAGCGCTTGTAGCTCCGCGGTGCTCGGTGGTCGGAAACAATCACCGAAGTAAAGCTGAGTTTACAGAGGTCAGTCCTTGGATGAGTTACCGTTTGTGTGGCATTTGATATCGAGCGTTTGATGCTTTGGAAGGCACGATAAACCGTTGGTCCCGGTTATCACTAAATGTGGTAGTCGTTAAGCCATGTTAGAGGCCTAAATGGGCGGCTTGAAAAATTCTAACAGCAGGACGCCATACACCTGCCTTCGCCAATCCGCACTGGGTCAGCGTGGTGGAGTATGACCCCATACCCTCGCACCTTAGTATGTGAGAAAAGGCTCGTGCTCAGTAGTGGGACGTTAATGAGCTGAGATGATGATGATGATAAAAAATAATTCATTCTTATCTGCTTTTATGATAGCAGAATACAATTTCTAACAGTCTTCATCATCATCAGCCTTATAAGGTCCACTGCTGAACATCAGCCTTTAGATTACAGTCTATTGGGGGTATCTGATCAAAATCACCATGCTGGGCAGGCGGGTTGGTGAACGCAGTTCCACCCAGTACGCAAGATGACGCAGCTGCCAATCATCTGGTAGTATTTCTCTTCGTCGACTCCTACGTATCCCCGTGCGATGAAAGGGCGTGGCATTAAATCGTAAATCCTTACTTGTATATAAAGTGTTGGCTTTGTGTAACAAAACTTGGCTTGTGGAGAGAAAAAAACATTCAGCGTATTATTATAACATAAATTCGTCAACGACTAAAAACGTGTACCTAATTATAATAATCAGATCATAGAGTTGGTGCCTGAAGTAAACAGCTATTAAGTCAACGATGTCATAAGTAACCCTTATTACGAAGGACCAAAATATAACAATTATGGGACTCTAAAGCTAAAACAACCAGCAAAAAGTCCGAAGGCGTAGTCAGCTAGTTTTGTGCAAATCGGTATATATGTCATTGTAAAATTGTAAACAACGTTTAATTATAATCTATCTCGCGATATTGTAATCTGTCGAAAAATTGTGATCCGTAACAAACCGCTCACAATTTAATGCATTATTTTTCGATAGATTATAATCTATCGGAGACAAACCGTCAGATTGTAAAATGGCATGCGACAGAACGCACCTCGCGCTCTGATTGGTTGAACTTCTATCGCGGGATAGATTATAATTTAACGTTATTTACAATTTTACGGTGACATATACATACAAAATCACACCTGTTTCTCCGAAAGGGTAGGCACAGGCATATTATACGCCCACAAGTCGCCAGTAATATTGGTCCCACGCAATAGGCGGCGAGCCTATTGCCGCATATCGAGAAAACCGCCTACACTTTTATGTCCGGCAGAGCCTCGTCCGTTGATAGGCAGGTGCATCAATTGCAGGTGAGGTTGGCTTGCGCTCCTTAGATCTTGGTAGAAGCGCTATACACCCTACAAACCGGGACACATACCGGTTTGCAACAAATTGATGGTTGAGTAACGGTAGATATATGTTTGTCACAAATCGAACCCCGTTAAGAACAGACCACATCACATAATTTGTCAGTAAATAGTAATTGAAAATCCTTAACGTCGTATGAGCATACCTTTGGACATTTTACCTTCTCACAATAAAAGCGGCGAGCGAGACTTGCCTTTAAATTCAGAGGGTCTCGGGTTCTAACCCTGGTGGCGCTATCAATGACTTTTCGAAGTTATGTGCGTAATTATCGCTTGCTCTGTGCCTCGGAAATCACGTTAAGCCGTTGGTCCCGGTTGTCATAAACATCTATGGCAGTCGTTACTAGGAAGTCAGTGCCTCCTAACAGACTGACAACTGGTTTAACCATAGAATGATGTTTCCCTCTGGGTTGCGGAGGTCAGACGGCTGTCGCTCCACGTAATAACTGAAATTCAGTCAAAATCTGGTTGAACCAGTGAGCAGACCCTCCTCCCCGACTGGTCTTCACCTTGTCGTGGTGGGGGGGCTGAGTACCTCCCAGTAGGGCGCAAGAGGTGCTAGGGAAAAGGTAACACCCAGAGATTGGCGACTCTGGGTGCCCTTAGTACTGACTACCGGGGGGGGAAACTAAGTGTGACCTGTGGAGGGTGCAGCGGGCTGGCCAGGAGGGCCCGTCAAGCAGCGCCAGGAGGGTCTTAGGCAGCGGGAGCAGGGGGCCCCTGCTGTCTAACCATGGACCCTCCGAGAAGTCGGCCACACACGCTATGGTCGCACAAGGAGGTAGGAGGGGCGCGTCCACTGCGTCTCTCTGAGGAGGTCCTCCCGGTTTTGGTCCGGGGGACGTTGGCCGCGGGCGGGTGTCAGAGCTGCAACTCAGGTACTGGCACCCCGCCTCTTTCTCAACAAGCAGCGGGCGTCGTCGGAAGATTTTTAGTGGGTATTACTGCTGGCGGACGTGTCTGCCGGTGGTGAGTCCCACACACCTCTCTCGGTCCCCCTTTGGCCGGGAGACAGTGCGTAAAGGCATATTGTTACCGACGTAAATAAAAAAAAACAAAAAAAAAAGTGAGCAGATCCTGGGCCTTAAGCGTAAGTCAAGGGCAACCGGTATAATGCTAGAATATGATGATTACAATAGAAACTGAGGACTATAGTCCGGCAATCTCATGCGCGACCGTCCCGCGGGGTGACAGATGGTGGCGGGGACGAGGTAAGACGAGGTAAACAAGATGTCGGCGGGTAGCCGGTGGGGTAGCGGGGAAGGGAAACGTCGTCGCCACCTCGTCCCCGCCACCGTCTGTCACCCCGCACCTCGTCCCCGCTACCGTCTGTCACCCCGCGGGACGGTCGCGCACGAGATTGCCGGACTATAGAACTATATCATTAAATAGTTATTATTGTTATTCCTTTATAACTACTAGTGTATTTTGGTATGATTGCTCATTGGCAGTTCGGTGTTAAAGTAGCCTCAGCAACGTCATCGCGAACCTTGGAAGCTATTAGTGGCAATCAAATATTGAGTGGGCCATACGTCGACACCTATCAGGATTACAAGTTTAAACGACTCAGCAATTATCGCGTGTAAGTGCTGTGGAGTTTGTAAACAACTTTCAATGTAAAAACCAAAATAGTTTACTAATGATTGGCTCGGATGGGTTGCCGATGGTTTGCATTCAAGTCCGAGCTTTGGCAGGCTCGTACAGATGTTAGTGCCGGTTATCGCTTTAAGATGCAGGTTTTAAGCCATGTAGCAACACACCAAAGCAGCCCAATAAAGCCTCTAGGCTAGCCCTATTGTGGGGGCCCCCAGGTTGGGGGTCAAGCCTCAGGCACTGGCCCCCTGCCCCTTTTTCAACAGCGGTGGGCGTCGTGGGAAGTTTTTTAGTGGGTAGGACTGCGGAGGTCGTGTCTGAAGCAGTGAGCCCCACACTTCCCTCTCGGTCCCCCCATTGGTCGGGAGACAGTGCGTAAACAGCATTTTTTTACCGACGATAAAAAAAAAATAAAAAAAATGGGCGTCAAGCCTGCCGGGCTGCGGGACTATTTGGAATGAATATTTGGTCTGGTCTGGGTATTTCCTAAGTATATTATGTACCTAAGTATTTACAAAAAAGTATGTAAGTATTTTTATTCGTTTTTAAGTACCCATATCACAACTTCTTAATGTACTTATCTTGGAAATAATTGGTGTAATTGTAGATAATATTTTTTTAATCCATAAAGTACTACCTACTTTAATTAATTAATATTTAGTCCTGTTTATTCATGGTTAACATGGAGTGGATTTGTCGAAAATTTATATATAAATAAAATAAAATAAAATAAATAAATATTCGCTTACAATCACACCAATTATTTAGTTCCAAGATAAGTATCATTAAGAACTTGTGTTATGGATTCTAAATAACGGATAAACATACATAAATACTTTTTATTGTAAATACATACTTAAGATACATAGGAGAACACCCAGACCAGAACAAATATTCATGTTCATGCACACAAAGATTTGTCCTGTGTGGGAATAGAACCAAATATAAAAAACAACATTTTATGAAGAGCCCAAGCATATGAATGGAAGCCCAATTTAACGATCGAAGCAACAGCATATACATATCATCACACATGACCGTAAATGGTCGTTGTACGATTTCGAAATGAGACGACATAAAGTACGATTAAATTTCCAAACATTTACCAAGAATGTTGGAATACTAATTATTATTATTAAGCACATTACGATGATCTTTCCTGATGCCCTACTTCACTGATATCATTCGGCAATCTCCAAACACTTGGAAAACGTCGGTAACCTATATTTCAGCTCCGGATAACCGAAAACGTAAAAAGTGTTGGCTTTTACAACTGACAGTCGCTGCCTGCTTGTAAGCACGACTCCATCCATTAAAACTTGGCCGGGAGCCAGTTCTGAGAAAAAAATAATTATTAGGGAGATTCCACACGAGGTCGTGCAATGTAACGGAGCGTTTCGCGTGCGTTTTTAGAAATGTTATAAGGAATTGTGTGTACTCGTATACTACTGTAAACATTGTTGCACGTTAACATTATAAATGGCGTTGGGACTATAATAGTATGGTCGGTTAGCCAAATTTTTTCATACATTACATTAAGTATTTCTTGCTCACCATCAGATAGGAAGTAGTCATTATGACGTGTCACATCAAAAAAAAAAACACAAAAAGTTGATGCCGAATTTTTAATACTTTAATTACTCCTTTTTCAAATGTTTTGGTGTGGTCTATTTTTTGGCGCCTTATTGTTACTTCCTTTTTTTGTTTTTCGGATGGAAAATCATCTAATGACCTTCTCCCGCTGAGGGTGGAGCGGGAGGGTGTGTCAGACTTTTACTGACTAAAAACCATCCATGTTCCTTAGCCTGCTACGTCCCGAGGCCGCGGTAACCCTTTCGAACAGTCCAGCAGTCCATTGTTACTTCCTAAACCTGACATTAGACGGTTCTTTGTGTTGTCCCTCAATCGTTTTGGACTACTCATTGCTGTAAAGAGATTTGACAAAAAAATTTAACGTCGCCTGCCTGTCTGGTACCATTCCTTCTCGGGAAAGCGAGACCTTCAATACGAGTTTGAAAAGACTATGGCCGTTAGACCATGTGACCGGTTCTTGCGCGTTTATCTGCATAGGTGTGTGTCTGTCTTTAAATCAGGATTAGGACGTTCACCTTATAACGGAGACCGAATCTAGGTGTTATCACAAAACACCGAGAGTACAGAAGTAAATTCATGTATGTAGATATGTGTATGTCTAGGCCAGCGATCGCAATAGGGCTGTCAACTCACGCTTATTAAAAAAGTTTTCTTATATTACGGACATACAGCGATTTAATGAGATTTAATATGGTTTGTTTGATATATAAAGTCCACCATATAGACTACAGGAAACTGTGGCCTATGTAACAACTCCCCTTATAGGCGTACTATAAAAATTACTAGAATTATATCCTACCATTATCCCGGTTGTCCTTTATAACTTAAGCTTAGGGCCCAGGGTCTGCTTACTGGTCTGACCAGATTTTGCTGAATTTCAGTTATTACATAGACTGACTGCAGTCTGACCTCAGCAGCAGAGGAAAACATCATTCTATGGTTAACCTAGCTGTCAGGATGTTAGAAGACACTGACTTCCTAATAACAACTGCCATAAATTTTCACGACAGCCGGGACCAGTAGCTTAACGGACTTTCGGAGGCACGGAGCAAGCGATAATTACGCACATAACTTTGAAAGTCACCAGGGTTTGAACCCGAGTCCCTCTGAATTTTAAGGCAATGGGTCTCGCCACTGGGCTATCCCTAACAAAAATAACTATAATCATCATCTCGGCCATATGACGTCCACTGCTGAACATTGGCCTCCCCAATTGATTTCCACATTGAGCAATCCTGAGTCGCCTGCATCCACCGGCTTCCCGCCGCCTTGACCAGATCATCGGTCCATTGCGTGGGAGGCCGTCCTCTACTACGTTTGCCGTTTCCCGGCGCCATTAAAGAACCTTTACGCCCCATCAGTCGTCGATTCTTCGTGCTATGTGCCCCTCCCGCTGCCACATTAGTTTGTAAACACGCCTCGCTATGTCGGTCACTTCAGTCCTCCTACGGATATCCTCATGTCTCATTCTATCACGTGAAACTCCGAACATAATTCACTCCATTGCATGCGAATAACTAGAATGGTAACAGTAAATTAAAAGAAAGTCATCGTATTTCTTAAGGTGGGTATAGACTACAACATTTTCTGGAGAATTTCTGTGTAATGTAACGTTCTTACGAATGGTACAATACAGGCAAAAGCTCAGTTTCCAAAGCATTTCCATGCAATGTAACGTTCCTGCGAACGCTCGGCATTATGTTACGGGTAAATTAGGACCGCGTGCGTCTTTCATCCCTCTCCCTCCGCGTCACCCGCAACCGCGCATCGCCCGCACTAGTGGCTCGACGAAATGTTACACCAATACTCTCGACGAAATGTTACACCAAATGCTCGTTGGTCTATAACAATGAGGCGAGCGTGCTCGACGAATAGTTCGTAAAAGGATGATACACTAGCACATTTCATAGAGCGGCTCGTTGTTCTGTTACAAGTAAATGTTGTAGTGTAGTCTATACTCACCTTTATACGAAAAATAAAGCTTCTATAATTTAGGCGTAGGTGTTTAAGGATCCTACTAAGACCTACGGAGCCCAAGCCAACCTAGCAAGCCCAAGCAAGCCAACCGACGAGGCTCTGGCGAACATAGAATTTCCCGATTAGCGGCAATAGGCTCGCTACCTATTATGTGGGACGAACTATATAATTGGCGAAGTGTGGGCGTATAGGTACTCGTTATGTGCCTCTGCCTACCACTTCGGGGAAACAGGCGTGACTGTATGTATGTATGTATAATTTAGGCGTACTTTAGGTCATTTCCTAACATTTCACTTTTTATAGATAAATTATTGATAGACGAAATTCTTCTCAGATTAAATTATGGTGGTAACTGTTTTGCTACTAATGTTTAAAGGGTTAAATGATAATTTCGAACGTTGTTGATTCGTTAATATAGCGAAAAGGAAACGCAATACTTGAAAATAGAGTTGATAGTTTATCGCAATACATATTGTATTTAGTTTCTTTTAAGAACGAGATGGAAAATATTCCAATACCATCCAAGCTTTGTCATTTGGCAAAGACGCTTAAACTATTAGTTTATACTTTATAGCTATTTATTTAAGTGCTTGGCTACGAACTATTATTAAGTTCACAGTAATATGTTTCAGAGGGAGTTCTACTGTTTGCAATACGATCATATTTACTGACGTCATAGCCTAAAATTGCAGATAATAATAATAAAATCAATTTATTTGTCTTCAATTATTCAACATAATAATAGTTACATTGTAGGTACATTTCTTATACAATATATTTAATCTTAGACAAAGCGGCTTGTGATTCAGAAGTCGCAGAAAAACCACGGCCCCTGCTATTCTGTCACCACCTTTTCCACACATAGCATTCCTATAAATAATGACATCGTGCAGCAATATAATATTTAAATATTTAAAGAAAACAATTAAGACTAAAAATTTAAAATTGTCTACCAGAGATTAATAGACATGTAGTAAGGTAAGATTATCTCAAAAAATAATAAGATAATAATAATAAGATCTAGTATTGTTTACGAATAATTAACTTTTTTATCGGCATAGCTTTTATAGTGCATAGCATATATTCCTAAAGTGGTAAGCTGAGGCATATTATAGGCCCATTTCGCCAATTATATTGTTGGTCCCACGTAATAGGTGGCTGTTCTAATGCCGCTTATCGAGAACTTTTTCTGTTTGCCGGAGACTCGTTTGTTGGGGCTGGTGCACCACGTGTCGTCCCCCCCCCCCCCGACAGGTCTTCACCTTGGCGTGGTTGGGGGGGCTGAGTACCTCTCAAAGGGGGGCTGAGCACGTACCTAAAGGTAACACCCAATCATCCCCCGAGGTTGGCGACTCTGGGTGCCCTTAGTACTAACTACCGGGGGGGAAACACAACGGGTTTTGGTAGAATCCCAATGCATAGCATTTAAGCTAATAATTATCTGACTCAATACCATAAAAATAATTTATGATCTCCGAAAAGGTGAAAATTACTTTTGGTATCAAGTATACTTTATTTCCATTTTTGTATACCTTATTTTCATTAGTTTTAAAACAGCGTTCGCAAAAATTTCTGTGTTAAAAAATAAAAAAATAAACAGATGTTGAACACGTGTTTAAAAAAACAGCTTTAGTTTAACCTTAGACCTTAAACATTTTTGTGTATGCACCTGCACCTGCTGCTGTTTATTCAAATTAAAACTAATTTTAATCATTTAAGCCATTTAAACCATTTAAGCGATATGGAAGATGTAGATAGATAGATAGAAAATTCTTTATTGTACACCAAATTAAAATAAAACAAGAAAACAATTGCATAAGAAAAGTGATACAATTGGCGGCCTTATCGCTTACAGAGATTTCTTCCAGACAACCTTAGGATGAAGAGTGATTAGAATTAAAAGAGAACCGGGGGTGTAAAAAAGTATAACACATACATAATAATATTTTTTATAGACAAATACAAATGAATACTATTACTTAAATAACATAAAATAAACCTACATACATAAATACGTACATGGCATAGGATCATTGAGCAGCAGGACATTCCCTCAGTGAAAGGAAAAGCTTCTTTACTTCAATTTTGAAAACATTTAGTGATTGCGCTTGTCTAATAGTAACTGGGAGAGAATTCCAGGACGAACAGCTTGGGCAGTGAACGACGAGATTTAAATTATATACATACCTGTCGTTACACTTAAATAAAATGATAGATTATATGCATACCTGTCGTGCCACTCAAATAAAATGATAGATTATATGCATACCTGTCGTGCCACTCAAATAAAATGATAGATTATATGCATACCTGTCGTGCCACTCAAATAAAATGATAGATTATATGCATACCTGTCGTGCCACTCAAATAAAATTATAGATTATATGCATACCTGTCGTGCCATTCAAATAAAATTATAGATTATATGCATACCTGTCGTGCCATTCAAATAAAATTATAGATTATATGCATACCTGTCGTGCCATTCAAATAAAATTATAGATTATATGCATACCTGTCGTGCCACTTAAATAAAATTATAGATTATATGCATACCTGTCGTGCCACTCAAATAAAATTATAGATTATATGCATACCTGTCGTGTCACTCAAATAAAATTATAGATTATATGCATACCTGTCGTGCCACTCAAATAAAATTATAGATTATATGCATACCTGTCGTGCCACTCAAATAAAATTATAGATTATATGCATACCTGTCGTGACACTCAAATAAAACTATAGATTATATGCATACCTGTCGTGACACTCAAATAAAATGACTCGAGAGGTGGAACTATTTAAATTGCATTGCATTTAAATTGGAACGTTGATTAACCTCTATATTAAATAATAATAAATTGTTCCCATTATTTTGAATATGTATCTACAATTAATTTACATATTATTATTTATCTACATTTTAAAGGAAGCTGACAACTGTGACGTTCCGTTTCATGCTTCGCTTAGAGGTAGGTATTTGATATAGCTTATTGTTGAGAGGTAGGTATTTTATATATCAACATGACCGGCCACTGATCTTGGTTATCTTTATTTGTGGTAAACGTCAAGACCAGTAAGGCGACTAACTACACCGTTTGAAAGTTCTAACAGCAGGAACCAACACATCTATCTCTGCCAATCCCCACTGAGTCTGGAACTGATACCATGTTCCCCGGACTAGTCCCAGGAATGGGACGTTAGAAGACTGAGATAATTGATATTATTGTTGCGCGTGTGTTGAAATAAAATTGGTGCATTTTATCAGATAATTATCAGACTGTCTTAAACCGAACTCAGTAACCGGAACGAATTCAACTGTCATTAGGATTACCTAATGTCAGTTAAATTGGTTCATAGCTTCATTAGAAGTTATAAAGACCAAGGACGCAACGGCGGAAATTCAATTTCTGGAGATTAGCAGATGATTTGAAAATCAAGGCTTATTAGAAATTGTTCGTATTCCTTTTTTTTTCAGAAAAGTTTAAACAATTAATAAGTTGTTAAGCATTATTGTCCTCACTGCAGATTTACAGAATAAAATAGAAATAAACAGTAAACATATTTATAAATTAAATAAACTTGAGTCATTTTATTTTATCCATAAACAACTATTACTTTTCAAGGAATAACTTTCTGTTTATGATTTTATTTTTTTACTTTCTCACTTTCTTTTAGAGAACAATTTCTCAGAAGTCTAAAACGAAATTCTAATTGTAATAATTTCAAATGAATTACAGGAAACACGCTCTCATATCCAACCAGAATATCTCATGATACAGAAATCTGCAACCACTTAAGACAACTCAGACGAATGGAACGCACATCCTGTACTCAGTATTATGTTCCACACACTCGCCTCACTATTGAAAATAGATTATTGTTTAATTTCATCGGGAATTGATACGTTTTTAACTTTAAGTGCTTCATTGAACGTTGATTGGCGGAGGAACAAACTTAAGGAGTTTCTTGCCTTGCCTTGAGTTTGTTCCCTTCTCGAGTTTCTGCCCGCGATGAATGGGCGCGTAAGTTTTTAATATGGCATTCATATAATCTTCTTATTTCTTTTAATAATGGCTTTCTTATAATGTGCGTTCAGCACATTTAGCCAGTTTCAAGTAAAAGTTATTAAATTATATATAAATTATAGTAAATGGGAATAAGTGGTGCTAAAAATGATAAATGGTACATGAGGTGCCGTCCCCCTAAGCCCCTTGAATCCTCAGTAAAGACGTAGGACCATACTGAGATCTCACATGGACTTCTTGAGAGAATGTGAAACGTGATGTTGCACTGTTTTGTTCTATTTATCAGCACTCATAAATACTTAACGGTTAAAAAATAAAATAAAACAAAACTGCAGACATGACGCTTCACTTTCCTTCCAAGAAGTTTCATACGATCTTTGATGAGCCAAACTTGAATTTAAATTTTAAAATTGTGTGATTGAGAATCTGTGATTGCATAAACTTTATGATATTAGGTTGCGGTTTCTAAAAGAACAGTATCTTTAAGATTTAAATGAATTATGTTATGTTACAGAACCTTACCGAGTCTTTTATTAACTTCTTCTCTTAGCAAGCTAGAGAAATGGCGCTTCTAAATTTACACAAGACGTTAACAAGCGCTTTGGAAATAATCCCAGCTTTACCTATTAACCTATGTTTTTTACTGTTAAAGAGCTGGTTATTTAAACAAAGCTTGATATAAAAAAATTAATTTACTTCATTTACATTAATATCATTTGACTGGAAGTCCTTTTTGAGTTTAAACAATTTTTTCTTCAATTCCTCGTCGTCTATATTACCGTTCTTCGCTGAAAGCATTCTTCTTATAACTTCTGTTATATTTTCATTTCCTACATCTTTGTTTTTAACTCTTAGATCTACATCTAGAACAGTAGCATTGTTGTCTTGTACATATTTGTCAACATCTTCTTGTGTATCTGTGTTGTTGCGCACACATCTGTGGACTTTCTTTACAAGTTGGAAAGCTTCATCTTCAGTTGTTTTGATGACTTCTATAAGGCAGGCCTCATGCATAGCCCCGTGCGCCATCATCTTGGTCAAGCTCACAACTCCGTCTATTAGTTTACCAGTGATGGACATCATTGCAGCTTTAATTTGTGGTGACTGAAACGAATATTACGTAAAAACATAATTTCAAAGCTACCTATTTATTGATTTAGGCGTTACTTTGCGGAAATCTATTGTGATGGATTAAAAATATCTTTTTAACTATTCTCCTATTCTGAAAATGTTGGTCGTGAAGACATCGTTGTTCTGAGGCTCCTATCTTACCGGAAGATGCCCTGTATAAGGGCGAAACACGTGTTGTGTTGAATTTGTTCTCAATTTTTCGGGAAATTATAGTTACGCGGGAATTGTTACAAAGATATTTCTAATTCATCACTTGCTTTAAAGGTAGTGTTGTTAAGTAAATATTGTATATTCCTATCCTACAAAATAAATAACAATAAGAAAATTACTGCTTTGTGTTACGATTAACGCAGTGAAGCAGATTTGATAGGGATCAGTGACCTTTTGTGCATCTGACTATAATCTATTTATAAGCTTCCATTTTCATTCTTTACTCGTACAGTATTGTACAAACCTGGCTCTGCCAATTAGCAATGCGTTAATATGAAGAAGTATAAAACCTAGAAGGAGAAGGTCAGAACCCAGTAGATGACATTATTAATTGAGCGATATCAAGAAAGTTCTGTCCCTCTAGACTTCAAAGAAATTACTGAAATGCAATGACATTTTAAATCAAATAAGAACTGTTGTGCAAACCGCTCTCAGTGTAGATTAGTTTAATTATGTAAGCAAACCTTAGCTTAAAGTGAACCTTAAAGTTATATAGCCCCGTGTGATTGAAAAGTCCAGTATCATGTTTAACTAAAATCTCAGTAATCATATTGTAACACTGCTGTATTCTGTGTTGTTGTACTAAAGGTATTAATAAATTTCCGCGAATGTTCGGATTATTTTCATTTTGACCTAAATTGTATGTATCGCGGTTTGAGTTTTCAGTTTCCGGCACGAGTCAACTTTGTGCGAAACTTGATTATATTTAGAATATGAAAACGCTTAGATGTGTTATCGGACAACTTAACTAACAATGATGTGTCACATTTTTCTGAAGTATCAAGACTTTTATGGTCGTGGACAGTAACACTATGAAAAACAACGAAAATGTGTTGGGAATAATAATGAAAATCAATGTTAATGGAGTGGAAGGATGTATTAAGTGTGTAAAGAATTTGATGACAAATATCCGACGGGCGTGTATGAGTATACTCTTTAATGAGTGTGAAAGAAGCTAAAAGTGTGTGCCAAAATCGTAGCAAGTTGAAGGATGTGATATGTGCCTACCCCTACGGGAAAGAGGCGTGACATTATGTATATCCAAGGTGAATGTTAATAACAGACCACAGATATACGGAGAGCAAGAGAAGAATAATTTTTCAAATTGTAATGACGATGGAAAGTAACATCATTGACTAGTAGTGCACTTGAACCCTCGCAGCTCCGCGGTAGTTGGGCGGAAACAATCACCGAAGTAAAGCAGAGTTCACAAAAGTCAATCCCTGGATGGGTGGCTGTTTGTGTGGCTTTTAATATGAAGTGCTTTCTTGCTTCGGAAGGCAAGTCAGTATTTACGGCTAGATAACATTAAGGGTTTTGTTTAATTATTAATGTTTATAATTATGTTCATACTAATAATAAAAAATATTTTTACAATCACACAAATTATTTAGTTCCAAAATAAGTATAATTAAGAACTTGTGTTATTGATACTAAGTTACGGATAAACATATATGTTCTATACACATATTTATGTTCTATATTTATGTCCTGTGTGGGAATCGAACCCACGACCTCAGGAGCTTAGTGCAGGAATGCTGACCTCCATATCAGTCGTCAATAAATAGATGTTACATTCGGCCCTACGCACCTTGCGCCCATATACCTATATATTTGCCAGGGGTATTGGAACGTGTGTATACGGATCCTATCAAGACCTAAGGAGCCCAAGCCAACCTCACCTGTAAGTGGTGCACCTGCCGATCAACGGACGAGGCTCTGACGAACATAACAGTGCCCGGTAAGCGGCAAAAAGCACCTATTACGTGGTACCAACTATATAATTGGTGAAGTGTGGGCGTATAATATGCCTCTGCCTACCCCTTTGGGGACACAGGCGTGTATGTATGTTTTGAACGTGAATATTTTACCTTGGAAATGACACACTTGACGACTTTCTTCAGGGTGTCGTGGTCGTGGCCGCAGACCTTCAGCAGCGTCTGGATCTCATTCTTCTGATCATGTAGCTGTTAGTTTAAAATTAAAAAAATATTTCCTTAATTCTTTCATAACGCTTTGTGCGTACGGCAATCTTATGCAAAATGTACACTGCAACCTATAAACAGTTTACTTTAAAAATCGTAATGATTACAATAGAACTGTTTAAATCAAATATTTTGGACAATGAACTTACTTAATATGAAATATTTGATCCAAATTTCTTTATGGCAAAAATTAAGAATTTTTTCACAAACAAACTTTACTTCGTAGTGTTATTTTATTTGTTACGTGTTCTGAGTGAACTTTCCAACCTATTTAACACGTTGAGGCCAGCGATCCCAGACACAACAGAAAATCTATTGTTTGTCGATCACTTGGCGTTTGAAGACTGAATCCAAATGTGTTGATAGGAGTCAGAACCCTGCCGAGTTCCCTGTCAACTTCTTCTTTAAGCAAACTGCAAGCCCGCTCTGGTCTCCACCAGAATTAGTGTTACTCCTAACGCTCCTTGAATAATTGACGTTCAAAAGTGCTTCGAAATCAAAGCAAAGCTTGAATAAATGACTTTGGTTGCACGTATATTAGTACCGTCATCATCATCATTTCAGCCATTTGAAGTCCACTGCTGAACCGAGGCCTCCCCAATTGCTTTCCATGCAGATCGATTCTTTGCCGCCTACATCTACCGGCTCTCCGCCGCATCTCTGCCGGTGATTCTTAGCACCCCCTGCCCCGCCGTTACCAAGACCGCTACCTTAATCTGGAATAGCAGGGCCGCCGGGGACTGGGGGCCGTTTACTCCTGAGTGCCATTTTCATTTGGGAGTAATTGCCCATAATCACCACGCTGGGCAGGCGGATTCAGAAAGTTTATACGTACCGGCTTCAATCCAGTGTTGATCATGGTCTTCAGCGCCATCACCTTCCTGACGGCCTGCGCAGGGTCGTGACCTATCAGCGCATACCCGCACACCACCATCTGGTGAAGCGCCTTTTCCGCCAAAGCGGTGGTCTCGTTCTGACGTTCATATAGACATGCCTCCACCTATGTTTCAGGACAACAGCTTTCTTCAGAAATATTTTATTGCAAAAAATTTAATCGCAACTGAAATCTGCTGAGTCACTCCTGTTTCTTGTCTTGTCGACATTGTTGTTCTGACGTTGTTAACCTATTAAGCGCCAAGGTCGGATTAATCCGACAAAAATCACATGAACAATGAATGTTTCTCCTGGCTGGGGATCGAACCCACGACTCTTGCGCATAGGACAGGATGACTATCGAATGCGCCATCTTTCCAGTCCTGTATTTGAAGAGGACATACCTCTATCGATATACTATTGAACATCTCTATTTGTTGTAGGTATTTATGTTTCGTTTTACTGTGCTTGGCGCTGAGGGCACGACAACTGATATTAAGGCTGGGTTCAATACTCTAACAAGAAGACGACTTGTGGCATCATATTTAATTCTTCGTATGAACATAAGAGTTTATGTTCAATTACTTCTTGAGGTACTCAGCTCATTATATCAACCTATTGACGCCCCACTACTGGGGGCCCACCGCCGAATTCGATGGATTACCGGTAATCCATCTAGATCAAACTTTGTTTTGCGTTTATTAATCCGTACCGGGGAATCTGCCGACAGCCACCTCTCATTCATGACCTTCAGTCCGTGACAGACCAATAGGTAAATGGAGAACGCCATTTTGTTTCGATTTCCATGAGTTCGGCGGTACGACAGAATCAATTCGAAATCCATTTTGCCTTATAATCGATTGCCATCGAACTCGGCGGTAGGCCCCCTGGGCCATGACCTCTACTCACAAACCAAGATGGGGGACATATAGACCATGCTTCACCGAGGAAACCACTGGCGGATTAGCGAAGATGTCCTGCTGCAGTAGCAGCCTGAGGAATTATTCTTTTTTATTTAAATTTCGAACATATATTAGAAAGAATATCTTTTTCAAAAGTACCTCTTTTTCCGAGCTATTTCTCATAATGTCTAACTGGCTCTGAAGGTCCACCAGCCGGTCCTGAATGTGCATAGTTCCATTCCGCAACAGCAGCCTTATTTTAACCAGCACCATATCTATAGATCTGTTCCAAACTAAATGATTTTAAAATGTTGTTACATGAAGCACATAGATCGAATTATTCATAATAGACGAATTATTCATAGCTGACTCAGAAGACATTATATCTACCCAACAAATTTTCGACCTATCTCAGTTCTGCCTACATTTAGTAAAATTTTTGAAAAACTTGTTTACAACCAGCTGTTAATATTTTTCAATAAAAATGGATTAATGCATTCGAAACAATTTGGATTCACTCAGGGTCGCTCTACAACCGATGCAGGTGTTGAGCTTTTAAAACATATATTTGATGCTTGGGAAAATTCTTTGGACGCTTTAGGTATCTTTTGCGATCTGTCCAAAGCTTTTGACTGTGTTCCTCATGAAGCATTGATAAAAAATTAGAATATTACGGAATAAGAAACTCTGCATTGGATCTTCTCACTTCTTATCTAAGTGATAGGATTCAAAGGGTTGAGGTTAATGGAAAGCGATCTCAGGGGTCTGTTGTAAAAATGGGGGTACCGCAGGGCTCGATTCTCGGTCCGTTTTTGTTTTTGATTTATATTAATGATTTGCCATATTTTGTTAAAGAAAACCACGAGATAGTTTTGTTTGCTGATGATACATCATTATTGTTTAAGTTAAAACGAAATCAGAATTTAGACGAAGTAAACAGTGCGATCTCGAAGGTTGTGCACTGGTTTGACGTTAACAATTTGCTATTAAATGGGGCTAAAACGAAATGTATTAAATTCGTGACGCCTAACGTCAGACAGGCAAACTCTACTATTATGGTAAAGGAGGATGAGTTGACCCTTGTGGATACTACCAAGTTTTTAGGGATTACTTTAGACTCTAAGCTACAGTGGGGCCTACATATTGGTGAATTGTCGAGTAGACTTAGCTCTGCAGCATTCGCGGTAAAGAAAATTCGCCAATTAACAGACGTTGTAACAGCTAGGCTAGTTTATCATAGCTATTTCCATAGTGTTATGTCCTATGGTATTCTTCTGTGGGGTTGTGCCGCAGACATTCAAACAATCTTTGTGCTGCAGAAGAGGGCTATTCGAGCAAGTTATAATCTCCCGTGTGGACATTCACTAAGGGAAAAGTTTAAGGAAATTGATATTTTAACAGTGGCCGGTCAATTCATTTATGATAACCTGGTTTATGTACATAAGAATACTGATCAATTTAGTAAGAAAAGCTGTGTACATAACCTAAACACAAGGAATAAGCATAAATTAGTTGTACCTGCCACTAGGCTCCAAAAGATAAACAAATCTTTTAAAGGTCAATGTGTGCGATTCTACAATAAAATCCCAAGCAACATACAGCAATTGAGCCTAAATAAATTTAAATTAACAATAAAACACAAGCTGTCTTCAAAGGGATACTATTCTATTAAAGACTATATGGCAGATAAAAATGCTTGGGATTAAGCTGCCGTTTCATACAGGCTATTCTAATATGAATGACTTGAAAACATAAATATTGTTCAGGTACATAACCTTAACTTATTGCATTGTATAGTTTCACAGACAAATGAAGATTGTATTTCTAGTACCAAACTAATGGACATATTTAAAAGAGCAAAGCCTGTGAGTTTCTTGCCAGTTCTTCTTACAGAGCGGTGGCTCGGAACTGGCACTTAGATTCACTTACACTTAATTATTTTTTGTTTTTAAATTGTTTTGTTGCATGTAAGTGAATCTAAGCTTCGTGATTTAGTGTAATATTATTTCGATTGTTTTTTTTTTTTCATTTGTAATCATGACGTTTTCAAGTACTATGTATAATAGTTTATGAAATAAATAATTTTTTACTTTACTTTACTTTACGAGTTCATCATCTCAGCCCATTAACGTCCCACTACTGAGCACGAGCCTCCTCTCACATATCAAGGTGTGAGGGTATTGGGTCATACTTCACCACGCTGACCCAGTGCGGATTGGCGGAGGCAGGTGTATGGCGTCCTGCTGTTAGAATTTATCAAGCCGCCCATTAGGCCTCTAACATGGCTTAACGACTACCACATTTAGTGATAACCGGGACCAACGGATTAACGTGCCTTCCGAAGCTCGGAAGCGCTCGATATTTAATTCCACACAAACGGTCACCCATCCAAGGACTGACCTCCGTAAACTCTGCTCTACTCCAGTGATCGTTTCCGACCACCGAGCACCGCAAAGCTACGAGCGCTTCTCTACGAGTTACTATACACTAAATAAAAATAAAACTACTTCAGCCTTAATGCCGCTGTGACATTATGCTGAGGATGGGGCGGCCACACGTGTGTCGTTTACGTCCTTTCCATGTTTAATTATTATGTATTTTTGTTTGTATTCTAAGATTTATGTGTTATGTGTGTGGTAAATGAAAGTACTTCTTTCTTAACAAGAACTCTTTATATCTTTATGCCACTTGTAAAGTAAAGGCTAGGGTAAGGTTACTTTAAAGACCCCCCCCGACTGGTCTCCACCTTGTCGTGGTGGCGGGGCTGAATGCCTCCTGGTAGGGCGCAGAGGGCGCTAGGGAAAATGTAACACCCAGAGATTGGCAACTCTGGGTGCACTTAGTACTGACTACCGGGGGGGAAACTAAGAGGGACCTGTGGAGGGGCAGCGGGAGGGCCGGTCACACACGCTATGATAACACATGGAGATAGGAGGGGCGCGTCCACTACGTCTCTCTGAGACGGACCTCCTGATTTTGGTCCGGGGGACGTTGGCTGCGGGCGGGGTGTCAGAGCTGCAACCCAGGTACTGGCCCCCGCCTCTTTCTCAACAAGCGGCGGGCGTCGTAGGAAGATTTTTAGTGGGTATTACTGCTGGCGGTCGTGTCTGTCGGTGGTGAGTCCCACACACCTCTCTCGGTCCCCCTTTGGCCGGGAGCCAGTGCGTAAATGCATTTAGTTACCGACGTAAATAAAAAAAAAGGTCACTTTAAAGGAGATCAGTGTACAGAACCTATTGATACGATTATTCCAACCTGATGTCTTCATTAACACAAATAATTCTTATTATTTACTGAAAGATTTAGTAGTAATAAAATATTTTGGAAGAAATTTAATTGCAGTAGTATTTGCAATCATATTTTTCAAGAAACTATTATTTTCAAATTAAAACCACTGGAAAGTACTTACGGTAGTTTCCCGGAAATGTGTAGCAAACGTTCGAAAATTACGCGCAGTGTTAATAAAATTTAATACAAATTACATATTGTTTTACGGGTAAAATACAAGCTTTATGGGAATAACAACTGTTCTGAATATTACACTCTTTGAAAATTAAGGAATATTTACAGCAATAAACATGTGGGTTGCTTTTAGTTAAACAATTTGCAATTCAAATCAGATAATATCTACTGTTGTTTTTCAGCTAGCTATTACTGACACGTTTTTTAAAAAAAAATAAGTAGATAATACCCCAGAGGGAACTTAGTAATCTTTTTGAACTTAATACTTCAATCTGAGGAAATAATAACGTGATGCAAGACGGACTTACAGTCGTATTTATAAAAAATACTTCCGAACACCAGCTTTCAGTACACGAACTCAATTGGATCGGATTATCTACATTATGTCCATCGATACATCGGGTGTATACGGATCCTATCAACATCTTAGAAGCCCAAGCCAACCTCACTTGCAAGTGCACCTGCCGATCAACGGACGAAGCTCTGGCGAACATGGAAGTGCCCGTTAAATGGCAAAAGGCGAGCCTATTATGTGGGACCAACTATATATTTGGTGAAATGAGGACGTATAACTTCGGGAAAGCAGGCGTGATTGAATTTATGCATGTATCGATGCATATCCATGGAGACAAATAA
This sequence comes from Musotima nitidalis, assembly GCA_949126915.1. Classification (NCBI taxonomy): domain Eukaryota; kingdom Metazoa; phylum Arthropoda; class Insecta; order Lepidoptera; family Crambidae; genus Musotima; species Musotima nitidalis. The sequence continues at coordinate 1,117,807 of OX421423.1, read as the reverse complement.
TGTTTATAAACTTGCATGTGTTTAATGGCAATATTTCTTTGAAAAAAAGACACATAAAAGATGGTTTCTAGCTTTGATCTATAACATTGACATATTATTATCCAGTTCTTGAAGAAACTGAATTCATCAACATCAACTGAAACGTCATCTTAATTCTTTTTTTTAGTTTTTTTCACCGGTTGACTCTTATGGATAAAACTAACGTAACGACTCAGCACAACAAAAGGAACCTCATACAAGACTTATACAATAAACCGACATTACTTTTCACCATATTACCTTTCCAAATCAACCTGAAATTTCCTTTCAATACTCTGAAGCAGATCATTGCAGAGTTTCTGGGTCAGTTCAGACTCGATCACCCAATCCACTTGTTCTTTTCCCGTGTCTTCTGAACACGAAATCTTAAAACAAATATGCAATTATAAACCAAAATTTTCTATAATAGACAAACTGATATAAAAAATATTATTTTGTTAACAAAACTGGACTCACCAAGTATACAGAAAATAGTAGATATATAAAATGCTGACATCTGACATCCCTCATAATTCCTTAGCAAATGAGAATTGGTAAAAATAACAGTTTCCAAAATAACTTCAACGATACGGAGTGCCGTCGCGTTTACGATCGAAAGCAAAGCAGTAAAAATTGGTTTTACTGCCGTCAAGGAATCGAGCCACATTTTCATGTGATATTTATAATAACGTTCTTAGCGCCACATACGAAAACATTGGAAACCACTTTGAAGTTTATGTATCTTTAATAACATTAGTACATTCATTCAAAAGCAAATAAACATTTGTAAACTTTGTCATTAAAGTTATGATATTACAAGGATTGAAAGAATTAATGAAATTCGTAATATTGTTAAAGCGTTCGCGGCTTTTCCATTATGTCGTTACGTGGTCCGAAACGATGAGTAGAGTTAAGCAAGGTTTACAAAAGTGAATCCTTTGATGGGTGATCGCTTGTGCAGCATGATTTTATTTATTTATCATGTCAAGTTATGTTCCGTCTGACCTTGTTATGAAAAACTGGATTGAGGCGTTAATGGGCTGGGATTTAGGGTTTCTGAATAAACATATTTCATGAAATTGTATATTCATAATCAAGTTTTAGGCGTATCATAATTTATATAAATTATATCATAATTTTATTAGTCTTAATGACTAGATTCTGTCTGATGTTTAGCAGAAGTTGCAACAGTAAATTCCACTAAAACAATGTGATATCATTCACAACTTGAAATTCTTCTGCAAATGCTAATATTTATACGAAAGACATCTTACTAATTTAGTCTTCTTCCAATATGGTCGGTGTCTCACGTTTCTTTGCATGACATCTGCACACTGTTTTTATATCAGTTTCATTCCATTTATGCTTCATTTGGCAATTCCCTATAAAAGTTTCACTTTTCTGCGTTTCATCATTCCTTAAATCAGGTTCTCGTAAAATTTCAATTTCTTCTTCATGTTTGTTTACCGGTTCAGATTTAATTTTGATATCTTCTCGTGGAACAGCATCTCTTTGAGGAGTTATATCTATTCTTTCAATTTGATGTTTGTTATTTATTGTTTCTTGTAATTTCTCATTATTATTGTTGTTTTTCATGTCAGTGGCGCCTATTTCAATTTCATCCTAGAGAAAAAAGTAAATGTATTTTGGGAAACTATGATTACCTTGTTCGTATTTAATATAAGTCATAATATAATATGTATGTGACTTACATAAACGTTGCAAAAACCAACGCTGTAGTAATCATGTGTGTCGTATTTTGATAAAGTAGTGTAAACCTGTGACATAAATATTTTTATATATCACAATTAATCGTACTACAATGATAAACTTGTACATAGTAATAAGAATTATAGTATTGCTAGAACTAATATATTCTGCCTTTTTATTTTCACAAATTTTACAATAGATTACAGCACAACGCATTTCATCAGAATTTCACTTTAATTTTGCTATTCATAATCGCTTCAGATAAGCGACCAGGTAGTATTTTTAAGTTAATAACAACTTAAGTCAATAAAATCCTTATGGATAGAAATAGTCATATTTACATATTATATTTTTTGTTTTTTAATTTTTTGTTGCATGTAAGTGAATCAAAGCTTCGTGATTTCAGTGTAATCATATGTCGATTGTTTTTTTAATATTTATATTTATTTTTGGTGTTTTCAAGTACTATGTAATAGTTTATGGAAAAAAAAGGTCTAGAACTAAAAAAAATGAATATAATTATGTTAGTTTAACGATTATGAACATTTTTGAATTATTTATAACATTATTTTCTTACCAATGGAATGCCGCAGAATAAGTTTATAATTTACTCACCATTAATTTTGCCTGATGCAGAACATTGCCGACAGTTTTAGAAATCTCTTGTACGGCACGACTTATCTTGCCTGGCAGGCTGAAACACAAATTATGCATATTTAATCACTTATTTTGCTATTTTCTTTATATATTTATTTTCTATTGTGTATTCAGTGATACTTTGGGTATTAATATTGTTTGTTTTGTGTCGTTGTGTTATTAGGTTAATAAATATTTTGCTATTATATTTACTTACTTTTCAGGGTAATTGCAGGTAGGCCTTGAATTCTCATGATTGTCATTAGTAGTATCAGTTTTGATAGCATGACAGTCTAACGGATCACCCAGTGGTAAGGACTGAAATCCACAATAAATTATGAAACAAATCGTATAATAACTTTTATGATAGAGTAATGTTTAACCATTATCATATCACCATATTATCATATGTGTTATGTTATCATTATTCTCTGAATTTTAATAACAACTTAATAAATTTTCTTAAAAATCTTTACACTAATAGCAAACATTACTGTTTTAAATACATTACTAGTGAGACATACCAGAATGAACAGAGATATAACGATGAACAAAAAAACTTGCGTCAGACACAATACTGGGCACCAACATTGGACTGAAATGTGATAAAAAAATATATTAATAAATAAATACTATACGGAAAAATGGGTTGTGAGTATTGTAACATTCAGAAACTTGTAGATCCACGTCTATATTAGAATCGTCTTTGAGGCTATCTTTTAATATGTTTAAGTTCCCTCTCAAATTGCAGGGCCCCTACGGGGTATCAGTTTTCATTGTATTACTTAGGTACCTACTTGTTTACTTGATGCAACAAAGATTTATGATTTAAATAGCTTACCTGTAGGCATTGTTGTATCTGTTCTCAAAACTTAACTTGAGCTGTATATATACAAATACTTAAATCATTATCATTATTCCAGACTATTTTGACCCATTTTGTTTGAAAAATAACTCTAAATGAATTTTGTTTTTTTCTAACATTACATGTTTTTGAATGCTTTATTTAAAATGTAATTTATTTTAACATTTTGTTCGCAAAAGAGTGTATTTTTTATGTCACAATTGACATTATTTTGATAAGACATAAGTCACTAAAACAGATAATGAAATACAGAAAAAATCAAGATAAGCTAATTTTTATAGCCTATAGGATGTATTAAACATTCAGGCATGATACTTCGAATTTCATACATAAAGACAGTATTCATATGAGGTTAAGGTACCCATAAAAGTTGTAATGCGTCTGTTGAAAAAAGGCTTTTCTAAAAAGTATTATATTGTTTACGAATGGAAAATAATATGCTTGAACCATGACTATCCACGCCACGCCATAAAAATGAATGTACAAACTAATGACTATTATTATAATCAATTATTGTACAAAACTATAATGTAAATAATTATGATGGTACCCGTATTAGTTCGTAGGTTTACCAATAGAAGACGTTTTTAGTTCGTAGGTTTACCAATAGATGACGTTTTTAGTTCGTAGGTTTACCAATAGATGACGTTTTCAGATCGCGCTAATGAGTATCGGTTTTTGGATCCATATAGGTCATATTACAGTATGTTCATAGTCGATATCATATAACTGTAAGAACTGGAAGTCACAGACAGGCAATTTTTGGAATACATACCATCACACCTGTTTCCCCGAAGGGGTAGACAGAGACATATTACACGCCCACATTTCGCCAATTATTATGTCGGTCCCAGGGTGGCAAGCCTTTTGCCGCTTACCGGGAACTTTAACGTTCGCCAGAGCCTCGTCCGTTGATTGGCAGGTGCACCACTTGCAGGTGAGGTTGGCTTGGGCTTCTAAGATATTGGTATAATCCTATCCAATATTTTGAATCCTTTATGAAATATATATAAACAATAAAGTACCTACTGTTTAATATTTTATTGTACAATATTTACAGAACTTCATAACAATGTAGGCAAATATTTATTTAAAATCGGAAAAAACATAGCTCGTGTTATTTAGTGGACTTGGCTTTTGCTCTTGGACATTCTTTCAGGCAAGTACGTTTCTTTTCAACACATTTGGAGCAGTAGCCTTTTAGGACTGCAGATTCTTCTGAAGACTCGTTAATAATTGTATCCTCATTTTCCTTCGGCTTTTCCGAAATAACTTTATATAAAGGTTGGTGATCATTTATCTTTAGTCCACTATCTTTAGATTCTTCTTTACTTCTTATTCTAGCTTCAATACTTGGAGGCAATTCTAATGCTTCATTGCTTTTTGGTCTTGTAGGAGCTTCAGCTTTTTTTCCTTTATTTGGGAGATTTGCTTTACTTAACTCAGGTTTGTCTTGTACAGAAGTTGATGTACCTGTTGGTGGATTATCGTTGACTCTTTGTACGCTGTCCTTACTCTTACTTTTTTCTTCGGCTTTCGTAGAATGTTCAGAAGTAGCTCTAGATGCAATTTTCGCAGTTTGTTTTAGCTTTGATCCATTTGTTTGTTCGTTTTTATGTATGTCCAAACTGATTTCTTTAGATGTCTGCTTCTGTATCTACAAATTAACAGATAAATTATTAGTGACATAATAAAAGTTATATTCAATATGGTTGTGTTTTTAATAAATAATTACTTCTATTACATTTTCCTTAGTTTCCTGTGATTTAGACGACTTTTCATCATCGATTCTTAATTCTTTTTTTACTTGAGACGATGTTTTTAGGTTGTCCTCTTCGATTTTTAGTTCTTTATTCAACTGTATAAATTTTGGTTTGATCTCATTATGTGGTCCATGTTTTGAGCAGCACTCCAGGTGGGGCTGACTTCTGGTTTCAAAAAGCTGCAAAATAATCTGGTTAATTGACAATCATATTATGACTATAAAGTAAAAATGTATGTATCTTAAATTAAAAGGAAGGATTTTATTGTTTTTTTATATGAAAGGTGTACCATCGGCTTAGACCTGCTTGCAACGTGTTACATGCAACTAATTATTAATTTCTTAATTATTAACGCGAAATATATTCTATCTAAATTATAATATGGAATAACAATTGTGCATAGGGATCCTACCATTTTTTTTTGTTTTACGTCGGTAACAAAATGCATTTACACACTGCCTTTCAGCCAAAGGGGGACCGAAAGGGGGGTGTGGGACTCACCACCGGCAGACACGACTGCCAGCAGTAATACCCACTAAAAGTCTTCCGACGACGCCCGCCGCTTGTTGAGAAAGAGGCGGGAGCGAGTACCTGGGTTGCACCCCACCTGCGGCCAACGTCCCCCGGACCAAAACCGGGAGGACCTCCTCAGAAAGGCGCAGTGGACGCGCGCCTCCTACCTCCCCGTGCGACCATTGCGTGTGTGGCCGACTTCCTGGAGGGTCCATGGTGAGACAGCAGGGGCCCCCTGCCCCCACTGCCTAGACCCTCCTGGCGCTGCTAAGCGGGCCCTCCTGGCCCGCCTGCTTCGCCCTCCACAGGTCCCTCTTAGTTTCTCCCCCGGTAGTCAGTACTACGGGCACCCAGAGTCGTCGGTCTCTTGGTATTACCTTTTCCCGGCCTCCGGGAGGTACTCAGCCCCCCACCACGCCAAGATGGAGACCTGTTCGGGGGGATAGGGATCCTACCATTTTTTTTTTTTTACGTCGGTAACAAAATGCATTTACGCACTGCCTTCCGGCCAAAGGGGGACCGAAAGGGGGTGTGGGACTCACCACCGGCAGACACGACCGCCAGCAGCAATACCCACTAAAAATCTTCCGACGACGCCCGCCGCTTGTTGAGAAAGAGGCGGGGGCCAGTACCTGGGTTGCAGCTTCTGACACCCCGCCTGCGGCCAACGTCCCCCGGACCAAAACCGGGAGGACCTCCTCAGAGAGGCGCAGTGGACGCGCCCCTCCTATCTCCCCCTGCGACCATAGCGTGTGTGGCCGACTTCCCGGAGGGTCCATGGTTAGACAGTAGGGGCCCCCTGCCCCCGCTGCCTAGACCCTCCTGGCGCTGCTGAGCGGGCCCTCCTGGCCTACCCGCAGCGCCCTCCATAGGTCCCTCTTAGTTTCCCCCCCGGTAGTCAGTACTAAGGGCACCCAGAGTCGTCGGTCTCTGGGTGTTACCTTTTACCTAGCGCCTCCTGCGCCCTACCGGGAGGTACTCAGCCCCCCACCACGCCAAGATGGAGACCTGTTCGGGGGGATAGGGATCCTACCAAGACCTAAGGAGCCCAAGCCAACCTCATCTGCAAGTGGTGCACCTGCCGGTTAACGGACGAGGTTCTGGCGAACATAACAGTGCCCGATAAGCAGCAAGGCTAGGCTCGCCACCTATTACGTGGGCGAAGTGTGGGCGTATAATATGCCTCTGCCTGCCCCTTCGGGGAAACAGGCGTGAATGAATATACGTATGTATGGAATAATAATTCACAAAGAACCTTGTTAAATAATACTAGCTTCTAGCTTTTGCAGGGCGCATTTATTTGTAATAAAACATATTTTAAAATCAAACTAGATCATTACTGCAGAGCAAAGCCACACTTACATTCAAGAAGATTTGAGTACACAAACATCTTATGATAATTATGTAAACAAGCAGAGAAAATAATTATTCAAATTTTATTAGTCCAAGTTTTATCTAACTCTGACCATTTGTTATTGCGTGATTTAAGAGCAAACATACAAATTATTACACTTATAATATTACAGAGATGATAAAATTACCTGAGCACCTAATCGTCGACACGTCCGATATTCAATTGCTCCCATTAAATAGTGGTAACTGTATAACAACTGCAACAATTGATGCATGTTCAATCTCACTAAAATTTATATGAATTTTTTGTACTGTGATATTTTATGTCTTATGCGAATTCTTCAACTCACCATATGGATAAAGTATTGAACACAATCTATAGTGCACTCCAATGGTAATGTATACATATTTGGGGGAGGTCGGCATGTACTGGAAATGACGAAAATACAGTTACATAAACACATTTCTTTTTTCTTCTCATATGTTTATATTTTGCCTTTACAATGCTATATAAAGCTATGAGACGAACATTTCTTTTTTACCAAAGGACTGTTGCAACTCAAGTAATAACTTGTAATTAAGGGCGTTGAAAGCGCTAGTAGCTCCACGGTGCTCGGTGGTCGGAAACGATCACCGAAATAAAGCAGAGTTTACAGAGATCAGTCCTTGGATGGATGATCGTTTGTGTGGCATTTGATATCGAGCGCTTCCGTGCTTCGGAAGGCTCATTAAGTCGTTGGTCCCGGTTATCACTAAATGTGATAGTCGTTAAGCCATGTTAGAGGCCTAATTGGCGGCTTAAAATATTCTAACAGCAGGACGCCATACACCTGCCTCCGCCAATCCGCACTGAGTCAGCGTGGTGGAGTATGACCCAATACCCTCGCACCTTGGTATGTGAGAGGAGGCTCGTGCTCAGTAGTGGGACGTAAATGGGCTGAGATGCAGGGCGTGCAAAGAGATTTTGAGTATGTGTAGCGCTAGTAGCTTCATGAGACTAAAAAGAGACTATGGGTATGCAATGTTTTTTTACATATACAGTGTGCACGCCACTACTTGTAAAAAATTAATTTTAGTATTCGAAGAGACATGTCAAATTACAAACAGTTAAATGATACATACAGTAAAACTAATCTTTCCAATTTCAAATCACAAAAACGACTCCCTTCAATAAAATGCCGGGGTGAAGAGCATTTTCCTGAAACCTATACCTATAAAAGCTTTTGCTTTTGCTTAAAACCCAGAGAACACACGACTACCAAGAATAAATGTTAGAATAGACAGAACAATTGGCACACCTAAGAAAGTCTTCGATATGATTGCAAGGGCAGGCGTCACACATGCAGGAGCTGGGCCCTGGTTGGTTATTTCGGCAGGTTCCCTCTCTTTCTGGAGTCTGCCCTCGTGGCGAGCAACTCAGCCCACTGAAGCCACTGCCGTTGGCGCTTTGCCTGCATGAAAACCCGCATCCTCCTGACCAAATCTGGCGGATGATTGAGGCTGTCTCGGCAAATTGGTTCTGGGTTGTTGCCTGTTCCATCAATACAGAGTTAGCTTCGAAAAACTTTATAGTCATCTCAGACCAAGACTTTTTAGTAAAATTTACATCAAAAGGATTTAAATTATACTCTAAAGAAAACTAAAGTTTAAACTAACTAAAAAGTAAGTAAAAGTAAGTTTTTAGCTTTAGTTTTCTGGTCTGAATCCGCCGCATTGGCGGAGACGAGATGTGGTGTTCTGCTGTTAGTTAATTTTTGAGAAATTTGATCGAAAATACTATTTTATAGAATTTGTAATGAAACTATACAAGTAAATTGAATCATAATTCTTAAGCAAACAATGACATTGACAAAATGAGTTACTATGCTGTCTTACAAGTATTCGCACTAGAGTCCGCGTGTCGGATAATGACCTGAATCCCACTAACCTTGGTTCATGAGAAAAGGCCCTTAAAAAAATGCTACACAAACGGTCACCCATCCAAGTATTGCCCTATTTATTTTATATTTCCTACTCAGTTGTATGTTTGTCTTTCAATCACGCAACAACGGCTTGAGGATTACCTACATTCATAATATAATCAGTACGTTGCCCATAATCACCACGCTGGGCAGGCGGGTTGGTGATCGCAGTTCAAGCCAGTACGCAGAATGACGCTGCTGCCCATTATCCGGTAGGATTTCTCTTCGTCGACTTTTACGACTCCCCGTGAGATGAGACGGGGTGGCCCTATTCCCTACCTTGGTCCTTTCACAACTTATATTATGCTGGTGTAGCCCTGATATTACAAGCGTCAATTGTATGCTGGTGTTGCCCCTGCAAGTGTCAATTGGCTACGGTTACCTCTTGCCACCATGTGGTTTAAAAAAACTGCGCAGTGCCAGTCAGGACTTCTAAGGCTAGCCTATAACTTTTCACCAGGTAAGCTCGCATCCCCCTTATAACTCATTAAAATAAAAGAACTTACATATGAATAGAGAATTAAAACTGTTATGATGAACATAAAAAACAGGTCGATATACATCTGTGTCGAACTCTTAGTTCCTGCAAGAAGAGTACACAAAAATGAATATTCTCTTTCACGGCAATTACAATCCAGTAGTTTTTAACCATAGTATGGGATGTGCATAGTATAGAACTAATAAATAAATAAGTAATAAATAAATATTTCTGACACTTACACCAATTATGTAGTTCCAAGATAGGTATCATTAAGAACTTGTGTTATGGATACTAAGTAACGGATTAACATACATAAATACTTTTTTTATACATAACATACATTAGAAAACACCCAGACCACAACAAATATCCATATTTATACAGACAAAGATTTGTCTTGTGTGGGAATCGAACCCACGACCTCTGGAGTGGAGTGAGGTTATACTCGCCACCACGTCATATCGGTCGTCAGAGCTAATAGCGCTGAATCATCCATTGAAGTTCTATAATATATCCGAGAAAGATTTATAATATTTTGTTTAGTATTTACTATGAAAGTCCCGGTTATACCCTAGATTTAAGCTTAGGACCTGGGTCTTAAGAACCTGGGGTCTGCTCACTTGTCTAACCAGATATGGCTCAGGTATTTAACTGTTGCGGAGATCAGACAGCAGCAGACAAGAAAGGAAACATCATTTCATTATTAAACCTGATTTTTCACGAGATCCTCAGTAATCATTTATGACAGTACATTCTTTCACTATTCTTCTTTGTATGAAAAAAATTATTAAAAAGCTTGCTGACAGCAGCTACAACATAATAAACTAAACATTAATAAATAATTTGATCTTACACTGGTTCCCACATCGCATTGAATTCATAAATACAAAATTTGGTAAATGTTTTCTGTTTTTAATAATCATCATCATTTTAAAATATGAGTAATTCGTGTGATATTGTGAAAATTTATATAAAAATACTAAACAACATGACAGAAGATTTATAATGTCGGATTATGACAAGCTTACTTTTAAGGCAAACGTCAAGAAAAATCGCGACAAAAGTAATTTTTAAGTTTACTGAATTTTTATATTTTTTGTTCAAAATATATTAACATTATAACTTATGTTATAAGCCACTCACTTAAACCACTATGGTTTTCTTGTGAGTGGGAGTTCACAGTTTATATAAGAAGTAAGATTAATTTACAATTTTTGATACATATATATAAATAAATGGATAGCTTTACAATATATAAGCTGTACAATTTTTGATATAATGAATGATAAAAGGGACGATAGGTTTACTGGTGCAAACTGATACTACTTTTAGGAATTGTGCCAAAGGCGAATAAACGATTTTCCATTCGATCTCATTCTCATCTCACGATCGCCGAAGTACAGCAGAGTTTACAGAGGTCAGTCCTTGGATGGGTGACCGTTTGTGTGGCATTTGATATCGAGCGCTTCCGTGCTTCGGAAGGCACGTTAAGCCGTTGGTCCCGGTTATCACTAAATGTGGTAGTCGTTAAGCAATATTAGAGGCCTAATGGGCGGCTTGAAAAATTCTAACAGCAGGACGCCACACACCTGCCTTCGCCAATCCGCACTGGGTCAGCGTGGTGGAGTATGACCCAATACCCTCACACCTTGATATGTGAGAGGAGGCTCGTGCTCAGTAGTGGGACGTTAATGGGCTGTGATGATGATGATTCGATATCATTTAAGTATATTTCTGAATATTTTCCCTCTTTTTCTGTAAACCAGATACCGAAGGCCTGAGTAGTGGGTGCGAAGCGAGTGGCGTTCGGGAAGAGATCGCTAGAGACTACGCTGCCCTACAAACTCGTTTGGGAAGAGAGTTCTCCGATAGACGCGGCAAACTTTATGCGGGTAAGCTTGTTAACATTCAAATCAAATCAAATCATATCATTTATTTGCATAACATGGGTACATTACAATTTGAAGATGTTATAAAAATACATTTTTTCGCCATATTTAACCTTTCTAGGTGTGCAAAAACAGTACAAATTAGCCAAAATAAGTACAATTTATGTCACATTGAAGAATATGTAAATTTTAACATTATTTTCGAATAAATTAATACATAATAATTAATTAATTTTATCATAAAGAAATTCATTTATAGAGAATGACATTGTAAGTCTTTGTCTTACAAGTATTCGCACTAGAGTTTGCGTGAATGAACCTGAATCCCACTCATCTTGGTTCATGAGAATAGGCCCGAGTAGGCATAGAGATAGAGAGTAGGCTCATACTGGGCTTAGATGATGAATGATATACTGGCGGTATAACAAAGTTGCCATAGCAATCACACGGGGACTGCCGAGGGACATGTAAAAATAGAATACTCTAGAAACCGGTTGCCTGGCGGGTTATACTTATGCTTTCTATTTATAAAGGTATCATTTATTTTTAATATTTTTATATTCGTTTAATACTTTATTATCAATGCCTCCCACGGCAGCACGAGACTCTCATGAACCCAGGTAAAGCCAACACGCCGACCCAGTGCTGGCTTTTTATATTTGTGGAGATTTTGTGGAGCAACTTTATACGGGTAAGCTTGTTAACATTGCAAGTAAATTATGAACCAACAGATTAAACAACCAGTACAATAGTCTGATTGGAAACAATAGTATTAATACAATGTAAAACAATGAACTTAAAGATTTTCTTGACCACCTAACTCAAAACTCAATTAAGTATTCAAAACTAGGAATTTTTGGCTGTACTTAATCCTTACTTAATATTATAAATGCGAAAGTAACTCTGTCTGTCTGTCTGTTACTCTTTCACGCCAAAACTACTGAACGGATTTAAATGAAATTTGGTATACAGATAGTCTAGACCCTGAGAAAGGATATAGGCTAGAAGGGGGTTGTAAATGCTACTTAAAGATACTATTCCACGCGGACGAAGTCGCGGGTAACAGCTAGTTATTTATAATTATGGGTGTCACTCATATCTAGAAACACAACTTAACTAAGGCGTAGGCTTGCTACGAGTTTAAATAAAAATATAGGTAGACAACAACTCGCGCAGTGATAATATGAGTTTATGACAATACATCAAAATATGTCAAATTCATAAAATGCTCGTAGTGCCGCGTCCCTAGATGGTCGGAAGCGATCACCGAAGTAAAGCAGAGTTCACAGACACGTTAAGTCTTTAGTCTCGGTTATAAGGGTGGATTAAGACCTTGGTTTATGAGATGAGGCACGCTGAATTCATAACGATACATATAAATGTATGTAAATATCCTCTTACAATCACACCAATTATTTAGTTCCAAGATAGGTACCATTAAGTAATAACACAAGTTTGATGGCTACTAAAGAACGTATAAACATATTTAAATACATTATTTTTTGTAAAAACATACCTAATATACATAGGAAACACCCAGATCAGAACAAATATTCATATTCATGCACACAAAAAGTTGTCCTGTGTGGGAATCGAACCCACGACCTCAGGAGCGGAGTGCAGGTATACTGACCTCCACGCCATATCGATCGTCAATGATGATATGATTGTTAACAGCATCAAGGCCAGTAGCAACAGAAGAACAGCTATCATCGGACTTCCTGAAGAAGCTGGAAGAATGGCAGAGAATGAAGGGAGCACGCCAGCCGCCGCCGGTACCCGCGAGGCAGGACCTGAGCGAAGACTTCCTCAAGAAATGGGGTAAGTAATGTAAAGGGTGTCTCAGTAAAAGTGCACCTTTTCATTTTAAAATAAAAAAATTGGTTGCCTGTAAAGTCGGTATACGGGCGAAAGTTTTACGTGACAACGACTTTGAGTGGTAAAATAATTTTAATGTGAATATTCATTCGTATAGTAGGAAGAAGGATGAAATAATAGTAACAATTTAAAACATTTATTTATACAAAGAATTATATTTAAAACGCATCTCGCTCTGTCTCTCTCGCTCTTAGGCGGGCTAACCATGCCCGAGTGGAAGGGACGCGTGCCTCTCACTCGCTCTCATTGTGAGGGCATAACGTGAGCGGAGCGTAACGCAGTTTCTTGAAGTGTCACCCGGCAAACCAATTTATAAGACGTTGTCACGTCAACAAATATTTTATGACAGAGTTGTGTTATTTGTATTGTATTATAAAGAAGACATGTTTCGATTAATCACACGAAATTCTGATGCCAACTGGCCACCAAGATCGTGTGACTTAACGCCGTGCGATTTTTTCTTCGGGATTTTGTGAAATCATAGGTACCTATATGCAAATAAACTCGAAACAATTCCTGAGCTCAAATCGGAAATCCAACGCGTCATCGGTGAGATACAGCTACATCTCTGTGCAAGAGTCATTGAAAATTTAATGAAAATAGTAATGGCCTGTCATCGGATCCGTGGGGGTCATTCGACGGATATTTTATTCCATACTTTCTTACCGTTAGCCTTTTAAACTACACGTACTGGTCTTAGAAACCACCCTCGTACTGTGCAGACTACCAGCACTCGAACCAAGAAAATTTGTTAGTGCTTCATCTACTTCCTATCCTATCAGCCTCTTTAGGTATAGGAATTCTCTGCCGGCGCATGTTACCCAGCTTCTATAGTCCCAGGTCTTTTAAGCGGGCGTGAAACGGTATTAATTTTCAACGTTTAAGTCCAGAAATGACATAGTTCCAATAAAATTCATATAATAATGGAAACCACATTAGCAATTTCGGAAACAAATGATTGACATGATTAGTTTCTTCCGCCACACCATAACCGTATATAAATCTTATATTTTTGAAAGATTCAGTAGTTTTTGATATTTTGTGAATAGTCATTGAATGTATAAATAAGACCATCTTAGCAAATTTGTGAGATCAATATATTTTATTACATTCTAGATGAATGGAAGCGTATGAAAGAAACGAACTCAGTGCCAGCATGGGAAGAAGAAGCAAAGCCAGATGAGGTCCTCGTGCAGACCTCCGCAGGCCTTTACAAGTTTCAAGGTAAAGTCTTAAAAATCCTTGCTAATGTAGCCAAGACCTGAGACAAACTTGAGATTAGCGCTATTCTGGTTTGCAGGTATCTCGCGCTCTTTCACGCGGAAACTGCACGAGTGGGAGAAGTCTAGAGGAATCGCCCCAGAAGCCTCCACATCAGCGTTGCTTCGAGCTGCTAGGGCTAAGAGTAAAGCCTCAACTGCAGCCCTCACCCGGACGCAGTCGGACGGCAGTGTGGCGCCGTCCGTGTCCGGCTCCGGACGTCTGCACGCTTCGAGCCTCAGCGTCAACGATGCCGATGACTTCGACTCGGAGTATGAGAGAGAACACTGTGTACGTTTCTTATTGACCATATATTTGTACTTAAATGGGCTTAGATGACGATAATGTGGTGCATACTAGTTTTGGAATAAGTAAATTAGTTCACTTTAAACTGTGGAAAGTATCTCAGTTAATGTAGCGAAAGATTAACATTTATTGTCGATCAGTAGTCAGTTTTTAGCTCTGTTTCCATGCTAGAGTTTATGTATGTCTTTTTTTGTAGGTAGAAATGGACTTGAAGTATCTATGAGCGACAAAGCTTTTTGAATATTTAACCGACTAGTTCATTTTATAGTTGGAAGAAGGTGATGATTGCGACGGCGTCCGCGGGGCAGTTCTCGTGGAGGTAGAAGCCGAGGAAGTGTGCACGGCAGCACCGCTGATGGCAGTCACGCCGAGACACTCGCCGCAGACTCCAGTGTACACATATGGACGTGCTGAGCCACGCCTGTTGTGCGAGACCAATGCCACTGTCACCGGAACTGCAGTTCTTCAGCCAAACTCTACGGGTAAGCTGAATTAAGCCGTTTAATTGGGTTAAAGGGGAAGCTGAATTAAACGGCTATGGGAATCCTTGTCTTAGCAATGTCTCATTTGTCATATAAGTCGCCTTATCAGAGATTTTGTTCTAAATAGTAATACCTAAGTATATTTTACCTAAACCATATAACGAATTTTATAGACCTTCCGTGTTACATTACAAAACTGTGTAATTACCCTTTAGCTTATTGATTATTTTTGACATTGCTAACATTCTATGGGGTATTTGTGTTGAAATTCATCATAATGACTGTCCATAAAAAGTTTAGAAATATTTAATTCATCTTCTTGCCACATGAAACATCTTTTATTATAGTTTTTTGACAAACAGCACAATTTAACTTTATTTTAATACAGAAACACATCGGGCTAAAGTAAAAGAGAAGAGCGAACCGAAGACAAAAACCTCTCGTGACCAGGTAATCCAAAACATGCAATAAATAAAGACATACTAACTAATTTGTGGATATAAAGAGTCAGTTTCATATTTCAGGCAAAAGATTGTAGTCACAATGTCAAGAAAAATATTATTCGCCAACCGAGTATAGAAGAAGATGCAATGTTCATAAGGAAGACAATAGAAGAAATAGAAAGAGGAAGTTCTGCACGTTTGAAAGAAATGGCCGAGTCCGATGCTAATTGTTCTTCTGCAAGAAATGATTACGAAATGCCATCGACTAGTAAAGGGTTGGTGATAAAAAATACAATTAGTAACACTGTGAAAGAAGAAGATAGTATTGCTGAAGTTCAAGATGATAGCAAACGCAAAGACAATGATAAAAGTAACGGTAAGAAGAAGTCTAAATCTAGAGCCCGTCTGGAACGTGAACAATCAAAACCTTCTGAAAGTGATACAGAACAAGATGTGGATACGGTTACTGTTGAGATTCCTAGAAGGAGAAAGAGACCCAGAAAACCGACAGAAAGACCGAAGACTCCGCCAATTGCTCACTTTCATTCTGATTCCGAAAAAGAGGTGAGACACCTGCTTAATTTTTGTTTGAAATTTTTATTTCTCTATTTAGTAGACTGTCATCTGTATAGTCTATACAAATTTTTGTTTCAGGTCTTTGTTTTAAAGTTAAAAGCTCCTGAACCAGAAGTCATTGTAAAAACTACACGAAAAATATTCTCCCCAGTTGTAAGAAGTGGTGAAACAGTCCCAAGAGCAGTGATACCACTAGACGTGGAAGATTTAGCTGAAGTCACTCCTACTATGGACATGTCTAGTTATCGAGCTGAAAGTAAAAGGATCGAAACTAAGCCTAATAGAAGTAAGATAGATTCTGATTCACGAATGAAGGGTTCTGGTGACCTGCAAGAAGGTGATGAACAAAGAACTCGAACTAGACCTCCGTTGCCACTATCTCCTTCTTCACAAAGAAAACCCCAGTCAAAAGAAACAGCGCCTTCCATTCGGATAATGATACAGCGATACAACATGAAGATAAATGAAGAAGGTATTTTAATTTTTTTAATTTGAAACATATAAATTGACGTATATAAATATAAGTGCAATAACTGGTAGAGAATTTTGCATTAGATTATTCCTTGTATTATTTGTCTGCAGGTCACACTTCTGGAGCTAGTAGCGGAGCTTCTTCTCCAGCTTGGAGATCTCCAACAGCTGAACGACGGCGACCTCCTGACATGCCTGTTGGGCTGAACATAAGGTATAGCAAAATTTTGATGTATGTTGAGTCAGCAATCAATTCTTTACATTGAATAAAAAATATATTTCATATTTATCATGTGTTTGTTTTAGAAATAACCCATTCTTAGAAAGAGAGGTACAAAAGTCAGCAAGTGCATGTCAGCTATCAAGACGAGATCAAACTTCGGCAGAGAAACGACTGGAACCGATTTCAAAGTCATCCGCAGATGGTGTTTTGAAATCCCACAGTGCAAATGCTTTACATCCTGAACAGCCCAGGCCAGAAACTCCAGCTCCATTGCATCAGAATGTCCAAATTGAAGACAGCATGGAAACTATAAAGGGAACAAGTGCTAGTACAGACACTATAGTACCCGACATAACTAAAAACTTACCAGAATTTCAAATTATAGCTACGACAATTGCAAACCAATTCCCAGTCTTAAGACAATTATCAGATGTTATAATTCCTAGCACTGCAAAGTTAATTTCGGAAAATCCAAGAGCATTTGAAAGATCTGTCGATACAGTGAATTCAACCATTAGTTCCGCTGAAGCTGATGCTACAGCATTCACATTATCAGAGAGAGCTGCAAGAATACGAGAAGCTAGAGCAAGGTTCTTATCATCAGTAACTATGAGACGAGAAGGAACCAGTTCTACCAGCGATCTGAGGCCTGGTGACAGGTAAATTGCTGTTATAATTTTCCATTTTGATGGTAGAAAATAATGTAACCCTAACAATGTATATCTTGTTTTTCTGGTAGATCCAGTAGAATAAGCTGTGACAGCGATGTTACTGAATCCCACAGCTCACGCACTCAAGAGGCTGCCCTGGGAAGGAGTGCTTCAACAGGGATGGTAAACGTGGATCAAAATGCATGGCAGAGGGTTGCCGAAGGTATTTCGCGCTATAATACATTTTTTTTAACTTACTAGTTAAATTAATGTTTTTTCATATATTAGGTCGGGGAAAAAGTCTTTTCGCATAACGTAGGTATAAACTTATTATAAAAATTTTTTGACTGTACTATTTGTGTCTGGCTGGTTTTGGTAACATTAAAAAGGTTCCATTATAAAGAAAAGAAAAAAATAAAAAAAAGTTGTTTCCCGCTATTTTTCATTTGTTTTTCTCTCCGTAAAAATGAGTGAATCTAATGAAGAAATTCGATACATTTTAAAATTTTATTATAAAAAAGGCAAAAATGCAACTCAAGCAGTGAAAAAAATTTGTGATGTTTATGGACCTGATGCAGTGTCAGTAAGAGTAGCACAAATTTGGTTCAAACGTTTTCAGTCCGGAAATTTTGATGTTAAAGATGCACCTCGCTCTGGTCGCCCTGTTACGAATAAAATGGACGCCATTTTTGAAAGAGTGGAGCAAGATCGGCATATTAGTAGTTACGATGTAGCTGAAGAACTGGGAATTGACCACAAAACAGTTTTGACCCATTTGAAGACAGCTGGTTATACAAAAAAGCTCGATATTTGGGTGCCACACGAGCTCACTCAAAGAAACTTAATGAACCGTGTACTCATTTGCGATTCATTATTGAGACGTAATGAAACCGAGCCGTTTTTGAAGAGATTGATAACTGGCGATGAAAAGTGGATCACGTACGACAAGAACGTGCGAAAAAGGTCGTGGTCGAAAGTTGGCCAGGCTTCACAGACTGTGGCCAAACCTGGCCTAACACGAAATAAGGTGATGCTGTGTGTATGGTGGGATTGGAAGGGCATTGTTTATTATGAGCTTTTACCGCCCGGCAAAACCATCGATTCTGATCTTTACTGCCAGCAACTGATGAGATTAAAGGAAGCAGTCGAGAGAAAACGGCCGGAATTGATCAACAGGAAGGGTGTGGTCTTTCATCACGATAACGCTAGACCACACACATCTTTAGCCACTCAGCAAAAATTAAGAGAGTTCGACTGGGAGGTCCTAGTGCATCCACCATATAGCCCTGACCTTGCGCCTTCAGATTTTCACCTGTTTCGGTCTCTGCAGAATTCTTTAGGTTCTGTAAGGTTGACCTCAAGAGAGGACTGCCAAAACTATTTGTCCCGTTTTTTTGATCAGAAGTCCCAAAGTTTCTACAGTAACGGGATAATGTCTCTGCCCACAAAATGGCAGAAAGTTATTCAACAAAACGGTACATATATATTGTAAATAAATGTAAATAAACTTTTAAAAAAATGTCTTGACTTTTCATACAAAAATACGAAAAGACTTTTTCCCCAACCTATTACAATATTTAATATGATACAATACCGAACGGTTTTGTTTTTCATTAAATCAGCCAAAAATCGGATTAGACCGGTGAACACACCCTGGGCCCCAAGCTTAAGTTTAGGAAAACCAGGATAAAGCTAGGATATAATGAATGATGAATATCGAGTGATTCTTACCAAGTTTCTACCCCTACCGCTCCTAAACTGAAAACACCTTTAAGTATTACTTCATAACGCAACCTATTTAAAGAGATACGTATTTTTGAATTTGATATAGTTGTTGGTGGCCCGACTGTACTTTGAAAATTACCATATTTCTTCCACATTATTATTATTCCTCTTTAATCAAATTTCTAATAAAACCCTACTCTACCAACGTGCTAAATCTTACCAAGACCTTAGGAACTCAAGCCAACCTCAGCTGCAAGCGGTGCATCTGCCAATCAACAGACGAGGGTCTGGCAAACATAAAACCCGGTTAAGGCGATTAGCACACGGCACCGCGCACCGCCGCGGTTGGCGGTGAAGCGGATCTCATGTCGCATTGATCTCTATTAAATCCGTCGATGCCTAACACACGTACACCGCCTGATCGCGCGTTCGAGCGGTGCGGTGTACGTGTGTTAGGCATCGACGGATTTAATAGAGATCAATGCGACATGAGATCCGCTTCACCGCCAACCGCGGCGGTGCGCGGTGCCGTGTGCTAATCGCCTAAGCGACAATAGGTTCGGCGATGGGACCAAAACTATAATTAACGAATTGTGGACGTAAAATATGCCTTTGCTTACCCCTTCAGTGAAATAAGCGTTAATGTATGTGTATATTTTTATATATATTTCACTGGTAGCTCCGCGTTAGTCCCGGTAATCACTATCTGTGGTTGTGGTGTGTAAGCCAAGTTGAAGGCCTAGTTGGAGGTGAAAAACTCTTAACAGCAGGATGCTGCTTTCCCCAATCCGCACTAAGTCCGCGTGGTGGAGTATGACCCAATACCCTCTCACCAAAAATCGTGGGGTCCGTGCTCAGTATTGGGATAGTAAAGAGCTGAAATTTTAAAAGTTGTAATTTAGCTGATTATTTGGAGTGACTGTAAACTGACCTCCGCGATTTAAAGGATAAAGTTATTCTATGGTTAAACCAGCATTGACCAACGGATTATCGTGCGTTGATACGAGTAGCATTGAAAATGTATAGGCTCCACAGAATTTAATTGGAATAATTTTCGCCACTTAGCTATCGGCGCTTCTATCTCCTAAGAGGCTGACATAATGATGATGATGTATTATTGTTCAGGAGGCCGATCTGCCCGCCCGCGAGCTCGGTTCAGCCTGGCGCGCCTGGCAGCCAAGCTCCGCCGCAAGGACGACGGTGCCGTGTCCAGCCTCTGTCGCCAGAGCCTGCTCGTACAGCTTCGCAACAAGCACTGAATATATTATTTACACTACGCTGGCTTTTTATTGACCTTCCTTATTCGGCTGTACAAAACCAAAACCCAGCAAGAGACATATTTTTTAAGACACGTTTTCTAAAATAAATATTTCCACAATGATTACGAGTAGTACATACATACATACATTCACGCCTGTTTCCCCAAAGGGGTAGGCAGAGGCATATTATACGCCCACACTTCGCCAATAATATAGTTGGTCCCACGTAATAGGTGGCGAGCCTATTGCCGCTTACCGGGCACTGTTATGTTCGACAGAGCCTCGTCCTTTGATCGGCAGGTGCACCATTGCAGGTGAGGTTGGCTTGGGCTCCTTAGGTTTTGTTAGGATCCCTAAACACCCTAAACATCATATTACTTACGAGTAGTAATTTACAAAACGTGTTTTAAAAAAAAATCTTTTGCCAGGTTTTGGTTTTGGACAGCCGCATTGACTGCAGCAGTTTATCGGTCTTAGCGCCATGCTAAAACCCTTTTAGTTATAGATATTTATCTCTATTAATACCGGTACCATACCTAAAATTACTGACGCGTACCAATGCCGTGACTAATTAACCGTTTTACTTTCTATATAGTTAGCTTACATAGAAAGTAAAACGGTTTTTGAACATTTGGCATTGCGCTTGCGATGCTCGTGTTGTTTTTATAGGCTTCAAAGATCACGATCAAGATGTTTTAAGACTACAAAGACTGCCAGTCAGCTTTCATTGCCTTTCTTTAGGTTTCTATCAATGTAGACTTTTATTGTCGTTATGATTTCGTTATTTTGTTTATGAAGAAATGCGACTATCCGTGTACAATTCGACTATCGTACCGCTCTGGCACTGGACGCCAACAAACGTCTTTATTGACAGAGCTCTTATATATACTTTGAGCATGGGTGTAGCCAGCTATGGCCTCATGGTGGGGCAGCATTCTAAACTAATATGTAACTAACAAACTATACCCGCGGTCTAGGTTACACCCTATTCTACCCTACCCTACTACTGTTTCCGTATTAGGGGCTATCCATAAATTACGTCACACGTTGAGAGGGTGGGAGTGGGTTGACAAAGTGTGACATGGTGTGACAAGGGGAATGGGAGGGATTGCAAATATCGAGACGTCACATTTCAAAATCCAGTTCCTATTAAAAATTAAAGAACTGCTGTTTTAATGTTATTATTTATAATGTTAGTTTTAATTATTTCTTGCTGCATAATTGCAAAATATGTACATCACACTATGGAGGAAGGGAAGTCTCACTAGTGTGACCAGCTGTGACAAGGACGGAGGGGGGGTCAAAACTTAACGAAATTCGTGTGACGTAATTTATGAATGACCCCTTATTAGATTTTTTTTTTTTTTTAGGTTTGATTAGATAGCTTTTAGGTCAGAGCCAGGGTGGGACAACTGCCCACCCTGCCCCACCGTGGCTACGCCCATGCCTTTAACCCTTTTCTGGCAGTGTGTATTGTTATGCACATATGACGTTATTAAATTCTAGACACTAAACTAATAAATAAATTATGATTATTTTCATTTTATTAATTATAACTAATTATAAAAAAATATGTATATGTTGCTGGCAACACTAGTTTTACTTATTATTTTTGACTATCACATATTTTTTATTTTATTTTTCTGGCCTCATTTAGACCACATAGACCATGATTATCTAAAAAAAATATTAAATTCGGAATCAAAAAAAACCTGCCAAGTAAAGGATTAATTACAATGGGAAATAAAATAAAACAAATCAAAAATGCTTTTCAAATATAATATCATCCAATTATGAAACACATCACGTCGACCACATTCAATACGCTTGGTAACAATAGTTACGATATCAAAAGGGGGTGTTGGATCTAATTATAACTTTATTATCAAAAACGCTACAATTCAGTTATTATTAGTAATAATAAGACTCAAAAGTACACTTACAAACAACATTAATGGGTAATTTGGTTGAGGTAGTTCAATTATAATTAATAACATTTTAATGTGGGGACACATCAAATTCACTACTCTTGTTATTTTTTGTACATAATGTGTATTGTATTTAAATCAATTTTTTTTGCATATTTTTTCATTAAAGCACATTTATACAGAATTTAAACTATTTGCCTTGCTTCTACTTAGTTGCATGCTCTGCTATTGGTGGTGATCTAAATGATGGTTTTGCAGTAACGAATTACATATATTTAAACGAAGTTACAAAGAAAATAACAAAGAGCAGAAGGTACACTCCTGTTCCCTGAGATTGTTTATCGCAAAAGCGTGTTACGCTAAAATAAATATATAATATCCCACGTGGTTACACAAAAAAAGAAATTTGCAGAATAAAAGGATCAGTAGATTTTGTCTTATAGTATCAAATTGAGTCGTCCCCACCATTTTTTCCAACTCTTATAATAAATTTAGAAACTGGTACATTTTTACAAAAAAAGGGTAAACTAAAATATATAACTTAAATTAATTTCAAAACTTTTTGACGAAATATTGTATTTTGAAAATCATGTACACATAAAGCTATCTTCTTTTCCATAATTTGTTTTAAAACGGTTATGAATAAAAGTTATTTGTTTCCTATTCATTAAATATTAGATATAAAACGTCCCAGTTTCTTACAGCAACTTTAACATACAAATATTATTTTCCACGTGTTCGAGGGCCTGTGGCATGTACAAGTTAAACTTACATTTAAGTTGAGCCACCTTATTGGTCGTATATACTTATTAGTTTTACAACAACCTTAACTATGAGTGATTTATGTGCTTTGCAAACGGATTTTGTTTCAAGGGAATCTTAGTTAGTGTATTAAAATTTAATTAATTTGAATTGATAGATACATCTTTGTAATACAAGAAACAAACAACCCAGAACATCTTTAGTACAAATTAACCCAGAATGAGGTCTTAAATTTGAGTACTACTAATTAAAAGGATCATGGATATTTATGATATCTTTACCAGATATTTATCTCATTACCTTTAAGATGATTTTAAATCGAATACGATTTATATTGTAAAAAAAAAAAGAATAAAGTTGCTTGTATATGACTTTACAATTCTTGATTCTAGTTGGGTATTTTTCTTTACGGGTTCAACCGAACGTCAAAAGAGTAAAGACTCACTGTCAAAACAAATGTATAAGCCAACAACAGACCTCTTTTTACATAGTGCCATTAATTTAAAAAAGAAGAAGAAGAACAACAGACCTCTTTTTACTTTGCTATTCGGCTTTACAATCTAGCTGTGAAATTAAATCCAGGAAGCAGTTGGTCCCGCAAATCACATTTAAGACTATTTTGACTTATTATATGGACGATAATTATTAATTTATAAGTTATGAATACACTATTGTCAGTATTACATTATTGTAAAAAATTTAATTCTTTTTTGAGATAAGTTTTTGTTTTATATGTATTAAAGTTTTTAAGTTAGGTACATTTGACAGAATGTAGTATTATTATGTGCTCCAAAGTGCAGGCTTTACTTTTGTACCGGTGGTCATGTGTTACAACAGATTACTTTAAAATAGACTCTATTACTAAATACATACGACGTAAAATAACAGTGTTTCGCTTGTACTGTAAATTTTGAATTACTCACTGGCTTCGCATTAAAGTTAAAAGCCGTTTCAGCTTTTTCATAATTCTTGAAACACTTCTCAGTATGCAAAGCACATAGGCAACTAAGGACGCTTTGTGTGCACAGAGACCCACACATCAGCCATCAACATGTTATGCCAAAATCACTCTTGTTATTTATGTTCACACAAAAATATAGAATTTAAACGGTTACATCATTCTGTGACAGTAAGTGAAAAAAACAATTTGAATGCACAGAGTAATGAAAAATGTAGATTAAACGTCATACGGAACTGGACGCCAAAACGCTAAGTACATTTTAATAATAAACGCCAAATCGCAATTAAACGAAACTGAACCTTACACTTACTTACAAAAAAGTTGACATTAATTACAAAGTACCAAAATATATCCAAGAGAGGGCTTTACAGTTACATAATAAATAAATAAATGTATTTAACGACGTTGTGATTAAAAAATAAATATTTAACACAGTTATTATTAATATAATAAAAAAGAAAAATGCAATAAGCTAAATCACAAAAGTATTAAGAGCATCACAATTCTGTCAAGTTTTTTTATTTTAATTTGAAACAATTATTTTATAAAACAATTCCAACTAATTCATACATTTATATATGTCACCGTAAAATTGTAAATAACGTTAAATTATAATCTATCCCGCGATATTGTAATCTGTCGAAAAATTGTGATCCGTAACAAACTGCTCACAATTTAACGCATTATTTTTAGATAGATTATAATCTATCGAAGACAAACCGTCAGATTGTAAAATGGCATGCGACAGAACGCACCTCGCGCTCTGATTGGTTGAACTTCATGTTCCCCGCTCAGCCGCCCGTCGTCGCCATCTTCGGTTGTTATTAGTCAAATTCATTTGTTGTGAAATGTAAACAAACAGTGTTTTGGTGATTTAAAACAGATTTCGTGTTAATAATAATAACGCATTGTATTATAATAAGTTGTAGGGAGTGTTAACGGACCTGTGATAACCTAAAGAAGTGCAGTTAAATAATAAATAAGAGAGTGGTTGGCTGGTCTTGATGGCAAGACCAGCCAATCATGGACAGGCTTTAAACAGTTGACAATTTAACGCGCGACAGATTGTGATTTAACAGTTTGTCTTCGATAGATTATAATCTATCGAAAAATAATGCGTTAAATTGTGAGCAGTTTGTTTCGGATCACAATTTTTCGACAGATTACAATATCGCGGGATAGATTATAATTTAACGTTATTTACAATTTTACGGTGACATATATATAGAAAAATGGAAAATGATTGTTGAAATCTTTTTAATTTCATAAAAAAGTGGCTTATTATTTCTATAGATATCCCGTCGTAAGCTCATTGGTCGTATAACACATATTAAAATAATTGAAAAGAGCTTTTTTTAAATTCTATACCTATAACCACATAACTTGACAGAAGAATGGCACGTTGCCGCTCTGACAGCCCTTCTGCTCTCAACAGTTTTTTGTTAAATAAATGGTAAGTTATGGTAAGGATTCAAAGGTGCAATACTTAAATGGATCAACAATACTTCTTAAATTTCACAACAGCTTATCAATATGAGCTATAACATTAATATATATTCCTACAAATAAATCTCTATTCTATTGCTTTCAATTACAGTTTGTATTTAGGCTTACATTACAATTTACACGAAATAAAACAAAATAAATTAATAATAATATGTACAAAAAAAAGAAAAAGAAATCTGTTATGTAAGTGAGAAAAATCTATTGCAGCCATTTCATGGAATGTGTAGTTATAATATATAAGGCGTGTGTGGAATGTATTACCCGTTGTGTTGAATTATTAACTTACTTTTTTACTTATTCATTACAAAGTGGTAGTTATTTTTATGACAGAGCATTCGGCTAAAACGCGGTCTCAGTGAAAGAGAACACCTTGTAAGGTTCTATGTCTGATTTTCGGCCGACATATAGTAGCTGATCCCGTTTAAAGTATAATTGGATGACGTATGAGTGAGGAGCGTATGTGCAGTGCCAACACTTAAATAGCTCCATAATAAGCAAGCATATCATTTGACCGCAGGTGAACGTCTCGTTGGTCTCGTCAATCAGCGAAACATATTTTCAAACATTTATTGTTTTATTAATTTTATGGTTAATTTTCTGTGTAACATTAAGTTATTCAATACCTATTTACATACCTAAACTCACGCGCAATCACTTATATCAACAAAGTTTTATTTCAATGTGAAGTTAGAAATGAAAACATTCTAATTGTAAATGACGTCGTACAAAATTGTATGTATCACTTATTTATACATAAGCGAAATCATTTTTAAAACGAGATTATTTTTTTAGAAATTTTGTCTTCAATCGGGTCTTGTATCAAATTGATGTTTAATGTTTCGCTAACAATTACGTATTAAACATTAATGCGCAATGTATCATAAAATCAAGAGAGGCACATTATCAGGCTTAATATTTTTTTTAATTACAATTTTTCACTCGTAGGACGGAGAATCCATAATTTTGAATAAAAACCTCTTTGTTGTTGTTTGAAATGAGGTTAGTTTTGTTATTTGCTCTTTGATCGCATCAAAAAGAAAATTAAATGTAATGTAAAGTAACACTACAAATGTTACTTTTTTCATAGATTGTTACTTCATTATAATTCAGGCCTTCTTTTTTCCTCCTTGCCTCCTCTCACAAACCTAAGCAAGAGAGATTCAGATCATACTCGACTCTGCATAACCCAGTAGATTGGACGAGGCAATTGAGTAAAGTTATGCTTCTAACATTTTGTTAATGAAATTACCTTAATTCATAATCATTTAGTGCATTTTTTATACATACATACTATTTAGTGAACTACGTAGACATATATTCAAAAATATTTGAACATAATTTAAGTATTGCATAGTTTTAAGTCTACTATTCCTGAATGGGTTTGATGTCATTAACTTTTTTGTGCCTAAAACATAAATCTATTATAATGCGATCTAAGAGCATAAATTGACAAACAAGACCATTTTGAGCCACTGATATGATGGCTAAAATCGACCTTAATTTTGTTGTTTTTTTTGTCTAAACATATCGGTACCTGCAAAACAACCTAATGTTTAACCTTTATGAGGTTTTCATCGCCTACGAAGTTAAAATGAATTTTTACTTGCAACCGCACGCAGTACACGAAGAATTTTAAGCGTGCATTTGCTTGAGATTCTGACACTTGAGGTCTTACTGGCATTAAATATGTAATTATTTTTGCAATTGCCAAAAGTTTTCATTGCATGCCGACATAACATTATTAACTGTGAATATAGGCGAATTAAAAAAAGCTACGACCTTAGCGCTACGCTACAAACGAAAGAATTTCGATCAATTATGTTTCCATAAAAAAGAGGTATAAAAAAGAGTAGAGGTAGAGGAATACGATAATTGCATCTAAAAAGAGGCACAACAAAACTGATGCTATCTGGCCCATACTTTATAACACAATCAAGTCAAATTCGACACATGCGGCATATGAAATCATACACTCAAGTGCCAAGTTATCTAAAGCCCATTACACGGCGTAATTTAGATTAAGGTACGACCGCCTTGAACAATAAGTCGCGCATTAGTATCTACCTCTTCTGATTTATTATCATAGGTTTAAAGAAATACAAAGAGTTGTCGTTATTTTTTCATCAGATAGGTACAAGTTATAAATATAACTTATAATTACAAAATAGTAATTTTATTACAAAAGTTGTTAAACGTTTCTACGGGTAACAAAAGAACAATTATTTTTTTAACAGTAAGTTAACGTAATCTATGAAATAAATAGAGTTAATAATTATAAATTACAAGTAAAGAAATCATTGTACATAATTCAGGTTTAACTTATTGCGACGTTTCAGATTTGGTTTCACAGTTTCTACTAAAATTAGTAATGTATAAAATAGGTAGGTATACAATTTAACAATAATATGTCTCGACATTAGTGTGTGAACCATGTCACATTTGACATTATCTACTTCGTAATGGTTATGGTATTTTACTACATAAAATTCTTATTGAACAACTTTCACAATGTTCATGTTCGTTTTACAGTTCATTTTTAGCCCAAATTTATATTATTTTGTCACTAAATGTCTTAAAATATTCCACTTTAGGGTTCCACTGTCAATTTTTAATGGCATTATACCTATAAACACCACACACATAGTATGATATAGGTCCAAAGTATGTGGAACTTGTACTATGTTGGTAAATATACAGGTACTAAGGATTTATCATCATCCAGAACATGAATAATTAACAAGTTAATGCAAACGAGTGTTTGTTTGAGTCGAATAAAAGACGTTAGCAGCGGCCGTCTACTTCTACTGTGGTTTATTTCAGACACAAAATTTAAATGAAAATAGTTTTTTTTTATGAAAACCACAACAACAGAACGTCCAACCTTAGAAAAGGTTATTTTAAGTGTTGTGGAGCTTCGAAGTAATTTCTAATAATCCTGCCAAATCCTCTAGAGATTTGTACCTTCTACAAAAAAAAACTACTAACACTTGAGGACCTTACCAATACCAAAAGAAGTGTGTGATCCCTTAGTGAAGTTAACATAATATAAAATAACTGGAATATTCAAGTTGTTTGTTTTAATTGGTCCTCTTAACCGTTCAATTAATTTTTAGTTAGATCTGGCCATATCGAATAAGAGTTTTATGTAGTATTTGTATACTTTTTATAGAAATTAATTCATATTAATTATAACACAACCAAGAGTGAATGTAAACTGCCATTAGTATTTTAAATTTCCTATTTTCATACAGAAACAAGTATATTATTTGAAAAAAAAAGATTTAACATCTAAATTCTAATATAACTAACAAGCTACAAGTATTTGAACTTTTCTGTTATTAAAAGGTACATAATATAATATTTTACATATACATATAACGGGTTACCAGACATTTATAATTTTCCATTTCTATAACAATTAAAAAGGAAAAAAATTAAGAGCCCTCTTGCACATCAGACGAGAGAAATAAGGTTAAAACAAGTACGTTAATAATATTTGGTTGAAATTAATTCTAAAACCAATAAGTTTAGTCAGGACGCATCCATTAGCAACAAGTGATACGCGTTATATCCGACT
This sequence comes from Musotima nitidalis, assembly GCA_949126915.1. Classification (NCBI taxonomy): domain Eukaryota; kingdom Metazoa; phylum Arthropoda; class Insecta; order Lepidoptera; family Crambidae; genus Musotima; species Musotima nitidalis. Next base: position 1,088,611 of record OX421423.1, on the reverse strand, counting down.
ACAGACGCGACGGTGCCAGCTGGTGCAACATGGCGTTGTACTCAAGATGGCGCCGTGTTATAAACCCCGCGGAAAAAACAGGAAATAACAGTGGCAAAAAAAGGAATGATACTAACCTCACTCTTTACAGAAATTTATTTAAAATTGCTGTAGTATTATATTGTACAGGAATATTGTAAACATAAGTAATATTTTAGTCAAATAGTAAATGATATTCTGGCCACTACGTCCAACGTCTATGCGAATCAGTTGTTGCCCAGTGGACAAACGACAACAGCAAATTTCTCCCACGCTTTTTCAAAGAAACAAAATAACAGAACTTTTAAAGGAATATATAAATTTAAATAAAAGTAAATACCCGTGCGGCCAATGAAAGCAGGAATACGCGGAACCCTGTCAGATAAACCTAGCGTCAAAGTATAGTTCTAGATTTTTTTATATTCCTAAACACTACACCTAAATCTAACTAATGTAGTGTAATTGAAGTTCAGGTACATTTTCGGCGTATTTTTTTAATTATTTTTCATTGAATCTTATTAACTGAGTTGTATCATTTTTTGTTTATATAATTATAATATTTACAAAAACAGCTTTTCATGATTTAAAAAGTCAAAACGTTTTTAATTCGACTTATGAAAACACTGCTGCTTATTAAAACTTAATTATATAAATTGTACCTAGGTGCATTAATTATTAAAAATGAAATTCACATAGGCATGTTATATAAGATAGGTAGGTATATATATTTTTTAAACTTTTTGTGTAACCGCTTGGATAAAATAAATGGGGGTAGTATTAAAATATTTTTATAGTTTAAATATTCTTAAAATATTTTTTTTTATACTATGAATATCAGATTTAAAAAACGAGTTAACAGGTAGGTTTCATGTAGGCGAAAATGCTGCAAATTGAACCGTCTTTTGCTACAGTGGGATAAAAATAAAAATAAATGCATAACAATTTTTAGTGATATTAAAAAAAATTGTCTCTCATTAGAATTTTATAAAAAAGTATGGAAAGATTATTTGTAACATAAAAATAATCTGATATTCATACTAAAACACTGTAACTATTTGGAAATGCTAAGGTCCAGTAGGTACAGCCTAAGGTTCTAACACTAAATTAATAAATAGAAAAGTTCTAACTAACCAGTAAAATCGTCTTTAACAGGTAAAAGCTAAGACCGAAGATCGATGGGCGAAAGTAACATAAATAGAGAAAAATCGTATTTAGAATAACATCGAAATTTTCAACATCTAAAATAATCTTACAACGAGTGATGAGGTAGATATAATTGTGATATGGGTACAGAACAACGAACTACATAGGTAATTTTTTTTTAATAAAAAAAAACTAAAAAAACTTCTGTAATCTTTAAAAAAAGGGGGGAAAATACAATGTATTTTTTTAATAACGACTTTTTTAACCATTTAACAACTAAAACATACTATTTTTCACATCTTATTATATGTTTTCTTTATATTTATATCCGTATAAAAGTTCGTTGTTTTATTTTTTATATAATATTTTTTTATCTTTATTTTACTATTGCGTTAATTACTTTTATGCTATCTACTTTTTATCTTAGGTCTTAAGTATCTAAGCTATCAACTTTGTGTTAAATCGATTATTGTTTTAATTGTAAAAGTAATTCTAATAAATGATGGAGTGTGGAAGTAATTAAAACTATATCTATGTGTACAAAAGTGTACGTTGTGTAGCCATTAAATTAGAGTGACACTGCAGTTGAAGGAGGTTTTACGATTTAGGATAAATTTTACGGGAAATTCTAAAATGTATATCACCTCAGCGCACTTCAAAACTGAGAGAAAGGGTTACTGTAAATCTAAATAATTATTGTAAATGCACAATTAAATAATAAATGAAAATGTTTACTTTAAACTTCTCACTAATGGTCAGTTATGACACTGCAACTGAGTTTCAGGATTAAGTTTTACGACAGAATTTCCAACTTTACTGATAGGTACATTAATTTCATTTCATATGTTCTTGCAACTCAAGGAGTGCCTTTTAAAAGTTATTTAGACATGTTAATTACAACAAAAAGCCGAACACTGCTCTTCTTTAAGATATAATTCCTTTTACCTCTAGACTCCGTTTAATAAACTATAACAGGAATATATAAATAAAAACTGTGCGTTAATTATAATGTAAAAGGTAGGAAAATACGAACAATTGTGGTGATAATTAAATAGATTGGAATGTAAGTAGTGACTTGAAGGCAACATAGCGTCTGAGGCTTAACGAACTCAGTGAAGTACAAAAAAAAAACAAAAATAAATATATTATATTCATTTTTCTTCTCTCAACGTGAATAAATACTATTAGTGTAATAAATTGTGAACTTCTGTTATTATTTATGAGTGTTTGGATCTCATTTGGTCTATATTTTGTACGATAGTGTTCCACTAATTGTGTTATAACCTATATTGGTGTTTTACAGTGTGTGAACTATATGGAGGCACTGTCCGTAACGTAGATAAGTCTCTGTATAGAGAGTACTCTGTGTTCCGTCGAAACAGCTCGAGCCATTACTACATTATTGTCTTGACGCGCAATGTCAGGCCGTTTTCGCAACAACGCATTAATTTATTTACACGAGTGTACGCCAAAAAAGGCAATTACTTTAATCTATTTACAACAATCTATATATTAACATTACGCGAGTGTGCCGCGCAACTCCAGGAAGCGAACAACCTGCGCACGCGACTCATGCAGAAGCGAGAATAACTTCACGTGCCCAAAGAAAGTTATCGATCGACATGTAATTCTTAAATAAACCCGTACTTGTACTATTACAAAAGAAAAATCAGCCTTACGTTCTTTTTAAATAAAGTCTAATTAGGAACGAAACACGCCAAGCTACCCTCGCGAGAAGTCGCGCGCTGCCTCCCATGCCAATCTGCTCAATAACAACTAATAAAAGTGTACAAATCTCAATCCAGTCCTTACCGGAGCCTTTTATGTCCTAATCGGAATTCACATCCTATTGAATCGTTGGGGCCACCTAACCCTAGTATAGTTCTAGAAAAGCAGCTGAGGGTTATGTCCTCAACCGTTCGGTTGGAGCGTGGGTTGAAGTTTGCTGTTGTCCTGAACATTCCCGCTCCTATTGAGTTCTGAGTTCATGTTATCGTCGGGGAGTTTAGGAAAGGAGTGTTGGGTGGTGAGAGGGTCTTCTGGCTTCCTAGAGGTGTCTAGCAGCTCGTAGGTAGCAGACTGGTCGTCGAGGACGGTCTCTAGAGTGGCGTCTGGGTCTTCGTACCGGGACAGGTCGAAGGGCATTTGGGTTTTCTTCATCTTACCATTCGGTGCTTTTGATTGCTGTGATAAAAATATATAATAGTAGTGTCAGTAATTAATTTCTTGCATCTTTGAAAAAAGTCTTCAAAATAATCACCCACGATTCAAGGTCTTTTACCTGTATTACTTTTTATTTAGGTTGGGTAACGGTTTTTGTGGCATTTAATATCCGCTTTCGTGTTTAAAAAGGCTCGTGCCTTGACATTGACTCATGAGAGGAGGCCTGGCCCAATAATGGGGCGTTTATATGTTTTAGACTGTAATCTAGTCGACTGGACTATATAGGAATAAAACCAATTGATTAATCGTGCCACTTACCATCAGGAAAAAAAGAAAGGAACTTACAGGGTTCTCTGTGATGTGGACGTGTCCGTTCAGTAAGGGCTCTCCTGCATCCTTGGAGCCCCCACCGTTCGCCAAACGACCGCCTACGTTCTGTGGGATAATAATTAATGATACTTTACCACTAGGAAAAGCCTTCGAACGTTACTGTAACTGCCAACAATTCAGCTGTAGGTCCTTTGGTCAATGTAATGTAATGTTATATTGCATTGTATAGCTTCATAGACAAATGAAGATTGTAATTTAAGACCAAACCAATAGATATATTTAAAAGAGCATAGCCTGTGAGTTTCTTGCCAGTTCTTCTTACAGAGCGGTGGCTGAGAACTGGCACTTAGATTCACTTACACTGTATTATTTTTTGTTTTTAAATTATTTTGCTGCATGTAAGTTTCCTCATAACAATATGTAGTGGTTATTCAAACCATAAAATAATAGGAAGTAACGTGAAAATAAACAAAATAGAACTTGATACTATTGTTGCGTTTGCGCAAAGAAATTCCACATTAGTAGCAGAACCGTCAAAAACACAAAAATTTTTTAGGGATAAACAAATACTTTGAGGCACGTTAAACCATTCATCATGCTGTATCTAGTATTCGGTAAAGCTAAAACCCTTATTCTAACAGAAAGAGGGGCTGCAATTGATTTCGCCAATCCGTCTGACATTGGTCTTTGAGTGATCTTCCGATGTCATTAAATGATTAAGATGATGACGATGAACCCAACATACCTTCAGTTCAGCCGCCTCCTCGTCTTCCCCATTGCCAGCCACATTTCTTCGTCGATACCTGAAATAAATTAATAATTATCAGATATGACTATATCCTGCCTGATGGTAAGCAGTGGATGCAGTCCAAATAAAAATATAGGCGCTTCATACCGTGAAATAGGCACGGTACAAAGCGCACCCACTCATGACGGCCTGCTATATGCCTTCTCGATTAATATTGAATTACGTATTGACATACTTTTTTAAAACAGAAAGCTAACAAAAAAAAAGAAATGAATCGCTCCCTTAAAGTGCTCCTAGCGCCGGGTTACAAGGCACTAAGAAACGATGACCGAAATAAGCAGCTAGTTAGACAGCCTTGAAGCGCTTCTCTGCTTCGGAAGGCACGTTAAGATGTTGGTACCGGTCATAACTATTTGAAGACCGATATGGCGTGGAGGTCAGTATACCTGCACCTGGTTTAACCAGATTTTGCTGCATTTCAGTTAACGCTGAGTGTAAAAGCGAGAGTTTCTATTGTACAAATAAATTATCTTCATAAGCCTCACCTGTGAGTTTCCGTGCCCCTCTTTGCTCGGCGCCAAATGCAGACAGCCGCGACCGCCAACAGGCACAATACGAACACTCCGCCAGCGATGCCTACTCCTGCAAAAAAAAGCAATTAATGTTATAGAATTCTATCAACATCTTAGGAGTCCAAGCCAACCTCGCCTGGATGTGGTGCGCCTGCCGATCAACGGACGAGGCTCTGGCATACATAAAAGTTCCCGGTAAACAGCAATAGGCTCGCCACCTATTACGTGGGACTAACAATAAAATTGGCGAAATGTGGGCTTATAATAGGCCTCTGCCTACCTCTTCGGTGAAACAGTCTTGATTGTATATATCCGAAGCACTTGAACGTCATTAAAATCTAGTGGCGATTTTTTAGTAGAAGAAATTCACTGAAAAATTCGGGACATTTCGGGCTGCCACCAAGACAATTAAGATTAAAAGGTAACTTGTTAATAACTTAAAGCACTGATACATTACATTAGGAAACATATTAAAAATCTAAAGAAGAAAAGTAAATTATTTTTTAAAAAAATCTTTGGCATAATATAACCATATTTGTGAGAATATGCAGGTTCCAGCAGTAAGACAGTAATGAGCAAGGATGATAAATACGGTTTACTGACCTAAATACAGATGAGAGGGTTCCAAAGGCCGCACAGGAATATTGAAGACCTTATTCTTCTGATCAGCGCCTGGGGTAGACACCATCACATACGTCGGCAGAGAAGGGTCGAGGTCGGTCAGCTGTCGATAAAAAAGTAACTTAGAAACCTAAATTCTAATTTTGTTATTCATGCTAGGTTTTATTTCGAAACCAATCATAAGTGTCACTTTTAACACAACGAATATAATGTAGTTACGATTTTTATTCTACACGATTAGACTTTGAGACCAAAGTCTAGAATCGTGTGGAAATCAAATCACGACCTTTGAAACTAAAAGCGGTATACCCGCCGGTAAATAGAGTCGACATCATAGATGCGTAAATTGCATGCAAAAATGGAACTTATTAACTTTATGGATCCCTTAAAACAATTAGCTCTGACTTAAGTATGAATCCTACATAAGTAGTATACAGGTGGATTATCTCGTCATGACCTAGAAGACGCTGTGGTGACTACTTTCCTTCAGGTGAGCCGAATGCTAGAGTGCTACTTTCTTGTATATAATTTACAAAAAGCCGAGATGAGTTTCTTGAGACATTCTTCTCAGTCTCGTTGCCTTTTGGAAGTTCCTTTAGAATCACGACAGGCTGACTGACAGATACCCCCGTAAGAGTCACTGACAGACTGACAAATCTTGAGAAAAACAACAGACAGATAAAATCGAATTTCCATTTTATATGTGAATGTTTGACGAATCTAAATGATCATTTATTTATTAAACAATTTATGTACACACAAAAATTATACAACAATGTACAATGGAGCTGCTTATTCCAAAAGCAATCTCTTCCAGCAGTCCGAAATAAGGAAAAAACATTCAATAGTAGACGACATGTGTAAAAAAAAAAACTATTGAAATAAAAGGAACAAAAATAAACAATATGTATGCTACCACTTAAATTAACCTACCACGTATGATAACATAGTATCGTACTTAATGCTATATATCGCTGTTGATCTTAAAGACAATAAAGTATATTTTATTTTATAAAAGTATGTTAAAGTGGTTACCTCGACGCTGGAACCCTTCGCGAGTATCTCCGGCCACAGCTCCAGGGAGCGAGTGAGGTTCTGGGAGTACCGCAGCAGCCGGCCTCCTCCGCGCCACCGCACCGACACGCCGCTACTGGTCCAGGACCACTGGACGTCTGAAACATAACACTACGTTGAAGCCAAAAGATTTTAATTGAAAGTGAGTGGTCACGTTCCACTACTAAAGCAGCGATAGCCAAGTGGTTAGACCGATAGTCTTATTCAGAGTTTCGAACCCTAAAAGTAAAGTAAAAAAAATAAAAAACATGGTTACAAATGAAAAAAAAAGCAATCGAAATAATATTACACTAAATCACGAAGCTTAGATTCACTTACATGCAACAAAACAATTTAAAAACAAAAAATAATTAAGTGTAAGTGAATCTAAGTGCCAGTTCCGAGCCACCGCTCTGTAAGAAGAACTGGCAAGAAACTCACAGGCTATGCTCTTTTAAATATGTCCATTAGTTTGGTACTAGAATTACAATCTTCATTTGTCTGTGAAGCTATACAATGCAATATAACATAACGTTAACAATATTTATGTTTTCAAGTCATTCATATTAGAATAGCCTGTATGAAACGGCATTTTAATCCCAAGCATTTTTATCTGATCCTGATTATCATTTTATTCTACCACAACTACAACCAGACTTGGAATGACTATAAGTGTTACTTACAACTGTAAGGTATAGATCATTTTCTTACCTTGTACTTGCGCAGGCACTGTCCTGATGGGGCTGTAGACAAGAGGTCGGTAGCCGCTTACCGCCACAAATGTGTCCTTAGATGGGTCCGCTACTGTCACCTTTAAACAACATAATCGTAATTAGTAATGCTATATATGGCGAAGCAGTGCGGAGGTGACTGTGGCAGAATAAGGCTGCCTGTCCACTGAAGCGGAGGAGAAATGGAGAAATATTATTCAATAGAAATCGCGAACAGGAGAGAAGCGAAGATTTTTATGAAATCTCATATGTTTGTCCATTTCTCCGCTCCACATCGTCGCTCCGCTTCAGTAGACAGGCAGCCTAAGGATTCTCTTCAGCTCCCTTGCAGCTAGCAGTATGCTTTAGAATATTGAATAATGTTCAGCTCTACTATCTGAACTCCTATGATAAGACCAAACTCACCAAAGCCTGGTTGCCCACAGCATCCATCACTTCCCAGAGTTCCAGAGACAAGTCCAGTTGTTGCGAATAATGCACGCGAATATTCCCAGTCGACCCCATTGCATCTATTGGCTCTGTGGTCCCAGTCTCCCCCGCATTCCACGCCACGCGTATCGTAGTGGAGTTCAGATAGGCACATGTCAGGTCTTTGAAACGTTCTGGTTCTGGAAAGAAGAGTATTGGGAGTATTATTTTACGAATTATAATGAAATAGTAAATGAAAATTTTGTGATGGGAAGACCATATAAAACCTGCAATAGACAAATCCAAAAGGTTTTGAATAAAGGTCTATATATACACTCTAAAACGGCTACATCTAAACCTAAATATATTGTATAGCATCACAGACAAATGAAGATTGTAATTCAAATACCAAACCAATGGATAAATTTAAAAGAGTATAGTGAGTAGCCTGTGAGTTTTTAGCCAGTTCTTCTTACAGAGCGATGGCTCGGAACTGGCACTTAGACTTAATTATTTTTTGTTTTTAAATTGTTTTGTTGATAAGTGAATCTAAGCTTCGTGATTTCAGTGTAATAATATTTCGATTAATTTTTATATTTAAATTAAATTTTGACGTTTTCAAATATTATGTAATAGTTAATGAAATAAATACTTTTTTATTGATTGATTGATAAAACATTTCCACAGAAAAGAAATCAGTGTCAGGAGCGTAGCAAGTCGAAGGATGGGATCTGCCATTCCCTGCTAAAAGATCCCGAATTATTTTGCGTATTAATAAGTGCAGGATATCTAATTTAGAAATATGTGTCTTTTATAAAAGTGGCCCATTAATGGAATATGAGGCCAAAAGTTACACAATTACATTGTACTAATAATTTCTTCCTAAAAATATATCCCATTGAAACAAAAAGGCGAATGAACCGCGTTAAATGATTTTTACCTGTTCCCGTCTCAAGCCTCTTAGTGGTGACGAGTAGGGGCATCGTGGCGAGTCCGGGCGGGCGGCCCGTCTGCACCGTCACCTCGTACTCAGTCTCCGGTTCCAGGCCTTCTAGCGTCGCTGATGTGTTGTAGCTGAGGGAAACATTCAAACGTAGACATCAATTAACGAAGACCGAGCATATTCTCCCTCAGCGCCTTCAAAGTCATCATTGAGCTCAAGAAAAGTTTGTACTATTTGTTATGAATCGTCCTGCTTTATAGCAAGCAGTCAATGCAATACAAATTATTTTATAGCGGTAGCGCTAATAAGCACACCCATTTATGAGCCTGCATAAATGACGTATAACGCACCGATGAAGAACCCGTGACTACAGAAGTTAAAAAAAATTGAAAGCCAAAAATTTAAGGAATTATTTATCAATTTTTTTAATTCGAGTAATAGTAATATTTTGGAAACCGGATTATTAATAATAAATATAACAGTCAGTAAAGTTCATATTATAAGAAACAACAAAGATGTCATCCACATACCTTTCCAAACACTTTCTGATGCCGTCTGCTTTTCTGACACATATCAAGTAGACATACGCGTTGTCAGTGCCCGGCGAGCGCCACTTCACACTGATCCCGTTAGACCAAACTGTAGTCACACGAAAATCTTCAGGAATCATCGCCGCATCTCTGTAATGGAAATATAATGTTAACCTCACGTCTTATCCAAGTTCCCTTACCGTAAGCATCCTTTCATTACACAATTTTACACAAAAATCGTACAATGCTCTGCGTATCCAGTACAATAACATCTTCAGGATTCTATTGAGGCTTCCTCGTTTTTGCAGTGCTTCGGGCATGTTTGCAGACGCAAAAGTTGATTGTTTTTATACAATCATGCGCAAAAAGACAGCTTCGTTATTGCAGCGAATGCGGGGTGGCAGCAATGGAATCATGAAGATGATAGAAGCCAGAATGGACTGTGAGGTCTTTGGTCGGTTCCTGGATCTTCATGTAAAAAAGCGTGGGGATCGGGGAATGGGCTGACAACCTTAATTTCGTACTTTTATTTTACTTTTTTTCTTGTATGTATTACTAACTTAGTTTGTAAGTCAAATTGTTACTAACAACATGGACAACTGTTAGTCTGAAATAAAAGATTTTTTTTTTATTACTTTGATTAGTGAGAGGGATTAACGTGACATTTTTGGGCAAGATATCCTAGTTAGTCTTGGATGTATAGGGCTTCACCCATGATCTGAGAAGCCCAAGTCAACCTCACCTGCACCTGCCGATATACAGACGAGCCTCTGGCGAACATAAAAGATCCCGGTAAGTGGCTATAATAAATAAATAATGTGGTCGTAAAATAAGCCTCTGCCTCGAACGTGGTATTATGTATGTACAAATTTTTCATTATAGATTTCAGCAACATACCACCTCAACCAATAAAACATTAAACTATTTCTAAATAGAATAGAGTAAAATCATCAACAACATCCTCTGACAGCATTGCCATTTGGATGATTGGAGAGTCACATAACCTCACCCGGCATCTTGAAGACGGTTGGTAGGCGTCCACACCAAGTAGGTCAGGTTCTGCGACAGCCACTCTGTAGACTTGGAACCCAGCACGCGGACTTGTAACGGTTCTTCGGGTTGCACTGGACAAATAAAAGATCTTGGTGAAATAGAGAACACTCGCTTATTTATTTACTATAACTGCCTCGCTCGTCACTGTATAGTGGTAGAAAACAATCATAGATGGATAGCATAACTCACAGAGGTTAATCCTTGGATGGGTACTATGTAAATAGATAGATATAACGTTTATTGCACTAAATAAACACACAGACAAAATATTAACATAAAACAATATAAGAAAAAAAAAAACCAATTTATTATTTGTACGTGTGCTGTATTCATGAGAAAAGGTCATAGCTCAACGTAGTATTGCTCAACGAGCAAAACTAATAGGTTGGGGAAAAAGTCTTTTCGTATTTTTGTATGAAAAGTCAAGACATTTTTTTCAAAGTTTATTTACATTTATTTACAATATATATGTACCGTTTTGTTGAATAACTTTCTGCAATTTTGTGGGCAGAGACATTATCCCGTTACTGTAGAAACTTTGGGACTTCTGATCAAAAAAACGGGACAAATAGTTTTGGCAGTCCTCTCTTGAGGTCAACCTTACAGAACCTAAAGAATTCTGCAGAGACCGAAACAGGTGAAAATTTGAAGGCGCAAGGTCAGGGCTATATGGTGGATGCACTAGGACCTCCCAGTCGAACTCTTTTAATTTTTGCTGAGTGGCTAAAGATGTGTGTGGTCTAGCGTTATCGTGATGAAAGACCACACCCTTCCTGTTGATCAATTCCGGCCGTTTTCTCTCGACTACTTCCTTTAATCTCATCAGTTGCTGGCAGTAAAGATCAGAATCGATGGTTTTGCCGGGCGGTAAAAGCTCATAATAAACAATGCCCTTCCAATCCCACCATACACACAGCATCACCTTATTTCGTGTTAGGCCAGGTTTGGCCACAGTCTGTGAAGCCTGGCCAACTTTCGACCACGACCTTTTTCGCACGTTCTTGTCGTACGTGATCCACTTTTCATCGCCAGTTATCAATCTCTTCAAAAACGGCTCGGTTTCATTACGTCTCAATAATGAATCGCAAATGAGTACACGGTTCATTAAGTTTCTTTGAGTGAGCTCGTGTGGCACCCAAATATCGAGCTTTTTTGTATAACCAGCTTTCTTCAAATGGGTCAAAACTGTTTTGTGGTCCATTCCCAGTTCTTCAGCTACATCGTAACTACTAATATGGCGATCTTGCTCCACTCTTTCAAAAATGGCGTCCATTTTATTCGTAACAGGGCGACCAGAGCGAGGTGCATCTTTAACATCAAAATTTCCGGACTGAAAACGTTTGAACCAAATTTGTGCTACTCTTACTGACACTGCATCAGGTCCATAAACATCACAAATTTTTTTCACTGCTTGAGTTGCATTTTTGCCTTTTTTATAATAACATTTTAAAATGTATCGAATTTCTTCATTAGATTCACTCATTTTTACGGAGAGAAAAACAAATGAAAAATAGCGGGAAACAACTTTTTTTTATTTTTTTCTTTTCTTTATAATGGAACCTTTTTAATGTTACCAAAACCAGCCAGACACAAATAGTACAGTCAAAAAATTTTATAATAAGTTTATACCTACGTTATGCGAAAAGACTTTTTCCCCGACCTAATATGATTTTCAGCTACAACCTAAAGAGCCGCGATCACGGTTACCAATTAACTGACTTAAACTAACAATACAACTTAATTTACAACATATAATACAACTTACTGTACAACTTAAAAAATAGACATTAAATATAACATAATGTACAGATATAAAGAGTACATTCTTTTTTACAAAACACAAACACACACAAACACAACACACACGCTCACACACATACATTCTAATTAGTAATTTAATTTGTTATTATTCTTCTTTTTTTTTTGTTTTTCACGTAAAACTTATTATAATAGTAGATTGTTTTCTTTCTTTTTGTCTGTTAACTCAATAAAATCCTTGTTAAGCCATGGGAAAGAGCAAGTTATCCCCAACACAAGTACTGCGTTACTTACTGGGGAAACTTAACATGTGAATTTACGATTTATTGAGCAATAAAAACAATTTTTTTATTTTTTTATTATTTATTTATTCTTCATTTGAACGCCACTCGCAACATAAAAGGCATGTTTTTGCCACCTACGCAAAGCGCTTTGGTATTCCTATCTTTTGTTACTATAAGATAACTGCTTTTACGTTTACTTTTAATGCTGATTTGAATTTTAGAACTCTAATAGGCAGAGGATTAATATGTGTTAGTCGTGAATCCTTACCATCCAAAAAACAGGACGCCACACACGGCACCGTCTCCGCCTTGCTGAGCACTTTAGTATAGTCATATTAATTGAAGTTGGCATTGTTAAAATTGAAAAAAAGGTATCGCGACCTTCTATCGTGGTCTTTTTAAACAGTGATCTCTCTGTATCACTATCATTGGAGACTAGTATAGGGTCGTAATTTCCGGTGGTGAGTGTAATGCGGATTTGGCCAGTCCATCGCACAGGGCTATATGTCCTCTAAGCTTACTTACTTTTCCAGCCGGTATTTATAATTGCAAATTAATTAATAATTGAGATTTTCTCACCAGGTAAAGTGTAGTTAAGCACGTCACCAGGCAGCCTAATTTTTCTCTCTTCCGTGGAATTTTCTACTCTGAACTGAAGAATCCACTCCACTACTCCGGGCGTGTCCTCGGCGAACTCCTTCCACGAGACCAGCACGGCATCATCTCCTTGCTTTGTTATTCTTAGTGAAGCTAAAAATTATTTTGTCTTTTAGAAATAACTAGCTTGACAACATCACTGATGGAACATACAATTAAAACTTGTCTTCAGATCCTCGTCTACCTCAAACAGAAAGGTACTGAAGTGTACATCTTTGCGTAATAATCGTGTCGCGAAAAACGTCGGATGAAGTGGTGTGATTTTGACTGACATCGATGCAGACATAAGACGCGCGCTGTCGCCAGATAAAAATGAAATAATTATTTAGTACCAAGATAAATGACATAAAGATTTAGGATACTAAATAACGCGTAAACATACTTACTTTCATAATACTTGAATTAAGTATGTATTTTTGAAAAAATATATACTTAATAATATTCATAGAAAACGTAGTAGTTTTTTTTATCCTCTTGTCAGTCTAATTTATTATTTGTTTTGTGTTTATTTATTTTGTTTTCAATTATTATTGTACATCACGATGTACCTTTCTGTGTTCTTAACTTCTCTGTCCATTTAAGGTTGCCTGGAAGAAATTCCTTTAAGCGATAAGGCCGCCCATTGTAAATGCCTACCTGTTTAATTTTGTTTTTATGTGTAATCCTTGTTATGGTGTACAATAGAGTAAATTATTATTATTATAGAAAACACCCAGACCAGAACAAATAGTCGTATTCATGCACAAAAAGATTTGTCTGGTGTGAGAATCGCACCCACGACCTCAGGAACCGAGTGCTGGTATATCGACCCTCTCCGTATCGGTTGTATCAGATATGAAAAGCAAATCGCCCGGTCCACTTGACAAGTCATGCCGAGATACATGTTTCCTACTACGTCTTCCAACGTCGTTGGTGACACTTTTTGCTCGATGTTAAATATGATGTGAATCAATAAACTAACCTCCTTGCCCCTGGCAGTAGACTGGTTCGGAAATATCGCTAGCTACAATTTTCCCGGGTCCACCAATGAAAGCACGAACCTGAAAAATAAAGTCGGTTTACTGACGATAGTTGAACGTGACAACGTCTTAAGAAAATAATGATGGAATGGTAGCATTTTCCAAAAATTTTAATTTCATTTGTTTAATAAAGCAGCAGCTGTCCACGCAGACGCATCGCTCACTCAAATAGAAGAGAGACGGATGTCGAACGCTGCCGAACGCAAAGGCCGATTGTGCTTCTTTGTCGCTCGTTCCGCGCTCTCGCTTGCACTTCAAGCCTTACATGGAACGCCTCAGAGTGAGGTAACGCCGCATGAGTCATGTTTTTTCGTGCGTGCAGCCGGCTCTATCGAATTATAAGACGTTGTCACGTCAAAAAATTACAGATTATGTCGTAGCCCGATTGTAAAATTCTCCAGATCAGCGTTTGGACAGTTTATAAAATATCGCTTTTTACATATAAAACTAACACAGATTTAGTCCATGTTAACCCTTAATAAAATGGACCGGATATCATTATACGACCGATAGGTACTTTTAATTTGAATATGTATAGAGATCCTACCTGGACTCCTACCCAAGCCAACCTCACCTTCATGTAGTAGACCGACCAATAAACAGACGAGGCTCTGGCCCACAAAAGAGTTTTCATTAAGCGGTTATTAGGCTCGTCACCTATTACGTGGTACCAAAAATATAATTGACTAAATTTGTACGTGTAATAGATATAACAGGCCTGATTGTATGTATATTTTATATATATTTTCATAAAATATCCCTAGTACCTGAAGTATAAACTATAATAAAATTTTGTATAGTTTAATTAGGCGGCCTACAATCAACGTCCTGTAAACCTTTATCGAGTCATCCGTCTAGATATCAATAATATCAATGGGCAATTTTTTTTTTTTTTAATTAAAATAAAATGTGGGATAGGTACGTACCTGAAATCCGTAGGGGGTTAACGGTTCTTTAACTTCGATAGTTTGTTCTGGCTTATCATGTGGAGTATTGCGCCAGTCTGCAAGAATATTGAAGTTAAGATAATATGATAAAATTAAAATCTTTTTTTCTGACAACATTCATAATTCTGTGCTATTGATATTTATTATATTTATATTATCTCCCAAATACGTCCCAATGACCAGCACGGGCCGCCTCTCATGAACCAAGGGTCTCCAAGCATACCAAGCCGTCCACATTAGTGATGAAAGAGAAAAATGGCTTAACGTAGTTTTCGAAGTTACATAAATTATGCTACACATGCGGTCACCCATTCAAGGCCCGACTCCTGGAACTCTGCTTTACTTTGGTGATCGTTTCCAACCAACTGGTACTGGAAAGCTCCATAATTAACTCCAAAAGTCATTATCATAATGTCAGCCACCATAAGTCGTCTGCTTATTTCAGGCCCAACTGCTGCCAGCATACTCACCAGGCATGGTAGTCTGCAGTGTGTAGACCATGAAGTCGCCGGGCGGACGCGCCCATCGCACCAGAATGGCGTGCGCGCCGAGCGGCCAGCAGCGTACGGCCGCCGGCGGGGCCACGCTCGCACCAGTCAGTGACAGCACGCCCCACGATGAAGCCACGGACGATCCGGACTGCGCGAAGCATTGGTACACACCTGGAGTTTACATATTTATCTTATCATATCATTCATTCACATCTAGATTAGTGGAATAGTGCCAACCCTCTCAGCACAAGCAAAGTCGAAAACAAAAACCTATCGGATGTGGAGCAGACGCGTCAAAATGCTTACTGGCTTGATTTTTGATCACCAGCGTGGTGAATATGGGCAATATACCCTGAATAACATGTGGAGTGAGTAATCCTCTGTTCAATATAAACGAAAATGTAGGATAATTTAGTAAGGAATTGTCAAAAAAATCTGGTACAACTTTTTTCAATTAATTAATTAAATATTTTCTGACAATCACACCAATTATTTAGTTCCAAGATAAGTATCATTAAGAACTTGTGTTATGGACACTAAACAACGCATAAACATATTTAAATCCTCTTTTTTTTGTAAATACATACTTAATATACATAGGAAAACACCCAGACCAGAACAAATATTCATGTTCATGCACACAAAGATTAGTCCTGTGTGATAAAACGAACCCACGACTTCTGGAGTGAACTGTAGGTATACTGACCTCCACGCCATATCGGTCGTCCTAAAATCCTAATAACTTACAGGCATTGTTATGTAAGCAAGTGATGGATTAAAAATATCTTTGTAACTATTCCCGCGCTACTATAATTTCCCGAAAAATCGAGAAACTATTCAACACGACGCGTGTTTCGCCTTTACACAGGGCATCTTCAGGTAAGATAGGAGCCTCAGAACAACGATGTCTTCACGACCAACGCTGAAACGAGAGTTATTGGGACATAACAGATACGGATCCACAAATTATAGTTATATTTAATTTTGTAATTAGGAATATAAAAATCTGACAAACCCTCATCTCCAGACGTAACCCCGCCGACCACAAGCTCCTGGCGGTTACCCGATGTTGACAAACGAATATTGAACTAAAACAAACAATATTAATTATTGTAAACATTATTATTATTACAAACAATGAGACGAAATTTTTTATAGAAAAAATCAACTCTACTGTGGTGTCCCGAGCAGGAATCGAACCATTAGATAACCGGTCTACTGCCCTAACCACTGAGCTACCGGAGACTCAGTGGTTTATTTTACATTTATCGGCTCTTTATCCATCCCAACTAGCAGCACGACGTCTCAAGCTTTCCTAATTCCAGACCTTTTGTTTTTTTAATGTGACACGTCATGACTACATCCTGCCTGATGGTAAGCAGTCGATGCAGTCCAAAAAAAATGAAAGCGCTTCATACCGTGAAATAAGCACGGTAAAAAGCGCATCCACTCATGACGGCCTGCTAAAATGCCGTTTCACGCCCCGCAGGAAATAAGAAACACATGAGCCGGCAGCGAGTTCCAGAGCTTAGTGGTCTTGTTCAGAAACGTCTTCCTAAATTTTTTGGTTCGAGAGCTGACTGTGACAGACTGCACAATATGAGGATGGTTTCTAAGACCAGCACGTGTAGTTTTATGGCCCAACGATGATCAGTTTTTCGTACAATCATATTGACATAGGTTCCAGTTAGATATATGCTTAACCCATAAAATACTACCTAAATTATATGTGGTCTTGAATGTGGCTAATATTTATTTATTTATTTTATTTAGGATCACCAGTATCTGTTTACACTATTACTTAAAAATAATTACACAAATATTATTAAAATTATCTAAGTGAAACAAACAATTAAGGTGAACTCCACATGCAATGAGAAAGAAATTACTTAAAACAACTTAACAAATAACTCATAAAAGAAAAGAGAAAACAGTTAACAACTTATAATAAAACTAAAATAAAACACATGTACAAAAAAACTTAAACTTAAGGGATGAAACATGCAATCATATCGTACATACAAAAATATAACTACTCATTTCCCCAATGCTTGTACAATTTTCTTTTGAGGTCAGCAAGTGAGTCAGCAAAGATGTCTAAATCTTTATTTTTGTTAAGAAGCTTACAAAGCCTCGGTACGAGGGAGTTGGCACCTAGAACTGATCTGCGTACAGGTGGACAGAGTGGGTATGGGTTGAATATGTCGATTTTTTCTATAAAGGCAACCTTTTTGAAGCGTCCACTTATCAATATTTTCCTGATTTTGAGATTAGAGCATGGGGGTTTTTAGAAAGGGTGTAACAGGGTTTTTCAAATAATTTATTTCATTTAATAGAATATGGTTATCTATCATACACATGTTGTTCAGGTTTGTTATTCCAACATATTCTGTCGCTTTTCGACGTGGGAATATTAGTCATCAACAATTAATTGTGTACAAAAGATATATAATTATTAAAAAATGTTAGAACATAATTACAACATAAAAAGTAAAAACCAAAATTCAAAAATTATGTGAAAAATAACATGCATAATATTTTAAAAAAAAGTAATAATAATATAACACAAAACCAACAAGATATAGTTGACGCTCACTAATATGTTTCAATGTCAAGTCATTTTATAATGTCATTAATAATATAGATACTTTTAACTTTTACTAGTTTTATAGGTTAACTGGTAGAGTATGCCTTTTAGCATTAAGTTCGCCTTTTGTACAATTTTTTTTTTTATTTGTATAAAGTTTAAATAAATAAAAATACAAATATTCAAAATATTATTATATCACTCAAAAAATCATTAATGTTATAAACTTATAATAGAGGTTATCCATTAAAAGTTTGAATAATATTGTTTTCATATTTTATTAAGGGTCGACATTCTCCAGGTGTTTCAAGCTTCTATAGGCTGCAGTAACCAGTTTCCATCTTTTCCACAGGTCCGTATGCTTGAGCAGCACCTTGTAGCATAAAAATAAATGTTGTTTTATATTAAATGAAGTGTGCTTACCCTGCTACCCAGCTCCAAACGCTTGCCATCCTTGTACCAGCTGATGGTAGGCGCTGGTCGTCCACTGGCCGTGCAGTTGAACCTTATTGTGCTGACCAGGATGACTTCCTTAGAGACGGGCGGCAGCGTGATCACCGCAGGCTCCGTCACTGTCACGTTGAACATCTAAAGAACAGATAAGAAAATAAAGGGTTATTGGGTACTAGTAAAAAACCACAACAGACAGATAAACTGACAAACCTTGACATATTCTGACAAAGTACCTATTTGATTTTATTTCTTTATTATGGTACCGCTCATATCTCTTTCATTGTTGTTAGTAAAAATATATGGAATTTCCATTTTGTGTGTGAATATTTGACGAATCTAAATGATCATGTTGATGTTAAAGACAATAAAGTATTTTTTTATGTTACTAATGATAGTAGATACATTGATAAGGGTCAAACATTGCTGTACTGGGATTAATACATCATCACGAAGGAGTCTTCTCGCCAATAAGCCTGTTCCGCATTAAGATCGTTTAATCATGTTTGACGCATAATTGGGCAGGACACCTTTTTTATAGCGGATAAGAAATCATCAATTCAATTCAATGTTTATTGCACTCCATAATGTTTTAACTAAGGTCTTACATCTACACAAGTTACAATTATGGACCCTGTTGGGCACGGCAGACTTAGGAGAAACTCAAATAACCGTCTCCCTGGTGTGTCAGACTTTTACTGACTAAAAACCATCTTCTTGAGGCCGTTATGTTCCGGGGCCGCGGTAACTCTTCCCAACAATCCCACAACCCCTCTTAATCTCCTCCCCGGGGGACCCTTAGTATCCTGACATATCTTTGAGGCGCGCGGAATACGAGCGTGTCGTCGACGCGGCTGACGCCACACACCTGCATCCGCCCACCAGCACCAGGTCCGCGTGGTGGAGTATGTCTCAATAACTTCTTACCTTGCTTCCTGAATGAAGGCCCGTGCTCATAAGTGGGGCGTGAAAAGACTGAGATGATGATGAAGCCGAACTTGAGCTGAGAGAATAGTACTGATAAAATGTTGAAAAACTTTCACACCTTCTCCAAATGTGTATAGTCATCGACGGTGCATTTGTAGGCCCCTTCCTGGTCCAACTCCAACCTTGACAGTGTCACTACCTCCTCTGTGTACTCCAGGATAGCTGTTCTACCTCCCGGCACGGTAAACTCCCAGGTTATCTAAAAGATAGATAAAACGATAATTTTCGACAGTTCTTTTACGGTTACAGTTTGGACCAGTTATATCCTTGGACATTTCACACAAACACATCTCTCCCCAGACTAAGCAGAGCTTGTACTATGGGTACAACGAATAAACACACTGACTTCCGCGCCATTTCATTTGCCTATAATAATTGCGCTTATAGGGACGCTTATAGGGAGATATGTCCTATGGACATGTAAGGAGCCCAAGCCAATCTCACCTGCCTTCAAAGTGACCCGATGTTAAAACATAACATTAGAAAAATCTACATACATACATTCTGCATACATACACTTTGCATGCATACACTCTGCATACATACAATCTGCACACATACAGTCTGCATATATACACTCTGCATACATACACTCTGCATACATACACTCTGCATACATACACTCTGCATACATACACTCTGCATACATACACTCTGCATATATACACTCTGCATACATACACTCTGCGTATATACACTCTGCACACGTACACTCTGCATACATACACTCTGCATACATACTCTCTGTAAACATACACTCTGCATACATACACTCTGCATACATACACTCTGCATACATACACTCTGCATATATACACTCTGCATACATACACTCTGCATATATACACTCTGCATACATACACTCTGCATACAAACACTCTGCATACATACACTCTGCATACATACCCCTCGTATTACACGCCTACATTTCGCCTATAATATTGTCGGTCAAATGTAATAGGTGGCAAGCCCGTTGCTGATTATCGGGAATATAAATATTATAGCAAGGCCCTCGTCCGTTGATCGGCAGGTACAAATGCACCACTGGCAGGTGAGGTTGGCTTGGGATCTTTAGAACTTGATAGATTCCCCCATACAACTTCTTCTTAAAAATATCTATTCTTTTTATAACGAGTTCTTGTTGGTATTTAAAAGCTTAAAACGTTTTATGTGGCTGCAGTCGAATCTTATGTATGTCTGAAGCCTATAGTTACAAAAATTTTGTTACAATATGCATGTGAACTTGTAACTAATTATAATAAATAGTCGTACCTCTGCGAGACCATTTAGCTTTCAAAGTCCTATAGCTCTGGGTCCTTTAAGCGGAGCATAAAGCGTCATTTACGCTGTCCATCAAGAATTGGTGCGCTGGTTACTATGCTTATATACAGAATGGAGCGCTCTCATATCTTTAGATAAAATATATCTCCTAAAGCTTTCTCACCTTAGGTCTAGGCCAGCCCATCACGGGGCACAGCAACTGCACCCTGCTGAACCTCTGGGCGACGACGTCCACCTCATCCCGCAGCGGCAGCAGCGCCGGCTCCAGGTCCTCAGGGTCTACTACCAGCAGCCGACCGCTGGTGCTCGTTCTCGTTTTGTTCAGGTACTCATTTGTTGCCATACATCTGGTTGGAAAATGTCATTAATGATAATGATATCATATAGCACGCCAGTTCTACAAATTTAGGTACCATAGATATTTCATGTAATATAACAAAAAATAAACGGTTTAATTAATCAGTTTTTTGCGTTTTAATAGAGTACACTTAAGCAAGTGAAGGATTAAAAATATTTTTTTAACAATTCCCGCGCTACTATAAATAATGTCCCGATAAATCGAGAAACTATTCAACACAACACGTGTTTCGCTATTACACAGGGCATCTTCAGGTAAGATAGGACTCAGAACAACGATGTCTGCACGACCAACGCTGAAACTAGAGTTATATAGCATTTATGAAACAATTAAAACAAATTTAGATTAATAGATGTTATTATGATGTTACGGAATATTTAACCGCCAAGATGTAATATATGTTTGTGATTTTTGGAGATAGATGGTGGAATTGAAAAAGTTAAATGATGTATCTAAGTTTTTGTTTTAACAAGTTTTATTAATGTTAATTTTTTTATTTGTTTTTAGTATTTTAATGATTATTGATTGCAACTCCCCTCTCTTCAGTCTTAAAGTTGCGTACCCGACAGGGTCCATAAAATTGGTTTAAAAATTGTATAACACCTATGTACACATTATCATCATTCATCATTTCAGCCCATCAACGTCCCACTACTGAGCACGAGCCTCCTCTCACAAATCAAGGTGTGAGGGTAATGGGTCATACTCCACCACGCTGACCCAGTGCGGATTGGCGGAGGCAGGTGTATGGCGTCCTGCTGTTAGAATTTATCAAGCCGCCCATTAGGCCTCTAACATGGCTTAACGACTACCACATTTAGTGATAACCGGGACCAACGGCTTAACGTGCCTTCCGAAGCACGGAAGCGCTCGATATCAAATGCCACACAAACGGTCACCCATCCAAGGACTGACCTCTGTAAACTCTGCTGTACTTCGGTGATCGTTTCCGACCACCGAGTTCCGCAGAGCTACGAGCGCTTCCGCAGAGCTACGAGCGCTTCACACATTATGGTTTAGCAATAAATAATGCGTATGTAAAGTACACTTAATCGTCCTAGCATTATTACAGTTGTGCCCTAGACTTAAGCTTAGGCTTTAGCCAAATCTGGTTAGGCCAATAAGCAGACCCTGAACTGGTTATTGGTCTAACCAGACTTGGCTTAATTTTAGTTATAACGCAGAGCAAGTGCCGTCTGAAACCAGAGGGAAACATCATTCTATTGTTAAATCAGCTGTGAATAAGAATGTTAGAAGGCACTGACTTTCTCATGACGGCAGCCATATATATGACACCTGAGACCAATGAAATGAAAATAAAAAAACTTTTTATTTCATAAGCTATTACATAGTACATGAAATCGTCAAAATTATAAAAAAATAAAAAAAACAATTAACATATAATTATACTAAAATCACGAAGCTTAGATTCACTTGCAACCAAACAATTAAGAAAACAAAAATATTTAAGTGTAAGTGAATCTAAGTGGCAGTTCCGAGCCACCGCTCTGTAAGAAGAACTGGCAAGAAACTCACAGGCTATGCTCTTTTAAATTATCGATTGGTTAGTTACAATCTTCATTTGTCTGTGACGCTATACAATGCAATATAATATAACATTAACCATATTCATGTTTTAAGTAATTCATATTAGAATAGCCTGTATGAAACGGCAATTTAATCCCAAGCACTTTTATCAGCCATATAATCTTTGATAGAATAGTATCCCTTTAAAGACAGCTTGCGTTTTATTGTTAATTTATTTAATTTATTTAGGCTTAATTGCTGTATATTGCTTGGGATTTTATTATAGAATCGCACACATTGACCTTTAAAAGATTTGTTAATTTTTTGGAGCCTAGTGGCAGGTACCAATAATATATTCTAATATTAAAAGAACGAAAGGTAGGTACCTACTGTAAATCACAAATCCATTTACTGTAAAGTAGTATACCATATGATATCGTTATAATCTGCACCCATCAAAACAATCCAAACTAATATTATAAATGCGAAAGTAACTCTGTCTGTCTGTCTATTCTTCACGCCTAAACTACTGAACCGATTTATGTGAAATTTAGTACAGACATAGTTTGGAACTTGAGAAAGGACATAGTATAATTTTTATCTCGAAAATCCCGCGGGAGCGGGAACTTCTCAAAGTTCCTGCGAGATCAGGAAATATGTAAAGAAAACCAAAATCTGCCGGAAGTCACTATTCCGCGCGAACGAAGTCGCGGGCAAAAGCTAGTTATAAATAAATACTAGATTGAGTTTATGTAAAGAGGGCCGCAAAACACAATTTCAATATTGTAAATGTTACAACCAAGCGTTTTTGTCACTAACGTAATCATTAATAGTGTAATACCTTTTCTTGGTAAGTGATTTCTTAACAGTTTGTTTGAACTTTTCTAAAAGCAAATCTAGAATAACTTGTGGAGTCTTGCTATAATATTGTAAGCCCTAATGCGGCTTGAAAAAGCTAATAGCAGGACACCTGCCTTCGCCTGCAATGGGTTTGCGAGTGTATACATACATACATACATTCACGCCTGTTTCCCCGAAGGGGTTGGCAGAAGCATACTATACGCCCACACTTCGCCAATTACATAATTGGTCCCACGAAATAGGTGGCGAGCCTATTGCCGCTTATCGGGCACAGTTTCGTTCGCCAGAGCCTCATCCGTTAATCAGCAGGTGCACGATTTGTAGGTGAGGTTGGCTTGGGCTCCTCAGGTCTTGGTAGGATCCCTATACACCCATTAATTTATCTATACAAGCACTTGGAAACGAATAATTAATATATTCACAACTTACTCATACAATACACTTAAATAGATGTCTTTCAAAGTCAAAGTCAAAGTCAATAATTATTATACATTATAATTTAATATAACCACTAGATGGCACTATATACAAAGTTGATACACAATATTCTGACGAACGATATGGAGTGGAGGTCAGTATACATGCACTTCACTCCAGAGGTCGTGGGTTCAATTCCCACACAGGACAAATCTTTGTGTGCATGAACATGAATATTTGTTCTGGTCTGGGTGTTTTCCTATATATATTAAGTATGTATTTACAAAGGTATTCAAGTATGTTTATCCGTTATTTAGTATCCATAACACAAGTTCTTAATGATACTTATCTTGGAACTAAATAATTGGTGTGATTGTAAGAGAATATTTATTTACTTAATATAATTTGTGTATTCGCCTGAATTCAAAATGTCTGTTATCCTGCCCCGAACGTTTCCAACAATGCAACGCAAATGCAGACCAATTACAGTGTGTTTACTCGAGTCATGATTTGATGAAACTTGTGTTATTGCGCACTCAACCCTACTAAACTTAATTATTTTGCTTTATTATTAGAATTCTAAAGTTGAACGAGAGCTCACATTTACATTTGACGACCGATGTGGCGTGGTGGCGAGAATACCCGCTCTCCGCTCCTAAGGTCGTGGGTTCGATTCCACGCAGGACAAATATTTGTGTGCATGAACATGAATATTTTATCTGGCCTGGGTGTTTTCCTATACATATAAAGTATGTATGTAGGAATATAAGTGTGATGCATGAAATGGAACACAGTGACCGAGACGGATCTGAACGATGAGTGAAAGGTGAATGAGGAACGGTTGGTGTTAAAACAGAGTGAGTTCTTGCAACGCGCACCACGAGGAAAGACTATTATATTAAGAAGTATTTCAATAAACAGTGTTAAAAGAAACCATTTATTATTCTCAATCCCACGTTTTGGGTGATCGTCCAGGGTTGATCGGAATAAGTGGTTTTTTTTTTACAAAAAAAAAGTATGTATGTTTATCCGTTATTTAGTATTCAATTGTCAAAAATATTTATTTATTTCTTTATTTATTTAGCAGCTAGAATTCAGTGGTTCCCAAACTTATTTTGTCTACTGCCCACTTTGAAAAAAAAATATTTTTTTAAGAGGCCTTCTAGCTAAATAAAACTACAAATCACCCCCCAGGGTGTTCTTTTTGGGTCTCTTACCGCCCCCCTTGAGACCTGCAGCGCCCACAAGGGGGCGTTATCGCCCACTTTGGGAGCTAGATGAAACGTGTCGAATTGTGCTAGGTGGATTATCCAAGGTTGTTTAAAATTAAACGATATCAAAGTCCCTGAGTCGCCTTCTACGAATCCCGCTAGCAAGACATTGAAAATAAGAATTCGTTGGAGGTGCCTCTACCACGTTGTACACACAAATAAACAAAATAATATGGTAAATAACACAAAACCACTCACTTGTAAACGCCTGCATCTTGTTTTCTAACTTCTGTAAAAAGCAGTTGTGTTTTCAGGAAAATAAATCTGAAACAACAATAATGGTTTTGTATTATAAGATCCATTATTAAATAAAATTTAGAACATATGATTTAAGTTAATTTTTTTTATTAAGGTGAAGCGCTCGTAGCTCTGCGGTGCTCGGTGGTCGGAAACGATCACCGAAGCACAGCAGAGTTTACAGAGGTTAGTCCTTGGATGGGTGACCGTTTGTGTGGCATTTTATATCGAGCGCTTCCGTGCTTCGGAAGGCACGTTAAGCCGTTCGGCCCGGTTATCACTAAATGTGATAGTCGTTAAGCCATGTTAGAAACGGCCTTATGGGCGGCTTAAAAAAATCTAACAGCAGGACGCCATACACCTGCCTCCGCCAATCCGCACTGGGTCAGCGCGGTTGAGTATGACCCAATACCCTCGCACCTTGGTATGTTAGAGGAGGCTCTTAGAGGAGACGTTAATAGGCTAAGATGATGAAGTTATTTTTTAATGTTACACGACATAATGACTACATCCTGCCTGATGGTAAGCAGTCGATGCAGTCCAAGAAAATGAAGGAGCTTGTTACCGTGCAGTACGCACGGTAACAAGCGCACCCACTCATAACGGCCTGCAAAAATGACTGCTGAAAGTCATAGGCCACCAGGGTTTGAACCCGAGACCCTCTGAATTTAAAGGCCGCTGATCTATCGCCGCTAGTCAGCTATCTAATCAGCAATAAATAAGATAATTGAGGAATTTTAATGTTCACCGATATGGCTTTATCCTAGAAGTGAGGTTGAGGTAAAAGACGAAATAGAGAAATAATCTCATTAACAGAAGAAATACTTCGAGTAAGCAGATATAAAATGATAATGTTTACATAATATTTACTTGTATTTTTTTATTTTCTGTTGAAGCCTGCATCAATCTGAATTACTGAATACATAAATTTTGTTAATTTAAGTGAAGATTTGTTATTGCCTTAAATATATTTTTACATACATACATTCACGCCTGTTTCCCCGAAGGGGTAGGCAGAGGCATATTATACGCCCACACTTCACCAATTATGAACTTGGTCCCACGCAATAGGTGGCAAGCCTACTGCCGCTTACCGGGCACTGTTATGTTCGCCAGAGCCTCGTCCGTTAATTGGCAGGTTCACCACTTACAGGTGAGGTTGGCTTGGGATCCTTAAATCTTGGTAGGATCGCCATACACCCTACTATTTATATTTTTACTGTATTTAGAATAGTTATATTGCTGTAAATCTTCTTAAATGAAATAGGCAACATTATTCACCTGTCATCGCGCGGTAAGGTTTCTCCATCTCGCAGCCAAGATATGGAAGCGACTGGAGCTGAGGATATCTCGCAGTCCAGGACGAAGGGCTCACCCGCCCTGGCCGTACTGTTCTGTGGGTGTTTCGAGAAGTGGTTTTCCATAGCTGAAACAAGGTGGAACATATTATTGCATGACATATTTTATTAGTAATTCAATTCAAGTAAAAAAAATGTACTAGAAAATGTCAAAAATAAATATAAAAACAATCAAAACATGATAACGCTGAAATCAAGAAGCTTAGATTCACTTACATGCAAAAAACAATTTAAAAACAAAAAATAATTAAGTGTAAGTTTTTAACTTTAGAATCACGACAGGCTGACTGACAGATCCCCCGATAAGAGTCATCGACAAAGTGACAAATCTTAAGAAAAAACCACAACAGACAGAAAAACTGTGCAAATCTTGAAAAATTATGACAAAGAATGAATTTGCTTTTATGTCTTTATTATTGTACCGCTCATATCTCTTTCATTGTTGTTCTTAAAGACAATAAAGTATATTTTATTTTAATTTACTAGTATTAGCCATGATAGGCAGTAGCCTAAGTAATAAAACAAAAACTTCCCAAAGATATACGACCTCGATTTTAAAATTGTCACTAAAACAAAATTGACACTCAAACTTTTTCGAACAGCAATCCAGTTGAAAAGTTCAACTCCACAAAGGGTACCTTACCGTCTAATTTGTTATACATCACTACCCGATCTCCACAAAGCCCCCGCTCGAAGGGGCGGAGTGGGAACGATAAACACGGCCATTACAGAGCCCTGGACAGAACAATATCCCTGATTGTACTTTTCTTTACTTCGGCACGACACGTCCAATGTCCCTATAATGACAGTTTGTTCTTGCCAACACTACTTAAACGGATTTGTGGGGTACTGGAGTGTTCTGTAGGTTTATAGCGACTGTTAGAAATATTGGTGCGTGAGAAGGATCGGTTACGTGGATTTAGGTACTCACCTTTTTATATTACTTGTACTTAATACTATTTTAGTTGATACGTCTTTGAATTGCGTAAGTGAAGTGTTGGGAGGGGAAGACCGTGTAAGACCTTCCATGACCAAACACAGAAAATTTTGAAGAAATTGCAAGGCAAAAAAACCCTTAACCGATGGGCGTGTATGAGAAGGTAAATGAGTGTAAATGAAGCTACAAGTGTGTGCCAAGATTGTAGCAAGTGGAAAGATGTGATCTCTGACATTATGTATGTCTTTGAATTTTTATGGTACTTGATTTTTTTGTATTGATAAGCCGTACATACTTGCCATAAAGTAAGTATTCTATTTTAATAAAACATTCTTCCCTGACTAATGCTATCAACACATATCCACAAACACCGACATACGTCTGTAAGCGAAATACATGTATATGTGTTTTATGAATTTTTAGAGCATCAAAACAAACATTGCCCCATCGTCGTCTAAGCAAATAGACTTTCCAACAACTAAACGCGAACCTACTCTCACAAAACTCTGAGAGAGATTCTGGGCTACAAACTGACCTTACGATTATAACAACGATGACCAGAACTAATCTTTATGTTCCTTCGGAAAGGAGCTACAACGGTCACGCTTCCAAAGTAAGACATTTTTTATTTACTTCGGCAACAAAATGCCTTTACGCTTCCGACAACGCCCACCGCTGTTGAGAAAGGGGTGGGGTGCCAGTGTCAAAGTATAAAGCTTCTGACCCCCCGCCCGCGGCCATCATCCCCCGGATCAGAACCGGGAGGACCTCCTTAGAGAGGCGCAGTGTGTAGCGCCCTCTGTACCTCCTTATGCGACAACCTGCGTATGTGGCCGACTTCGCGGTGGGTCTTTAGTTAGAGGGTAGGAGCTCCGGCCTTCTGGCCCGCCTGCTGCGCCAACGGCGTAGCCGAAGAGAGAGCGGATCCCGCTCCCTCTCCCGCTCCGCGGCCTCCTTCTGCGACATCACCACTTCGCAGACGGAGGTCATCGCCTCCCACGCCGTCCCGCTTTCAACCATCATTCGGATGATGATCGGCAGTGAGTTCTAAAGTAATACATAGGTGAACATTGCTTAACTTCAGAGATAGTCCCCTCAAGAACGAGGCGATACGCACAGCAATCAAAGATACCTACATAAAACAAAACTTTTTCCTTTGTAACATTAGTTTAGGTACAGTTAAAGTAAGGTCAGGAATATAAAACTTGTAGGTAATTAGGGTCGGCCTTTTTCTTCCCAATTAAGCATTATGAAAGCGGCATTGTTGGAACACAACGGATGATTCCACCCGCAAAAGAATCATGTAATTAATCCCTAGTTAACACGATACACACAAAAAATATAATGAATAATTGAGGCTACCCTAAAAGGTATAACAACTGCTTATTAAATAATTATATTAATTATGTTACCTTCAAGCCCTTTTTTAAATAGCTTGTCGTAATTATCACAACCTAACAGATAGTACGCAGATTCAAAAAAATAGAGTGTTATATTCCGTGTAATAAGCACTATAACTAGCGCACCAAAATAAGGGCCAGCATGTCTAAATTAAATCTCACGATCGGCTGAACAGACTCTGATCTTCTTGAGCTGGGAATCCCATGCGCTGAATGATCTTCTAAAGGAATGCCTTACATTTTTTCAGGTAAAAGCTAATGGTCTTTTCTGTAGTGCTAAGCGCAAAAGCGTTTTGTCAGTAAAGTCGTTTTGAGAAATTGAGGTAAAACTGAGATCTTTGAAAAGGGACCGCTGTTTAACTTTGTTTATAGAATTCGCTCGTAGCTCTGCGGTGCTCGGTGGTCGGAAACGATTACCAAAGTACAGCATAGTTTACAGAGGTGAGTCCTTGGATGGGTGACCGTTTGTGTGCCATTTGATATCGAGCGCTTCCGTGCTTCGGAAGGCACGTTAAGCCGTTGGTCCCGGTTATCAGTAAATGTGGTAGTCGTTAAGCCATGTTAGAAGCCTAATAGGCGGCTTGATAAATTCGAACAGCAGAACGCCATACACCTGCCTCCGCCAATCCGCACTGGGTCAGCGTGGTGGAGTATGACCCAATACCCTCACACCTTGATATGTGAGAGGAGGCTCGTGCTTAGGAGTGGGACGTTAATGGGCTGTGATGATGATAGAATTCGTAAAGGAGAAGTTAGTAACCCCTACAGGTATCTTGGCCCCCTTACATATTTATAATTAAAAAAAACGCCATATTCAATATACAGGGTGTAACAATACCCCGATCAAACCCAGCTATGTGTTCTACCCAGCGACGGGATCATTTTTTTCATTGAGACTGTAACTGGGAAATCATTAGTTATTCTTCTTCTTCTTCTTTTAAATAATGGCTTCGTGCGGTTTGCACATTTAGCCAGTGTCAAGTTAGATATATTAATATCATATAAATTATAGTAAATGAGAATGAGTGGTGATAAAGATGATAAATGGTAAATGAGATGCCCTCCCCTAAACCCCTTGAGTCCTCAGTAAAGATGTGGGACTATACTGAGATCTCACATGGACTTCTTGAGAGAATTTGAAAAGTTATGTTGCACTGTTTTATTTCATTTACCAACACTCATGTACGTTCACAAACACTTAACGGTTAATAATCCACCGTTTTTAAACATTAATGTTAGAAATATCACAAATTTTAGAAAATAAAACAAAACTGCAGACATGACGCTTCACTTTCCCGCCAAGAAGTCCCATTAGTTATTAAAAGTCAAAGTCTTCTTCTTCCTTTTAAATAATGGCTTCGTGCGTCTAGCACATTTAGCCAGTGTCAAGTAAGTGATATATTAATAATATATAATTCATAGTAAATGAAAATGAGTGGTGATAAAGATGATAAATGGTAAATGAGATACCCTCCCCCAAGCCCCTTGAGTCCTCAGTAAAGATGTGGGACTATACTGAGATCTCACATGGACTCCTTGAGAGAATATGAAAAGTGATGTTGCACTGCTTTGTTTCATTTACCAACACTCAAATTCAAAATCCAAATTCAAATTCATGAATTTATTTTCATGATTTTTTTAGTTTTAAGTAATGGCTTCGTGCGTTTAGCACATTTAGCCAGTGTCAAGTAAGAGATATATTAATAACATATACATTAGGTATAGTAAATGAGAATGAGTGGGGATAAAGAAGATAAATGGTAAATGAGATGCCCTTCCCCTAAACCCCTTGAGTCCTCAGTAAAGATGTGGGACTATAATGAGATCTCACATGGACTTTTTTGAGAGAACTTGAAAAGTAATGTTGCACTGTTTTGTTTCATTTACCAACACTCATGGACGTTCACAAACACTTAACGGTTAATAATCCACCGTTATTACACATTAAATCTCGAAATATCACAAATTTTAGAAAAAAAAATAAAAACTGCAGACATGACGCTTCACTTTCCCGCCAAGCATTTTCATGATTTTGATTACAACAATTTTTATTTTAATAACGTCATCACGCTTAGGTCTTATAGAAACGCGGTCAGTTGCGCGTATTTCATTGTATGCTACTATTTGCAGCTATTAAAAACCGAAAATTTTAATTGTTTCCCAACGACAATTTTTAGGTAATAATAATATATAGCTCTTGTTTTAATGTGTTGATTGCGTAGCTTTTAGCTTTGATCGAGGTTTTTTTTTAATGTGACACGTCATAATGACTACATAATGCCTGATGGTAAGCAGTCGAAGCAGTCCAATAAAAAAATGAAAGCGCTTTATAAGCGCTTAATACTCCCTGTATGCAGTTCTTAATTTTATCTATCCGACTCCATAGAAAAAAGGTCTATAAATATTATTCAGATGCCACTTTTGCGCTTAGCTGTGTAGTGTGTATGTGTCACAATCTTTATGTCAGTAAAATAGGTCAAAGCGGGAAAACTGGTAAGCTGTAAAGAAATAACACCAAAAGACACATAATGCTTTTATTGGCGACATTAACAAAGTTATGACATGAAACACTACGGGGCAGGAGGCGCAACAACAACTAGAACATATTACTAGGAACTAACGTATACTATAGTCCTTTTGACCTAGGATGTGTTCTATGACAGATCGATTTTTGACACTTGTAGAAATGTCCTTTAATGAAATCGTATCTAATATTTCCGATAATCGATAGTAATTTATAAGGGAATAAAATCCATTTAAATAAACCAAAACTTGTTGGTAATAAACAAATATTGTTGGTGTATATGTATTATATTGAAAGTTTATTGTGCATAAATACATAAAAAGTATATTTTGCACAGTTTTATTAAGGTAAAATACAACAGAATTTTAAAAGACTTCATTCTTTGGCCACTTTCTGAAAAATTACTGTCAGAATCTCTTGAAGAGTCGCTTTCGCCGAAAATTATTATCAGTTCGTCTTTCCACCTGTCTATTCTGACGAACCGCTCCTTGTCCTCTAATATTATTATAATCTCTGCAGTTTCGAGCGATTGTCAAGCGATTACAAGATGACCGCCGATTATGTGATTTCTCAGCCCTATGCTCTTTCTACGTTCCGTTCCACGGCCAAGAATTGCATAAGTATTTTATTTATGTGCTTTTTTATATAATATTTTATTAAATTAAACTAAGCGAGACTGTTTCTGTTGTATAAGTTTAAGATATTCAATTTTTACATTTTTCGTAATAACGTCACCATAAAATAAAAATATTATACAGTAAAATTGTTTTTGTTTTTCAAACAAAAAACGCATAGTTCGGAACACGATGAAATGTCACAGAAATTATCCAAGGGAAATGGACTATAACATAATAATATGTAGTTAGAATTTTACGGAAGACCAAGGTTCTTCCCTGCAGACATGCTAAGTGAAATATTTTTAGGCACAATACTGTTGTCACCATCATAACTGAAATCAGGCCAAATCTGGTTAAACCACTCTAAGGCCGTAAGCTTAAGTTTAGGGCAACCGGGATAATGCTAGGATATGAACTGTCATTATCGTCTCGTTACTGAACACGGACCTCACTTCACCACATGGATCCCGTGTGGATTGGCGGGGGCGGGAGTGTTGCTTCCTGCTGTTATAATTCTAAAGCTGCCTAATAGTGATTCCACACAGCTTAACGAATAGCAAATTATTAGTATCATAGACCTTATGGGCGGTACGAAGATGTTTTACAGTAGGATAAACCCCCAATAAAATATAATCTATTGGGGAGGCAAATGTTCAGTAGAAGGCTTCATAACTTTGACGACCGATATGGCGTGGTGGCGAGTATACCCGCTTTCCGCTCCAAGGTCGTGGGTTCGATTCCCACACAGGACAAATATTTGTGTGCACGAACATGAATATTTGTTTTGGTCTGGGCGTTTCCCTATGTACTTAATTTAAGTATTTATTTATGTATGTATATCCGTTATTTAGTATCCATAACACAAGTTCTTAATGATACTTATCTTGGAACTAAATGATTGGTGTAATTGTTAGAAAAATATTATATTATTATTATTATTTATAAGGCTGACATAGTGAAGTCAATGTTATGGATTTTTTTTTGTTTACTCATCCTATACCTCGCGATTACATACATATATACACATACATACATTCACGCCTTTTTCCCCGAAGGGGTAGGCAGAGGCATATTATACGCCCACACTTCGCCAATTATATAGTTGGTCCCACGTAATAGGTGGCGAGCCTATTGCCGCTTGCCGGGCACTGTTATGTTTGCCAGAACCTCGTCCGTTGATCGGCAGGTGCACCACTTGCAGTTGAGGTTGGCTTGAGCTCCATAAGTCTTGGTAGAATCCCTGTACACCTCGCGATTATATATAATTGTTTTAATTGCTTTGATTTCAAAGTTGTTAAACTCCAAATGCCGACCAGCGATCAACTATAAGTTTTCTATTGTATCTAAGATCGATAAAGTTCAACGTGTAAAATAAGTCTCAAAATTGTTGATCATTAGTGTGGCATTTAATATTGAGTGCTTCTGTCGTTCCAGAGACATGTTCTTACTGGTTATCAGTAGGTAGGTGGTAAGCCAAGTTTTGTGTTTCATTTCATTAGGCAGCTTTTTATATTGAAGATTTTTTATATGAGGACGCCACCTACATATTTTTTTATTGTTTTTTATTTACGTCGGTAACAAAATGCATTTACGCACTGTCTCCCGGCCAAAGGGGGACCGAGAGAGGTGTGTGGGACGCACCCAGAGTCGTCGGTCTCTGGGTGTTACCTTTTCCCTAGCGCCTCCTGCGCCCTACCGGGAGGTACTCAGCCCCCCCCACCACGACAAAGTGGAGCCCTGCCATCTGATCTAAGTCTTCATGATGGAATATGACCTGATTCCCTCACGCCTAGGTTCTCATTCAGCCCGTACTCAGAAGTGTGACGTTAATAGGCGTTAATGATAAATGCCCATGAATTGAAGACTTGTATTTATATTATGCGAATCCCGTTTATAAATAGCTATCAACTGTGAGAGAACTCTTGGTTCAAGTGAATTCAGAAGTGTTAATTCATCTGTGAGACTCACTCGGCTTATATTTTACTACTAGCTTTTGCCTGCGGATTTACTCGTATTAAGTGCAAATGTTCTTTTTTGTTTAAGAATGTCACGCCCTCATTTCGCTTTGGTTGGCATTTTATATTATTGATATGGATTGGTAAGTAGGTACGTTAAAAATATTTTGCTCGGGGATAATATACAATTCTAATGGTAAATAAATTATCGATATCTGTCGAGTAGTTTTTAAGTTTCCTCATAATAAATGTATTCAACACACAACTATCATCGGTTGGGCCACGGCCCCGGGCACGGCGGGGTGCCAGAAACTACAAATCCCCTGGTGCTGGCCCCCCGCCCCTTCTTCAACAGCGGTGGGCGTCGTCGGAAGATTTTTAGTGGGTAGGACTGCTGCTGTCGCGTTTGCCGCAGTGAGCCCCACACCCCCTCCCGGTGGCCCCCTTTTGGCCGGAAGGCAGTGCGTAAATGCATTTTGTTACCGACGTAAAACAAAAAAAAAGGGGCCCCCGGGCACTTCCATTCGCCCAGTGAAAGATCTTCCCCTACCAAAGTACCACCCGCTCCTGTCACAAGCATTTTTGAGCACACAGGCATGCAATATTAAATAGTAAATAAACCCACATTTTTTTATTTAGCTTCGTGTTATAGACATGAAATGTGAATCGTTTGATGTGTTTGTTTGATTTTGTTCAGTGGTCACAAAGTCAGGGCTGAAAGTGACCCAGACAGACCCTGAGAAGGGTACATTAAAGGCAGTCTGCCGCAGACGTTTCAGTATTAACTTTCGCGGTAGGTGGCAAACTTGGTTCATTTTACCTAAACGGCAGCTATGGGCCGTTTGTAAAAACAAGCTTGTTTTTAATTAAATAATCATAATAATAATGTTACACATTTAACAGAGGTTCCCAAACTAGGCTATACCAGTATATTGGCAAACCAACGTTATAAAAAAACGATTACTACAGATACTACATTTTTTTTTCTTTTCAATAATGGCTTCGTGCGTCTAGCACATATAGCCAGTGTCAAGTAAGTGATATATTAATAATATATAATTCATAGTAAATGAAAATGAGTAATGATAAAGATGATAAATTGTAAATGAGATCCCCTCCCCCGTAAGCCCCTTGAGTCCTCAGTAAAGATGTGGGACTATACTGAGATCTCACATGGACTTCTTGAGAGAATTTGAAAAGTGATGTTGCACACTCACAAACACTTAACGGTTAATACTCCACCGTTATTACACATTTATGTTCGAAGATACACAAATTTTTGAAAATAAAACAGAACTGCAGACATTACGCTTCACTATCCCGCCAAGAATATTATAAAGAAGATAGGTTGGTATTTTTTCAGAGTCATTGTTAAAAGAAAAAGTATATGTGATCGTCCATTTTTTTTCATGTTCACCGATATGTCAGCAAATGTACCTAACCTGATTTGAAAAATTCATTATAAAACTACTTGAAAATTTGATCAAATCAAATCAAATAATTTATTTGCGATAACATAGGTACATTAGTATTTATATAGGTAGATAACATTATGTTTAGTAGTTTCACTATGTTCTGCTTTCAATGGCGTGCAAATGTTTAGTAGGAAAAATATAAAATGAAATTAATATTATTACTAGATACATTATTAAAACAACAACATAATAAACAATATTTTAATTAAAATTATTATGTTATATAGTCAATTTAAAATTACAATTTTAAGATAATTTATATAATGTCAAGTTATAATATACATGGTGGTCAGGTAAACATTCAATTAAATTATTATTACTGGAATTACATTTTTATGATGATAATCTATCCGTGTTGATATTTTGATGTTTTTTAAAGATTTCCAGGATATTTACAGATTAATTATAATTCTGTAGACCCATTAATGCGGCTAGTGGTCCACAAAATACTGCTGTTGCTTAGAACAATTTTAGGCAATAGCGTTATTAAAAAAAATATTTTTTTTACACATTATTCGAGTAAAGCTTGTACTACGGGTACTACGGTTACTGGATTAACATTCTTAAATATATCTTTTTGTAACAAAAGCTTTAGAAATAAATCTATCTTTATAATCCGGTTATGCCGTGGTATTATGTTATGGTTAATATATTTACCTAATTGACATAGTAACTTTTAATTTGTATAATTATTGTTTTTAATGTGATTTGATTTTAATTGTAAATATATTTTTTTTGTAATTTTGTTATTCATATTGTGTGTAATGTTAATGTTAATTTGTAATGTAGGATTTAAGGATAATAATTTCAACTATTTTATAATGTTTTTTGCAATACCCTTGCAGGGTTCATGTTTTAGAACCACTATTTATATGTAACATTAAGATCTTTATGTACTACATGACGCAAATAAAGAACTATGAACTATGTTCTCTGTGAAATAAAGTGTCTTGGAAAATATGTAGAAAACCCCGAGAACAGAATAAAATTTTATGCGTAAATATCGGTCACCCACGCAGACTCAGTCTTAGAAGTTCGGTACCACGCTATCAGTCGTCAAATTGTTTCAGTTATCTATCACATAATTCAATGGAACGGACTTAATAGCCACACCAGCCTTTGATGGCCACTGATCCGGTACACAATAGAATTTCTATGTGACTGATAGATTTAATTAAATTCTGTAAGTGTATCATAGAGTAGCTGTGTCCCCGATAGCAGTCGCGTAAATATTTTTCTTTAATTTTAATTTTGAATTCATGAAAATTCTACCAAAATACAGGGTGTAATTTATTTATTTATTTATATTTAGGTACACGGACAAATTATCATCATAAAAAATAAACTAAGACTAATAAAAAAATGGCTAGACAATAATCCACAATTAGTGTACAAAGCATGACTTATAAATTAACAATAATAAAAAATAATGCTTAATATCTAACGATTAAATATTAACGGGAAAATATTAACGGCAATGTAATAAAGGCAACGTATACGCAACAAGAGACATACACATATAGTAATTAATACGCAATGGAAAGCACAGCACAGACCGCGTCTTTGTGTGCCCCACGCGCGCTGACGAGCTTAGAAAAATACGCTTTAATGGATTTTTTTTTAAAAAACTTAATTCGCAATAACTTTTAAGTCCATTAATTTTGATTTTACCTTGATTTTCCTTATAATACCTACGATCCCCAAATATACTTTATTGTCTTTGATATCAACGGTTTTGACTTGACTTAAAATAAACAGCTTTATTGAGCCAAGCCAATTGAATAAATTATTTGACCTTAAAATTCAAAATTCAAAATTCATATTCATTTATTCAAGTTTGGCTCAAAAGAGCTCTTATGAACGTCAAAACTTAAAAACTAGCGCGCCCATTCACTGCGGGCGGGAGCTTGATCGTAAAAGAACGGGCAAGAAAATCGTCAAGGTTAGTTTTTTCTCCCGCCAGTTACAAGAATATGTACTTAGTAGTAAAACAATTTGACAAATCTACAAAAACATGTGTTCTGCAGTCACATGATTTAAAATAAGAGAAGAAAATAACTTTTTATTTTAAGTTATACGAGTATGAGTACGAATAAACATGGTAGACATGAGCAGACCAGTCCTCACTGGTGGCACCCGTTCACGAGTATGACGCATGAACCAGCCATCGTTTCGCTCAACCATATTTTAGGGAACGCAACGACCCGACGCATGACGCCACCACCGCAAAGACATTTGAGTGAGCATGACATACTCAAGCTACAGGATAAACAAATTTTAACAAAAATAACATTATATTAATTAAATGTGCTGCAAACCACAAATATTTTTGGTCTTATGAAAGATATCATTTACAGCAATTCAGTCTTAATATCTATATAATCATTTGAACAATACTATGCGTTCCTAATCAAAAACATCATTTAGGAGAATGATAGGACAACAAAAATTGTGTGTGCAGCTATCAGATCAAAAATAATATTAACTTTTCTCAGTTAGCTTAATCTTTAATTACAAATAAAAATAGTAGACAAGAGCAGACCAGTCCCCACAAGCAGCCCTCGTTCACGAGTATGACGAATGAACCAGCCATCGTTTCACTCAACCATATTTTAGGGAATGTAACGACCCGACGCATAACGCCGCCACCCCAGAGACATTTAAGTGTGCATGACATACTCAAGCCACAAAATAAAAAGATTTGTACACATTTGTACTATTAAAGTAGCAGAAATAACAATAATATTATAAAAATCAAACAGCCGCAGACCACAAAAATTGTTTGTTCTATGATAGATACAATTTACAGCCATGCCGTCTTATCATTTATATAATCTTGCGTACAATAGTATGCTTTCTTAATCAATGTTTCTTTAATAGCTACTTTAAATTTGTTTAAGGGCAAATCCAATATATCATGCGGAATTTTGTTGTAGTATTTCATACCTTGCCCCATAAAAGACTTCCGAATTTTTTGGAGTCTTAGAAAAGGATTTAACAGTTTATTTTTATTTCGTGTGTTAAAGCTGTGACGTTCACAGCGCTTAGAATAATTATTTATATTTTTCCGCACAAACAAAATACAGTTAAAGATAAACTGCGAGGCAGTAGTTAAAATACCAATTTCCCGAAACAACTCTCTAAGGGATGATCTAGACCGTAGTTTATAAATAAAACGTATAGCTCGTTTCTGTAAAATGAAAATAGTCTCAATTTCAGCGGCAGATCCCCACAATAAAATACCGTAGGACATCAAACTGTGAAAATAGCTAAAATAAACAATTCTAGCAGTTTCGACATCCGTTATCTCACGAATTTTTCGAATCGCATATGCGGCAGAACTCAGTTTACCAGAAAGGCTTTCGATATGTGGGCCCCATTGAAGGTGTTTATCTAGTGTTAAACCTAGAAATAAGGTTGAATCGACCATTTCCAACCTCTGACCATTCAATTCTATATTGGTTTCAACATCTCTTACATTGGGTAGTGAAAAATTAACACATTTAGTTTTTTTAGCATTCAACTGAAGATTATTAACAGTAAACCAGTGAAGCAACTCTGAAAGTGCACTATTTACATCGTCATAATTATTTTTATTTCTGTTAGTTTTAAATATTATTGATGTGTCATCTGCAAATAACACCATTTCACACTTTCTACTAATAAAGAAAGGAAGATCATTTATATACACCAGAAACAAAATGGGCCTAAGATTGAGCC
The DNA here is from genome assembly GCA_949126915.1 of Musotima nitidalis. Classification (NCBI taxonomy): domain Eukaryota; kingdom Metazoa; phylum Arthropoda; class Insecta; order Lepidoptera; family Crambidae; genus Musotima; species Musotima nitidalis. The sequence goes on along the minus strand of OX421423.1, from coordinate 1,049,180 downwards.
TTGAGGAACGCCCATCTGTATACACGAACCAGATGATTTAGCGCCATTAATATCTACTTTTTGAAATCTAGATGTAAGATATGAAACTATCAACTTCTGAGCCAAATCACACACGCCATAGAAATTAAGCTTAAGAATAAGGGTAATACTTAATAAGTTAAACTTAATAAACTTAAGAGTTTGAGCTGTGAGTTTCTTGTCAGTTCTTCTCACAGAGCGGGGGCTCTGAACTGGCACTTAGATTCACTTACACCAAATTTTTATTTATTTGCATGTAAGTGAATCTAAGCTTCGTGATTTCAGTGTAGTAATATTTAGATTTTTTTAATGTATATTTTGTTTTGACGTTTTCAAGTGCTATGTTTATGAAATTTTTTTTTTTCTTTTTACTTTTTTTTTACTAACATAGACTCTGCCGAGAATTGATACCCAGGCATATCATGATATGCCCGACTTAACGATCGGGCAACTACACAGAAAATAGTTTAAATGGTTGCGACACCAAATAATGAAGTGTCAAGTTGAAAGGGACAATCACAGGTTCCCAAAGTTTCCCTTATTGCTTTTACTTAACCTCTGCCAAAACTGAGTCCTTCTAATCTAACTGTAGCCTAACTTTGGCGTCTCGACACCCCGTTCTATTTCACAATTACTTAATGTCCTTACAAGTTGGAATTAAGTTGCCTAATTGGATCTGTCTATTGCTGATGTGATTTAACAAATGAGAGATACTAAAATTTCAATTATGTCTTACACGCGACCGCACGCGACTCCTTTTGTGTGACGTATAGATACTTTGACTAAATCTATTTCATTTCATTTGTTTTTTCTTTTTTATTTATTCAAAATCCACAGCTCTAAAAGATAAATTACAGAATTTAGTTTGAAACTTACAGCTAATGGCGGGTTTTATATACACAGGTTTAAAATATATTACAGGATAACTGTCAGAGGAGGTTTATAAAGACATATTAGGAATAGGTATTGTATGAGGTAGGCACAATTAAGAAACACACTATAAATATTTTTGGGTATAAAAGCTGACTAAGTTACTCTTTCCGTCGAAATTGGCTTAGCAGTTTCGGATATTAGCCACGATAAATCTGCAGATAAGATTTTTGATGCTTGTTTTGTTTTTTTTTCTGTGTTTTATTAATTGCGCGAATGTGATTTTGTATGGAGCTATAATACTTTAAATTTCAAAATTTTTGTATGACTGATTTCTTTTCAGTCATGTCTACTATGTTTATTCGTAATTATGTTCGCATAGCTAAAAAACGAGTTACTTTCTTCTTTTATTTTAAACTTGTAAATGCAAACCACAGGTTTTTGTAGACGAATTGTTTTAATATTAAGTACATTTTCTTGAAACTGGCGGGAGAAAAAACTAACCTGGACGATTTTCTTGCTCTTTCTTTTACGATCACGATCATTCTTTCACGTTCTTTAACAAACAATGGGCGTGCTAGTTTTGGAGTTATGTAATTTTTTCTTTCATAAGAGCTCTATTGAGCTAAAGTTTCATAAATGATTTTGCCTTTGACTTTGATTGATGTCGATCTGTTTTCGATTTTAGTGGGATTTTCACTGGCAGATTATTCCTTATAACAAAAAAAAAATATAACGCTGAACAGCAGCTACTCTTACGGACTTCTTGGCGGGAAAGTGAAGCGTCATGTCTGCAGTTTTGTTTTATTTTCTAAAATTTGTGATATTTCTAACATTTATGTGTAATAACGGTGGATTATTAACCGTTAAGTGTTTGTGAACATCATCATCATCATCATCATCATTTCAGCCATTCGAAGTCCACTGCTGAACATAGGCCTCCCCAATTGCTTTCCACGTAGATCGATTCTTTGCCGCCTGCATCCACCGGCTCCCCGCCGCCCTGACCAGATCGTCGGTCCATCGCGTTGGGGGCCGCCCTCTACTACGTTTGCTGATTCGTGGTCGCCATTCAAGAACCTTAACGCCCCATCGGTCGTCGGTTCTTCGAGCTATGTGCCCCGCCCATTGCCACTTCAGCCTGCAAACGCGCTTCGCTATGTCGGTCACTCTGGTTCTCCTACGGATTTCCTCATTTCTGATTCTATCACGTAGGGACACTCCGAGCATAGCTCTCTCCATTGCACGCTGAGCGACTTTGAGCTTCCTTATGAGGCCCATAGTCAGGCACCACGTCTCAGTCCCATACGTCATCGCTGGCAACACACACTGGTCGAAGACTTTCGTCTTGAGACACTGAGGTACTTTGGACGAGAAGATGTTGCGTAGTTTCCCGAACGCAGCCCAACCGAGCTGGATTCGACGATTGACCTCTTTCTCGAAGTTGGACTTACCTAATTGGACTTTTTGTCCCAGGTATACGTACTCGTCGACAACTTCGAGGGCCGAGCTTCCCACTATTACTGGGGTAGGCACAACATGGATATTTGACATGATTTTGGTCTTATCCATGTTCATTTTAAGACCTACCCTTCGGGAAGCTCTGTCGAGGTCTCCGAGCATTGTGCCCAGATCCACAAGCGACTCCGCTATGACCACTATGTCGTCGGCAAATCGAAGGTGAGTCATATACTCGCCATTAATGTTGATGCCGTAGTTTTCCCAGTCCAGTAGCTTGTGAACATACATGTTGGTAAATCAAACAAAACAGTGCAACATCTCTTATCAAATTTTCTCTCAAGGAGTCCATGTGAGATCTCAGTATAGTCCCACATCTTTACTGAGGACTCAAGGGGCTTAGGGGAGGATATCTCATTTACCATTTATCATCTTTATCACTATTCAATCTCATTTACTATGAATTATATATTATTAATATATCACTTACTTGACACTGGCTAAATGTGCTAGAAGCACGAAGCCATTATTTCAAATAAAGAAAGAAAGCTACTCTTACAATTGAGTACGTTTTTTCGTTTGAACGTTCAATATCGGTATCGGTAAAATCTCTCATATTTTTATTAGATAAAACGTTATATGAACTCTTCATTTCATACAAAAACATTGTAGGAGGATAATAAATACTATATCTAAACTGCTGAAATTGTCTTTGCTTTTGTTATAAACGTTGAACGAAAACAATATTATATTTTTGTTACTTAAAAATTGTGTTAGTACCAATTATGGGATTTTTTGGGACTGAAGACCTATGCCATATCGGTATTCGTTTGGTAGCACTATTAAATGAGACAGAGGTTTGATTCCTATACAGGGCTAATATTGTCTTGGTGTCAAAAAAGTTTATAAAAGTTAAGTTATCACCGAATTTGTGTGTTTTTTATGGGTGTTATTTAACGTGTCTTCAAAATTAATAAATTGCCAACCTAACCTAACCTTTTTGTACATCAAAAATACTGATTGAGCACCTAATCACCTATTAGATGCTCACTCAGTATTTTTGATGATCAAAAAAGCTTTTTTTAGAGGTTTAGTTTATTATATTCCGTTTTTTATTAGATTAAAGGTGCTCACTGAAAGATATTTTTATATTTTTCCGGTAACAATTAACGCCCTTAATATTATTGAGTGTGACTTGGGGTTTGACCACATGAAGCATGAATGAAATTGCACTTTTTATTACAATTACACCAATCAGTTAGTCCCATGTAAGTATCATTAAAAACTTGTGTCATAGATACTAAAAAACGGATTAACAAACTTAAAATCGTTGTTTTTTTTTGTTAATACATACCTTATTGTTAATAACATAGGACAACACACAGACCTGAACAAATAATCATGTTTTAGCACGCAAAGATTTGTCCTGAGTGAACATCGAACCCACGATGTCTGTAGTGAAGTGCGGGTATACTCGCCTCGACGCCATATTGGTTGCTGTATTTGTTCATTTGTTTCGCCTATGCTACAGCATGCTGCAACATGCTGCCATCCGATTTAATATGCTGTCGAATTTGTATACTGCGGGTTAAGGGACTGAGTAACTACAAAAATATGAGACAGCATGGCACTTCTTCTTATTTAGTCGCCTTTTACCCTTAATGTCGAAATCCTCGTCGATTCCGCCGAGTACGATCGTACTCCCGCCCTTACTCTTACTCTAATAAACTACGTTTTGTTGACAAAAATAGAAAGAAGCATATAAAAGGTATTATGCTGTAAATGATTAGTTGTCAGATAAACAAGCTTGGGTTTAACACTTTCAACTTGTTTTTGATTAAAAATATAAATATAAAGAAGAAAATTAATTTGGAAGACATCTTCTATTTATAGTTTTAAGTTAAGTTAGTTTATTTAAGTTGTTTAGGTACTATATCTTTTTGGTGTTCTTAATGCTATATTTCAACCTAATACAGCCCTAGGCAGTGATAATCACATAGTACATATATAATGAACTTGTATTTGTGTAAGTTAGAATAAAATGTCAACCAGATCATTGTCGTGACCATCCCCTATTGCACAAATTCAGCTCAGCTTCACATTACTTGACTGTGATGAAAGGTTCCCTTAGTGCTACTTTATTGGTTACGGCTTCTGGGGACCTTTTCAGTATCTTGAAATATTCACTGTGTGTGTTCTATATTGTTATACTTGATTGATAATTTAAAAGAGCAAAGCCTGTGAGTTTGTTGTCAGTTCTTCTCACAGAGCGGGGGCTCGGAACTGGCACTTGGATTCACTCATACTTAAATTTTATTTTTTGGCATGTAACTGAATCTAAGCTTCGTGATTTCATTGTAGTAATTTTTTTTAATTTTAAATATGTTATACTAGCTTTTGCCCGCGACTTCGTTCGCGTGGAAAAATGACTTCCAGCAGATTTTTGGTTTTACCCATATGGTCCCGATCTTGCGGGATTTTTGAGAAATTCCCGCTCTCGCGGGATTTTCGGAATGAAAACTATTCTATGTCCTTTTTCGAGTTCTATACTATGTCTGCACCAAATTTCACACGAATCGGTTCAGTAGTTTAGGCGTGAAGAAAAGACAGACAGACAGAGTTACTTCCGCATTTATTATATTTAATATTAGTAGGATTCACGTTTTCAAGCTCTATGTGATTGTAGGTAGTAAATATATTTATGAGAATCCTAGGCTGAAAAAATTTTGGTAATATAATAATTCAAGGTGGACTTCTTCTTCCATTTAAATAATGGCTTCGCTTCTAGCACATTTAGCCAGTGTCAAGTAAGTGATATATTAATTATATATAATTTATAGTGAATGAAAATTAGTGGTGATCAAGATGATAAATCGAAGATGAAATACCCTCCCCTAAACCCCTTGAGTCCTCAGTAAAGATGTGGGACTATACTGAGATCTCACATGGACTCCTTGAGAGAATATGAAAAGGGATGTTGCACTGCTTTGTTTGATTTACCAACACTCATGTATATTCACAAACACTTAACGGTTAATAATCCACCGTTATTACACATTAATGTTAGAAATATCACAAATTTAAGAAAATAAAACAAAACTGCAGACATGACGCTTTACTTTCCCGCCAAGAAGTCCCAAGGTGGACTTATGTACGACGTTTTAGGATCTAGTTTTTTTTAAGTATTATTTTGTGAATAAAGAGTATGTCTATCTATTTATGTACTTACATGCGAACTTCCATCGCACCGGGAACCCGAGCACAACTCCAGACACCGGGTGCTTCACGGAGCACTGGTACACGCCCTCAGTGCCGTTCTTCTTCCTAGTCACCTCCACGCTGCCTTCAGCGCTTAGTCTGCGAAAATAACATGTTTAATTTAGGAACATACATACATTCACGCCTGTTTCCCTGAAGGGGTAGGCAGAGGTATATTATACGCCCACACTTCGCCAATTATATAGTTGGTCCCACGTAATAGGTGGCGAGTCTATTGCCGCTTACCGGGCACTGTTATATTCGCCAGAGCCTTGTCCGTTGATCGGCAGGTGCACCACTTGCAGGTGAGGTTGGCTTGGGCTCCTTAGGTCTTGGTAGGATCCCTATACACCAATTTAGGAACAGTTTTCTTAAAGAAGAAACTTATACTTGACTAGCGATCGCCAGCGATTAACCTACATAACCCTTCCCTTTCTCTCTATCTATTTAAAAACCAGATATAGAGATCCGCTGCGTTATAGTTTTGAAGATCTAAGTATAAATAGGGACAGACAGACCGACAGCGGAAAGCGTCATTGCTTTATAGAGATGTAACCGTTAAGCGTTTGTAGCGCATTTGTCCCTTTATTTTCAAAAATAGGTACCTAAATAATAATACTTTTTACTAACATTTCATATAAGGTATAAGATGAATTCTTTTTAAAAAAAAAACTACTTGTCTAAGATGGCCTGAGAAGGAATCGAACCCACGACCTTTGGATAGCCGATACACTGACTGCTCTAACCGGTGATCTACCAGGACACCGATTGACATACTGATACCCTTTTAACCATAAATAGCATTGTAAATGCGATTAATTTAGATTATAAAAAAAATTATATGACTTTTAATTGTTACTTATACAAAACATGGGCTCTGCCTGTAATAACCAAGCCTGCCTGTAAGATTGCCTGGAAGAAATCGCTGTAGGCGAGAAGGCCGCCAATTGTATCGCTTTTCTTTTCCCATTGTCTTCTTGTTTTATTTTTAATTTGGTGTACAATAAAGAATTTTCTATCTATCTAAACAACTTAGATAGTCCCGAATCTTATAACAGTGAAACTGCAGTAATGCGTAGGGGCTCATTGCCGTTTCACTGTTAAATTCGCAATAGAACTCGCGGAAACTAGGTTCACGAAGCTCAATGCTCAATGCAACAGCTCTTGTTAGACAAACTTTTTTATGAAATAAAATAATTTTTGCAATCTTTTCTCCGTCTGTCTGTTCTGGCTAATTACCGAAATAGCTGGATCGACTTTGAAAGAATGTCGCTGGCAGACTTATGTTGTAGAGAGTAACTTAGGCTATCATAGGGGCCACAAGCTAGCCTTTACACTTTGACCTTTTAGTCAGATCTATTGTGCATCCCCTTGTCTTTCACACCATATCTTCATTATACTTTTACACCCCATATCCCTATGGAGACCATGGGTAGACCACCCCAAAAAGACTTATTCGGCATTCAGCCCGTTCACAGGTAACGTTAAACCCAAAAATAAACGGCCTCTAATCTCCCTAAATAACTGTTCTATTACCAAATAAATCATCACGGGAATGACTACGGTTTCTAACTAGATAATCTTGAACTGATTCATTTCATGACAGTTCTAAAATTACAAACTCGAGACGATTTGTCTCAGGATTGGATGTACTTCGGGAGCTCGATTCCACTCAATTATACAGTTTCTATGTCAACATAACCTTCAACTGTGTTTATAATGTGGAACTGCGTGCTTCCTTGACTCCATAGAGTGGAAACTCAAGCTGTTGAACTCAAGCATACGGCCCCCATCTTCTAGTTCACAAACGCTAAGCACAGTGGCTGGTTATACTCCTCAGTATTCTTATAACCTGCCGTGTGTAAATGGTTAATGGTTGAAAAGCGTTTCGGAAACCGGCCTGTTCTGAGTCCAAAAGTCGTTAAGCCTATGGCCGAGACAGTTTGTCCTGACCCGTGTTAACAGCTTGTCGACGTGGCAAAGAGTAATAGAAGTCAGCAGTGGATTTCATGTGGATAAAATTAATGACCTAATTATTTATATAGTAGATATAATTTTATGTATGGTGTATGGGGATCCTATCAAGACCTAAGGAGCCCAAACCAACCTCACATAGAACATATCAGTTTCTGGTAAGCGGCAATAGGTTTACGTGGGACCAAAAATATAATTGACGAAATGTGGGCCAAAATTATATGCCTCTGCCTACCCCTTCGGGGAAACAGGCGTGTTAGTATTATTAACTTCAATTAATCAATTTATTTATAGTACATGCATGGATCTATTATTATTAAATTCCAGTAGGTACTGTGTGATTGTGTTTATCGACAACAAAAAAGGTCGTAAACGTTTAAGTGAGTAGAATTAGGCTTCCATCTTATGAATGGCCATTAGTTTCCAGATTTGGAAACGTGAAAGGAGATTTTAACTCCGTTTATAAATTGCTCCTAGTTAATCCAAGAATTATCGTTGTGGTCGGTATTGCCAAGAGATACGAAGGGATTACAATTTGGGTTTAGAAATCTAGTTGCTTGCTCAGTAGAATGCAGTATATGGCAGATAAAAATGCTTGGGATTAAACTGCCGTTTCATACAGGCTATTCTAATATGAATGACTTAAAACATGAATATTGTTAATGTTATATTGCATTGTGTAGCTTCACAGACAAATGAAGATTGTAATTCTAGTACCAAACCAATGGACATAATTAAAAGAGCATAGCCTGTGAGTTTCTTGCCAGTTCTTCTTACAGAGCGGTGGCTCGAAACTGGCACTTAATTATTTTTTGACTTACACTTAATTATTTTTTGTTTTTAAATTGTTTTGTTGCATGTTAGTGAATCTAAGCTTCGTGATTTAGTGTAATAATATTTCGATTGTTTTTTTTTCATTTTTAATTATAACGTTTTTAAATACCTACTATGTATAATAGTTTATGAAATAAATATTTTTATACTTTACTTTATGTTAAAATTCAGCACTAACTGTTTAAAGAAACATTTATCAATATCTTTGTATATAACTATTAAGTAATTATAGACTAATATACAATGAAAATTAGAAACGCCTTTTTTTGAGAGGTCCGGCTATCCAAACGCTCGGACGAGTTAACTTTTAATTTAATTTTTTTTATGAAAATAACAACTGTATTTTTAGCTAAAAGCTTTAATAACTTTATACAATAAGTGTTCTTGCGGGCAAGCGATATATTTTATACCCAATGTACCTTTCGTTGTGTTGCCAGCGATGACAAGTGGGGTGGCAATACATGTAAATTAGCACTGCAGACTTTAAGCCTAACTTACTAAAACTACGATTGACATACGATACGTAACTATACGACCATACCGCTGACTCGTAAACGGGCGGTAATAAATAAATAATAAAATAATAATAAAATAAATAATAAATAAATAAATATTTTCTGACAATTACACCAATTATTTAGTTCCAAGATAAGTATCATTAAGAACTTGTGTTGTGGATACTAAACAACGGATGAACATACTTTTCTTTTTGTAAATACATACTTAATATACATAGCACAACACCCAGACCAGAACAAATATTCATATTCATGCACACAAAGATTTGCCCAGTGTGGGAATCGAACACCTCGCCATATCGGTCGTCAAGCTGCTGCTTGATACCGTCCTTATTCCACGGTACGGTGCTCTCGTGTTTTATTTGGACTACATCGACTGCTTGCCAGGCAGGATGTGGTCATGATGAACAGTGACAGTATCAATAAATTAAAAGGTCCATGGTAGTACGTACCTCTTGAGTTCCTCGTCGGGTTTGCGCCGGTAGGGCTTGGACCGCGGGCGGTCTTCCGCTTCGAGCGGCGGCGAAGGCCGGCGCTGCGCCCTTCCTGCCTCCGCCACCACGCACGGCACTACGCCGCGAGGGGGCGCCAACCACGTTATTTGTACATCTGTTGGACAGAGAGAAGAAACAATTAATTTTTTATAGAAGTAAATGTTTGATTATGGTATAGAAAAATGGACACTGATGAAAATGTATGTTTTTAGATGATGTTTATTGATTCTGTCATTAAAACACTATAACAATAATATCATCATGTCCTAGTATTATCCCGGTTTCCCTAGAAAGCTTAGCTTAGGGTCCAGGATCTGCTCACTGACTTAACCAGATCTGACTGAATTTCAGTTATCACATGGAGCAACTGCCGTCTGACCTCCGAAACTTTCCGAGGCACGAAGCAAGCTATAATTACGCACATAACTTCGAAAAACCACCACACCACGATCTAATTTCACCTTCCTTGATTTGAGGCTTTACCGCTGTACAGACTTGTCACCAGAGAAGACAAATAAATAGATAAGGTTTTGAAAGGACATTCAATATCAGGATTAAGGGATTGAAGGGCGCACTATAACAGGATGATAATGCTAATTGCAAATTTCTAATTGATACACGAGATCCCCACACTAACAATAATGACATACCATTTGGATGAAGGCGCCCAATCTTAGAAGAAGAGCTTATGCTATGGATTAAATTACGCTTTTAAATAATTATATAATACTACTAATAAAATACTGGCACAAATGGCTCTAGGATCTAAAGCTATGTAGAGACATTGCATCTCTCAGTGTCTTCTACCGGAACTATTATGGCGAGTGTCCTTTCCTCTCCCGAACAACACGTGCTTGTCTTAGAAACCATCCTCATACTGTGCAGACTATCAGCACTCGAACCAAGAAATTTGGGAAGTCGTTTCTGAGCAAGACCACAAAGCTCTGGAATTCGCTGCCGGCTCATGTGTTTCCTATTTCCTATGATCCCGGGTCTTTTAAGCGGGGCGTGAAACGGCATTTTAGCAGGCCGTCATGTGTGGATGCGCTTTGTATCGTGCTTATTTCACGGTATGAATGAAGCGCTTTCATTTTTTATTGGACTGCATCGACTGCTTACCATTAGGCAGGATGTAGTCATTAAATAACAATAAAAAATAATAATAATAATACTGGTACAAATACTTTCCGCGACTTCGTCCGCATAATAGTCGATAACACGCGCATCTTGTCTAAGTAACTTTAAATATCATATTTATATCAGCTACTAAAAAAACCTAATAAAATAATTTTACGCTTTTAGCTCGAAAAACTAAAACTTTCCATACAAACTTTGATCCCCTATTTCTTCCCCTTACAACCTTATTTTCGCATTAAAAACCTGTACAATGTACACATTAGTTTATAATTCTACTATATACAACTCAAATATTAATTTGTAATTGCCCTATGTAGAATTAAAATCCACTACCAGCATCAAAAGGCTTGTACAGCAACCTCGGCACGAAACTGCCACAAAACGTGTAACATTTGCATAAAATAACATCATCCCAGAGATTGATAGAACTGTTTTTTGTGCCGTTGTCTTCATTTCTGCTGCGGGGGAAGTTGAGTGAACCCGGGGTGAGGTCGGGGGAAGTAGGGGGAAGTAAACAATAACAGCGGAAAGATTGATGGACTACAACTCTTTGTCGACTACGGTGATACGATCTTTCGCTTTTAATAAATACTATTTTCTGATAAAAAATATTTTACTTTTTTCTTTTCTTAGATATGTCTAAGTAAACAAGTACTGAAAAGACTCACTCGTTTAAAGTATTTGTTTTCATAATGAAGTTATTTGCATAAAATCAGATTTTCGTAATTTTGTCGCAGTTAAAGTCAGAGTCAAGTCAAAGTCAAGCCCCAGAGAAGTAGTGGAGACTTTCCCAGATTCGCCTATGGAGTTTTGTAGTGGCGACTCTAGGTGCCCTTAGTACTGACTACCGGGGGGAAACTACGAGGGACTTGTGGAGGGCGAAGCGGGTGGGCCAGGAGGGCCCGTTCAGCAGCGCCAGGAGGGTCTTAGGCAGCGGGGGCAGGGGACTCCTGCTGTCTGACCATGGACCCTCTGAAGACGGCCACGCACGCTATGGTCGCACAAGGAGGTAGGAGGGGCGCGTCCACTACGTCTCTCTGAGGAGGTACTCCCGGTTTTGGTCCGGGGGAAGTTGGCCGCAGGCAGGGTCTCAGACACTGCAACCCAGTTATTGGCCCCCTTTTTTTTTGTCAGTACAACTGCTGGCAGTCGTGTCTGCCGGGTGGTTAGTCCCACACCCCCTTTCGGTCCCCCTTTGGCCGGAAGGCAGTGCGTAAACGCATTTTGTTACCGACGTCAAAAAAAAAGGTGTTTGCAATGTAGTTTTTACTTACTATGCATTTACAGCAAAGAAGTATTTCTGTATTATCAATTATGGTCTAGTACTTACTTTTCCACAGGTTACTCTTAGGATGGGACTTTTAGTCGAGTGTGATGTGGTACTAGAGGTTATTATTTATTTATCTATCAAAATAGAAGTCTTGTCCTGGCCACTTTTAAGTTGCATAAATAAAAATAATATAACTACAGACAACTATTTATTATTCTACCAACATCTTAGCCCAAGCCAACCTCACCTGCAGGTGGTGCATCTACCGATTAATGGACGAGGCTCTGGCAAACATAAAAGTTCCCGGTAAGGGGCAATACACTCACCACCTCTTAAGTGGGACCGATATTATAACTGGCGAAATGTGGACATATAATATGCCTTTGCCTACCCCGTTTGGAAAACAGGCGTGATTGTATTTATGTAGCTAACTAAATTGCTGATAAGACTAAACGTTAAAAAATAATAAAGCCTTCAAGATACTTTATTGATTGATCTGTATCGAGATTGTGCGCTAAATTCGAGAAAGGAAACTGAATTAATTCGGCAAAGCTTAAATTAGATAACGCCAACCTATTTTCTTCAGCAAACATACAACATCCTGTCAAAATGGAGGCCCTTTATAGAAAATCGCTTTATTTGAAACGTGTTTTCTATTTAGAGCATTAAGTCTATATATACATAATATTATATAGTATATTATATGTATAAAATCACGCCTTAATATCCCAATACACAGTTTAGGTAGCAGACAACTTGCTACAACTCGCTAGCGCAGTCAGTTCTAACATATTGCATACCAGTCTGGGGTGGGGCTACCAAAGTCAAGAGTCTAGAGCTGGAACGAGCGCAAAGATCCCTGATAAAGGTCATGTATTTTAAACCATATAGATTCCCTACATGTGACCTTTATTCGATTAGTGAGCTGCTTTCTGTCCGAAAACTTTTCATCCTATACACTGTGCTAAAGTTGCATAAGAGTCTGAAGTATGACCCTGTTGTACTCAATAGAAGGCGGAAATATGCTGTGGCACCTGTCATTGCAGTAAAAAGTAGCTTTGCACAAAGACAATTTACAAGAAAATCGGCTCATCTGTATAACCTTATCAATAAAGACGCTGACATATATCATATGAACAACTTTGAATGTAAGAAGACATTACTAGCATGGCTAAAACTAAAAAGCTACGATGAAATTGAATCCATAATAAAAGTAAATTCATGAAGCTTTGTGTACCTACGTGTAATAAGTGGTAAAATTGCCGATCCCAAGATGGAAATCGTAGGGCTTGTGGTAGTCTACACGTTATGAAGTGTTAAATCGCACTCACAAACACGCAGTCATACACACACACAGACATACACACAAACACACACATACACACTCAAACACAACAAACACACACACATACACACACACACGCATACACAGCGCACATGTACACATACACAAACATATCTTTAGTACATAATTCCTTGTGTTAGTTAAAATAATTTGTACGTAAAACATTTATCGGTGTAACCTCTGCTATGGAAGAGGGGGGTATCCTATCACAGGTATAATGCTTACTTAAAAGGATACCTCCGTCCTAAAAATAATGTATAATTGTAAGTTAACGAAATAAACATTTTTATTTATTTATTTATTTATTTATTTAACTTTTTAAGATAATCTATTAAATTTAGTAGACTTCCAAAGAGAGTTACCATATCACTTACATCTAGATGCGCATTACTAAAAATTATTGATAATAAATAATATAAATTTTCAGTCCTTTAACCCGCAGTATACAAATTCGACGGCATATTAATCAAAAGGCAGTATGTTGCAGCACTTGCAGCACAGGCGAAACAAATGCTGCGACCAATATGGCGTCGAGGCGAGTAGGTATACGCACACTTCACTCCAGAGGTTGTGGGTTCGATTCTTTGTGTGCAAGAATATGAATATTTGTTCTGGTCTGGGTGTATATTTACAAAATAGTATATATTTTACAAAAAAAATTGTATGTATATAAGTATGTTTATCCGTTCTTTAGTATCCATAACACAAGTTCTTTATGATACTTATCTTAGGACTAAATAATTGGTGTAATAATTTGTCAAAAAAAATAAAATATTGCGGAACTGATTAGATCATATAGCTAAGTTACATACATACATACATACACGCCTTTTTCCTCGCAGGGATAGACAGAAGCATATTAAACGCTCACACTTCGCCAATTATATAGTTGGTTCCACGTAATAGGGGGCGAGCCTATTGCCGCTTACCGGGCACAGGGGGCCTACCGCCGAGTTCGATGGCAATCTATTATAAGGCAAAATGAATTTCGAATTGATTCCGTCGTACCGCCGAACTCATGGAAATCGAAACAAAATGGCGTTCTCCATTTACCTATTGGTCTGTCACGGACTAAAGGTCATGAATGAGAGGTGGCTGTCGGCAGATTCCCCGGTACGGATTAATGAACGCAAAACAAAGTTTGATCTAGATGGATTACCGGTAATCCATCGAATTCGGCGGTAGGCCCCCTGTTATGTTCGCCAGAGCCTCGTCCGTTGATCGGCAAGTGCACCACATGCAGGTGAGGTTGGCTTGGGCTCCTTAGGTCTTGGGAGGATCCCTGTACACCCACATAAGTTACATGTCAGGATAAAATCTATGGCAGCCTAGAAACTACGTTTTGACTTACTATTTCTGGTTAACATAAAGAATATAAAAATTTATTTGGAAAAGCCAAAGACATTTAACTATTACTACTACAACTATTACTATATTAAATCTCTTTGGGAAAAGCAAACAACTGCATAGTACAAAGTTTTACAAAATGATATTGATTTATGAAATAGAAAGGTTAATATGTAGTCAACACACTATCCACATATTAACAACTTTGAACTAAATATATCTAACAAGAACTTAAATGAAATAATTTTTAAGAAGAAGTCAAATAAAATCGCGCTTCATTTTACAGAGATTAACTTTTTAGTTCCAAATTCAGCCGCACACCATGGCAGCGTGGCCTACGGCATCTACCGCGGTGGTCAAGGTTAAGGTCGGACATCTCGCTCGCACGACATCCGACCACGCTGCTCTCTCTCACACGCCAGTGACTAAACTATAGTGTAAACTATACGATCTGAGATATTCTTTATACTATGTCTCAAATGTCAGCGGAAATACTTAGATAATTAGGTCACCTAGGTAGTATTAAAGCTTATTGTTGACTTGTGGTACGCCCTGACCTCGCTTCGGTTGCTATTCATTACATTTTTACCCCTACAGTTACATTATTGAAGTTTTCATAGGGCTCCATAATTCAAATTTATCAAAAATTAATTAAGAGCGTGCTGCTTAAGAGTGTATAAAATTGTTTTATAAAAATTCGTCCAGTAGTTTCAACACATAAATAAACAATCAAATTATACATTCTGGAGTACTTAAATTAAGCTACAATAATCGCAAAAAAATATTTACAAAATATTATGTAAAAATATTTTTAAGATCTTATTTACAGTTGCAATGTTCTGACTACTCTAAGATACCATAAGAAAGCTTTTGTGGCCTATGTGCCATAACTGCCTAGCTTTTATAACAATAACAATACCAAAAAATGTTATTGTACCTGTAACTCTCTCTATACTAATATGGGATGTGTCCGGCTTATGATTCTTATGATTCTCTTCATAATCCTTCACTTTATCCTTAATTTCTTTATTACTCTTAGCTTTCGGCTGGTCAGAGTCGGTGTCTTCATTATTTACATCCTCGAGACGTGAGAGCTTAATCAGGCCCTTTTCTTTCACATTCAACTATATTTAAAACCAAAAATATACTACAATCACGCATAACTATCAGGAATACCTTATAACATTACGTCATCATTTTCATCATTCATCATTTCAGCCATCTGAAGTCCACTGCTGAACATAAGCCTCCCCAATTGCTTTCCACGTAGATCGATTCTTTGCCGCCTGCATCCACCGGCTCCCCGCCGCCCTGACCAGATCATCGGTCTATCGCGTTGGGGGCTGCCCTCTACTACGTTTGCTGATTCGTGGTCGCCATTCAAGAACCTTAACGCCCCATCGGTCGTCGGTTCTTCGAGCTATGTGCCCCGCCCACTGCCACTTCAGCCTGCAAACGCGCTTCGCTATGTCGGTCACTAACATTACGTAATTCCATATTAATTGAATAATTATTTATGCAAAATAATATACATTTATTTATATAGTTCCCAAAGTGCCGTTTTGTCATTGTATGTAATTTTATGATAAAGCTTTTAACATTGTAAACTATTGTAACACGTTACGAGTATCCGTACTAATAATATTATAAACGCGCAAAAACGAATGAATGTACTTTAATTATATTCTAGCATAATCCCGGTTGCCATAGACTAAAGCTTAGACCCTAGGGTCTGCTTACAAGTCCAATCAGGTTTGGCTGAATGTGGAGCGACCGCCATTTGACCTTCGCAACCCAGAAAGAAACATCATTATAATGGTTAAGCCAGCTGTCAGTTTATTAGAAGGCACTGACTTCCTCAAACCGCCTGCCATCGATGTTCATGACAGGCTTAACGTGCTTTCCGAGACACGGAGGAAAAGAGAATTACGCACATAACTTCGAAAAGTTATAGGTGCGCCACCAGGGTTTGAACCCGAGTACCTCTGAATTTGAAGTCTATGGGTCTCGCTACTAAGCTATTGTCGCTCGCTTGCCGTCGTTTAGTAAAACTTTACATAATATGGCTTACACATCAGAATAACTAATAGGCTTTAATTTATAAAGATATACATAATATTACGCCTGTTTCCTCAAAAGTTTATAATAAGTCTAAGTCTTGTTTTATAATAAGTCTTGTATTTGATGTATTTGATGTTTTATTGATCGACTGACTGGAGGAGTTGTGCCCCGTAGCTTTTACTTTGTCTTTTAATGCATTTTGATATTTTTAATTTATTACTTTTTATTGTTAGTTTTTTACGAAAGCTGCAACTACAAAATACTAAACTACAGTTGTATACTCATCGGCTAGTATTGATATTGTAATTAAGTCGACAACACTGATGCCCGGTAAAACTTGAAAGAGTTTATGTTGGCATCTTACTGCATAAAATTATATATACTTTTTATATGATATAAATAAAAATAAAAAAAAACGTCTTTTATCCTGTTTTGCTTATGACACACAAATTTGAATTGCAATCTAGATTCTGTACCTTAGTTCTTAAGATTTTTATTTGTAAAATTGTAATTTGTCGTGCGTATTAATAAATAATTAAATAGAAAAGATAGGTAGAGGCAAATTGTATATGCATATTGCATATTTTATAGTATCATATAGCACGGGTTGTCCCAGCTTAAGTGCCAGCTGTTTTAAGCATAATTATAGAAACACTTAAAGCAAAATCGAACAAATCTTATGGGAAATAAATAAATTATTATTATTTTGCCAATTATATTGTTGGTCCCACGTAATAGGTGGCGAGCCTATTGCCGCTTTTCGGAAACTTTTGTGTACGCCAGAGATAAAGATATAGCGTGAAATATATATATTTAGATAATCCTGCGCAGACAAAATCGCGGGCACCAGCTAGTAGAAAATAAAGCCGTTTAAAAATGGATGGCAATCGATCCTTATAACACCGGTGTCGTGAGAAATATACAAAAACTTTCTAGAACTCGAAACGTTAAGCTGAAATGAAATCTTAAATCACAAAGATCTCCAGCTTCCAAGAAGAAATAACAGGATTGAGTTCTGGGAAACAATTCAATATTGGGAACGTATCACGGTGAAATTATATACTTAGTAGGTAGGTAGGATACTTATAAATGAATTATGGATTGAAAGTAAATTTGTATTCAATCAAGAATATCTATAATGCAAACCTAACGAGAGTTCGTTTCAGCGTTGATCGTGAAGACATCGTTGTTCTGAGGCTCCTATCTTACCTGAAGATGCCCTGTGTAAGGGCGAAACACGTGCCGTGTTGAACAGTTTCTCGATTTTTCAGGAAATTATAGTAGCGCGGGAATTATTACAAAGATATTTTTAATCCTTCACTTGCTTACAATGGATTTCCGCAAAGTAACGCCTGAATCAATAAATTATTTAATGCAAACCTATTTTTTTTAAAAATAATTCTAGTACTAACACGCCAATTATTTATAGTATCGTTGAGAACTTGTTTTATGGGTAGGTAATAAATAACAGATACACGTACATAAATACCTTTTTAAATAATTTTAAATACCATACCTTTGCACTTGTTTTATGATACTATAATATTATAAAATGTGAATTTATTTGTAATAAAGGATATATAACATACATTGAAAACACCCAGACCAAAACAAATGTTTTTGTTAAAGAACACAGACATTTTTCTGTGTGGGAATCGAACCCACAAGCGGAGTGCAGGTATACTCTAATAAAATAAATAAATATTCTCTTACAATCACACCAATTCTTTAGTTCCAAGATAAGTATCACTAATAACTTGTGTTATGGATACTAAAGAACGGATAAACATACTTTAATATTTTTTTTTTTTTGTAATTACATACTTAATATACATAGGAAATCACCCAGACCAGAACAAATATTCATGCTCATGCACACAAAAATTTGTCCTGTGTGGGAATCGAACCCACGACCTCTGGAGTGAAGTGCAGATATACTGACCTCCACGCCAAATCGTCTAATAATATCTCAATAACTGGGCCGATATTGACAGGATTTTTACTGAAGATAGTTGATTTGATAACTAGTAACGTTGACTACTTTTTAACCTAAAAAATAAGAAAGTATGTTTATAGCAGTCGCCATAATAATACAAGTATATAAGTAATGTGAGTTTCAAAGATAAATCTTCATGTAATAACAACAGGACGCCTAAAAACATAAAAGTATGTGATAAGGGCACGTAAAATAGTCGTAATGGAAGACGTGACGGGAACTTAGAATTACAGCAGTTCCAAGGAAGTTGTGTAGTTCGCCCATTTTGTTCAACCACAGACAAACCAGTCAAAAGGTTTTGTGGGATATGTTTTTATATAACTTGTATTATTTAAAGGAAATAAACGTTTTATCTATCTAACTTGTCTTAATTAATAACTTCTCTTTACTTCAAGTCACTTCTGCAAATAATGTAATCTTCCAGGAGAAGCGTTTCAAAATTAAATATCCTGGTATAAAATATAGCTCTTCTTAATTTAAGAAATTAACTAGTTATATTTAAGCCTCTTTTTCAGACTCCATTTCAAAGTAATACAAAACATCTTACAATATGGTACATTAGCATTTTTTCTCATAATCACATCAATTTCGACAAAATTCAATAAGTAACGTTTGCGCTCGTAGCTCCGCCACGGTGCTCGGTAGTTTACAGTCGTCAGTTCTTTGATGGGTGACCGTTTGTGGCATTTGATATCGAGCGTTTCGGAAAGCACGTTAAGCCGTTGGTCCCGGCTATCACTAAATGGTGTTGGTAGTTAAGCCATGCTCGAGCTAATTGGGTGGCTTGAAAAATGACGCCTCGCACCTGCGCCGATGAGTGTGTATGAGGTGGTTAATAAGTTGAATGAAGCTAAAAGTGTGTGCCAAGATCGTAGCAAGTGGAGGGATGTGATCTCTGCCTACCCCTACGGGAAAGAGGCGTGACATTATGTATGTATGTATGTATGTTACGCAGAGCGATGTCTTCTGGCAAAGGAAATTATAAGCCAAAAAGGAGGCTCTGTTAAATAAATTTACTTAAGAAAATGAGTTTTTTCGTGGGTTTTTATTTAAACTATAGCTGTTCTAAAATACTTGGTTCGGTTCCCAAACAGACCATATCATTGTGGGCCTGAAGATGAAGATGAACATATACCTATGTTTGTTAAGAATGTATTTACAGAATTGAAAAGTAATTCTTAGATAAAGTCTTAGATAGTAAATGTAATGGGAATGAGCGCTGCTGCCTGAAGCACATTTATTAAGTAGATAACGTTCAGGCGCAGAGATATAAAATATAATTGTAAATATATCTAATTTTATTGTATATGATTGTTGCTCTGATTGTATTTAGTTTGAATAAAGAATTATTATTACTATTAATAACTATTTATGTTTATCTGTTATTTAGTATCCATAAGTTCTTAATGATACTTATATTGGAATTACATAGTAAAAGTTATCGTAGGAGACATTAAAAACCCCCCAGACAGGTCTCTACCTTGGCGTTGTTGGGGGGCTGAGTACCTCCCGGTAGGGCAGGAGCCATGAAAAGGTAAAACCCAGGGGTAGGCGACTCTGGGTGCCCTTAGTACTCTACCTAGTAGATCTACCGCGAGGGAAACCAAGAGAGACTTGTGAAGGGCGCAACGGGCCGGCCAGGAAGGCTCGTCCAGCAGCGCCAGGAGGATCTAAGTGGCGTGATCACGGGGCCTCTGCTGTCTAACCGTAGACCCTCCGGGAAGTCGGCCACACAAGTTATGGTCGCACAAGGAGATAGGAGGGATACTACACCTCTTTGAGGAGGTCCTCCCGGTTTTGGTCAGGGGGACGTTGGCCGCAGGCGGGGTGTCAGGGGCTGCAACCCAGGTAATGGCCCCCGCCTCTTTCTCAACAAGCGGCGGTCGTCAAGTCGCCGATTTTGTTGGTATTACTGCTGGCAATCGCGTCTGCCGGTGGTGAGACCCACACCCCCTTTTAGTCCCCATTTGGCCGGAAGGTATTGCGTAAATGCATTTTATTACAGAAAGTAATACAAGAAAAGAAAAACATTAATTACACATTCAAGAGACATTAAAGAGGTATTATATTATTACCTATATACTAGTTAGTTTTCTCTTAAACCAGCCCTCGTTGAAAGGATCATGGTTACCTATACCTTATTACATATTATATTATACACGACAAAGAGGGTTAATCGTCGTTTGAAGGGTTATAGGCCCTCGACGGCGAACCCGTGTTACACTTCTGTACAACTAAGCCGATTTTTACAAACGATATAAGCTTATTCGATGTTATTTAAACGGATTAGGGCTTATTGACATCGTGGACTCCAAAGTAAGAGTTTATTTTACAGTTCAAGCATACGATAATAAATAAAATAAATATTTCTGACACTTACACCAATTAGCGCGCCAAGAAGCGCTCGTAGCTCTGCGGTGCTGAAGCGCTCGTAGCTCTGCGGTGCTCGGTGGTCGGAAACGATCACCAAAGTACAGCAGAGTTTACAGAGGTCAGTCCTGGGATGGGTGACCGTTTGTGTGGCATTTGATATCGAGCGCTTCCGTGCTTCGGAAGGCACGTTAAGCCGTTGGTCCCGGTTATCACTAAATGTGGTAGTCGTTAAGCCATGTAAGAGGCCTAATGGGCGGCTTGAAAAATTCTAACAGCAGGACGCCATACACCTGCCTCCGCCAATCCGCACTGGGTCCGCGTGGTGGAGTATGACCCAATACCCTCTCACCTTGGTATGTGAGAGGAGGCTCGTGCTCAGTAGTGGGACGTTAATGGGCTGTGATGACTGACTGATGATGACACCAATTATTTAGTTCCAAGATAAGTATCATTAAGAACTTGTGTTATAGATACTAAATAACGGATAAACATACATAAATACTTTTTTTTTGTAAATACATACTTAATATACATAGGAAAATACCCAGCCCAGAACAAAATATATTCATATATATACATACAAATATTTGTCGTGTGTGGGAGTCGAACCCACGACCTCAGGAATGGAGTGCGAGTATACCCTCGCTACCACGCCATATCGGTCGTCAAATGTCGGTATATGACATTGCACTCCGCTCCTGAGGTTGTGGGTTCGATTCCCACACAAGACAAATCTTTGTGTGCATGAACATGAATATTTGTTCTGGTCTTGGTGTTTCCCAGATTTATAAGTATGTTATTACTATTAGCTTTATAATTATTATTAGCTTTATTTATTGTTTTTAATAAATATAAAGCAGATATAAAAGTAAAGCAGAGTTTACTTGTGTGTGTGTGTGTGTGTGTGTGTGTGTGTAAACTTCAGGCCGCCATCCTCCTTACAAGATAAAATATGTAGAATTATTTAGAAGGGATCTATATAAGTTGTAGCAAAGTTCACATAAACATAAACATCTCCGGATTAAACGTGTAAAATGGTGAAAGGTAGCTAGCCATTCGCCCACGTTGACATTAGACGAGATGGCATTCCCTTACCATTCATTACTCCACATACATTGGCCTACCAATTTTATAGGAACGATAAAATAACACAAATATTCGTTAGAATAAAACCAATCTACATAAAAGGGTAGGTACGTAGCCCAACTGACTACAAGCGATGCCTTTAGTCAGTTTCTACGTATTTTGTTTTCAACATCACATTGAATGTGTAAATGAAAACCTATTAGTTGATTTAATCAAACTTGATGTTTTGAACAATCTCGATTTACTAGTAATAATGGCGCCTTTGTGGGTATCTTACAACAATACTATAAGTAGTGTATTACGTACACACACTCACACACGCGCACACATTTACACTGTTCGTGTGTTCATACACGTATTATTAAAGCATGTATCATAGTAGATAAAATGTTATAAACATATGACCAGGACAAGCGGGTTCCCCTAACACAGATATATGTTCACTTAAAAAGGGTCCCCAAACACTGTCAACCTAAATGTTATATTGTTACTGAATAAATATTTTTGATTTTATGCATAGGTTTATGGGGATCCTACAAAGACCCCGAGCCAACCTCACCTGCAAATGGTGCACCTGCCGATCAACGGGCAAGACTCTCGCAAGAAAAAAAAATCCCGGTAAGCGGCACTAGGCTCCCCACCTATCACGCGGCAATATTGACTATGGACGCGGGACCAACAATATTATTGGCGAAATGTGAGTGTATTTTATGCCTCTACAATACTCTTTGGGGGATAAGGCGTGTTTGTATGTAGATAATAATAATAATAATTCTTTATTCAAACCAAATACAATCAGAACAACAAACATATACAATTAGATAATTTACAATAACATTTTATATCTCTGCGCCTGAACTAGATAACTTAATATCTGTGCTTCAGGCAGCAGCGCTCATTCCCATTACATTTAATATCTAAGACATTTATCAAAAAAAAATCAAGTAAACCCAACAAATGATACAAGCCAGACAAGAAAAAGTTAATATTAAAAAGTAGCATAAGTGTGGTGTGTCCTCCTTGTGTGTTTTATGTTAGTGTGTGAATGAGATAATATGTATGTATGTACACTAGTAATACACTCTTTTTATGCATAATGCATTTGAAAGAAAGACAAAACTTAATATATATAATCATGGCACACGAACATAACCAGATAATTCATCATTATCCTGGTAACCCTAGACTTAAATTAGGGCCCAGAATCTGCTCACTAGTTCAATTAGGTTTGGATGAATTTCAGTTATTAGAAGGAGCGCCTGTCGTCTGACCTCGGCAACCCGGAGAGAACCATCATGCTATGGTTAAACCAGTTTTCAGGATGTAAGAAGGCACTGACTTCCTAATAACGACTGCCATAGATGTTCATGACAGCCGGGACCAACGGCTTACCGTGCTATCGCAGGCGATAACTAAGCACATAACTTCGAAAAGTCATAGGTTTGAACACCAGGGTTTGAACCAGAAACCCTCTGAATTTGAAGGCAATGATTCTTGCCACTGGGCTATCGCCGCTTTCTACTCCTACACATAATCACCATCGAAATCAAACCACAATGAATTAGGTAAGTACTTACTTATAAATTCTGATAATCGACAAATCTAATAATTGATCAACATGGAAATTATCATCAGAAAACTAGCATTCGGAAATGAAATGATTGTGAATAACATAATTCATTGGGCTGTTTTTATTGAGCCATGAATTTTTTCCTCTACTCCAATGCCGATTTGGACAAAACTAAATCCAGAAAATCCAACGCCAGCGAACAAAGCAATAAATGTTATGTTACCACCGCAACGTGCAAGTTACGGCAAACTTAGTCAATAAATTCCTGAGGCCAGTCCCGGTTAGAGGGGGACGGCGCTATATGCAGCCGGGGGGAGTGAGCAGTGCGGCAGAACTGACCTACATCAATAAGCGGACATTTCGCGGGACGGAAGAATGTTGCATTCGCTGTGTGCGTTCGGAATGTACAATCGACATAGCAGCAGGTGTAACGTCTCATTTCAAAATTGAACCTTATTAAAAATACTTCATAATTAATGCACTACTACTGAGCACGGGCTTTTTCTCCTCTCACAATCTAAGGTGAGGGGGTAATGGGTCAAACTCTGCCACGCGGACCCAGTGCCAATGTTAAAGTGACACGTTTTATTGATTACTTCCTGGCTAATGGCAAGCAGGCATGCAGCCTAAAATGAGAGCACTCGATACCGTAGAACAATTACGATATCAAGCAAACCCGAACATCAATAGATAGAAATTTATAGATAGATTGTGTATACTTAAATAAATGTTGTGCGCTGCATGTAATTACTAACACCTAGTATTAAGATATATGTATTTACTAACACAATATTAGTGTAGAACTTGAAATAAATGAATAATAATAATAAATGCCGTTTCACACCCAGTTTAGAAGACCTAATGCTAATACTAGCTAAAAACACACACGCCGGCCGACAGCCGAACCTCCAAAGATTTCTACCACCTAATTCATTGCCCGAGAATGGCGACAAACAAACATAACGACAGGAATATGAATCAAAATTTAATTCAAACTAATTAAAGTGAGCAATTTTTATTTTATATAAAAATATGTGCCCACATTACTCGTGTTTTAATTCTCAACCATCAATTAAGTCGTCCGAAGTCCAGTTCCGAACATGTCATCATATCCTGGCTGAATTAAGCTTGGGCACAGGGTTTACTCACGGATCTAACCTTATTTGGCAGTCCGAACATAAGCCTCAAATGTTTACCTACTCAATCGATGTGTTAAAACTATACATACATACATTCACGCCTGTTTCCCCGAAGGGTTAGGCATATTACACGCCCACACTTTGCCATTTACATAGTTGGTCCCACGTAATAGGTGGCGAGCCTATTGCCGCTGACCGGGCACTCATGTTCGCCAGAGTCTCGTCCGTTGATCGGTAGGTACACCACTTGCAGGTGAGGTGAGCTTGGGCTCCTTAGGTCTTGGGAGGATCCTAAAACTATACAGATGGCCTTTTATCTTTTGTAGCATTATTTCTGCTTTACCCCAAATAGTAAGCGCGTGATATTAATATGTGATACATGACTAAAAGTGAGACGCCTGACCTGTCGCTGGGTGTACCAATAGTTTTAATGGAGTTGCATTTTACCGTTTGCGGTCAAACTGAGCTTTGGCAGGCAATCTGTGACCTTATGTCTCAGGCAATACTGTCTTCATTGTTTAAATGGTACATTTCTTGTGGCATAGTATCTAGTTTCAACTGTGTATGCGATATCAGCTATCAAGTGTACAGCGGAATACCAATTGTACTATTTCTACTGATGATGTAAAGATTTAGATTGACAGTTTATTGAAAGAAAGCTGTTTATTCACTATCATGTGCATCACTACAAAAATAAATATAAGGACCTACATGTGTTCATGATTTTGAAAGGGTATCTACTCAGCATCATTATTATTATGGCCCTCTCCACGAACTGCTACGAAGACGGCGTAACATTGCGGAAGTGCATTATAATAACTACTAATACATAGTAAATATTCTCTTACAATCACACCAATGATTTAGTTTCAAGATAAGTTTCATTAAGATCTTAATTTATGGATACTAAAGAACAGAAAAACATACTTAATATACATAGGTAAACACCCACAACAGAACAAATATTTATGTTCATGTGTACAAAGATTTGTCCTGTGTTTAATAATAATAATAATAATAAGATTTATTTCTCTCAAAAAGGTACAATAGGTATCTTATGAACTATTACAATTACAATGAACCCACGACCTCTGGAGTGTAGTGCAGGTAGGTATACCTCCACGCCGTATCAGTCGTCATTATAAGCCTTGACGGTACTAATAACAACTCTCAATTTTTCAGAAGATGCCAGTCACACGGGAATTGTCACAAAGTCATACGAATTACTTTAAACGCGTTATATTTTTAAACTTTAAATTAGTTGGCTTCATATGATTCCAGTCATCTTCATAAGCTCAAGGACGTCCACTAGGTACTAAGCATGGTCTTCCCCATATAATATCAGGGAGGACCTCTTTATCTGGTCATCCGTCCATGTGGTTCGACCCAGCCAAGTAACAGACCACAGCTCAGGCCTCTAACAATCCAATATAGCTATACTCAATCACGCAAAACCAGTGCTGATAAAGGGGAAAAGTTAAGTAACAAGATTGTAGAGGACATTTATCTTCTTCCGTCCATCTGGTTAGATGCCTGGTTAGATTATTAAGCTGGGAAGTAACATCCCACAACTAAGGCCTCATCTTACAACCCGACTTAAATCATACTTAGCCACGCG
Source organism: Musotima nitidalis (assembly GCA_949126915.1). Classification (NCBI taxonomy): domain Eukaryota; kingdom Metazoa; phylum Arthropoda; class Insecta; order Lepidoptera; family Crambidae; genus Musotima; species Musotima nitidalis. The sequence goes on along the minus strand of OX421423.1, from coordinate 1,022,814 downwards.
AAACCAGTCCAGATTACAAACAGGATAAGTTCAGTATCAACAATGTAAACACTAAGCATTGTTACAGAATAATTATTTTAACAAGGTACATGAAAACAAAGAGCTCCTTCAACAGGAAGGAATAGCAGCTCATAAAAACTAAACGAACAGTGGAGGTAGTTTATTTATCAACAGAATCTCCATACGCTCGCCAATCATTCATATTTATTTCCATACTTCCCGAATGAGCAGCATTATAATCGCACGCCCAATTGAGCCGGCCTGACTAAGTGTTGCCATTTTATTGAAGTTGTTACTATATTGGGCGAATCTTTCTATCAATGTGCCTCAATTTATTAACAAAAGCATCCTTTCTGATGTTTAACAACTCTATTGAGAAACTCGAACAATTTACACAATTCCAACTATACACAAAACTTTACTCAATAACCTGTGTTACCTACTCAACAACTTAACAAAACACATTGTTATTCGCTAAACATGAAGTCTCGTTTATTAAGGTTTGGCTCAATAATGCTGTTATGAACGCCAACTTTTAAAACAATCGAACCCATTTACTGCAGGAGCTTGAGTAGGATATATGTATATAGGAATAAAATTCAGACAAGAAACTTTCAATATCTTACAGAAAAAGAAAAATTCTGAATCTTGGTAGGAACCTTAAATACAAAATTTTAAAATTTATAAATTTGTTACATTTAATATATTATTAACTTTCTTTGAAACTACACTTTTCGATTTTGAAAGTGTTACAATATTGTGTACTTAAAAAGTTATTCAAATTTTAAAAGCTTCGTACTTAGTTTTGCAATTATTTATTAATTTTATAGGTACATCATTGGGGAATTATTTTATTGTTTATTATTTAGTTACAAAGTCTTTTATCCGTATGGCAATACCTTGCGAAACAATGTGTTAGCCTCCCGCTTCACCCCCTGCGTCCCGCCCAAACGATGCAGATGTGACGTAACAGTGCATTGATCCCCGATGCACCAAATTAATATGCCAAGGCTACAGGCACTCCACTAACCTATCAAACGGACTTCTTGGCGGGATAGTGAAGCGTCATGGCTGCAGTTTTGTTTTATTTTCTAAAATTGGTGATATTTCTAACATTAATGTGTAATACCGGTGGATTATTAACCGTTAAGTGTTTGTACAATGAAACAAAACAGCGCAACATCACTTTTCATATTCTCTCAAGGAGTCCAGTTGAGATCTCAGTATAGTCCCACATCTTTACTGAGGATTCAAGGGAGGGTATCTCATTTACCATTTATCATCTTTATCATCACTCATTCTCATATACTATGAGATATCTCTTTTACTATTGATATACCACTTACTTGACACTGGCTAAATGTGCTGGAAAAAGTTAAGTTAAAAGTTAACTTTCTAAGTTTGAATGCCATAATGGTCGAAATATATAACAAACACAATTCATAATGGTTCCTAGGGCTACGTTTTATAATATATATTTTCAAAATACGTACGGTTGGAATATATGAAGTTAAAATACCGAAAATCAAATTTTTTTCAGGGCCGCATATGTGTCATGGTCATAATTGAAAACAATTATGTACAGTTTCATAAACATAACATAATGAAAATGTACTTACGTACGCAGCTTAATTTACTGATGATTAGGTTTTTTTTTTTCTCCTCTCATGCTACTCTTTTATGTTTGCGCAGTTTCGGGGATAATTTCAGAAAGTTGAAAGAAAAAAAAAAAATAACCTCGAACCTAACGTTGAAACTATAAATTATATTATTATTATTTACTTACTTACTTACTTCCCTTTTTGGGTTAGGTTGAGGTTATTTTTTTTTTCTTACCATTAAAAAGTACTTCTGCAAGAAAGGTCATTAACTTCTTCGTACTTAATAAAATCACCCTTTTGTCAGATCCGAAAATTTTGTCTTTAATAACAAAATTATTTCCGCCCTCCAACATAGTGGCATCTTGACTATTATAATTTTTGATTTTATATATTTTGAACTTATACATTGTAAACTTATAGATTTTAAACTTATGCATTATGAATTTATGATATTTATATATAACGTAAGTTATGCATATTGATGATTATTTCTTCTGACTATTATATTTTTTTATTTTATATATTTTGAACTTACACATTGTAAACTTATAGATTTTAAACTTATGCATTATGATACGTACCCCATGATGATTTCTATTTGAATCATGATTGTGTTAATGTCATGCATGTCACATGGAAATTAGATTGAACAATAAATTTTAAAGAATAAATATGCAGGGCTGGATCATCCGTTATTAGGAACCAAACTATGTGCCCATAACTTTTCATAATAACAATAATAAATATTTGTTGTCACTTTAAATTTACAATTTTATTTAGGCAGCAACTTCTGCACTTGGCCCGTATCCCAGCTGCAGAGACTTATATGAGATTAGTGACCACCATGTTTACACTAAAGATAATTTTTATTAGATTTAGCTTCTGTTTCAATATACTTTTTACGCAAATTTAAGCGAAGATTGATTTTTGGGCATACAATTTTTTATCCTTGATGGTAACCAGATTGGAACTTACAAAATTTTTGCAAGCTTTAGTAGATTGTCCCCTCCATCTTGCATTTTGCTCTTATAAAGTAATTATAACAATACTGATGAGAGTATTGAACAATTTTTTTAAGCTATTGCATAGCTTCTATCGCGGGCCTTGAGCGTGGAGACCGAATCCAGAAATTCCGTAACGAAAAAACCTAACACCCCCCAGTACAACCGGCACAGCGGTGATACTTTTTAGTTTTTCCATCTATCGATAAATAGCAGAACTTTTAATGACTTTGAAATATCACGCTTGTCTCTTTAGTTCAGTAACCCGCCTTTAGGTGGCATTGGTTGTATCGGGTGGCTAAAATTTTCTTATCGGTCACCACGCTCAAAGTGTAACTAGAATTAATATTAAAGAAAAAAATGCAGCATAAATAAATAAATAAATAATTATAATTGCATAAATTGATAAATGCTATTCAATAGCTTCACCGCGGCAGTCTCCGAGTGCCACACGTCTTTTTTTTTCTTTCTATGTAAAACAGGAAATATATTAAGCAGTAATGTGGTTGTGAAATTAATGAGTAGCGTCATGCAGCCCTCCGCTGGCGGGATGTGACGTGAAACAGATAATGAAGTATTTACCGGTTCGTACGTGTATAATATTCATTTCATTTGTCATCTTCATTTTATTGACAAGGTAGGCGTTACCCTCGGCTTTGTTTGCTTGAAAGGAGATTCTACGTATAGCCTGAACAAATAGGACAAGCTGAGCCTATTGCGGGGATTATTTATCACAATTTTGAAAATAATATATTATGTTCATCCCTAGTCTAAAACCCATACTAAAAGCTTTGCTTATTTTGGTATGTAAGATGCTGTGTGAGATGTACAAGATTTTCTTCGATAAATATATATTTTTGTCCTTTATTTTACTTTAGTAACTTGTTTTAAAGATCTTGACTTCGGGTGTCAGGTATAATATTAATAAAATAAATACGAGCAGAAACGTTTACGTAACAGTATCAGTGTATTTTAGATTCGAGGTTTTTCAACCGATATGGCGTTGAGGTCAGCATGCACTCCGCTCCTGAGGTTCGATTTCCACACAGGACAATATTTTTTAAAATGTATTCAAGTATGTTTATTTGTCATTTAGTATTTATAACATAAGAGCATAATAATTAGTTTGATTATAAAAAGATATGTATTTATTTAAGGTTTCAACCCGAGACGTTTTGATTTGCTATTATTGCGTCTAGCATGGTTCTTACCCATAAAGACGTACCTGTAGGTCTCGCAACCGAAGTCAGGGGCTGCCTCTAGTATAAAAAAACCATAATATATGGTATTTTTCATGCGTTATTCCGTGCCACAGCGGCCCATCCGCCGGGAGGCGCGAATCGACGCCGCATGAATTATAAATGACTTGTCATCCGTCAATACCATTCCCCACACATTTTCATACACATCACTAATTGTATCTTGTTTTATTATTGTATTAAGAGGAGAATGGATATTTATTTATGTAAACTTTATCGCACAAATTAAAATTAAAATGTACAAAAGGCGAACTTAATGCTGCAAGGCATTCTCTATCAGTTAACCTTTGGGTTAGCAGAAAAGTATAAGGCAATACGAATAAGAAAACATATAAACTCACATAGAATTAAATATGTGTTATTAATAAACAGCATATACCTATACACAAAATTAATAGTAATTATGATATGTAGACTCAATCAGATGATAACTCCTTAAGAAAGTATTTTTTCAGCAACCCTTTAAAAGTAGGCTTGCTTTCTGCCAACCTAATATCAATAGGGAGTGAGTTCCAAAGTTAAATAGCTTTTATGCAGAAAGATGATAATTGTTTTTTAGTTTGTAAAGCGCTCAAGCGATATTAGGTAGTCAGAAACGATCACCTAATTAAAGTAGAGTGCACTGACTGAATAATAAATGTCTAAATACTTATTGATATCTCACATTGTAGCCTTGTTTTCTACCATTTAGCATAGGAATCAAAACCTATTATCTAGAATCATGAAAGTGGGCAAAAATTGACGTCTTACAGCACAAGTATGCACGCTATAATAATATACACTTGAATATTTAAAAAAAAAAAATTTTTTGCTTTTAAGGGATACACAAACATGACAAAATACAAAATTTATAAAGAGTAATAATTTTAAAAGCAACTGGAGTGAGCTCAGCTTATGCTGCATAGAGTAGACTACTCAGCGCAGCGCTGGTTTTCAGTCAGCCCGTTTCATTGGGTTCGCAAATATTTACCAGCTACGTTTCTAGAGACTTGCAGACCATTTTCCGCCCCCTTTAAAAGCCGTATGTAGCATTATATCTAAAGCCCATATCTTACAAACTTGCCAGATAGGTCTAGAGCGCTTTCAATAATATCTTAAGTAAGTCCCGCCACATAGTTATAATCTGGAATATATATTACAAATAAAACTTTGTAATCAAAGGAAATTGGTTTTCCAAGACATAAACTTTGCTTAGTTAAGGTACCACTGAAAACGATGTAGAATGCGAATATTTGAACAATTTGTAAACTTAGTATATAGATATATATACTCTTTATTGACCAAAAACACTTAAAAACTACCGTTTACAATATTGAAAATAAAATTTTATTTTTTTATTTTTGTAGCCTATCTAGGCGGTCTTATTGCTAATAGTAATAATAAACAACCCGACGCAGAGGAGAGTACAGAATAGCAGTTGCCTACTGCAGCAACAAACTTTAAAAAGAATAAACACTAAAACTACTTGTTAAATATGAATAAAATACACAAATATAATTAAGTTACAATAAATTAATTTTTAATTTTTTTTTCGTAGCTCTGATTAAAGGTGAGAGCGATCTCTTTTAAACAACCCGACGAAAAGGAGAGAACAGAATAGCAGTAAGTATGTTCTTTTCCACATAAACTTTAAAAAGAATAAACAATAAAGTATTTGTTAAATATGAATAAAATAAACAAATATAAGTAGATAAGTTACAATTAATAAATTAAAAAATTTTTTTTTGTAGCTCTGATTTAAGGTGAGAAAGCGTGATATATGCGCAAGAGTCCCAAATCCTAGCCACGCGTACGTCGGGAAGCGTACCAAACAAGTAGTTATGTCTCGCACGACGCATCTCATTACGGCAGTTAACAACCTCGCCAAGGTTGTCTGACGGCTGACCGTAGTGCGACACATAATCACATTCTGAGGTAACTGTCTCTGATTCTCTAATCATAGCACACATCGTTAATAATAGTATGATTGGGCACTATAGGTCTATTTTTAAGTTAAAATTGTCATAAATTAATGTTCTGTTTATTATGACGGTTTGTTGCCAAAATAAATTTTTAAAAAATGAAAAGATATTTACAGATCCCATATCTCTTTCCCTCATCTCTCGGTTACAGAATAGATAAATAAATAAATATTTTCTGACAATTGCACCAATTATTTAGTTCCAAGATAAGTATCATTAAGAACTTGTGTTATGGATACTAAATAACGGATAAACATACATAAATACTTGTAAATATATACTTAATATACATAGGAAATCACCCAGACCAAAACAAATATTCATGTTCATGCACACAAAGATTTGTCCTGCGTGGGAATCGAACTCACAACCTTCGGAGCGAAGAGCGTGTATTCTCGCCAACACGCCATATCGGTCGTTAAATAGATCTCTCTGACTCTCTATTGATAGCACACATTATTACTAATAGTCATGTTATGACAAAGGTATTTCGAGATCAGGCTTGGTTTTGCACAATGGATTCGACCATTGGTCAAGTGTGGGTATACCATGACCACGTCTACACGTCACGTTATAAATAGTAATTTTATAACAAGGATATTATGTGATACGGAATGAAAGGGATGGAGCTGCTCAATAGATTCGACTAAGAGTTCAAAGTGCAGGCTTACCTGTGACCTCTATGGGCAAGGTAACAAGCTTATTGTACTATTGGGAGGTAGCAGGTAATACGAGCATACATAATAATATATGCGCGCCATAAGTACGCAACCTGGATAAAGCTCCAATGATGATGACTAAAACATACATACATACACAACACGCCCATTTCCTATAGTAGCAATAGTGGTCAGATATAACATATCTCCACTTGCTTCGATTCTAGCATTTTTAGCTTCATTTCCACTAATTAACCTTCTCACGCACTCCCGTCGGTTTAAGATACTAGACCAGCCCTTTCTCATTGAAATACTCCAGAATACATACATACATATTATCATGCCTGTTTCCCCGAATGGGTAGGCAAAGGCATATTATAAGCCCCTGTAATAATGGTGGCGAGCCTCATGCCGCTTACCGGGTACTTTTATGTTCGCCAGAGCCTTGTCCGTTGATCGGCAGGTGCACCACTTGCAGGTGAGGTTGGCTTGGGCTCCTTAGGTCTTGGTAGGAACCCTATACACCTACAATACTTCAAAATCGCATTAAAAAATCAATTAACAATTTACTATTCATTTAATAGAACCACACACCTCAACTACAGCTAGACTAAAATTCATTTATTGATTCAGGCGTTACTTTGCGGAAATCCATTGTAAGCAAGTGTTGGATTAAAAATATCTTTGTAACAATTCCCGCACTACTATAATTTCCCGAAAATTACCGTTGGTCGTGAAGACATCGTTGTTCTGAGGCTCCTATCTTACCTGAAGATGCCCTGTGTAAGGGCAAAACACGTGTCGTGTTGAATGGTTTCTCGATTTTTCGGGAAATTATAGTAGCGCGGGAATTGTTACAAAGATATTTTTAATCCATCACTTGATCGAAAAATTCATCAAACATTGAAATCAACATTTGATCGATCGCGCGGCGAGTGATTGAGTTTGTCCTAGAGCTCTGAAATGCTCTAGAAACGCCTCGAGAAGGGCAATCCTGCGAGATTGCATTACAGTCTTAACCGCTAAAGACGGTTCATTTGGTCGAGATTCTTTAGAACTTGACTTGGAAAGGCTGTCTGTGTCTAAATTACAAAAAAATACTAAGATTTAACATTTTCCTAAAGTTATAAAGCCGCGTATTATTAATTCGACCCTGTATGTCTATTAGTTGGTTCATTTTCATAACTTTCTAAGTCGCGTTCAAAAATTTATTTAACTTATCATCTCAGCCCATTAACGTCCCACTACTGAGCACGAGCCTCCTCTCACATACCAAGGTGTGAGGGTATTGGGTCATACTCCACCACGCTGACCCAGTGCGGATTGGCGGAGAAAGGTGTGTGGCGTCCTGCTGCTAGAATTTTTCTAACCGCCCAATTAGGCATCTAACATGGCTTAACGACTACCACATTTAGTGATAACCGGGACAAACGGCTGAACATGTATTCCGAAGCATGGAAGCGCTCGATTGCAAAAGCCACATAAACGGTCACCCATCCGTAATTAATGTTTAATTTATAAATCGCACTATTGTGAGCTATTAACTGGTCTAGTGCTGCTTAACTTTAGTTAAAGTACATAATAATATGGACACTGTTTTGTGTGGAACTCCTGCCCGTCGTGAATCAGCGCATTGATATTAAGTTATCTTGAGAATCGTAGCCTAAATTAAATAACAAATTTTTCATTATCAAATTTGAATAAAAGTATTTTTAGTGAAAACATCACCTCGCGCAACAATATAAAAGTCGGAATCCGATCATTTTGTAAATAGTACAGTAGAGCGTTTAAAGATTAATGACATTCAAAGTTTCATTTCTGTATACTTAACCAACAAGATCGGAAGCGCTAGTGAACGCGAGAGTGATGTTTTGGATTCGATGACACAATAGATAGATAGATACTCTTTATTGACCAAAATAACTTAAAAACTACAGATTACAATGAATGTGGAAACCCAATGAAGAAGCCAATCTGGGCGGTCTTATCGCTAAAAGCGATCTCTTTCAGACAACCCACACCCACAACAAGCAATTTTTTTATTTTTCATTTAAATGTAAAACTCTAAAAACTACATGAGTTCTTCAATGACGTGTTGAAGCTGCTACCAAAATGAAGTTTTTAAGAAATTTATCAATATTTTACTTTACAAGTTTCTTGACCGTTTTTTCTCCACTTAAGCTCTAACCCATAGTAATGGAGCGCATTAGTATTAAGCTACTGTGATATTCACACATAATACCACGCATGTTTATACTCCCTTATTTCGCCAGTTATATTCTTGGTCCCACGTAATAGGTGGCGAGCCTATTGCCGCTTATCGGGCACTGTTATGTTCTCCAGAGCCTCGTCTGTTGATCGGCAGGTGCACTATTTGCAGGTGAGATTGGTTTGGCTTCCTCAGATCTTTGTAGGGATACACTGCGATATTCAGAGTCTAAATCACATAAAGAATTATTAATTTTCAATTATAAATGATTTTATACGTAGCATCATTAACGAAATTAGTAATTTGCAAACTTTTATATATTACTTCTCTCATAGTTACACACCTGACAGAAACACAAGACAAATAGTTTTACGTATTCCAGTCATTGCCTTCAACATCCTTGCTCATTCCCACTTTAACTGATTGTTATATGCGTATTAGGTCTTAAATAACTGGCAGGAAATGCAATAACATTCTCAGAAGTAGACCTAGACCGATTGTGATCTGTCTAGAATTACAATCGCGGCACGTACAGTCAGACACAGATATCTCACGCATTCCACTGGGTAATTGTACGCACCGTAACATTGTTATTAGTCTCTGATATTTTGGAATAGTTCATAATTGGGTTATTGATACTGGTGATGATCCTGTGTACATACATAATTTCTCATTTGAATTGGACTAAAAACTTGCTATATCAACTATTTAAAATGTATCAGCATCAGTCACCCCTTGCCTTCAAATTCAGAGGGTCTCGGGTTCAAACCCTGGTGGCGCACCAAGGATTTTCGAAGTAATGTGCGTAATTATCGCTTGCTCCGTGCCTCGGAAAGGACGTTAAGCCGTTGGTCCCGGCTGTCATGAACATCTTTAGCAGTCGTTATTAGGAAGTCAGTGCCTTCTAACAGACTGACAGCTGGTTTAACTATAGAAAAATGTCGAGTAAAAATGTTAAAAAATAGATGGCGAGCCTATTGACGCTTATTGGGAACTGTTATGTTCGCCAGAGCCTCGTCCGTTGATCGGCAGGTGCACCACTTGCAGGTGAGGTTGGGTTGGGCTCCTTAGGTCTTGGTAGGATCCCTATATATTTTAAAACAATACGTTACAAACAGTGTAATTCGTTAAAGTCAGTTATTTCTGTAACTGACTGTATAATAGGAGTTTTACTTCCGCCGTAAATACAATAGCTATGTGATATGAATCTTTAAATGGCTGTTTTAAAGTAACTAGAATAATGTAATAAGTGGTCCCTTTGTCACTGGCGGGCCTATAAAACTATGGCAAATGGCTATGCTTATGTCATACAATAATGTCAAGCTTAAAGCGTATTATAATAATTATTATGTTTGTTAATGTTGCTTTGTGACTTGAATAACTAAACGGTAATCAATCAAAATCAAGCAGAAGATAGGTAGGTTTTAAAACTAGTTTCAAATATGGCGGTCGCAGCTTATCGGTTTAGAGGCAGGTGGTATAGAGTTCAAACCTCGCAATAGTAATGATTTTTATTTAGTCCAACAAAAACTTATACGTAATGAGCTTAATTTGTCGACTGATATGGCGTGGAGGTCAGTATATCTGCACTCCTCTCCTGAGGTCGTTGGTTCGATTCCCACACAGGACAAATCTTTGTGTACTTGAACACGTATATTTGTTCTGGTCTGGGTGTTTTCTATGTATATTAAGTATGTGTTTAATAAAAAAGTATATAAGTATGTTTATCCGTTCTTTAGTATCCATGACACAAGTTCTTAATGATACTTATCTTGGAGCTAAATAAATGGTGTGATTGTAAGAGGATATTTATTTTGGATATTATTATTTAATGTTACAATAAAAAGTAAATGGTTATATAATAACTTAAGTACGGCACATACAACAGTATGTTTCGTTGAACTCCACACAAGGATTACCTGTGTCGTGGACACTACAGACATGAACTACTCGTAACATTGCACTATGATGGTTTGAAAATAAAACTATTTAAGTATATTTATACATTCACTAGGCACAGTCTCTGCTTTTTTGGGGCCAGATCGCGCTGTGTGGAATTATGATAATCATCAGCCCAAGGTAGTCCACAGCTGAACATAGGCCTCCCCTTTAAATTACCATCGTGACCTATTGAAGGTGACCTGCATTCATTACGATCCTGCGACCATTAACAGATCGTCCATTAATTTTGTGGGTGGGCATCCAACGCTTCTTTTCTTCTCCAGTTTTTTTTTTCTTTTAAATAATGGCTTCGTGCGTCTAGCACGTCTAGCCAGTTAAGTAAGTGATATATTAATAATATATAATTCATAGTAAATGAGAATAAGTGGTGATAAAGATGATAAATGGTAAATGAGAAGCCCCTTGAGTCCTCAGTAAAGATGTGGGACTATACTGAGATCTCACATGGACTTCTTGAGAGAAATTGAAAAGTGATGTTGCACTGCTTTGTTTGATTTACCAACACTCATATATATTCACAAACAATCCACCGTTATTTATTACACATTAATGTAAGAAATATCACAAATTTTAGAAAATAAAACAAAACTGCAGACATGACGCTTCACTTTCCCGCCAAGAAGTCCTTCTTCAGTTTCTCCATTCCAGAACTCTTTCTACTTTTTTAAAATGTTTAAGGTTATTTATAACCTCCACTGCTACAACTACTTCATACCTTCAATCGATACTAATTTCCTCAAACATTCATTCTCCACAGAACACTCCCTATACCCAACAATATGTTCCCATTTAATTGAACCCTGTCCCTCCTCAACTATATATTTATTAACATACCTATAGATATTTGTAAAACCTACAGTGAGAGGCAATAAAGTAACCCTTCTTTAAGGGTGGCGACATAACCGCCGCGTGCACTTAATGCCTCTTGTAATAGAGCATGTTTTACAACAACAAAGGAAGAGGAAATGTCTTTAGATTTGCATTTACGTGTCTTTGAGCACGCGACGCATTTATAAATAATTCAGTTTGGACATTTTATTATAAGCAACGTTTTTATGAGCTATAAAGATTAAGGGGATATTTGTTGGGTTTTGAAAGGATTGTTTTATATGGTTATCTAGTATCTACAGCTCCTTAGCTAACTATAACCATATATATAACTCTTAATGGAAGAGACGTTGCATTTAACAGCATTTTTTTAAAAAGTGAATAACATAAGAAAGCGCTCGTAGTTCCGCGGTGCTAGGTAACGATCACCGAAGTACAGCAGAAATCAGAGAGATCAGAACACACACTTATGTATGTCCAAAACACTTAACGGTTAATAATCCACCATTATTACACATTAATGTTAGAAATACCGCAAATTTTAGAAAATAAAACAAAACTGCAGACATGACGCTTCACTTTCCCGCCAAGAAGTCCTTTCGGGCTGCTTAAAATCATTAACAGCAGGACGTCAGAGACCTGTCATGTGAAGCGTCACAATGAAGACATCGTGACTGACAAGCATTCGATGCAGTCCATAAAAGTTAGAGCGCTCCGTACCGTAGAATAAACTCTGCGTGTATTTGATTACGTCTTAAATTATAAAAAAGGATCAATATCATGCAAAAAGTAATGATAATATTTTTATAGTTATTACGTAAATTTGTAGCTAGCAACACTGATTCGTGCGAACTGCGCCGGAAGTAACCTCCCCCTTCCACCCCTTCAGAACATCGAGTTTCCGGTTTGAATATTTTATGAGTGAAGTACTTACCCACTACCAAAGGATGCCGGCAACATAAGGAGAATTGTTTTTAGATCAAATAGTGTAATTTTATTTAAATTTTGTAATGAGCTTTTTAGTTTTTATGTAAGTTTTAAGTAGGTGGTCTTTTTGTGTGTATGTTTTTTTAAGGTCAACGTACACTTGGGATCGCACTCATAGTTTCTGGGTGAATAGGTTACGGCAGTTAAATAAAGTTTACTGAGATCAGTCTTTAGATTCGACAGCGAGACGTCGCAGAAGGAGGCCGCAGAGCGGGAGAGGGAGCAGGCGAGCCAGGAGGGCCTATCAGGCAGCGCCAGGGGGGTCTTAGGCGGCCGGGGCAGGGAGTCTCTATCTTCTAACCATAGAGCCTTCCAAAAGTCATACGCCTCGGTAGCTCGCAGGTAGTAGGGGTGCAACTACTGCGCCTCTCTGAGGAGATCCTCCTGGCTCTGGCCCGGGGGACATTGGCCACAGGCTGGGTGCCAGACGCTACAACCCAGGCACTGGCTCCCCGCCCCTTAATGACAGCTATGGGCGTCGCGTCCTTAGAAGATTTCTAGTGAGTAGGACTGCTGGCGGTCGTGCTTATCTCACTGACCTCCACTCTTCCCCCCATTGGCCGGGATTTTGTTACCAACGTGAAAGATCAGTCCTCGGATGAGTGACCGTATTTGTGGCATTTAGTGTCAAATGCTTCCGTGTTTGGGTAAGCACGTTTAAAAGGTGTTCGCGGTTAACGCTATTGGTCTTATTAGTTAAGTTAGTCTAAGCCACAGGTGGCTAGGACATTTCTTGCATGTAAGTGAATCTAAGCTTAGTGATTACAGTGTAGTTACATTTCATTTTATATATTTAATTTTGCCGTTTTCACGTGCTATATAAAAATTTTCACTTCACTTTAATTTACTATATGTTTTTCGTGAAAAACGTAATTCTCTACATCACTAATCGATTTTATTAGTTTTAAAACACCTTACCAAAGGATCCCTACGATAACTTTACTATTTTAAACTAAGTATATACTGTAAAAATTTGAGTCAAGTTAGGCGTGGTCAAAGTAGTGTGGTAGAGTTATTTTGAAAGGATAATTTTTAAATTATCGCGAGCTCAGCTAGCCAGTATTATATTATACACTCAGAAATGGTTACCATTATAAAAACGGGTATGTACCTGAGTATTGACATTTAGCAGTGTTTTCGATCGCGTGACCCGCGGCGGGGGTAACGGCCTGGGGCGACCGAGGCTCGAAGGGCCGACCTTGTGGTAGGCCAGCACACGGGAAGGGAAATAATAACTATTTAAATATTAAAAGTAAAAGTAAAAAAAAAACTTTATTTCATAAACTATTACATGATAGCACTTGAAAACGTCAAAACAACATATAAATTTAAAAAAAAACTAAATATTACTACACTGAAATCATGATGCTTAGATTTACTTACATGCAAATAAATAAAAATTAAGTGTAAGAGAATCTAAATGTAATTTCCGAGCCCCCGCTCTGTGAGAAGAACTGAGAAGAAACTCAGAGGCTATGCTCTTTCTCTATGATAATTTTTCAATCAATTACAACAATACGAAACACATACAGTGAATATTTGAAGTTATTAAAAGGGCCCCCAGATGAAGTAGCACTAAGGGAACCCTTCATCACAGTCAAGTTAGTATGTAATGTAAAACTGAGCTGAATTTGTATGAGTTACTAAAGTTATCGACATAGCCCTAAAAGTAAGCAAGCTCAAGTGGCAGTGGACAGGGCACATAGCACGTAGAACTGACGGCCATTGGGTCATATAAGACCTAGAATAGAGAACCTTCGACAGAAAAGCGCTTTAGTTTTTAATTTTCACTTTCATTAAAGCTCTATTAAGCAAAACTTTTATATTTTTCTTTTAAATAATGGCTTCGTGCGTTTAGCATATTTAGCCAGTGTCAAGTAAGTTTTATATTAAAAATATATAAATCATAGTAAATGAGAATGAGTGGTGACAAAGATGATAAATGGTAAATGAGATGCCCTCCCCCAAGCCCCTTAAGTCGTCAGTAAAGATGTGGGACTATACTGAGATCTCACATGGACTCCTTGAGAAAACTTAAAAAGTTTGCATTGCTTTGTTTGATTTACCAAGACTCATGTACGTTCAAAAACACTTAACGGTTAATAATCCACCGTTATTACACATTAATGTTCGAAATATCACAAATTTTAGACAATATAACAAAACTACAGACATGACGCTTCACTTTCCCGCCAAGAAGTCCTAAGCAAAACATGAATTTGACATTGACTTTTAAGGCTTGGCGTGGGAAGTCCCATCGGAAGATGGACAGACGGTCTGATGAAGGTCGCAGGACAACTGCCTACAGCTCTAGGGCTGATGATGATGATGAAATGTTCCTTAATAGTTAGCTAGCGATAGTAACCTATCAGCAATTGAAATCTTGGATAGACGGCTAGCTTGGCTCAATTAGTTTCTGAAGTAGGCGGCACGAAAGTCTAGCGCTGACCGTTTATGCGCAGTAGTCGAAAATAAGGTATCGCAAGGGAGAGAAAGGACGTGCGTAAGCGCTCATTGGCTCTTCAGTCGTACTCTCTCACTCACACTATGCACAGCTATCCCTTCCAAATTTTGTTCATCGCTAGACTTACGTGCCGCTACCAATATCTAGATGAAACGTGTGGCTATTCTTTTGCCCCCATTAACACTAGACTAGAACCCATTCCAATAGTCGCCTTGTATGACACCCTTGGGCAAAACATGGTAGTAGAATTATTTCGAGATGCTCTCTATCATGCCCAGGGTCCATTTAAAGGTAACATCTGATGTAAACTTGTGCACATATATGTGTTATAGATTTCTTTTTTAAGCTTTTTCTAATATGTTTACGCTGCAAACACAGCTTTTAAGCAGCTACACCATCATTAATTTCGTATCTTTATACTATTAATTCTCAATTGATGATTGTTTAATTAAATAATAAATAATAATAAATATAATAAATATTCTCTTACATTCACACCAATTCTTTAGTTCCAAGATAAGTATCACTAAGAACTTGTGTTATGGATACTAAAGAACGGATAAACATACTTAAATACTTTTTTTTTTGTAAATACATTCTTAATATATTAGGTCGGGGAAAAAGTCTTTTCGCATAACGTAGGTATAAACTTATTATACAATTTTTTTGACTGTACTATTTGTGTCTAGCTGGTTTTGGTAACATTAAAAAGGTTCCATTATAAAGAAAAGAAAAAAATAAAAAAAAGTTGTTTCCCGCTATTTTTCATTTGTTTTTCTCTCCGTAAAAATGAGTGAATCTAATGAAGAAATTCGATACATTTTAAAATTTTATTATAAAAAAGGCAAAAATGCAACTCAAGCAGTGAAAAAAATTTGTGATGTTTATGGACCTGATGCAGTGTCAGTAAGAGTAGTACAAATTTGGTTCAAACGTTTTCAGTCCGGAAATTTTGATGTTAAAGATGCACCTCGCTCTGGTCGCCCTGTTACGAATAAAATGGACGCCATTTTTGAAAGAGTGGAGCAAGATCGGCATATTAGTAGTTACGATGTAGCTGAAGAACTGGGAATTGACCACAAAACAGTTTTGACCCATTTGAAGAAAGCTGGTTATACAAAAAAGCTCGATATTTGGGTGCCACACGAGCTCACTCAAAGAAACTTAATGAACCGTGTACTCATTTGCGATTCATTATTGAGACGTAATGAAACCGAGCCGTTTTTGAAGAGATTGATAACTGGCGATGAAAAGTGGATCACGTACGACAAGAACGTGCGAAAAAGGTCGTGGTCGAAAGTTGGCCAGGCTTCACAGACTGTGGCCAAACCTGGCCTAACACGAAATAAGGTGATGCTGTGTGTATGGTGGGATTGGAAGGGCATTGTTTATTATGAGCTTTTACCGCCCGGCAAAACCATCGATTCTGATCTTTACTGCCAGCAACTGATGAGATTAAAGGAAGCAGTCGAGAGAAAACGGCCGGAATTAATCAACAGGAAGGGTGTGGTCTTTCATCACGATAACGCTAGACCACACACATCTTTAGCCACTCAGCAAAAATTAAGAGAGTTCGACTGGGAGGTCCTAGTGCATCCACCATATAGCCCTGACCTTGCGCCTTCAGATTTTCACCTGTTTCGGTCTCTGCAGAATTCTTTAGGTTCTGTAAGGTTGACCTCAAGAGAGGACTGCCAAAACTATTTGTCCCGTTTTTTTGATCAGAAGTCCCAAAGTTTCTACAGTAACGGGATAATGTCTTTGCCCACAAAATGGCAGAAAGTTATTCAACAAAACGGTACATATATATTGTAAATAAATGTAAATAAACTTTGAAAAAAATGTCTTGACTTTTCATACAAAAATACGAAAAGACTTTTTCCCCAACCTATTACATAGGAAAACACCCAGACCAGAACAAATATTCAAGTTCATGCACACAAAGATTTGTCCTGTGCGGGAATCGAACCCACGACCTCTGGAGTGAAGTGCAGGTATACTGACCTCCACGCCAAATCGGTCGTCAATTGAAATGTTGTAAATGATTGAGTTTACATTAGGTGCTAAAATATGACAAATAATATCTTTATGGACCATGTCGGGCAAAGAGGACGTTAATATTAGGCAGACAATCTTTGCAATCTATTGGTGTATAGGGATCCTACCATCATCTTTGTAGCCTTTTTTTTATAGTGGCGCCGCAGGGACAGCACAAAGCTATGTCGGGCTCCCCGGCCGAGATGATAGTGGCCGGGACTACCGACTAAACCCCACTGTTTCCTGCCCAACGTAAGGTGCCAAGAAGGTGACAGAAAGACCTTATCCTCCTGTAGCACCACGCTAGTCCATGTCACAGACCCGTCATCTCTTTCGTCAACATATAGTTGACCACTCCATGGTGGCAGCACACCAGGAAAACGTATGAGCCGCCTCCTACTCCTTCGGGCTACGGAAAAGTGCGAGTAAAAGATTCCCTGACAATTCACCAGCACGCCCGGCTATGAGTAAGCCTGCCGGCGCTGCCCTCTCCTTCGACGTCTAAGGGAATCCGCTGATGTGCTCTCCTCCCTAACGCGCTCTTCCGCCTCTTTTGCGCCCATAACCGTCTCACAGAAACGGTGCACCGCCACCCACGATCATATTTGGAGCCCAAGCCAACCCCACCTGCAAGTGGTGCTCTTGCCGATTAACGGATGAGGCTCTGGCAAACATAGAAGTTCCCGGAAAGCGGCAATAGGCTCACCATCTATAACGCCAATAACACATATGTTGAAGTGTGGGCATATATTATGCCTCTGCCTACCCCTTCGGGAAAACAGGCTTGATTGTATGTATGTATGCAATCGTCCAGTTATTTTGTAAAACGACAGTTTTCACAATATTTCTACGATGTATAGCTACAAAAATAAAGATTAAGGCTTGCAATGCAGCTGAACTAGCATACATCAACCATTACCGAACCTTAATTCTGGCTAGTGCGTTCACCCTCTGCATAGTGCATTTTCTATGTTTCAGTAGAGCTTCTTGGTGCATTTGAGCTTTTGGATACTTAATAAATTTTAGATAGTGTTGACTACTTTCAGTTTTAAGCGTAGACAGGAAATATAAAGTTTATTCAGAAAATACCTAATTTTTTGATTATGAATTGGTAATTTTCTTGAAAAATTTCTTTAAACCTAAGCTTTTAAGACTTAGGCAATTGAGTTCATATCATATTATAAAATAGGTATATGTTTTGGATAACGAGTTATAACCCAACTATTCTTATTAATTTAGATGTAACTTTAAAAACTATTTTAAAGTCGAACAAATTGCCACCAATAATTATAGTAAACTTACTTTAGACGACAAATAACACATGCAAAATAATAAAGAGGAAATAATATGCGAACAATTAAAATACAATTGATTACTGTAAAATTAATTTGATGTACATTTCAGAGTATTTATGCTTTAAATTATAATTATAAATTATTTTTGGGGATCGTAGTAAATATATATTATTATAATTTAAAATATTGCACTCAATCCTGGAATCCAATCTGCGTTAATTTACGATAAGAGATATTTCCCACATGAATTTATAATACAAAGCAGAATTTAACTAAAATCTTATGAGACTACTATTAGAAAGTGAACTATGCCCTAGGCTTTGCAACGGGGCGCTCGCGCAGGTAATTCCGAGCGGTGCGGGGCGGTGCGGGGTAAGGCGGTGCGGGGCAGAGGGAGGGGGGGCGTGAGAGCGGCGCTTAGGAATGTCGACCCGGTGCCAAGCGCGAGAGCGGGAAAGGACATCGGCAGCGCGTCCTTATCCAACATAGTTTTACCAAGAGCGTTTGACTGTGAAATTGTTAGGAATGTACTGACGGCCTACTTACAAGCATACATTTTAGATCCAAGTTTAGCTGTTATTACAAGAAATATAAATTTATTTTCTCTTGCAGCGATTGTGTTTCCTAGATCTTACCGGCTTGTTAGATAGAACTTTGGTAGCGCGTCCTTCTTCATAGTTTCACCATGAGCGTTTGTCTGTCATGATGATGATGATATTGTGAGGAATGTACTGACGGTCTACTTCCAAGCTTTTTTTTTTAATTATTAGAAAATCATGAAATTACAGCCTCCCGCTGATTTCCATACATGTTCCATCTTAAGCCTTATGGACCTTTCCTGGGTCGCGGTAACTTCAAACATGAGGGTTTGAATGTAAAATTAGTTAGGAATGTAGATACTGACGGCCTATTTCAGCCATAAAATTTCAGTTCGAATTGAGGAAGGACATAAGGGCCACGTCCTTGTCTAATATACTTTGACCTACAGTGCCATAGTTGACAAAAATACCCTAAGTTGTTCTTAAAGACCTCAAGACATCTAAAAAGACTGACTTGCAATTACCCTGCTTACCCAAGCTAACGTCCCAAGCCCCAAGATTTACGTCCAAGTCCTACTATTCATAATTTCTTTAAGCTAAAGCGAGGTTTGAAGTCCGTGCTAACTGATTCCACCGAGCATAAATTTTATCGCCTGGTTATTATATAACTATGGATAAAGCGACGCAATTCCAGTTACGGTCGACAGTGAAAGTGTTTGTTAATCTTAATTATTTCCGCACTATGATTAATATCACTATCACTATCACTAATCTGATAGATAATCTGACAGACGAACACATACTCCTAGTAAATTAAGAAATCTTGTCTAACTATGTAGTACATACATACATAATATCACGCCTGTTTCCCCGAAGGGGTAGGCAGAGGCATATTATATGCCCACATTTCGCTATTTATATTGTTGGTTTCACGTAATAGGTGGCAAGCCTATTGCCGTTTTTCGGACACTGTTATGTTCATCAAAGCCTCGTTCGTTGATCGGCAGGTGCACCACTTGCATTGGTGATGTCGCAGAAGGAGGCCGCGGAGCGGGAGAGGGAGCGGGATCCGCTCTCTCTCCGGCTACGCCGTTGGCGCAGCGGGCGGGCCAGGAGGGCCCGTCCGGCAGCGCCCGGGGGGTCTTAGGCGGCGGGGGCAGGGGGCCCCTTCCGTCTCGCCATAGACCCCCCCCGAAGTCGGCCAGTTACGCCATGGCCGCACATAGAGGTAGGGGGGGCGCTGCACATTGCGCCTCCCTGAGGAGGTCTCCCCGGTTCTGATCCGGGGGACGTTGGCCGCGGGCGGGGTACCAGAAGCTACAAATCCAGGCACTGGTACCTCGCCCCTTTTCAACAGCGGTGGGCGTCGTCTGAAGTTTTTTAGTGGGTAGGACTGCGGTGGTCGCGTCTGCTGCAGTGAGCCCCACACCCCCTCCCGGTCTCCCCCTTTTGGCCGGGAGACAGTGCGTAAGCAGCATTTTTTAACAGACGATAATAAAAAAAAAAAAATTAAAAAAGGTGCACCACTTGCAGGTGAGTTTGGTTTAGCCTCCTCAGATCTTGGTAGGAGCCAATACACCCTACCAACTTTGTAGTATAATTGCAAAAAGGTTAAAGTTAAATAAGGTTCACCACCCCTGCTATATAAAATTTTATGGAAGTTAATTGATATTAAAACGATTAAATTTACGAGTTTTAGCGCCAACATGGAAAAAGTCACATCGTAACAGTATTTTATTTTCTAAAATGTGTTAGTTTGAGTTGATTTGTGTAATTGTGTAGTGGATTTTTAGAAATAACTTCTTCGGCAAAGTACACAAATGTAAGAAAGTATCATATTGCAGTGAATATTGATATTCCACGTTCATTCCAAAATTCCCTAAAGCTTCTAGTAGTCGCCACTTCTTTTTTGAGGTATGACTATATTAAATTATACCTATTACTTTTATGACTCTGATTAGACTCATCATCATCATCTCAGCCCATAAACGTCCCACTACTGAGCACGAGCCTCCTCTCACATATAAAGGTGCGAGGGTATTGGGTCTTACTCCACCACGCGGACCCAGTGCGGATTGGCGGAGGCAGGTGTATGGCGTCCTGCTGTTAGAATTTTTCAAGCCGCCCATTAGGCCTCTAACATGGCTTAACGACTACCACATTTAGTGATAACCGGGACCAACGGCTTAACGTGCCTTCCGAAGCACGGAAGCGCTCGATATCAAATGCTACACAAACGGTCACCCATCCAAGGACTGACCTCTGTAAACTCTGCTGTACTTCGGTGATCGTTTCCGACAACCGAGCACCGCAGAGCTACGAGCGCTTGATTAGACTCGACTCTGACGAACTTTACTTGAGTTTGACTGTGACTGAATGATCAAATCGCTGCAATTTCGCACATTACTTGAATCATTATATTACTGAAGTTCCCGAAAAGCGGCAATAGGCTCGCCACTTATTACGTGGGACCCCCAATATAATTGGCGAAATGTGGGCATACAGTATGCCTCTGCCTACCCCTTCGGGGAAACAGGCGTGATATTATGTATGTATTACTTGACACTGGCAAATAGTCTAAACGAGTAAGTCTATATATAAGAAAATAAATATGTTTGAGCAATCTCATACAGTTTTTGTTAATTTTACTTTTCCCTGCACTATGATACACAACACCAGTGTAGGTTAACAGTGACACTTGTAAATGAAGGACATACTTTAAATCTAGCCACAGCGAGATTCCAACACATAAAACATAGAAAAGGAGGGGTGCGTAATAATAGTCAGTATTACTGTGAATATTGTGATTAAAATCTTTTGTTGTTGTTGGATTTTTTATACTTTTTTATTATGTTGGAAGCATTGTCTTTTGTCTTAGATGCTAGGTCTTACATACCTCTAGTTTCCGCACATTTTTCCTAGGATGGTAACGTTAAAAATTTGGTTTTGTGCATGTAATGTACTGTAAAAGGTCAGAATTTAATGAGGAACAAAATTACGAATTACTTACAATTACAATTAGGTACTAGACTACTTTATAGTTAGGTACTGCCGTAATTTTCTGTTAAATATTATAAGATTAATTTTTGTATGTGCTTCATAATTTTCTTTAAGTATATCAAGAGTCTATGAGTTTTAGTATTAACAGCAGCACCCATTCCATTTCAAAGAAGCGCTCGCTGAGCCTTATAGTCTATCTCCTACCACCATAATCATCTTAGCCATACGACATTCACTGCTGGTCATAGGCATATCCAATAGCTTTCCACGTTTGCTGCCTACATCCACCGGCTTTCGGATGGACAATCATCTAATGACCTTCTCCCGCTGTGGGTGGAGCGGGAGGTTGTGTCAGACTTTTACTGACTAAAAACCGTCCATGTTCCTTCTTGTGCCTGCTAAATCCAGGGTCCCGCAGTTCTAGTTTCTACTGCGATTAAGTAATTCATAATTAACATTAGCTGTAGCTGCATTAGCTAGATGACTTCGTCGATTAAAACCATTACAGTAAAGGGGATCGTGTTAAGTATTTAGTGCATAATTATATGTTTGTAGTGGCTTTCGGAATTAAATGGCAGGTGACAGGGCACCTGTCCTCGCGGATTTGGCATTCCTCTGACCGAAAGAACGTACAACCGTTTTAGTTTATTAACTATGATCCTACGTATCGTCTGAACAGAAAATTATTATACTAAAACATTTAACGTAACACACACGAGCACACAGCTACAATACGCTTGACGAATTTTCCAACCCTTGAAGTTGGTTTTTTTTTTTTTGAAGGGATGATAAACTTAGCTCATTATCGGCCTACTACGATTAGCGTTTATGTACGATACACGTACAGGGTTTACATAAAACAGAGTGGAACCCTAAAGTATTTGTAGGCGCGTGCGATCGACTCTGCCAACTATGACATTCTGTATGTAACGTACCTTTTGATTTAGTGTTTAATTAGAATCTTAAAGAACAACTCCTATGCATTTTTATTTCTAATTGCACTCTTCTGCCTTACATCTTCTCTGCAACCTGCAAGGAATTCCTTGCATTTACAGTTTAATTGACAGATAATAATCGAAACTGTCATTAAGCCGCCGAGTATCTTCTTTTTAGGACTTCTTGGCGGGAAATTGAAGAGTCAGGTCTGCAGTACGGTTTTATTTTCTAAAATTTGTGATATTTCTAACACTTTTGTACACATAACGGTGAATTACTAGACGAACTTAACTGTTAAGTGTTTGTGAATGTAAATGTTGGTAAATGAAATAAAACAGTCAAATATCAATTTTCAAATTCTCTCAAGAAGCCCATGTGAGATCCACATCTTTACATAGATTCCCACATCTTTACTGAGGACTCAAGGAGTTTAGGGGGAGGGCGTCTCATTTATCATCTCTATCACCACTTATCCTTATTTACTATTTCGTTTTATAATTATATATAATTAATATATATTTTACTTGACATTGGCTAAATGTACTCAATGCACGAAGCCATTATTAAAAAAAATAACTTCTTACTAGAAATTGTAAAATATCGCCCTACGGCCTAAGGCCCTAAGTACTTGTTTTTTAGTGTGGTAAACAATTAAATATGTTTTGGTTTTGTGCATTTACAATGCTATACTATAGTTCTCGGCTTCGATCAACAATACAACTAGATAACGGGTCAGTCTTAAAAACGGCCGAGAAAATAACGCCTCACTTCAAAGTGGGGTCTTATTTTCGAGTTAGTTCACTTGTGATTGCGCCAACGTGCGGAAGTGCTACAATGCCTCAGTGTGTGTTCAAAAACTGTGGAAATAACTATCGAAAAAAAATGTATCGGACGGAATATCGTACTTTCGGTAAGTAAATATAATTTTATAATATAATAGATTAAATATTCGCCTTTTTAATAACATTACACTATTAACTTTGTAAAGCCAACCTACGCGCCAACATTGGCAAATGTTGGCGCGTGAGTTTGCCATAAGTTGGTTGTGTCAGAACAGTGCAGCACTATGGATTTACTTTTTAAGTTATTATTAAACTTATTTGTTAACAGATAAAGTCTAATTTAGACACAATAGTCAATGTGTATAAAAAATGTTTAGATAAGAACTTCTATTTCTTATCGCTTTCTGTCATTCATGTCGTAAAAGCGTAAGTGAATGTTGACACAAACAAAAGCTTGCTTTATATATTCCAGATAAGGTGTAAGTTTGATAAAAAATATTAAAGCTAAAAGTCGTTTTGCTCCATTTCATAGGGTATACCTATATCTATTTATTCTATAGTCACTCGGTGCCATATTTGAGTTCTGTTTTTGTATGTGATGCGTTATCTAGTTGTATTGTTGATCGAAGGTTCTCGGCCTCCCACGCGATGGACTGATGATCTGGTCAAGGCGGCGGGAAGCCGATGGATGCAGGCAACTCAGGATCGCTCAATGTGGAAATCTATTGGATGTCAGATGGCTGAGATGATGATGATTATAGTTCTAAGACGCAATTTTTACTAGAAAAGCTTTACCACCCAGTCTGCTATGGACTTGATTTATTCTTGTAATAATTTCGTCTTACTATATGTTTTATCTATCTTATAAATATTTTAGTTGCTATCGCCGGAGAAGTTCTTTGTCGAGTAAAAACTTTAGAGCAACTGCGTAACTGGTAACAAGTGTAACAACTAATTTCCAGAAACTTCTGTCCCAACTCGGGCTTTGTGATGGCAAAGTACCTACTCACTTACTAAATCTTTGCTGCTTTTGTTTCCCCTTAAACTTTGATAGAAACATTAAAGTTGTTCTTGGTACGCCTACTGCTTATAGAAGGCGTCTCCGGTCTAGCGAGTGCTTAATAAAAGTACCAACTACAGTAGGGGGTGGATAAGTATCAAACAATATTGTGTTCAATAGTCAAAATCTAAATTAAACACTTAAAAACTAGCGCGCCCATTCACTGCAGGCAGGAGCTTGATCGTAAAAGAACGGGCAAGAAAATCGTTAGTCGAGGTTAGTTTTATTCTCCCGCCAGTTACAAGAAAATGTAGTTAAAAGTAAAAAGAATTGACAAGACTACAAAAAATGTGATCTGCAGTCACAAGGTTTCATGGTATGGGTGATTATGTGTATGTATATTTTATTTTTATTTTTTTTCTTCATATTTTTTAGTTTGTAAAGACGTGTTTGTTGTTAACCTAGCTCTTAATTTGTACTTTTCTTTTCAATGTTTTACTCGGCACTCGTTGTCCTTCACATATTTAATATTATTTAATGTACTTTTTTTTGTAATGACTGTTTGTGCCAGAATAAATAAAAAAAAAAAAAAAAAAGAGTTCAAAAAAACAAGAGATAAAAAAAATGAGAAAATAAGTGTCTCTTATGTTTTCATGAAGCTGCAACTGCAGCCTTATACTGAAGGCTTAAAAAAATAGGAGAGATGTATGTCTAAATTAGTGATGTGCCGGATCGTTAAAAATGTATATCCGCGGATACGGATCTGAATACGGATATTTAGTGTAAAGATCCGCGGATACGGATACGGATCTTTATTTTCTTATTCAGCTGCGAAGTTGCTTTTTTTGAAATACAATTTACCATTAATTTCAATTATGATTAATCAATTTTTCAAGCATTTTTAATTTTTCCTGTCCTTAGGTACTCACTCATGTAAGCTAATGTTTAAACTTTATATGACACGCAGTATTAATTTTCTTAATTAGAATTATCATTAAATTAGAGTTTTTTATTTAATAATTCTACTTAATCACCTGAAAAAGATCCGTAAAAGACCCGCGTGAAAAGTAACGGACACGGATGCGGATACGGATTTTTCTTTTGCCTCGGATATCCGCGGATATGGATACGAATACGGATATTCGGAACATCACTAGTCTAAATGAATAGAATTAGATGGAGATTGATTTTATAAAATATATACTGAAAATCTTTATTTTCTGTCTTATTCTAGAGACCTGACCTTGACTCTTAGCCTGTACTCCATATCTCCAAATGTCTTGGGCTGATAACGTCTTTTCCATTCGCTAATTCGTAGTCTCTTGACAATTGCCAATATTTGACTTATTACAAATCAATATCTAAAATTAAACCAGGTTTAAAACAGTGCGGTCACTTTTATTTGAAAAGATGAAGACAGTGACAGCACCAGAAGCTACAAACCCAGGCACTGGCCCCCTGCCCCTTTTTCAATAGCGGTGGACGTCGTCGGAAGTTTTTTAGTGGGTAGGACTGCGGTGGTCGCGTCTGCCACAGTGAGCCTCACACTCCCCTCCCGGTCCCCCCATTGGCCAGGAGACAGTGCGTAAACAGCATTTAACCGACGATAAAAAAAAAGTATGTTTATCACCAATAACCGTTTTAAAATGTCTTAATGTTGATAGTAGTTGCTATGCCGTCAACATTACTAACATATAACATAGCCAAAAAGTTGTTTTCTTTAGAAGTTCTAGAACGAATACTCCCAACAAACATTTATTCGGAAGGCTATTAGTTCAAAATATATATTAGATTTAGAAGTTCTTCGTATTCAGTAAAGTTTATCGTATTGGAAATATATTCAGTTTGCAAGTTATTTGTGAAAGTTACAATATTATCCCGAATTCCATAACGCCCACCTTCGGGTACGTTTTCCTCCTAAACTTTCCGAAGGATTTCTCTTTGATATCATCGGGTTACCAGTTGCAAATAAATAAGGAAAGTCATTACGAACATAGGAGTATTATCACTTTTTTGATCACAAGCAGAATTTATCTTTTCTTGATGTAGTAGTTAATTTAGTGGACTATCTTATGATAAACTTTTTCTGTCAAGACAGGGGATAAGATTGATGGTTTACCAAAAAACATTGGATAAAAAACATCTTAATTTGATTAGACATATTACTCGAGTATTATCTGGCCAATGCTAAGATCTGTGCTTTTGTCTAAACGTGATTAACTCAAAAAAATCGGTATCGGCTATCACTAATATAGTATACGAAACCCACCAAATCTGAGAAGCCCAAGCCAACCTCACCTGCAAGTGGTTCACTTGCTGAACAACGGACTAGGCTCTGGCGAATATTAAGTATCCGGGTAAGCGGCAATAGGCTCGCCAACTATTACATGGGGCCAACAATAAAGATGATAAACGATAAATGAGATGCCCTCCCTCTAAACCCCTTAAGTCCTCAGTAAAGATGAGGGACTATACTAAGATCTCACATGGACTTCTTGAAAGAATTTGAAAAGTGATGTTGCACTGTTTTGTATCATTTACCAACACTTATGTACGTTCACAAACACTTAACGGTTAATAATCCACCGTTATTACACATTAATGTTTAAAATATCACAAATTTTAGAAAATAAAACAAAACTGCAGTCATGAGTTCACTTTCCCGCCAAGAAGTCCACTCCGTATGTTTGTAAGGTTCTTGACACTTTTTTACATTCAATCCAAGGTAAGGCTAAGTAAGAAACATATACAGCCAGGCAGTAAGACAGCGGAACGCCAGTCGCCACACATTTGCGGCGCCCATTCAGTATGGTCACGGACGGCGCCCACGGTGATAAGGGGTCGTTCGTTTTGTGCAATTATTGTGTACAACCGAAACATACTCACACTTGCAGGTCTCCCAGTTTCATAAACTCCATAGAATCATAACTGGTTTTGTCACGATTCTCATTTTTATAACTAACTATCAATCATAGGCCGCCGCAAACAATCAATGGCGACCGCGAACCGGCAAACGTAGTAAAGGACGGCCTCCCACACGATGGACCGATGATCTGGTCAAGGCGGCGGGAAGCCGATGAATGCAGGCGACTCAAGAACGCTCAATGTGGAAATCTATTGGGGAGGCCTATGTTCAGCAGTGGATGTCAGATTGCTGAGATGATGAATCATAGGCCAGCAGCCTCGCCCGAAAAACAATGTTCTTTACATTAAAGTTTTAACATTATCAAAGACATGACTGAGACAAATAGTACCAGTAGAAGTGCTGTATTACTATAACGTGTCAAATTGCAGCTTATTTACTTTTTGTGGTGGAGGTGAAGCTAGGATAAAGACCTACAAAAATCCTGCACCTTCTTTATCTTTCTCAAGTTGGTTTGTGCAAGGAGGTTTGTGCCCAGCAGTTAGACGTTCATGGTGAGAGCAGGTACTTTCTTTTTAAAGTCGCTATATTATGTTATATTCCTTAATATAAATATTCGGTGTATAGGGGTCCTACCAAGACCTAAGGAGCCCAAGCCAACCTAACCTGCAAGTGTTGCACCTGCCGATCAACGGAAGAGGCTCTGGCAAACATAACAGTGCCCGGTAGCGGCAATAGACTCGCCACCTATTACGTGGGACCAACCTATACAATTGGCGAAGTGTGGGTGTATAATATGCCTCTGCCCACCCCTTCGGGGAAAAGCGTGAATGTATGTATAAATATTATTGACATTTAGTAAAGCACAATATTGTTAAAAACGTACCTCATAGTATTTATCATTGACAGTTATATATCATTACTTCAACCCACAGCTGGACATAAGTCTTACTCATGTTTCAGAACATGGCAGCCTTGATCTAAAGGCTTCCCACCACTTTTATAAAGTCATCAGTCCATCATTTAGAGGTACTCACACGCTACGTGATCCGGTACGTGTTGCAAGCTTATAATTATAAAATTGATGTTAAAAATCGTTAAAAGTTATGATCCCCGTTAAAGCCACAAGCAGTTTCATTAAAAAAATTACATTTTCATGTTTATGTTCGTTATTTTATTGATTATAATAATGGTTCAATTACTGTTTAATTTTATAAATATAACTTGGCATGTTTTCTGAACTAAAGGACAGGCCTTGTACTGTAACTTAATCATTATGTAAGCTTTATAAAGTCCACTGCTGATTTGCTATTGCGGGTCATCATCATCATCTCAGCCCATTAACGTCCCACTACTGAGCACGAGCCTCGACCGATAGACCGATGATTTGGTGAAGTCGGCAAGGAGGTGGATGTCGATTGACGCGGACAATAATTAAAGGTCTATGTCTAGCAGTGGACTTCTAATAATTGATATGGTCATGATGTTAATAAAATGACCCAAAAATAGTTTCTGATAATGCTTTATTGTGGGATTAGCAGGAAAAACACCAAGAAAAACTACTATACCAATGTAATAGTTAGTAGCCATGTTATTGTTTAACTTTCCTCCTCTAACAGTAGACGAAGAGCAAACAAACGAAAATAATTACATTTCTATTGCCTTTTGTTATCTCATATCTTTTTATTAATCACGCCCGTACAATAAATCTCTACAAAATATTAAGTATTTTCGAAGGAACATAATTATCTATAATGGGGTGTATAGGGGTCCTACCAAGACCTTGGGAATCCGAGCCAACCCCACCTGCAAGTGGTCCACCTGCCGATCAACTGACGAGGCTCTGGGGAACATAAGTGCCCGCTAAACGGCAATAGGCTCGCAACCTATTACGTGGGACCAACTATATAATTTCAACAAATAATTTGCTACTGCTTACCCCTTCGGGAAAACAGGCTTGAATTTATATATGTATGCATAATTACCTAATCTCTTCTCTTTGTTGCTGATTTTTCTAACTTCATGTGGTTGTGGCAACTCAATACTCAATGTCTTAATTGCACTCCATATGTTACAAAGATGTTAGGTATAATATCACTGATACAATATGGACCCTGTAGGGCAGTGGTTCCCAAACTTATTTTGTCTACTGCCCACTTTGAGAATAAATATTTTTTTAAGAGGCCTCCTAGCTAAATAAAATTACAAATCACCCCCCAGGCCTCTACACAACGCCCCCATTTTCTTTCTGGATCTCTTACCGCCCCCCTTGAGACCTGCAGCGCCCACAAGGGGGCGTTATCGCCCACTTTGGGATTGACTGCTGTAGGGTATGGCAATTTAGAAGAGAGGAGGACGCTAGCTTTTAATAATTAGATTAGTTTAAATTTAGATTATTGTATTCGGTTTATTATAAAGTATAACTAAATTAAATCAATTCTATACCTATTAAATTAAATGTGTATCTCCTCCACATAACTCTATCACTACACGTCTGACACGAGGTGTTGTAGGCGACTATGGCAATAGGATCTCGTCTAGTGACCTTGTGGAAGACAACTTTCGACCCATTTTCATCTAAAGATCTCTGTGCTTAAATTGAAATTTTCTACAACTATATAGAAGATCCCTTTTAAAAAGTTGTAGCAAGGGTTCGGCACACTCCAACTGGAATATATAGACGTCAGATTATGTATGTATTCCAGTTATTTAAAATGTTTTCAATGCATCTCATAGACACCTACTACGAGTCTATAAACCTACAAATCGGCCTCCTACTGCGCAGACGTAACGAGCGCTTCGTGTAAAACAACCTAATTCTGCTAACTTAAACACGTTGAACTATCGAGGAGGTACAGGATAAAAAGTCAAGTAACGCTGTGACAGTGTGGTCTCAGACAGAATATAAAACCTTTTTTTTTTTTTTTTTATTATCGTCTGTAAAAAAAATGCTGCTTACGCACTGTCTCCCGGCCAAAAGGGGGAGACCGGGAGGGGGTGTGGGGCTCACTGCGGCCGACGCGACCACCGCAGTCCTACCCACTAAAAAACTTCAGACGACGCCCACCGCTGTTGAAAAGGGGCGAGGCACCAGTTCCCGGGTTTGTAGCTTCTGGTACCCCGCCCGCGGCCAACGTCCCCCGGATCAGAACCGGGGAGACCTCCTCAGGAAGGCGCAATTTGCAGCGCCCCCCCTACCTCTATGTGCGGCCATGGCGTAACTGTAACGGGCCCTCCTGGCCCGCCCGCTGCGCCAACGGCGTAGCCGGAGAGAGAGCGGATCCCGCTCCCTCTCCCGCTCCGCGGCCTCCTTCTGCGACATCACCACTTCGCAGAAGGAGGCCATCGCCTCCCACGCCGTCTCGCTGTCGACCATCTTTTGCATGATGGTCGGCAGCGAGAGAGCCACTCCACCCAGGGCCGCGGCTAACGTCGACCGCGGCCCCGCCCACGCAGGGCACGCCGCCAAAGTGTGCTGCGCGGTGTCTTCCGCGCAGTCACAGTGGTGGCAACACCGGGTCGACTCCCCCCCGGCGACGTCACACAGATACTTCCCAAAGCACCCGTGCCCGGAAAGTACCTGCGTGAGCCGGAAAGAATATAAAACCTATCCGCTTCGGTAATGTGGATACAGATATAAACAGTGGCAAGTAACGTTTTTAAATAATTTCTTGAAACTTATTCTGCTATTTTAACACGTTGATTGCCATCAACCCAATACACAATAGAGAACCTGTATGCCGTTCGGGCTTTCAAATACTAAGCAGTATTAAAAATGTCTTTGAAGTCGCTGAGGACAGCGTTCAACAGGCTACTTCATTGAGGGTCTACAAATTTATAAAGAAACCTACTTGGCTATATGGTACTTCGCTTTGAGGGTCAACATCAAACTCAAACATTATGCAAACGGTTCGAATCCAAACCAAACGTATGATTTTTATGTTCATTTATACTGTTAACTAATCTATATCTATACTAATATTATGAAACGGATTGAGTTGCATTTTTCTATGTATGTTTGTTACAAATAATCTTAAAAACTATTGGACGGATTTCGATAGTTTTTTCAATCGTGTGCTATCCTTAAGTAACATAAGGTATATCACTTACTAGAAAAAAATTGGAATCCTTCCTAATAAATAAATATTTACTGACAATTACACCAATTACTTAGTTCCAAGATAAGTATCATTAAGAACTTGTGTTATGGATACTAAACAACGGATAAACATACTTAAATACTTTTTTTTGTACAAACCTACTTAATAGGTGGGTGTATAGGGATCCTACCAAGACCTAAGGAGCCCAAGCCAACCTCACCTGCAAGTGGTGCACCTGCCGATCAACGGACGAGGCTCTGGCGAACATAACAGTGCCCGGTAAGCGGCAATAGGCTCGCCACCTATTACGTGGGACAAACTTTGTAATTTGCGAAGTGTGGGCGTATAGTATGCCTCTGCCTACCCCTTCGGGGAAACAGGCGTGATATTATGTATGTATGTATGTACATACCTACTTAATAACATAGAAAAACATCGAGACTAGAACAAATATTCATGCACACAATCGAACCCACGACTTCTGGAGTGAAGCGTAGGTATACTGACCTCCACGCAATATCGGTCGTCAAAGAATAATACTGCAATAAAGTAAACCAAGATGTGAAGTATTTAAATGAATAATATTAATTGAAAGACTTCTTAAAATTATTTCGTAGATTATACACACATAATACACACACACGACAAATTTCTCACTCACGCACACCCTCACCGCATCCACACAGTTAACACACATACACACACACACACACACACACACACGCACACACACAAGCACACACACACACACACACACACACACACACACACACACACACACACACACACACACACACACACACACACACACAAATTAATATTATGGAAACACTAGACTAGTTAAGGTTTTAATTACTTTCTGTTATTTGTTTTTTTCGTAACAATACATATTTTGTTTCTGTGTCCTTAAACACGTCAGCTTGATAACCACGATACAGGCTGCGCCTAGTGTGGTTGTCACCGAAATTTGTAAATAGATATAAGTGGACTTGAATAAACTTATTATTATTATTATTATTTAATAAATACCGAAGTGAATTGACGACGTAATTAATAGACAGTCTATACGTAGTAGAATTAAACTTCAGTAGAATACGTTGTAGCCATAAAGACAACCTGTATAGATGGTGTCGCTGAAACGGAGCCCTGAAAGGCTGCACCTGCGTGCCGCGGTCGTTGCACCGGCGCCCCCTAGGGGTGACGTTGCCTGGCCTCTTAATCATAATTATTGTACCCAACTACCTATATAAAGCTACATTACATGCATAGGCTCCAAAAAATTAACAAATTTTTTAAAGGTCAATGTGTGCGATTCTATAATAAAATCCCAAGCAATATACAGCAATTAAGCCTAAATAAATTTAAATTAACAATAAAACGCAAGCTGTCTTTGAAGGGATACTATTCTATCAAAGACTATATGGCAGATAAAAATGCTTGGGATTAAACTGCCGTTTCATACAGGCTATTCTAATATGAATGACCTAAAACATGAATATTGTTAATGTTATATATATGTCCCAATCAAAGAGATTTAATATAGTAATATAAATGTCTTTGGTCCCAATATATACAATATTTAGAAAGCTAAGGTTCAGAAGTGGACTTTATTTTATGTATTTATTTGGTACACCATCAGATTACAGTTAAAATTATACATTATAAGAGTTTACTTAGCATGAAACCCAATAACAGGTGAACACAACATTAAAACAAAAGAGAACAGAAAAGTATGACATATAATATTAAAGACAAATAACAAACAAAGACGCAACAACGAAAACCTAAAAACTTAAAAACCGTATCAGAAAGAATTACTACATTATAGATTTAAATTTCCCAAGAGAGGCTTAGGCGGCGATATGGCTCAAGGATGTTTATTTGACAAAATGGCCAAGTTACATGCACAGAGTGAGATAAAGTGTGACTGAATGCGAAACACACAGTAAACATTATTTGATATGGGATCCAGTTGAGAATTAAAGGGCTATAATTGCTGACTAAATACTGAACTGGACACCCATTTGATACAAGCGTGGGATATTTGACCAAAAATATTGTAGTTTAATAATTTTATATACCTACTTATTGCTTGTTGTTGTATTACATAAGTACCTATACGTTCGACGACCGATATAGCGTGGAGGTCAGTATACCAGCATTTCGCTCATATATGTCCCATTAGAAGAGATGAAGACCATCTGTGCGAGAAGAGAATATGTTCGTTACCGGCTGGAGAGGCAGAGAACTACCGAAGGAGAGATGGATTGAGTCCGTGGAAAATGATATGTTTTTTTATTTATTTACAAAAGGTACAATTTAAAAAAAATACATTTTGATCTTATAATTAAGATCCTCGCCAAACATTTCGTTTAAAGGCGAGAACCGTTCTTTTCTATTTCTCACTAACTTATTAAGAACTTTATATAATATTAAAAAGAAAACTAAAATCAAAAACAAAAATAAAAAAATATACATGTAAATGGTAAAAACTAAAGATTGCATTGCCTATGCTCTCATAAGCAATTCTCCCCTTAACTTCTTCAACATAAACATACTCGTTTTATTTCTCTCTCTCATAAACATATCTATTTTATTGAATATTTTTGGCACTATATATTTATTGGTTCTCTTACCATAGTAGTTTATTATTCTCGGTTTGTTTAACATATGTTCTCTAGCCCTTCTGGTGTTATATTTATTATCAATTATACATTCAAATTTGACTATAGTTACTATATATAATATGGTTTCAGTCAAAGGGGGACAACCGCTGGGTTAGACGTGTTCTGCAGTGGTGAAGCGACACGATATACACGAAGCGGCTGGCAGCCGTTGGAGACGGAAGATCGCTCAGTGACGTACCATTGGAGAGGCCTATGTCCAGCAGGCTGATGATGATGGTGATGATGAGAAAGAGGTGGATGGGTCGATGACAAATAACCCAGGTGAATGAAAGAAAAAGCCAAAACCAAGATCCGAGGAGCCCAAGCCAACCTGACCTGCTAGTGGTGCACCTGCCGATCAACGGACGAGGCTCTGGCGAATATAAAAGTGTTCGGAAAACGGCAATAGGCTCGCCACCTATTACGGAGGACCAACAATAGAAATGGCGAAGTGGAGGGCGTATAGTATGCCTCTGCCTACCCCTTCGGGGAAACAGGCGTGATTGTGTGTATGTATGTATAAGTATAAGCTTGTTACCTATAAATGCATAAATATATTTCTGACAATTACACCAATTATTTAGTTCCAAGATAAGTTTCATTAAGAACTTGTGTTATGGATACTAAACAACGGATAAACATACATAAATACTTTCTTTTTTGTAAATATATACTTGATACATAGGAAAACATTTTGTTTGTTATTAAGTTTTTTTATAAAGAATAATAGCGAGAATACACGAGGCAGTCGTTCCATAAGGCTCACTTCACCTAACATTAAAAGCAGTTGAAAAAAAAACGCTCCATTATTCAGCCCGAATGTTTTGAATCGGTGACAAAAGAAGTTAATCTCAGAAATGAGTTCAATGAAAAAGAAGTTTGGAATTCACATAAAAAGTTAATACGAGTATTCTTTCCACGAATAAGCAGTGAATAGATTGTTACTTATACTATGGAAAAGTCACGGTTACACTTTCACGGGTATAAGCCATAGTAACACTTTCCAGGCAAAGCGCCTCTTGACGTTATTATTGTATCTTGTTCATTAGTAGACCAGTTACTTATACTATAGAGAAGTCACAGAAAATATTATTGACGATAAATTACTCGGTGAATAAGGGAATAACTTATACTATGGAGCAGACACAATAATACAGTCGCTTTCATGCATATAAACCATATTAATACTTTTCGTGGCAAACGGCCTCTTGACGTTAATCTTGTTTCTAGTCCAGTGGTAAATCGTAACTTATACTATGGAGACACCCTTTGAATAGCCATCATATTCAGCAATATTCCGGTTCCGCCTTATACTTAAGTTAGAATTTCAGTTATCTTAGAATCTCTTCGAAAAACACTTTCCGGGGAAAACCGCCTTTTGCCGTTGTTCATATAACTTGTAAATTAAATGTTCGTTACTTATACTATAGAGAAGGCAGGGCGAAAACGCTTCAAGTGGACAACAATAAGATTAACATTTTTCGTTTACAAATGAATGAAACCAAGAACCGTTTATAGACGCCCGATCACTAATGTTAAGCACATTTTATAGAGTTACGTCCTTGGATGGGTGGCGGTTTGTGAATGCTCAGCATTTGGCATACGCTTTACTGTCACTCTTCAAAGAACGGACCTCTGTAATAAATATTTTTTTACACATGTTTGGGCAAATAAATTATTTTTTATTTGTAATATTATTTTACAACCTCTGTACATGAAAAGATAACAAGAGTAATTTAAATGCGTACTTTTTATTTCTTATACAATTCTAAAGTAAGTAAGTAAAGTAATTAATAGACGCAACGTTGTCGTGACGTAATTATGACGTAACTTTCGGGTACAAAACAAAATGGAGATAGTCCTACTAAACGAAAGAGGAGTTTCTGGATATGATCAGCTACTAATTAGATCATGAGCTCAATTCTACTCAATCAAAAACGCAAACATTCATTTTGCTGCAGACATTAAGCATTTTTTTCTTCTATGCGAAAAAATTAAATTGAAATATCTGTTTTATTAATATAACATTAAGTAATTTATTGATTCAGACGTTACTTTGCGGAAATCCATTGTAAGCAAGTGATGGATTAAAAATATCTTGGCAACAATTCCCGCGCTACTACAATTTAAATAAATAAATAAATATTCTCTTACAATTTAGTGCTTTCAAATTAATTAATACCCCCTATGACAAAAAGCCTTTCTATATTTGTTGGTGTTGTAAAAAGGGTCAGTGTAGGTACAAGTATATAGACCTCTTTTATAAATGTGTCTTTTTACATCACAAGTGGCACTATAGCACGCAACCTAACTGATGGAAAATGGTCACAGCCGCCTATGAACGGCTGCAGCACCACCATCACTGTCGACCCTCAATACTATTTAGCACATCGCAAAATATTAAAAGTTATTAGTAACAATGTTGACATGATAAACTTACAACGATAATAAACAGCTTATCATTAGCTAATACTGTTTAAATTAGTAGAATTATTGCCGAGCTTATTAATATTACCGACTTAATAGGATTTTAACGGCTTTTCCAAGAAACGTATTTAGTAAGTATATAGACGACTTCTTGGCGGGAAAGTGAAGCGTCATGTCAGCAGTTTTGTTTCATTTTCATAAAGTTTTGATATTTCGAACATTAATGTGTAATAACGGTGGATTATTAACCGTTAAGTGATTGTGAACATACATGAGTGTTGGTAAATCAAACAAAACAGTGAAACATCACTTTTTGAATTATGTCAAGAAGTCTAGCGTGACATCTCAGTATAGTTCCACATCTTCACTGAGGACTAACCATTCATGAATTAAGTTCATGGGTCTGTAGATGGGGGCCGGGATCCTTTAACACAGGGTATCCTAGTACGGGGTTCCGCTCAATCACATTCTCTTCCTTATATGAATATTTGTTCTGGTCTGGGCGTTTCCCTATGTATGTTAAGTATTTATTTACAAAAAAAAAATAGTATTTATGTATGTATATCCGTTATTTAGTATCCATAACACAAGTTTGTAATGATACTTATCTTGGAACTAAATGATTGGTGTAATTGTTAGAAAATATTTATTTATTTATTTTATATACATTATATCAGCTACAGCCAGTACGCAAGATGACGCTTTTGCCCATCATCCGGTACGATTTCCTTTTGTGGACTCCTACGAGATGATAGGGGAAGGCACTATTCTAGGCCAGTACCACACAACAATTTATAATAAGGAATTATATATAATCAGCTAAAAATAAAAGCTTGATTTTATGATATTTTATAAAGTAAGTAACATTCATGAACGACTATATTATTATCTCTACACTGTTGCGTCAGTCAGTCAGTATGCGTCTGCGCACGAAATGCATCATTCATGACAACTCATGTCGGATTGTGCTAGGTCAGTTTCTAGGCATACCTAACTAGCTGTGGCCTCGGCCGGCAGCGACTAGTCTGGCGATATTATTAGGATTTATGTTGGTACTTTAGGCTAATTGGTGTCTTTTTTGTTTCATTGCTTTTCGAATGAATGAATAATTAAACCCTGGAAATATAATTTATTGTACACAAAATAAAAAGCTCAAGGAATTAAAAAAATGATTATATTCATTTATATGTTTAACTTTTTAATTTGTTTTGTGTATATATTTATTGTTTGTTTCAATTCGTTAAAAGTGAATATAGAAATAACAACCGCCCGCTACTTTATCCGTAGCTTGGTTATTTTTGAGTTAAAAAGTCGCCTAAGTTATTTCTTATAACATCAGCTAACTGCCAGTACAAATCGCGCAAAAGTCGAAAAAGTTGTCTTGGAGAGAATAGCCACAAACAAACAGACATAAAGAAAATTAAGTAGTGTTTGTTATAAGTAGGTACCATTTAATAAAAAACTTGTAAAATAACAAAATCAAAATCACTTGTTCAAGTTTGGCTCGATAGAGCTCTTATGAAAGTAAAAATTACAAAACTTAAAAACTATTGCGCCCACGCAGGAGCTTGATCGTAAAAGAACGGGCAAGATTATTATTTTCTCCCGCCAGAACATTACAAATAACACTAAGTATTTTTTTTTTCTATAAAATAAAAAAACAAGTAGAGCAGGGGGCCTACTGGCGAGTTCGATGGCAATCGATTATAAGGCAAAATGGATTTCGAATTGATTCTGTCGTGCCGCCGAACTCATGGAAATCGAAACAAAATGGCGTTCTCCATTTACCTATTGGTCTGTCACGGACTGAAGGTCATGAATGAGAGGTGGCTGTCGGCAGATTCCCCGGTACGGATAAATGAACGCAAAACAAAGTTTGATCTAGATGGATTACCGGTAATCCATCGAATTCGGCGGTAGGCTGGGGGCCTACCGAGTTTTGATATTGCAATAGCATATAAAAAAGTCTCGTGTTTCATACGTTGAATTATTTATAGCTCACTTAATTTATCTGAACATAAAGTTATAAATATAATTAAGTAAGTCAATGAACTTAGTGCAACAACTTTCACTGGCTGCCTAGATTTCTAGACCTGAATACAGTTTAGTGTTCTACAAATCCGGTATTAATAGAGTTTATGCGGTAACAGTTGCAAGCAATGCCGTTAATTTATGTCAATTATTAGTGACAGTTCAATTTGAGTTTAGGTGGAGCACTTATGAATATCGATTACTATTTAATAGTTACTAATAATTTACTGAGGGAAAGAGCTTGCATTTTATTATAATAATCAAAGTATTTATGCTGGGATACTAAAAAGTGCTCTGTGCCTCGAAAAGTGCGCTAAGCCGTTGGTCCCCATGTCATGAACATCAATGGCAGTCGTTATTAGAAAGTCAGTGCTTTCTAATATTCTGACAATTGGTTTAACCATAGAATGATGTTTCCCTTTAGGATGTGGAGGTCAGTTGGCAACCGGGATAATGCTGGGATATACATACATACACTCACGACTATTGTCCCAGAAGGGGTAGTCAGAGACTAGGCAATAAGGACCGCAAAGGCAGTCCACTGTCACAGTCTACTTTTCACCAAATAACAACTGCACATGTGATCAGCGTGATAGGTGGTGAGCCCGTCGCCGCTCTAAGCTGTTGGATGAATGTGCAGTCTTTAGTCCCTTAGTCGCCTTTTAACACACCCAAGGAAAGTGGGTGGAAGATGGGTTTGTAGTAGTTTTTTAAATGAGCCGCCACCACACAGCTAGGATAATACCCTTTTAGTCATCATCATATTATGATGATACTTACTCTTGGCGCAGGCAGTCTGTTATTGATTACATAGGAATTTTATTGAGGAGGGCTATTTCAGCACCGGACTTAGCTAATGACGATGATACTTGTACTTATTAACATTGTAATTCATTTGATATTTTTAACCAGGAAAAACTCATATTTTCACTAGAAAACACAATACGAAAACACATCACTCGTAAACTAAGTTTTACTGCAATGGAATGCTTTGATTACCATCATCTCAGCCCATTAATTTCCCACTAATGAGCACGGGTTTCCACGAACCAAGGAGAATAAGATTTTGGTCATACTCCATAAAGTGGGGCTAGTGCGGATTGGCTGCGACAAAATAAATATCTACGTTGACACTATTGCGGAATAAACGCAGTTAATGCCACACAAAGAGCGAATCGAATATATACGATAATAAAATCGATAGACTAACATAATTTTTCGATATTTTACCTCGGTGCCAACACTGTCAACACACTACCTAATGGCTAGAGAAATGTGGGAGGGGAAAGATTCAAAATTATTAGCTGTTTTACGTAATTATCTGTTAAAGATACTGGGCTAGCTTAAGTCTAGGACAACCGGGATAATGCTAAGATAAGATGATAACAGAGAAGAGGCATACAGAAGTAGCCTTTTCAATGAAGTCCTCAGTGTCACGATTGAATTTAAAAACGAAAAAGTGACTTAATTGTCTTTAAATTTAACAGAATCATTTAGTACGTCAAATTTTTACAAAAAAAAATGGAAATTTAATAATTTTTCAATCAATTTTTCAAGTGATGTGAACGGTATCATAATCCAGAAATAAAAGCAAAATGGATTCTTTGCGAGAATTTGTCAAGGTTGGTCAGTTAATCAGTTTCTCCAAAAGCACTGATCGTGGGAAGGTTGTATTTGCAAGGAATGCACGCCCTGCTCACCGACATATCGCTGCTATCTACACTAGCTAGTCACTAGGCGCGCCACTACCAGTAAAGGTCTCAGCACACATATGGGATCGGAAAGGGATCGTAACCGTAACGCCTTTCGCCTCGCTGTCAACCAGGCGTCAACCTACCGTATGCACGTAACGAAAGCGTATTAGCAGCGCCTGTACGTCAACTCGGCTACGGCTAGGCGACACCGCGCTTACGCCTCGCCGCCCCCTGGCTGACCTGGTTGGCACCAGATCAGTTTGAATCCAAACGTATAATACTCCTTGCGAATGGCGGCGTCTTTAGCAGGCAAGTCGCGGGAGGGGAAAGGGGAAAGGGTGGACGAAGAGATGTGAGCTCGGGTACGGAGAGACGTAAGCGCGGGGACGGAGAAACGTAAGCGCGGGGACGATGAGCCGTAAGCGCGGGAATTCCAGTTCGGAGCCTGTTCCGAGGCGAGGCGATTACGTTATTTACGTTTAATACAAACCATTCTGAACGGCTCGAGGCGATACGGTGACGATCCCTTTCCGATCCCATATGTGTGCTGAGACCTTAACTAGGAATTAGAGATGGGCGATTGTGAAAAAAATACATACATACATAATATCACGCCTGTTTCCCGGAAGGGGTATACTATACGCCCACACTTCGCCATTTATATTGTTGGTCCCACGTAATAGGTGGCGAGTCTTGGACGTGCTTTTCCGTAGCCCGAAGGAGTAAGAGGCGGCACACACGTTTCCTGGTGTGCTGCCACCATGGGGTGGTCAACTATGGGTTGACGAAAAAGATGACGGGTCTGTGACACGGACTGGCGTGGTGCTACAGGAGGATAAGGTCTTTCTGTCACCTTGGCACCTTACGTAGGGCAGGAAACAGTGGGGTATAGTCGGTAGTCCCGGCCACTATCATCTCGGCCGGGGAGCCCGACATAGCTTTGTGCTGTCCCTGCGGCGCAAAGTATGCGTAAAGGCATTTACCACTATAAAAAAAAAAAAAAGGCTTCTTAGGTCTTAGTAGGAGCCCTATGAAAAAATAATCGAAATTTTCAATGTTCTTTGAACGTACTTTCAAATGTTTTTTTTAAATAGTCTACAGGTTATATCTTCTAACGATATTTTAGTCTATTAAAATAATAAAAACCATTCGAATAAAATATTTATCTTCGTTACCTCCTTAAATTCTCTCCTCACAAGTCTAATTTCTTTTCATATTCCTTCTCAGTGCATGCAGTCAGGTTATGGAATGATCTGCCCTTGCACGTTCAGAATTGCCCCAGCGTTGCTTCTTTTAAAAAACATTTAAAAGTTCACTTTTTGTCATGTTGTTAGGTTTTTGTTCTTTGTTTACACTTTATATTACTATTGTTGTTGTTATTTTATTTGTATCTGTCTTCGTTAGTATAAGTATTTTTTGTTCTCTGTGTTTAGTAGATATATAACAACGCACAGACTAGCCTGTTTTATCTCAAGTATTTCCTATCGCGGGCCAGCTGGAAGATATTTCTATTTGGAATAAGCTGTGCCCTGCACCCAATGTTTCTTAGTTTTTTAGTATTTCTGTATATATATTTCTGCGTGTGTACTAAATAACTAAATAAATAATATTTATTTTCATTCAAATATTTTGAAAAGTCATTTTCTACAATTGAATAATTCGATCGTTCGGTATTCGAATGGTATGTTCGAATGAATAATTTACATTCACCCATCTCTACTCGCAATAGTCGCCGGAATGTCGCAGCGATCGTGTTTCAAGTGAATAGTTTTTAGAATAGCTTGGTGCTGTTATAGAATTATATGAGTGCTATCGTTTCCTATGTATTTATAACGGTATGTGACAAGCCAATGCTTGCGTTGTCAATTTAATTCTTTATTGTAAAACCTGTGTGTCATTGACAAATTCTGTCCAAGAACCCATTTGCTTTTATTTCTTTATTATGGTACCGCGCATATCTCTTTCATTCTTGTTAAAAAATGTATCTAATTTCCATTTTGTGTGTGAATGTTTGACGAATCTAAATGATCATGTTGATCTTAAAGACAATAGCGTATATATTTTTTTATTCCATAAAGTAAGTTATAAAGATAAACCATAAAAGGAGTATTACCAAAAAAGACTTCTTGGCGGGAAAGTGAAGCGTTATAGTTTTGTATTATTTTGCTTCTTCTTCTATCACGCTTTTTTTTCTATCAAAGAACCTCTCTTCCAGAACTCCTGTGAACGGCCGTCAATTCTTCGTTCTATGTGCCCTGCCTACTGCCACATCAACTTGTTGAGTTGTTGAGTTATATCGGTGACTCTCATTCTTTACATTATCTCCCTTTAAACATCAACAGAACTTGTAACATATACAGAACCTTACAAATGTTAATAGCAAACAAATACCACAAACGTCTAACTAAACTCGTGCTATTCCATGTCTAAACAATTACCAATTAGAATAGCAGGAATAGTTAATTGCAAACCAGGTCAGGCGGCATACGAACTGCAGCTAGAATGCAAGATGCCATCGCTGATAATGCAAGTGGCACTTGCAGTCACTTGATGAATAAAACTCTTGTAACCGTACTATTGAGGTCTTCGTCTGATGCTCACTTGAAACATAATGTTAATGCCTGTATACATTCTTATCAGTTTGAGGGAAATTTGCCTAATATTCAAGTGTTAACATTTAAATATTAACACGTTAAACGCCATGGCAGACACCGTTTATCTGCCAGTTTGTTTTATCAATGGGCTTATTGAAAAATAACAAAAGGGTTGTCGGACATATGGTGGCTGCCATGGCCCATAGAGCAAACTAGTATTTTCGGCTGGGCGTTTAAGCTCTTAAGCAAATTAATTATTTAAAAAAAAAATAGCTTCAGTCAGAACTGTCATGTCATTGGACATTTCAAACTGACATCTAACCCCTAGCATAGCTTGCACTATAGGATAAACATACTTTATGTAATCTTTATAGCTTATTTTGTAAATTAATTGTAACCGAATGCTACACAAATTGATACACGTAATAATGACACGTAATAACTGGCATCGTCAGTACGCTTAGTGTGCAGTTTTATTAAAAAACCTAGGTTCATTATATTCTTAGACAATATAGTTTGGTTATAAAAAGCTTTATGTATGTAAGCTTAAAAACGAATGCGCCCATTTCAAGAGTAAAACTAGAGAAAAATGGGCAAGCAGCTTAAATAAATACAACTTACAAATAGTTTCATAAAGTCATCGTGTTTTCAATATGGCGCTGCAAAGGGTCGTTGACCGTTGACTACAGCCGTGGGGGGGAAACGGACGCTGGAAAACCCTAGACACAGTCGAGAGCACTCGCTTCGATTGCTTCCGGGTTCCATTCATTACTTGCGTGTCTATGAAAAAACGCCTGATTATGTCCCACTCTAGACCCGCCTAGGTTACATTAAAAAATGTATTACAATTTTTTTTAATGATCTTAGTGCGTTAGTCTTTAAGTTGACGTCATAATTGCTTAATTCAGCCAAACTTATGAAGTATGGTATGAAGCGCTTTCATTTTTTTTTGGACTGCATCGACTTCTTAGGCAAGATGAAATCATTATGACGTGTCACATTAAAAAAAAACTTAAATAGAAAACATTTTCTTTAAGAATTAAAATGTAATCATTATTTGTCCAAATA
Source organism: Musotima nitidalis (assembly GCA_949126915.1). Classification (NCBI taxonomy): domain Eukaryota; kingdom Metazoa; phylum Arthropoda; class Insecta; order Lepidoptera; family Crambidae; genus Musotima; species Musotima nitidalis. The sequence goes on along the minus strand of OX421423.1, from coordinate 978,851 downwards.
TGTATTTAGTATTTTGAACCATTGCAATCAGCCATTAGTTACAATTTAAAAAGTGTCACAATTTTATAATCTCTTAGGGATTTAAAAAGTATTTTAGGCACCTATTTTATGCTACGTCACTTTTGCAAATTTTTTGTCAAACTGGTTCTGAAAATGTAAAAAAATATGTAAATATCTACCAAATTACGGATGTTTTTTTTTCTTTCATAAGTTTAAAATAGCAGTTTAAATACAACTTGTTCGAGTTTCTGTAGTCAAGAAAAACTATTAAATATTTTTTTTATGTGACATGTTAAAGACTACATCCTGCCTGATGGTAAGCAGTCGATGCAGTCCAAAAAATTGAAGGCGCTTCATACTGTCAAAGATTAAGTTACATTAAATTATGTATTTATCGCACGCCTTCCTTGGTGATGAGCTGTGGTCACCGCATCCTGTGCCTTGCAACGCTAGGAGCATCACTCGCGTTACTGTCTCTTAACCATTCCCCGCAATTTTGAACAGCCTATGCTGTAATCTTTAGAACAGTCTTTCCCAAAGTGGGCGATAACGCCCCCTTGTGGACGCTGCAGGTCTCAAGGGAAGCGCTAAGAGACCCAGAAAGAAAATTGGGGCCTGGGGGGTTATTTGTAATTTTATTTAGCTAGGAGGTTTTTAAATAAGTGAAAAAATGGGGGCGCTAAAAAAATATTTATTCTCAAAGTGGGCAGTAGACAAAATAAGTTTGGGAACCACTGCTTTAAAAGAACCTTTCCAGGAAGCTCATTCCACAACTCAAAGTTTTAGAAATCGGTAGAAAATTTCTTTTGAAACGTACCATTAGCGCTTTCTGGTACAGGTATGTACTGAGGTTCCTTATGAGAGGTATACACAAATAACTTCTTACAATAAATAACAAGCTCACTTAATAAAAGTATCCCACGAAACTAAAATAGAATCTCAAATAAGGCCACTTGGAATGTTGCTTTCAGGTAATTACTTAAACCAAATTGTTTATCCTATTTTCTTCGGCTTTAATGGAAAATGTTTAATCATAGGTAGATCATAACGTGGATATTTTGAGATTTCTTCCTTAAAAAATTACAAAGGGTCTATAATAAAATGAACTAGATTTATCTCACCTTGGTTGGTGAGGGGAGGTCCAAGTTCAGTGGTGGGACGAGAGGAGCCAATAAGAGGGAATTGGAGAATATCCACGTCTTAAGCCACTTAGTGAATTGATGAACTCTCGTAACACAAAACGTGTAACAGATAAATCGATTCTAAGGGGTAGGTAGTGCGGTCACGAATACCAAGTATTGAGGCCGAAAATACACCCTTTAGATTGGTTTCCTGGACCTTATGCTCGTTTGTAGAACTCGGAGTTATGTTGTACTATATTAAATACGATCATAAAAGTAAAGCAGAGCTCACAGAGGCCAGTCCTTGGATGAGTGACCGTTTAAGTGACATTTAATTTTAAGCGCTTCCGTGCTTTTCAATACATATAAATATATACCAATTTTTTTTAGTTACTAGATAAAAATCTTAGATCTTTTCTGCACAAATATTGTTTCGGCAAGAACTAAATTAAGTAGCAGTTTCTTTGGGCATTAAATTCTATCATGTGTAATATAATAGGTTGGGGAAAAAGTCTTTTCGTATTTTTGTATGAAAAGTCAAGACATTTTTTTCAAAGTATATTTACATTTATTTACAATATATATGTACCGTTTTGTTGAATAACTTTCTGCCATTTTGTGGGCAGAGACATTATCCCGTTACTGTAGAAACTTTGGGACTTCTGATCAAAAAAACGGGACAAATAGTTTTGGCAGTCCTCTCTTGAGGTCAACCTTACAGAACCTAAAGAATTCTGCAGAGACCGAAACAGGTGAAAATCTGAAGGCGCAAGGTCAGGGCTATATGGTGGATGCACTAGGACCTTCCAGTCGAACTCTCTTAATTTTTGCTGAGTGGCTAAAGATGTGTGTGGTCTAGCGTTATCGTGATGAAAGACCACACCCTTCCTGTTGATCAATTCCGGCCGTTTTCTCTCGACTGCTTCCTTTAATCTCATCAGTTGCTGGCAGTAAAGATCAGAATCGATGGTTTTGCCGGGCGGTAAAAGCTCATAATAAACAATGCTCTTCCAATCCCACCATACACACAGCATCACCTTATTTCGTGTTAGGCCAGGTTTGGCCACAGTCTGTGAAGCCTGGCCAACTTTCGACCACGACCTTTTTCGCACGTTCTTGTCGTACGTGATCCACTTTTCATCGCCAGTTATCAAACTCTTCAAAAACGGCTCGGTTTCATTACGTCTGAATAATGAATCGCAAATGAGTACACGGTTCATTAAGTTTCTTTGAGTGAGCTCGTGTGGCACCCAAATATCGAGCTTTTTTGTATAACCAGCTTTCTTCAAATGGGTCAAAACTGTTTTGTGGTCAATTCCCAGTTCTTCAGCTACATCGTAATTACTAATATGCCGATCTTGCTCCACTCTTTCAAAAATGGCGTCCATTTTATTCGTAACAGGGCGACCAGAGCGAGGTGCATCTTTTAACATCAAAATTTCCGGACTGAAAACGTTTGAACCAAATTTGTGCTACTCTTACTGACACTGCATCAGGTCCATAAACATCACAAATTTTTTTCACTGCTTGAGTTGCATTTTTGCCTTTTTTATAATAAAATTTTAAAATGTATCGAATTTCTTCATTAGATTCACTCATTTTTACGGAGAGAAAAACAAATGAAAAATAGCGGGAAACAACTTTTTTTTATTTTTTTCTTTTCTTTATAATGGAACCTTTTTAATGTTACCAAAACCAGCCAGACACAAATAGTACAGTCAAAAAAATTTTATAATAAGTTTATACCTACGTTATGCGAAAAGACTTTTTCCCCGACCTAATATATACATGTATATCTATCAGTGGGGACCAATAATTGGCTTTCTGAGATTATTTAATGTATTATGTGTAGCAAGCTGTTGGTTCTCCTAAAAATTACATAAACTAATAATAAATATAATTAAGAACTTGTATTATGGATACAAAATTAATAAATATCGCTTCCGTGCTTCAGAAGGCACGGAAAGTCGTTGGTCTCAGTTACCACTTGTATATTCGTGATATCTTATTACCTTACCAGATGGAGTCTTGCAGGCCGTACTTTATTGAGTTTAACATCTTAACCGTAGTGTCAATTTACATATTAGAATCATGTAAATTCGTGATTAAGCATCCTGAATTCTATTCCCCGTTAAAAAACGACAAAAGAAATGATCGCAACCTAAATAAATATCGCATTCCTTGCTCAAAAATGAAATTAGTTGCATCTAGCCCTCACACTATGTCAATAAAAATTTACAACCACATTCCCAACATTATTAAAAATTTTGAGGATCCTTGCAAAGTTGTAAAAAAACTAAAAGAATGTCTAATTGCAAAATGTTATTATAATCTAAATGATTTTTTTATTGACAAATTTGATAACGCGTCTTGACATCCATTATTATTATTTTATTGTTATTGAATTTTTGTGTTTTCCTATGTTTATTGCTTGCAAATTGTTATTAATTATGAATTGTTTTCTTTTTTATATACATGTAATTCTAAATTTATAATTCTCAAAAATTGCTATGCCCTTGCAGGGTGTCACATTGTACTTTATTTTCTATGTACCACCTTTATATGTACTGTGATATGCAATAAATGATTTGATTTGATTTAGTCAGCTTCTGCATCACCTTTCTACTTAAGACATCGTCAGTTTAAATCTCAAACTGCGTAGCTCCAAAATAATACAAAATTTCTCTTTTAATGCCATCTAGTGTAAAATTTCGAGATCTATTGATTGGAATTCTGAATCTGTCAAGTCCCACAAATTTATATGTAATTAGTTTTAAACGAATTGGAATAACAGCTATATTTAATTAGTGCCTATGAAAAAGGACATAAGCAGTTTAAAAATGAGGCTGACGACATGGGATGGTAGAATTATTTGAAGGTCCCGGTACCATCTGGCAAAAAAAATATGTTTTGACACAAAAAACAATTTTATCACAAACAATTAAATACCATTGAAAAATCATTTTACTCTGCATTAACGGCGCCATAATTTTCACTGTTCCTCGACAGAACAATCGTGTGCATAGATAGATAAAACGTTTATTTCCTTTAAATAATGCAAGTTACATAAAAACATATCCCACAAAACCGTTTAACTGGTTTGTGTGTGGGTCACAGTCTATTTAATACTTATTTATAAATAAATAAATCACAATTTTGCACTTACACAAATATAGTGATTTTAAAGTTTTTCATATTTTAAAGTTTTTGTAAGTTGTAACATCTTGAATCTTAACGTCTTACAAGTAACATTAAAATTGAAGAGTTGCCTAGGCCTTGGTGAAGTTTGAATGAATTTAATGATTCATCCGACCGGTTTTGTCTTTTACGGCATAATTATGGCTGTTAAACTTGTGTTTTTTTCTGTTTTAACGACTGGCTTACGGAAAAGGCGATCACGTGAAGGGGCGTATCCATAGTCAGTGGTTTTAGAGTCAGTTTGTCTTCTAAGACTTCCCAAAAGCTGTAAAGTCTGATATGTTCGTTTAATCTGTCCTATTTTTTTATTGTTTTTTTTATCATACGAAGAGGCACTTTACGCCTACCTGATGGAAAACAGTCACCGCATACTTCCTTCCATTTAAATAATGGCTTCGTGCGTCTAGCACATTTAGCCAGTGTCAAGTAAGTGATATATTAATTATATATAATTTATAGTAAATGAGAATGAGTTGTGATTAAGATGATAAATCGAAGATGAAATACCCTCCCCTAAGCCCCTTGAGTCCTCAGTAAAGATGTGGGACTATATTGAGATCTCACATGGACTCCTTGAGAGAAAATTTGAAAAGTGTTTTTTTTAGTAACTTAGTGTTAAAAAGTTATTTATATTGTATTATATTTTATTTCACAAGCATCATTATGAAAAACATAAATATTTTGATTATACTTTCACGCCTATGCTCCTGAGCCGACTTCGATAAAATTTTGTAAAGAAATAGATAGAACTCCAGAGACACGGGGGACATCCTTTGGGACACTATATACTTTCATTCACACAGCCAAAGCCGTAGACAGACACTACAAATACCCGCCTGATTATCCCCAATAAAAAGTAAAGTAAAGTAAAAAAAAAAAAAAATTATTTCATAAACTATTAATATACACAGTACTTGAAAACGTCGTAATTAAAATATTTAAAAAAATAATCGAAATATTATAACACTAAATCACAAAGCTTAGATGCAAAAAAACAATTTAAAAAACAAGAAATAATTAAGTGTAAGTGAATCTAAGTGCCAGTTCCGAGCCACCGCTCTGTAAGAAGAACTGGCAAGAAACTCACAGGCTATGCTCTTTTAAATATATCCTAGCGATAATACAAAACTATTCTAACGAAATATTTCAAAACATAAAAATGTTACAAAATAAATAATTTGATATTAACACATGTCTCGTAATGTGTAGTGGAACACATTAATGTTTGGCTAGTAAACGTGAAGAACCTTGAATGCGATACCTGGGGGCCTCACCACGGCCTCAAGTCATGACGCACGCCAAATACAACACATCGTGATAAATTAGCCATGTGCCGATTATACTACCGCCATTTACACATACACGTACATACACACATATTAGTACATATAACAATTACTCTATAACGTTTGTTGTCGTTTAAAGTCGTGGCCTCAGAGCGGCGATAGCCCAGTAGCGTGACCCCTTGGCTTTAATTCAGAGGGACTCGGGTTCCAACCCTGGTGGCGCGCACCTATGACTTTTCAAAGTTATGTGCGTAATTATCGCTTGCTCCGTGCCTCGGAAAACACGTTAAGCCGTTGACCCCGGCTGTCATTAACATCGATGGCAGTCGTTATTAGAAAGTCAGTGCCTTCTAACAAACTGACAGCTGGTTTAACCATATAGGTAATATTTCCCTCTAGGTTGCGGAGGTCAGACGGCAGTCGCTCCACGTAATAACTGAAATTCAGTCAAATCTGGTTAAACCAGTGAGCAGACCCTGGGCCCTATACTTAAGTCTAGGGCAGCCGGGATAATGCTAGGGTATGATGATGATGGATCGTCGTGGCCTATCGATTGAGCGTCCTGGTTATAAAATAAGTTGGCAGCGAGTTCAAATCTCGCTGATTCACCCAACGCATACGCCTTTTACGCCATTACGCCGGGAACTTTTATGTTCGCCAGAGCCCCGTCGGTTGATCGGCAAGTCCACTTGCAGATAAGGTTGGCTTGGGCTCCTCAGATCTTGGTAGAAGCCCTTTGCACCCTAGGCCTTATATCAAGTTACTATTCTCCTATAGTAACTTGATATATTCCTTAAAACTTTTATTAATTTATAGGATAGTAAGTGATAATAAGAACAGCCTTTTGATTAAAATACTTTTCGTCTTTCACTTTCCGAAAAGCGTATAATCATTTGCCAAACACATTAGTGATGATTACAGTATTTAATCTAAATAGGAATTCAAATTAGATTTTTCTACTGGGTATTCAAGTAAACGCTAGTGAGAACTTATTAGAAAATTTTGAAACAGGCCCTTAATTATATAAAGTAATTAGAGCGACTTTGCCTGGGAAGGATTAATACTTCACAAAATATATCAATAAATTTTGGCATTTTGTTGATCTGCTGTAAAAGCTTTAAAATTTCATTAAAATCCGTTCATTTCTTTTTGCGTAAAAGTGTAACAAGTCATACTACTCCCCCCATTATACATAATAGTCACACATACATACATCATACATAAAAAAATAGGTTTATAACATTTGTAAGGATTTTAACAGTGAATTTTAGTTTACCTGTTAAATAAACATAACATACATAACTCCACGCCTGTTTCCCCGTAGGGGTAGGCAGAGGCATATTATACGACCACACTTCGCCAATTGTGTTGCTGGTCCCACGTAATAGGTTAAATAAATAATAATTAAAAGTTAAAAAATATAAATTAGAACATGTCTAAGCTCCCTTGTGGTAGTGACATCAATCACGTTCACCAAATGAAAGCGAGACGCGAAGTATCGGGAATATGAATAATTAAGCAAGTGATGGATTAAAAATATCTTTGTTTCAACAATTCCCGCGCTACTATAATTTCCCGAAAAATCGAGAAACTAATCAACACGACACGTGTTTCGCCCTTACACAGGGCATCTTCAGGTAAGATAGGAGCCTCAGAACAACGATGTCTTCACGACCAACGCTGAAACGAGAGAATCTTTTTAATCCATCACTTGCTTACAATAGATTTCCGCAAAGTGACGCCTGAATCAATAAATTATATGAATAATTACTAGGACACTCTGTGACCCGGAAAGACATTATTGTACTTGTGAATGACAAGCGGTGATTTAAACAGTTTAATAAGTAAAGGGCTTATTACAAAACAAGATCCAAAGTTAAACTAGGTTTAAAACTAGTGGTGTCACTTTATCACATAAGCTAACTACATACAATGGTAAACGGGACCAACGGCTTAACGTGCCTTCTGAAGCTCGGAAGCTTTAGATATTACATAAGACAAAGTATCACCACTATTTTCCATTTAGATCAGGGGGCCTACCGCCGAATTTGATGGATTACCGGTAATCCATCTAGATCAAACTTTGTTAAGCGTTCATTAATCCGTACCGGGGAATCTGCCGACAGCCACCTCTCATTCATGACCTTCAGTCCGTGACAGACCAATAGGTAAATGGAGAACGCCATTTTGTTTCGATTTCCATGATTTCGGCGGTACGACAGAATCAATTCGAAATCCATTTTGCCTTATAATCGATTGCCATCGAACTCGGCGGTAGGCCCCCTGGTTTAAAACTAGTAGTGTCACTTTATCACATAAGCTACTACATACAATGGTAAACGGGACCAACGGCTTAACGTGCCTTCTGAAGCTCGGAAGCTTTGGATATTACATAAGACAAAGTATCACCACTATTTTCCATTTAGATCAGAGACCGTTTCCTACTACCCAGTACCGCGGTGCTATTAGCGTTTCAACCAAGCAATAGGTACCTTATCATTATAACAGCCGTCTAAAGTACACTGCTGAATATTGGCCTTCCCAATAGATTACATGCAATAGAATTGCGGGTATTTGCCCCATAATCACCACGCTGGGCAAACGGGCCGTCCAGTACGAGACAGCCAGTACGCAGGATGACGCTGCTGCAACCCATCATCCGGTAGTATTTCTCTTCGTCGACTCTTACGACTCCCCGTGAGATGAGAGGGGGTGCCATTAAACGAGGCTGGTACCATAGGTACATAAAAGATACAAAATATTATGTTTTTTTTACTCCATACTATTTAGATACGTTTTTCATAGCGTACACGCAGTACCGCGTGTCAAACTAAAATTAGACGCTGCCAGTACCTCAGCTAGGTAAACGGACTTACCCTGCGCGCCCCTTTTCATGGCCACGTCCAAAATACGCACAACACGATAGTGTTTAGAATTGTTTCTCAACTTCTAAATTTGTTTGGGCTGGCCCCACACAAGGTCGCTGGGCTAACGCTCGCTTGTGCGTAAGACATTAGAAAAAATCTTCATTAACGATCGTTGTGGTGACGTACCGACACAGAGCACACAACCTACAGATGTTCCACTTCTTATTACGTTTACTTTTTATATAGCTCGTCAGTCGAAGCCTTACTGCGAGATTTGGTAGTCTTATACATACATACATACAATCACGCCTTTTTCTCTGAAGGGGTAGGCAGAGGCATATTAAACGCCCACACTTCGCCAGTTACAATGTTCGTTTCACGTAATAGGTGGCGGGCCTATTGCCGCTTAAAGGGAACATTGCCAGAGCCTCGTCCATCAAACGGCAGGTGCACCACTTGCAGATGAGGTTGGCTTGGGATCATAAGATCTTGATAGGATCCCCATTAACCCTAGTCTTATACGATCCCTGAACATTTTAGAAGGGTAGGGTAGTATCATTTTAGGGTTGTGTTGGTCTCAAACTTTCAGTAACTCCGCAAGCCTTGGTGGTCGTATAAGACAAAAGTTAAGCAGATAGAGGTCAGATCTTGAATAAGTATCAGTTTGTCAGTCATTTGAAGCGCTGACTTCCGTTCTTTGAAATGTACGTTGAAGCACGGGTCCTGGTTGTTTCTATTAGTGGTAATCTTCTGGACAAGTTAAGGGCGGCTTGAAAAATGCTTACAGCAGGACACCACTAACTGCCTCTCTTATGGAAAGGTCCTACCGAGGTCTTACCTGCAAGTGGCGCTCCTGCTGATCAACGGACGAGACTCTGGCAAATATTACATTTCAATAAATACGAAATGTGGGCATATAATATGGCTCTGCCTACCCCTTCGGGGAAACAGGCGTGATTGTATGTATGTATGTTTATTAAACCGCAACCGCACAGAACTGATTTTAATTGATCATTTAACTTTCTGCTTAGCTTATTAATAAGGGTCAATTAAGGATTGAAACATAGTTCCCACTATGTGCTTAATTAATATACTGAATAAAAACAACATGTCTTAACTACATTTATATAAATTTAAACTACACAATAACATATAAATACTTTTAAAAAAAATGTATATATAGACATATATACATACATACAATTACGCCTTTTTCCCCGAAAGGGTAGGCAGAGGCATATTAAACGCCCACTCTTCGCCAGTTATAATGTTGGTCCCACGTAATAGGTCGGTGAAACAGGCGTGATTGTATTTATATATGTATGTATGTATGTATTAACGTATGTACATACCAAAACTAATACCAAATGTGAAACCCCCGACCTCAAGCTAGTTTAATAAAATAAACGTAAAATAATTCCCATATGCCTCCTTCAATTGACGAATTCATCGCGAATCGTAAACAATTACATAACATACAAAACACAGTAAATATACAGTGTAAACAGAAACTCTTCTTTTTTTTCAAAGTCGTTTGAAAACCAGATGAGGTTCGCGTGTCCTCAACTTACTGACACATTCTGAATTTCCAAGTTCCACGTGTAAATTTCAAGGTTGTGACCATCGGCCCACAGCGCCACACTACGAGTACGTATGAATTTCGTACAACTATAACAAATTCGTTAGTTATTATACTATTATTTAACATAACTGAACTCTAAATAATATTCTTAGACATGGTAGGTATACGAGTATGTATGTATGTCGCACATATAGTTCTAAGAAGACGTAAATGTATAAAAATCCAAATTTGCGTTAACTATGCCAAAAGTTTTCATTGAGTGCTTAAAGATTTTTTTTTCCTTTAAATAATGGCTTCGTGCGGCTAGCACATCTAGCCAGTGTCAAGTAAGTGATATATTAATAATATATAATCATAGTAAATGAAAATGAGTGTTGATAAAAATGATAAATGGTAAATGAGAAACCCTTCCCCAAGCCCCTTGAGTCCTCAGTAAAGATGTGGGACTATACTGAGATCTCATATGGACTCCTTGAAAGAATTTGAAAAGTGATGTCGCACTGATTTGTTTGATTTACCAACACTCATGTATATTCACAAACACGTTAATAATCCACCGTTTTTACACATTAATGTAAGAAATATCACAAATTTCAGAAAATAAAACAAAACTGCAGACATGACGCTTCACTTTCCCGCCAAGAAGTCCTGCTTAAAGATCTTTTTTGTAATTTGACAACTGTCGAGCGACCGCCAAATACCAAATGTTTTCGTAGTTATGACAAAATTATGATCTTTGAAACGTTCTACTGTAAAATTGACAAAATAACATTTACGAATTTCATGAACTAGATGGGCCATGTATTTGTACACATTTTGTTCCTGTGTGGGAAACCCACGGCCTTATTGTAATATAACAAATCGAGTATGTTTTCGTAGTTATGACAAAATTACAATCTTTAAAACGTTCTACTGTAAAATTGACAAAATAACATTTACGAATTTCAAGAACTAGATGGGCGAAGTATTTGTATTCATGTACACATTTTATTCCTGTGTGTGAAACTTTTATATAACGCAGTGAGTAATTTCTGAAATACGAACTCTATTATATTACAGCAGCGTTTAAATTCAAAAATTACCCACTTACAGTTAGCGGCTTTCTAGCTTTACCACGGCAGCTCAGAAGCTGCAGTATCTTAGCTCCAAGCCACATCGGTCGTCTCATTATCCTGCTGCCCTTCTCCCAGTTTACGCAGCATGTCTTTGCCTTCAATTCACCTCGGCTATTCGTCATTGCCGTGTAGTACCGGTCTAGAACAGTACCACCCCCTCTCATCGAACGGGGAGTCGTAAAATTCGACGGAGAGAAATTCTACCAGGCACCGTGCATCACGTTTGAACTCACAACCCGCCTGCCTAGCGTAGTGATTATGGGCAAATACCCCCAGTAGGAAGTACTCTATTGTAAGCAAGTGATGGATTAAAAATATCTTTGTAACAATTCCCGCGCTACTATAATTTCCCGAAAAATCGAGAAACTATTCAACACGACACGTGTTTCGCCCTTACACAGGGCATCTTCAGGTAAGATAGGAGCCTCAGAACAACGATGTCTTCACGACCAACGCTGAAACGAGAGTCTCGTTGATAGTTTCTCGATTTTTCGGGAAATTGTAGTGCGGGAATTGTTACAAAGATATTTTTAATCCATCACTTGCTTACAATGGATTTCCGCAAAGTAACGCCTGAATCAATAAATTATTTAAGTACTCTATTGGTTCACCAGTTTAGAGTGGAGTATAAGACTGAAATGATTATTCGTCATCGACTCATTCAACCCCTACTCTTTCATACAATTCTTCACATTCAATCCACCTGAAAGCACACTACCTTGCTGGACTCCTGCCAAGACAAGCGGAGCCCAAATCTACTTATACTGGGACCTTAATGCACTAAGATGATATAACGATATTTCAATAAAGCTCATCGTAGATGTCCACTACACGACGTCACGCGTTTGTGAATAGAAGATGAAGAACTGTAGCCATAGATCACCAGTTTATTAGTTAAATACCGAGTGGTGCTTATTAGTCTGTGGCCAGTTATTTAAAGCTTATCGCACACATTTAAAAAAATGTAAAAAGGCTTAAACTTAATGCTAAAAGGCATTCTCTACCAGTTACCCTTTATCTAATTACTTTACTTACTATAAAAAAGTTAATTTGGCTATTCTCTTCTCAATTCCATTGACCCTCCGAGAAGTCGGCTACGGTTACGGTCGGTTCTGGCCTAGTTGGCCGCGAGCGGGGTGTCACACGCTGCAACCCAGGTACTGGCCCCCCGCCTTTTCTGTCAACATGCGGCGGGCTTTCCGGAAGATTTTTAGTGGTTATTACTGCTGGTTGTCTACGGTGGTGAATCCCACACACCCCTTTCGGCAGGCAGTGCGTAAATACAAAAAAAATTACACCACTTTGTATTCGCGATCCATTCCCTATAGTATTGTAGAAAACTTAGAACTGTAGCCATAGATCACCAGTCTATTAGTTAATTTGCGAGTGGCGTTTATAGTCTATGGCCAGTTCAATGGCCGGGGCCCGCGGGATCCACAAACAGACGGATGTGCCACAAACTTTTCCTATTTGATAGATCTGCTCACAATTAATTGTGAAACTGTTTTATATCGGTGTCGTTAATATTATTACTCATCGCTGTGTTTACACGTGGTTTGTGTTGTTACTAGTTTCTAAACGTGACTTTGTATGTAAAGCCTTTACGTATTAATGTTTATTTATTTATTGTATAGTTTTGTAACTTTCCTTACAAGTTCTCAATGCGATAAATGAGGATCCTATCATCACCTAAGGAGCCCAAGCCAACTTTACCGACAAGTGGTCCAGCTGCCTATCAACATACGAGGCTCTGGCGAACGTTTCTGTTCCCTGTAAGCGGCAATAGGCTCGTAACTTATTACGTACGTAAATTTTTCGTAGTGAATATTATTCCTAAATTGGTTCTGTAGATTCGGACCCATCTGAATGCACACTCAACATATATTTTAATAATTTTATAAATTATTACATAATACTTGAAAACGTCAAAATGAAATATAAAGAACAATTGAAATATAAGAGTAAATGGATTACACTAAAATCACGAAGCTTAGATTCACTTACATGCAACAAAAAAGCAAACAATCAAATCTGAACTCTTTTATAATATTAGGGGTGGGTACTAGCTGAAGCCCGTGGCTTCATATGCGTAGGATTAGTACTTCACACAACGTCTTTATATTTATAACTTAAGGGTTATTGTTATTTTCAGGAGTTTTGAAAGAATAACAAAACATGCTTTCATACATACTTTTGCGTTTATAATATTAGTAAGGATTTTTTTAAGACGCAATCTAATAAAATGTAGTTAAGTTTAATTACTTTTAAAAAGCTCATTTGGCTTTACCCTTCTGGTTTCGCGATCCATTCCCCTTTCGTATTGTTGTCTATTATATTATTGTATGGGAATATGTCGGTCTTTCTAGGGAGGGGAATCAGAAATAATATATCGATAAATTTTACGTTATTTGGGTTGTAGATAAGTTAATTGCTAATTTTTTTAAAGATTTATATATCCTACTATAAGGTATTTTATAACATATAAATAAAATTTAATATTAATGATAGTAACGATTTATTTCCACTATAGATATATAATTTATGTTTTACTGGCTATAGAACCAAACTTGAGAAGATTCTTTTCTTTGTCTCTTCTTAAGCTTCTAGCCGCAGTTTTATAGTTGGAGTTTGTAAGAGCTTTATTAAGTCAAATCTGAATAAACAAATTTAGCATAGTTACTCGTATTAAGTTTTCGTGAGAACAAATAATATAATGTTATATCAAGTCATGTGAAGCGATCTAAACACATATCTTCTCAGCAATCTAAAATTACAGTATGTAATAACCAGAGGTCGGAATTAGGTAGAGTTATTTATGTACTTGCATCGAAATGTTGATATTAATGTGGACCTTCCCGGGATTTCAAATGGATTTCAAATGGGAGTGCTCCGCATTTTCGCTATTGTATTCTTTTGTTCTCACAAGCTATGTAGTGCGAACAATAAACGTGGCAACATCGCGCGTGTGCGTATTGGAATTTTGCAACTTCGGTCATCCAATATCATTGATGTAAGTTTGGCAACGTCGCGCGTGCAGTAGTCTAAATTAAAAAAGTAAAAGTAAATAACTTTTTATTAAAAAGTAACGGGATTTTTTCTATTCTTTAAAATTAATCCCGGGATTTGAGGCATATCCACTATATTCTTTCGCTGTGTGAAATCAGTGTAAGTACATGAATAACTCTACCTAATTCCGACCTCTGGTAATAACATGCTTCATTAGTCAATATTTAAAATAAATTATGTAATGTCTAAATAAATTATGTTATGGAAGCGCTCGTAGCTCTGCGGTGATCGGTGGTCGGAAACGATCACCAAAGTACAGCAGAGTTTACAGTGGTCAGTCCTTGGATGGGTGACCGTTTGTGTGGCATTTGATATCGAGCGCTTCCGTGCTTCGGAAGGCACGTTAAGCCGTCGGTCCCGGTTATCACTAAATATGGTAGTCGTTAAGCCATGTTAGAGGCCTAATGGGCGGCTTGATAAATTCTAACAGCAGGACGTCATACACCTGCCTCCGCCAATTCGCACTGGGTCCGCGTGGTGGAGTATGACCTAATACCCTCACACATATGTGTGAGGAGGCTCGTGCTCAGTAGTGGGACGTTAATGGGCTGTGATGATGATGTAATGTTTCGGGGTTTTGGATGACGTTTGTCAAAATATCTAAACACAAATATGTAGACAATAGCATTTGTCATTGCTAACTTGTTTTAGATAAGAGTATATTACGACTCTTTCATTATTTACTCATTATTCACTACATTTGTCATTAAGTCAGGAATGTTAATGACATTTTCATTACAGTTAACTACAGACTGCGGTAAGCGCGTCACCTGGCGCTTGCTTCTCATTAAACTATCTTTGTAACGTCCTATCTTCCATACAGCATGTTATGTAAGGTTTGACAGAATAAGTGTCTGCGTGTACGATTATGAGCTATCTCAGCAAATTAAATTCCAACTGAGAGCTCAGACCATAGTGAAAGGGGTCGTTTCATATGCCACTACTCAGACTCAATGAGAATTGTACTAAAGATAGAATGTTTGTGTCACCAAATAGGGCTTTTAACTAGGCTTAACGACATAGTAGTCGCAAGTTCATTCAAGGTAGTGTTTCTAGAAGACAAACCAACATAACTAATCAGTATTATTATATGGACCTAATTTATAGCAGTTGTATTATCAATATCGACAAAAATATCGATATCACAAACCAAACATAACAACACAGCCCTCGGCCCTTGAAATCATAATACTGTTAATGGGAGCGAGGCTGGTGTCCTTGAATCTCGACTCAGCACAATCATATTTATTGCGCACACATATAATATGTATATTGTCTCATTGACAGTGAATATACTATTATTTATGTCCGCAATACGAAAAAATAAAATCGTTTAGGGCTTTTAGGGCATAGGAATTTATGTTTATAATCATTTTTTCGCAATGTCAAATAAGTTCCCAGTAGCGTTTACTTGACGAAACTGTCATTTTAACTGCTGAGTTTGAACCTTCAGAAAACACAAGTTTGAAACTTTATTATCACTCCCCGATCGCCCAATTCACATCGGTCAGGTTACTGACACAGGTAAGCATTAAGGCCATGTTGATTGGTGATGGTTACATATTCGTAGATAGCTGGGAATCAATCCAGGCAAATTTCTCTTTTTGTGAATATAAATGTCCTCTTTTATTTATATTTTTAACTTTATGCAGGAAAATTATACTCTGCCTACCCCTGCGGGGAAACAGGAGTGAATTTTTGTATGTATGTATGTATTAATATCAGCATAATGCCGACTTGGATCCCTATTTTATTTTGACGTTTTCAAGTGCTATGTAAAATAGATTATGAAATAATGAACATTTGAAATTTACTTTATTTTTTATTCTTTGATACGACTTGTTGTAATGGCGACATACGGCCTGGTGGTAAGCAGTCAATGCAGTCGAAACAAATGAGAGCTTCAATACGGTGGAATCAGCATGGAACAAGCGTGCCTCACGGAAGGCTGTTGTGTTTGGGTACAAACTGCCGTTTAACTATAAAATTATTACAAAATTATTTTGTTACGAAAATTTCTTTAGCTCACAATGTCTATAATGAGCTGTATAAGTAACAATTATATTTCAGTGATAAAACAAACGACTATCTACATTTTTTAATGAATTGAAGTAAATCTAAATATAGAGCTTTGAAGAGAAAAAATGCGCAGTGACCGGAAAATCATTTAAACGTGAGCGTCGCTCTTAAGGCTGTCGTTATAAAGGTTACAATTGTGTGATGACTGATGAAGCTACATTAATCGCTAATTAAAATCTTCACGAAACAGGAAATCACAAACGTAACAAGCACGCCCTTAATTCGGCACAGTATTATAATGAACGTAAATTTATGACCCACAACAACTCAATTTACTTATATAATTACAACAATATTTTCGCATATTTCTAATTACTTACATATTATTATAATATAATTTACTAACACTAATTATCGCTTGTTTCGTACCTCAGAAAGTACGTGATGTATGATGCAAAATAACACGTAGCATTGATTTAACTATAATTAGTTTGATACTTGTAAATTTGTTAGTGAAATATGGATAATATTTACGACTTCTTGGCGGGAAAGTGAAGCGTCAAGTCTGCAGTTTTGTTTCATTTTCTCAAATTTGTGATATTTCGAAGATGGGGGCGCTTTTTCTTACATAACTTTTTAACTCCTAACATCGAAAGTCCGAAAATATGTTTCATACAATTTTATTTCATAATGATCACTCTTCATAATTTTTATTTCAATAAATATTAAAACGCCAAATGAATCGACTTCATAATTTTATTGTTCATACATTTATTTGTACTCATTTTTGATTTCATATATATCTTAATCAGAAGTGCTATTTATCCTATACATCAAAAATCATACTGTTAATAAAATGCTCCCAGAAGGTGGGTTAGGTTAGGTTAGAACTGCGACCTTCACAGAACCAAAATGCTCCCAGAAGGTGGGTTAGGTTAGGTTAGAACTGCGACCTTCACTCTCTTATGAAGAAAACTATTCTGAATAAAAAAAATATTAATTAAACACCTTCTTAATGAAAACATTATGAAATAAAAAAATATGATGACGGGGTGTTATGAGTTCCGATTATAGGAATATTAATGTATGAACATAAAGTTTATGAAGAAAAAAATTATGAAGAGTGATAATTATGAACTCCAATTCGTAGTAAAATCGTAAATATGAATACAAATTTTATGAGAGCCGATATGGACCCTTCGAAGATGAATGTGTAATAACGGTGGATTATTAACTGTTAATTGTTTGTGAACGTACATGAGTGTTGGTAAATAAAACAAGTGCCAAATCACTCTGCAAATTCTCTTAAGAAGTCCACGTGGGATGTCAGTATAGCCCCACATCAATACTGAAGACTCGAGGGGTTTAAGAGGAAGGCATCTTATTTATCATCTTTATCACCACTTATTCTCATTTAGGTACTTTGAATTATATTTTTTTTAATGTGATACGTCATAATGACTACATTCTGCCTGATGATAAGCAGTCGATGCAGTCCAAATACTAAAAAAAAATGAAAGCGCTTTATAACGTGAAATTTATTTTTTAATTTGGAAAATTACCTTTACTTGACACTGGCTAAATGTGCTAACCGCGCGTAGCTATTATGTAAAACATATAATATTTACTAGAAGTTTTATAGAAGTCCTCAATATTTTTAGTAGACATTACCAAAATGTAGTGTACATAAGTAGAATTCATAGTTGAAAGTTTCTGATAGTACTCTCAGCTTATTTATTCTACGTGTAAAACCCTATAAAGCTCAATGAACTCAAAAAAAAGTTGTTTTTTCGTCAGGACCATTTTGCAAAACTATATCCATTATTAATATTACTAAATAGGTAGGTATTACAACTACGCGCGATATTAAAAAATATAAATGATGTACCAGACACCCAAATACGAAAAAATCAAAAAAAGCAGTGGATTATCCTCGAGGCAGGTGGAAACAAAAGCTTCTTAGCTAAATAACAATGTACTTAATTTAAACATTTCTTTAACTTAATCGTCTTATTTACGTGCTGATATTATTTGCTATACTTTTGTTAACGAAGATTAATGTCTGTTCAGACTATTGCAGTGAAAGTTAGTAACTCGTGAACGGGTGCCGCCAGTGGGGACTGGGTCTGCTTATAAATAAACAATAAATAAATAAATGTTCTCTTACAATCACACCAATTATTTAGTTCCACTATAAGTATCATTAAGAACTTGAGTTATGGATACTAAATAACGAATAAGCATACATAAACACTTTGTTTTTTTTGTAAATACATGCTTAAGATACATAGGAGAACACCCAGACCAGAACAAATATTCATGTTCATGCACACAAAGATTTGTCCTGTGTGGAAATCGAACCCACGACCTCTCGAGTGAAGTGCAGGAATATTGACCTCCACGCCATATCGGTCGTCAAAATGTCATGTCTACTATGTTATCCACAGTTATGTTAATATTACTAATAAGAGTTTTGTCTTCTTTTCTTTGTAATCTTGTGACTGCAGAACAAAAGTTTTGTTGTTTTAATATTAAGTATTTTTATTGTAACTGGCGGGGGAAAGAACCAACCTTGACGATTTTCTTGCCCGTTCTGTTATACGATCAAGCTCCCGCCCGCAGTGAATGGGTGCGTTAGTTTATAAGTATGACATTCATAAGAGCTCTATTGAACCAAACTTGAATAAATCATTCTTGGTTTTGATTTAAATATAACAGTTATTAAAAAAACTTGTTGTGTCTTTAAGTGCCTACTAGATTAATCTATCTGGTTAAAGTTAGTCTAGAGATAGGTTTCTTTGTATTCTCCGTGCACGAACATATAGCATCTTCGGTAAAACAAGGGCATAATTGTCAAAAAAATTTAGAAAATTTGTTAGGTATGCAAAAGTGTTTTAAAAATGCCTTGTCAACTGGTGGGACAAAGACACCATAATGTATAGTTTACTTCATGTAAAGGAGAATTTATTTAGAGTAATATTTACTATAAACGAGACCGCATTGAGCGCAAAAAAATCTTAAAGTGGCTCTCCTGTAAAATTGCAAATACTGCAGTTATGCCCTTTTCTTACCGAAGGTGCGATATTACTAAATAGCATTAATACATCACGTCTATTTATTATTTAAATACTCATGATTTTTCTAACAAAGAGTGATTTATATTACATGTAATAGCGAGAAGTAAGTTAATTTGTGAAAAGTAAATATATTAGGATACATCACACTAGGAAAGTACCGCCCCATCTCATCTCACAGGGAGTCTTAGTAGTCGACGAAGTGAAATCCTACCGGATGATGGGCAGCAGCGTCATCCTGCGTACTGGCTGGAACTGCGATCACCATCCCGCCTGGTGATTATGGGAAAATACGCTCAATAGAATGTGATCTACTGGGGAGGCCATTGTTCAGCAGTGGACTTTATAAGACTGATATGATGACCCATCCCCAAACTAACCAGAGCTTATACTATAGATATAGACCACGGATGAACATGCATAAATAAACACTTTCATTTATAAATACATAAGGAATAATCACACAAAAGCAAATATTTGTATTCATGCACAATAAAAGCCAGTAACCTATTTATTAACCTAAATTATTAACTGCACGCTATACATTCCGTTAATTAACAACTGGTTTAACTCATATTCGTGTACATCATTGCCGTTAAAAAAGTAACAAAATAAAAAAACAAAAGATTCACCGCCTTTTTTAAAAAGCTCATTTATATTTAAACATCAGTCTTCATTAATAACTAAATTAATATAAATAATTGTACAAAGGGAACACGTATTATATTTTAAAAAAGTTAATCATTTCACTCAATTAAAAGTATCTAAATGTCAAATGATAAAAAAAATACATTTTTAAACACGAAGATACACAGTTCTTTAATTAATATGAATATACCTATTATTTCATTTCTACTTATAATTATTGTCCTTTTTTTTTCTTTATATTACAAGGTGGCTTTAAGCAAAGGTCCTAACGTCTTATCGCGACTTTCGAAGCACTAAAGCGGTCGCGTATTAAATGCCAAAGAATCGGTCACCCATTCGACTGGACTCCATGCTTTATTTTAGCTGATCAACTAGCTGATCTATAAATATTTAAATTAAATTAAATTAAATATTCTTTATTTCAGACCATAAATCCATATTGTGTTAGTAAGGTTGCTTAATATCTATAGTTAGTAACAAGATAGGCATTTAAATTAAAAATAAACATAAAAAATAAAAATTATATGCAAAGTGCTAAGGGTGATGATCACGTGAGAGGGTATGTTCCCATGTTCATCACTCTCCGCACAAAGCACTTCCAGAGCGGCGATGTGAATCGGTCCGCTAATGTCTTCAGGACGCTATTTGGACTGTTTCTCACTCTAGTGATCAGGGAACTCGTTTTTTTGCGTATGACGGCATCAAAACCGTCATATTTGAGTTCGAGTACAAATTAGTACCAGCGGCCACCCGCGATTACACCTGCGTGATCTACAGGCCTATTCGTTATTTTTTAAGCTTAAAAAGGTGCCCTAAATTACTCTTTAAAACATCAGCTATCTGCCAGTGAAAATCTGGTCAAAATCGGACCAGCTGTTCAGGAAAGCCGAAACATATAGACAGACAAACATTTTCATATTGTACTTTATTCTACACTCGCATGCAACCAAATCGACTCAACCGCTAAATCTACGTTTAAACATTGTTTTAAACATAAACAATATGTCATTAGAAAGCTTGAAACTTACACATCATCTCAGCCCATAAACGTCCCACTACTGAGCACGAGCCTCCTCTCACATACCAAGGTGCGAGGGTATTGGGTCATACTCCACCACGCGGACCCAGTGCGGATTGGCGGAGGCAGGTGTATGGCGTCCTGCTGTTAGAATTTTTCAAGCCGCCCATTAGGCCTCTAACATGGCTTAACGACTATCACATTTAGTGATAACCGGGACCAACGGCTTAACGTGCCATCCGAAGCACGGAAGCGCTCGATATCAAATGCCACACAAACGGTCACCCATCCAAGAACTGACCTCTGTAAACTCTGCTGTACTTCGGTGATCATTTCCGACCACCACAAATCAAACTTAAAACGCTTGATCATAAGTAGATACCTCATTACTTTTATATGAATTATATAAAAATAAATACATACATACAATCACGCATTTTTCCTCGAAGGGGTAGGCAGAGGAATGTTAAACGCCCACACTTCGCCTGTTATAATGTTGGTCCCACGTAATAGGTGAACATTTGTGATTGCCAGAGCCTCGTCCGTAGATCTTATAATCTATTTTATAAATAACTTAGAATGACATTATTAACAGACTGCTCCATTTTATTTAATTCTATAGATTAGAAATTAGGTTAATACGTGTCGTAACAAATATATTTATTACCTCCTTTGATGTACGACATGTCATAGCTGTCACACGTGCAATAAAATGGCGGGAAATAGTTATTAAAAAACGTTACACAGCAAAACGTACGCTATTCGCCATTTTGTATGATCGTGGCGAATCAGCAGACAACACCTACTGATCTCTCATACATACTCGTATGTCGCAGGCAGCTTGTGGAAAGCGCCTGTTTATTAAACGACTAACAGATACAGGCGTATGGGGATATTTTTTTAACGTCGGTAACAAAATGCATTTTTTTCGCACTGCTCCCGGCAAAAGGGGGCCGAGAGGGGTGTGTGGAACTCAACCCCAGTTGACACGACCGCCAGCAGTAATACCCACTAAAATACGTCTAACTTTTCTCGGGCTAATACCGGGAGAACGTCATCAGAGAGGCGCAACGGACGCGCGCGTCCTACCTCCCAGTGCATCCATAGCGTGTGTGACTGTGTGTGTGTGGCCGACTTCTCGGTTATAAAGCAGGGGCTGCCTTAGACCCTCCTGGCGCTGCTTGACGGGCCCTTCTGGCACGCCCGCTGCGCCCTCCACAGGTCCCTCTTAGTTTCCCCCCGGTAGTAAGTACTAAGGGTTCACAGAGTCGAGTCAGCTGCAAGTGGTGCACCTGCCGATTAACGGACAAGGCTCTAGCTAGCGTAGAAGTTTCCGATAAGCGACAATAGGCTCGCCTAAACGTGGGCGTATATTATGCCTCAACCTACCTCCACCTCCAACCTTCCTTGGGAAATAGGCGTGATAGTTAGTATGTTTAAAATGACTAGGTTAATTGTGAAGATATGAGAAACTACTTTATTTTGGCCGTCAGTGTGAGTGCGCTTGCTACCGTGATTTTACCACGGCACGAAGCGCTTTATTATTTTTAACGGCTTACCATCAGGCAGTGTGTGGCGAATTTGCCGTGTACCATATAATCGTAGCATACAGGACAACTTATGACACCTAAGTTTATTTTGGATAATTTTTACAAGGTTACCTTGTAAATATTCAAAATCAAACCTAATTTTTACAATTTGCCTAGTCATTTTATAAATCGGCGTATTCTACAATCTGCCCGCGACACATAAACCACGTGGTAGTGGGCAGTTGTGTGGGAAAAGTATGAAAAAATCCGTTTCGAACTTGTTTAGTTCGGACGGCAATAAAAAGTTTTAAAAAAACGGCTTCAAGCGTGAGTATGCCTATAATGTATGGGTTCCGTAATAAGAGCTGAAGATACTAAAATGCTGAATTTACCTCAACTATACTATTATATAGGGCTCAAGATCTTAGGAGCCCAAGCCAACCTCACCTGCAAGTAGTGCACCTGCCGATCAATGGACGACTTTCTTGCGAACATAACAGTGGCCGGTAAGCGGCAATAGACTTGCCACCTATTTATTACGTGGGACCAACTTTATAATTGGCGAAATGTAAACGTATAATATGCTCTGCCTACCCTTTCGGGGAACCAGGTGTAATCACACCAGGTGTATGTATGTATATACATCTCTGAAATGTTTGCAAACATATATATTAACAGATTTGCAACATAAAATAAAAAAACATAAAAAAGAATATCGGACACTAAGATATTTTCAAAGATTTTCTTTGAAACTAGTCTCATTTTAAACTCATTATTCAGAAAACAGACACGTCCAATAAAATATATACTCGCACATCCTTTTATTGTTTGACATGGTTAGCTACTTCTTAATTAGCAATTGATGCCTTTAGTTTCTAACTTACTCCATCTAGACTTCTGCTCCAGCATCACACTAGTCCGACATTATAATAATAATCCTACCCTCTACAAGAACTAAGTATACTCGCAATACGTTTTTGTTTAGACCTTGTAATGAATATAATATAAAGTTTACGTCAATTGATATGTTTAATATTTCTCTTTAGCAGTGGAAAAATTGTATTCACGAGTTAGTAAATAATATTGGTAAATAGTTAAGGGGGTTATTTGGTAAGTGTCTATTACTTGTGTGTTATGTAATGGTGAAAAATGTATTGATATATTTTTGTATTTTCTGACAATTACACCAATTATTTAGTTTCAATTTAAGTATCATTAAGAACTTGTGTAATGGAATAAACATACTTAAATACTTTTTATTTTTTGTAAATACATACTTAATATACATAGGAAAACACCCAGACCAGAACAAATATTCATGTTCATGCACACAAAGATTTGTCCTGTGTGGGAATCGAACCCACGACCTCTGGAGTGAAGTGCAGGTAAATAAATAAATAAAAATGATGATTCAATTACACCAATTGTTAAGTTCCAAGATAAGTATCAATAAGAAGTATTATGGATACTAAATAACGGACTTAAATATATTTTTTTTTATAATAACACTTTTAATATATACTTACATGGGAAACCCCTAGACCAAAAGAAATATTTATGTTCATTCACATAAATATATATGTCCTGTGTAGGACTTCAGGAGTGGAGTTCAGTGGTCACAACATCAGCATCATCGACCTCCTGCCCAGCTCTCAGTTCACCTGGGGTCTACATAGCATATCTCTTTCTTCCATCCACCTCAGTTATTCGTTATCGCCTCATCCGCCCCCTTGTCGATCACACCAATCTTCACACACTCAATTCAGAACTTCCTCTTCGTCCGAAATCAATTACACTAATTTCATAATAGTATGACAAAATCATCTTAATGACATCAATTTACTAAATCGAAAATAACTTAAGTTAGTTAAATATTTAAAACTAAATAAATAATAAATAAATATTCTCTTACAATCACACCAACTATTTAGTTCCAAGATAAGTATCATTAAGAACTTGTGTTAT
The DNA here is from genome assembly GCA_949126915.1 of Musotima nitidalis. Lineage (NCBI taxonomy): Eukaryota > Metazoa > Arthropoda > Insecta > Lepidoptera > Crambidae > Musotima > Musotima nitidalis. Next base: position 954,363 of record OX421423.1, on the reverse strand, counting down.
AGATACTAAAGAACGGATAAACATACTTAAATACTTTTTTTTTTAAATACATACCCAGGAAAACACTCAGACCAGAACAAATATTCATGTTCATGCACACAAAGAATTTTCCTGTGTGGGAATCGAACCCACGACCTCTCAAGAGAAGTGCAGGTATACTGACCTCCACGCCATATCGGTCGTCACAACTATCACATAATACTTGAAAACGTCAAAATTAATATAAAAACAATTGAATATCTGAGATCGCGAAGCCTAGATTCAATTACAAGCAAAAAAAAAGTGTAAGTGAATCTAACTGATCAAGTCAGAGTAATTTGTATTTTGTAACCCTTTAAAACACGCCTAAAGTTAATTAGATATGTCCTTATGCATTTGCGGGTGTCGCAGTAGTTTTGGAGTACAGTTTAAAACTCATTTGGAACAATTAAATTCACTCCCCTAAATAATCCCCTATTTTCTTGGAAACTTTGTCCATTGGTTCCGCAGAAACTGTACCCTAATTAAACGCCGCTCTTAAATGAACATCTTAGTTAAATCAGGTTGATCCGTGTTGCGAGAGTGCCAAGGAACTGCTTAAAGATCTAATCGTCAATCTTTCAGGAAATGTCTTCACCTAACTGCACTTTGATTTGAAATACATAGTGAAACCACTCTATTATACTCTGTATAAAATCACTATCAATCTTGATTTGAAACAAATTTTCTTATTCTTCAAACACTTTTAATAAGAAGAATAGGTAATATTCTGCACCCTGCGGCAAGATAGATAGAAGAGAAATGTGAAAGATGGATGCGGCTTGCAGGATCGGGATTGTTACATTTTAGAGGGGACCTATGTTCAGCAGAGATAATTAGTGAACTGATTATAAAAACACAATCATTTTTCTAAGGCACCTTGAAAGACCTTCTAAGGCGCCTTCAAAGTTTTCTGCTAACCCTAAGGTTAACTGGCAGAGAATGCCTGATGGCATTAAGTTTGCCTTTTGTAATACTTTTAAGTGAGCAATAAAGATTAAAAAAATAAAAAATTATCAAATGCTAGTTTTCGTTCTATCCGTCCATCTAGGGAACCCTAAAAAGCGACGTTAATGACGAATGCGCCGGCGCAGCGTGTGAACGAGCATCAATTCATATTTGCAAATATTATGGCTATTTTGTGCTCAGTCGACTCGACGATTGATTGTCTGATTAATTACTCAAAGTGAGTTTTAATTGAGACATATTTCTTGTCTTAACTATGAGATATTTTATCGTATTGTACTGTTTGCCGTACCGTATATTATTATGTACTTCAAAGTCATTGTTAGTTATAAGACCATATTTGGTTTTAAGAGTATGGTGGAATATGGTATACACGGAAGATAAGCGTCGTCTTCTATCATATCAGTACTTGGTATATTTATATTAATCAAGATTTATTTTTCTATCTGTCTTAGTTCTGAATAAGTGCTTATACTTCTTTACTGTTGGCAAGGCACATAGCACGTACAGCTGACGGCCGTTGGGTCAGGAAAATTCTGGACAGAAAGCGTGGCGTTAAACGTCCTCTCGCAAGATGGACGGACGATCTGACAAAGATCGAATGATCACGATGGATTCTGGCCTCCTACAATAGGTCACGCTGAAAATTTATGGGGGCTGCCTATGTTCGGCAGTGGACTTCCTTGGACTGATAATGATGATGATGATATTTCAATATTTATCCAGATCAATTTAGACCGCCAAATATTAAACGAAGCCACAGACTGAAGCTACCTAACAACATTAATACAGGACCTGCTTATTCAAGATTTTTGACGACAAACACAACAAATGTACGTCAATATCAATTAGGACCAAACCCAGGTCAATTAAGTGAAATGGACGATGCGACGCCGATGTTCCCAATAAAGTATTGAACAATTAAGATCGAATTGCATTTTTATTGATGTGTGTTGTTTACCGGGATATAAACGGCCGATGGACACTTTCCCAGCCCCGGTCTGGTTTCAGGTTATTTGCGAGGTGTGTCTGATGAACAGATTGGTTTGATGAACAAAACAGTTTCATCAAAAAACCATAGTTTATACCAAGTCTCATCTATTCAATAGTTCATTGAAGTCTTTTGGATGAAATTTCCTTTTAGCAAAGGTGTAGGCACTATTTTAGACTTCATTATATTTAGCTTGTACGTTGTAATTGGTCTGACGCAGAATGTGTACTTCGCAAAATGTCCCCTGCTCTAAAAACCTATAAGGAGCCCAGTAGGTTAAGATTTTTTTTTATAACCAAGTGAAAGCAATTCTGCTTTTATAATTTACATTTATTTCTCTCACAAATTTGTAAATAGACGTGTTTTGTTCCAGGGTACAACTTGCGAACATTCTGCGTCAGACCCGTTGTAATTAGGTACTGTTATTTCTACATTTAAATAAAGTCGAGATATCTTAATGCTAAAAGTGAATTTTGGTACAACTAAGTTAGTTTTCTTTTACTTAATCGTAGAAATGATTCTGGGATTATAGGGGCGTAAGATTTTGTATATATATATGTATGTTGTTGTTAGGTATGTAGATAAGTCAGCAAATATCTTTATGATATGTATTAAATACGTAAAATATCCATGTTTAAGATATCAATTTCCGAGAGTTAATCATTCACGCAATAACAATTTTTTAATAAAAATTTCCATAAAGTTCTCGATTAAAAAATTACGGTAAAACCTCTGTAAAACCCACAAATATACGGAAAATACAATGTACAGAAAACCCAATTTAACATAAAAAAGACGATATTAATATAAAAATATATGTTCAGAAAATATTGCGGACACTTGGTTGAACTGAGATCAAGATTTATTTGTGAGATGATAAATGTCGGAATGTCATAAAACATTTCAGTACAATACAGCGTTAAAAGAAAAATATTTTAGCTGATGCTTTGCTAAGGAACAAGTAGAAGACAGTTAATTTTCCGTTTCGTCGTATTTGGTCCCCCCGTATGAAAACCCTTTGACTTCTCAAATCTTAGTAGAGATATCAGTCAATAATAAAAACTGACTTGCTTTCACTAGGTTATAAAAAAACCTTCTAGGCTCCTTTTAGATTTTTATACAAGTGGAAATTTTGCGAAAGGACATTCTGCAACTGAACCAAATTTTCTCAGCAGGCGTTTTAATTACATATATTGTTGTTCTAATCAGTATATGCGGTCCACTGACGCTTGAATCCTTTAACAGGCAGAGCACATTGAAGATTGTTATTGGTTTTTTGCCTTTAATTATAAATGCTAGATTTATAGTAGTCATATTATATTGACCACTCTTGCGATTGAGGTGTAATTTCGTCGATAATCTGAATCTTTCTAAATGTATGTCTTAAATGTCCCTATACTAAGCTGGCGAACACATAAGACGCGCGTAAACAAATTTGTAATATTAACTTCTTGTAAAGGTTGCAGGCACAATACAAACAATCAAATGATTCCTATTTATAATATTAAAAACCTATGCTACTCCAAATATAGATTTCTATAAGTGAAAAATTTTTTACAATCGATCCAAGCCTACAAACAAACAAGCAGTCACATCTATTCTCCGTATACCATTATTAGTATTAGTATGAAAAGTAGTTATGCCTTAGAGTCGTCTGCGTGCCCTTCGGCAGCGTTTCGGCCGTGCGCGCCGCGCGGGCCCCTGACCTTGCCATCAGTACGTCCCCACTCGCACGCCACTATGATTTCCACAAACTTATTTAATCTATGTCTCGGCAAGGTGCTGTTAATATCTTCTCTTGTGATGTCCTTCTTCTTTAAGGAGCTTTTAAATTGTTTGTTCATCTAAAATCTGGTCTATGCGATCTTTTTGACATTCATAATAAAATCATTATCAATCTATGGCTCAACTAGGCGCTTTTAATGTCTTCTATTGTGTTATTCTTCGTTTTGAAAGAGATTTTTAAGAGATTTCTATCTTTAAGAGATAAATTGTTCATCTGATACTTGTTTTATACATTATTTTCAACATTGATCAGAATACCATTATTAATCTAACTCTGATCTTTTATTATTATTTCCTACTTCTTGTAAGAGATTTGCATTAAAGTTTTAAATTGTTTGCTAATCTGATTCCTGGTGTATACGTTCTTTTCAACATTATTGAAAAGATCATCAAAGTATAGTTAATGTTATTGCACTTATTAGTAAACAGTGATCACAATTATTTATCAGTGAACTCTGTAAGGTTATTGCAATAAGCGTCAAAAACTTAAAAAGAAAGGAAATGTACATTCAACATTGCGATTAATTCATAGTTTGACCTACATTTTCCAACTCCACTCACAAATTTATACAACTAAACAAACTAGACAGTAAAATACTACGCCGTAATATCGTTTGAGCGATCCAATGATAATCGCATTGATAGGTATCTTCCGTTTCAGGGTTAGTCATGCATGACCAAACATGTGCCAAATATAAGCTATATAAATTAAGAGACCACTTTCTATTCAGATTCTTAAAAGCATGAATATAAAATGTCTTTTAAAAAAATCAGCGACATTAAAGCAAACCAGATTCAAATTGAAATCCCTATCAAATGGCCATGCCTGACCTCTCTTCCAACTGGTTTTCGCACAGAACAGCCTGGAACATTTGATAAAAGTGATCTCAATAAACACAATAGTATTCGGTGAGTTCCCAGGCATCGTAATGTTGGGGAGCGCATTGGGCAAGTCTGTTAACCAAATGAGATGTCGTCATCCTGCCGCCATATTTCTTATAACAATTCGCTCCCAGTATCCTAGATCTCGTGCCCTGCTTTCCTTAAATACTCAAATATTGGCCCACAGCCAACTGTATAAGGCTAGAAGCATCTTCCATTTTAGGAAAAGATATGCTCCACTAAAATGGCAATAACATTAAAGATAAGTATTATAACCAGTGCGGTTATTGCTTCCAAATACAATAACATGTAAGTATAATATTATTACGTGGACGAATAAAGCTCCTTCAACGTTCTTGAACCGAACACCGCGGGCAGGCAGGTATCGAAACGAACAAATGTAACTTCAAGGGCGTTCTCATATCGGAAAGCTACTGGAGTGTAAATGCTTAGACAAAAACATCTATTGATGACCTTTAATCAATAACAAAATGTCGTAGTACTATTGAAACAAATGAGACTACTACAAATGAAAAGTCCATTATATTCACTCATACGTATAAACTTTTAAAAACAAGTGATAAACGTTAAAACGATATCATATCGATCTCAAACAAATCCAAACAAATAATTATTAGGTAACTCTCGACCTTGAGTATGGTTTGAACTACCACGCAACTGTTTTTCTAGCAAAACGCTAGACATAAAAAAAATAAGCGAGGGCCTCTTTTGGGCATTCAGAATGGGAAACGTTTGTTGAGTGCGCGTTTTAGACAGGTTTTAAATTGATTGCATAATGACAGAGGTAGGTACACATGCGTGTAGACGGGCTTCAATGGGGCAGCCAGTAGTCGTTTCTCTTTGTCTCATTTCATCCATTTATGAGACTTCAAAGGATAGCTCAAATGTACCTCCTTTTACCGGATCGTATTCGAATGAGATTTTATCATTCGTTTTATCTCTAGCTCAGCTAATATTACCTTTCTCCTTGGTGTTATTGACTTATGATGTGTAATTATAAAATTTCAAGACGTAAATAAAACAAGTACGTTTTTCATCAAGTGTAAATATTACAGTCATTGTTAAAAAATCATTTTGCAAATGTTATATTATTAAATATTAAAGCAACTCTTTTTTGATATATCCTTAAACCGTTAAATATACTATTCGTAGCTAAACCACTCCCTAATCAGTATGTAATATTTTTTCTCTTAGTTGTATTTTCGGCTAGACTGACAAATTGCTCCAATTTTCCTTAAAAACAGAAACCACTTTTAACAGCTCGTAATCGACCTTGACTTACCTATTTCTGTCTTACTTATTTAAGAGATCCAGACAAATCGTATTGGAGATATAATAAAAACGAAATAAAGTATCAGTCATATTATGAAAGACCATAAAATTATACCAAGAAGTACGTAAGAAAATTGGTAAGCGTATAAATAATGTTTCTACAATGAACATGATTGGGTGGGAAATTGTATTCAGTGTACTGTTAACAGTCGATTGTTATTTACTGTTGATTTATTGTTGATTACTGCCAATAAATATTTATGAAATTTATCTTGGAATATTGACCAATGGAACGTTTCATACATATTTTGTTGACTATCCTAACAATGACAAATAACAAGAAAATCTAAATAAGACTTTGGAATATTTTCGGGGGAGAAACACGTGTCAAATACACGTGCTTACTTTGGCGTAAAACGTAAGATAATAATCGTAGGTCAATAAAAACACCATAATGTTCATAAATCATAAATCTTTATTGCATCAAGTAAACAAGGTACCTAAGCAATACAATGAATACTGATACCCTGTAGGGCCACTGCAAATTGAGAGGGAATCATTACACATTTTATAAACTATCAGCCAACTTGAGGCCTAAACTTTAAAATTTTTTGAGAAAGTTATAGGTTTAACGGGAACTTAAATTTTTGTACACCCGTAATATTTGCCACAGACTGATTAATTAGGAAAAGTTTCCAAACGACTTTGCCGAGTATTGGCAAATCTTTTTTTCGGTAGATTCCATTGTAAAAGTTGAGCAACTGATCGGATTAATTTCGCTTTCAAAAAGTGTATTAGCTACCCGCGTTTTGGTTGTTACGTTGAAAACGTTTGGGCCTAATAAGAAAATCGAGCTTTATTCCAATAACAATATTCTGATAAAGCTAACAACGGACATAAATATGTCTAAACCATAGTATCTATCTGAAACTCAAATGATTCCTCATTCCTCTACTAATATGTATGCACCTTCTTATAATGACATTAAATTAACAATAACTAAGCATCGTAGTTTCAAAGCCTGTATTAATACTTTACAGGGTAATAATTCAAGACATTAAGTTTTGAATCATATCGACTTATATCACATTCATAACAGTAACCATTAATAATATTTAACCACAAAATAGTGTGAGAAAATCTGTTGAAATTTACAAATTGTTACGGTTCTTAGAACACGTGAATAGTTTCGGTATATGTGAGAAAAACCTGATAAACGAGATTAGAGTTTATAGACATTATGTCATCCAATCTGCTATTCTATACATGTATAAAGGCTAGTTCTTTTATTAAGCGGTTCTAAAACAAAGAATCATAATAGTTGAACTGAATCAACTTAGATTTTATTATTTCACCTCTTATTATTGTTATTCATTGCTTAATAAGAATTTTCATAAAAATTCACAAAAGTTTTACAGGCAAAAAAAACCTAGGTATAAAGTTAATGTTTTCGAAACACAAATTAATTTGTACTGAAATTAACTTAATACTGATTTAAGAACTGAGAACTGAAAGGAATTTAGCATGTGATAAAAAGCAATAAAACATAATCATGACCTTAGACAGACTTCTATAATAATCCCTTTCATAGTGACGTATTTATCATCACAAACAGTATTTTTTATCTCGATACGGATCCTAACAAACAAACCCTCCATCTTATCAACATCTATAGTCGCGAATTTTTCAAATCTATGTAGCGTTATTTGTTTTGCACGAATACGACGAAGTATTAGAATATTCCTTACATATTAGATTATTTTCAGCCAGATTCTAATAAGATATGCAGATCTAATACAGTATATTGAGTGAAAAAACTAAAAGTAGCAGCTCGTTTTAAGGATGGTACAAATTTTGAGTAAACATGAAAACCGAAGGGGACTCGCAGAGGCCGAAGAAACAGTAGGGAGAACTAAACCTGTTTGTTTTGAACGGAAGGAAATAGGCGAGGAAGGCCAAGGACACGAGAGGCGTACATAAAGATGCACACGATGAAATCTTCGGGAGTTCTTGCTCGCCGGCGGCCACTGAGAAGCCATCACGTGATCCACCTATATCCTAAACTTACTTGACGGACGAATACTTATGTAGGCTTTCGTTCGTAGGTTAGGCGGTTGACCCGCGTCCGAGGCAAACAAGCCGAGCGCATGCGCCCAGTGCCGTAAACACAATCGCTCCCGGGATCCGCGTACACGTGGTCACAACAATAACACGCATTATGAAACCCACCGTCGGCCGCCGCCGCGATCACACCCAACACCAACAGTCGTAGTAATATGAACGCCATAAAAACACAAGCATTTGCACAACACACGAAATGTTAGATTAGCGGGCTGCGTAGAAGCGACAGCGCAGCCCGCTGCCTCGCGCGCACTGACGCGCCGAGGCCGGCTCCGCTCCCCGCGCGCTGCGCCCCCTCGTCCATTCAACGCATTTCTGTCAAAGCAAATCGATATTCGCATTGTACTTCCGGCAGAGGCGCGTTGCACCCAAACTGTGTCACGGGTACGTCAGGGTTGCCCTGCACCCACCAACTATCGCAGCTACAGACGTACAGCTGCTGTTTACTAAATCACTACTGAATTTACTGAAAACTAGTTTGATACATATTCCAATCGAAAAAGTAAAAACAACATATTGTTTTTGCCCTGGTAAAAATGTAAGTGATACAGGAAAAACCGTAGAACAACACAACGTTTGTTTACTCTTATTAGCCTTTTGATTAAGTCATCTGTCATCAGTAGTCATCACATTTATGTGAACTACAATATTTTGAATTAACTTATGGACCCATTATCAATATGTATGAATTGTAAAAGATACTTTAATAATCACCGTCATAAGATTTCATGTACAAAATCGTATTACTGTCGATTACGGAATCGCATCGTTGGGGCGTATCGCAAGGGTGCATTCTAGGTTTCCTCACGTTAGAATTTAGGATCTCGGGTTTCACCATTTGCTGATAAACGGAGTGTTGATATGACCAGTTATATAAAATAATGCCACTATTTATCACGTAAGAGAGCGGCAATGGCCCAGTGACGAGACCCATAGACTTCAAATTCAGAGGATATCGGGTTAAGCCGTTGGTCCCGGCTGTCATGAATATCCATGGAAGTCAGTGCCCTATAATATCCTGACAGCTGGTTTAACCATATAATGCTCTTTTTCTCTGGGTTGCTAAGGTCAGACGGCAGATGCTCCATGTAATACCCGAAGTTAAGCCAAGTCTGGTTAAAAAAGTGAGCAAATAAGTGCCCTAAGCTTAAGTTTAGGACAACCGGGAAAATGCCAGGATATTAATTTTTGTAGCACCGTGATAAAAAGGGATTGGAAACGATCAACGAAGTAAAGCGGAGCTCACAAAGGTCAAACCTCGGATGGGTGACCGTTTTACCATCATCTTTGATGTACTCGCTCCGCTTCATTGGATAGGCAGCCTTAAAGTACCACTACTGAGCAGGAGTCTCCTCCCACGGATCCAGGTGAGAGGGTATTGGGTCACACCCAACTACGCGGACCATGTTTTATCGCCAAACTAAATAATAGTTTAATGGCCAATATAACACCCTTTTAAATACATATTAGGTTACTAATAAAATCTCATGTCGTTAAGCATAATTAATATTTTACTAAAGGTTAGGAACAGCTAGAATCAAAGACATCAAGAAGGTATTTTTTAACCTATTTTTATATACTGCCGTGCTGTAGCACACAACTTCACTTGGTATGTAGTTAAATAATTTGCCTGCAACGACTTTTGTATCCTGTCAATATCATCGTCTGCATACACAAGACTTGTGTCATTAGCTATCAAAAATCAAAAAATCAAAAACTTTTTATTTCATAAACTATTACATAGTACTTGAAAACGTCAAAATTATAAAAAAAAAACAATTAAAATATAATTATACTAAAATCACGAAGTTTAGATTCACTTGCAACCAAACAATTAAAAAAACAAAAAATATTTGTGAATAAGTATAAGAATATAAGTGAATCGAAGTGCCAGTTCCGAGCCTCCGCTCTGTATGAAGAACTAGCAAGAAACTCACAGGCTATGCTCTTTTGAATTATCGATTAGTTAGTTACAATCTTCATTTGTCTGTGACGCTATACAATGCAACATAATATAACATTAACAATATTAATGTTTTAAGTCATCCATATTAGAATAGCCTGTATGAAATATATTATTATATTATACTATTGACATGCATTATATACCCTGAAGGACCAAATACTGACCCAGTTGGAACTCCAGTAGTTATACATTTCTCCACGCCTACGGTGTCCTTTACCTTCGTACACAATTTTCTATTTTGTAGGTAACAACGAAACCACTCGTGCACTGGGCCATGAACCCCACATTACGCCATTGCCTGAAGCAGCTGTTCGTGATGCAGCATATCAGGAGCTGCTTATTCCAAAAGAAGTCTCTTCCAGCAGCCCGAAATAAAGAAAAAGCATTAAAAGTAGACAACATGTGTAATAAAAACAACATGTATAAAAACATGTGTAAAAACAATGTGTAAAAAAAACGACATGTGTAATTAAAACAATCGAAATCGAAATCATCTACAAATGTTGCTAAAACAGCAGCCGTATTACGCTCCTTCCTAAAACATTGTTGGACATCCGATATTATAATATGCTTCTGTAAAAAATGACTTAATTTACCTACTAAGATTTTTTCACATATTTTGTTTATTACTGGCAAGATAGCAATTGGCCTATAATTAGAGCATTCCATGTGACTACCATTTTTAAATACTGGACATATAAAGGATTTCTTTAAGATTTCAGGTTATACTCCTTGAGATAAACATTTATTCATAAATAATGACAAAATACACAAAATTTATCGCGAACAAATTTTTATATCATGTATACGAATCGCGTCTATCCCCGGAGATTTATTGGTACTTAGTTTATCTACCACCGTTTAAACGTCTAGTGCCGTAATTATCTGAAGGTAAGAAGAGTATTTAATGGACAAACGTAATTTGATGGATGGTAAATCTCCTGTCACACTTATGCTTCAAATTCTCGGTTTCTTTTGTAAATGTACTACTAAAATGTTTTTTAATGTGTCAGACTTTCCTTAGTATTTAATTATGACATTAAGTATCTTATTCGTTACCTTACCTACCCAGTTATTTCAATTTGAATCATTTATTCTGAACATTATACATTGTGTGGAACAATTTTATTATACAAATTACATGCAAATACAAATGTCAAATTATTATAGTGGCCCAAAAAAAAAAAGAAGATTATTCTAATTAATTAACAATAATTCACAATTAAATGTCACATACAATAAAAATTTCTTCAGTGGGTGAATTCTCCGGGCATCTGTCCGATAGCCGGCAAAATTCACTTCGGGTACGCGACCCCGGACTACACGAGCTGCAAATGTCACACTTCCCTATCCCTTCCGTGACAGAAGCATCCATATACCCTCTCCCTCCACTATTGACCACTCCTTATTCCTCTTCCTGATACCGGCTGGAGGCGGTATATCCCAGCTCAACTGACACAGTTAAGCTACCTGGCCGTTGACAGGCAGCAGTGTCAACGGTGCGAGAAGCTGTGTTTCTGCGATCGCCAACCCGCCTGCCCAGCGTGGCGATTATGGGCATTCCCTCCCAATGGTACGCACAAGAAATAAATGGCCCCGTGTTCCCGGTCGCCCTGCTGGTCTTGGCCAAGGCGGCGGTCACGGTGACAGCAGGGCAAGGGGTGCGAAGAATCTCCGGGCTATGGTAGGCCGCCCATCCCAACTGACCCTGGCAACGTTTAACGGACGCAGTCTAAGGCTTGACGAACATCTAGCGCAGTTGGAAGTGGAACTGGAAAAAATAAGGTGGCATGTCCTAGGGTTGTGTGAAGTCCGTAGAGAGGGCGAGGACACTGTAACTCTAGACTCGGGCCACCTTATGTATTACCGCGAAGGCGATAAAACATCCCAGGGTGGCGTAGGGTTTCTCGTTAATAAGACTCTCATTAACAACGTTCTTGAAATCTCCAGTGTGTCGACCAGGGTAGCGTACCTGATACTACAACTATCCGAACGGTATAGTTTGAAGGTTATTCAGGTTTACGCACCGACCTCGACACACTCGGATGATGAAGTGGAGGAGATGTATGAAGACATATCCAAAGCCTTGCACAACACCCGCAAGGCCCACTTCAACGTTGTTATGGGGGACTTTAACGCTAAAGTGGGAGTCCAAAATAGCGGTGAATCACGAGTAGGACCACATGGTTATGGAAGCCGGAATCACAGGGGACAAATGCTCGTCAACTTCCTGGAGAATGAGGGGCTTTTCCTGATGAACTCGTTCTTCAAGAAAAAGCTCCAAAGGAAGTGGACGTGGCAAAGCCCTGACGCTGTGACAAAAAATGAGATCGACTTCATCATGACGGATAAGAAGCACATATTCAGAGATGTCTCAGTTATCAACAGGTTTAATACCGGATCTGATCACAGACTTGTTCGAGGCTCTCTGAATATCAACCTCAAGCTTGAACGAAACCGTCTGATGAAGTCTACGCTCCGACCCAATCCGCTTCAAATCATGGCAGACTCCGAGGAGTTCCAGAGGATACTCGGAGAGAGATTTGCCGCATCGGAACCCACGGAGGACGTAGACGAGACCCTACACAATCTGGTGGAAACGCTGAGAGGCGAGGGCATCAAATTTTGTCAAAAGCGGTGTAAAGGCAGAAAATCCAAACTCTCGGAAGAGACCCTAAGACTGATGACAGCAAGGCGAGAAACTACCCAGCTCACTTCGTCAGAAAGGTCAGACCTAAACAAGCGCATTGCGAAGATGGTACGGCGAGACCTTCGGAGCTTTAATACTCGCCTCATTGAAGAGGCGATAGAGCGAAACCGAGGGTCCAAAGTATTCACTCAGCAGCTTGGAAGGAGCCATCTGACGAAGCTGACGACGCACGAGGGTAGAACCGCCTTGACGAGGTCGGAGGTCTTTGCCGAGATTGAGGATTTCTACGGCCGGTTATACGCCGCACATGCTCTTTGTCCTCAGCGTGAAAACCATGATTCTCGAGCCACCCTGATACGCCACTACACCGACGAACTGCCAGACATTGACCAAGACGAGATCGTACTGGCTCTGAGACAACTAAAAAATGGAAAAGCCCCTGGTGAGGATGGAATTACTTCAGAGCTTCTGAAGGCTGGAGGAGCTCCGATACTTCTGGAGCTGCAGAACCTCTTCAGCTCTGTCCTTCACTGTGGGAGAACTCCAAAGGCGTGGAGCGGAAGTGTCGTGGTTCTCTTTTTTAAGAAGGGCGATAAAACCCTTCTTAAGAATTATAGACCCATCTCACTCCTGAGCCATGTCTATAAGCTGTTCTCTAGAGTTATAACGAATCGTCTAGCAAGAAGACTCGACGAGTTTCAGCCACCGGAACAGGCCGGATTTCGCAGAGGATATGGCACCATAGACCACATACACACAGTAAGGCAGATTATACAGAAGACCGAGGAGTATAGTCAGCCTCTGTGTCTGGCATTTGTGGACTATGAGAAGGCCTTTGACTCTGTTGAGATCTGGTCGGTTCTGGAATCCTTGCAGCGGTGCCAAGTAGACTGTCGCTATATCGAAGTGCTGAGATGTCTTTATGAATCCGCCACTATGAATGTCCAAGTACAGAACCAGCAGTCTAAGTCTATCCAGTTGCGCAGAGGGGTGAGACAGGGGGATGTAATATCCCCGAAACTGTTCACAAGCGCGCTGGAGGACCTATTCAAGACGCTGGACTGGAAAGGTAAGGGCATTAACATAAACGGTGAATACATCTCGCACTTACGATTCGCTGACGATATAGTCTTGATGGCGGAAACGTTGGAGGAGCTGCAACAGATGCTGAACAGCCTGGCATCAGCCTCGCGACGGATAGGTCTCGGCATGAATTTGGATAAAACCAAAGTCATGATCAATGCCCGCATTGTTCCGAGACCTATTGTCGTGAATGGCCACCTACTTGAAGTTGTTTCCGAATACACCTACCTCGGGCAGATTCTGCAATTAGGCAAAAACAACTTTGAGAAGGAAGCCAAAAGGAGGATCCAACTTGGCTGGGCAGCGTTTGGGAAACTCCGTCGAGTCTTCTCGTCACCTATACCACAATGTTTGAAAACGAAAGTTTTCAATCAGTGCGTCCTACCTGTTATGACCTACGGTGCCGAAACGTGGACACTCACAGTAAGACTGATTCGCCAGTTCAAGGTCGCTCAGCGAGCTATGGAGCGTGCTATGCTCGGAGTCTCTCTGAGAGATAAAATCAGAAATGATGTTATCCGACAGAGGACCAAAGTCACCGACATAGCATACAGGATTAGCAAGCTGAAGTGGCAGTGGGCTGGCCATATCTGTCGAAGGACCGACAACCGATGGGGTAAACGAGTTCTTGAGTGGAGACCGCGACTTGGCAAACGTAGTGTAGGACGTCCACTCGCCAGGTGGGGTGACGATTTGCGAGCGGTCGCTGGCAGATGCTGGATGCGGCAAGCCGAAGACAGGGGAAAATGGCGCGATTTGGGGGAGGCCTATGTCCAGCAGTGGACTAGTATAGGCTGATGATGATGATGATGATGACAATAAAAATAATATATTAAACATTTAACTCACATTGCCATTATCGATAAATTCATTCATGTCATAAAAACCCTTTTCTAAAAGAAAACTCTTTATTGTTGAGTTGAAATTACTCTTGTAGAGCATAATCTTTAACTCGTTAGGCAATCTATTAAATATTTGGATTGACTGATAATAAGTACCTACTTGATTGAATTACACCTGGGTATTAATTTATGTTTAAAGTCTTTTCTCCTTGTACATTCTCTTATTTTTCTTTCTTCTTGAATAATAATTACCTCCCATATTGTCCTAGAGTCTCATTCACATTGTTTTAATTCTTATTGTGTTTGGATTGACGGAAGCATTTGTGTGGCGTCTTGGTGATAGAATTTTTAGGCCGTCTAATCAGGCATCCAACATGACCTAGACTTTCTTAGTGATAACCAGGACCAACGCCTTAACGTGCCTTCCGAAGGACGGAAGAGCTCGATAATAAATTCCACACAAACATCCAAGGACGGACTGACCTTTGGGAATTCGTTGATTGTGTCCGATCAGCTAGTACCGCGGAGCTACGAGTGCTTTGAGTGACTGTTTGTATGGCATTTAATACAGAGCGCTTCCCTTCGGGATCCTGCCGTTTTGCCAAAACTATTTTGACAAAAATTTATAATCCAAACAAATTTAAGCAAACTTTTTTTACACCAATGCAACGTTGCGAATTATTTTAGTACGCAAATTTTCATGTGGTCAAATTTTTACTCGGCAGTGTATTACTACGGATAATGACATTATGGCATTAGGTTTTTTAACAAGTAATTTATTACGGCAAACAAACTTTAGACAAATAACATTTAATCAAATGATTTGTTTGGACATAAAGTTTTACGTTTATTATTTTAAATAATCACAAACTAAGATATTAATACTGAATATATACTAAAAATAAAATAGTATAAGGAATGTTTGTTTAATATGTGTTCATAATTTTAAATTAACGTGATGATGATGAGTAAGGCTTAGATACATATTGGTTAGGTTAGGTTAGAACAGTGACCACAAAGCGCGCGAGCCGAGCGAGCGAAGCGAGCGTGCCGCGGTAGCGGCCGGCGAAGCGGCAGAAAATACTACTGTTGATTTATGTATGGCCAATATTTGTAGATTAGTATTAATAGTAAAGATGCAAATAGAGAGAAAAGTTTCGAGACGAATTATTTGGCTTATTTTATTTTGCGTAAAATATGTAATACTAACTGAGTTATTGTCGAAAAGTTCACTTGGAAAGCATTACGTTTACGATACAATTATTTGTGAAGAGTTTATTTGCCAAGTAATAATTTGGCAAATGAAATTTTACAAAACAATATTTGGGAAGTGATAATTTGTCAATTTTCTTTTGGTGTAACTAGGGATACCCCTTCCCTTCACTTTGTATCCCGGTTATCAGTAGGTATATGTGCTAGTCGTTAAGCCATATTAGAGCTGCTAGGGCGGCATCAGCAAGACGCCACACACCAGCCTCTGCCAATTCGCACTGGGTTTATGACGAAGTATGACCTGAAAGCCGTTCTAAGTAGCGGGACGTTAATGGGCTAATAAGACGTAAGTTCAGATAGATAGATATACTCTTTAGACAAACTTAAAAACTACAGATTACAATATTGAAAAAAAAATTAAATTTAAAGCCAATCTAAGCGGTCTTATCGCTAAAAGCAATCTCTTCCAGACAACCCGACGCAAAGGAGAGAACAGGAAAGCAGTAGGCAGAGCACATAAACTTTAAAAAAAATTAAACACAAAAACTATTTGTTAAATATGAATGTGAATATGAATGTGGAATGCGTTGCCGGTCATTATTCGCACTTCCAAAAGTATTTCCATTTTTAAGAAGGCAATAAAGGAACACTTCCTTGCTGCCTGCTAGCTGTAAATTTTTGTCTTATTGCTAATTTTAGTATGTTATTGTTTGATTTTAGTTTTTTATTGTTGTTTTATTTGAGTTTGTTTTGTGACGTATTTTGTGCACGTGTCTACTTTGTATATGTTTTTTTCCTTTTTTCGGTCTGCTGGAAGAAATTCCTTTTAGGGATAAGCAGTGCCGTTGTACATGTCTTTCATAACTTTTATCTTTGTATATGATCCTTATGTGCATAAATTGTTAAATAAATAAATAAATAAATAAATAAAATACAGAAATACATAAAATAAATATATACATATATTATGTAAATAACTGATACAAACAACTAATCAGATATATTCAAAAAGTAGGACTTCACCCGCACACAAATTTTTAAAACAGGCAGGCGTAATTTTAACTGCTTAAAAGAACGCCACTGTACGAGGTCTCCTCGTCATAAACTATATACATTATCAGGTACCTCGACATAAGTTGAGTTATATCAGTCATCACAGCCCATTAACGTCCCACTACTGAGCACGAGCCTTCTCTCACATATCAAGGTGAGAGGGTATTGGGTCATACTCCACCAGGCTGACCCAGTGCGGATTAGCGGAGGCAGGTGTATGGCGTCCTGCTGTTAGAATTTTTCAAGACGCCCATTAGGCCTCTTACATGGCTTAACGACCAACCGGGACCAACGGCTCAACGTGCCTTCCGAAGCACGGAAGCGCTCGATATCAAATGCCACACAAACGGTCACCCATCCCAGGACTGACCTCTGTAAACTCTGCTGTACTTTGGTGATCGTTTCCGACCACCGAGCACCGCAGAGCTACGAGCGCTTCAATACGAGTTATATATTGATACCAAAAAATATTTTAGTGGGGCGTAATTTTACGCCTATGCCCCACTAAAATAACTAAATAAAATACATAGACGATAGAAGAAAAACAGCGCCAGAAAACTCAAGAAAGGAAAACAAACAAACAACAACTAAACTGTTAACTGAAAAGTTTAGCAAATAAAATTATATTGTAGAAACTTTGTACTAAAAATAATACAATATAAAAAACTCAAGAAGGTAGAAAATGTATGAATTCAAATTTGTTGAATATTTTGTGATTACAATATATAAAAATTCTCTTATAATCACATATTTTTTTCGCGGATTGCTGGCATGCTATGCCTCCACGCCATATGTGTCGCTATTTACTCGGGAAATCCTTCGAAGTCAGTCTATGTTTATAAATTGTTTGCTGCAGCACAGCAGTATATAAAAACAGGTTAAAAAATACCTTATTGATGTTTTTGATTCTGGCTGTTCTTAACCTCTTATGAAGGATTAATTATTATGCTTGTGATCTTATTAGTAACATAATATGTATTTAAAAAGGTGTTATATTCGCCATTAAACTATTATATAGTTTGGCGATAGAATAAGTTTAAAAAAATGTTATGTTATTTTGAATAGTCAAATAAAAAAATAATAAAAAAAAATAAACTTACACCCGCTTACATTAATCCCTGCTCTTTCACACTTTATAGAGGTCGAAATTGAATCCACGCACCACGATTCATCATCGTAGCATAATCCTGGATCCCTAGACTGAGGCTTAGGGCCCAGGGTCTGCTCACTGGTTAAACCCAAAGGCATATGAATTTACAGTCTATGGGTCTTACGATCGTGCAATTGGTGCTATAATCAATAAAACCTTTTATAAAAATTCAAAAAATCACATAATTTTAATACTAGAAATAAAAATAAGCTCTATCTGCCAAATTGTCGACTTCACAAAAGAAAGAATTCATTTTTGGGAAATGGTATCAGATTTAATAATGAAATTGTGCCCCACTTTCTGCTGGTCACCGCTTCGCTGGCCTAGCCTTGCATTAAAGTCTCCCATAACAACCGTGTAGTGAGTCCGTGAAGTATGAATGGCGGCAGAAATGGCATCATACAATATCTCCACATACTCATCGGGGTGTGCCGAGGTCGGTGCGTAAACCTGAATTACCTTCAACGAATAACGTTTGGTGATTCTGAGTATTAGATACGCTACCCTGGTCGACATACTCCGAATAGACACGACGAATTACGGATAGACTTCCGGACTATAAAACCGACACCACCTCGGGACATGTGATCGCCCTCCCGGTGGTAGAGCAAGTTGCCGGACTTAAGGATTACCGTATCCTCCCCCTGTCTATGGACTTCCGATAACCCGATAATGTCCTAGTGCGACCGCTCTATTTCCTCCTCCAGTTCGTCAATCTTCTCGTCGGTCCTCAGTGTGCGCGTGTTATAGGTTGCCAGGTGCAGAAGTCGTCGTTTTGGGTGGTAGCCGGATCTCTGCCGGTGATTCTTAGCACCCCCTGCCCCGCCGTTACCAAGACCGCTACCGTTATCTGGAATAGCGGGGCCGCCAGGGACTGGGGGCCGTTTATGCGTGAGTGTCATTTGCATTTGGGTGTATTTGCCCATAATCACCACGCTGGGCAGGCGGGTTGGTGATCGCAGTTCCAGCCAGTACGCAGGATGACGCTGCTGCCCATCATCCGGTAGCATTTCTCTTCGTCGACTTTTACGACTCCCCATGAGATGAGAGGGGGTGACGCTACTCTAGGCCGGGGCCGGCATATTTTCAACCCGTATTTGTGTAAATTGGAATAAAAAGGCAACCAGATCATTGTCGTGACCTTCCCCTTTTGTGCAAGCTCAGCTCAGTTTCACATTACATACTTACTTGACTGTGATGGAAGGTTCCCATAGTGCTACTTTATTGGTAACGGCTTCTGGGGACCCTTTCAATATCTTCAAAAAGAGCATAGCCTGTGAGTTTCTTGTCAGTTCTTCTCACAGAGCGGTGGCTCGGAACTGGCACTTAGATTCATTACATTACACTTAATTTTTATTTTTTTTGCATGTAAGTGAATCTAAGCTTCGTGATTTCATTGTAATAATATTTAGTTTTTTTTTATTTATGTTTTGTTTTGAAATAAAGAACTTTTTATTTTACTTTAAAACCATGATAGTGTCACCATAAGAAAGTTTGGCGCCACTTGAAAGGTGAGTATAGACTAGACAGAACATAGCAACTATTATAACTATGTTATTATACCATATATACTATAACTACTTATAACAGTAAAGCGAACAACAATCGTCATTAAAAAAAATTACCAACCGTATTTCGAGAAAAAAGTCAATGTATAATGCATCTTCTTCAACCAACACTGTGTTTTATCCGCGCTCGTAGCTCTGCGGTGCTCGGTGGTCGGAAACGATCGCCGAAGTACAGCAGAGTTTACAGAGGTCAGTCATTGGATGGGTGACCGTTTGTGTGGCATTTGATATCGAGCGCTTCCGTGCTTCGGAAGGCACGTTAAGCCGTTGGTCCCGGTTATCACTAAAATGTGGTAGTCGTGAAGCCATGTTAGAGGCCTAATGGGCGGCTTGAAAAAATTCTAACAGCAGGACGCCACACACCTGCCTCCGCCAATCCGCACTGGGTCAGCGTGGTGGAGTATGACCCAATACCCTCAAACCTTGATATGTGAGAGGAGGCTTGTGCTCAGTAGTGGGACGTTAATGGGCTGTGATGATGATGATGATGATATTGTTACTAGCTGATTATATTACCCACGATCGTTTTGGAGCAACTTTATGTCTAGCAAAAGCACCCGCGCTGGCTAGGGACATTTCAACCAAAGCTAAAGACAAACGTAGAATGTAATGCTATAGGTATTCGCAGGCTCAATCTGTGTAAGTATTGCGTCGATCATTCGCCGGTATAATTTTAAACTGAGCTTCTGCCGAGAGGAGCTTTCGAGCGCGCTTCGTGTCGTATTGCCGGAAATATTAAAATACAGTTCAAATTACATATGAAGATAACTGATGAAGTAACGCCATTACATTTATATATAGAGTAATAAAGCTTTAATAAATATTTTGTTATTTAAGATTACTTATTAAATAACGTCATTACAGTTATGTACAGATAAATAAGACTTTAATAATATTTTTATTTACCTATTGTCTAGGAACATTAAGAGTGTGTACTACAGCGTGTCCTAAAAGTAATATAGAGTTTTGAGAGTTACTTTTTTGTGTGGCATTTAATATTGGGCGCTGTCGTGCTTCGAAAAGCCGTTGCTCCTGGTTATAGCAGTATGTGGTAATCATTAAGTCTATCATCAATCTAGTGTTCAGTGTTTTAATTATAAATATAGGATGCATCTATTGAGCCTGCAAAAGTCTGCTATAGTTAAATAAATAAATAAGATTTTATATAATGATGCTATAAGTTAAAATGTTAGTAAAGTATATAACACAATATCTTATTATTTTTAGTTTGTTTATATGTAGTCATTACCTCATCTTACCGGCATCCGCAGAATACCAGCGTCGTGACAACCTTTGTTGTAACATTATGCCGAGCGGAGGCCTTTTTGGAACTATTTTAGATTTAAGATACTATTAGCTTTAAGATTTTTTATTGTTATTTGTAATATACCAAATAACCGTTTTTATTATTATTATTAAGCCATGTTAGAGGGCTACTTATTGGCCTGAAAGTATTTAAAACATTCAATAGCAGGCGGATTCAATAGAATGTTTCATTCTATAAGCAAGACGCCTCACACTATCCTCCACCAATCCGCACTAGATTCGCATGAAGTATATAACCTAATGAGGTGTAATGTTTCGTGAGAGGAAGCCTGTCTTGAGTAACGGGATGTTAATGGCCTGTGGCTATGATCTAAATGTAGATAAGTGGGACTTTCACGCCGAGAGTTTACAATGTTTATGAAATTACATTATTATTTAAACACAAATTAAATTTAGTGTAGTTACATACATACCTGTTTCCTCAAAGGGGTAGGCAGAGGCATATGATACGTTCACACATCGCCAAAAATATTTTAGCCCCAGGTAATAAATAGGTGGCGAGCCTATTGCCGCTTATCGGGAACTTTTATGTCCGCTTCGTCCGTTGATCGGCAGGTGAGGTTAACTTGAGCTCCTAAGGTGTTGTAGGATCCCTACCTATACACAAGACAACTGTTCTTCTACCATCAGAACAAAAAAATACAGATTTTAGACACAGTGATTTAGGATTGAATCAAGTCCTCAGTCATTTGATTTTTAAATAAAGAGGAGAAATTAACACTTTTGTGCGCACCAGTACCTATTGCATTGAGTCGTTTAGTAGAAGTTGTAATTAATTGTTTAATTATTTTGAAAAAATCCAAAGACCCCATCAAGTGGGCACCTCCCTTAAGTGCTACCTTGATGATATAATATTTGTATAATATTTTTTATCTTAGGCGTTTTTAGTGAGGATTCAACAGCATATAACACTCAATATGCGATTTTCGGCACTAAAAAGTAGTACTAATTTCTTCAGCTTACCGACGAGTCATAATAAGAATGTCACCAAAAAAATCGCTCATTTCGTCATCATGATATCCTAGCATTATCCCGGTTGCCCTAGACTTAAGCTTAGGGCCCAGGGTCTGCTAACTGGTTTAACCAGGTTTGACTAAATTTCAGTTATTACGTGGAGCGACTGCCGTCTGACTATGGTTAAACCAGCTGTCCGTCTGTTAGAAGGCACTGACTTCCTAATAACGACTGCCATAGATGTTCATGACAGCCGGGAACAACGACTTAATGTGCTTTCCGTGGCACGGAGCAAGCGATAATTACGCACATAACTTCGAAAACTTCGCCACTGGCCTATCGCCGCGCGCTTTACATATCATTTTATAATCACACCAATTATTAAGCTCCAAGATAAGTATCATTGAGAACTTGTGTTATAAATACTAAATGACAGATAAACATAGTTAAATATATATTTTTTTTATTATACTTAATATAGGTAAGTACCTACATAGGAAACACCTAGAGCAGAACAAATATTCATGTTCAAACACACAAAGATTTGTCCTGTGTGGGAATCGAACCCACAACCTCAGAGGGCCTACTCTAATTCAACGAAAACGAAACTTCGTTGCATCTATCTCTGTCACTCCTTGGGTATATCATTATCGAGTGAAAGGAATGGATATATACGAAGTTTCGTTTTCGTTGAATTAGAGTAGGCCCTCAGGAGCGGAGTGTAGATATACGGACCTACCCCGACCTACTATACTGATCGCTCATTTCGTAGCTTTTTTAATTAAGATTTATTTTTGATTTTTTGCCGGTATTGGACTTGATCTTGATTGCAAAACCTTTCTGCATAGGTGGCGTCATGTGCCAGGTCGTCACGTTCCCTAAAATATGTTTGAGCGAAACGATGGCTAGTTCATGCGTCATACCCGTGAACGGGTGCCGCCAGTGGGGCTCTCATTTCTGTTACTTTTATTCTTAATTATGTACATCGAGCTTCATATATATATTTTTTCTTATCTTAAAATTTTGGGAATGCAAAACACAAGTTTCTTTTTTTTGTAAACTATGTTTTTAATTCGAGTACCTTAATAGAGTTCTTATGAAGGTCAAACTTAAAATTTAACGCACCCATTCACTACGGGCGGGAGGTGGATCGTAAAAGAACGGGCAAGAAAAAGTTGGTTTTTTCAAAGTACTTCTTAAAAAAACAATTTGATAAGTCTATAAATATAAAAACTTGTGTTCTGCAATCACTAGATTTAAAAGTAAGGTAGAAATTAACTCTTTTTATCTAGGTGAACATAATTACGAATAAACATAGTAGACATGAGCAGACTAGTCCCATCTGGCGGCACCCGTTCACGAGTATTACGCATGAACCAGCCATCGATTTGCTCAATTATATTTTATGGAACGTGACGACGCATAATGCCACCACCGCAGAAACATTTAAGTGAGCATGACATATATCATATCAATAAGCTAGCTATTTACATCTGGCCTTAAAATTGAGAAAATGTCGTTAAATAGCAAGGTTGTTATCATTGACTTACTCTTCTAGTAAACTAACAAAGCGCTAAAATTTTTAGAAGCTGAAAGTGGTATGGAGTCTATCACCAAAGTAAAGCTGAATTGACAGAATTGGATGTGCATTCTACCGAGCGCTTCTGTGCTTCGGAAGGCAAGTCAAGTCGTTGATCTCGGTTATTACTAAATTTGGTAATCTGTAAGCCATGTTGGGCGGAACGAAAAATTCTACAAATAATAATAATTTTACTACAATAAGCCTTACTACATTATATAAAGGACTGAGATGAGTCGGCACTTGTCATTTCTATACTAATATTATAAAGCTGAAGAGTTTGTTTGTTTGAACGCGCTAATCTCAGGAACTACTAGTTCGAATTGAAAAATTATTTTTGTGCTGAATAGACCATTTATCGAGGAAGGCTTCAGACTATATAACATCACGCTGCAACTATTAGGAGCGAAGAAATAATGGAGAATATGAAAAAAACGGGGTATATATATTATAAAGCTGAAGAGTTTTTTTTTTATTCCACGCGGACGTAGTCGCGGGCACAGCTAGTCAAAAATAAAATATTTGCTGCCTGTTAAAGCACAAGCCACACCGCCAGCTGACGACGGAGCTAGCGAAACAGTACATCATCGTTCCACCTTTCTTCTTTCTTTTAAATAATGGCTTCGTGCGTCTAGCAAATTTAGCCAGTGACAAGTAAGTGATATATTAATAATATATAATTTATAGTAAATAAGAATGAGTGGTGATAAAGATGATAAATGGTAAATGAGATACCCTCCCCTAAGCCCCTTGAGTCCTCAGTAAAGATGTGGGACTATACTGAGATCTCACATGGACTCCTTGGGAGAAAATATGAAAAGTGATGTTGCACTGTTTTGTTTTATTTACTAACACTCATGTATGTTCACAAACACTTTACGGTTAATAATCCACCGTTATTACACATTAATGTTAGAAATATCACAAATTTTAGAAAATGAAACAAAACTGCAGACATGACCCTTCACTTTCCCGCCAAGAAGTCCTCGTTCCACCTTATTCCATACAAATCAATCAAAAATCATACGACTCACCGTGAGCTATAGACATAAGCTATGTCAGGGAAATAAAATTGATTTCAGCGAAGCTATACATCCTTTTAGGTGTGACTTTTGTCCACAGCCGTCTTTTGAATAACAGTGTGGGGTTTGCTTTACGAAAATGATGAACACTATCAACTAATTATCGATGAAAAGCTCTCGAGTCAATTATTTTCCATTTGAACCCTCTTCGATTAGGTCGCCAAACTTTCGGCTATATTGTAAAGTTTCATTCGTCCGCTTATTTCAATTTAGCCCTCTGTGATCCTACATGACCAGTCTTTTTGATATAAGCAATATTGGACTGTACTTCACATATATAATTATTCAAAATATCACATTCTGTACTGTTTCCCGTTCTTTGTGACTAAGACTAAGGTGTGTCGACTAAGGGGGAAGTCGCTCACGAACGACAATCGCTAAGATATTTGGTAGTATATGGAACATATAGAATTCAATTCTTCTACGCCCATCGTTTACAGAGAGTCGCTTTAGAACAAAATCGCTGCATCTGGCGATGGTCGATGTAAAATGGAATATTCAAGGAACGCACAGAGCAGTCGGCACTCGGCAGCGTACTCAAGCTGATGTGCGTTGAGTCGCTTACCAAAGTCGCAGTTGCGATTTTGGGAACTACATAAAGTAGTAAATGGGCGAGCAGCATTTTGAAGCGCTAGAATCGCTAGATAATAAAAAACCAGCCAAGTGCGATTCGGACTCGCGCTCGAAGGGTTCCGTACCATATAATATGTACTTACTGAATTTTATTTATTGTTAAATGTAATGCTCAATTCAAAATTGTATCCATAAAGGGTTATGGTAGGTAACTAAACAGCGCGTTTAAATAAATACTTATTCTGTCACATATCACGATAGTTATATGGTAGCCCACCTTAAATATAAATTTTCATATTTATTTTTAAAGTCTCAAGTCAAGCGTCTACCTGTTGCTGTTATCAGTATCGACTCAAAACGAGTTGAAAAAACACGTTTGTTTTATGGGAGCCCCTAATTTTATTGTTATAGTATTTGTTGTTATAGCGGCAACAGATACATCATGTTCAAAATAGTCAACTATCTGACTATTACGGTTCATGAAATACAGAATGGTGACAGACGGAACCAACGGCTTAACGTGCATTCCGAAGGAAGCGCTGGATATCAAATGCCACAACGGTCACCCATCCAAGGACTGACCTCTGTAAGCCTCTGTTTCCGACCGCCGAGCACCGCGGAGCTACGAGCGCTTCGCGTACCCTTCGGGTACGGAACCCTAAAAAACCACACATACGAGTACGAGCGACTGGAATTCAAAACGTCTTTGCTCCGAGCCTGGAAAAGTACGTAAAACCGTTGATACTAGCTGTCATGAACATCTATGGCAGTCGTTATTAAGAAAGGTCAGTGTCTCATATCCTGACATAATTAACCATAGAATGATGTTTCCCTCTAGGTGGCGAAAGTCAAACGACAGTCGCTAAATACAATAACTTAAATTCAGCCAAATCTGATCAGAGCATCATCGACCAGTGAGCAGAGTCTCAGCCCTGAGCGTATAGAACCAAGAAAGTAATAAAATAACTAATAAATAAATACTGTAATACCAATAAAACACATTTTATTTAATTACAAAAACATTTATTGACTAATAAAAACACACATGACACGACGCAATCAGTTAATCACAATATTAAACATATTTCAATTAATTTACTACAACACAGAAAAAAACTTGTTGTAATAACATTATTCCATCAAAGAATACATTTGTATCCTTCTATTTGTATGAGAGATAGAAATACTTAAATGTATCAAAAAGCTTATTATCTTCAACATAGTGGGAATCACATATATATTTACAATGGATAACGCAAGTATTACTATTTGTACTGAAACCGTGCAAAGTAATAAGCAAAATTACCACGTAATAAGCAAAATTACCAATAAGTCACTTCAAAAATTATGTTATGGTGTGAAATGTGTATTAGTTCTAAAATTACGTCACTTGGTTTATGTTCAGGCTTTAGATAAAATACAAAATAAATTTACTAAACGAATGATGTATAAATTTAGTGATTTTCGCAGTAATGACATTGTGCCTCTTTCTGTGCGGCGCGAACATAGGGATCAGATGTTGTTGTTCAAACTGTTACATAGTCACGTCGAATCGCCATATTTGCAGAGTGTATTACCTATTTCTTAATTGTCCTAGACCAAATCTGCTCTCTTGTAACACTTCCAGTCCCACAATTAGTCGTGCCAGGGCAATGAAAATCTATAACTTGAAGTACCGTCACATTGATTTGAAGTACCGTCACATTGATATCTTTATATCCAATATTGCGCAATTCAAAAGGAATTTGCGTAACACGTAGTCCTATTGATATATGTATGTAGATATATATTTATACATATATATGTATTTATGTTTATATTATGTATGTGTATTTAAGTTTTAATATATTTTTTTAGTTTAATTTCCTGAAATACTTATTTCAGGAAATCAATTTAAGTTGTTAATGTTTTCTGTGGAAACTGTTTTGGTATTATGTGATATTTACTGTTAATTACTTTTGTGTTACTTAAATACCCTTGTGATTTAATAAAAAAAAAATATGGTAAGTAAGTACACTGCCTAGACTTGTCCGAATTTTTTTTTTCATTCCTTCTCGACATTTTTCTTCTTACCCATTTATTGTAAATTTCTCATATAAGTGACTGGATGGTTTTTAATGAGAAAATAAATATTCTTTAAACACGGCTTTTTAATAGCTACTGTGGCGTCACTGCCGATATTTAGTGACGAAGAATCCTGATTCATCGACACTGATGCCTTGATTTTCATAATGTGAAGTCGTTCATGTTACAGTATTTTTAATAACAACAACAGACGCGCTGACTGTAAGTAGCGGCGGCCAGCCCCGACATTTGCTCTAACTCTTAGATTTAATTACAAGTGCTTCGTAATGAAGCTAAGCTTGCATAAATGAAGACTAGCATCTTCTGCAGCGATAACCTTTGTCCATGTGTGCGTGTGACGACGCAGTGTAGTTTTACTTAGGGGACGTCCATTAATTACGTGAGTCTAAAATAGGGGAGGGGGGGTCCGGCCACATCTCACCAAGGGGGGGGGGCGGGGGTCAATAAAAATCTCACGTCAACTTTTTAATTCAGAGAATATACATTTTTATACCACAGTAAAATTTTGTTTTACAATATCAATACCGGTCATCATTCGTTATAGTGAACCTTAAACGTCGTATCATTATTCTCCTCTTATTTCACAGAAAAATGTAGTACATAGAAGACAAATCACATAAATTAAATTATTTAAAAAATATTGGGTAAATCTCACGTGAGGGGGGAGGGTCTGACCACATCTCACCAAGGGGGAGAGGGGGGGTACAAATTTTTACAAAAACACCTCACGTAATTAATGGACGTCTCCTTACTTTGTGGTGGCGCGTAGCGGGGCACGAGCTTTGCGTGCAAACATTCAGTGCAGACATTTTTTTTAATGTGACACGTCATATTGACGACATCGTGCCTGATGGTAAGCGCTCCATGTCGTGGAATAAGCACGGTACAAAGAGCACCCACTCATGACGGCCTGCTGAAATGCCGTTTCACGCCCCGCTTAAATTACCCGGGATTTTAGAAACTAGAAAACACATTATAGTCAAAAAAACTCATACAAATAAAAAATCACTTAACATATTTGTCTATGTTACTTACATCAAACAGTGATTGCATACAAGTTGCGACTATTTCAAACTGGTACTTATAACATAAATACAACACGCTAAGGGGTCATTTTTTAATCTGATTTAACCCTTTACCAGGCAATGGTCAATATATGACCACCATAAATTGAACCTTATGCGGTTAACTTAAGGTGGAAGACCAATGAATATTTTCAACGTGCTCTGCCTGTTAAAGGGTTAAAATTGCAACTGTACCCATTTAGGAACAGTAGTCAAAGTCTTATATTTTCTTTAACACTATATTAGGGTTACAGCAAATAGAACAAAATAAATAGGTTAAGGCGTAGAGTTTAAGGAACGCAAAATAACAGATTAGCAAATTGTCAGGTGTTAGTATTTTGTAGCAAATGGTCAGATTCGTAATAAGGAAAGATAGGCAAAATGAAAAGTTCGCGAACTGACAGATTAGCAAAATGTCAGGTTCACGATTAGCACAATGAAGCAGATCACGTCAGATCTGACATTGTACGATTCTGGCATTGAGCGAATCTGTCAATGTGCGAATCTGGCACTACGCGAATCTGTCATTTTGCGACACCTGGCGTTATGTGTCTCTGGAAATTTGCTAAGCTATCATATTGCGTTCCTGACATTCTATGCCTAAACCACAGCTCACAGGAGTTAAGTGTAATATGGTATTGAAAAACGACAATTATTAAGATTATCTAGTATTTATTATTCTCCATTTTTACAGTCATTTAACCCACTAACTCAAAATACGCACATAGTTAACTTTTACATAGTGTTAAAAAGTTAACATAACCTTTCCAGTACTCTAAATAATAATATTAATAAAAGACAGAAACTGTGTACCATTCCACGTATGAAATCAAAACACACAAGGTCTACATTTAAACATTACAATGACAAAATATACGAAGCTTTTTGGGGCTTATTACAAAACAAGAATTTAGTTCATCATCATCATCATTTCAGCCATTCGAAGTCCACTGCTGAACATAGGCCTCCCCAATTGCTTTCCACGCAGATCGATTCTTTGCCGCCTGCATCCACCGGCTCCCCGCCGCCCTGACCAGATCATCGGTCCATCGCGTTGGGGGCCGCCCTCTACTACGTTTGCTGATTCGTGGTCGCCATTCAAGAACCTTAACGCCCCATCGGTCGTCGGTAATTATCGTCGTCGGTAGAATTTAGTTAGACCAGGTTTAAAACTAGTGCTGTCTAACCGATTTGTGTGAAATTTGGTACAGACATAGTTTGGAACTCGAGAAAGGACATAGGATTTTTTATCCCGAAATTCCCGCGGGAGCGGGAACTTCTCAAAAATTCCGCGAGATCGGGTACTATGTGGGTGGGTACAACCAAAAATGTGCCGGAAGTCACTATTCTACCCGAACGAAGTCGCGGGCAAAAGCTAGTAAAGTTATAATTTAAAATACACGACATCCGAAATTTAGTTTTTAATATTAATAGGTATGGTATAACAAGAATAACATTTTGTTTGATTTCTTAATTTACAATTTATTTGTTAGTTAATTTAATTTAAAAAATAATGTTTTATAATATACCACAAGGTAGCGTTCAAGCATGCGGCTCATTTGATGGAAAGTGTTCACCGCAGTTACTAGCGCGATGCAGGATGCCCTTTAAACAAGTGTTCTCTTGGAAGCGCCCTTTTAAAGAACCCAATACTGTAATTTCTTAGCAAAAATAAATGAGGGTAAAACTGCTAGTACGAAATGGAGGGTAGTCATATTTTACAAAGAGAATTCATTGTAACGTTTCATCGATGCTTTTGGTGTCTTGTGCGTTTTGTCGCGCCGTCAGCGGCGGGACGAAGAGCGACGTCGACGTCTGGAAATAAACATAAATCATCATCATCTCAGCTGGAACTTACTTCATACTTTGACATAACTTTATTAGTTTATGGCATAAAAGTAATACGTACCGCGGGCTAGCACTGCGCTTCCTCGAGCCTTTCCCTCCATCCGACCGTGACGAACTCCGCGAAGACGATCGCCGCCCCCCTTTTTTGGCTTCTATACGAACACACAAACGCATCAATATTAAATGAAATGAATCAAGTATTATAAAATATGTGTCTAATTCAATGAAAAGCTAAAAGTGTACTTGGTGATTAAATATTTTAAATATTTCATATTTAAAATGCATCAGAAACCTAATTAGAAGTAGTCTAATACTGTTATCGTAGAAAATTTTAAGGTTTTTTTTTAAAAATATCGAGAATTATGCTTTTAAAGTTGCCGGGCCGCCATTACATAGGCCTTAGAAAAGAAACCGTGACATAAGAACAAAAAACTGCCATGACAATTTATTGGCAGCTAAGAGGGCGCTTAGCTAGTTGTTTCCTATTCTATATATATATATAAAAGAAAGTCGTGTTAGTTACAGCACTTATAACTCAAGAACGGCAGAACCGATTTGGGCGAAAATTGGTAGGGAGGTAGCTTAGAGCCAGGAGACGGACATAGGATACTTTTTATCCCGTTCGACAGCGTTCCCGTGTGACTTGACATGAAACGTCAGTCACTATAAAACGTGATATAACAAAAAAGAATCAGACTTGGAATAACAAAACGCAAATGACAGCTATGTAGTGACATATGGATGACAATTTGATATTTGTAAGAAATCAAAAATTCAAACTATTTCTGACTTCTTGGCGGGAATGTGAATATGAGTTTTGAAATAATTTTTTAGGTGAAATGAAGTGAAGTTTAATTAATAATGCCGCGAACAAGACTATCAAATCTTTACCGACAAAGCCGTAATGCAAGAAGAATACGAAATACTGAAAATGAAAGGACTGAAGAAGAACAAGAAATTGCACGTGATCATCGCCGCAATAGTATGGCTCGACTTCGTGCTTCTCAATAAATAATAATAAAAAAAAAATGTCGTGTATCACAAAGTACTTAGGTGAAGAGCAACTTTGTAATAAAATATAGAAATAATAATGAATGATTAATGTAGGTATTTAATTTTTTTGTAATTTTCCAATAAAATAAAAACACAATCTGCTTATTTATTGCCATTAAGGCGGAACAAAGTTCGCCGGGTCAGCTCGTATTTCATAAAAAACACAACTTTATAAATCTAGATAACTTTTACGACATAAAGAACTTACCGTCGGTTTAGCTACAAATAAAATTGGAAATGAAATATTATTTCCATATTTGGTATACATTTTGTCTTCCTATATTGTAATAAAGTTTATTTTATACATATAAGGAGTCACATCACCTTGCTTTTACATTATTTCCATATTTATATAACTGATTGAAAAGTCATTGTCTGTTACTTATTACCAAATATCTAAACTGGACTTCTTGGCGGGAACGTAATGTCTGCAATTTTGATTTATTTTTAAAATTTGTGATTTTTCGTTTTTTTTTCGATTACTTAATATACATAGGAGAACACCCAGACCAGAACAAATATTCATGTTCATGCACAAAAAGATTTGTCCTGTGTGGGAATCGAATCCGTCGTGGCTTCTCTGGAGTGAAGTGCAAGTATACTGACCTCCACGCCATATCGGTCGTCTAAATATTTTAATCATAACTTTTTTAAAGAGTTTATAGGCGGGTCTGGATACAAGTTAGTCTCGTTTATGTCGATGCCATATATTTCTTTTTTAATTAGTATGTAATTACCTGCTGCCTTGGATTCGCGGTCCTTCTGGCGAGATTTGATGAGACGCACAATTTCCATCAGCTCCTTCCTGGCTTCGTTTCTCTCTTCCTCCTATTAAGAATAATATGTGAATAAACGTTACGATTGTCAAAACTTAACCAAAGAATATACATACGTAATTTATGGATAGCCCCTAAGTTATATTTCAAGTTATACTAAAGATTGCTTGTACCTTTTTCTGGTCATCTTCGCGCGGAGATTTTTCCTTGGAGGCTCGATTTCCAGATGTTTGACGCTTGCGGTCTTGTTTCGGAGTCCTAGACCTGCTAAAGAATGCCAATAAATATTTTTTATACAAACTTCACCACAATAAATTCTCCTAATTTTTAAATCACAACATTCGATAAATGCAAAGAAACGGTCACTGGTGGGCGTGACGCTGACTTCTTTCGGCGGTTCAGCACGATTACATTTTTTTTTCTTATAATCAATGGCTTCGTGCGTTTAGCACATCTAGCCAGTGTCAAGTAAGTGATATATTCATAATATTAGGTCGGGGAAAAAGTCTTTTCGCATAACGTAGGTATAAACTTTTTATAAAATTTTTTTGACTGTACTATTTGTGTCTGGCTGGTTTTGGTAACATTAAAAAGGTTCCATTATAAAGAAAAGAAAAAAAATAAAAAAAGTTGTTTCCCGCTATTTTTCATTTGTTTTTCTCTCCGTAAAAATGAGTGAATCTAATGAAGAAATTCGATACATTTTAAAATTTTATTATAAAAAAGGCAAAAATGCAACTCAAGCAGTGAAAAAAATTTGTGATGTTTATGGACCTGATGCAGTGTCAGTAAGAGTAGCACAAATTTGGTTCAAACGTTTTCAGTCCGGAAATTTTGATGTTAAAGATGCACCTCGCTCTGGTCGCCCTGTTACGAATAAAATGGACGCCATTTTTGAAAGAGTGTAGCAAGATCGGCATATTAGTAGTTACGATGTAGCTGAAGAACTGGGAATTGACCACAAAACAGTTTTGACCCATTTGAAGAAAGCTGGTTATACAAAAAAGCTCGATATTTGGGTGCCACACGAGCTCACTCAAAGAAACTTAATGAACCGTGTACTCATTTGCGATTCATTATTGAGACGTAATGAAACCGAGCCGTTTTTGAAGAGATTGATAACTGGCGATGAAAAGTGGATCACGTACGACAAGAACGTGCGAAAAAGGTCGTGGTCGAAAGTTGGCCAGGCTTCACAGACTGTGGCCAAACCTGGCCTAACACGAAATAAGGTGATGCTGTGTGTATGGTGGGATTGGAAGGGCATTGTTTATTATGAGCTTTTACCGCCCGGCAAAACCATCGATTCTGATCTTTACTGCCAGCAACTGATGAGATTAAAGGAAGCAGTTGAGAGAAAACGGCCGGAATTGATCAACAGGAAGGGTGTGGTCTTTCATCACGATAACGCTAGACCACACACATCTTTAGCCACTCAGCAAAAATTAAGAGAGTTCGACTGGGAAGTCCTAGTGCATCCACCATATAGCCCTGACCTTGCGCCTTCAGATTTTCACCTGTTTCGGTTTCTGCAGAATTCTTTAGGTTCTGTAAGGTTGACCTCAAGAGAGGACTGCCAAAACTATTTGTCCCGTTTTTTTGATCAGAAGTCCCAAAGTTTCTACAGTAACGGGATAATGTCTCTGCCCACAAAATGGCAGAAAGTTATTCAACAAAACGGTACATATATATTGTAAATAAATGTAAATAAACTTTGAAAAAAATGTCTTGACTTTTCATACAAAAATACGAAAAGACTTTTTCCCCAACCTATTATGTAATTCATAGTAAATGAAAATGAGTGATGATGAAGATGATAAATGGTAAATGAGATAACCTCCCTTAAGCCCCTTGAGTCCTCAGTAAAGATGTGGGACTATACTGAGATCTCACATGGACTCCTTGAGAAAATTTGAAAAGTGATGTTGCACTGCTTTGTTTGATTTACCAACACTCATGTATATTCACAAACATTTGACGGTTAA
Organism: Musotima nitidalis; assembly: GCA_949126915.1. Lineage (NCBI taxonomy): Eukaryota > Metazoa > Arthropoda > Insecta > Lepidoptera > Crambidae > Musotima > Musotima nitidalis. The sequence goes on along the minus strand of OX421423.1, from coordinate 920,458 downwards.
TAATCCACTGTTATTACACATTAATGTTAGAAATATCACAATTTTTAGAAAATAAAACAAAACTGCAGACATTACGCCTCACTTTCCCGCCAAGAAGTCTCAAGGGCATAATTGTCAAAAATTTAGAAAATTACTTAGGTATGCAAAAGTGTTTTAAAAATGCCTTTTCAACTGGTGGGACAAAGACACCATAATGTATAGATACTTCATGTACAGGAGAATTACTTTTTAGAGTAATATTAAATAAACAAGATCGCATTAAGCGCAAAAAAAATTCTTAAAATAGCTCTCCGGTAAAATTGCAAATATTGCAACTATGCCCTTGTCTTACCGAAGGTGCGATATATCGATGCTATTGATGAACTAACCTGTCCCTACTAGGAGAACGAGAGCGCCTCCTCTTTCTGTCCTTATCCCTCTCTTCATCCCTGCTCCTCTCGCTTCTATCCCTCTGCCTATCTCTTTCCCTCGACCGCTCCCTACGATCATCCTTCCGATCTTTGGCATCCCTGTCCGAATACTTGCGGTCTCTGTCACTCCTATCGCGTCTTCTATTATCGTCGCTTCTGTCCGAGTATTTTCTCTCTCTTTCTACAGTCTTGCGTTCCCTATTATCATTGTCGTTCTTGTCTTTTTCAGCTTCAGTGCGTTTGGGATCGTCCTTTTCGAACGTTTTGCGATCTTTGTCGTCTTTACCTGATCTGATGCGTTCCTTTTCGTCCCTTGGAACAAGGTAACAATGTTTCTTTATTTATACGGAAATATCAGATTATAAATAAATAACTTTACTTAGTTCATTAGGAGATATGAAATATTTATTCAGAACCAAGTTAATATAATTAGCGTCGTAAATAAATAACTAAATAATTTCTAACAACTACGTTAATTATATAGTTTCAAGATAAGTATCATTAATAACTTTTTTTATGGATACGAAATAACGATTAAACTTTTTTTTTGTAAACATACTTAATATACATAGGAAAACAATCGAATCGAACCCGCAATCTATAGGAGCGCAGTATACTCGCCTCAACGCCATATCGGTTGTAAGCTATAATACATTAACATTATAATGATCGCTGACAGCTACATCAAAAATGTATCAAGTGATTTTAGATTTTATGGGTTAATACATACATATAATCACACCTGTTTCCCCGAAGAGGTAGGCAGAGGCATATTATACGCCCACATTTTGTCAATTATAAAGATTAATCCAACGTAATAGGTGGCGAGCTTATTGCCGCTTACCGGGACGGGTTATTAATATTTCAATTAACATTATTACAAAAAAAAATCTTCCTCACCTGTGACGCTCCCTGTCGTCCTTTTCCGGCTTGATTCGATCCTTTTCATCTCTTTCAGGCCTGTTTCGGTCCTTTTCACCTTTATCCTGCCTGTTTCGATCATTTTCATCCCTATCTGGTCTGTTCCGATCATTTTCGTCTCTTTCTGGCCGGTTTCGGTCCTTGCCATCTCTTTCCATTCTGTTTCGTTCTTTCTCGTCTCTCTCTGGCCTATTTCGTTCTTTTTCATCTCTTTCTGACCTGTATCTATCTTTGCCGTCTCTTTCTGGTCTACGGTCTTTCCTTTCTTCTCTCTGATCCTTGGACTTGTCTGGGCGGATTTGCTCTTCTTTTCTGTAGAGGAAAATTAAAAATTATATATTGTACTACTAATTATTACACTTTAAACTTTATTCAAATTCATATTCATTTATTCAAGTTTGGCTCAAAAGAGCTCTTATGAACGTCAAAACTTAAAAACTAGCGCGCCCATTCACTGCGGGCGGGAGCTTGATCGTAAAAGAACGGGCAAGAAAATCGTCAAGGTTAGTTTTTTCTCCCGCCAGTTACAAGAATATGTACTTAGTAGTAAAACAATTTGACAAATCTACAAAAACCTGTGTTCTGCAGTCACATGATTTAAAATAAAAGAGGAAAATAACTTTTTATTTTAAGTTATGACTTGTATTGACTGTATGACTTATATTGAGTTATGACTTTTTATTATTTATTAGGAATTAGAAATAGGGGTTATTTATAGGAAGCGCTCGTAGCTCTGCGGTGCTCAGTGGTCGGAAACGATCACCAAAGTACAGCAGAGTTTACAGAGGTCAGTCCTTGGATGGGTAACCGTTTGTGTGGCATTTGATATCGAGCGTTTCCGTGCTTCGGAAGGCACGTTAAGCCGTTGGTCCCGGTTATCACTAAATGTGGTAGTCGTTAAGCCATGTTAGAGGCCTAATGGGCGGCTTGATAAATTCTAACAGCAGGACGCCATACACCTGCCTCCGCCAATCCGCACTGGGTCAGCGTGGTGGAGTATGACCCAATACCCTTGCACCTTGGTATGTGAGAGGAGGCTCGTGCTCAGTAGTGGGACGTTTATGGGCTGAGATGATGATTATTTATTATGACTGATATGTACAGGGCTGGAAACCAGAGGTCTTGGACCTTATCGTTCGTTGCCGCTTTGGGGCAACAGAAGTGATTGTATGTATGTAATTATAAGACGAATTTAGAATTACAGTAGACAATCTCATACAATTTATTTATATTTCTAAATATAAGTTTACTTCAAGTCTACTAATACCACAAGTTAGTTAATAGAACTAAAATATGTTTAAGCCGTCATGAAGGTTACTTTAAAACCTGTTACTGATTCGACACAAACTCGAGACGCCAAGTAATGAAGTGTTCGTCTATCGTGGGGTGATATTTTCAGACTTCAATGCAGTAGTTTGGGCAGTCTTACGAAGCAAAGTGGCTATGATGGCTATGCCATTCTGGATGCAGCACCCGACTGTGATTTGTTTGCGGATAGATGGCCTGAGATTTTGTCAGTGTGTCTGAGGTATCGTGAGAAAATGGGATAAAAGAAGTTTTTATGTGTGAGATTTTAATATTATATTTAACTTTTACTGTTTTTGATAATTCGTGTAATGATGAAACGAATACAAAATAAATTCACAAGGTTCTTGTATATGAAGTTTTATGGGGTTCATCCGTTTTATCCACTTATGTCCCAACCACCCAACACTATTTGTTTTGGGGATGGTCGGCTATTGCAAGTTGGAAGTGCGCAGGGATTTGGCACTCGCGATTCATATGGTAAGTACTTAAGTTACTTACTTAACTTACCTACTTACGTAAGTAGACGACCGATATGGCGTGATGGCGAGTATACCCGCATTCCACTCCTGAGGTCGTGGGTTCGATTCCCACACAGGACAAATATTTGTGTGTATAAATATGAATATTTGTTCTGGTCTGGGTGTTTTTCTATATAGTATGTATTTACAAAAAAAAAGTATTTATATATGTTTATCCGTTATTTAGTATCCATAACACAAGTTCTTAATGATACTTATCTTGGAACTAAATAATTGGTTTAAGTGTCTGAAATATTTATTTATTTATTTATTTACTGTTGCGAGGATATGCTCATAACCCAGTCGTGCTGCAGTGCATGGGGCTGAGTGTACCAGATAGATACGTGTGGAGGCGGGGGCGCCCGGGCTTCCTGATAACACCTATAGCCAGAACTAATTTATTGTGGCAAACACCTTTAACGCGTATCACAATTTTATTGAATAAGGTCCATGAAATTGTTCATTTGCTTACATGTTCTTTGAGTGAATTCGAAATAGTGACACTAAAACTTCTGTGTAATTTTTAATTTTAGATACAGTATCGCATTGGGAACTTACCTGTAATGATAGTTGTACAAATCTATATAATATATTTTTTTTAAATATTTAGAACAATACTGTGCATGCGGTGAAGAGTGATAGTCTTATACAGTCAACATTATAAGATGTATCACTTTTCACAGGATGCACGGTAGTCCCATAGTAAGTGGTACTTACGTATCCTTGGTCCTATTGAAAGTGCTCCTCAGTAGGGTGAATGGATCGTAATCGTCATTGGACGCTTGGACGCTAGACGCGTGACTGGCCACCACTCGCGACGCCACGCGCGGCGCCTGGTAGTGACGCTGAGGACCGGCTGATGACTCGAGGCTGAAATAAGGATTTTTCAATAAACTGAGCTTCAGAAAAAACTTCAGATTCACTGAGCGATGCGTCTTTGCGTCGCGTTGCCGTCTGGTCTCCACCTTGTCGTGGTGGGGGGGCTGAGTACCTCCCGGTAGGGCGCAGAGGGCGCTAGGGAAGAGAGATTGGCGGCTCTGGGTGCCCTTAGTACTGACTACCGGGGGGGAACTAAAGAGGCAGCGGGGCCCCTGCTCCTGCTGTCTAACCATGGACCCTCCGAGAAGTCGGCCACACACGCTATGGTCGCACAAGGAGGTAGGAGGGGCGCGTCCACTGCGTCTCTCTGAAGAGGTCCTCCCGGTTTTGATCCGGGGGACGTTGGCCGCGGTGTCAGAGCTGCAACCCAGGTACTGGCCCCTGCCTCTTTCTCAACCATCGGCAGGCGTCGTCGGTGGATTTTAAGTGATTTTTGTTTTCTATAACACTTATTTGGTCATGAGCTTCGTTTAGTGATCGTCTTTCCTTATTATTGTAGAACTCCATTGTGAACTCTATAAAACTCCTTCAGTACAGTTTTGCCACTAAAACTTCCACTATATAACAACGAGCTGACCCGGCGAACTTTGTTTCGCCTTAATGGCAATAAATAAGCCGATAGTGTTTTTTTTTATTGGAAAAAATCCATAAAATGTAAATACCTACATTCATCATTCTTTATTATTTCTGTATTTTAGTATATAGGTTGCTCTTCACTTAAGTACCTTGTGATACACGACATTTTTGGTTTTATTATTATTTATTGAGAAGCACGAAGTCGAGCCATACTATTAAGGCGCTGTTTCGGCACGTGCAATTTCTTGTTCTTTTTCAGTCCTTTCATTTGCAGTATTTCGTATTCTTCTTGCATTCTTTTTGCATTTGTCGGGAAAGATTTTGATAGTCTTGCTCGCGGCAATATTAATTAAATTTAGTCAAGTAAGTGATATATTAATAATATATAATTCATAGTAAATGAGAATGAGTGATGATAAAAATGATAAATGAGATACCCTCCCCCAAAGTCCCTTAAGTCCTCAGTAAAGATGTGGGACTATACTGAGATCTCACATGGACTCCTTGAGAGAATTTGAAAAGTGATGTTGCACTGCTTTGTTTGATTTACTAACACTCATGTATATTCACAAACACTTTACGGTTAATAATCCACCGTTATTACACATTAATGTTTGAAATATCACAAATTTTAAAAAATAAAACAAACCTGCATGTATGACGCTTCACTTTCCCGCCAAGAAGTCAATTATTTATTTAATAGAAACTTTCTTTCTTTTAAATAATGGCGTCGTGCGTCCTGCACATTTAGCCAGTGTCAAGTAAGTGATATATCAATAGTAAATGAGATAATTCGTAGTATATGAGAATCTTTGATGATAAAGATGATAAATGGTAAATGATATACGCTCCCCTAAGACCCTTGTGTCCTCAGTAAAGATGTGGGACTATACTGAGATCTCACATGGACTCCTTGAGAGAATTTGAAATGTGATGTTGCACTTTTTGTTTCATTTACCAACACTCATGTACGTTCACAAACACTTAACGGTTAATAATCCACCGTTATCACACATTAATGTTCGAAATATCACAAATTTTAGAAAATAAAACAAAACTGCAGACATGACGCTTCACTTTCCCGCCAAGAAGTCAGAAATAGTTTGAATATTGATTTCTTACAAATATCAAATTGTCACCCATACGTCATTCATTATATAGCTGTCATTATACGTCAATTACATAGCTGTCATTTGCGTTTTGTTATTCCAAGTCTAATTCTTTTTTGTTATATCACGTTTTATAGTGACTGACGTTTCATGTCAAGTCACACGGGAACGCTGTCGAACGGGATAAAAAGTATCCTATGTCCGTCTCCTGGCTCTAAGCTACCTCCCTACCAATTTTCGCCCAAATCTGTTCTGCCGTTCTTGAGTTATAAGTGCTGTAACTAACACGACTTTCTTTTATATATTAGGTCGGGGAAAAAGTCTTTTCGCATAACGTAGGTATAAACTTATTATAAAATTTTTTTGACTGTACTATTTGTGTATGGCTGGTTTTGGTAACATTAAAAAGGTTCCATTATAAAGAAAAGAAAAAAATAAAAAAAAGTTGTTTCCCGCTATTTTTCATTTGTTTTTCTCTCCGTAAAAATGAGTGAATCTAATGAAGAAATTCGATACATTTTAAAATTTTATTATAAAAAAGGCAAAAATGCAACTCAAGCAGTGAAAAAAAATTGTGATGTTTATGGACCTGATGCAGTGTCAATAAGAGTAGCACAAATTTGGTTCAAACGTTTTCAGTCCGGAAATTTTGATGTTAAAGATGCACCTCGCTCTGGTCGCCCTGTTACGAATAAAATGGACGCCATTTTTGAAAGAGTGGAGCAAGATCGGCATATTAGTAGTTACGATGTAGCTGAAGAACTGGGAATTGACCACAAAACAGTTTTGACCCATTTGAAGAAAGCTGGTTATACAAAAAAGCTCGATATTTGGGTGCCACACGAGCTCACTCAAAGAAACTTAATGAACCGTGTACTCATTTGCGATTAATTATTGAGACGTAATGAAACCGAGCCGTTTTTGAAGAGATTGATAACTGGCGATGAAAAGTGGATCACGTACGACAAGAACGTGCGAAAAAGGTCGTGGTCGAAAGTTGGCCAGGCTTCACAGACTGTGGCCAAACCTGGCCTAACACGAAATAAGGTGATGCTGTGTGTATGGTGGGATTGGAAGGGCATTGTTTATTATGAGCTTTTACCGCCCGGCAAAACCATAGTTTCTGATCTTTACTGCCAGCAACTGATGAGATTAAAGGAAGCAGTCGAGAGAAAACGGCCGGAATTGATCAACAGGAAGGGTGTGGTCTTTCATCACGATAACGCTAGACCACACACATCTTTAGCCACTCAGCAAAAATTAAGAGAGTTCGACTGGGAGGTCCTAGTGCATCCACCATATAGCCCTGACCTTGCGCCTTCAGATTTTCACCTGTTTCGGTCTCTGCAGAATTCTTTAGGTTCTGTAAGGTTGACCTCAAGAGAGGACTGCCAAAACTATTTGTCCCGTTTTTTTGATCAGAAGTCCCAAAGTTTCTACAGTAACGGGATAATGTCTCTGCCCACAAAATGGCAGAAAGTTATTCAACAAAACGGTACATATATATTGTAAATAAATGTAAATAAACTTTGAAAAAAATGTCTTGACTTTTCATACAAAAATACGAAAAGACTTTTTCCCCAACCTATTATATAGATATAAGATTATCACTATATAAAACAAATTCGCTTTCCTCTGTCTGCCCCTTATTGTATGCAAAACAACGCATCTTTTTTAAGCGGAGCGTGAAACGGCATTTTAGCAGGCCGTCATGAGTAGATGCGCTTTGTACCGTTTTTTTTTTTGGACTGCGCCAACTGCTAACTATCAGGCAGGATGTAGTCATTATGACGTGTTACATTTAAAAAAATAAGATTTTGATGCGCTGGAGAAGGATGCTCCGCATTCCTTGGACAGCATTTCGGACCAACGTCTCCATATTGCGAGAACTTAAAATCACCTCGCGGCTGTCATCCGAGTGCCTCCGTAAAATCCTGGAGTATTTCGGTCACATTGCAAGGAAAGACGGTGCCAATCTCGAGAAACTAATTGTGACCGGAAAAGTAGAGGGGAAAAGGCCTCGTGGGCGCAGCCCATTACATTGGTCCGACCAGATCCGCACCACTCTCGGTTCTACAGTCCACTATGCCCTCCACACCGCCGATGACAGGATTAGATGGAAGAACATCATTAGAGAAAGGGTGTTTCAGAAAGGGTGTTTCAGAAGGGTGGTCACGACCCTCAGCATTGAGGAACACGACGCAAGGAAGAGGATGCGCTTTTTTTAGTAGCTTATCAAAGGTGACGCGGACGGAGTAGCAGGCGGCCGCTACTACATAATATCAGGAGATACGAATCGTCATGCCCTAATAATAATGTGCCTAATTATTATGAATGAATGAATGAACACATATAAAAAAGTAATCAAGTCACATAAACAAATGTATGGGCAACGTGCGGCCTTATTGCTAACAGCAATTTCTTCCAGGCAACCTTAGGATGGACAGGAAACATATGAAGCAAAAAAAAAGGTATAGAGAAGGCACAACATAGTGCTTTTGCTTACTTATAAGTAAATAATAAATTCAGAGCATGCATATATGTAACTTTTTTTTTGGGATGGAAAATCATCAAATTACTATCTTCCGCTGTGGGTGAATGTTCCAACCATGTTCCTTCTTGAGCCTGTAACTCTTTTGATATATCGTCGGGGAGAGTGCAAATCCGCGAAACTACCACACGTAAAGTCCGCGTATCTGCAATAGATCTAGTTTTACAAGAAAAGGTAAAAAAAACTTAATAAGTTTCTTATTTCAACTAATTTTACACGTAATAGTCATATTTAGGCTCTGCTACAATTACGCGCATTAACTTAAATTACGCGGATTTGCACTATCCCCGACGATATGAATGAATGAATGAATGAATGAATGAACACTTTATTGCACACTAAATATAAAAAAAAGTAGTAAAATCACATAAACAAGTATATGGTACAATGGGCGGCCTTATTGCTAACAGCAATTTCTTCCAGGCAACCTTAGGATGGACAGGAAACAAAGAATAAAAAATAATGATATAGAGTAGGCACAACAGAGTGCTCTTGCTTACTTAAAAGTAAATAATAAATTTACACATACATATTATATTATTATATTACATGAAATATATAATTTAAAGTTACATACATAATATAACATATTTAAAATTACACAGACAAATAATGCTCCCAGACTGATTTCTTAAATAAATCTAATGAATTTAATTTTCGTATACCGACGGGCAGCTCATTCCAAAGACGAACCGCCCGCACAGTAAACGACGAGTCGTAAAATTTTTTGGCATGCATTGGCATATTTAAAGTTAGATTCTTTTCTGACCTCAAGTTTCGAGAGTGACCATCATGGAGGAATTTAAAACGCTCCTTAAGATAGATTGGAGCTGCTGGATTAAATAATACACTATAGAGAAGATAAAGAATGTGAGCATTTCTGCGAAGTCTTATAGGCAACCACTGAAGCTTAAATCGGAATTCAGATACGTGATCATATTTTCGTAAGCCAAAAACTATTCTAATACAAAAATTTTGTAGCCTCTCAAGTTTATTGAGCTGATCCTGGTTGAGATCCAAATAACTGACATCTGCATAATCGAGGATAGGGAGGAGTAGGGACTGCACAAGTGCTATTTTAGTTTTAGTTGGAAGGAAATTACGGATACGTCTCAAGGACCCGGCCGAGGCATAAATTTTTCGGCTAACTTCTTGTAGCTGAGGACCCCAAGTAAGGTTCTTGTCTATGAAAATGCCCAAATTCTTAACTTTGTCCGAAAGTGGAATAAGTGCACCATCAAATAGTATAGGAGGAATGGTGGTCCAGTCTACCTTAGCCCTCATACGCTGGCTACCAATGACAATGACTTGGGACTTGGATGGATTTACACGAAGTCCATACAGCTTACTCCATTTGGAAATTCGTTCCAAATCAGCATTTATATTATCAGCAGCGGCTGCTAGATGTTCAGCAGGGGCTTGAGAAAAAATTTGTAGGTCATCTGCATAAAGGTGACGCGATGAAGCCAAGCCATTGGAAACGGAGTTGATAAAGATAGCAAAAAGCAAAGGAGAAAGAACTCCACCCTGTGGTACTCCAGTAAGCGAGTCACACCACGAGGAAAGGGAATTATCTACTCGAACCTGATGGCGTCGGCCATGCAAATAACTTTGAAACCAATCTAATGCAGACGGTGACAAATTAATTGAACGTAAGATTGCGAGCAAGATATCAAAATATACAGTATTAAACGCGTTGCTAAAATCGAGCAGAGCCAGAATTGTCAGGTTTCCGTTTTCCATGCCTGCTCTTACGTTATCTGTGACATTTATCAATGCCGTTACATATATTAGGTCGGGGAAAAAGTCTTTTCGCATAACGTAGGTATAAACTTATTATAAAATTTTTTTGACTGTACTATTTGTGACTGGCTGGTTTTGGTAACATTAAAAAGGTTCCATTATAAAGAAAAAAAAAAAATAAAAAAAAGTTGTTTCCCGCTATTTTTCATTTGTTTTTCTCTCCGTAAAAATGAGTGAATCTAATGAAGAAATTCGATACATTTTAAAATTTTATTATAAAAAAGGCAAAAATGCAACTCAAGCAGTGAAAAAAATTTGTGATGTTTATGGACCTGATGCAGTGTCAGTAAGAGTAGCACAAATTTGGTTCAAACGTTTTCAGTCCGGAAATTTTGATGTTAAAGATGCACCTCGCTCTGGTCGCCCTGTTATGAATAAAATAGACGCCATTTTTGAAAGAGTGGAGCAAGATCGGCATATTAGTAGTTACGATGTAGCTGAAGAACTGGGAATTGACCACAAAACAGTTTTGACCCATTTGAAGAAAGCTGGTTATACAAAAAAGCTCGATATTTGGGTGCCACACGAGCTCACTCAAAGAAACTTAATGAACCGTATACTCATTTGCGGTTCATTATTGAGACGTAATGAAACCGAGCCGTTTTTGAAGAGATTGATAACTGGCGATGAAAAGTGGATCACGTACGACAAGAACGTGCGAAAAAGGTCGTGGTCGAAAGTTGGCCAGGCTTCACAGACTGTGGCCAAACCTGGCCTAACACGAAATAAGGTGATGCTGTGTGTATGGTGGGATTGGAAGGGCATTGTTTATTATGAGCTTTTACCGCCCGGCAAAACCATCGATTCTGATCTTTACTGCCAGCAACTGATGAGATTAAAGGAAGCAGTCGAGAGAAAACGGCCGGAATTGATCAACAGGAAGGGTGTGGTCTTTCATCACGATAACGCTAGACCACACACATCTTTAGCCACTCAGCAAAAATTAAGAGAGTTCGACTGGGAGGTCCTAGTGCATCCACCATATAGCCCTGACCTTGCGCCTTCAGATTTTCACCTGTTTCGTTCTCTGCAGAATTCTTTAGGTTCTGTAAGGTTGACCTCAAGAGAGGACTGCCAAAACTATTTGTCCCGTTTTTTTGATCAAAGTCCCAAAGTTTCTACAGTAACGGGATAATGTCTCTGCCCACAAAATGGCAGAAAGTTATTCAACAAAACGGTACATATATATTGTAAATAATGTAAATAAACTTTGAAAAAAATGTCTTGACTTTTCATACAAAAATACGAAAAGACTTTTTCCCCAACCTATTATGTTATATATTACTATCACTGTGAGCTTCAGTACGTGTTGAATGTAATGTGTCTTACCCTTGATCGTGTTTAGGGTTAACTCCCAGCGCCATGGCTAGCAAAGTCGCGCGGCTCTCGGGCGCGCGACGTTTTACTTGCTCCCTGGTGGGCTTTTCAGGTTTCTTTGAATGCCTATGAGACGTCTCAGCTTCTTCTGTAGAAGCCACAAAAATGTTACAATTGTATTTTAATATGTAACTGTCATGTAACCACACAGCCTGGCGGGACTGTCAGCGGGTTGACCAAAAGCAAAGCCGCCGGCAAAAGTTCCTCAGAACTTCAAACTTCAAATATTTATTGCGATCATGAGTAGATACATAAATAAATAAATATAACAAATATTTTCTAACAATTACACTAATTCTTTAGTTCCAAGATAAATCCTTAAGAACTTGTGTTATGGATACTAAATAACGGATAAACATACATAAATACTTTTTTTTTTGTAAATAACTAAATACTTAATATACATAGGGAAACACCCAGACCAGAACAAATATTCATGTTCATACACACAAATATTTGTCCTGTGTGGGAATCGAACCCACGACCTTGGAGCGGAGAGCGGGTATACTCACCACCACGCCATATCGGTCGTCAAAATCGTCACATAGGATGTTATAAAGGGTAAAGGTATACTTAACTTTTATGTATTCATGATAGCCTGTTAGGGCGCAGCCACACAATTTTAATATAAATCTACTTACACACTGATTAATTAACCTTATTATATTATTTATCTTTTTATATATATTCTTATACTCATTTATACCTCTATTATTATTTTCCCATTACATTTATACTATTTACTTTAACATATTATAATTAAATTATTATTTATATTTCACACTGTGTTACAGTTTAGTTCTGTCCTCGAAAAACTCTTTTATATTGTAATAACATTTTTTGGTCAAGTATTTTTTCAATTTATTCTTAAATATATTGAAGCTGGTGGTTTCTTTTAGTTGTTGTTAAGAACAATACACATTACATAGGGCCCAGAATGAATGAAAAGAGTAATAAAACTACATAGGGCGTATGGGGATCCTACCAAGACTTTTGGAACCCAAGCCACTCTCACCTGCAAGTGGTGCACCTGCCGATCAACGGACGAGGCTCTGGCGAAGTTCCCGGTAAGCGGCAATAGGCTCGCTACCTGTTACGTGGGACCAACGACACAATTGACGAAGTGTGGGCGTATAAGTATGCCTTTGCCTACACCTTCGGGGAAACAGGCGTGACTGTATTTTATTATATTTAGAACAACAAACAGTTACATAATGTATAATATAAAAAAGGCTAAAACTAAATTTGGTTCATTGCGTGACCAGCGACGTTATCCACGACAGAATGTTAAACATATGAAACGAAACTTAACTTAATTAATTACAGACATATTGCTTCATTTAATAATAAATAAAATAATATTTTATCCTGGGATACAAGAAGGTTGATAGGAATAAATTTATGTGTACTTTTAAAAATAAAATTGTATGTAATACTAGAGGCTAATGCTGTAATGTATTCGGATATAACTTTTGATGCAAATAAAAAGTTATTATTATTATTATCGATTACCGTCATGTTCCAAGTCCTCTTCGAAGTCCAAAGCGTTGTAGTCGATACGCTCGTGCGCTGATCTATCTGTAATTTACAGAATTCATAAATAAAAAACATACTTTTTTCATTTTTTTTTAAATGTGACACGTCATAATTACTACATCCTGGACTTCTTGGCGGGAAAGTGAAGCGTTATGTCTGCAGTTTTGTTTTATTTTCTAAAATTTGTGATATTCCTAACATTAATGTGTAATAACGGTGGATTATTAAACTTTAAGTGTTTGTGAACATACATGAGTGTTGGTAAATCAAACAAAACAGTGCAACATCACTTTTCAAATTTTCTCTCAAGGAGTCCATGTGAGATCTCAGTATAGTCCCACATCTTTACTGAGGACTCAAGGGGCTTAGGGGAGGGTATCTCATTTACCATTTATCATCTTTATCACCACTCATTTTCATTTACTATAAATTATATATAATTAATATATCACTTACTTGACACTGGCTAAATGTGCTAGACGCACGAAGCCATTATTTAAAAGAAAGAAAAAGACTTCATTCTCCCTGACGGTAAGCAGTCGATGCAGTCCAAAAAAAATAATTAAAGCGCTTCATATCGTGAAATAAGCACGGTACAAAGCGCATCCACTCAGACGGCCTGCTAAAATGCCGTTTCACGCCCCGCTTAATAGACCCGGGATCATAGGAAATAGGAAACACATGAGCCGGCAGCGAATTCCAGAGCTCAGTAGTATTGCTCAGAAACGACTTCCCAAATTTCTTGGTTCGAGTGCTGATAGTCTGCACAGTATGAGGATGGTCTGCACAGTATGAGGATGGTTTCTAAGACCAGCACGTGTTGTTCGGGAGAGGGAAGGAGAGGGCGGGATGAGATCGATAAGCTCCTCAGAACACTCGCCATAGTAAGAAGTATTCATTAATGTAAAGTAATTCATAGCAAAAAAATCATTTGTCGCAGCACAATAAATATTCTAACTACAGAATGATTTTATAGTATTAAAGAATATTTAAAAAGGTGTTTACGTGTATTTTATTAATCTAAATTTGTTGTGTGTTAATGTTATATAAAATAATTTAAGTTTTAAAACAACCTTAAAATCATAATGCCTTTAAATTTACACTTAGTACACAGATCAAAACGCCCCTATACTTAAACATTCTGTATGTACTGTTTTGTTACAAATTTAAGAGTATTAAATTCATATTAATAATAATCACTAGCCCACGCGATGGACCGATGATCTGGTCAAGGCGGCGGGAAGCCGATGGATGCAGGCGACTCAGAATCGCTCAATGTGGAAATCTATTGGGGAGGCCTATGTTCAGCAGTGGACGTCAGATGGCTGAGATGATGATGATGAATAATCACTATTTGTAAATGTTTATTGTGTAATCTACTTACCGAGAGTGCTGTCGCATTCCCCCTCTTCCTTCTCCCTCGGATGTTCCGGAGTGCCACCTTCTTGTTCTGCTAAAGAAAGAAGAACGCTTTTGTCAGTACATTCATATAAAATAAATTAAAAAACAGGCTAATTCAACAGTTGAAAACAGTAATTTTTATAGGTCGATTCACACATATCAGTGATTCCACAGTTGCGCCACAGTATAGTGCGATTTTTTTCAGACATGACAGTGTTAGTGACGACTCTGCACCCAGTGTAAGTGCAGATACCGGCAATCCCGACGATATTTTTGTCGGATCAAAAACAATATTGAGGACGAGCGATTGAAAGACTTTTTTGTTTGTTTATTATTTATTCAGCTAAAAAGATAGTGTTGAATACAATGTTGGGTCTAAAATAATGATAAGTGTACTTAATTATTTCAACACCAGCAACATTTTAACTTACAAAGTTAATTGTGAGCGTTGAGATACTTTACTTACATAAAATTTTACATTAACCAAAACATTTATGAACAGAAATCCTAACTACCTATATATCTAACTACATATGTTTTCAGATCGATGGGACTCTCCCCTTCTTCGAAATTGGGTAAGTGTGCAGATACACTTATCCAAATAATATACTATAAAAAGTTGCTTTAGTTTGTTATGTATAGTAGTAGTAGATAAATAATATACATACTAACATTAGGCTAAGTCATACTTGTACTAACAAAATATGGATTGTTATTTATCTGAAATAAAATGTTTGAATTGAATTGAATTGAATTGAATATCCTACGTAGGTATAGAAAACAAATATAACAGTTCCCTGTAAGCGGCAATAGGCTGGCCATATATTGAGTGGGACCAACTATATAATTGGCGAAGTGTGGGCGTATAATATGCCTCTGCCGACCCCTTCGAGGAAACATGCGTGAATGGGTAAACAACATAAAACAAAAGAAACCCACAGCCATGCCGCTGGCACAGCTCTTATATACTTAAAATCTCACAGAAATAAATTATTATGATATTAGAAATAAAAATACTTACTATACATGTAATATTATTAAAATAGTTTTTATTACTTACATATTAAACAAAAGGAAAACAATACAAAACAAAAGAATCTCACAGCCGTGTGCGGGTGTTCCGGCTCTTGTACGTTGGAATTTACTAAACTAAATAAACTAGCAATAGCGATAGCAATGTCTCAAGCAATGTTTTTTTGGAAGCTCTAGGGGCAGTCGCCATTATATCATAAATAAATAAATATTTCTGACACTTACACCAATTATTTAGTTCCAAGATAAGTATCATTAAGAACTTGTGTTATGGATACTAAATAACGGATAAACATACATAAATACTTTTTTTCTATTTTGTAAATACATACTTAATATACATAGGAAAACACGCCATTATGTCATATGTCGTAAAATAGGGGTTGTTAGTAACAACTATAGCAATAAGTGTTGTGTAACTAGTCGATATAATGGCGATCGTTTCCCAGCGTTCGTGCGGCATCGGGCTGAAGCAAACTCTCACAGAAATAAATTATTATGATATTAGAAATAAAAAATACTTACTATACATGTAATATTATTAAAATAGTTTTTATTACTTACATTTAAACAAAAGGAAAACAATACAAAACGAAAGAATCTCACAGCCGTGTGCGGGTGTTCCGGCTCTTGTACGTTGGAATTTACTAAACTAAATGACTACTAGCAATAGCAATGTCTCAAGCAATGTTTTTTTTGGAGCTCTAGAGGCAGTCGCCATTATGTCTTATGTCGTAAAATAGGGGTTGTAAGTAACAACTATAGCAATAGGTGTTGTGTAACTAGTCGATATAATGGCGATCGTTTCCCAGCGTTCGTGCGGCATCGGGCTGAAGCAAACGGTGGGCATATTATCGACAATGACTTCTAGACGGCAGTCTGTAACACAGTCTACTTACAATTGAGCTGCAATCTTATCTGTTATGACCAGAGGTCGGAATTAGGTAGAGTTATTCATGTACTTACACTGATTTCACACAGCGAAAGAATATAGTGGATATGCCTCAAATCCCGGGATTAATTTTAAAGAATAGAAAAAATCCCGTTACTTTTTAATAAAAAGTTATTTACTTTTACTTTTTTAATTTAGACTACTGCACGCGCGACGTTGCCAAACTTACATCAATGATATTGGATGACCGAAATTGTTGGCCACACGGGATTGTCCATTTGAAATCCCGGGAAGGTCCACATTAATATCAACATTTCGATGCAAGTACATAAATAACTCTACCTAATTCCGACCTCTGGTTATGACATACAGTGTAAACTCTTTATAACATCATTCTTTATAACGATAAACTCTCTATAACATAGAAAAGATCACAATTTGGTTGGTTTACCTTAAAACCCATTCATTGATACACTCTTTATAGCGCAGCAGCCATTCTCTATTACAAAGAAATGTGTTTATATTTAGACACAAAAAACCGTCATTATCGGTGTTATTGTTTATGTTATCTTAACCAGTTACAAAAGACAGTGACTAAACCTTTAAGGGCCCGAAACTGCTGAGGTCGTGAACAGCCGTCTTGCTATTGTTAATTGCCTTGAACACGTGCTTGGTTTGCTTGAAAACGATGGTCTCGAACTAAACATCTACGTATCGTACCTATTATCAGTTGTAAACTAACTTTGAAACTGTTAACATGGCAAAAAACGTCAGGCAAAGTTAACTGACTATATGTATTAATTTTAACAAAAACATATTTAAGATTATAGTTAATTTGGTTGTTTTTCTTTCTTCACTCCATATAACAATAACTATCTATAACGATAAAAAAAGATCGGTCCCTTGAGTTACGTTATAAAGAGTTTACACTGTATATCATTTAAAATCATAGCCTCGAGTTGCTTTCGTTTGTCTATCAGCTTAACAAGTTTATAATTTCTCCAGAAGCTGTATGTAAGGCAACCGATCATAAAAACACCTGTAATGCAAGGTAAGAAGAATTTTTTTTTGCACCTTTTTTACTTCCAATGTATTTCTTATAAAGAGGGTTCCAAATAGGCACAGCGTATTCTAGTTGTAATCGGATTAACGCGTTATAAAGGCACAAAACTGTAGAAGGTAGCGTTAATTGTTTCCTTGATCGTATGACAAAGCCGTAAATTTTAAAAGCTTTACTTATCATATAATTCACATGCAAATCAAAATGTAATATGTAATCTAAAACGAGACCAAGGTCTCTGATCGACGTGACACTGTTTAGATCTAGAACAATCAATTTGTAAGTATAGTGACTGATGAGCTTTATTTTGTGAAAATTATTAAATTACACTTATTTATACTAAGGCTTTGTTTATTATTAGTACAATAGGCAGCGAAACGGTCAAGATCATCAGATCAGAAAGATTTTTAGGTCATCTGCGTACAAAAGAAAGTTACAGAACCGGAAACAATGTTGTATGTCGTTAATAAATAATATAAACAGCAATGGTCCCAAAATTGAACCCTGTGGAACACCAGAACTCACTGGGACAAAGTACGATTCGTCACCAACCGTTGTGTGCGGTTAGTTATATATGATTTAAACCTGCGCCACAGATTTCCTCGGATGCCATTGAATGCAATTTTTTCCAGTGATATTTGATGGTCCACCCTGTCAAAAGTCTTTCGGAAGTCCGTGTACACATTATTAATTAGTTTGTTGCTGTCCATACTTTCAAAAAGGTATGCTGTATATAATAATAAACTAGCAGTAGTGGAACGACGTTTCACAAACCCATGTTGTTACGGTATAATAATATTATGTAATGAAGGGTAAATGATATTGTGTACCAGCCTCTAGAACAGCTATTTCTTTATTTTTCTTTATTGCTGTTTTACTCAATCGTCTCGCCTAAATCAATAGCTATCATTGCTAGATCCGTAGTGTTGGACAGATCCATATCACGATAGTTGACAAAGAACCCGTTCAGTATATCGAGATCGCGCGAAACGTGCCATCTGGACAGACTAAATCTAAGCCAGGAAGTGGAGAAAGCTCGATATTATCAAAGTTTATATCATTTATTCAAGTTTGGCTACATAGAGAGAATCTTAAGAAATTCAAACTTGAAGACTAAATCGCCCATTCACTTCACTTCACGGGCGGAAGCTTGATCGTAAAAGAAAGGGCAAGAAAATCGTCAAGGTTGGTTTTTTCTCCCGCCAATTACAAGAAAATGTAGGTACTTAATATTAAAACAATTTGATAATCCTGTACATATTCTCTGATTTAAAAACGACTTTGCAGTGAGATAGATAATATTGAAAACCTTCCTATCTATAAGTCTTAAAATCTGGAATAACAAACCAAGTTCCCTCTCGGCCCGTCGTTGCCTCATCTCTTCCTGGTGATCTTTATCGGCACGTTCTTGCTCCGCGCGCTGTAATACAATTTTTCGTTAATGATATTATAGCCTTTGGTATATTAATTACCTGGTGGACGAAAAACGTATTATATTTTACATCAAATCTTTACATGCTTTTAGTTTTTTCTTTACAGATGTGATATCTAGTTTAAAGTATTAGAATTTTGTTTATTGAACATTTTGCAGCTGAAATCTTCTCACACAGTTTAACAAAAATAAGAAAATTTTTTTTGTTTAAGCCCCATTTAATTTTTACAATATGGCACTTACCTCGATATCGGAAAGTTTAACAATCCGCCGCTGCGCTTGCCGCCAATGCGGCGGGGTCACTGACCTCGAGCGGGAGCGGGAACGAGATGGAGTGCGATAACGCTATACAAGAGAAAGAGACAACATTACAGTTTACCTATTTGTAACAATTATAATGATTTGATTTTTTTGCTTTACAATGCTATGTTTTAGTTACAAGACGAATTTTTTTTTTTTAAAAAAGATTCCTCCTAAAAAAGGTCCTTTAGCTCAGTGGCGATAGAAATGGGCCGGTTATCTCTTGCCACCGGGAAAATTTTCTAGTAAAAAAATCATACTATAGTAAAATGGTGTTAATTATACTTGCATAATTGATACTTACAAAAACGCCCCTCCCTTTGATGATTCTGCCACTGCGAGTGTAAGAATTGCGGTCACGTTCACGGTACCTCATCCTGCAACATTGCTTGTAATTTTAAATAATCCTAACACAGTATTACATACGTCTTGAAAGTACTAATATAAAGTTTCCCGTCTTTCTATACTAATGAGTAAAGTTGATAAACCACGTAGTAATATAAAAGTGGGCGGGTCCTAAGCCTCTTGCCTCGCGTAGTGTCAAGCATCATTTAATAGCAAACTTTTAACACTTTAATGCACGTTTGTGTAATGTTACATACATATTGTGTTAGATTTAATGCCGTTAATGTAAATGACACGCTGATGAGCGACATCACATGAGTGAGACAACTACACCTCGATTAGGAGTAAATTCTCAAACACACATACACATTTGATAAATCAAAATATGATGATCTATGCCTTTAATATATAACGCACAATTCTCCTAAAAACTTATTTTAAAGTTGTTTGCATAATGGGAAAAAATGAGTATCTGATTCGAATTCACCTATTCTGGATGGTGAATTTGAGTCAGATACTCAAATTTTGAGCTTTGAAAATTTATATTATACAAAGCATAGTAAAGAAAAGCCGGAATGGAAACCTTTTGTTTTAAGATTAACTACTTAACAAAGTATTAACAACAGTCTCTTGTAAATAACTAGGTCCATTTTAGATGAACATTTTTTAAATTTATTTAATAATATATTAATTTTTAACAATGATATTGTAATAATAATCTAATTGTGTTAAATGTATGCATGCCTTTTTATACGACTAAATAGGTTAAGCTCCTGTAAATGTAATTTTAAGACCAAATTTGTATACCTACCCCATTTAAAGCAAATAAAGATATTTGATTTGAATAATTGCACAAATAGAGGAAACCAATAATAAAAAAATATATGTGGGTAGATTGTGGTAAACAGATGAAACGGAAATATTAATAAAGATAGAACTTTTATATCAAAAGTAAACACAATCTGCATATCAAACTTACATTAGAAATTGAGAGAAACTGCAAAATAAATATAAAAACATGACAATTACTCTATGACCACAATAATTAATTGTTTACAGAACTATACAGGATGTAACCAGACCCGATGGCTACGTAGTCTGCTCAGCACCAGGATTATTTTATCTTTGTGCCTATACCTGGGAAATGAACAGTCTTTTAGTTATAGAAGGTAAAAGTCATGACTTTCTTCTGATTTTAACAATTTTAGGCGTTATTTCTTGGGTTTTTTACTTAAAACGGTGTCAGCACGTATGGGTCACACAGAAAAGCGCATTTCATTGTACGCTACTCTTTGCAGTATTTTTAACACCAAAAATTAAATCGTCTTATTTATTAGGTAATGTCTCTTCTTATATGCATAGCTTTTGGCTCTTATCAAGGTCTTTTTACACCCTGTATTTCTAATAATTATACATACATACATACATTTACGCCTATTTCCCCGAAGAGGTAGGCAGAGGCATATTATACGACGAAACTTCGCCAATTAGATAGTTGATCTCACGTAATAGGTGGCGAGCCCATTGCCGCTTACCTGGCACTGTTATATTCGCCAGAGCATCGTCCGTTGATCGGCAGGTGCACCACTTTCAGTTGAGGTTGGCTTGGGCTCTCTAGGTCTTGGTAGGATCCCTATATCCCTATACACCTAATAAAGACATATTTCAAAAACCAATTTGAACATATTTTTTTACTGGCCAATAGACTAGTCAATAGGGCCCTGTAAGGGTATCCTCGTTAATAGAAAGCAAGAAAAATATTTATTTAATACAAGTTGCAAAAAAAAACATAAAATAATGGTCGTTGGTCCCTACTGTTACCTTTTTATAAAAATAAAATCGCTTAAAATCACACCATTTATTTATTTCCATTATAACTATCATTAGAACTTGTGTTATGGATACTCAGCATTACCCCAGTACTCTAGACTCAAGCTTAGAGCCCAGATTCTGCTCACTGGTATAACCAGATTTGGCTGAATTTCAGTCATTACACGGAGCGAGTGCCATTGACCTCCTCAACCCAGAGGAAAATATAATCTATGGGTAAACCAGCTGTCAGTATTTTAGATATTTTCATAAACATAATTCTATATTGTTTCATTTGGTGTGCAATTAGGTCTTGAAAATAACATTTTGTCCACAAATGAACCCTGCAAGGGTATCACAATTTAAAATAGGAACACATTTCTTCCTTATATTATTTATAGAAATTAAAAACATTAAAAATTAAACAACCATAAAAACTAAATAACTATACATACATTCATATTATGCTATTATGTTTATTTAACTATGTGTATTTAACTATTCAACTAATTTTTTTAAATAGTTATTATTCCTAATAACGACTGCCGTTGATGTCATGACAGCCGAGACCAACGGCATGGAGCCAGCGATAATTACGCACATTACTTCAAAATGTCTCACCACTGTGCTCTCACTCTCTCCTAATTAAGTAACAAAAAAAACAATTACCTTTCCCTATCCTTCCTTGGGTCATTCCTATCTCCATCCCTATCCCTGCCTCCTCGCATAAGGAACCTGTTGGTGGGGACCTCCGGAATCTCCTTAGGGTCTATCTTTGTGGTGGACACCAGGGGGTGGGAAGGAGCCGTCTCCTCTTCTTCTTCCTCAGACGGTTCCGATTGTTGCCTGAAATGTTTATCATAACTTTACCCAGTTCGGCATATTTTTAAGCTTTCAGTATTTTTGTCAACTGTTTAGCAACTTATTATAATATCCTCTTTAATCTAAGACCTAGCCACAAATAAGTTGTTTGTACTATGGGTACGGATTTGACTCTGTGGTAGCCTAACAGAGAGGAGAATATAAAAATGACTTAAGGTCATGACTAACTATACCAAATCCGCAATAGCACGGCGTCGCCTGGAATAGTGAGCTATCTACGTGTCGTCCGCAAAGTGTTAGATCGAAGCCCAGTAAGTAGCGCGGGAGGTGCGCAGGCGACGTTTTTTTTTCTTTTAAATAATGACTTCGTGCGTCTAGCACATCTAGCCAGTGTCAAGTAAGTGATATATTCATAATATATAATTCATAGTAAATGAGAATGAGTGATGATAAATGAGATACCCTCCCCTAAGCCCCTTGAGTCCTCAGTAAAGATGTGGGACTATACTGTGATCTCACATGGACTTCTTGAGAGAATTTGAAAAGTGATGTTGCACTGCTTTGTTTGATTTACCAACACTCATGTATATTCACAAACACTTAACGGTTAATAATCCACCGTTATTACACATTAATGTTAGAATTATCACAAATTTTAGAAAATAAAACAAAACTGCAGACATGACGCTTCACTTTCCCGCCAAGAAGTCACGGGCGACGTTACGTTGTTGTTTCGCTGGCGACTCGGAGTCGGCGCGTAGTACGCACGTCGGCTCACTGTAAGCACGCCGTTAGCGCGCTGTAAACAGGCCCCTCTTCCCCACTGGGCACTATGGGCACGTGCCCAGGGCCCCGCGATGTAATAGGGCCCCCTAGTTCCTGCCAGATTACCAAATGATAACCGATATTTAGGTATTACCGAAAAACATTAATTTTGAAAAATCTAATGATAATGACTTACTCCAATACCTACTTGCTTATTAGCTTTAGCTTGCTGCATGCGTGTACAACATAGCTTGAACTTTTTGACAGATGGGATTGAGTGAGCTTTCTCAAGGTCATAGAGGCCCCATGATCCTAACGTGCCCAGGGCCTCAAATAGTTTAAAGACGGCCCTGGCTGTAAGGCCGCTAGCTGCGAGTTAAATTGTATTGCGGCGAGCTCGCAAACTGCTCGCCGTTGGCAATATTCATATTAATATTGCAAAATATATTGTACGACTCACAACTTATTGCTGTAATTTAAATGGCAAGTTAACGGTTGGGGCGGTGCCATTACCTTAAAGGGACCGCACCAGTCACGATGCTTACGCAGTGTTATCAAAAAATATCTCAGTATGATTCCTTGATATAAAAAAACACTTGGATTTCTTGAAGTACCAACTCATCCAGTGAAGCGATGCTGTCGTTTAAATGACCAACATGTTACCATATAAGGTATTTATTTATTAATAGAACATTATTTTTGCATTTATTTCGAATTAAGTAACTATGAAATATTACCGCTTCTTTTTCTTCTCTTTTTTATCTTTCTTCTTCTTCTTGTCCTTCTTGTGGGACTTCTCCGATTCAGCGTCACTTTCTTCTTTCACCTTCACTTTGTCTTCTTTGCTCTTTTTACCTGTAACAAAAAGATAAGACATTATACATTATCATCAATAAAATGGTTCACTAATTGGTCTTTGATGAATCAAAAAGCAATTTTATAAATAAATTAAATATCCTCTTACACCAATTATTTAGCTCCAAGATAAGTATCATTAAGAACTTGTGTTATGGATACTAAAAAACAGATAAACATAATTGTATATTTTTTTTGTAAATACATACTTAATGTACATAGGAAACACCCAGACCAGAACAAATAAGTCACATTCATGCACACAAAGATTTGTCCTGTGTGGGAATCGAACTCACGACCTCAGGAGCAGAGTGCAGGTATACTGACCTCCACGCCCCATATCGGTCGTCAAATCAATCAATTTTATGTACTTTGATTTAGAAAATTGGGGTATAGGACATACAAAACATTATCAAATCTACACCAAGAACATGTTTGTCATGCAGACACAGTATATAGTAAACAATCCTTACATATACTCTCTTCTCGCCATGCCACATATCCAGCATATTAGCATATCCTATAAAGCGTCCTGCGAGCCGCACCAGTCACCAACCATACCCACATCTTGCTAAGAACCCTGGCAAATCCTCTAGTTGTCTTAATCTATGTGCACACGACGACCGATATGGCGTGGAGGTCAGTATACCTGCACTCTGCTCCTGAGGTCGTGAGTTCGATTCCCACACAGGACAAATTTTTGTGTGCGTGAACATGAATATTTGTTCTGGTCTGGGTTTTTCCTATGTATGTATTAAGTATGTATTTACAAAAAAAAAAAAAAAGTATTTATGTATGTTTATCCGTTATTTAGTATCCATAACACAAGTTCTTAATGATACTTATCTTGGAACTAAATAATTGGTGTAAGTGTCAGAAATATTATTTATCTATATATCTTATTTCCTGTAAAGCTTCTTAAGTCTTAATCGCGAGCCGCGCCATTCTCGCCCAGACCTACATTCTGCTAGCGATTACCACGACTACGTCTTACTTAATACGCTGGCAGGTTCTGTAATAGGCCCAAGGCCCTCAATCGCGTTATTCCCCTCCCACCCTTCATATCTCACCCGCGAGCCGCACCAGCTGGCCGCAGTTGGCCACGGCTACATCCTGCAGCGGGCGCGCGTTGCGGTCTACCGGCAGCGCCTCCAGTTGCCTCACGAGGGCCGCTCCGCCGATCACGTGGCCGAATACTACGTGCACACTACGGGACAATTGAGAACACTTTTAAAACTAAGTTATAACACTTATAACGTTTGCTCCACAGGATGCGACTAGTGCAATCACCGCTAGGTCGTAGATGTGGTGACGAAGAGTCTATGGAACACCTGTGTACCTGTGACTCTTTGGCTGTTTGCCGAATGGGTCTCCTGGGGGTGGCCTACCCACAACCATGAGACTATGGGCTCCAATCTGCAAAGACTGTCATAAAGATGATGGCAACAATATTTGGAGATTTGGAGTGAAAGGCAAGGGGATGCACAAAAGATCCGACATAAGGGTCAAAGTGCGCCACGGTCAGTCTGTGGCCCCCGCGATAAAATAAGATAAGATAAGTTATAACACTGCCAGCAGTTCACATGATTTACTTTTATCGTAATTTCCCAGTGGCGAGACCCCTTGCCTTTAAATTCCTTCTGAATTTCTCGGGTTCAAACCCTGGTGGCGCCCCAATGAATTTTCGAAGTTATGTGCGTAATTATCGTTGCTCTGTGCGCGGAAAGCACGCTAAGCCGGCTGTCATGAACATCTATGGCAGTCGTTTTTAGGAAGTCAGTGCCTTCTAACAGACTGACAGCTGGTTTAACCATAGAATGATGGTTCCCTTTGGGTTGCGGAGGTCAGACGGCAGTCGCTCCACGTAATAACTGAAATTCAGTCAAATCTGGTTGAACCAGTGAGCTGACTCTGGGCCCTAAGCTTAAGTCTAGGGCAACCGGGATAATGCTAGGATATGATGACTTTCATCGTCATTTCAGCCCATTCACGTCCCACTGCTGAGCACGGACCTCGTCTCACAAAGTAAGATGAAAGTGTTTTCAAGTTATACTCCACCAAGCGGACCCAGTGCAGATTGGTAGAGGCAAAGGTGTCGCATCCTGCTGTTAGATTTATTTAAGGCTATAAGTCTTCTGACATGGATTAACGTCTACCACATATAGTGATATCTGGGACAAACGGCGTGTCTTTCGAAGCATGAAAGCGATTGATATTAAATGCCACAAAATACGTCTCCCAGTCAGGGACTGGCCTCTGTGACCTCTGCTTTACCTAATTGATCGTTCCTGACCCTGACCACCTTGTACCGCGAAGCTAGAAGCACTTCATATTAAGTCATTAATTTTATAATAAATTTATACTTAATAACAAAATAAGCAATTTACAGTACGTTTTAAATCAAAATTTTCAAGAAAATCTAGAACATTTCTGGATTTACACAATTTAAGATGTAAATAAAATAGAATAATTACATTTGAAAGTATAGTTGGCTTCAGAAGTAGCTGACCATAAAAAAATTGTCTCTCTAATTATAAAGTTACTTCAAAAGTGTTACGACAGAGTATTTGCAGTTCAGCTACTTGAGACCACAGATATAAATATACAAAAGAAAACGCAAGTATCGCTATTTGTATTGAAACCAAGCGTGAAGACGTTTTAACACCTACTGCGACGTCCTGATTCATCTACACTGATGCCGCTGAAGATAAATATTTCATATGTGAAATAGTTCATGTTATACAGTACTTCAAAAATATTGGAAAAATCACTCAATGACATAAAAGAATGTACAAATATAAGTAAACTAAAGCAGCATATGAATAATACCAAGCTATAATTAGTAAAGGGTTGTGAATACACCTCTGGGCGTATTTAATAATTATTATTAAGTTATTGTTTGTATGAGAATAAATGTCTTTAAACCTAACCTTAACCTAAAAAAACACCTAGAGACGCGCGCGGATTGTATGCTGCGGCGGTCAACCTCGACGATTGGTCGGGGTTCATTTGCGTTCTCTATTGTATATTTAGGTCTGTGCTTGAGACCAATCTTACTATTCTTAAAAAAAGGGTTTAACTAATATAAAGATAATAAGATAAGACTTACTTGTCGAGATGCGGTGCCGGCTGTGTTGTTCTACAACACACAGAACAGAACAAATGATAGCGTGCGGGCCGCACAGCCTCCGTGGACCACAGCGCCCTCTACACACACAAACACACCACTCAACCCGGGAAACGACGTCATCACACCCATATGTACCAGACACGATGTATGCCTTATGTAAGGCTGTAGGTACTTCCTACTTTTCCCCATTTTTTCTGGTTAATTCCAAATTCAAATTTTATTGCGTATCACTTACAGTAACAGGTTGAGAGTAGTAATAAATTATCTATGTGACACCCTACAAGGGCATAGCCATGTCACAACTTCTTACATATGCCAACCCGTACATACTGCCTGTGGATTCTATGAGGCTTTACTTTCTTAAGGTGCCTACTCATATGCACTGGACGCAATGGGAGTGGGCTGTTAATAGGCTGTACTTTCAACTAACTAACTATAGAAAAATAAATTTAGTTTAAATTTTATGAAAAATAATATACTAAAAACCCAAATAGATTGGTACTGCGTGACTTGTGTGAGAGACCTGATACTTTTCTATATTCCAAGAGCTGTCTATGTGTTTAAAAATCTTTAATACCTAAAACAACATTAAATACTTCAAAAGTTATTTGAAGAAATGGCTGTTAACAGAAAACTTTAAAAATGTACAATTTTTTTTTAAAATTAATAGACATAATATGTAATAAGATTAAAAAAATTATAAGGAGCTCAAATTGTAAGAGCCATTTTAATAATACATTTGCATGCTTTTATAAAGGCAAGGCATGTTACAGTTTTTGTAACAAATAAAGAGATATAGATTTTTTGATTTTTATTTATCCTGCTGTAAAAATGTAATCTTGTCTCTGACATGTTAGTGCTAAGTACTTTATGTATCTTTTGTAAAACTTTGGGATGAAAAAGTACAGCTTGTGAGAGGCTATACTTGTTACTATTTCTAACAAAAAAAATTATAAATAAGTATTAAAAAAAATCGAAATATTATTACATACACTGAAATCACGAAGCTTAGATTCAGTTATATGCAACAAAACAATTTAAAAATAATTAAGTGTAAGTGAATCTAAATGCCACCGCTCTGTAAGAAGAACTGACAATAAACTCACAGGCTATGGTCTTTTAAATTTATACATTGGTTTGGTACTTTTATTTCATTCCTTTAGTATATTTTAAAAGCAACTTTAAAAGCTTTTTTAAAAATAACAATTATCCATTAGTTAAATTCGCAGAGCTGATGAATATATAATATGTGCCAATTTTTCTAGATTTTGAGTTGTTGATTCTCTTTCACTGTTTTGGGGTAAATTTATAAAAACAATAATTATTTACTTTAACACATAAGCCCGTTTTACCAGCAGTTAAGTCATGACCATTACAATATATTACATTATGTCTCATGTAAGTAAGGCTATGTCCCAGTATTATTTTGGATAGTAGCTATTTTTTTTAAAAAGATTGACTGGTATTTAATAAATATTAATGTACTGTAGAGTAAGAGCGCAGGTTTTACAAACTCTGAACAAACAATTGATTGTCATTGTATATACGAGTTAAGGCAGTTTGTCGCTCCAATTCGAGTTGCTTGAATGAGTTTTGCTTTTTCCCCAGTATTATTTTATATTACCAAGATTAAACTATAATTTAAAGTTAAAGCTTTTAATTAAATGCCACTAATTCTGTCAATCAGTTCAGTACAGTACCTACATGTAGTCCCTATTATAGATACATATTTATTTCCTTACCCCTCTGGCAGCAACTTACATGAAGAATTGGGACCCATTGGTGTCCTTGCCTCTATTAGCCATGGACAACAGGTAAGGCTGGTCATGTTGAAGTTCAAATGTCTCATCTAGAAATTAGGATAAAAAAATAGAATTTACATTAATATTTTCAAACTTCTATAAGTATGCTTCTGATATTATATGATTTATCCTTTATTGTTCCTGAGAGTTTTGAATTCTTTACTTATATGTTAACTGTAATATCCTGTGTGTTGTATGAAATTAATAAATTAATATTTTATATTTATTTCAGTTGATTCCTTGATTGATTATAATATTATATTATTTTATTTAAAATGTCAACAAATACACAGTGTTACATAAAGGGGAAGACCGCCTAAGACTTTCCATGACAAAATTCAGAAAATTTTGCAGAAAGAGCAGGTCAATGGTACAAGATAATATAAGAAAAAAAGTGTAATGTAAGTGTAGTGTGTATAAGAAGGTTAATAAAACTAAGAGTGAGTGCCAAGATTGTAGCAAGTGGAAGGATGTGATCTCTGCCTACCCCTTCGGGAAAGAGGCGTTACATTATGTATGTATGTATACTTATATAATTCTGTGGTAAATATAGTTGTTCGCTGGTAATCAAGCCCCTGTAATCCTGACATAGCTACTACATTTGGTTTTCAACAGATCATTTATAAATAGTATGCACTTCACACATTCACTTTAAATGTGCCTGCTAGCTGTTGACCATTAATGTAGTAGTAGTAGGTGTTCACGGAAGATCAGCGTCATGACATCCTATGGTGTCCGACAGTGTGCTGAGTGGACACCGTTTCAGTACATGGTTTAATGTTGTATTTTGCTTGGGTAAATTTTATCGTTTCTTTTTCTGTGTACTTAATTACTATGTTTATTTATACTGATTGAATTTATTTTCTTTATTTCTTGGTACTTCCCTTTTAGACACAATGATAATTCTATTACTTACTATATCTCAGCAATCATTCACTACCTTTAAGATTAATTATATCCAGTAACAAATTATAAATATTAATTCAAATAACTAATGATTTGATATATACCTTCAAATGTTCCACCATATATAGACTCTCCACCTGTTCCATTGGCATTAGTGAAGTCACCACCTTGGATCATAAAGTCCTTCACAACACGATGAAACACCATGCCCTTGAAATAACATCAATTTAATATAGTAAAATATAAAATTGTTTTGACTTTACAAATTTTATCTACTAGTTTAAGAAAGAGGAACACTAAAGCCTAGTCAAGCATAATTCTGTACACAACCAAAGATTTATTACATGATTGGCGAATAATGATTTATCGGCAGAAACACGAAATCTTAAAAACAGTTGACCTATTCCAATCGTAATTATAATTTCGAAAGAGAAGATTGAATTACCTTGTATGACAATGGTTTTCCAGTGACCTTTCCGACTCCCATATCTCCAGCGCATAAAGCGCGGAAGTTTTCAGCGGTCTTCGATGCAATATCATTGAACAGTTCGAACACCAAGCGACCGGAAGGCAAACCTCCAATCGTTATGTCCATGAACACCCTATCACGCTCCGGTTTGTCGTCACCGTCGACAGTCATTTTTATTTTTTACAATAGGAATTCACAGTCTCACTGACGAGGTGTCGACGAAAAAATTATAATAATGGAGAAAAACTCAGATAATTAAAATTTTCGGTTGCCAAAGAAGCACGCACGCAGCCGCAAACATAAATTTATATCTGTCAATCACCTATGAATATGAATGAAGTGACAGTTTTACTAAATGAAAATTCTATTCGGCCTATTTTTTTTCTTTTAAGTATTGGCTTTGTGCAGTTTTCACATTTCGCCAGTGTCGTGTCAAGTAAGATATATATCGACCTTTATAAATTATTGTAAATGTAAATGAGAATGAGTGGTGAAAAAGATGCTAAATGGTAAATGAGATACTCTCCCCCTAAACGACTTAAGGCCTCAGTAACGATGTGGGACTATACCGAGATCTCACATAGACTTCTTAAAGATGAAAGAATTTAAAAAGTGATGTTGCACTGCTTTGCTTCATTTACCAACATTCGTGTACGTTCACAAACACCTAACGGTTACTAATCCACCGTTATTTAATGTACGAAACATCATAATTTTTTGAAAGTAAAATAAAGCTGCAAATATGACGCTTCACTTTCCCGCCAAGAAGCCGTTTCATGATTACATTACATAATTTTAATTCAACTCTAATTCAGATGTTTAAAGAGTTGACAGCATAAAGGTATTCATGATAAGCAAAATGTAATTAATGTAAATCATATACGCCTCCTATCTCTAAATTTAATATACAACATGGTCACTTTTCTTTCATTGTAAACTGTTTTCAGAATTTTTTATAATTACACGTTATTATGTAATTTACACAGGAATGTTTCTTTAGTGAGGAGTGGCTTCTAAAATATTGTAATTTAATAAGCACAGCGTAATCGGTTCATATTTCGCGGCAAAGTGCATTGCTTTCTTTGTGGCATGTTTTTGTTTGTCAGAAATATTAAAATTTTTAAAAGGCAATGTTACATACATATAATCTGTGGCCTGTGGTCCAGTGCTTGATTTATGCCGTTTGCGTGGAGTGTGCATAAATTTTCTTTCAATCAATTTGGAACGCTTTTAATAATATATTCAATAGATGCTTTGATAATTGTACGAAATAAATAAGATACCATGTTGGGATCTGGTGATAGCAGCCACATCGTAAAACTGCGTGGTTTGCCTTTTAGCACCACAGTTGAAGATGTTCTCGACTTTTTGAGTGGAGTCAATGTACTCAATGGAAAGGAAGGTAACGCTTTTACATTCACGACGCATTGTTCAAGCCGTATTTTTATTAAAACATGTACCTACGATGCTACGAAATGTCGACGTTGATGTTTTAGCTGACTACCGTTAACTCAGGCTTAAATATTATGTTCAATCATATTAAATCGAAGCGTTTTTGTGAACGCTACATAGCGAAGGATCGGAAAACTAAATACCTTTATTTATTTAATCAGAACGGAATACACCAATTACACTAATTATCAAAAACAGTAAAAGTTAAATATAATATAAAAATCTCACACAGAAAAACTTCTTTTATCCCATTCTCTCACAATACCTCGGACACACTGACAAAATCTCAGGCCATCCATCCGCAAACAAATCACAGTTGGGTGCTGCATCCAGCACTTTAACTGTCCTAAGACTTAAGACAGTGTTCTTTTATGGCTTGAGACTATTAAGCCATAAAAAACTAGATTGAATAAATATATATTATAAAATGATGTCCTTGTCGCAGGAGTTCACTTGACGGAAGTACGCCCAGGCAGACCTTCAGGAGAATGCTTTGTGGAGGTCATAAGCCAAGAAGATGTTGATGAAGCCTTAAAGAAAGACAAAGATAACATGGGCAAGAGATATATTGAAGGTAATATTTATTATAGTATATCTGTTTCTTACAATATCTATGTTCATTCTTTAATAGCACATCTTTATAGATTTTTAACAATATCTGCTTATCTATTTAAATTTGATTAATACATGTCAAAATGCTGTGTGGTATTGGTACCCCTTATTCCCTGTAACATCCCATTGAGAGAGTTGTAGAAAGCAAGTAAGGAAACAAATTTAAGTGCGAATTTTAGTGAAAGGCACAAGGGCATGTCGCCATTTGATATATTTTAATTAGAGATCTTATGCTTGATCTGTGCTTCAGTGCTGTAACTCCTCCATCTCCCCTAACCTCACTTTAAAGTTAGCCCCTTAGGTGGCAAGCCTATTGCCGATAATTTTATATTCGCCAGAGCCTCTTTTACTTTTTTCGTCCCCATTTGAGGTTTGGGTGGTCCACATTGGGTGGGTTTAATGATGTGTTTATGATTATGGATGATATTTTTAACATGGTGTGTGTAGGGATCCTAGCAACATCTTAGGAGCCCAAGCCAACCTGACCTGCCAATCAACAGGCTCTGTCGTATATAAAATCCCGGTAAGCGGCAATAGGCTTGCCAGCTATTACATGGGGCCAACTATATATATGGCGAAATATGGAAGTATAATATGCCTTTGTTTATCCCTTCAGGGAGTCAGACTGGTTGATTGTATGTATATAATTTTTGAAACAAATTTGTTTTACAGTATTCTCAACTGATCGTCAAGACATGGAGTGGGCAATTAATGCCATGCGTCAACGAGAGAATGGTTTTGACAGCCTCCCAAATGTCACTGATGACATGGGGGTTGTCAAGTTAAGAGGCTTGCCCTTTGGATGCTCGAAAGAAGAAGTTGTACAATTCTTTGAAGGTTAGTTCTTTGGCTAAGAATTGCTAAAGCATATATTTTTTTATATCATGGGGAGAGTAGGTTTACTGTATAAGTGCTGTGGTGTTCTGACTTTTATTTTAGTTTATGGTATACAATAATATTATGTACTAAAGAAAGGAGCCCCATGCACATCATGTAACATTCATAATTAAACACTGGTTGATTAAAGTTAAAAAGAACTAAAATATTAAGATTTTTAAAATTCTGCAAACTATCAACAAATGTCACTTAAATTTTGCTCATTAATAAAATTTTCCTGACGTGATATGGATATTCACTTAGTAGTTTTAGTGTAATAAATAATTTAATGAAATCTAAGAACAATAAAGAAAGCTTTACTTGTTAAATGCAATAAATAATTGATTTCTAAAGAATATAAATAGCAACTGTTTTATACATATTGTTGCAAATATCCACAAATGGTACTTCTATCATACACCACAGCTCTTTACACTTATCTACAACAATTGCAGCAAATTTATGTACACAATACTGATACTGAACTTCGTACATAGTATTACATAGCAACTAACAAATGGTGAGGTAACTTGGTCTAAGCTGCCTTCCATCATGAAGAATTGAGGGCTGCTTAGCTTCAGTGTTGCTCAAATCAACTTAAAAACTATTCAATTATCTACATATCTTTATGAATTTTCTTTAATATACGACATTGCATTTAAACTCTTAATTGTACACAAGTAGTCACTTTTATTAAAAAGAGTATTTAAGACAATTCTTACCAGTGCTGACTGTTGTTTTTTTAGCAAGAAATTAAAAAAAATAAGAGTTTTTTATGGTTGCATATATATAACCTCTTCAATAAAAAAAAGAGTTTAGTATCAGTGCTGTGTACTGCTGTATCCGTTGTGGCATTAACCTCCTTGGGTGTCAGGGCTGAGCGTCGAACCTGAGGGTGTGCACTTACTGTCGGACCACACGGGGCGGGCCTCCGGAGAGGCGTTTGTACACTTCAATGAGAAGGGCCACGCTCAAGAAGCTCTCAACAGGGACAGGGAGAAAATAGGACACAGGTGGGGGGACTTATGTACAGAGGGCTCGGGTTTGGTGCTGCAGTGGGTGTATTGAGCAATCAATGGGTTTATTCCGATAGATTTTTTTATGGAAACTCGGGTATACTTTTGATAACATAAGTTATCAAAGGTATGTTATTTCTTACAGTTAATACATTTCAATAGAATCTTTACTCTTGACAATCTATTTGATTACATATGATTTTTTATTATGTTGAAATAGTCCTTGTCTAATCACGAAAATATATTAACAATTTATTAAATTCCTTTCGCATTTGTCTTAGTTTCTAATAGAACTTTGTATTGATATTTGGTAAAGGTGATTACTAATCACAGACAACCATGAAGAGGTCTATAAACCTGTGTTCTACTCCTGACATTGTGGGTTTGATCCCTACACAGGTCAAAATCCTGTTGTTTTCGAATTCACAACCTTAGGAGCGGAGTGCAGGCTAATTAACCTCCATTCCATAGTGGGGTTCTTGTACTGATATAATTTTCATTGAAGCCGTTTACAGTACTAAATCAGATAAATTGTTTGTATCACTGAATAGAAATGACAAAATTATTTCCGGGGTGCGGTATTTTGTAGGTATTGTTATGAAATAAAACATTGATTGCAAATAAAAAAATTTACTGCAGTATGCAAAATTAACCTGAAGCCCATAGTAACTTTGGTGTAGTGGGTATATGGGACCTCCTTTGTTGCTGGTTAATGAATACAGTGCGTAGTGATACAAAAGAAATATAAAATTAATAATAAAAGTTGGGTTTTGATATAAAAAAAATTCTACAGGCCAGCAACAACTGGGTGGGCTACAAATAGTAAATTTATGGGAATGACCACTTTAAAATAAGGGAACTTTTAATAAATTGGTTTGAATACTGCAATTTTAAGCTTTCTGCTCAGCTATTATATGACATACCATTGGTTTGAGCCTTCCGATTTACACAGAGACAAGAAACTTTTTTAGTACATGTTTTCAAATTTGAAGTAACTTTTATCTCAGAAGTCAAGATTATATATAGTCTCATTTTCTATGTTCTATTATATATTCTATACAGTCATAGTTCTATGGTTCAATAAATTTTTTGGGTGAAGTCTTGTTAAGTGTGAGTATGTTAGAATGAACTTTTAAGACGCTCATCATTATTATGTCATCTTGATCATGTCTATCATCTTTTATTAAGGCTGTAAATAAAACCGCTTTAAGATTTTAAAGTATGTGCTTAGTTATTTTGATTAGTTATAGTCAGGTTAAAGAAATTTCAAAATACCATACAGACGTAAGCACATGGGGGTAATAGCCCATACAGTTATTTTATATTCTATGAAAGCAGTATTTAATTCCCAAATCAATGTAATGTCATATAAATGAGGGTAGTTGCACAAGTGCAGTAGTAATTGGATGTTGAGTGTCTCTAGTTAGGAGTGTGGGAGCGGGAGGGCGCGGGGCGGAGAGCGGGAGGCTCGGCGAGGGGCGGAGGGGACAACGAAGAAGGCCAGATGTGCATTACTATTTTATACATTTTCAGCGAAAAGGGTTTTGGGTTATGTATTTTTATTTTTTTAGTTAAACTTTTTGAATGAACCTCATTAAGTTAAATTGTAACACATAGTTTTTTCAAATATCTCAAATAAACTTTTTGATATAACCTGACGCATAGGGTACAAGTATACAAAATATGGATCGGAATACTAGCTAGTTCTGTGTTATAGAAATATTAGAGACAGGCAGTGTTTGTTTAACAGTGGAATTGATTAGCTGTTAGGGTGACACAGCTTTGAAAGAATTCATTCATAAATATATTTTTTATTAAATTTTTTTTTTAATGTGACACGTCATAATTACTACATCCTGCCTGATGGTAAACAGTCGATGCAGTCCAATAAAAAAATAAAAGCGCTTCATAACGTGAAATAAGCACGGTATAAAGCGCATCCACTCATGACGGCCTGCTAAAATGCCGTTTCACGCCCGGCTGTGTGATCTGTTTAGCAGAAGCATTTGCATTCGACGGTCACCTTCAAAAACGTGCCTTTAGATTCTTAACTAGTCTACTTACAAAGCATTAACTGACAAAATAGCTTCACTCCACTCTCACTGAATTATCACCCAATTCGGCACATCCAACCAAAACGCCAAGTAAAACCTGCAAATCCTCTCTCCGCAGGTACATAGAAGTGTTTCTGAGTAACGCAGATGAGGTGCGAGGGTACTCCTCACGTCAGGAAGGAGGCTACCGGTCCAGCAGAGGATTCAGACACGCCCCGTACGACAGGAACGACCGGTTCGGAGGGCGCTTTGGGCAAAGGGGTCGAGGTGGATCTTTTGGTCGCGGTAAGTTTTTCTACTGTGCGGTAGCATCTGATTCTACCACTTCATGTCTTCCCT
Organism: Musotima nitidalis; assembly: GCA_949126915.1. Taxonomy (NCBI): domain Eukaryota; kingdom Metazoa; phylum Arthropoda; class Insecta; order Lepidoptera; family Crambidae; genus Musotima; species Musotima nitidalis. Next base: position 884,101 of record OX421423.1, on the reverse strand, counting down.
GTGACTAAGAAAATTGTCTAGTGTCAATGTGGGCGAAGGGCTCGCCACCTCTAAGTAACGCAGACGAGGTGCGAGGCTACTCCTCTCGCCAGGAGGGAAGCTACCAGTCCAACAGTCTTAAGACACGTGCCGTACAACAGGAACGACCAGTTTAAGTGGCGCTGTAGGCAAAGGGGGCGAGATAGACCTTTTGGGCGTGGTCAGTTCTTAACCTGTGCATTAGCACCTGATTCTATCACTCTGTGTCTTTCCTGTGAGTGTCTTAGAAGGCGACTAGAGGAATGGATTATACATACATACATACACTCACGCCTGATTCCCCGAAGGGATAGGCAGAGGCATATTATACGCCCACACTTCGCCAATTATATAGTTGGTCCCACGTAATAGGTGGGGAGTCTATTGCCGCTTACCGGGCACTGTTATGTTCGCCAGAGCCTCGTCCGTTGATCGGCAGGTGCACCACTTGCAGGTGAGGTTGGCTTGGGCTCCTTAGGTCTTGGTAGGATCCCTATACACCTAATAAAATGAATTGTCGTCTGGTGTTAATTTGGGCAAAGAACTAGCCACCTCTCATGTGACATTTACCTAAAGAACTTTGTTGTAAAAATGGCACAGTACACTATTTTATACCCTCTAAATATTGTTTATCCCCTAATGAGATATATGTACGGTCATGTATTTGTGTGTATGATTTTTTTATATGGGCAGTCTGTAAGAGATTGTTTGCTTTGCTTGTACCAAGTAAGGAAGGGAAAGAAACCACACTATGAAGTAAAACAGTGTCTAGGTCTTCTTGGCGGGAAAGTGAAGCGTCATGTCTGCAGTTTTGTTTTATTTTCAAAAATTTGTGATATTTTGAACATTAATGTGTAAACGGTGTATTATTTACCGTTAAGTGTTTGTGAACATATATGAGTAAATCAAACAAAACAGTGCATCTCATTTACTATGTATTCAATATTATTAATATATCTATAACTTGACACTGGCTAAATGTGCTAAACGCACGAAGACATTATTTAAAAGAAAAAAAAACCAGTATCTAGAAAAGCGTGAAATTAGTGAAGTAACTAGTGTAGTATAGCGCTAGTGATGCCCTTGATTGCAAGCGTCCATCTTATCTTATCTTTCACGGGGGCTCAGGCGACTCCGACACTTAAGTCGGATCCTTTGTGCATCCCCTTGCCTTTTACTCACAATCTCCAAATATTGCGGTCATAATCTTGTTGACAGCCTTGGCAGATTGGAGTCTATAGTCTTGGATGTGGCTAAGCCACGCAAAAGACTTATTCGGCAAGCAGTCAGCGAGTCATTTCACAAATTCAGCTCAGTTTTACATTACTTGACTGTGATGAAAGGTTCCCTTAGTGCTACTTAATTGGTTACGGCATCTGGGGACCCTTTCAATATCTTAAAATATTCACTGTGTTTGTTCCGTATTGTTATATTGGATTGATAATTTAAAAGAGCATAGCCTGTGAGTTTCTTGTCAGTTCTTCTCTCAGAGCGGGGGCTCGGAACTGACACTTAGATTCACTTACACCTAATTTTTATTTATTTGCATGTAAGTGAATCTAATCTTCGTGATTTCAGTGTAGTAATATTTAGTTTTTTTTGTCATTTATATTTTGTTTTGACATTTTCAAGTGCTATGTAATAGTTTATGAATTAAAGAACTTTTTACTTACTTTTTACATTTATAGGAACACAGTACGCAAGCATCCATATTTCGCGGGCAACACTTTTCAACAAATGAGCCGCAGAATTGAGGCTCAAAACTTCGCTAAGCGACCCACACGATTTAATATCGTCACCTCCACGGCAAACTAAAACAAAGAAGTTTGAATATTTTCACACCTATGTAGTACAACATAAGGTGCATTTTTAAAATAGAAATGTCATATTTACAAAAACTGCAGATTTGTAAGTTTGCCGTGGAGGCGAAGATGTAAAAGACACCCGCGCATAACAGATTAGTTTTAAAGCCTAAGTGCCACCTCGTGGTATGAAACAGACCTAGGTAAATCAGTAGTTCACAAACATGTTTTGTCAATAATCAGGTGGTGGCGGCGGGCTGGGCTCGCACGGAGGTTCCCGTTCCCGAGGCGGGCACTGCGTCCACATGCGAGGGCTGCCGTTCAAAGCATCACAACAAGACATCGCATACGTAAGTATGGTACAATGCTGATTATGACCGTTCCAGAAGAGCTAGAGATTTCTGTCCTTAGTTAGGATAGCTCCTCTTGAGTACAGGAAAGTCGATGCTGTAGTAACGCAAGATATTACAGTATGAGTCCTTCAAAAGCGGATGTAAATTTTCAGCTAGGTGTTAGTTATGCCTTATTAGATTTATTGATACTGCAAAAGTCTATAGGTTAAGTTGAACCATTTGCATATGTTGGGTCAAATTCTCTAGTGAATGAATGAATGAATGAACACATAATTGTACACCAAAATAAAAAGAAATACAGCAATGGAAAAATTAAATTAAAATTAATTGTATAATATATTATTATATTGTATATTGCTCACTGCAATTTCTTCCAGAGTGCCACATTGAGTATAATTTTATTTAAAAAACGTGTTTTGATACGATTAAAATTCAGTTCTGTCTTTTCACTTGACTTAAATACTTAAAATTAATTAATTTTTCCACCTTGCTGAATAATTATTTGTATTAATTTATTTAGTATTTACCATCCAATTTGCAGACTCAATACTTAAATCTTCATATATCGCATGCTTAATGGAATATTGTCTTAACTCAAAAAAGACGATTTTTGGGACATCACAAAAGAAGATCTTCTAAAGAATACTTGTCCTACTTGTAAGCGCATTAAATTGATACTGATTCATTTATTAGTAATTCTGCTTGTGTTTTGAACGTTTGATTAACATTGATTCGATCTCAGTAAGAAATAGAAAGACTGTATAAGTACGTTACTCAGTGGCGTAGCGTGCCTTGTCGGGGCCCCGTATAAAAATTTTTTTGGAGGCCCTTATATGGAGGTAAAGATTTTTCACAAAAGAAAAAAAATATTGTGAGAAGAAATATTTATTTATCACATAATTTACCCATTTTACAAATAAAAATCGAATTTTAAATATTCACTCTCCTTGCCTTTTTTTCGGCAAACTGATTTATTAAATCATTCATGGCTGATGATGATTTTAGTTTTTCTAAAGTTTCTGCCTCTATGGATAATAGTGACATGTCTGACAGCCGTTCTTGTCCCATCGAAGTTCTTAAATAATTTTTTATTAGTTTTAATTTTGAAAAACTTCTTTCTGCCGTTGCGGTTGTAACTGGAAGGGTCAAGAATAAAAAGCATGCTGTGATTACTTCGGGAAAACTGGATGCAAGACTATTGAATTTTACTAGCAATAATTCAATGAGTTCTTTAATGGAATAAATTTTTTTAATTTCAGAATTTAAGCATGTTTTTAGAGCCTTTAATTGGTCACAAAGATTAAGTGAGATGTCTTTACTGTATTTAGCAGACAGTTTTATGGAAGCGTTTAATATCTCTTCGCTTGAAGAAGATAGGAGTTTCTCCGGTTGTAATATTTCGAATATACTACTCAGGTTGCAAAGGCTCTGAAATCTTTCTTTAGTTTGAGAAATTAATATATCTAAACAGCAATAGTATACATTGACTTTGAAATATGATTCCGGGTCGGAAATTCTTTCATCTTGTGATAACTCATCAAAAAAACGCTTCGTTATCTTACGCCTACTGTTTTTAAAAACAGTTGTTACCCCCCACTCTTTTGCTAAATCTTTGGATTCATTTAGCAAACTATTAAATGAATTCTGATTTCTTAATTGGCACAGTCTATTCAAAAGATTACTTAATAAAATACTAGATTTCTGTAAGTCATTATTTTCATGCTGTAGAACTTTAGAAACAGGATTAATAATTTCAAATAGTGAAGAAAAAAATGTAACGAGCACTAAGAAATCAAAACTTTCTAAAATTTTAATTATACTTTTACATTCTTCACGTTCATTTTTTTTATTTGAAATTAAATTTAGTTGGTACAAAGTTTTCATGATTAGTAAAAAATTTTTCTTTACTGCTAATAAAGCGTCGTTCCTAGAAGACCATCTGGTAGGACATACCTTTTTAAGGGTAATCAAATATTTCTCAGATGAATCGTCACTTAGCATAGCCCAGCGTTTTATACTATTGGCAAAAAAAGTATATATTATTTCTAAATTATCGAAAAATGTCGATACTTCACGAACATGTCTCGCAGCATCGTTCAAAACCAAGTTTAAAGCGTGCGCAGCACAATGAACATAATCGGCATTTGGAGCATGCTCTTTTATTAGGGTTTGTAATCCTCCATACACACCCGACATAACATTTGCTCCATCGTATCCCTGTCCTCTACATTTAGTCAAATCAATTCCATATTCTTTAGTCAAATTTAAAATGACAGTTTTCAGACCTGCAGCACTGCAATCGGTTACTGCTATGAATCCTAAAAAGGACTCACAGATTTTTATTTCTTTAGGCACATTATCATCATTTTCTGTAACCGAGATATATCGAAAAACTACAGATAGTTGGTCAATTTTTGACAAGTCTTGTGTTGTATCCAGAATTATTGTCAGAAATGGAGCTTTTTTAATTTCTGAGATAATACTGTTCCTAACGTTAGTACCAAGCAAACTAATAATTTCGTTTTGAATCGTAGGGCTTAAATAATTTATTTCACCTTTCGGTTTTAGAAGAAGTTCTTTTAAAGTTGCATCATAGTTAGATAGCAGACGTGAAATTGCCATAAAATTGCCAGAATCAGAATCATGCCCCCTCAAAGGTAGATTACAAGATACTAAAGTAATTATAACATTAATTATACGATGCAGTACATCTCTCCAGAATGTAATTTTACTATCGATTTCACTTTTCAATAGAGTATCGATGGTATTTCCTTGCAACCAATTATTATAAGAGAGTGAGGCACTAATATGCTGCTGTGATTTTTCATGGTCAAGAATAGTTTGTGTGAAATTGCTTCTAACCGAAACACCGTTAACCCAAGCAGAGGAGTACGATTTGTTTTGACGATCTGCTAATAACCAACAGAAGTGACAGTACGGTTTGTTTAAAACGTTAGAATAACATAACCATGGTCTTATAATTTTTATGCCTGCCTGATTGAAATATGAATAATAATAAGCCGAAAAAGGTCGGTTATTTTCTGAAACTTTTGGAAATGGTCCTTGTGGTTTAAATGGACCCAATTTAAAAATTATTTTTCGTTCGCATTCAGTTAAATTGTCACCAAAATTTCCTCTATCTGATGAAATTATATTACAATCTGCATTATCTGCAGATATATCAGAATCGTTGACTTGGGGTTCCTCGCTTTCTGGATGGACATCCGATAAAGTATGTGCTTGGCTTTCTTCTATTTCCGGATGGATATGTGACGAAGAACATGCTTCAGAAGAATCTAAAAATAAACGAGTAATTGTTAAAAAATAAATACGAATGCTTTGATACTAAACTAAAAAGAGTTATATATAAATAAATAACGTGACGGACAGATGGACAGACCGAAATTAAAATATTTCCTTGTTTATCACTACGGGCTCCTAATAAATGGGTTGGGTAGTAGTGTAGTACTTACCTTTCCAATCTAAATCACTCACAGTATCTTGTCTCTGAAAAAATGAAGAAATTTTGGGCACTTTTTTTATAACCTCGTCCCTTTTCTGTTTAATTTTTCTTTTCTCAGCGCCGCTGGGATAATCTCTTTTCCTTTCACTCATTTCTTTTACAAGTCGCTACTAATACTGCTAAACCAGAAGAACAATATTGTTTGTACTGAATCACAATGTAATGCACATTTATATAAAGCGCGTAAATAAACAGTGCACTGTACTCCGTGGTTTAACATCCAATGCAAAGTACAACAACGTACACGTACATCGCGATATCGATAAAGGATTCCCGGGGATTCCCCGCTGAGTTGAAGATGAAGTAAGTAAAACGGGGAAGTCCCGCAGCCCGCCATAACGATGTAGTGTTGCCAACTTTTGAACGCACGCTTAAGGCGGGAAAAAAAGGAATTACTTTATAGAATTTTGTCATTTGTAAAATAAAATAAATTAGAAAGTTTTTATTCTTTTTCCTTACACACTTTGGGGGCCCCCGTGGCCCGGGGGCCCCGTATAATTGATACGGCAAATACGGCGGTAGCTACGCCCCTGACGTTACTCAAACCTGACCTATCTATTAATGGGTCGATGTTCCTTTAAGCATACGATATGTGATCTTCCACCTAAAACTTCGCAGACTAAATACTTGAATTGTTATGTGTTTAGTTCTTCAAACCGGTCCGTCCAACCAGCATTAACATTCTGTACGAGAACGGCGGCCGGCCATCGGGCGAGGCCGATGTCGAGTTTGATAGCCACGACGACGCTATGAAGGTCTGTATATACTTTTTATCTAGAAAAAAATAAAGCGAGTTCGACATTACTTACACCAGTGAATAACGAAATATCCATTCAAATACGACAAAGTCAAAATCATTTATTTAAGTTTGTCTCAATAAAGCTCTTGTGAATGTCAAACTAACAATATTACAAATCAAGCATATAAATTAAAGTAATTTAGAATTTAACTAAAAATTTGTCTAGCAAAAATTTCTGCTACCCGCATTTTTTGCTTTAATTTGGATTGGATATTTCGTTATTCACTGGTGTAAGTAATGTCAAACTCGCTTTATTGTACTTAGTTAAGATAGTTTATGCGGGTAGCAGCATTTTTTGGTAGACAAATTTTTAGTTAAATTCTAAATTACTTTAATTTATATGCTTGATTAAAAAAATGCTAGCAGCATTTTTTGCTTCCAAGGGTATTCCAATACCCACATTTTATATGGATATTAATTGCAAATTCTAATAAGTAACATTTTTAATACTGTGTATTATTTTTAAATATGACCTATGCATCATCCCTATTTATAATCATAACTACATTTTATTTGCATTTTCAAATAAGTAAATGTAATAGTTGAAATTCAGTCAAATCTGGTTAAACAGTAAGCCGACCCTGGGTATGATACTAGGGGGATGATAATAATATTGAAATTTTAAATATAAAAACTGACATCATCATCATCTTAGCCCATTTACGTCCCACTACTGAGCACGAGCCTCTTCTCACATACCAAGGTGCGAGGGTATAGGGTCATAATCCACCACGCTGACCCAGTGCGGATTGGCGGAGGCAGGTGTATAGCGTCCTGCTGTTAGAGTTTTTCAAGCCGCCCAATCAGGCCTCTAACATGGCTTAACGACTACCGCATTTAGTGATAACCGGGACCAACTGCTTAACGTGCCTTCCGAAGCACGTAAGCGCTAGATATCAAATGCCACACAAACGGTCACCCATCCAAGGACTGACCTCTGTAAACTCTGCTGTACTTCGGTGATCGTTTCCGACCACCGAGCACCGCAGAGCTACGAGCTCTTCGACTACTGACACTGACTGAAAACTAACCTAATCATCATTATTTCCAGGCGATGCGTCGCGACAAAAGCAACATGGACCACCGCTACATAGAACTGTTCCTCAACTCTTCTCCATCCTCGTCGGGCTTCAAGCCAAATAAGTCCTTCCGCAGCAGCTATTACTGATATTATAACAGCGTCTATAAAAACAAATATAGCAGGCCCCGGAAATATTAAGTTTTGTTCACAGATATATAATTTTACGCACTTATATAGCATTTCATCATATCAGTCTTATAAAGTCCACTGTTGAACGTTGGCCTTCCTAATAGACTACATTCTATTGGGGGTATTTGCCCATAATTACCACGCTGAGCAGGCGGGTTGGTGATCGCAGTTCCAGCCAGTACGCATGATGACGCTGCTGCCCATGAAAGTCAAAGTCAAAATCATGTATTCAAGTTTGGCTCTATAAAGCTCTTTCTTCGGTGATCGTTTCCGACCACCGAGCACCGCAGAGCTACGAGCGCTTCAGGATCCCCAATATAACCAGCAAATACTTACTCAAATGGATAGATCAAATAGGAGGATTTGTATTAACACTTTCTATCACATAATGCATGTCATTGAGTCGGTTGACGTTAGGCCCCGCCCATTTTAACGTTGCCACGTAGTTCAGCTAGCTGTCGCTAGATGTCATATAAACTCTCATTTAATCATACTAGTTATTGAGACTGCAATGAATATCACAGTGAAAGTAATAGCGATAGATTATATGGCATAAGATAAAGGCTCAATACCTCTATTACCGTAATGACGGTAGTTAAAATGTAAGTGCTTCGAATACAGAATGACAGTTACATGTGTCGATCATTTACTGTAAGTGTGACAGATTACTATAAAGGCGATAGATTACTTTAAGGGCGATTGTTCGACTCTCGACAACAATCAAATATTTGAATGATTTAATGTTGGATTTCTAATAAATTTTCGTCATTCGAATGAATTATCGCTTTTTGAATATTTTGGCACTTAATGATTCTTTCGAACGATTCTTTGTACGTAGTTTTCTTACCTAAAATAATCCACGGTTTTATACCTTTTAACAATATTTTAATTAACCTACTAATCATATGGACTTAATAAAACGATTCAATTAAAATAATCATTCGAATGGTCTTCCCTCTTTCGAATATTTAGAATTGTCATTTTTCTCGATCGAATAATTCGATTGTTTTGTGTTCGAATGAATCACTTCAATTTGCCCATCTCTAAGTGCGACGTACGAAAATATAACCCATACGTCTATTAATATTTATTATTTATGGGTTATAGTGGTTGGCTAATTGGTAGTATTAGGACACTTTGGCTAAAAGACAATTTCAATAGAATGAATGTTATAATTTAGAAATAATTGGATAGACTCACTCAAGCTATATGTGTAGGCTCAGTTTTCGATACTGCATTTGTGAATCAGTCTTTATCTATAGAAAAGTATTTTAAATAAGTTGGATGTAGTTATGCAAAATATAACCAACCTACAAAAATTTCTTAGTACGGTTCTCGACATGGTTTTATAGTTGTGAGCAAATATTCTAAAGTCAATACTGGTCAAAATATTTAGATAATACTTACAAAAAACTGAAATATAAAACATTTGGTTAGGTTGGTGTAGAAATGACCCTCAAAACAATAAGTATTTATACGAGTTTTTGTTTGGGACAAGTTGCCCCCTAATGCAAATTCAAATCAAATCATGTATTTGCACTTTAACCAGAATATACTCAATATCTTTATTGCTCTTTACAAATAGTTACAATAGGATGTTAATAAATGTTAAATTCTATAAATAAATAAATAGCACGTAGGTAGGCGGTAGGACTAATGGCTGTCGGAACATGGAGTCACCCAACCCAAGACAAAACATTATGCACACAAATAATTATTATTTTGTATGGGAATCGAACCCACGATCTTATATTGAACTCCACGTCATATTGGTAATAAAAAATTGGTTGCCTGTAAAGTCGGTATACGGGCGAAAGTTTTACGTGACAACGACTTTGAGTGGTAAAATAATTTTAATGTGAATATTCATTCGTATCGTATAGTAAGGATGAAATAATAGTAACAATTTAAAACATTTATTTATACAAAGAATTATATTTAAAACGCATCTCGCTCTGTCTCTTTCGCTCTTAGGCGGGCTAACCATGCCCGAGTGGAAGGGACGCGTGCCTCTCACTCGCTCTCATTGTGACCGCATAACGTGAGCGGAGCGTAACGCAGTTTCTTGAAGTGTCACCCGGCAAACCAATTTATAAGACGTTGTCACGTCAAAAATATTTAAGTAGCAATGTAAGTTTATTAAGTTTTTATTGAAAAATATACATATTGATTACAATATAAAAATTTAATCGTTCAACTAAACGTAACTAAGTTAATATAAATTGGCCCTATTTTGCATAACTTGATCCTTTACATTTATAATTGAGCCTCAATGTCTAGGCTTTAATATTTAAGGTACCAGCAATGTATCGTAGGGTCAGCACCAAAAGAGGTAATTCGTAAGTTGTAAAATGTACTTTAATACCATTGACATAAATGCCATGAGACAGAGCGAGCAGACTCAGATTAATAGATTTTTAAACTTTTATACATTTTTTTATGCTAGTGATAATAAATGATTTTTACAGGCTCTTAAAAATTATCTCCGCTGCGCTGCTGACCTTGCTATTAGAGGTAATTCTTTTTTTGTCCAAAAATAAGATATAGCAGTATAATGCAAAAAAAATTACTACTTTGTATATTAAATATAAAATACGTAATGTTTGCGTGCATCTACGATGTTTCTCAAAAGATGAGTGTATTTTTTTTGTCTAGAAATAATAAATATTATTTTTATTCTTGAATCGTGTATTTATTTTGATTTAACCTCATTAGATGGCAACAAGTGATTATTAACGTACACAGATTTAACAAACGCTAGACTTACAACTTTAAAGTTTGATATATTTAAACAAGAAATTTCGGTGCATATCGTCAGTCTAATTATCAAACTGCATACAAAACAAAACTTCAAATCTAGTGTAAAATTTTGAGTACCATGAATTAATATTTAATTAGATATGAACGAATTGGAGTAAAACCTATGCCTATTCAATATAGATAAGGCACCAACTTATCCCTTATACGAGCGGTGTTGTTCTTAAACGCCATACTAAAAACCACAGATAAAACTGACATTCCTTTGATTTGTTATTAATTTTTACAACTATTTGTCGTTTCTGTCGTTTCAAAAAAAAAAAAAAGATTTTTTAAATTATTTTTCCTACGCAGTATTTACATGTCCTCTATCAGATATATTATATGCAAACGTTTTGACTTTGACTTTACTTCCTTATATAAAGTTTTTTTGAAAGGACAAGCAATTTGAAAATTAGGCTGACTAATTTTTTTAGAGTTGATATTTTAGGGCTTAATGAAAATGGGCAGGTGTCTCACTTGCTAACAGGGCTCAGTTTTATATCTGTGATAGGACCCTTGGAAAAGATGTCCAGAGGGTCCGCAACGGTAAGTGATAAAAAGTTTTTTCTATGTTCACATCCTGGCTGTTGGTAAGCAGTCGATGCAGTCTGAAAAAAATGAAAGACTGCATAATAGCCATTACATACCTCGCTTAAATTACCTAGGATTAGAGGAGATGGGAAATATACGCCGTCACAGAATTCCAAACCCAAAATTTTCTTAATGGGAGGATTATCACATTTATTCGTTTGAATGCTGACAGAATGCACAGTATGAGGGTGATTCCTAAGTCCCGTGTTGTTCGGGAAAGGAGAGTGAGGATAGTGTTGAAAATGTGCTCAGGCTGCAGTAACCAAATTTAATCTGGTAGGCCATAATAATATGATATGGTAGTATAAAAAAAACTGTGATAGCACCCATAAGCGTATTTTATTTAAAGTGACTTCACATCTTACCTTATGGTAAGTAGTTAACCTCATGTCATGACATGGCTTGCGCGCTCGCCGGGTTCCTAACTAGGGACCCCGACGCCGCGGTTCTTTCCTCGGTGTTCTGGCGTGGCGCGCAATCCCGGAGACAGGGACTCCGTCCAGCACCGTACACTGTTGCGGTGGCGTCAAGACGCCCAGACGCAGGCTCTGGGCGCATGATAGCGACAGCCCCACACTCCCCTCTCGGTCTTCCTTTGGGCGGGACGCAATGCGTGAAGGCATTTTGCTACTGACGTAAATAAAATAAAATGATAAGCAGTTTATGCAATCCGGAAAAGTAATAGCTATACATACATACCGTGGAAGTGGCACGGAAAGAAACACACCCACCTATGACAGCCAGAAAAAATGCCATTACACACATACCCGCCGTTATAGAAGTTGCAAAGCACAGCACACGCACCGGCAGATAACATTTAGCACACACTACCACAGCCTTAACATCTTGTTTACCGCCTCACGGCGCTTGTACTGAATACTGGCTGTGGTTTATTATTAAATATATTTATCTATCATCTTCAGAAGCTAGACGAGGCCCCAGAAAGGGGAGAACTCGCATGGGGACTGGTCTTTGATTTTTTAAAATTTGTCGGGTTCAAGCAACGATCCGCAGCAGAGCTAAATGCGTGGCTGCGGACGTAACCCAAAGCATTTCGGCCATAATAACCCTTCAGGTTGGTATGTGCCATGGGTTGGAGGTCCCTCTTAGTTTCCCCACTCGGTAGTTAGTACTAAGGGCACCCAGAGTCGCCAACCTCTGGGTGTTACCTTTTCCCGCCGGCCCTTTCACCCTACCGGGGGATACTCAGCCCCCCCACCCAACGTCATGGTAAAGACCAGCCCTGGGGGGGACTACAAAGCAACCCCCAAAGAGCGTCAACCATCCCGCTCTTCTGCAAAACGCATACCTACAACCGCCCTCTCCATGCCTCTCCCGAACTTCATTCGGTGTTTTAGGAACCTCCGTCAAGATGTGCAATATCAAACCAAAAAGTTGCTAATGAATTTTACGACCTCGTGTATTTACATACGCTTGGCGTGAAACGGCTTTTACGCAGGCCTGCATGAAAGGGAGCTGTTACCGTGCATCTATATGAGCGCTCTTAGTTTTCTGGACACCATCTACAGCGTACCATCAGACGGATATAGTCATAACGATGACGAGTAACTTTAAAAGAAATACAGCTAACTAAGTAAGTATATAAGAAGTAGATATAGCGCTGATCAACATTTCAGATTTTCTATCAATTGGTACTGATTATGTGCGTAGGCACAATTTATCATTAGATGAAGGTTACGTCACTCGAAGGAATAAAAAAACGTTTTGAACTAAGAATCAAACGAGGTCTACTCCATAACAATCGTTATACCTATTATCACAAATTAGGGCTGCCACCCGTCCGGAATTCCCCGGATTTGTCCTAGTTTCAAGGGAGTCCGGGGTCCGTCCGGCAGGGGATTATAAAAATGTCCAGGAGAAACCCGAACCCTTTTGTTGTCATGGAAACAAATTTTTTTTAAAAAGATAAACAGGGTAATAGGGATCCTACCAAGACCTAAGGAGCCCAAGCTAACCTCACCAAGTGGTGCACCTGCCGATCGACGGACTGCTCTGGTGAACGTAACAGTGCCCGGTAAGCGACAATAGGCTCGCCACCTATTACGTGGGTTCAACTATATAATTTGCGAAGTGTGGGCGTATAATATGCCTCTGCCTACCTCTTCGGGGAAACTGGCGTGAATGTATGTATGTATAAACAATAAATTTAAATAAATCTTAGTTCAAAATTGATTGATGATAACCCACCAAGAAATTATAAATTTTAACGATGAGTTTAATTTGTTGCGAAAAATATTTTTTAGAGTCTATATTTCGCACCAGTGTCCGGGATTCTTGCCGTGTTTATCCGGCGTCGGCAATTTAAGTGATGGCAGCAGCCCTATCATAAATTGGTGTTTGGAATAGCAAGTATTGGTAGTTGGAAGCGATCGCTGAATTTCAGTTCTTGAATGGGTGACCGTTTTCGTGGCATTTGATATCATGCGCTTCCGTGCTTTCTGAAGTACGTTCAGTGTCTGTTGACACTATGTGTCGTAGTCGCTAAGCCAGGCCAAGATAGAGCCCTATTAGGCTGTTTGAATACAATACAATAAAATACTGTCCGCTTGGTGGAGTATGATCTGAACGCGGAGTGGGTCGTTAGGAGGCTGAGATATTAATCACGTAATATATTGGTTAAACTACGCAGACGATTAAGTACGAGGTCTGAAACTAGTATACATTGAATATTACTTCTAAATTGAATTAAAAGTATAAGCAAATAAGTAAACACATTAAATATGTAAAAAGATAAATATTTACATAAGTAAATGATTTAGTAAACACGGTTATCAACAGGCAAATATTGACTGTCTAATGACTGACTGTGTGATTATTTGGGAATGAATTCTTTTTTAAATAGTTGCAGCATAGTTTCAGCCCACTCCAAATAGTTAGAATTATAAGGCAATAGGTAGGTAGGTAATCTGTCGAAGGCAAATTGTAGAATTTGCTGCGGGACTGTCCGAAAGGATTACCGCGGCCTCTGGACGTTGCAGGCACAAGAAGGAACATGTATGGTTTTTAGTCAGTAAAAGTCTGACACACCCTCCTGCTCCACCCACAGCGGGAGAAGGCCATTAGATGATTTTCCATCCAAAAAAAAAAGGCAAATTGTAGAATGCGTCGTTTTGTAAAACGACTAACCAAATTGTGACATATCTATTTATTTCACATGACATCAGGGCGTTATTATCTTAATACATTTAAATTGAAACTTTTAATAAAAGAAAATAAATATTCGTATGTATGACATATATAAATTTATTTATTTAAATATTTATGCCCATATAAAAACATACACATAGACAGAAGTTATAATAGAACATCATTTACAACGGTACTGCTTATCCCTAGAAGAAAGAATAACAAATTTAAATAAGACAATACTGTAAATATGTAGTAAAAGACCATATAGAATAAACACGTTAAAATTTAAGTTAATATTAACATAAGTTAAGGATTTAGTAAATACGGTTATCAATAAGCAAATATTGAGTGTAAAACACCTATGATATGCGTTGGAAGACAATATTGAGATGTTGGCGCCTACTTATTGAAGTTATTTGTGAACGGTGCCACTCCGCCGCGCCACGCCGCCGCGCCACCCGGCGGCCGGCGGCGCGGCGCCCCGCGGCCCGCGCGATGAGACAACTGCCGGCGAAAACAAAAACGTAGGCTGTATCTGATCGGCTTCTTTGCTTTGCCATTAATTTGAGATTTTTAAAAAGATTGGTTTTTGGAAATGATTATTAATTTGAATATTTTCTTAGTAGATTTAAACAGTGAGCGACAAGGACCGTTTAACTTTAATTCATATTGTTTTATTGCACTTGACATCACGTCGAAATAATCTTAGCATTAATTGAAAGTCTTAATAAAATAATTAATGTGTCTTGTATTCAAAATTCATAGCTTATCATCATTACCATTAATAGTTTATATATACGAAGTGCGAGCGAGTGTTTCTCGCTTATGTAAATTGTAGATGGGGAGATTTAGGTTACCTAACTGTATTTATTTAAACTACATACATACATACATTCCCGCTGGTTTCCCCTTATGTAGTAGGCAGACGCATATTATACGCCCATACTTCGCCAATTACAAAGTTTGTCCCACGTAATAGGTGGCGAGCCTATTGCCGCTTACCGGGCACTGTTATGTTCGCCAGAGCCTCGTCCGTTGATCGGCAGGTGCACCACTTGCAGGTAAGGTTGGCTTAGGCTCCTTAGGTCTTGGTAGAATCCCAATACACTAATATGTTTTTGACTATCATTAATTATTATGCAAACTTTCTAAAATTATTAGATTTCAAAAAGGTTTCAATTATCTTGAAATGCGTATTACCGTTTTACTTATTTCCCTTTAGGTATTTACTTCATAACTATTTTATATGCATCTTTGCCTTGTAGTGCATTGTAAATTATTATTTCGTGTTTCAATTATCTGTTTTCTATTAAAAAGCAGAGATAGCCTCGTGGACCAATACACTTTAAAAAGACTGCATTTTAGGCGTTTTTTTTTTTTCAATCAATCAAATAGTTTATTGCGAATACAGGATAGGTGTTACAGTACAGGTTTAGATCTAGCTGTGGTCTGCCTTATAGGCGTACAATAGTTGCGGTTTAACCATAAGATGATGGAACCTTCTTGGTTGCGGAGGTCAGACGGCCGTCGCTTCATGTCATCATATCAGTCTTATAAGTCCACTGTTGAACATTAGCCTGTCTATTAGATTACATTCTATTGGGGGAATTTGCCGATAATCACCACGCTGGGCAGGCGGTTTGGGGATCGCGATCCAACCAGTACGCGAGATGACACTGCTACCATTTATCCGCTAGGATTTCTCTCTGCTGACTCTTACGACTCCCCGTGAGATGCGAGGGGACTATTCTAGGCCTGTACCACACAGCACTCCATGTTATAACAGAAATTAAGCTATACCTGTTTAGACCAGTGAGCAGACGCTGGGTCCTTTTTTTTTTTTTGATGGAAAATCGTCAAATTACATTCCTTCGCTTTGTGTGAAGCGGGAGGGTGTGTCAGACTTCTACTGACTAAAAACCATCCATGTTCCTTCTTTAAACCTGCTACGTACCGAGGCCGCGGTAGCCCTTTCGAACAGTCCCGCAACCACGGCAGGCTTGGCCCCCTCCCTGGGGTGCTGACATCTCTTTAAGGCGCGCGTGGAACACGAACGCGCCATCTACGCGGCCTGTCGCCTATATAAGACGGACGGAGACCCTGGATCCTAGTCTGGGGAAATCGGGATAATGCTAGGATGATGACTGTCTGTTCTCTAGTAGCCATGTGGTAGCCGTGTGGCATAAAAGCTCTACATAGTTTGATACTGAAAGCCCTGTGTAAATGTTCGAGAATATTTAATTATTTATTTACTTCCAAGCCGACTCTAGCAAATGCCTTTAAAAACTTCGTAGTTAACTATAATTGATTTACATTTTTAAATTCGATTAAATTAATATTAGTATTTTTTTTAAAACAATAAAGCAGTGTTTTAATTGTTGGGTAGTGACTTAAGAGTTTATTCCATTAGGTTAACCATTTTTTACTAAAAAAACTAATGTGAACTACGTAATTATTAGATATTCAATCAAACTAGTTATGTAATAGATAAAACAATTAAACTCGTAAAAAATTGTGACATAATAATCTAAATATGTTTTTTAAATTTCCTACTGTCATCTCACTAATTAATGAACTAATTATATATTATGTCGTAGAACGATCTTTATATCGAGCAGATTATGAGAAGCTTGGTCGTTCTGCTTATTTAATCAAACAGATCTACAATCATTGACAAAGATACCGCTGAAGATACAGGAAATGTTGGTTCCGTTTATCACTATTTGTGGTAGTCGTTAAGTTAAGTTAGAGGCCCTATTTATTACCTCAGCCATATAACGTCCACTGCTAAACATAGATTTCCACATAGAGCGATCCTGAGTTGCCTGCATCCATCGGCTTCCCGCCGCCTTGACCAGATCATCGGTCCATCGCGTGGGAGGCCGCCCTCTATTACGTTTGCCGGTTCGCGGTCGCTATTGGAAAACCTGAACTCCCTTTAGGCCGTCGGTTCTTTGAGCAATGTGCCCAGCCCATTGCCACTTCAACTTGCCTCGCTATGTAGAGGCCCAATTGGAAAGCTAGAATAACTCTAGCAGCAGGTCCCATACACCTGTCTCCGGCAATCCGCACTCCTTGGTCTTACATACAGAAATATGACATCACGCCTGTTTTCCCGAAAGGATAGGCAGAAGCATACTACCACGCCCACACTTCGACATTTATATTATTAGTCCCACGTAATAGGTGGCGAGCCTATTGCCGCTTTTCGGGAACTGTTATGTTCGGCCAGAGCCTCGTACGTTTATCGGTAGGTGCACCACTTGCAGGTGAGGTTGGCTTATGCGCCACAGATCTTGGTAGGAGTTTTAAAGTACTATGTAATAGTTTAAATAAATGATTTTTGAAGTTGGATGTTTAACCGAAATATTTTACGCTTATGTATTTAATAGTTTAAGTAAACGAACAAACGAGTTTAAGTTTACGTACAGGGATCCTACAATCATCTTAGGAGCCCAAGCCAACCTCACCTGCAAGTGATGCACCTGCCGATCAACGGACGAGGCTCTGGCGAACATAACAGTGCCCGGTAAGCGGCAATAGGCCCGCCCCCTATTACGTGGGACCAACTATATAATAGGCGAAGTGTGGGCGTATAATATGCCTCTGCCTACTCCTTAGGGGAAACAGGCATGAATGTATGTATGTATTATTAGTTTTGACTACATAATACTTTAAAATAGTTTTCCAAAGCTAGTCATCATACCTCTCACCTAGTCTGAATAGGTCAAAAATCAGTACCCCGTTTAAGTCTTTTATAGGCACGAATTTAAAGTTACGTTAACTTTCATAATAATATGTTTTAATACAATTCAATATATGGCGTGGAGCCGAGTATACCCCCACTCCGCTTCTGAGGTCGTGGGTTCGATTCTTACACAGGACAATTGTTTTGTAAGTATAATAAACATGAATATTTGTCCTGGCCTGGGTGTTTTCCTATGTATATTAAGTATGTATTTACAAAAAAAACGTATTTATTTATGTTTATCCGTTAGTATCCATTGCACAAATTCATAATGATACTTATCTTGGAACTAAATAGATGGTGTAATTGTCAGAATTTTTTTGTATTATGTATATAAGTAGTCAACACTTTAGCATTTTACTTTCACTGTGATAGAATTTACTACAACACTAGTTTCAGGATTAGTTCCAAGTAATTTTTGAGGTTATATATACAAATTATTTTTAAGCTTTTTTTTTATTCATGACTTTGGCAGACTACTGAAGCGACTAATTAATTCAATGATTATTATTTGCGTTTCGATGACACATTTTTACCTACATATTAATAATTTGGAATAAAAATTTAAAGAAACATTACGTCAATCTGTCAAATATTACGTCAATCCTTCAAATTTTGTACCTAAATGGAGAACGCGATCTTGTGTCGAGTTCCATGTAATCGGCCGAGTTCGGCGGTACGATAGAATCAATTTGAAATCGATGTTGTCTAATCGATTACCAGGCTACCAGCAAATTCGGCGGTAGGCATCGTCGCTTCGCTGCGGGACTGTCCGAAAGGGTTTCCGCGGCCTCGGGACGTAGCAGGCACAAGAAGGAACATGGATGGTTTTTAGTCAGTGAAAGTCTGACACACCCTCCCGCTCCACCCACAGCGGGAGAAGGTCATTAGATGATTTTCCATCCGAAAAAAAAGGCATCGTCGCTTCGCTATGTCGGTCACTCCAGTTCTCCTACGGATTTTCTCATTCCTGATTCTGTCACGTTGGGACACGCAGCTGCTGCTCTCTCCTTTGCAAGCTAAGCGACTTTGAGCTTTCTTATAAGGGCCATAGTCAGGCAGGTTCTATTTTGTACAATGAAGTATTATTATTTTTTATTATTTCATATCAGTTTTTTTGTGTATCAGTTTATTATTAATTGTCTTAAACAATCCTACTAGTCCTACTAATATTATAAACGTGAAAGTTTGTATGTGTGGATGGATGTTTGTTACTCTTTCAACAATACAATTATATGCAATAAATTTCAACAGTCCGTGTTGGGTCTCATTCCTCTCTCTGCTCCTACTGACGGCCGGGGCTACACCCCGGTACAGTTCCTTCCCTTCCTGCTGGTGGCCGGGGTACCCCCTGGTACAGCATTCCCTTCCCTTCCTGCTGGTGGCCGGGGTACCCCCTGGTACAGCATTCCCTTCCCTTCCTGCTGGTGGTCAGGGCTACCCCCTGGTACAGCACTTCTTTCCCCTCCGCTGGTGGCCAGGGTACCCCCTGGTACAGCATCTCATCCCTCCTTCCTCCTACTGTACGAGTGGCGAGCGGCGGCTTACAACCGCAAGCGGACCACCGTATATTTTGGTATACTTTCAAAAACTACTGGAGCGATTGTGATGAAACTTTGTACGTGTATGCAGTCTGCAGCTGCATTCCTGGACTAACATATAGAACACTCTTTATCCCGATATTTCCACGGGAACGGGGACCACGTGGGTAAAACCGCAGGGCGCTGCTAGTATTTAATATTAATCTATTTTACATCGATATTATATTTATAAGAAATGATCTTTTTCTACAACAAAGCTCCGCCGCTTGTGATTTAAAACAGGTGATTAGTTATACGACGGGACGCCGAAAGGCAGAATCCGCTTCTATTTTTTTCTTTTAACAAACAAGATAATTATTTTGAATTAATGTAGGTTTTATTTTTGCACTAAATGGCTACATCAAGTGTTTAGGTATTAGGTACCACTAAAAGAATGTGCTTGTTAAAAAATAGTTTAAATGCATACGTTTATTATTGTAATTATTATTTTAATTCATAAAATTATAATTATGTTCGTATTTTTATTACTTCCAATACTTACAGTAATTATTAATTCTTATTTATGGATATCAAATACCTACCTGAATTTATCGATGGTAGCAATTAACAATGTCGTAACTGAAAAGTCGTTGCTTTTAACAATGCCGTAAGTGACATGTCGTTACTCTGTACTTACGACATTGTTTAAAGTAACGGCTTTTCACTTACGACATTGTTAATTGCTACCGACGTTATAATTTAACAAATAATGCTACGATAGAAGACTACATGAAAATATCACTAACATTTAATTAGTGAGCTATTATAATTTATGAGACGTCGAAAATAAACAAATTCAGGTTTAAATTCCCACACAAAATAAAAATATTTCTGTTCATCAACCTAAAAAGAACCTAAGTACGTAATACCAATAAAGAAGTTTTCGAACATAAAAGTATTGTATTGTGCATTAAAGGACCTACTCAAAAATAGTCAATAAATGGTCTCATTTGTTGTTGTTGTAATAACTATTCAAAAGTAGGTAACAAAATAGAAAATAAAACAATCACAGTGGTATTATGATATTTATGATTGAGTGTTTCCTTTAGTATGATGTCGCCATGATGTCGAAACAAATATAGCCGAACGAAATATCAATGGAAGCAGGAGACGACTGCCGGCCCGCGCTCGGAGCCCGGCGCGGCGGAGCGGCGCCCGCGCCCGCCGCCGGGGGCCGCCGAGCCGGCGGGGACGCCGCCGCCGCTGTCGCCCTGCGCGACTATACGAGCCACACGGGCTGTGCCTTCCTTCTTCCATTTAAATAATGGCTTCGTGCGTCTAGCACATTTAGCCAGTGTCAAGTAAGTGATATATTAGTTATATATAATTTATAGTAAATGAGAATGAGTGGTGATCAAGATGATAAATCGAAGATGAAATACCCTCCCCTAAGCCCCTTGAGTCCTCAGTAAAGATGTGGGACTATACTGAGATCTCACATGGACTCCTTGAGAGAAAATTTGAAAAGTGATGTTGCACTGTTTTGTTTGATTTACCAACACTCATGTATATTCACAAACACTTGACGGTTAATAATCCACCGTTATTACACATTCATGTTAGAAATATCACAAATTTTAGATAATAAAACAAAACTGCAGACATGACGCTTCACTTTCCCGCCAAGAAGTCGGGCTGTGCCTAGTGATAACTGATAAGTGTTTCTTTCTTTATTTTAAATAATGGCTTCGTGCGTCTAGCACATTTAGCCAGTGTCAAGTAAGTAGTGATAAGTGTGAAAGTAGGAAAAACTAGTTTATCTGCATTATTTATTTATTTACAAAAAGTACAATTTGAAAAATACATTTTGTTTCTTATAATTAAGATCCTCGCCAAACATTTCGTTTAAAGGCGAGAAGCGCTCTTTTCTCTTTCTCACTAACTTATTAAGAACTTTATATGAAATTAAAAAAGAAAACTAAACATAAAAATATGTGGTAAACGGTGTTGGTGTCAAATTTATATCAATGTATTAATTACATTAATTGTCAGTGTTTGTTTACCCAAATAAATAGATAGGGATTCTACCACCATCTAAGGAGCCCAAGCCAACTTCACCTGCTGATCAACAGAAGAGGCTCTGGCGAACGTAACAGAGCCCGGTAAGCGACAATAGGCTCGCCACCTATTACGTGGGACCAACAATGAAATTGGCGAAATGTGTGCGTATAATATGACTCTGCCTACCCCTTCGGGGAAAGACATAATAATATATGTATATATATATACATGTATTCCAATCAATTCGACTACTATGAACTGGGCCGGCTCCCTACGTAACTAGCAGGTAGACAGGACTACCATATGCCTGCCTAGTGATAAGACTTTAGTTGGTCCCGCATATGGGAAACAAATTTTTTTATCAGGTAAGATTACATCTTTGATAGACACTCACTATTTGTAACGATTAATAAGTTTCTTCATTTGATATGCGAGTCCTCGATAACAGTATTCGTCAGCGTCAAATAGTTTAATACATGAAGTTATTCTATGTGTAAATAAATGACAACCATAATAAGCAGCGCTTAGTCACAGACACAGAAAATCAAGTAAAATTAACCCAATGTACCAACTAACTTAAGTAGAGGAAGCTTTACTTTAAAATTTATAGATGCTTCTATGGAATTTTGGAAAATTACATAATAAAATTAAGCAATGAATGAAAATAAGATATAGGTACGTTATTGTCTTCAAGATCAACAGGATCATTAAGATTCGTCAATTTTTAACAAACAAAATGGCATAACAATTTTTTTTTAACAACAATCATAGCTGTATGAGGTGCTATTATCAAAAAATAAATAAAAAAGAAAATATAACTTTAATTTAGAAAAGGACTTCTTGGCGGGAATGTGAAGGGTCATGTCTGCAGTTTTGTTTTATTTTCTAAAATTTGTGACATAATATTATCTTATTTGACTTATTTGGCTAAATGTGCTAAAAGAAAAAATTGTTGTTAGAAAAAACATTAGAACTAATATTCCTTCCCACGTCTGCCGCTTGTCTCGTGGCCCGTCAATTCGTGTCCACCAGTTTTTGAGTGTTTGCATTGCATAGAATTGTGACACTGTTATATAAATTAGGGGAGGATATGGAATTTATTGATTCCCAGACATAATGTCGGGGCGAGGGGCCTTTGGCGGAATAGTAATGACCTCATGCGTAATATGATTTTTTTTAAATTTTTTTTCTTACTTCTGAAAGTCGCTGCAGTTAAGACTTATGCTTCGTGGAGGTATACATGCATTCGGCTCCTAATGTCGTGGATTTTATGGGCAAATACCCTTAATAGAATGTAATCTATTGAAGAGGCCAATGTTCAGTAGTGGACTTTAGCTGATATTATGATATTTATGATAATGACGGTACGTATTAAATTTATTATACAATAACCGTTTTCTTTAGCACGTTGTCTGGACAAAATCTGAATATGTAATTCAGGCGCTAAAGTGTAGCACAACATAGTTACCTACTCTCTTATTTTTATAGTATTACGGATTATTGTAGTATGACAATTAATTTGGGGTTGTAGGTACGCTATCAATCAAAGGTATGTACTGTATTGTTTACTCGTAGCGGCGACAACACCCGAACACGGCCGACAGACGCCGAGGACGCCCGACAGACGCCGACGAGCCCCGACGACGCCCGAAGATGCCGTCTTGAAGGCGGCAGCGGTACAGTTCATATTGGGTGCAGTATCACACTTTCCGACCGTCTGATATGGTTTAAGTATCGAATAAAATAGAATACGACTCAATTAGGAATGTTCCTTCATCGAAATATCGAATAGCGATTACAAATTCGATTTACTTCAAATTATACTTATATGTGATTAGGTCGTTTTATTCTTAAGTTAGTAAGGGGTTTGATACCCAATGTCAATAATCGTATGATCAACGTTGAAATAATTAACGCCCTAATAACAGCAAGTTATAAGACCAACGATTCACAAAATCGACAAATCAAAATAACGTCAGGCAAAATGACAACAAATACAAATACAAAAATTGTGTTGATTAACACATTTTTCACTAAATTCGTTTCAGAGCAAAATGTCATCTCCAGACCAGACCGAACAAATGGAAGTTTTACAATATTTGAAAAAAATCGCTTACCTGTACAAAATTACATATTAAATGTATTAAGACGTATGGAAGCTTAAAAACTGTATGTGAGTGAGTGTGAGTGGACGTAATATTCTAATAAAGTATTATATCACTAGACTATTAGCTATTAACTATAGTCTATTGCTATAGACTGGACTAGATATAATATATCGCACTGAGTAGTGAGGGAAAGATGAAGAAGAGAAACTATAGTTAAAAAAGACTTTTCTACATTATCTATTTTATGCAACAAAAAGTTTCTGTTCGATACGATAAAGTATCTCACACCTCACATTACATACTCTGTGGCCGTTGACTGCGCTTTTGGCGCCAAACTGAAGGCGCCTGCTCCTGTCCTAGTCTTGATAATAAAAATTATTTGGATTTGTACGTAATAAAGAAGATTAACCCGCAGTTACGTATTTAGTCCCTATTAAGCTTAGAATAAGACTTATTATAGAAAAAGTCATCGTAGGACTTAAATTATCTCTAATTACCTGGTAAATCCACCACGTCAGACAACCTATAACTGGTTTCATTGTTAATATTTAGCCCATACTTTCTAGAGACGAATCTTAGATATGAAAGTTATGTCAACACATTAGTGCATAACGCACTTAATTAAATGTGTTTGAAACTTAACACATTAACTAAAACAAACAGCCATTGCTCAGTGGCGTGACAAATATACTGCAATGCGCAGAATCTCATACATACATCCTGATGCGCCTCTGACCTTGGAAGTTATGTGCGTAATTATCGCTTGCGTCGTGCCTCGGAAAGCCCGTTAAGCCGTTGGTCAAGCCTGTCATGGACATCCATCGCAGTCGTTATAAGGGAGTCAGTGCCTTCTTATATCCTGACAGCTGGTTTAACTACAGAGTGATGTCTCTCTCTTGGTTGCGGAGTTCAGACGGTAGTTGCTCCGTGTAATATCTGAAATTCCATATCTGGTTAGACCAGTGAGCAGACCCTGGGCCCTAAGCGTAAGTCTAGGGTGGATAATGCTAGGATAATCATGACACTTAACTGAATGTGCAGGAAAATAAAAGATTTTTCTTATTTAACTTTTTCTTATACAGTAGTATGTATAAAAGCATAAGTAACATAAAAAATAAGGACACTGTTTGTTATGTTCTGAACATGATAGAAAAGACAAGCGACATCTGACGAGAATAACCGAAAAAGAGTTGTATTGAGTATGTGAAGGATGATATGGTTGAGAAGAAAAAGAAACGTCGATGACGCATGATCGAGATGTATGGAAACATCCCTACTGTCTAACCATGGATCCCTCAGAGAAGCCGGCCACACACGCTATGGTCGAACAAGGAGGTAGGAGGGGCGCGTCCACTGCGTCTCTCTGAGGAGGTCCTCCCGGTTTTGTTCCGGGGGACGTTGGCCGCGGGCGGGGTGTCAGAGCTGCATCCCTGGAACTGGGTACCCGCCACTTTCTCTCAACAAGCGGCCGGCGTCGTTGGAAGATTTTTAGTGAGTGGGCGGTCGCGTCTGTTAGTGGTGAGTACCATACCCCCTCTCGGTCCCCCTTTGGACGGCAGGCAGTGCGTAAATGCACTTTGTTATCAATGTTACAAATAATAAAAGAAAAAATTCTGAGACATAGGGGGCCAAAGAATGTATAGTCTTTATCAGTAAAAATCTGACACACCCTCTCCCACACAAAACGGTAGACGGTCAAACGGTGATTTTCTGTCCAAAAAAGGACATAGCTAACTCCGCCAATCCGCACTAGGTCCGCGTGTGGAGTACGACCGGAATCTTCTACTCTTGATCAGTAGGAGGTACATTCATGGGCTAAGAAGATGATAAAACATAGAAAATATTCCTTTTTATCTTCTATTTCGTCTCTATAGATTAGTTTTGTAGACAAATGTCAAATTTAACTATACCCTATTGACTTTATTATTGAAATTTTATTTATGTCTATTGGTAAATCTGTGTTTAATGGCAATTTATGCCGGCGATTAGACATGTATAAGCATAATTCGGATTCGAGTATTTTTGCTTTTCGACGGAACAAAAGTTGTTTTGATCGGATATAAGATAATGTTCGTTTGGATGATTATGTTATTATAGTGGCGCTTCGGAGCCGGATTGGCAGTCGGAGGGGGTTAACGAAGTTCAGTAGCGTTTACAGAGGTCAGCCCTTGGATGGGTAACCGTTGGCTTGGTACTTAATATCGAGGTGTTTTGACTTGAATTGAGTTGTTTTGAGTTTTTTAAACATTGGTCCCAATTTATCTGTGTTTTTTTGTTGTACAGGTTCTGCTCAGTTTCACATTACATACTCACTTGACTGTGATGGAAGGTTCCCTTAGTGCTACTTTATTTGTTACGGCTTCTGGGGATCCTTTTAATATCTTCAAATATTCACTGTGTGTGTTTTGTATGTAATTTTAATTATATTGATTAGTAATTTAAAAGAGCATAGCCTGTAAGTTTCTTGTCAGTTCTTCTCGCAAAGCGGTGTATAGCACTTACACTTAATTTTATTTTTTATGTAAGCCAGCCGCCGCCGTGCCAAATAAATAAATATTCTCTTACAATCACACCAATTATTTAGTTTCAAGATAAGTATCACTAAGAACTTGTGTTATAGACACTAAAGAACGGATAAACATATTTAAATAGTTTTTTTTGTAAATACATACTTAATATACATAGGAAAACACCCAGACCAGAACAAATATACATGCTCATGCACACAAAGTTTTGTCCTGTGTGGGAATCGAACCCACGACCTCTGGAGTGAAGTGCAGGTATACTACTACTACTGACCTCCACGCCATATCGGTCGTCAATCTTTTAATAGCTATTGCTTTATTAAAAATAGCAATTTCATTAAATAAATCGTCAATATTATACTTTTTAACTCAAGATTGTATAAACAGTACACTCCCTCGTAAATCTCTCGTTTGGGAGCATCAATCATCCCGTTCCTGATGAGTTACCAGTACATCGATGATGGATCCTTACCGTGGATTTATTGACGGATGATGGACGAACGGATGACTCGATGAATGCTCATTAGCAAGTCTAATTGCACACGTAAATGCCATTTAAACGAGCGAATACGAAAGCCATATTAAAGAGATTCGTAGTTGTTTGTTATGAAATATAAAACAGGGCAGTAATATATTGGTTGAGTCGATCAAAAAAAGAGTTGTTACAGAGTTCTAACCTCGCTGCTAATAAACTGAAGTTACCCCACTTGTCACGCAAGCCCACCACGAATGTATAATTTTATATTTAAAAATAGTTTTTCAAATTGTTACCTTTTTTATTTTAATATTGTCATTCTTATGTACGTGTGTTTGTCACTTTGCTCCAATAAAACAGCTGGATCGATTAGGACTAGTTTCTATTTTATTTTTCGTATTCGGACTGGTGTGATCATCATCATTCATCATTTCAGCCATCTGAAGTCCACTGCTGAACATAGGCCTCCCCAATTGCTTTCCACGTAGATCGATTCTTTGCCGCCTGCATCCACCGGCTCCCCGCCGCCCTGACCAGATCATCGGTCCATCGCGTTGGGGGCCGCCCTCTACTACGTTTGCTGATTCGTGGTCGCAATTCAAAAACCTTAACGCCCCATCGGTCGTCGGTTCTTCGAGCTACGTAATTAAAATCAAACGAATGTGTAAAGAAAGGAATCGCCTCCGGCCCATACTTTATGTGTCATAAAAAATTTGAGAGACATAAAGGAATTACATTATTTCGACAAACCTAAATAAGGCGTTCAGAAATAAAAACTCATGGTGTTGATTCGTTAGAAGTAATTGTAGAATAGTAAAATTTATTGCAAAATCAAAAAAAATCTAAAGTATATTATTTATATATATAAAATATCATATATGGCGTGGAGGCGAGTAAATCCGCATTCGGCTTCTGAAGTCGCGGTTCAAACCCACACAGGACAAATCTTTGTGTGCATAAAAATAATAAGTAATTGATTTGGTCTGGGTGTTTTTATTTGACATTTGTTCTTACTAGACACATATTAAGTTGTATATACAAAAAACCGGCCAAGTGCGTGTCGGGCCACGCGCAATATAGGGTTCCGTAGTCACCCTTTGCCATAATGTCGCTATATAAACAGGTTCAGCTATTCCCCGATAGATATCACTACTACGGTATGAATGAAATTTTAATACATTTAATACAAACATTTATTTGATTGTCGTCCATTACTCGAAAACCAGTAAAGCCTACTTAGCCGTGATAGTTTTCCTTTTAACTTCATTATATATACTACTATTGTGAATTTTTTCAGCCACTCTGAAAGTACCGTTTACCTGGTGGGGGGGGCGGATACTGAACTCTATCAATTTTTTCCACTTTAAAGCTTAATGTTTCGAAAACGGATCCCTAAATCGAAAAATGGTTTTAAAAAACTCGTATTACTTTTGAAAGACCTCTCTAACGATACCCAACATGATAAGATAGACTCGAGAAAAAAAAATCATTCCTACTTTACGTGTAGGGGAGGTACGGTACAAAACAATATTTTTAAAAATGTTATTCTACAGGTTTGTCGACGTGATTAATATGTATACCCACACCAATTTTCAGCTGTCTAATGTTAATAGTCTCTGCGCTAACCCGCGGACGGACGGACGGACGGACGGACGGACATGGCGAAACTATAAGGGTTCCTTGTTTACTACGGAACCCTAAAAACAGGTAAAATGAATGTTTATCCGTTATTTAGTATCCATAACACAAGTTTTTATTAAGACTTCTCTTGTAACTAAATAATTGGTGTTATTGCCAGAAAATATTTATTTATTTATTACTTCATAAGTTCTGCTATTCCGGTTCTGCTATTACTGCTATATATAAGTAAGTATTGCTGAAGTATTGAAGTGTTAGATTATAACAGAAAAATTAAACGTGGTATCATGGACTTCTTGGCGGGACAGTGAAGCGTCATATCTGCAGTTTCCTAAACTTTGTGATTTTTCTAAAATTAATGTGTAATAACCAGAGGTCGGAATTAGGTAGAGTTATTCATGTACTTACACTGATTTCACACAGCGAAAGAATATAGTGGATATGCCTCAAATCCCGGGATTAATTTTAAAGAATAGAAAAAATCCCGTTACTTTTTAATAAAAAGTTATTTACTTTTACTTTTTTAATTTAGACTACTGCACGCGCGACGTTGCCAAACTTACATCAATGATATTGGATGACCGAAGTTGCAAAATTTTGCATTTGAAATCCCGGGAAGGTCCACATTAATATCAACATTTCGATGCAAGTACATAAATAACTCTACCTAATTCCGACCTCTGGTAATAACAGTGGATTATTAACCGTTAAGTGTTTGTGAACATACATGAGTGTTGGTAAATCAAACAAAGCAGTGCAACATCACTTTTCAAATTCTCTCAAAAGTTCATGTGAGATCTCAGCATAGTCCCCCCACATCTTTACTGAGGACTCAACGGGTTTAGGGGAGGGCATCTCATTTACCATTTATCATCTTTTTCACTGTTTCACCACATTCTAATTTATTATGATTAATATTTTATTAATATTAGGTCGGGGAAAAAGTCTTTTCGCATAACGTAGGTATAAACTTATTATAAAATTTTTTTGACTGTACTATTTGTGTCTGGCTGGTTTTGGTAACATTAAAAAGGTTCCATTATAAAGAAAAGAAAAAAAATAAAAAAAAGTTGTTTCCCGCTATTTTTCATTTGTTTTTCTCTCCGTGAAAATGAGTGAATCTAATGAAGAAATTCGATACATTTTAAAATTTTATTATAAAAAAGGCAAAAATGCAACTCAAGCAGTGAAAAAAATTTGTGATGTTTATGGACCTGATGCAGTGTCAGTAAGAGTAGCACAAATTTGGTTCAAACGTTTTCAGTCCGGAAATTTTGATGTTAAAGATGCACCTCGCTCTGGTCGCCCTGTTACGAATAAAATGGACGCCATTTTTGAAAGAGTGGAGCAAGATCGGCATATTAGTAGTTACGATGTAGCTGAAGAACTGGGAACTGACCACAAAACAGTTTTGACCCATTTGAAGAAAGCTGGTTATACAAAAAAGCTCGATATTTGGGTGCCACACGAGCTCACTCAAAGAAACTTAATGAACCGTGTACTCATTTGCGATTCATTATTGAGACGTAATGAAACCGAGCCGTTTTTGAAGAGATTGATAACTGACGATGAAAAGTGGATCACGTACGACAAGAACGTGCGAAAAAGGTCGTGGTCGAAAGTTGGCCAGGCTTCACAGACTGTGGCCAAACCTGGCCTAACACGAAATAAGGTGATGCTGTGTGTATGGTGGGATTGGAAGGGCATTGTTTATTATGAGCTTTTACCGCCCGGCAAAACCATCGATTCTGATCTTTACTGCCAGCAACTGATGAGATTAAAGGAAGCAGTCGAGAGAAAACGGCCGGAATTGATCAACAGGAAGGGTGTGGTCTTTCATCACGATAACGCTAGACCACACACATCTTTAGCCACTCAGCAAAAATTAAGAGAGTTCGACTGGGAGGTCCTAGTGCATCCACCATATAGCCCTGACCTTGCGCCTTCAGATTTTCACCTGTTTCGGTCTCTGCAGAATTCTTTAGGTTCTGTAAGGTTGACCTCAAGAGAGGACTGCTAAAACTATTTGTCCCGTTTTTTTGATCAGAAGTCCCAAAGTTTCTACAGTAACGGGATAATGTCTCTGCCCACAAAATGGCAGAAAGTTATTCAACAAAACGGTACATATATATTGTAAATAAATGTAAATAAACTTTGAAAAAAATGTCTTGACTTTTCATACAAAAATACGAACAGACTTTTTCCCCAACCTATTATATCACTTACTTGACACTGGCTAAATGTGCTGAACGCACGAAGCTATTATTTAAAATAACTTTTAACGCAACGCCTGTTACTTAGTCTTATGAAGTCGAAAACATTCAATATGCCCAATATTACTGATTTTACAACCGTGTAGGTATAATATAGGGACTGAATAAAGATAAAGTTCCTGTTTGTGAGATGGGAGCAGCCAATCTCGGCGGCAGGACCTTGGCAAGTATCCTGCGACTGGCTGACGCCCGCACACACTATTGAAAACAACTGAATCACACATTATTAACTACGTTTCATAAACTATTATAATTTGGGAATGGGGACTTCTTGGTATTTTTTTCTTTTTAAATAATGGCTTCGTGCGTTTAGCACATTTAGCCATTGTCAGGTAAGAGATATATTAACAACATATAAATCATAGTAAATGAGAATGAGTGGTGATACAGATGATAAATGGTAAATGAGTTGCCCTTCCCCAAAACTCCCTGAGTCCTCAGTAAAGATGCGGGACTATACTGGGATCTCGCATCAATGGTTAAAATATCACAAATTTTAGAAAATTAAACAAAACTGCAAACATGACGCTTCATTTTCCCGCCAAGAACTCGACTTCTTCGTATTGACTAAACGATTTAAACAGATTTTGTTTGCCTGTTTCTGTTAATATAATATGGGATTTATAGTTTACTAGTTCTGCTTATTGATTTTCCTGCTTGGACTGAACGATAGAGGCACTTTTGTTGTTTCTATTCTAGCTAATGAAAATGCAAAAATAACTATTATACAAAAATAGAAAAAAACTACTTTAAAGATATATAAATAATATCAAATTAGTGCATGTATAATTATCGGTTTTGTTAATAATATTTGTTCTTAGGAGACACCATCATTGTTAAAATAATGTAAATAACAATGATGGTAAACAAAATATATAATTTTTCAAATTCTTAAAAAAGTACTTTGACATGAAATAAACACACATATATATATTAGTTATTTTTGTAAATGCATACTTTTAGTACACATACTTACATACAGACGCGGAGGGTATATAGGGATCATATCAATAACTAAGAAGGCCAAGCCAACCTCACCTGCAAGTGGTGCACCTGCCGATCAACGGACAAGGCTCTGGCAAATATTAAAGTAAGCAAGAGGCAATAGGCTCGCCACCTATTACGTTGAACCATCAATATAACTGGCGAAATGTGGGCGTGTAATATGCCTCTGCAAACCCTTTCGGGGAAACAGGCGTAAATGTATGTACCAGGACCAATGCTCATGAACAAAGCCTATTTTGACGACGGAAATGGCGTGGAGGTCATACCTACCTGCACTTCACTCCAGAGGTCGTGGGTTCAATTCCCACACAGGACAAATCTTTGTGTGAACATGAATATTTGTTCTGGTCTGGGTGTTTTCCTTTGTATATTAAGTACGTATTTACAAAAAAAAGAAAAGGTATTTAAGTAGAAATGTATATCCATTCTTTAGTATACATAACACAAGTTCTTAGTGATACTTACCTTGGAACTAAATAATTGGTGTGATTGTAAAAGAGTATTTATTTTGGACTCAAACTAACTACCCCCGAAACGTAGACCTAGTGTACAGATGACTGAGCTCTACCGGGCCTAAAAATACCTTAGTCCTACTAAGGGCGAGGGGGATAAACGCGACATTACGTCGCCTAATAAGCCGGGGGTTGTTTACTGGCCGCCTCCGAGTGGCAGCTAGTGATGTGATGATAATTTTTCATGCGTGCGGCCCCGGCGCGGCGGGTGCAATCTGTGGCGGCGTTCGGATACAACGTGCGGGGCTATGAAACTACAAACAATGTTATGCCATAAACTATTTTTTTTGCTTTAAATATTGGCGTTTAGCACATTTAACCAGTGTCAAGTAAGATATATATCAATAATATATAAATAATAGTAAATGAAAACGAATGGTGATAATGATATATAATGGTAAATGATATACCCTCCCCTAAGCCCCTTGAGTGAGTTACTGAGGAGTAAAGATGTGGCTATACTAAGATCTCACATGGACTTTTTGAGAGAATTTGAAAAGTTATGTTGCACTGTTTTGTTTCATTTACCAACACTTATGTACGTTTACAAACACTTATTGGTTAATAATCCACCGTTATTACACATTAATGTTTGAAATATCAGAAATTTTAGAAAATAAAACAAAACTGTAGACATGAAGCTTCACTTTCCGCCAAGAAGTCCCGTCATAAACTATTACATAGTACTTTAAAACGTCGAATTTTAATATCAAAAACATTCAAAATATGATTATACTAAAATCACGAAGCTTAGATTTATTTACATGCAACGAAACAATTAATAAACAAAAAATATTGAAGCGTAAGTGAAACTAAGTGCCAGTTCCTAGCCATTGCTCTGTAAGAACTGGCAAGAAACTCCCAGCCTATGTTTTAAATTATCACTCGATCAGGTAATCGTATTCTAACAACTTTTATTTTGATGTTTTGATCCTGTGTTCCTATATAACTAGGGGGAACTACTCCCTTGCGAGTAAAACTTATAATTCTAGGAGATGAGCTCTTTGTTGCTTATTCGTTAATCTTACAAATTTAGCAAAACAATAACCTTTATGTAAATCAGTACTGACAAAGGTCATAAGGGTAATGGACCAGTAAAGTCTTGGAACGGTACATGAGCATCACATAGCACATCCTGTTAAACAGGCAAAAGCTTGTAGCAAAACTGAATCTGACTCTCGATCGTATTTCAACCCAGAAGTTCGTTTTTATTTTGGGAATTTTAACATTCCGTTTTTATAGATAGGTAGAATAAAGGGAATAAATAAAAATTTTCAAGTTTAAGTCAAAGACGAGATGTTCAAGTAATAGACAACAATTTATTTTTACAAATGTATAGTTAGGAAAGGGTCTAAAATCTGGTCGGGGGTTATACTAACAAAACCAAGGCCTGTGCATTCCTGTCCTAAGTAATTCTCTTCCATACCCTCTATTCCAAACTCTCAATTACACATTTCCGTAGACCTAAACATTCTTGGCATAGACATCGCCGGAAACTCAATCTTAGGATTGTTGCTACATTGAAAGTATTATTTAAACTGCTTCGCGTAAATTAATGACCCTCAATGTAATAAGGTGGTTTTTCTCTCCTGAGCAGCGCTGCTTAATAGCAAACTCAAATACGATCGAGTGTTGTGAACTGTTCTCACCTCTGAAACGGTTTCACTACATTCAACCTCGATGCCTTTGATAGGCTGTAAACATACATGCATACAATTACGCCTATATCCCCGAAAAGGTAGGCAGCGGCATAATTATATAGATGGTCCCGCGTAATAGGTGGCGAGCCTATTGCCACTTACCGGGAACTGTAATGTTCGCCAGAGCCTCGTCCGTTGATCGGCAGGTGCACCACTTGCAGGTGAAGTTGGCTTGGGTTCCTCAGATCTTAGTAGGATCCCTATGCACCTGACTATAGACTAGTATAGACTGCAAAAGCAAGCGGTAAGTAGTATTGGACATTTTAAGGTTACATCTAACTATTATTATACTAAATATTTGTTTGCAAACAATTGCTATGAATAAACTCTAAAACAACTGCATTAATTTAAAAATTGTTATGTGATAGAAAGCTACATTCTCGAATCTCGAAGAAAATACCTCAATTGTAAACAATATTATTATATTATGTAAAAAGAAAGTAACGCGGGCGAATTCCTTTTAGAAGCTAGTAGTTAAATAAAAAACAAATAGAATACATAAATACATAGATAGTTTACAGTGAGGTATCCGAACGTGCCCGCTGTGTTACGGCGTCGGTGGGACGCGCGCCGTCCCGGCCGGTGCCGGGGCGGCGGTCAGCGGTGCCGCGCCGGAGCCGGCAGACCTGCGGCGCGGGTGCGATACTAGCGGAGAGGTAGAGAGTACCTTGTCATAGTAAGGGCTGACTCGATAAAGAAATATAATTCTTTATTAATTTTGGTTTATAAATATATAAATGTCGAAATAAACTAATAATAAAAGGCCCAGTTACTACGGGCAGGACCATGAGAATCGGAGAAAAAACTCATAAAATTTGTCCTCCGGCCAAGATAGAGTTACACAATAGATCAATTATATTATACTAGCTTCTGACCAACCACGTGACCTACATTTTTAAATACAAGGTTGGCAAATGTTCAATGGAATCTAAAATTTAATTAGATTATTAATATGATAAGACAGCGGGAACCTGCTATCTCCAATCCGCACTAGGTCTATGTCTTGCTGGGTGGGCTGAAATGTTAATGATGAAAAATTATCAGTCTGTGTTTCATATTAATTTAATAACACGTGGCCTGAATAATGCTTACGTTGTGAACCAGTGTTTAATAGAAGGACGTTAATGGGCTGAGGGGATCATGATGATACATATATTAGGTACCTACATATGAAATTGATGTTTTACATGCAAAAAAAAAATTAATTATTTTTTCAATATTTTAATTTAACTAATCAAAGTATGTACCGTTATCATCTATGCACTTTTGCCATTTTATAGGGAATTCATTGATTCCTTTGCTGGAAAACTGCAGGAGCGAGAATTAACAAAATCTTTGGAAGCGTTTTGGAGTGCCTCTTCTAAATTAATTTTTATTCCAACAAAGAAATTATCCAAACTCTGAAAAAAGTGCTAATCAGATGGAACAAGGTCCGGGGAGTATGGTGGGTGATGGACACTTTCCAATCCTAGCTTCTCTGGTTTCGCCACTGTCTGTTGTGCAGTGTGTGGTCTAGCGTTGTCCTAGCAGTGGGCTAGAGCAGTTGAACTATCTTGGTTTTTTTAACGGCTAGATATTCTATCATTGTTGCCAGTTATTTGCAATACAGATCTGCTTTTATCGTCTGACCAAAACTTAGGAAGCTGTATTAAATGACACCAGCGCTGGTCCACCATACATTAATCAGTACTTTTTTTTGGTCA
This sequence comes from Musotima nitidalis, assembly GCA_949126915.1. Classification (NCBI taxonomy): domain Eukaryota; kingdom Metazoa; phylum Arthropoda; class Insecta; order Lepidoptera; family Crambidae; genus Musotima; species Musotima nitidalis. The sequence continues at coordinate 848,588 of OX421423.1, read as the reverse complement.
ACGCTTATGGCAAGATTTACCTGGATTACCTTGAACTACTGTGATGAGCGTTTCCTATTATCGTATAGGATCCATTTTTCTTTACAAGTATTGATACGATTCGAATTCCTCGTTATTGTGACGGCTGAGTAACGCACGCAGCAGTCGATGCGTGTTTGTTGGTTTGCTTCACTTAATTCATGTGATACCCATCTTTTAAGTCTCTTCGCTTTTCCAAGTTGTTTTAAGTGATCCGAGATGGTTTTATCATTCACACCGAAGCCTGCAGCCAATTCTGACGTTTTTGAGATGGATTCGCTTCCACGATATCGCTTTTGATTGCTCATTGACAAATAGGGTAATAAGCATAATAATAACTACTAATAATAAAATGTTATAAAGATACAATTTTTATTAAAATGTAACACGTTAAGTTTGTATAATAACTAGTAGTAAGCACACTTGAATTGCTGTTCCCTCCCAGGGCCTCACATGTATTCCGTAGTTTCTGTACCACCTCGTTTTTGTAATGTGATATGCAATAAATGATTTGAATTGAATTGAGTATCGGGCCGTCTACAAGGTTTGTTCTAAAGGCTATAATTTCCAGAGCAAAAGCGTTGGAACCAAAAACGTACCGTGTTTCCTTTTACAGTACACATCATTAATCCTTCGAGATGTTTCTGGAGCGCTCGTGCTACGTTAGAACTCGTATTTAAAAATAATGCGATATTATTTTTTTTCCATTTTGAGCATAGAACAATGTGAAAACAAAATTAAATGGCGCGAAAATAAATAAATTATCTCATTTAGAAAAAGAATAGACAAGCTTTGAATTGAAATAAACTTTAATTTGGAATTCCTAGTCAACCGATGAGTTTTCGAGATCAAAGTGGCCAGTTCGATGAAACGCCAATTTCATATATAGGGACCGAATATCATTTTATAAATTATTATAAAAGACTGTTCCTGTGTATGTTACAAAAAATTTATAAATAACTGTAAAGAGTTTCCCGCTCATCTCCACACCACAGCTTCAGCTACCTACAAGCGTAAACATCTCGACTTTGGACAATAACAGACGTCTAATCTGTTAATGAGAAAAATATATTGTGCTAATAAACATTGAAGACGTGCCAAATTGTATTGATTGTTTTCATTATCAAAGGGCTAGGTAGCTTGGTACCTAGGAAGGTCTCTTCAATTGAAATACTTTTAGTATTAAATCTAGGTTTAAGGCCCTCAGTCTCGCCTTCCCCAAATCCATTCCGGTTGCGCTGTAACGGCAATCAGAGGCATGCAGCATCCATACACATGGAGTTTAGCCGGTCGGCCCCTTATGGGTCATCCCGGCATAACCTACTCGCCGGCGAGAGGTATCTGGGAGTTAGCCGGCTGGCTTGGGCCACGGCGGTGAACCAAGTTAGCTAGCGTAAAGTATACGCATCTTCTTCAAAGATGATATACTAGATTGCAGATTCTCCATGTATAAAAAGAAAACTAGGAAGTTGGTACCAGGGTTGTGCCTGTTGCAGACTTGTACATAATAAAGTGTGTCAGTTTTATATGTTCAAACGGTCAGCTAAGCGCTAGTAAACACCCTGGTGTTGCCAGCGTCCAAAGGCAGCAGTCCATCAGATGGGCCGCATATTTAAGAGCCACCTAACACCTTGGCCACGAAACATTCGCCGATGCGAATATTCGCGCGGTGCGAACGGCGAAGCGTCTAGCGACTGAAATAAACGCATAGCAATGTACTTATTAAGTTATTATACTGGTCCTTTTTAGGATAATGTAAATTCGTCATTTATTTAATAAGTAGAATTGTGAACTAAGCGTGGCCCCCTAGCACATATTTCCCATAAGTACATCACAGGGAACAGGGGTCGTCTAGAGTGTATACGCACACGTATGGACGGCACAAGCTGAGCCATCACCTTTTGCTCTCTGGACCTTCGTTATTTAATTAAATTAAATTCTGGTTGTATTTTTTATATGTAAAAACTTTTTTTTAACCGTATAATGTAAATTATGTAAAGGGAAGCAATAGATGTTTTTTTTTAATTGCTTATCAAGCCACGCGCAACAGGGAACAGCGAAGAGACCGGCGAAATGTACCGAGCGAACCGTGCGGGCGACTTGCTTATGGTATAAAAAAATAAACGCCAGTACATACTTAGACATTGTGCAAACACGACCTTAAAGAAACAAGTCCTTCAATAAATTGTAGTTACTTTAAAGGGAAGTAAAGAAGCGACGGAGACTTCTTGGCGGGAAAGTGAAGCGTCATGTCTGCAGTTTGGTTTTATTTTCTAAAATTTGTGATATTTCTAACATTAATGTGTAATAATAACGGTGGATTATTAACCGTTAAGTGTTTGTGAACATACATGAGTGTTGGTAAATCAAACAAAACAGTGCAACATCACTTTTCAAATTTTCTCTCAAGGAGTCCATGTGAGATCTCAGTATAGTCCCACATCTTTACTGAGGACTCAAGGGGCTTAGGGAAGGGTATCTCATTCACCATTTATCATCTTTATCACCACTCATTCTCATTTACTATGAATTATATATTATTAATATATCACTTACTTGACACTGGCTAAATGTGCTAGACGCACGAAGCCATTATTTAAAATAAAGAAAGAAAGAAAGAAGCGACGCCCAATGGCGAGACCTAAATATCATAAATTCTGAGGGTTCCGAGTTGCGGAGGTCAGGAGGCGGCACTCGCTTCTTGTAATAACTAAAACCAGCTGAATCTGGATAGACGAGTGAGTAGACTCTGGGCCCTACAACCTAAGTGTAGAGTGTAGTTTGGCGCAATAAAGCTTCTAGTGAACGTGAACTTATAAACTAAGTCAAAATAGTAACTGCATCGCTTGACATCTTTTAATTTAAAGTGCTTGCTGTCGGGTTCTTTAATACCGGTATGTATTAAATTAAAAAATAAATAGTTGTTGCTGGTAGTAAAAAAACATAAAAAACAGTTGCATTAGTCATATAATGTGTGAGAAACATTTATTTACTATAAGGTTAAAAATGAATCGACAGGTTAATTATCACAATATACAACAACATATCTGTAGAAAAACTGGAGCAGCTATATAAAATATATCTTACATAATACTCTCTCTCTATAGTCGGTCCCTCGGAGGACGATGAGTCTTTCACTTGATCGCTCCATCTGGTTGGTGCACGACCACGCGATCGTTTGCCTTCTGTGTTTCCAACGACAATCAGTTTTTCCAGGCTTTCATCGCCTCTGCGCGTTATGTGGCCAAAGTACGAAAGAATACGTTGTTGGCATATGGTCGACAAGCGGGTTTTTATTTTGAGTTGACTCAAGATGGAAACATTAGTGCGTTTTGCGGTCCAAGGTATTCTAAGTAAGCGCCTCCAGCACCAAATCTCGAATGCATCGATCCTTTGTCGTTCTCGGGCTAAGATCGTCCACGTTTCCACTCCATATAGAAAAATAGGGAATACCAGGGCTCGTATTAACCTGATTTTGGTATTGATACCAATTCCTCTCCTTCTCCAAATGTTGTTCAAACGGGTCATAGCGTCTTTAGCCATTCCGATGCGCCTTTTTATCTCGGGGACACAGCTGCCATTATAATACATATGCCATTATATACATAATACATATTAATATAATTATTTTCATCCCGTTATCATTGATCCTTTTTAACTATATTCTTAACTACACAGGTTAGAAACTACCTGCGTGCCAAAATTTTATTCAAATCTATTCATTAGTTTTTGCGAGAAAGAGTAACAAACATTCAAATTTATAATATTAGTAGGAGGACACACAAAACGGGCTAAAGCTATTAGTTGATAAATCTGTAGTTCTCGCGTTCCATTCATTGTTCTCGGTTCATCCATTGAGAAATTCAGAAGGTGCGCACATATAAAGTCCCGTTTGGAGCTTTTCGCGCCATTCCATCTCGACTCACGGTGGCTATGACAGCGCCGGGACGCCCGCCATTTTCTTTTACGCATTTCCCGCGAACTGCGATCATAGATAAAGAAACCAAAACTTTTTAGATGTAATTTAATAAACTTGAAGCAAAATATAGCGTACATATTTACAAAGTTATAAAAAGGTTTTTATTAAATAATATAACTAGTTAAGTATATTGTTGACAATAAACAGCTTTTGAGAAATATAGAAGACAGTTAAATTTTAGGCAGAATAAAATTGTGTGCATATATTTTATGATGTTTTGGAATTTCAAGAGGATTTAAAAAGGTAAATTTATAATTATTACAGTGTTTACGCGTTTAATAGACTTGTGCAAGTTTGTTCTGTGACCGGGAGTTTCTTTGTTTTGATTTTTTTGTAGAGCTTAATGTTGTTTTTTTCGCATTCGTCATTTAGTTTATTAAAACTATTTTAGTGTCATGCACATAAATAATCCTTAACTAAAAAAACTTTTATGGTACATAATTTGTTGTTTAACTGTCGTTAATTTGAACAGAAGATTGTAAACAACTGTAAATAGTTAACATATAAGAAATAGTACGATTATGTATAAATAGATAGCTTTGTGTGTGTGAATATTTAATCTTAATATAGGTAGTATTATTACACATTTTATGATATTTTTGCTTTCATTATTTTTGTTATACAAAACGATTATTTTATTACGATTGTTTATTTTTGTGTTCTTTGAAAGTCAATGGTTTCTATATCTCTGCTTATTGCTAAATGTAATTTAAGAAAGTATAAGTGTAAGTAAATTCGTGTTTACTTTAATATGAAATTGAAAATAGGTGTAATTTTTATGTAAATTTATTAATAAAAGAAATTATTTTTAGTTCAGAAGTAGGCACCCACATACTACCGGTATTGATATTAATTTAACCACACTTACTAAAAAACCCCTTAACACTTTTTACACTCTTAAGTAAGATTTCGATGTTACAATTCCTCTTATCTGCAAAAACGTTGCTTTAAAATAAATTCGTTTCAATAAAATAGGTCTGAGGTTCAATTGTAGACTAAGCTATGACCACGGGTCAGTGTTAATTTTTTTTGACTAAGTACCACATTAAACACAATTCTCTTAGTAGGTACCATCTTTCACTTCTTTTTATAGAATAGTAATTCAAAACAAAGTTAGATATTTGCAAAATAACTGAAACACTTGCAATAGTACGCGGTGTTCATATACGCGTAATATGCATCCCAATTCCCAAATTAAACAATTTAACAAATCCAACGTCAATTAAAAAAACACTTACTAATACATACTTCTTTTTTTAATAGTTGCATACTAACCTTATTCGTTTTGTTATCATATAATAATCAAATACAATTTAATTCACCTTAATATAAACCACTCTCTTATTTAATGTGCTTATTTTTTTTATTAAGAACATTTAACTGTTGCAATTAACTGAAATTCAGTCAACTACGAGTAGGTAAACGAAATATTTGAAAAATTAAATTGCACATAAAACCTTCGAGCTGATTAAAAAGTTTCTGTTTCTTTCATCAATTAGCAAAAAGTTCTCACGGTGCAACAAGTCCTTTTCTAGAATAGAGGTTTCATTCGGCTGTCCGCGGCGGAATGTCAAAACTTTCATTTTGATCTCGCGGCTCGCGACCTTCCAAGCCTTGTCGCTTTGCATTGCCACCAACAAGTCTTAAATAATGTGAACTTTATATCTCGTAGTATATTCTACTAGTAATTTATACTACGATGTTAAGATTTAAATGCTATTTTGTTTGAGGAGCGGTTTTATTTATTAACTTCATGTGTCTTTTAGATCGCGCATTCCAAACGATGGCCTACCAAAGAGTATGATAAGCAGATAGGATAATGTTAATCTGGGCTAGATTCATTTTTATGAATGAATTAACATGCACACTTCATTGCAGGCCTATGGCGATAGGACAGAAATCTTGCTACAATTATTTAAAAGATATAGGTCTCTCATATTTGCAGCAAAGCTTACTTTTATCACAGAATTCTCTAGATGAAAAGTGACAAATGATAGATAATGAAGCCCTTCGCCCATGTTGTTGTAGATTATCTAATGAAGTAGTATTCAATACTGCGCCTTCATTAGTTGACCTTCCGTAGGATGTGGTAGATGCCAAAATGGATTGTTTGCCGTGTCGGCAGTCATCACATGATTAGCGCGTCAATCGTAAATGGGTGTGGCCATTAGTTATTTCATTGGCGTCTCTCGCCCACACGGCAACTTTGATAAACACTATTTCTATATTCGTAACGACCGATGGCTATTGAAATATATTAATGGGAATTAAACGTCAGAGGCATTGTAAAAAATTTGCCTTTAAAGTAGACATGATGGGGCTCTGAGGCTTAATGTTATGTTTTATTCATTCAAATAATTTTATAATCTTTCAAGCAAAATATGGCATTTGTTTATTTTTATCCAAAAAGTTTTATTGCTATTCTAAATATACATTAGGACACGTTTGCAAATGATGTGTTATATTAAAGACAAACAATCTGTTTTTTTAAGTCTACTAAATAAGGAATGGTCATATTTTTGCTCATTATGATTGCGAATGCTTTGGAAGGCACTTCTTCAGATACCCTGTAACCTGCTAGGCGACTCGTCTAAAGTAAGTCCAACCAGGAAGGCGCGTGACGTCTGGTATCCTGGTGGACTGGTCTACCAGTTGCGCTAAGTCTTGCTTCAGAGCAAAGGAATGAGCGACTCTACCAGCGTGATCATTTTTAGAGTACCCCAACCATGCCTCATGATGGGCGTCTCGCCCAAAACCACCACCTCGCCATTAGGAAATCGCTCGTGCGCGACATCCAACCTCATCGGTCTCTGTGAAAATTAGACTCGTTATGTAGTCAAGTAGAAATTAAAAGATTTTTTTTTCAAAATTGCAACTCATCAGAGAGTCAGATTCTGTTAGAAGTAACCGAGTATTAAGTATCGTTACGGCTATATTTCAGTTTCTGAGACAGCCAGACTAGGTAAGCAGTTATTTTGTAGAAAGAAGAAGGCGTTATACTTCAGCTTCTGAGAGAGTCAAACTCGGTAGGCATTAGCTTTGCTACAATTTGTAACCTCTATACCTCAGTCTCTGAGAGAATAGGACTCGGTGGGTAGTAACCGAGTCGCCGGCTTGTCGCGTCTGCGCGTCTCTGGTGCGTCGGGCGGGTGGCGCCGCACGCACACAGGCGCGCTCACCTGACGCCGCCGGTGGCGCCAGTCGCCCCCCCGCCGCCCCCTCGCCGCCGCGTGGGGAGACCAGCCGCGACCACGCGCCAACTTTTGGGGAGTTCACTCGACTGTGCGACCGATCGTTCGATTACAGATTCAATTAGTTTTTATGAATTTGTTACATTATGCATTTATTTTTTAGGTTTTATCTTTGTTTTGAATTTTTTAATCATTTGTTAACTTTGCATCTTCAATTATCTTTAACCGCGCTAGTTTTATTGATTTAATTGTAAATGGTTCCGATGGAGTTTTTGACAATAGTAATCTATTGATCCGATGGAGATTTTGAGAATTATAATTTCTGTTTTTGACAAAGAATTAACCATAAATATATTTCTATCTAACATAATAGTTAAAAAACAGGACTGTCTACTTTTTTGAACAACTGCCAAAATTTCTTATATAAGATACAGGATTTACAAGTTAACAAAATATTACTATGTCAACTACTACTATAATTGCTTCGTGCGGTTTGCACTTGTAGCCAATTGATTTTGATTTTTTACTGAGATCATACATGGACTTCTTGAGAGAATTTGAAAAGTGATGATGCACTGTTTTTTTCCATGTACCAACACTCATGCACGTTCACAAACACTTATCGGTTAATAATCCACCGTTATTACATGTGTAAGTTTGTATGTGTAGATTGTAATTATAATGTTCGAAATAACTTAACTGCCATGGCGCTTCACTTTCCCGCCAAGCAACTACTACTATTATCAATGATGACGTACATAGTTTTTTTTAATATTCGGAACATCAACAGCGCATTTTTTATGTACAATAATATATCACTATTTAATTTATTTATAGATATTTACATATAAATATGGAAACATCTAAGCTGGTGAAGTTTGATAAACAAATTCACTACAAATAGGACTAGTAGAGTCATAGCAATTAAATCGTGAAAGTAGGCATTGTCAAATGGAATTTAAAAATAAGTTTCATTAAAGGAAACTAAAGCCATTTTCAGTAAAGGAAAATTAAGTTTTGGAACTTGATAGAAATTTTATGATAGCTATCATTTGTATTAGGTAACTGGTAATCTTTAAATTATACGAGATGATTACCTATATGAAAGCGTTTTTATTATTATTAGAGTTATTTCAACTATTTTCCATATTAGCATTGCATTGTCTTATGTTGTTTAATTAGATATCAGAATTGTTTCTATAAAATTCTGCAAATCATACATGAGTTTTTTTTTCACAAATCGGTAAAAAAGTTAATAAATTTTAATTGTTTGTAAGTTGCGTGTGAGTATCTCATCTCATGGGTAAAGTGCTATCAAAAATAAGATAGCAATGCTATGATCTTATTTGACTTTCTTAGCAAAAGAGTAGAAACTTCGTGTTCAATATTGTTTAGGGTAATTTTGGATAAGAGGTTCTCTTTAAATGTTTAGTGGGGTAATCAGCAGCGGGGTAATGGTGTATCGCAGGTGGCGTGCGGCAGGGCGCGTCACGACGTCAGTGCAGCGGGTGTCGGAGGCGCGCGGGCTCGGCAGCGGCAGTCGAGTATCGGCGCGCATCGAGCGATGACGTCCCAGCGGAGTAGTGTGTTGTGGCGCGGTGGAGCGCGCTCGTCGTGACGGCATGTGATGTTCCGGAGACGCGCGCTGCGGCGGCGGCTGGCGGCGGCGGGCGCGCCGGGCGTGCCGGACGAGCAGCTGCGCGGGCTGGCGCGCGCGCTGGACGCCGGCGCGGGCGGCGCGCCCTGCGTGTGCGCGCCGGCCGGCCACGCCGCCTCTCTCCTCCGCCTCGCCGTCATCCGCACCTACAGATTCCACGACCTCCGAGATCTCAGCGAGCTGCGCCGCTCGCCGCACTGCACCGAGCAGCAGTGTTGCAACCCTTACCACTGGAGCCGCCTCTGCAAACCCGGTACGTCGCCCGGCCGTTGACCCGCGCCCCGCGCAACAAGTGAAGTAAACAGTGCCGAATCCGATCTGTGCGCTCTATCTGATTTTCGAAATAGAATGTGCGCTTCGTTCCGATGGAACTGTGACCTGGCCGCACCGCGCGCAGCAGTGCACGTTATAGTTCTCGGATCGTAGTATCAAAACTGGGAATGTTCTTGAAGTTCTCTAACATGTGACCGTTCCTTATCGCCCAGCCGTTGACTGAACCTAACCTAACCCCCTTGACGTGTGATCTAACCTAAGCTCTGTGAACATGAGTTACGTTATTACCGATCGGTTCCTAGTTACTAGGAGTATTTCTTCTTAGAGGTATTCTATTTGTGGGATTTATTAGATTTTTTCTGGTGATGTGAGTTCCCGTTCCGTTGCCAACTTCGGGCCGTTTGCACCGCGTTATCAGTGCCAATCGTTATCAATGTATTTATCGCTACTGTTTGTTTCTGTATCTGTTGTTACGTTAACCGTGACGTCACGCGTCTCGTGTGGTGTGCCTAGTGTCACATAAGCCCATTCGCAGTCCTCTCATTTCACGTTTAACTTAGATCTTTAGAAAACTAGCGTATTCTATTCCCGTAGTAGAAGTTCGCAAGTGTAAACATTTCCGTTCGTTAGCCTATTTATAGAGCTGACATCAGTTGCGTTGTTTCTTGGGTTTTATTTTGTTAAAATTTAAAGGTCACACACGTTCAACTTTATAATCTTCGTCGGAAGTGTCGTAAGAAATTTTATTTGTCTAATCGGAGGCTTTTTTTATTTTCATTGGCATTTTCTGTGGATCTTGTGACAATTTTTCTGAGATATTGTGGGGAATGTTTCTGTTTTTGAAACATCGCGATCCAGCTTAGGAAAAGTATTGAAGCTATCACCTAATCTACCGCGGCGAGGGTCACTCGTGCGCGATAAGTAGACAAGGTCACGACGCTGGCGCCGGCATGCCGCGACGCTCGGCGCGCGCAGCCCGTTAACTTTTTAATTCGCCAGGCAATGGCGCTACCACGCCGGCAGCCTTTGTCGGGTAAATAAGTGGTGTACGTACTTGTTTTTTCCGTTTTATTTTTCGAAGGCTGTTTTTGTATGCTTCCGGGATGCTCTGTCGTTATCTACAATTGGTATTGGTGGATAGAAGTAATTGATGTCGAAAATTTCTTTGAGATGAATGATCTTATACTGTCGTCGTTTTCAAGTTAATGAGTGACCATGACACCGGCTCGTACGCAGTATCTCGCCTACAATCTGCCGCCCACATCAATAGTATGTTCCTTAGAAGCCAACACGTAGGTGTGTTGACAATGCCTTTTAGCATATTAATTAGAAAGAAAGGCAGGGAGATATGAATATTTATGTATTTCAAGTCTTTCCTGTGAAGCTTGCTTCAAAAAAGATGATACAGGGTAGATTTTGGAAAAGTGTTTATTAGTCTACCTTACATAAATAATAAAACAAAACCTTTACAAATTCTGCTAAATTAAAAACTACCTATACTATCATTAGTTACCTTTCAGTAACAGTAACAAGAATATGTCATTTTAGACTGCAACATGGTGTGCTTAACATTTTATTAATTGAGTTGGGGTTATGTTAATAAACTACTAAAAGACTGAACTTATTGATTATAATTAGGTAAACTTGCTGATCTTCAATATAAATCCGAATGGCATAGTTTATTTACCACACCTACCAAATTACAAAGTGCTGACCGTTAAAAATCTGTAGTGAGTGATGATAATAGAAATAGAAAAATGAGTAGGATGACAATTGATTAGTACGTACATGTGTTTATACAGAGCAATCGACCTTGTCGTATAGTGGATTAACGAATCACACCCCCTGAACAACCATTATTTTCCTTGATTTGAAATAATTTGCATTGTCGTTAAGATCTGTCGACATTTTGAGAGCTTAAAGTTATACGTAAACTTAAGCCCATTCGCAGTCCTCTTATTTCAAGTTTAACTTAGATCTTTTTTGATATTCAGATGTTAAGCCAAACAACTCATTAATACCGTAACTATCTACTTTAACTGCTCTTCTATAGAAATTTAATTATCATAATTATAATTTAAAAACTTACAATTACTTAGTATACCTACTTAATATTTCATTCTTTGGTACTGCCGGCAGGCTTCTCTAAACAAATCCACTGTTTCTTGTTAAGAATATTAAGGACCTCATTTAAAATAGGTGTGGCTATATGAAAATAAGAACCGTGAGAACATTTTCTGTCTACTAGTCCTATGAGTCGTTTACCTACTTAATCTTTGTCTAGTTTAAAATACACAAAAATTTCAACATGATGATCTTTTATGAATCTTTCTTAACCAACAGGAAAATCTTTTTTGCTTTAATATAATTATGTACATACATTACATAGATATTAGTACATAGTACATACATAGATATAAGCTACAAATTGACTGTCTATATTGTTAGATAATTAAATTTCTAATTAAACAAAATTCTAAAATTATATTCTATGCACTAATTTTAAAACTTCAAATACCTTGGTTCTCTAATAGTAAATATTAATAAATTATTAATACGAGAAATCTCATTGACAATTATTATGGTTCATAAAGTTTTTAACTAACATTCTTAATTTGCTGTCATTACTATGGTATTCAGACGTTAAAGCATAAAAAGTGTTGTGAATCCTTGACTCAACCATTACGTCTCACTTTCGCTTTAGATTGGCAGTCCATAAATGGAAGTCAAATTGGTCAAATCACCAGCGCGCCCACAGCTCAACATCTTGTTACTTTTTGCAATTGTGGGCGGCACTCGTCTAGAGCTCTCTGTGTTAATTTTGCTAAGTTTAATTTGTAAAAGATTGTTCTTAATGGTTGTTTAAGTTTAATTATGTTCGCTTTGATAATTCCTCCTAAAATTTCCAAAGGAAAATTTCAAATTCTTAGCATATTTTCTGTTTGTAGTATAGATGCATTACGCTCCATTTTATTAGATTGTTTTTCTCTGCAATACCGATGTTTCGTCAATAGGTTTAGTGAGGTCAAAAGGAGTATTTTCAATAGGAGGTAGGTAATTCAATTTACCCGTTTTCTAAGGGAACCTCGTCAAATAATCTTCTTATATTTGGAAATATGTCCAGTAATAAAAATATTCCGCAACAATTGACTGCCGGTTGGATTGAGTTACTATCTCAAGGTTTGAGATTTGTATACATATAAGTAACGTCTTTGAGATATAGCGTCCCACACCTGGCGGGAGGAAGTGGTGGCGCGCCCAGACCCCACCTGTGCAGTTTTTTCGGCGGCGCCGTGGCTCCTCGTTGTCGCCGATGTTTTTGTACACTTTCGCGACGGTTCCCACAGCCACTAGACTAAATATAGCATGCGCTGACGCCGCTCATTCCTCTCATTCGGCGGCACTTACATTGTGTGCAGTTTGACTGATATTTGCATTTCTGGTTATGTGATTCATTCGTTGATAAGTTAATTTGGTATTTCGTTGCTATGGTCTTTACTATTCAGTTTGGTATTTGACAAAAATATATAGTTCATTAAAATCGAATCTATTATAATAGCGAAGTCAAAATCTTAAGACATGATCAGTGGAGATCAGTATAAGAACTGATATACAGATAGCCCCAGGCCTTACCGGATCGGGCTCATCACGCACAGCCCGGCCTGCGGTTTAGCCTGTATTTGTAAAAGTTTTTGTAGGAGCGGTGCTTTTCGAGCGGGGTAAGAGGGGATCCTTATCTTATCGAACGCAGGCGTCAACGCGACGCCGCACGCTCAGGACCAAAGATTGTACCTCGGTTCATTAGCTCTAATCTAAGCTAACTCACCCATAATACGATTCTCGAGCGTGACGAACTCGAGCAGTTAACATTATCGAAGACGCAACTACCATTTACGAGTAATTTTGGTGCCCACACACCATTTCACTGGGCCATTACGACTGGGGTCCGAATTTAATGATGTCGTCTAGATATACCGGTATGAGACTCCATCTGTTGATGTGACGGAGGCGGCGGCATGGCCGATATTTATTTAGCCATAATTGCTTGTCGGCTGGCTGGCGCCGGCGCCGCGCCGTGTCGCGCCGCGCGGGGCGGGGAGAGCGGGGCGAGGGCGCGGCGGCTGCGCCGACACAGGTACGCCCGCCACACTGCGTAACTTCAACTCGATTTTCGTGATCGGTTTTTTTCTCGGTTTTATTGTAGTCTGGTCATGTTTTTAGGTTGCTTTGTTGAATTTGTGAATGGCGTCCGTATTGTGTGATCCGGATAATACGCTCGTATTTGAAATTTGTTTACAGCTTGTTATAATGCCTATTTCGCATAGATTATTGGTTTTGTAGAATGGAATTTTTATCTATGCCTATTTTGGCAGTTTGAAAGTTGTGGATGGAGGTAACATGATACTGTTGTATGAATTATGTACGTAGTCATCGACAGCACCTGTGCCGGAACCGGTTGCTCCCGGCTGAGACTCTAGTTAAACTGGTAAATTGAGCAGCTATGGCCTATGAGCACACTGACGTCGTGTGGCGATGCGATGAGGACGAGACAGCAGCCTGTTGGCTATGCCACAATTTACAGATGTCCAGACGAGATTTGTTTCTTGATAGACTGTTTTCGGAAGTATTAAAACGTTATAGTCCTCTAGCTTTGACTTATTCGAATCGTATCTTATTTCTTTATCAACAAGTACCGTTCTCGAATCACTGATTAAAACTATGAATTAGACATTCAATTTATAAAACAATGACCTGGGTGAGTCACATTATTCATTTCCGTAATGTAGCAAGAATTTGGTTTGTCTAGTCAGGTTATCATATGAGGCCTCACAGGGGCAATACCAAGCGTAACGGATGAAAATAAGCAGGTAATAGTGATAAAAACACAGAAAAACAAGTTCCTCAAGTAGCCTGCTTAAAAATTGTATAATTTTGTCTACATAAGTTTATAATATCGTCGTTTTATCGCTTTCATTTAATGAGCGTTAATTAATTCTTTATAGTAAGATAATAATGTCCCCGCAGCAGATGTTGGACATACTAATAAGGCTCAATAGCTTTAATTGGAGATATAATTAGTTTTTGAGGCGGCCCCTTACTGTGCATTGAATGGTTTGTAATGAATATTAAAAACCTCAATTTTATCTATTTCTAAAAATTTAACAATTATTTGCATTGTAGCAATTGATATATTTGTTTTCACCAGGCATTGTAATAATTTTGAATCATATTCTTATTGAATTGACAGTATTTATTCTCTTAAGAAATATTACTTAATTGAATAGTAAAATATCTTTAAAATAACCGTAATGGTTATTTCAGAATCATGGAATTTTAGAAAAAAATGCTTAGCTACAAATTTTTACATACGTACAATCACACCTGTTTCCCCGAAGGAATAGGCAGAGGCATATTATAGTAGTAGGGATTCATGAATCCCTACTACTTATTATACGCTCACACTTCGCCAATTATATATAGTTAGTCGTATAGCACGTTAGGTGCCGAGCCTATTGCCGCCTTACGGGCAATGTTATGTTCGCCAGAGCCTCGTCCGTTGATCGGCAAGCAACTTGCAGGTGAGGTTGGCTTAGGCTCCTTATGTCTTGGCATGATCCCTATACACCCTATAGCAACAAATGTTTACTTGTAGGAAATTAGAAACAGCCTTGATCTTACCATCTAGCTTAACAGTAGTTATACAATCTGTTTTCATTGTCTTTGTTGATCAATCAGCACTTAGAATTAGCATAAGCATTTGCATCGTCTGAGTCGAATATCTTCCGGTAAGCAGTGCGTTGTCTATCAAGGTCCATGCCACACTTGCAATTCCGTGACGAACATTCCATGATCTGTGGCCAAGTTGCAATCAACAACTTTAATTCCAATAGAATACGGCTAAATAGAATTGCAATCGTACCTAATCTTATTTCCATATATGCTTATTCTATTTTATACAAATTGCAGGTCTCCAAAACAGTAATTGATTGGGGAGTCTTACAAAATCCTATTAAGTTGCTTATTGTAGCAAAAAAAAAAATTAAAAACATGTTCACTATAATCATATTGAACAGAATATCTATCAGCGTATTGCTACTCAAGCATTACGCAAAATGTACGATGACTGATTTTAAACTTAATCGTTAATGCACTATTACACCTGTATTTGATTCAAATTAAGATCATATTAATCCTTATTAAAGTTATTATATTAGATAGAACATTAATAAGTTGGATATGAAATAAGGTTAAGTTTTGTCATGGAAGTATTGATATCTTAACCTTATAGCAAAATGCATGAAATTACATTTCTCAGTAAATAAGATTCTCAGCAATTATATAATTATAAATTTTGAAACGCTTTTATACTTTTTCCGCAAATAGGTGTTGCCCCTTGAAGAATACTGCCGATACGATTCAATTTATTCATACATACATACATTCACGCCTGTTTCCCCGAAAGGGTAGCCAGAGGCATATTATACGCCCACACTTCGCCAATTATATAGTTGATCCCACGTTACCAGGCACTATGTTCGCCAGAGCCTAGTCCGTTGATCAGCAGGTGCACCACTTGCAGGTGAGGCTGGCATGGACTTGTCTTCGTAGGATCGTACTCCGTAGGTGTGGGTCTTGTTAGGATCTGTATACCCTATTTATTTATACTTAGTTTTATAAGTATTAGTATTGGTTCTATTTATTTAAAATCTAATAAGATAAGACAGAATTAGACAGTCAGCAATCGTAAATCGCAAGCTAATATAACTTCAAAATGTCTTTTCTTATTTTATTCGCTTATAAAATAAATTATGTAGATTTTAGTAATCGCTACAATAGACTCATTTTATTATTAGAATATGGTAACTCTGTCAGTGCAAATATCAGATTTCTAGCATTTGATTAGGATTTCTTAGAATTTGTTTATTGTCGTATATCTGGTTTCTCGTTATATACGTTGCGTTTTTTATTTGTGTTGTGTATTTTTTGTTGTTCTTTTAGTTTATTTTAAACATTTTCTAGTTTTTTTCTGTGCCTACTATGACTTTTTCTAAATTTGTGTTTTGACCTGTGTGTCCTATGTGATTTGACCGAAGTACAAGTTGTGGTACTGTATTGTATTTTTCGGGCTTATGATTCTACTTTTTTCATTTTTCTTTATCAGGTCTATCGTATTATCTTTTATAGCCTTCAGGTTATTAAAAGTTATACCAATCTAAATTTGTCACCTTTCATCAACGCCAATTTCTACAAATATTACGATTGCATTTTCTTTTCCGATATTCGTTTGCAAAAAGTTCCACTACCGCATTGGCACGTGCCCGTTGTGTAAATTGTAGTGCATCGGCATTGACAGTTGACGGAGCGTTCGCGGCGAATGCTCGGTGGCGGCGGCGCGGGCTGCGCGGGCGCGGCGACGCGGCGGGCCGGCGCCGCCGCTGGCGCCACTCGCCATGTTATAATTCGGGCGGGCTATTTCTGGCTATTCACACGCGTGCGCGCCGTTCCGTGCGTACAACGTTTTTCAAATTTCCAACACTGTTTGTTTGTACACCGCTCCGGGTGGGGTGTGATTGGCATGTCGATTGCATGGGAACACAATTTGGAATTTAAACATCCATTTAAAATTCATTTAGAATTCAATTCTCAATTTGGCGATGATGATCAACTACTAAAAATCGGTTTCGATGCAAAAAAAGACAGAGAGTTCAAAATCAAAGTCAAACGCAGGTTTAAGTAAGACCTTGAGGTATTCGTACTTTTCTCGAGAACACACTTTGTTTAATGTCTTATTTTATTGTAGCCGTTTTCTAATCCATACACGCCATTAATTATTAACAATTCTATCCTATCCTTCGGTAACTACGAACAAAACTTTTGCAGAAATATTGTTATATGTGTATTCTATTCGCTAGGTTTCCTTATCATTGTCCAAATCGTCTGGACGTCGTAATAAATCGTGATCTTCATTAGTATTCAGTATGAAATTTCTAGCTGCAACGAAGCTAATAATTTTCTAAACACGCCGATGAATCATGCGCATATTTACCACTTTGTTTTAACGCAGACCGGGCGCGGCGCAGGCGCCGTTGTCAGACTTTACGAGTGTGGAAGATTCATACGAACATTACGCACTGCACACACACACACACACACACACACACACACACACACACACACAAAATATTTATTGAAACCAGCACGTAGGAAATAGGCAAATCGAAAGAATGCATAGATAAAATAAAGCACATTTGCCTTCTACTAAAAAGTTTTCTAGGATATAAGCTCTTATTTAAATCATTATTAGATTTAGCTGATATTGCGCCTACTACATTACTTATAACTATAAACTGATGTTAATGTATAAGGATGCCTGGTTTTTATAATATGTAAGGACAACAGCCTCTTTGTCCGCTTGCTTAACCACCTAAATGCCCCATGCAGAGCTAAAACCTTTTATAAAATCTCTACAATATTTCTAAAGACTTTAAAATCAAAAGCCCATTCACTGCTGGCGGGAGCTCGAACGTAGAAAAATTAGACAAGAAATTCGTAAAGGTTGATTTTCTCTCCCGCCACATTAAATTCACCACACACAAAAAAAGACAGGAAAGATTTGATAATGTCTCCATAAACTTGTATTCTGCAGTCACAAGATATAAGAAAAGAAGAATCAATCTATATTTCTAAATGTTCTTTCTTTTATATGGTAGCTGTTTATTGGTTGCAATACCTGCAACCAATCCTCATAAAATAAATAAACATCGTTTCTAAATATGTATAGAACAGTTTCGTTCGAGCAATGTCGTAAATCTCAGCAAAGCCTCGTCTTAAGTTCACATTATAGCAGAATTTAATAACAGAATATATGAAACTTTGCGCATTTCAAAACTTGTATTAGCTGTTGCATTGAGCGATTGCGCCGCCGTTTACGACGTAACACATAAACGCTGATGTGTTTACTTTGTCAGTTTCGTTGCACTCTCCTTGTCAATGTTGTTATTATTAGGTATACCTGTTGCATTTACAATAAATGTCTAATAGTTGTTAATAAGATGAGGCATCCTATTTCTTAGCAATTGATGGATTAAAAATATCTTTGTAACAATTCCCGCGCTACTATAATTTCCCGAAAAATCGAGAGTTTTCTCGTTGTCTCGTTTCAGTGTTGGTCGTGAAGACATCGTTGTTCTGAGGCTCCTATCTTACCTGAAGATGCCCTGTGTAAGAGCGAAACACTTGTCGTGTTGAATAGTTTCTCGATTTTTCGGGAAATTATAGTAGCGCGGGAATTGTTACAAAGATATTTTAAATCCATCACTTGCTTACAATGGATTTCCGCAAAGTAACGCCTGAAGCAATAAATTATCCTATTTGTTATTAAGCTTTCTTATCTTGTCTGTACTAGGGCAGACTAGGAGAAATGATTGTTTGTTATTGGGCCCTATTTTGCAAAACTGGTTTAACTGTTAAATTTGTTAAATAGTTGCTGAGAACTCGCATTTATTTATGCACTCTTATCTTGTCTGAACTAAGGTTGTCTGGAAGAAATTGTTTTTTATATAAATCTCCCTGTTGCAGCACTAGATTTAAATGTTATTATGAGACATTATTAAAAATTCACATATCGCTTTTTGTCCCAAACCTAGCCTATGTTAAACCTATATATCAGGCAAATAGATAAACATACTTACTTAAATACTTTATTTTTGTAAATACTTATTTACAATACATGATCACACGCTGACAAAACATATATTCTTGTTCGTACACACAATTAGCTCACAAATATCTGCCCTATGTGGGGATAGTACGCAGAACCTTTAAATATATCTGTATAGAACAGTTAATCTTCTGCCAATTGTATTGAAAAACCATTAAGAACAACATTTTTTATTAAAGAAAACAAAATATTGCAGTACTTTTAGAGTTTTCCAGATAATCATATCAATATTAACCTTAAGAGCCATTATTATTTTTATATTCATATCTTCGAGTAGTAGTTTTGCGTGGGTCAAATATATTTATTAACTTCACAACATACATAGTCATTAATAATAAAGTAATACGTTTTGAGTTAGTTATCAGACATATATTGATATACTATCCATTACTGCGTAATCATATGTTTATCCGCTATTTTAACTTTGTATCAAAGTATTATGTAGCTTTTGCAGTTTAATATTATCACTTAATCACATTTCGTAACTAATACGCCATGTTTCTGTCGATGAAGCTGTTAGAGTAATAAGCTAAGGGGTCTAGCGGACCGGTTGGCGAGCGCAGCCACCGAAGGACAAACTGACTGACAACGTACGGTATTTATTGCTATAGATTGAATGTTCAGATTAATTACACATGCCGAGCCTCTAGAGCCGTACTTGCCTACCGACGCACTTATCTACCTCATCAATTGGCATTCCACAACACGCCCATACAATCTAAACTCTATCTAAATATATAAAGAACTCATTCTCCATTGACATGTCCAGCCAATAATTGAAACACGATATTGTACATCCTAAAGTTCAAATTTAAACCGTCGCGCTTTTGTCTTTCGATTGAATTCAACTTGCACGATTTACCAGTTCAAGCTTTTAGCAAATCAACTAATGATTTCTAATTGAAGCTCTTTGAAAAACCTACTTTATTTCGTCTAGACAGAGTCTGGTTTTCAGTATGCCACAAGGGCTCTTGTGACGTAATAGGGCTGGAAGAAGTTCAGTCACGCCACTCTAGATGTGTTTATGTAGATGACATTGTCGTCGCAGAATAGTAGATATCGTGAGTAATGGAGATTTAAATATGTGTTTTATCACTTTAAAATAAGGTTTATATTACTGTTGGTTGGAAATTGACTTATGTGAATGCGCGTTTAGATATTAAAGTCAAGAACTGATATTATTTATATCTGCTAGATGCTACGTTAGGCGTTTAGGGTCATTTACTTTCGAGTCGCTATCTTTTTTTCGGTTGCTTGCTGTGTGATGGAATGTTAGCGGCTCATTCGAATGACTCAGGTCAGGGCAGGCTTTTATATTTAAACGTAACAGAATTAACGCCACATGAAAGCAAGGTCAAGTCTGGGAAAGTATACCATCTGAAATATAATTGATACAGCACGACTGCATGATATCAACATTTTGATATATTATTATTTAATAATAAGTCCGGGTTGAGCAATATAAAATTTCGAAAACTTGAGTCAATATGACAGATTTATACATCATACAAAATGTGTGCCTTTGAAATTATCACTCAATATGCAGGTGGTTGCATCGATTGTTTGAAATTTCTTGCACAAACGCCATAAAATGCTTCTGGGAACGCTGCATGATCGTCATGAAGTCTTATTGAATTCAAAAATGTGATTCAAGTATAATTTGTATTCGAATTGTCAACGCATTGATGTTAAAAAACAACACTTGACACGTACCGCCGCCTGCCGCGCGCCGGCGCTGGCGCCGAATCGTTACTGACAATTTCACAATTCACAATCAGGACTCAAAAATACGCATACTAATTACATCGTGATCATTTCTATACGATCCTTTTACATCATTTCTTTTTTATGAATTTTCTAAGGTCCCTATAATCTAACAAATAATATCCAAATCCATGTCTGCGGCGCTTATATTGATAATTAATTCGATCATTATATTCAAAGATTGCTTGAAATTATACATTTGATACAAATGACAGTCAGGCATCCAGGGCCCCTCGTAAAGTTGTCGTTATACGAGATCAAAATATAGGTTAGTTATTACCTGCAGTTGGCGATCAGGGTTTGATTCTCGGGCATAATTGGCCTCGAGATTGTTTTACCTGTGCCTCTTGTTTGCTTAAGCGTTTTGTTTTTGTTGCGGGTGAGGGTAACGCGGTCGGCGATTAGCTCAGAACAATTTAAAACATGTTTTGCGGGTTGTAGGCTTCATTTTTGTTCTCAAAACTCTCGAACTTCGGTTTTGGATGATTGAATTCCAACACAAAACGGGCGTGTGCTTTTATTTAAATTTTGACTGTAGGCGTAAACTTTTTGATCGTGATCCTAAATATATTAATTTCGGAATTCCGTCCATGTGATTGATTTTGTTTTTTCTTTGTTTCAGAAACCCCGCCTCCCCCATATAGTCTGATAGAAATGGAGGACCTCAAGCCTAAAGGTGAGTGATATAATATCAAAAAACTACTAGCCCGTTGTGAATCGGCGCATTAGTTATTATAAGTAAAAACACCTAGACGTTCATGTTTGCTCGATCGGAGCCCAAATTGACTAAAACATTTTTTATTTAAATGAACACAATGCAAGAGATTTTCATACATAAATACCAAACACATTAAACATTTAAATACTTTTAGGATTTTAAGACTACTCAACGGCTATTATCAAAATGTAAGCCAAATAGAAAATTGATCTTAGGAATAAATTACAAGTGAAAAAATTTCCAACTTAAAGTAAGTTCTTAATTAAGGATACTTCATGTGAATCACATGCCATTGAAACAATGAAACCGTTGTATCTGAAGCTTAAACGAAGTGATTTTGTTCTCGTTCGTTGGAATAATGTAGATCATAGATCGGACCGCAGCGGGTCGTTTACGAAAAGGCGGGAGATCGAGGCAGCCGACTGCGGCCGGCGCCCGCGCCGCTTCCTGGAAATTAGGGATGCACTGACATGCCCAAACGGGAACTGTATCGATGCTTTTTATATTTTGATCACTCTAATTCTCGCCGTATTATAAAGATGAGACTCGATTGTTTATTTGCATTAAATCGGCTCCGAACCTGTTGGCCCGAATTGAAAATTTAATTACATACATACAATCACGCCTGCTTCTCCTAAGGGGTTGGCAGCGGTATAAAATAAGCCCACACTTCGCCAGTAGTGTTGTTGGTCTTACGTAATAGGTGGCGAGCCTATTGCCACTTACACTAGAACTCCTATGCCAGAAAAAATATTTTACTGATAAAAAGCCACATTCTTTGTGGGTAACTGACGGTATGTGTTATAGCGTTACCGTTACGTGAACTCACATAGTTTCGAAAATCTAATAATATAACTCAAGGTGAAAAATAGCTAGCGAAGTGTGGACATGCCACTAGTCTTCGTATAAAAGCAATTTCTTCGTAAAGCAAATATATTATTAACTAAATTTGAATCTCACGAGCTCACAAGTGTTTTTTTAAACTCGCTTTGCCTATCTCTGACGGGAAATGGACCGGATATTACAAATGAAGAAAATATGTTTAAAAACTTTATTAATACAACAAAACATGAGTGTTAAGACTAATGACTATGTCACAACGTTAATTGACATGGCGGCTTATATTAGAATGCCTAATTTACGAAGATGGTAATAACGGTGATTTTGCAAGTCAGATGAGGCTTACATTTTCTCTCCCATCCAATTTTTATTTATTTATTAGAAGAAGAAAAAATTCTATTGTATTTGTATAACAAAATGCCAATTACAATTTTTTACACAAATTTTCCCTAGCCATGTACTTAAGTGAGAAAATAATTTGAGAATTTCTGATCACTATACAAAGTGATGTTAATTACGTATCCACATTTCATGGAAACAGTAAATTTATTATATGGAAAACTAATTATTATTCGTTTCGCATAGCAGTCAATAATCTTCATCAGCAATCAATAATACTGCGTGTGCCACATGTCATACCAATGGATATGTTATAAATAATTCATTAAAATCTCAATGAATGTTTTACAGCAACTGTTCTGTTAAAAAACCTTTATAACGTTTATATTTCTTTAATACTAATATTGACAATAGTAATTTGTCGGAATAAATTTGCAGAATCAATCACGGTATGCTAATTTCATTTAGATATATTTTAATTAATAATTATTATTTTTAATAATATTTACATGTTTACGCATTTGAAAATGGACAAACAGATAAAGTGATAACAAATCGGCGCCCGCGCATGTTAATTAAAAGCTGACAGCTGCGCCACTACCTACTACTCTAGCGCCATGTTGTTAAAACGCAATTGAAAACGAAATTTTAGAAATAACTACTTTTTAAGCATAATAGTAATATTATAAAACAGGTTTGTGATAAATAAATCAGTGTAATTTTTAATGTGTGTTGTAATTAATAATACATTATTTTGTTGTGCTACTTTTTAATTTCGGCTTTGTATAAATCTTTGATACAAAAAAATTACTGCTAGGATTGGCTCGTCTCTCCAGCTCACGCTCCGCTAGAGATGAAATAAAAAATGTGTTTAATTAGCAGACACAAACTTATAATTATAACGTTATTATTATTATTTTTGAGAAGGTCTGTTTTAAATTATAGTTGGTGCAATAAATTATAATTAAATAAACAAGAAGTAGCAATATAAAAGTTTAAAGACAATTATATCGATGTTGTGGAGCGCAGACCTACGGATTCTGGTCGCAGCGCATTCCGAGGCAGCCGCCATGTTCCAACTACATTATTAATGCTTGCGGCTCGACAAACAACTCCGTTTTTTCGTGCACCACGCTGCGTCAGGATATATTTGTTTTTAATAAAGACCCACGCGGTGAAATTTTGGTATTAGGGATATGTCCATTAGTTTCGACAAGTTCTCCAGCTTGACAATTTAATGGCTTCTACCTAGAAGTATTACTTACTGATTCTTCTTAAGGAGTAGGAATGCACAAGAAATATTTTAATATTTATAAGAGTAGCAGGCGTGGAATGACGCAAAGCTTGTAATTATTTGTTTCTAGAATAATCTTGTGACATTTCAAGGCACGGGTAACCGAACACAATTCTATCTCTATTATTTCCTGTCCATAGGGAGTCTGTCTATAGTTTCTACACAGAATAAATTTAGTAAGGTATTAATTTATTATTTTGCTAAAATCTAATTAACTTTCAGATAATTTACGAAACTACTTATCCATTTTTGCTAGACAAGTTTTAGGATATTTGTTGGTTTTGTTTCTGGTTTCCTGGCAGTCACCAACCACTTCACAGATTAATATTAAGTAATGTACTTAGTGCATTGTTTTCTGAAATCTATTTCAAGTTTCTCCTCTAACCTAGTAGCATTTGGTGGACTAATTATAAATGAGCGCTTTGAACATTCGCCGGTAGTATTTCCACATGAAAAGACGATTTGCACAAACGTGGGCGTCGTCTGGACACGATACGTCACAGGAAATCCCGTGCTCCTAATCAATTGTTCCGGGATTCCCTGCAGCCATGCCCTTCGCTAGGGTTTCCCGCGGCGCCTGTCTACGATTTAGCGTGATATATTACTCGTTTTACTTTATTAGAACAAGCCCACCCACCTGCTGAAGCTTACACGCGTCGAACAGCGCTCAAATTTCACCTTTTCATTTTAATATTTACGGGTAAACTATTTGTTGTCAGTTATTGATATTTCATTTGCAGTTTATGATTCGATTGCCCTTTATATTAACACTTGTAGAGCAGTATTTATGATAAAGTTTTTCATTTTAATTGCATTTTGAAACGACAGTATGTATTGCCGTCTATAAATAACGCCTGTTTGAAGCATCCCGTAACGCCTAATCGTCCCCAACATCCTGTTTCTGTGCATTAGTGAATGGATGGCCACAATTTGGGTTCTCCCTTTTTTCCGATACGGTTGACACTGACATTCCGATCGGGTCCATTACGCTCTTTCTCACGTGCTTCCTCGAATCCATTCATTGCGTTTGTCGGACAAATTTACTCGTTCAGGTAAATGTGATTGTTGGGTTCATTTTGGACTTTAAATTGTTAGGGGCAGTTCTTGAATTGGTGTTTTTAGTATTACGGGTTTGGTTGGGTTCTCTCGAGTGGCGATAACCGTGGTGTCCATTAACGTTATCGGTGCGTTATCGTGGCGCCGGCGCCGCTCGCCGCCCGACACAAATATAGTTGGCCAGTGTTTGCCTTTGTACTTCATTAGGTGGGTGTGCACTTACCATGTCCTTTTATGCATTGTCGCTGACATACGAATCTTTTTGCACTTTGACGCTAATCATCTTTGGCCTTTCATCGAGTCATCTCATTATTTTTCAAAGGAATTTGAATGAATGAACGTTTGCTGTGTTTCGGGTTTAATAAAGTGTCTAAACTTTACGTTAAAGACTTTCGTACACCTCCCATGGAGTTATTAATTAGTATATTGCGATTAAGGCCGTTAGAAAAGAGGTGTCGAAATAACGGCAGCAATGTACAAAGCTAATTCTGTGAACCGATATTCTTCTTAAGAACGTATCCTCAATACATTAGAAGATAGATCATTGCCTTCAATAATTATATGGGTGTGTTTTGAGGAAAATATTTATAGTTATTAAGTGTCAATTTAATGACTTCACTGAACGACTTTTATAAATTTTGCCTCATTAGTTGGAGAACAGAGTAAAAGTCAATAAATTCTTATCTGCTAAGTTATTATCACATTTATCGCAATGTTACGTAATTCTTCAAAATCTTTCGTATTAATACACAATCATACATACTAACCAACAATATTTATAAATACGATAATATTTAAGTCTCCATGACACCTATCTAAACATTTCAAGTGCATTCGTTCGGTAATGCATGCAGCGTTTTATCTCCACAGTAATCTCTTATTTTAAGTGTTTCTAAGGTTTGAAAGAGGTATTCAACTTTATCAAAGCTTTCAGTTGGGTAAGTCATAGCTTGATTTACAGCATAATGTGAGGACAGCTTTATTGATGCCGCGTTTCTGGTTAAAGCAACGTTGCTTTCTCAGCCGCAGCTTTAAACTCATTTCTTGGTCATCTCGTTTGAAAACGGTCTAAGTCTTGTTTGTGGATTCCTCCACGTTCAAGAATGTGATACGTTGAGCTGTGAGACAGTTTATTGTGTTATTTCAGTCTCGATTGCACTTACCCGTCGTTTGTGACTTCAATAAACTGTGGGTACACAATGTGTGCGTAACATATATCTGACAACTGTCAACTTCCCCTAACGTTTATTTTACCGAGAAGATACTTTAAATTCTTCCTTAAATTATATGTTCTTATTCTGTAAATACTCAAAGCAAGACTTGATAGAGATATTTGTGTCCTTCATACTCATGTTTATTTAGTCGGCATTTTTTTAAAACGTACCAGAAAAATCTAAATGGTATTTAAATTTAATTTCTTATGTGGCGCACAAGTTCTCACTAAATTCACATTCAAACTTTATAATTTGCAACACTCGGATCTTAACATAAAAATGTTTATTGTGCTTAAATGTTTCAATGCCTGATTCAACCTTGTTCAGTGTCTCGTTTTGTTTTGAATATTTTTATTTTAAATCTTCTCATTTTCGTCATCTTGTCTTATATTTTGCATCAGATACCTTTATAAAACGAAAACGATGCAGAATAACTAAGCTCTCCCCGCTGGAAAGCTGTTTTAGTTAATAAAACAATACAGTGCAACATTACTTTTATTTTTTTTTAACAAGAAGTCGATGAAATATCTCAGTATAGTCCCACATCTTAATGGAAATATAATTGATATTCTTATTTACTATGAATTAAATATTTTTAATATATCTTTTACTTGAAACTGGATAACCGAACAAAGCTATTATTTATAAAAATAAAATAAAAAAGTTATGTTATAGCCAAAACATTAGCTCTTACCGAGTATTAGGTTTCAGTATGCCAATAATGAATACTGCAGAAGTCTCCAAATTATGTCCATAAATTATTATAATTGGTTATTAATTATTTCAGATTTGAGAAATAGCTTTCTTTTACGAATTAGAAGGAAATTGTGTCCACATGATTTTGTAATATAAATAAAGTTTTTGTGTTATTGCTGCATGGGTATTTTTTTTTATTTTAAAAATTGTCGTTGATAATTTAAATTCTATACATCTATGGTACAAAAGTAATCTTTCCAGTAAATTATCATTAAAATTTGCGGTTATGTAAAAATAATAAAACGTTCTTAGTTTTTATTTATTTTATTATTTATTTATTCAAAATCCACAGCTCTTAAAGATAAATTACAGATATTATAATGAAACTTACAGCTAATGACGGATTTTATATACACAGGTTTAAAATATATTACGGTATAACTATCAGAGGAGGTTTATAATAAGGACATATTATTATGAATAGGTATTATATGAGGTAGGCACAATTAAGAAACACACTATAAAACATTACACACACGCACAAAGTATAAGTATATAGAAAATGCAAAAACAGATACACATATATTCCAATAAATAAATATAAGTTTTGCAAATATAATTACATAGTTTGTATAAATAAAAAGAAAATTAGTTAGATACTTCACCATACTTCAACTAAACTTGAAAGATTGAGTTGAAGTATTTGATAGAAACCTAAGAGCTTATCCGAAGACAATCCTCAGAATAAGTGGTAACAATAACATCGTTGCAATATGTTATTGCAGTTTGTTATTATTCTGCAGATCGTAAGATTTCTGTAAACTAATCCAACACGTGTAGATTAACTTTAACAACATCGAAATATTATTATAACCGACAAATTAATCACCTACTACATTCCGAAAACCTCATCTGTTTAACTTATATATAATCATCATCATCAGCCTTACAAAGACCACTGCTGAACATTGGCCTCCCCAATAGATTTAAAATGGGGGGTATTTGCCCATAATCACCACGCTGAGCAGGCGGGTTGGTGATCGCAGTTCTAGCCAGTACGCAGAATCCGCTGCCCATCATCCGGTAGAATTTTCCTTCGCCGACTTTTAAGACTCCCCGTGAGATTAGAGGGGGTGGTACTACCCTAGGCCGGTTCACACGGGCACATATATACACATACATACACATACAACCTTACATTCTAAATACATACATAACGTCACGCCTTACACCCTCTTCGGATCAGAATCGGACCCCGCAGTTAAACCGTACTCACGATTTTGTGGAACTCTGTTATAAATAAGTTGTTATAACCTGTACTTACTGAATAAATAAATAAATAATAATAATGGGTAAGCCGAGATCACATTAGATCATATGCATAATATGTTACATGCAAAGTCACTAAAATTTGGCATTTGGCATTTCTAAGAATTTTTTATTCAGTGGACCAGCGGGCAGAAATAAAAATAACTAACAAGACATTAGTCAATTTAAGAATTATGTTTAGTTAATAGGTTAGTTTCATCAAAAAATTATCTTTAGAAACAATTAAATTTTTAAAATTTCGATATAAATTAAAATTCTGACGATAGTCGACTTGCTACAATATACTCTCCTTTTGCCTTCCTATAATTTACTTACATATTACCAACATATGTATATTAACATATAGGACCAGGCTTACGCAGGTGTCCGCAGACATATGATGTCATACAAAAACTTGATGTACAGTCATCGACAAGCCTAATATGGCGTCGTGTAAAAGAAAATGTATAGTAAAACGGTAGTAATAAGGCGATTAATGTTATGGTTGAGGTGATATCGAAAGTACTGGTCCTTTTTCCATCGGCTAGTTTTTTGTTAGTATATTTATTTCTATATCGATTTTTGTCTATTCGTGTGTTTCACCACTTATTAATAGTGATTAATTTGTATAAAAATTGTACTGATTTTAACTAGAAGCCAAATGCAAACTATACGGGAACGTTTAGAAATAATGAATTGCATAAAAAAAGTGTGAGAGATATAAGATTGTATAGATTGTGGGGTTTCTCTCATTCGAATCAACAATAACAATACGATTAAATTTTGTACAAAAAGGCTGATTCCATTCAGGTTATAGTTTCTAACGATCAGTAAATTTTTGAAATAAATTTATTTTAAGGTGTACAGGGATCCTACCAAGACCTAAGGAGCCCAAGCCAACCTCACCTGCAAGTGGTGCACCTGCCGATCAACGGACGAGGCTCTGGCGATCATAACAGTGCCCGGTAAGCGGCAATAGGCTCGCCACCTATTACGTGGGCCCAACTATATAATTGGCGAAGAGTGGGCGTATAATATGCCTCTGCTTACCCCTTGGGGGAAACAGGCGTGAATGTATTTATTTTTATCGGCCAAAAGTTTTATTCGGAACTGCTTGTAGTCAATACTGAATTACTTAAATTTAAATAAAAAAATTACACCCCTCAAAGATCCCGCACAGTCCAAATCACTGTGTTCCTGA
This sequence comes from Musotima nitidalis, assembly GCA_949126915.1. Taxonomy (NCBI): domain Eukaryota; kingdom Metazoa; phylum Arthropoda; class Insecta; order Lepidoptera; family Crambidae; genus Musotima; species Musotima nitidalis. The sequence continues at coordinate 819,319 of OX421423.1, read as the reverse complement.
ACATCAATATTTGTTTGTTTCGGAATGTTTATTATGTATGTTTTTACAATAAAAAAGTATTCATGTATGTTTATCTGTTGTGTATTATCCATAACACAAGTACTTAATTATACTTATCTTGGAACAGAATAATGGGTGTGATTGTAAGAGAATTATTATTATTGAATTATTATTTTTCACTACAAGTCTTAAGGGCAACTGATAACTTAAATGTAAAATTTCCACCTACAGGAATCTTAGGATGAATTTCTTTTTAAGTCCTTTTCCAAAATATCTAAATAGGCTGATACTAGGCCGTTTAAATTATATTTTTATAATTGAACTATCTGTCAAATATATGTATGCTGAAGGAAAATTACATTGAAAAGCTGACACAATTTATTAATAATAATAAAATGTTCTGACAACTGCATACTTAATTACAAGATAAGTATCATTAAGAACTTGAGTTATGGATACTAAATAACGGATAAACATACAAGTTTCTTTTTTGTAATTACATACATAGGATAACACCCAGACCAGAACAAATATTCATGTTCATGCACACAAAGATTTGTCCTGTGTGGGAATCGAACACACGACCCCAGGAGCGGAGTGCGGGTATACTCGCCACCACGCCATATCGTCAAGTCGTTATTTAAGTTTTAACTCGGTTATTTCCCATAAGCAGTTAATAAGAATTTCATTTTTGTTGTTACAGAACATGGCGAAAGCACTGAAGATGCAAGAAGGACGGACCATGAGCGGCTATTCACTGGCTCCCTCGCTACAGATGGCGAAGGTAAACACTAATTATATACTAACATTAACTTATCAACCAATACACAGGAAAAATCTATAGTTTTCTTTCTCCTGGCAGTTGCCTCCCCTTTCAGACTTCTGAAGCTTATGTGTTGATATGAGGTTGGTTAACAGTCTGTTGGTATCTTTCTAATAAATTTACTGTTACTTATTGAATAAAAAATAATAGTTATGCTAATTTTAGCCATCATAATTAAAGAAATAGTAAAAAGAGACCATAATCTTACCTACCTAGTTTCCTATGATAGACACTAGTTAACTATTTGTCTGAAACGTAAGCTAGAAGATCAGAAATTCCTAAAACCAAAAATGTTGGATGTAATTATAAAAGCATACCTTAACAAATTGAATTATGCTAATTTGTGCAGCAGGAAACAACGAATACAGTGTATATCCTAGCAGTTACAAAATGCTTTATATACCAAGTAACAAAATTAACAATTTCTTTAGTTCTAAATGAGAAGTTAACTTTTAACGGTCATCGAACTTTCCTGGACGCGACTCTCCGCCGCCCACACCGAGAAAACTGTCACCTTTTCAATCACTGCCCATTGCACACCAATTGATTCGGACACACACAATGAGCTTACTGTTTCTGAACTTATGATCTAAGATAGACATAATAATAATAATAATTTACTCTTTATTGTACACCATAACAAGGATTACACATAAAAACAAATAAAATTAAACAGGTAGGTATATACAATGGGCGGCCTTATCGCTTAAAGCAATTTCTTCCAGGCAACCTTAAATGGACAGAAAAGTTAAGAACACAGAAAGGTACATCGTGATGTACAATAATAATTGAAAACAAAATAAATAAACACAAAACAAATAATAAATTAGACTAACAAGGATAAAAAAAAACTACTACTAAAATAATACAAACAAAAAACCAGCTACAAATTTACAAATAAAATAAGAAAGACTTACATACTGCAACATGTGTATCTGTTTATATATATGGAAGTTATAAAAAAAATATATACTTTATTGTCTTTAAGATCAACAGGATCATTTAGATTCGTCAAATTTTTATACACAAAATAAAAATTTCATAATTTTTCTTCTGAACAACAATGAAAGAGATATGAGCGGTACGATCAGGAAATAAAAGCAAATGGATTCTTTCTCAGAATTTGTCAAGGTTTGTCAGTTTATCTGTCTGTTGTAGTTTTCCTCAAGATCAGTCTGTCGGTGACTCTTATTGGGGGGATCTGTCAGTCAGCCTGTCGTGATTCTAAAAGAGGGAGGGGATTGTCCGTCAGTCAGTCAGTCTGTTGGTGACTCTAACGAGGCTTCCAAAAGGCAACGAGATTGAGAAGAATGCCTCAAGAAACTCATCGTTTCTGAACTTATGATCTAAGATACATACCTACTGCAACATGTGTATCTGTTTATATATATGGAAGTTATAGAAACTTGAAAACGTTGAGAAGTATTGTTAAATATTTTTTGTGTATGTTAAAATCCTACTCTACCTCTAGGATTATGTAAAATTCAACTTATAAATTTACAAGGTGAAAGAGTTTCTGTTATCACGATATAAAACTTATGGTAATAAACATAAAATTAAAAAGGGCAGACCCAAGAAATTAGTTCAAAGGTTTATCTGCAAAGGTGTCTAAACTTTGAATAGATAGATGAAATTTGCAATAAATTGCAATAATAAAACAATGACGTTTAGAATTTCATAAAATCTGATTACCTGAAAAACTAAATTGAAATATCAACAAAATAACTAATATGAATATAACGCAGAGTTATATGTGTATCAGACATTTCCGTATATGTGTGCTATAGTAGAACAAAAAGGTCACAGCTAAACGTTGATTTTGTTCAACCAGAAAAACGCTGACTTTCAGCTTAAAATCTGAAGTACCACATTAACAAATTAGTCAGCGTGTCCAGACAAAATATGTATGTTAGTGGCACATTATAATCCCATTACGAAGAACAAACCTGTACCAAAATCCCACCAGCACTCGTGCGGTGCGCTAACCTTGACGATCGATCGCGCCCCGCCGGCGCCACCACTCCGCACACTACCATTTTTCATGGGTTTCGTGGGACTTAGGTATTATGAAGGAATATGTGGGACTCGCACTGTATTTTGTATTTAATGTTATATTTATTGTTTATCTGATTATTCTTAAAGATAATGAAACTGTTTGATGATCAACAGATTAACTAAAAAAGTTTAAATCATTTTAATATTTTATCCAAACTTTGTGAAACCCTTTTCACAGAGCTGCTTTTGGACTTCTTCTACAAGTTTAAAACTACTACCTATTATTAAACAAAGGCTACCACCTAAATATGAATTAACTATGTCCGCGATAAACTCTAAAAGTATGAGGGGGATATTCATACGGTTTTCTATTAACGAAAAGTTTTACGGGGAAGAATTACTGCTATAATCCATTGAGGTTTCAACAATTATTACTGGAACAAGTTTCTTGTCAAAAAACCGCTGCCCATTAAACATGCATGACTCATTTTGTCAACTGTACAAAAAGCGGTCATCTAAATATAAAATCGATTTTATAAATCATGTACGAGATTTACATCAGATATCAGGTTACAAAGACAAAGGAATTTAAAAAATAATTCGTGAAGCCGTGTCGGTCTTTGTTTGACTATCTGTCAGTGGCAGACAGCCGGGCCAGGCTTGGAGTCATCGCATGATGTAACAAACAGAAATATCAATTGCTCTTCAGTAAATCCATCAACGGTCAGACATCTGGTGCACACATCCACACAAGCACACATCAAAGTCGATGCAAAAATTTGGACGTTAATATTATAATATCTTCTTTGTTTTTGTCGGCTTCTAACCTTATGGAGGATATATACATACATACTTATAATCACGCCTATTTTGAAGGGGTAGGCAGAGGCAAATTATACGCCCACACTTTGCCAATTTTATAGTTGATAAAACCCTCGTAATTGGTGGCGAGCCTCTTGCCGCTTACCGGGCACTATGTTCGCCAGAGCCTCGTCCGTTGATCGGCAGGCGCACCACTTGCAAGTGAGGTTGGCTTGGGCTCCTTAGGTCTTAGTAGGATCCCTATAAATTTGAATTTAAAAAAAAAAATGCATTTAGCATGATATAATTCTTGAATAATAAACTTGATGTCCGTGTTTAATTTCCATTATGTCCCGTAAAAAGCAAGCTAATTACGAGCCAGTAATTTAATTTTCGTTGCAAACCTTATTGTTTTCTCACTGACCCAGAATGCACATTCTAGGCCAACAGCGGGGTTTCATTCTGGGAATCGCACGCATTTTCCACTTTGACATCTCGCACGCTTCCGAATTACTGTTTTACGACACTCCACAATTGTCTGGAGACATTTACAGATGTTCTTTATGAGTTACAGTTGTTCAAGTCTTTAGTAAAATTATATGTGGAGCAGTAAATAGTTTTAGGGTCAGCAATTATTCAGATGTTAGGAACGGTGGGCTCTCAAGTTTTTAATAGATATTGTTATGAAGCTTGAAGCAGTTGCCGAGCTTAGACGTTTCCTGGAATATACAATATACATTCATACATACATTCACGCCTATTTCGTAGGCAAAGGCATATTATACGACCACACTTCGCCAATTCTATAGTTGGTTCCACGTAATAGGTGGCGAGCCTATTGCCGCTTACCGGGCACTGTTATGTTCGCCAGATCCTGATTCCTGGAATATATTGTCCTCTAATCCATTTATGAAAGGAAAGGATTCCATTAACGTGATACGCCCCACTTTTACAATAAAGAACAGTTAATTTATGGTTAGTTTACGGAAGATTATGAGAAGTTTGACGACTGGTACATTAATTATAGTCCAGTTTATCCAATTATGAGGCGGTTCCAAAAGACTACCGTGGCCCTGGAGCATGGCAGGCTCAAGAAGAGTCATGGGTGGCTCTTAGTCAGTACAAGACTGACTACAAGACTCCACCCACAGGAGGAGACGGTTATTTGATGACTTCCATCGAAAAAAAAGGTTATCCAATTATCCTTAGTAGTATAGACCTATTTTCTTCCTACCTTCTATTTCCAGAAATCATATACGGTTTTGTGTAATCAGTATCTTCAAATTTACTAACTACATAACTTTAATGCAACTTTACTTACTTGTCTTACAGAAAAACAAACCTGGGAGACAGAATGGTGCAGGCTGGCTTATTGGGAGCTCACGCAGAGGGTGGGGAGGCAGTTCGGAGTGAAGGTCCGGGCGGTGGATGTGTTCGGAGGAGCGGCTTGTGGGAGCGGCAGGCACGGGTTCTGCCTCGACGCCCTAGACCAGAAGGATTCACCGCAAGTTGAACAGGTAAATATCTTTTTCTATTTGATTGAAAATAAAAGTGAGACCCCAAAAAGACTGGAAGCTGGGTAGAAGAGTTATAGTCGCTAAAGTACTGCCAAAGTTAGTGGGCGAACTGGTTCAGCGTGGTGAAGAATTACCCGAACTCCTCTTACCCTGATTTGTGCGTCATAACCCGCGTTTAAGGCTGCGTTTCCACCAGAGATGTGTGAGGTTGCGTTACGAGGGATGCGTTTATTAAGAACCAATAGAATCGCTTTATTTACCTAGCCTTCTATAGGTTCGTAACAAACATATTCTTTTTTTTTATAATGTGACGTCATAATGGCTACATCCTGCCTGATTGTAAGCAGTCGATGCATTCCAATAAAAAATGAAAGCGCTTCATACCGTGAAATAAGTACGGTATAACGCGCATCCATTCATAACGGCCTACTAGATGCCGTTTCACGCCCCGCTTAAAAGACCCGGGATCATAGGAAATAGGAAACACATGAGCCGGCAGCGAATTCCAGAGCTTAGTCGTCTTGCTCAGAAACGACTTCCTAAATTTCTTGGTTCGAGTGCTGATAGTCTGCACAGTATGAGGATGGTTTCTGACAAATTTCTCGCAACGCATTCTAGGACAGCTCTGGTAGTGACGCAGCCTTACTGTTGGTCAGATGATGATAAAAATAATAGGCACAGGCATCGAAGCCTCGTAAATAATAACGAAACAGATACATTCTCATGAATTTAGGTACTCTAACAATGTTTTTATCACCAATTCCTAAAATTAGCTTATCGCAGTATGTACAGATTTAGTTAGAAACGATCTCGTCTGAGGTCAAACTCGCTAACTACAGCCGTATTACGCATAAATTATTCATTTTCTCTTTATTAAGTTGTTTCTGATAAAGTATATTGATTTAGTGGGTCTCGGGCTTGCAGATAACCCCATTTATTGAGATACCGAGAATAGTGAGCACTAAGTTGAGTTATAAAATGTCCGAGTCGAGTATAAAGTAGTATTTGTTTGAGAGATATTTGATTTTTAATGTTTTCAAGCGATTCATTTGTTTTTTCTGATGTACGCATTTTATGATATATAATTATAATAAGTCATAATTTGAAAAAGCCGAGATGAGTTTCTTGAGGCATTCTTCTCAATCTTGTTGCCTTTAAGAAGCCTCGTTAGAGTCACCGACAGACTGACGCACGGACAATCCCCTCCCCCCCTTTAGAACCACGACAGGCTGACTGACAGATCCCCCCTATAAGAGTCACCGACAGACTGACAAATCTTTAGAAAAAACCACAACAGACAGATAAACCTTGACAAATTCTGACAAAGAATCCATTTGCTTTTCTTGATTATGGTACCGCCCATATCTCTTTCACTGTTGTTGAGAAGAAAAATTATTTATTATTCGAAGTTGATCTTAAAGACAATAAAGTATATTTTATTTTATGAATATTAGCTTTGGCACCTGGGCTTGCGTGGGGAAGTATGAACCTAAATCCGTTTTTATAAGTTGAGACCTGAGTTCAATAGTCGGACGTTATACGGTTAAAGTAAATTTTTTTGCTCTAGTTGAAAATGAAACTATTTTTAATATCAGCTCAACCATAGACCATAATCAGGACCTTCTTATAAAAACGAAGGTGAGATAATGCTTAGATTAAAGAGTATGCTTCCTCTCTCCTAAGTTTGCCGTGCCCAACAGGGTCCATAATTGTAACTTGTAGATGTGAGACCTTATGTATAACATTATGGAGTGCAATAAACATTGAATTGAATAGATGGTTTGGTCATGTTGAGAGGATGAATAAAAATAGACTAACGAAAGTGGTTTATGATAGACAAGTGATTGGAAGTGTTGGGAGGGGAAGACCACGTAAGACCTTTCATGACCAAATTCAGAAAATTTTGGAGAAAGTGCAGGTCACAAGTATCGTAAACCGACGGGTGTGTATGAGGAGGTTAATGAGTGTGAATGAAGCTAAAAGTGTGTGCGAAGATCGTAGCAAGTGGAAGGATGTGATCTCTGCCTACCCCTACGGGAAAGAGGCGTGACTATATGTATGTGAGATAATGCTTCAACATCTCCGCGGGATGGTCATGTTTATAAGCTTTTGAAGCCAACTAGGAGACTATGATACAATCCCAGTTCTGTTTGGCGGAATTTTTGGGGCCTGTAGAAGTTGGGTTAGTGTGATCAACAATTATAGGTTTAGTATGTCTTTAAATTATATTAAGTTCGAAAGGAAACAATGAGTATTTATTAATAACAATTAGATTTCGACAGACACAATAAACTACGGCAACGTAATTTAATAAAAAATAAACCAAACTCAAATTCTACAGGACTTTAACAGGGCTCGTAGTACGGAAGCTTTCGATATCAAATACAAATGGTCCCCATTCAAGCTCTGGCCTCTTAACTTCTGTTTTCGTTTCCAATCAGTCTCTCGCCTTATGCTCTTCAAATATAATCCATACTAGTTGTATAATTTATACAATTATGATAAATTATAACTGCCATATTCATTAATATGCATCAACCGAGGGTATTATAAGATTTCCTATATGTTTAAGTTCCGTCATACATTGCTGAATCAATTAACATTTCCTAGTATTTATTGGAAGTCAATTATAGTTTGAGTCGAAATTGAGGATTTATCAGAGATTATTGTCGTCATTTATTCCCACTTAAAAGGTTTTGCATATTAAGAAACAATAACATGTTCAAGGGCGTGTCAAAAACATACAAATTATATATGTTGAGAAGTATGACATCTTCTCTTTTTTAACTTATGTTATTCCTTGGATAAAATTATCTATTTACATCATTAAACTTTAAAGCCAGTCCGATGTATTTCTAACAGTCTATTCTCTTTTTCCAGGTGCGAAAAACAAAGTCAAAAATTGGTTTGGGGGTAACAATATCTCTAGAATCCGATGGCGTGTGGCTTTACAACCGCAGCGCGGAACCCGTGTTCGTCAGCTCGGCGGCGTTGGACGCAGCAGCCGCGGCCCTGAGGGCCCGCCTGGTGTGGCGAGTCCCTCCCGCGCACTGCTTGAGGGTATTCGACCCTCGGAAACCTCCCACAGCAGTCACAGTGCCTCACATAGGGCCTGTGGACCCTCGCTCCGTCCGTATATCGTTCGCCAAGGGCTGGGGGCCTAAGTACACGCGGCGTGACGTCACGGCGTGCCCGTGCTGGCTCGAAGTGCTCCTTGCGCCGCCGCCCCCTCCCAGCTGACGCTAGCGTTTGCTGCTTATCGTCCTCAGCGGTTACACTGTTTGCTACAGAACAATTCTGTGCTACGACTATATTTAGTGCTACGACGTCAATGTGTGCTACGATTACTGTGCCTGTGATACCATTATTTTATGCGCTACGGAAAACTTATGTGCTACGCTTAACGTAGCATTTTATTCTGTAGTATTTTAGCATTATACAGTACACATTACATGATAGTGTGTACAGTTCATAGTGTAAGTTAATTATAGCATTCAATCAACTCATAATATGCTGCATAAACATTGGTAGATGGCACTATATGTAATATCATTCTATAGGCTACAGTGTAATCGTTGAAAATTACTTGTCTTCTCAACTTTGAAGTGTCAAGTGCAGTGAATATTTTTAAAGTTTATTTGGAATGAGGAAATTTTCGGTTTTAAACATATGAAATATTAAATCTTTTTTTACACGAAACCATTTCTTTTCTCCTTCCAAACTAACGAAAACAAACTATAAAACAAAACTGTGAGTGCAGTGCAAAGACAATTTGATAATGAACTCGAAGTGACTACGGATTTTGCTTAGACGTTGGACTTATTTAATTTAATTAATTGACGTACATTTAGGGGACATTAAAATGTACTATTTACGCTTAACTTTTATTTGGTTGACTCTTTATTTAATTTTTTTATAGTATATCTTTTAATGTGTCCAAGTGTATATTTGTAAGTTAAGGAACAATTATTCGTTGTGTTTTTTTGGCAATTTGAGATTTTGTAGCTTGACTTCTGGTGTTGTATAGTAATAAATAAGTATGCCCATGGATACAACTCATACCTCCTAGGTCATGACCAAATGTCAATACTCCCAGGTACACAATCTTTCGCATAAAGGGGCCAAGTCATTTTCACCGGTGCTGTACGCTGCAAGCAGTCAAGTTATAACCGAATCCTCAATAAACGCATCTAATAATCGTTCGCCACAAATGTAAATATGTTTTAAAAGTCTTAAAGAACCAACAGTGCATATTATTGAGGCCTTTATTTGAATGTATAGATATTTATGTTTGAAAGTATTTGAGAAAGCTTTGGGTATAACGTTATCACCCTCATTTTTAATCACCAAAACTTTTTATATCATCATTTTCATTTAAGCCCAGCTCCCACAGATTGGATCAGCCAATTTTGTTGGGGAGCACGCTGTAATCACCCAGTTTTCTCATGTCTTTTGTATGAAGTGAAAGTCGGGGCCCTTAATTAATCTTTTAATAGTCATCTTTACATATTTCCTTAAGATGTATTATATTGTATAGAACCGTGCTTTAAGACAACGCGAGACTGTATATATAAAAGTTATATGTACTATATATTTGTAATAAACTATTTATAATTACGAAATATGCCTTACCTTAGATTGTAAATTATTTAAGAAGTAAGTAGGTAATAGGTATAGTAATATTTCTTTTTGTACAAAAAATTAATAATTGACACAAATATTTTATTGCGAATTGTAAACAGTTTGATATGTGTATAAGAAGGCTGTGTAAAGCATTTGTAAGCGACTTTGGGCCCATTGTCCATTTTGACGGAGTTAAGCGTGAAGTTTAAGCAAAATTAACGAACATACACTTATATATAGCCAACAGTCATCAGGCTTTTTTTTACAAAGCACCAATGAATTCTATCCAAAAAGGTTATCAACAAGTAAACTCAGCAACTAAGTTACTCAACAACATTTAACTAAAGTTATTCAAGCTAGGGACTTCATTTTGAAGTACATTGTTAGAAATTTTCTCCTTGACATGTAAAAATTAAAAAAAAAAAAATTTTTGTCAACTGTTTGCCGCGTGTCCTTTCGTTGTATAATGAGCTTTCTGGGCTCTTCAAAAAGGGTGATAAACGAGTGGCAATCAGAAAGTAATGTCTCACGTATATAAAAAAAACTCTGATCTAATATTAATAACGAAATCATTAAGTCTGTTTTTGAAATATTGAATATTAAAAAATTAAATGGCGTTCAGTAACAAGTTGCATACAGTTCATAGTTTCATAAGAATCACACAACAAATTTTGATCTTTTAGTTTATATAATTGAAAAAGATCTGCCAATATTTAAATAAAAATGTGTTTAAAAATAGTGCAATGGTTGATTTTATTAACAAAACATAGATAGGTAAATGGTCTTAACAGATATTAAACACTGTGCCTTGCGTTGTATTCAAATTATATAATTATATATAATATAATGAAGTAATAATCCAAAATTTATACATTACTATAGGGTAAATACAGTCAATTCGCTGGCCTATGATTAAGTCTTATGTATTTATACAATCTTGGAGCTCGAATTTATGAGTGTATTGTGGGTTTAGTACAAGGTTTGGTAAAAATAACGTTTTAAATGCATTTATGTAACTTTCTAAGTAACACGTAGGTTGTGTTGGACCTTTTCTATCTAGGTTAGGGGATTAGTCACAGTTCAAACATGTCCTGGCTGTTTTTTTTACAGTGACTCAACTCTTTACATACAAATAATAAAGGATTATAGAAAATTAAATGATTTCAGTAATTTTCAACGCGATTTGCCGTAGATTTTGACATTTACAAAATTAAAAAAAAAACAAAATTCAAATTCATTTATTCAAGTTTGGCTCAAAAGAGCTCTTATGAACGTCAAAACTTAAAAACTAGCGCGAACTACAAACTGGCTTGCTCAGAATGTTGTTACAAGCGGATTTTCTATGCCAACTGAGGTACTTGCATATAACATCAAAATCTGCGGCACCGCTTATGACTTCAATAATAACACCGAACAATTGGGCATTATCTTTGTTGGTATAACCACAAATTAAATTATATAAGGTCCTTTAATTATAAACTAACTAGCAGCGCCCTTCGTGTTTAACCCGCGTGGTCCCTGTTCCCGTGGAAATATCGGGATAAACAGTGTCCTATATGTTAGTCCATGACTGCAGCTTACACGTACAAAGTTTCATCACAATCGCTCCAGTAGTTTTTGCGTGAAAGAGTAACAAACATCCATCCACACATACAAACTATCACGTTTATAATATTAGTAGGATAACAGTAATAAACTTAAAACAATTGGGACCAGTTTGTTTTGAGCACTGTTAACCCCCGACCTCGAAGATGAAATCAGTAATTTGAATATAATTTTAGACTATTAGTTCAAAGTATTTTTTTTATCAAACCTTGGACTAAGCCCTCTGGATAAGACAAAGTGGGTTCACTTGACAATAAGATTTCATTCTAGTCTTTTATAAAAAAATCTAGCTTTGTCGCCACACAATAAATATACTATAAATAAGTATGAAGGCCAGTTTCTTAAAGAAATAATTGACGAATAAATTGTTAAAAGATGGCAAGTGATTGGTAAAAATACATTTAAAATCTCTGTCTCACAAATCAACAAAACTCAGTTTGAAATTTTTTTAAGTGGGTAGTTCAAAATTTTGTATAATTTGCAATAGTTTGCAGGGTAGACTGAGATTTATTTTATTTGCCTTGTCAATAATAATTGTTAAATATTCCAGAAGACCAAAATTAAAAATCGAACTAATTATGCTATAAAATCACATTAAGAAAATTTACAATAGTTATAACGTGTATTACATTGTATATTTAAAAAAATATCAAGAATTTCCCCTTGTTCGAAAGTTGTTTAGCTTATGGCTTGTTAATGAATTGAAATCAATGAAGTTTCATTATTTTTGTGTTACATAATTAATGGTTATAAATTTTAAGTTATGAAAGTAATCAATGTTAAAAAAGGTAAAAACTGGACTGCTGAGGAATTAAAATAAATAAATTGCACTTTGTAATGAATGAAATAAATTATTAACAAACAATATTTTTTCTTTGGAAATGTTTGCTCTATTTCTTAAGTTCAGTCTTAATAGTGTAAAAAGTTGCTTTGACTCAGCGCTTACTTAATTAGGCGATTTTCCCACTGGACCACGTTCCCTTGATATTCACGTCCTATGCAAGTACCTCATTCTGTATAGAGAACCGACTCGATACAACATACTGACCTAACATTTTCTATACGTTAAAATCAGCGGTCTCGATGTGGCGCGTGCGCAGTGGGAAAAGGGCCTTACCCCAGTTGACTTTTAAAGAACCTATTTATGTATTTTTGATTTAATAATTGTGTTAAATACACGTTATAAATAATGTAATTATATCTAACATTATACCATGAATTGCCAGGTCACCATAAATTGCCTCTTACCTGTACTCGTTCTTTGTAATATTGACGTCAATGAGATTAGGTTATTAATAAATTATAAATAAAGAAAGAGAATATTTTTAAAAACTTTCGCCGTTTTATTTACAACACTTATAAAATTACTTACAATCAAATTTGGGGTCAGTTACATTATCACTATACAATATTTTATTTTTAAGGTCTTATTACAAAAGCACATAGAACAATATCTATTAATTACATACAAAGTACTTTTTTGAGTCTTCCAAAACAATAATTATGGTGGAAGGTGTATCACGATGTACTTCAAATATATTGTAAGATCTTATTAACACATTCACGAATGCAATAAACAATTTGACTTTAACTTTATCTTTTTTAACTACAACCACTTCTACAAAATACACGTTCAAAAATTTAAGGTCTCATACAAGAATATTGAACTCTAAAATTAAATACTAGGAACCGTTTATTCAAAGTACAATATAATATTGTTATTCTAGCTTTTTAAGAGTAGTGTTGGGAAGTAGACAGCTTGCAGTGCCACATACTGTAACAAAATAAAAAAACATTTGAGCACGCGCATTTATCTAAATACAACTTGAGATCTGCTTAATAAAGAATGGATAGTGTTCTGAAGAACGTTCGACCTAACCTGGGGGCCTACCGCCGAATTCGATGGATTACCGGTAATCCATCTAGATCAAACTTTGTTTTGCGTTCATTAATCCGTACCGGGGAATCTGCCGACAGACACCTCTCATTCATGACCTTCAGTCCGTGACAGACCAATAGGTAAATGGAGAACGCCATTTTGTTTCGATTTCCATGAGTTCGGCGGTACGACAGTATCAATTCGAAATCCATTTTGCCTTATAATCGATTGCCATCGAACTCGGCGGTAGGCCCCCTGCCCTCCAACCACCTTCATACTGTGTAGAATAACAGCTCTCAAACCAACTCGATTATCATAGGTAAGTCGTTCCTGTGTAAGAAGACCCTTAAATTCTCTGTCGACGCATCGCATGTGTTTTCCATAAGTGTTTAGTCTCTCGCAGCGCCATCTAGTTTTAAACGAAGCAGCCTTCTTACATATATAGGTTCTGTAGTAATAAGTCTGCTTAGTTTAAAGATGAATCTTAGAGAGGAGAGCAGTTCATTCCTCATCAAAGTATCACTTTATTGTATTAAATTGTGTTGCTTATTTATTCTATTGTTTATAATGTATCATGCAGTCAATTAGTCCTATAATCTCTGTTATACAAGCTGTATTTTGGTCATATTCTGCTTTTAAGATGGAAAGCTCCGTGTAGTTTATTGCGCAATGCCTAGATGGCGCTCCTGTACCTATTCAATATACAAAAATTTGTCCTACTTGAAATAGATTAAATAATTTGACTTGTCGTCATCGTCACCTTAGCCAATTAATGATTTTCTTTCAATTAGCATAATAGAAATTTTCTTTTTAAAATAAAAATGATAATTAAAATGAGAAAAAGACTACGAGCATCATTCTTACCCGTTAAAACTGTAGCGATAGCAATAAAAGGTGGCAAGCAGCCGTAGGTGATCAGGGCGGGAAACGTGACGGTCCCAGTGACGGTGCCCAGCCTTCCAGTCATCAGGAAGATAGCCATTGCCATCACCCTGTAAGATGATGGCATGATGTTCAAAGAAGCAGTTTTATATGGTAAAATTTTGATATACATAACCAGGTATATAATTTATTGACATTATGAATAATCACACATTTCGAAGAGTTTAAAATTACTATATAAACAAATAATAGTCAATAGAAAGTGCTGATCATCTCCGGTTACTACTTGCCTTCCAAAAACTTTGTCATATAGTTTTTGTTGCAGTATTTCGTAAAAAAACCTCGACATAGAATTAATTAATGGTGTATAGGAACCCTACCAACATCTTAGGAGCCCAAGCCAACCTCACCCGCAAGCGGTGCACTTTCCGATCAACGGACGAGGGTCTGGTGAACATAAAGGTTTCCGCTAAGCGGCAATAGCCTCGCAACCTATTACATGTTAACATGTAATTTTTAATTAATTTTTAAAACGTATCGGTCAACCAATAATTTATACTGTGTCAGATAAAAAGACCTTTATTTCAATTAATTATCAAATACCTGAACAGATTTGTATAAGAACTATCTAAATCACGTCATTATTTATTTATTTATTACATTTAGGGCGACTAACAAAACATACACCAAAAATGAACATAACAAATACAGTTAATACTTAAAAGCTAAGTGCTGTTTTACTTACAAGTCACCACGGCATGCATTGACACAAAAATAAGAAGATACATACAAACAATTTTACTTATAAAAACACAAATAAAAAAACACCAAAGCTATACTCGTATGACATGACCGATTGACCTCATATTCTATTATTATAGGAGTCAATGATGGTTTTCCGAAATCTCGGCAAGCCATCACAGAAAATATCAATGTCTAAATTTTTGACTAGATCATTATACCCAAACTGAAGCCGGTTTATGACACTGTGACAACGTGACGATCTCTCCAAAGATTTGAGTGGGCTATCACCACCAGCACTGGATCCGTGCGCGGGCGATATTGCTTAGGAAGGAAACTAAAGGATCCCCCAAGAAATAGGAGTGTGTTGTACCGTAGTGAGGTGGGGAAGAGATCAACGTTGACGCTGGTGAGGGCGGCTCCCAGCAGCGAAGTGGCAGCGAGTGCGGCGCCGGCCAAGCCCGCCGCCGACGCCGCTCCGCCGCTCAGCAGAGGCAGCGCAAGCGCCGCCGCCGCGCCGCACAGCCCACAAATACAAATCACTATTTTCTTCCCACATCTGTGAAATTATAGGGTGTATAGGGAATCTACCCAAATCTAAAGAGTAAATAGTGCCAGAAGGCTTATTATAGTGTTTTTTTTTTTTTTGTCCTATACAAAATACTGTCCTTTTTTAAAAGGAGGTATCTTATATCCACTACAATCTAGCCTATCTAAAGACTAATTAGTAATTTTCTTTTATCATAAACTACTACATATTTCAAAACTAAGAATTTGTCCAATAACACTATTCTTATTGTTTCTATTAAGGCGAATACACTTTAGTAATGTGTTCTTAGTCACAGTATTACACTTCACTGACACTACACTAAACTAACTCAAAAGGTTTTGTCCTTCTCAGTCTTCGTGTGTGAAAAATTTTATGAACGATAAGTCTGCCTGGAAGTGACATGAATTGCTCCTTTCTTTCTTAAGACTAGATGAGATATGATCTTTAGATATTATACTTTGTTAGTTTTAAGAACAGCGGTAATTTATTTATTTCTTTAATTGTATTAGATCGTAAGACATAATTTGAAAAAAGCCGAGATAAGTTTCTTGAGGCCTTCTTCTCAATCTCGTTGCCTTTTGGAAGCCTCGTTAGAGTCACCGACAGACTGTCTGGCTGACGAACAATCCCCTCCCTCCTTTAGAATCACGACAGGCTGACTGACAGATACAGACTGACAAATCTTGAGAAAACCACAATAGACAGATAAACTGACAAATTCTGACAAAGAACTCATTTGTTTTTACTCCTTTATTATGTTACCGCTCATATTTCTTTCATTGCTGTTATAAAAATATATGGAATTTCCATTTTGTGTAAATGTTTGAGGAATCTAAATGATCATGTTGATCTTAAAGACAATAAAGTATATTTTATTTTATTTTATTCTGAGGAGCCCGAGCCAACGTCATCTGCAAGTGGTGAACCTGCTGATCAGCAGTCGAGGCTCTGGCGAATATAAAAGTTCCCGGTAGGTGGAAATAAGTTCCCCACGTTTTACGTGGGACCAGCAATGTAGTTGGCTAAATGTGGGCGTATAATATGCCTCTGCCTATCCCTTCGAGAAACAGACATGATATTAGATATTTGTAAAATTTACAAAAAAAATATCTTAAATCATCACATCTCACGCCCACATATACGTTTGGGAATGGACAGCTTGCTACCACACTTTAAAGTTTAAACATAGATTATCATCAGCACCCTCTTTTACGTTTTAATGGTAGATATATTTGTTAATATATTCTTTTTTTATATCTTTACATACTTTTTTGAAATTATGTAAATGCTGCAGAGAATGCAGTGTGGCTTAGCAATGGACGTGCACTGGCACATTGTACTCTCTACAGCGTTCACGAGGCTCGCATGCAGGTGTGAACCAAACGGACCCCTGTCTTACCCCTGCTTTAAAATGTTGTATAAGCGCCAAATACACTTTGAATCATATTTGAAGCTTATGAGAGAGGCATTTATGCAGCAATGAAAGTCTTTGAATTAATGATGATAATGACCTGTTAATCAACGCTCCACCGAAGCTGTAAGTAATGACGGAGCCAGCTCCCACGGCAGCACTCTGCAGGTAAGTCCCCATGTCCGTGGGCAGGGGGGAGCACGGGCCTGGCGGAGAGAGAGGAGCGAGAGGCGAGGGGAGCGCAGGGAGGGGGGGAGGGGCGTGGGACTGTAGCGCCGCGCACACTCCGCCCGAGGAGGAGCCCAGCATGGCAGCCAGCTGAGGGTACCACAGGCGAAGGGTGTTGGATCTGCGAAATAAATTATAGGTTTTTAACGAGGTTCTGTCACGCCACATATCAGAAAAAACCTGTCACGATCGAAGCATCAGAATGCTTGGACATAGTTACATATTATTAACGAAGATTTAGTTTATTATATAGCAGTATTTACCCCAGGTTAAAATATATTGTATTTATTATTAAATTAAGCAATATGTCTGTAATTGATTAAGTTAAGTTTCGTTTCATATGTTTAACATTCTGTCGTGGATAACGTCGCTGGTTACGCAATGATCCAAATTTAGTTTTAGCCTTTTCAATATTCTACATTACTAGCTGACTTGGCAAACTTTGTTTTGCCAATATAAATAACTTTCAAATAAATTCATAAAGAAAAAATTAAGGTGGACTACCTTAATTTAAGGGGATGAAAAATAGATGTTGGCCGATTCTCAGACCTACTCAATACGCTCACAAAATTTCACAAAAACTGTGACACGAGAATTTTATATATAAAATGTAACTGTTTGTTGTCCTAATAAAATAAAATAGTATTTATGTTCGCTAGGTATATATAAACAGGAGCTAGCCCGACTATTATGCAAGTTGTTAATCATAACACACGAAATTACTAGACGTGGTGATTGAATCAGGCATGTGACATTCGACTGACAGCTGCATTTTTCTACTAACATCAACCCTGAACCTCGCGGCCTCCTCTCACATACCATGGTAAGGTGGCCTTAGGTCATTACCACTACGCGGACCCAGCTTAGAGTAGCGGAGGTTTTGGAACTTGGCTTAACGACTACCACATACGGAAACACCGGCTTAACGTGCCCTTTGAAGCACGGAAGCCCTAAGCGATATTAAATGGTAGATGCTTGTCATTTATTTTTGAAAACTATAAATATACAGTTTGTAGGGAGCTCTTCACCAAAGGAAGATATTCCACCGTCGATGGTGGTAACGAATTGTAAGTATATGTTAACGGCCAAAGCCGATTTTAGGACAAACTAGTATGGCCTAGTCCAAACTAATTGAGGTGGGCTGCAACTATTATAATAAAATGTTTTGCAATGGTAAGAAAAAAAAATAACCTCAACCTAACCCAAAAAAAAAGTAAAAGTATCTCTTTTTGGGTTAGGTTGAGGTTATTTTTTTTTCTTACCATTAAAAAACTTTTTACGTAGCCCACCTAAATTCATTTGGACTAGGCTATACTACTTACTTTGTCAACGACGATCTTGAAGAATTTCGTTTGCGATTCAGATTGATTTATCGCTTTTACATGTGATAGACTTTCGTCAACGAAGGCTTTGCTTAAAAACTGAAACAATGGAAAGCGTGTTATCATAGCTTACCCGAACATACTGCCCACGTGTATGGAGCAAATTAGCACGAGCCACTTGACGTAGGGTGCCCTGAACAGCGGGGCCAGCTGGGCGGCGCCTCCTCTCAATGCTGCCAAACCTCGACCCAACTCCTCGCTCTTCTCTTCTACCAGAACTTTGATCTGGAACGTTGAGAAAGAGTTTAAACCAGTTTTATTAAGAAGCATTAACATAAACCTTTGAGTTTCCTGCCAGTTCTACTTACAGAGCGGTGTCTCGAAAATTACACTTAGATTTACTTACACTTAAATACTATTATTTTTTAAATTGTTTTGTTGCATGTTAGTGAATCTAAGCTTCGTGATTTCATTGTTATCATATTTTTATTGTTTTTTATATTTAATTTTGAAGTTTTCAAGTACTATGTAATAGTTTATGAAATAAAACAATATTTGAAGTTTGAACAACGAGATTCGTGACATTAATTCGTTGATTTGTCCATCGGTAAATAATTTATTGATTCAGGCGTTACTTTGCGGATATCCATTGTAAGCAAGTGATGGATTAAAAATATCTTTGTGACAATTCCCGCGCCACTACAATTTCCCGAAAAATCGAGAAACCATTCAACACGACACGTGTTTCGCCCTTACACAGGGCATCTTCAGGTAAGATAGGAGCCTCAGAACAACGATGTCTTCACGACCAACGCTGAAACGAGAGTCTCGTTGTCCATCGGTGTTGCGGGATTGCCATTAAAATTTTTTAATAGAGTGATTACATTAACGTACGTTATTTTAGTCTTTGTTCATAATGAAACTATCATAAAACTTATTATTCCAGATTTCAAACTAATTTACCTGATGCGTAAGTTATTTGTAACACAAGTGTTGCGTACCTACCCATGACTAAATGTCAAATCAACACAGATTTAGAAGTAAGTTTAAAATAAAACAGATTCTTACTGGATATTCTTCAGGAGGATTCCCCGTGTTCGTGCTGTACATCTTTCTGAAGATTTTCATTGCTTCTTCATTCCTGCCCCTGGACATTAGAAATTTGGGGCTCTCGGGAAGGCAGAGGAAGGCCACCCCGGTCAGCAAGGGAACCACGGCCGTCGCCAGGAGGAACAGGTTCCAGCTGTGTATAACTGCAAGGGAATACGTGGTTATGATTTACTAGATATATTCTTATTTATTGAGTATTAGTCTTGTCCTAAGAAGATTCTTGCTCATTCTAGAGGACTCTGCATTTATTTAATGGCCAGTAATTTATGGGCCAGTTTTATAAAATTCTGATAGATTTATGTAACTTGACGACCGATATAACAAATCAGGGTTTAACTCCTTTTAAGGACGAACATTTTAGTTTTATAATATGTATATTAAGTATGCACAAAAATATATGTATATACGTTTGTTTAATCCATCTCCAGTGCCCACGACGCTTAGTTTTTGGCTTAATAACGTTGTTTGAGATGTGTAGCGATATTTATTATTTATGTAACTAATCTGAGACACATATAACTAATTTAAAGTATTAGGTATACTATTTTAAAATTGATATCGTAATTTTAATTTCACAATTTTTACTGCTCGTTCACCAGACAATACTTCATTACTACTTTAGCATAAAACATTTGCAACCACCCAGAGATTTCTGTATCTAGAGAAAGCAAGATAGCAGAAAAGATAGAACGCTTTGTCTCAAATTAGGAGCTTGAAGCTTTACTGGTTCTAGGTCCGGTCATTTTAGACAATTGAAATAAAGAAAATTCCGACAGAGCCAAATTTTCGTAGAGACCTTAGGTTTACCACAAGGAATAAAGTGTCAAAAGTCCCCATCAGTCCCATGTGAGCTTAGGTACTTATTCGGGGCCCAAGGTCAAAATTTTAGGTTTTTTGGATTTTTATCGAAAACGGTAAGTTTTATCGAAAAAATACCTCAAAGCAAAGTTGTAGATCTTAAAATTCTATATAAAAATGGTTCCTATAATTTTTTCTCTAAGACCCACTATTTCCCAGATACTGCGCTTGTAAGAATCACGTTCTACATAATATGCACACATATGCCACGTATATACATATTTAGGTACTCAAGCAAGCAAAAATGCCTACTCGTGTCTCTTTTATGTATACATTATACTATTCTAAGAAAATTTACTCTAAAATGACCGCCGGTCCCTTACCGAATCCCCTCTACTTGAATAACATCTGCCTATTCTTTTGTCCATGTGGTGTCATTCACGTATACCTGCTTCTTTTAGTGTTGAACGAGCAGTTCGAGTGACTATACGTATTTATTACAAGCGTCTACTATTGAAGTTAGTGCTGATTAATATTTTAAAAAAATGTCACAAATTTGCGCCAAATCGATAATACAAACATCGTCTCCTCAATGAAGAGGGTCGTAACTCCTTTTTTATTTCCGATATGGACTCACTCGTTTGGAGTTTTTGCTAGTTTCAAATAATTAAATAAATCAAGTTATTTGTATAAATGCAGCGTTTTCGTAATTTAGTCACAGGTAAAGTCAAGTTAAATCCGTCAGTTAAATCGACTCACGGTCATCATATCCCAGCATTATCCCGGTTGCCCTAGACTTAAGTTTAGGGCCCGGGGTCTGCTCACTTTTTTTTTTTTTTTGTTTTACGTCGGTAACAAAATGCATTTACGCACTGCCTTCCGGGCAAAGGGGGACCGAAAAGGGGTGTGGGACTCACCACCGGCAGACACGACCGCCAGCAGCAATACCCACTAAAAATCTTCCGACGACGCCCGCCGCTTGTTGAGAAAGAGGCGGGGGCCAGTACCTGGGTTGCAGCTTCTGACACCCCGCCTGCGGCCAACGTCCCCCGGAGCAAAACCGGGAGGACCTCCTCAGAGAGGCGCAGTGGACGCGCCCCTCCTACCTCCCCCTGCGACCATAGCGTGTGTGGCCGACTTCCCGGAGGGTCCATGGTTAGACAGCAGGGGCCCCCTGCCCCCGCTGCCTACACCCTCCTGGCGCTGCTGAGCGGGCCCTCCTGGCCTACCCGCTGCGCCCTCCATAGGTCCCTCTTAGTTTCCCCCCCGGTAGTCAGTACTAAGGGCACCCAGAGTCGTCGGTCTCTGGGTGTTACCTTTTCCGTTGCGCCTCCTGCGCCCTACCGGGAGGTACTCAGCCCCCCCACCACGACAAGGTGGAGACCAGTCGGGGGGGCCGGGGTCTGCTCACTGGTTCAACCAGATTTGACTGAATTCCAGTTATTACGTGGAGCGACTACCGTCTGACATCCGCAACCCAGTAGGAAACATCATTATTTGGTTTAACCAGCTGTCAGTCTGTTACAAGACACTGACTTCCTAATAACGACTGCCATTGATGTTCATGACACGGGACCAAGGGCTTAACGTGCTTTCCGAGGCTTCCCTTTCGTGGGGCCAATAATGTAATTGGCGATGTGTGGGCGTATAATATGCCTGTGCCCTCCGGGGGAAATAGGCGTGATTGTATGTATGTATGTATATAGGTATCACAAATCAAAAAACGCGCCGAGTACACTACCTCACAGGTGGTGTGGAAATGTGTGCATATTATGTAGAGCGTGATTCTTACAAGCGCAGTATCTGGGAAATAGTGGGTCTTAGAGAAAAAATCATAGGAACCATTTTTATATAGAATTTTAAGATCTACAACTTTGCTTTGAGGTATGTTTTCGATAAAACTTACCGTTTTCGATTAAAATCCAAAAAACCTAAAATTTTGACCTTGGGGCCCCGAATAAGTCCCTAAGCTCACATGGGACTGATGGGGACTTTTGACACTTTGTTCCTTGTGGTAAACCTAAGGTCTCTACGAAAATTTGGCTCTGTCGGAATTTTCTTTATTTGATCACTATTTTTATGTCTAAAATGACCGGATGTTATAGTTATGCCACTGCGTCATAAGGTGTAACTTGAAAACCAGCGCAAGTATGACAATGTTGCATTGTTATAGCTGCATTAAGATGAAGCAATAACCTTTACAATTGTTATGTACCTACTTGTGCAGTTAATAAACATATCTTTCTTTCTTTCATTGCATATTTTCCATACCAAACTTTTCTTCGAACAGCTTGAAATGCCATTCCTTGGTAATGATGCCCCAGGCCAGCAGCGGGATCGTGATGTTAGCGAATGTGTAGAACAGCGACGACAGCAGTATTACTCTCGCTCGCAGCTCCTTGCGGTGCATCTCTGCCAGGTACGACAGCAGTACTGCGAATGGTCCGTTGAAACTGGAATGGACAGAACATTCACTTATCATAACTTAATAACACAATGATTTTGGGTAGGACATGCAGTGTTTAGCGATCAGAGCTGCATCAGGTAGTCGAAATTAAAATTGTAATTAGATAAGATAATAGATAAACACTTTTTTGCACACAAAAGTACAAAAATATTAACTATAACAATAAAAACAACTAGTTTAGTTTAAGGTATGCAGGGTTCATTAATAGTATGGTGTTAATGCTGTAGCATATCACATCACAAAGTGACACTCAAGCATGTAGCTTACCAGATGCCCGTGGACGCTTGCAACTCCAGGGTAACACTTATTATATTTATTTAAAAGTATTTATGTTTTCTGTCGTGTAGCACTAGCATTAGTACCTACCCTTAACCTACGGGCGTGTATGAGAAGGTTAATGAAAATGAAGGGTTGCCATGGAGATGTAGTGCGTCAGGGATGTTGCGCCTCCGCGATGGAGCAAAGGCATCCTGAATGTGTTTTTAGAACGATGGGACTCTCCCCTCCTACGAAATTGGGTAAGTTTCATATACACTTATCCAAATAATCCTTACTGTATTATTATTTTATTATTATAATTATTAAAATAATAATAATATTATATAAATGCGAAAGTAACTTTGTCTGTCTGTCTGTTACTCATTCACGCCAAAACTACTGAACGGATTTAAATGAAATTTGGTATACAGATAGTCTAGACCCTGAGAAAGGATATAGGCTACTTTTTATTGCGAAAAGGGGGTTGTAAATGCTACCCAAAGATACTATTCCACGCGGACGAAGTCGCGGGTAACAGCTAGTATACTATAAAAGTATCTTACGTTTGTTTTTTATAGTAGTAGTAGATAAATAATATGCAAACATTAGGCTAAGTCATGCTTCTACTAACAAAATATGGATAGATTTTTTCTGAAATAAAATATAAATTTGAATAATCTGTTTACGAACAATTAAAAAAAGGTGATGACTTAAATATTTGCACCATTATCTCAGTGTCACGAATGTTTACAATTGTAGTAATCATTCGCTGATGTTTTGTAGGTACACATGTGTCATCCCTGTGACATTAAATGAAGCTGTTATCTTGTTTTAATAGCTGCTACAGACGGTTTATGGTAGTCTCGGAATTATCAGACGTTTGGAAAGCAATCAAAATACTTTGCAGAATGTTGCAGTTATCAGCGAGCATTCAAGGGCGTGATGAATGTTGGTTTACTCACACTTTCTAGAGTAAGGCTGTGTCCCCAGTAGGCAAACAGTTAGCGGCCGACTGAGTTTGCGGCGTACCGATTTAGTACGCCCTTCCATATATTTGAAATGGAGTGTCCACAGTCTGCTAGTTTTGCGCTCACTATACGCAGTTTGCAGCGTCGGTCTCTCAGTCTTGCAACTCAGTCGGCCGCTAACAGTTTGCCTACTGGGGACACGGCCTAAGTCTTGAAAGTAAATAAAAGTCGCATTTTCCTGTCAAATTAAGCAACATGAAAGATTTTTGACACAAAACCTACATAATATTGTGTTCTTTACTTTACATGGATCAGATTTCACATATTTAAATAATGGTTGTATTGTACTGTTATTTACTAAATTATATCTCCTGTTTAATTATAGTTTTATATATTTTTTAATACCTGTTTCTCTCCCAAAATTACCAGGAGTCATTAACACTATACAGCAACTGCCTCTTTTATATTTTATAACTTGAAATAGTTTCAATGTTTACCAATCACATGTTTGCTATATTAGAGAAACCAGTTATTCGACATAATAGCTTTACGTTCTTATGTCAATTGTTTTGCTATAATTATATGCTGTTGGTTTTCTTAATAAATTAAATTGAAGCTTAAGCTTTTAACATAGTAGGGGAAAATTATCCTGCAAGACGAGTCGCCTCCTCATGACTGCCATCGACATTTCTGGCAACATCAACATCGTCTGACGTCGCTACGGACATGATCGTGCGATGTCGCCGACGTATCACGTGGAACCTTTGGTCCCTAATGTATTACTTTCATAAAGAGCACACTATTAGTTCCACATAAAACATTGTCTGCAGTACAACAGTTCACAGTTTTGATGCGTCCCTACAAAAAAATTGTTTTGTAAATAAATTACCACATTAGGTTTGCCGGACTGTTCTCAAAAAATTGATACTTATAAAGTGTTCAGAACAAAGTGTAGAGAAAATAGTAATGAGGACATCGGCACGGAATAAGATAATATAAATGTAAACAAAACTGGGTAAATGGTTTCTTTTTAATTGCCAATTATAATTATATCATATTAAAATTTAAGAAATAATATTAATAATTTATTAAACCTACATAAGGCAAAGAAAACAGAGCTTTAACGCCCTTTGTGGTACTTACTATGAACTTATGAATGGGCATACCGCCTTCTATGCCAATTCTATTAAAAATGTCTGATTAATTTTAAACTAAAAAGGTACACATCATCATCATGATCATCTCAGCCCATTAACGTCCCACTACTGAGCACGAGCCTCCTCTTACATACCAAGGTGCGAGGGTATTGAGTTATACTCCACCACGCGGACCCAGTGCGGATTGGCGTATGTTAGAATTTTTCAAGCCGCCCAAGCAGGCCTCTGATATGGTTTAACGACTACCACATTTAGTGATAACCGAGACTATTGGCTTCACGTGCCTTCCGAAGCACGGAAGCGCTCGATATCAAATGCCACACAAACGGTCACCCATCCAAAGACTGACCTCAGTAAACTCTGCTTTACTTCGGTGATCGTTTCCGACCACCGAGCACCGCGGAGCTAAAAGCGCTGGACTAGACAGCTGGAAATAATAGGTACTGTAAGGTTACGAGATGATTTTTTTACTAGACAAAATCAACGCGTCCCCATGTTCATACATACGAAGATTTGTCCTGTCGGGAATCGAGCCCACGACCTCAGAAGCGGGGTGCGGGTATACTCGCCACCATGCTATATCGGTCGTCTATGCTATATCGAATCGAACCTTTGACCTTTAGATAACCGTTCCACTACTAATTAGAAACTGTAAGGTTATTTTAGTCGAGTAGTACTTATTAAATATTGTCTTGGAAAACTTACAGGAATCCACTGGCGAATCTGGTAAGGAGCAACATGGGGAAGCTCTGACTCATGGCGGAGGCAACTTCCACCAGGCCGGTGCAGAAGAAACCGCCTGCCATGATGCAGCGTCTTCCCAGCGTGTCCGAAAGGAATCCCCATATTAAGGCCGAAGAGATCATTCCTGAAAATACACCATAAATTTTAGCCTTTTGAAGTTTTAGCGCCGACGCGGGAAAAGACAGACGCGGCAGTTTTTTGTTCTCTATAACTAGTGTAAATTCTAAAGTCAAAAAGTCAAAGTAGAAAATTATTTATGAAGGTCAAACTTAAAATTTAATTCACTGCGGGCGGGAGTTTAATCGTAAAAGAACGGGCAAGAAAATCGTCAAGTTTGGTTTTTCTGCCGCCAGTTACAAATGTACTTAAACTAAAAACATAGATAGATAGAAAATTCTTTACTTTACACCAAATTAAAAATAAAACAAGAAAACAATTGCAAAAGAAAAGCGATACAATTGGCGGCCTTATCGCTTACAGCGATTTCTTCCAACAACAACCAACGGCCACCTTAAATTAAAAAATGTGTTTTGTAGTCACTAAATTTCAAGAAAAGAAAAAAATATATATGAAGCTCACTTCTTAGCAAAATGAACATAAAAGTTTTTATGCTTATTTTGTATTTTTATAGTGGATTTTTGGACATAACTTCGTCGGTAAAATACACAAGTGTAGGAAAGTGAATTGAGATTTTCCGTGTTAATTCCAGAACTGCATAAAACTTATAATAAAATCTCCACTTCTTTAGTGGGTTGACTTGATTTGACTGTAACAGACTTTACTTGACTTGACTTTGACGAATACGCTGCACATTGTTGCAAATAACTTGAATTATCACATTATTTGCATGCTCTAATCGAGTAAGTAACTATCTATATATGAAAAAAAATATGTGCTTTCAATACATGCTTGCGGCCATAACGTATTTCGCCTGCGCAAAACTTGTACACTAAAATGTACTAAAGATGCGTGCTATGGATAGGTTTGATAGTGTAGCTTATCGCATAGCTGTGCATTATCCTCGCTTCGCTAATAGCTTAGCATTTTGTGAAAACTGTCACATAGTTTCGTAGCTTAGCTTTCACATTCTGCAAAGTGCACTCCAAAAACCTGTAAGTCGACAGACTTCAGTGTAGGTCATTTATAAGGAAAAGAGATATTTAACTATTGCAATATTAACTCGGATTGTAATCAAACTATACGCAAATACAGTCGTACTATTTACAAGTTTACAATGATACTATCTCATACCAACCACGAGAAGTCAACAAACACTGGAAATCTCACAAACACTTTATTTGCACTTCAATAACATTCGATACAGTGTAAATTTGTTCACTGCGTGTCGGCATTGTTGTTACTTAACACTGTACAAATATCTGTCAGGTATTATCATTGTTGCCGGGGATTGTTGTCTGAGGCTTTGGGACTTTACTCTCAGCTTCTGGTGTGGTGAGCTTGACGTCACAATGAGGCATATTAGATATACGCAGATTCTGTTGGTTTTATGGTCTTTAATTTGTATGATTTGCTGAAGTAAAGGAGTCCTATACTTCTTGGCCGGAAAGTGAAGCATCATGTTTGCAGATTTGTTCAATTTTCTAATTTGTGATATGTCGAACATTAATGTGTAATGACGGTGGATTATTAACCGTTAAGTGTTTGTAAACGTACATAAGTTTTGGTAAATCAAACAAAACAGTACCCTTTACGTATGGAATGCAAGAATTCTCTCCATATCCATATAAATAAAACAATATTGCTGCAATATTTTTGAGCAACATAGATGTCATAAGTTACTTAATGCTTATTTGCAATGAATACGTTCGCAACCCAATGCAAAGACAATGCAGACGTTATCGCAGTGATTACGCGCTCAGAGCACTAACCCACGATAACGGAAAACAATTGTTGCGACCTACATTATGCGCGTTACTTCTTTAAAACAACTTTTTATAGGGACAAAGTGTACTCCCTATCAAAGAGAAGATTTTCCACCGGGTGGATGGCGGAACCCGCTTCCTTACCCCTTAATATGTAAAAGTGACGTGCTTAAAGCATTCCGATTTAGGATTGACGCCATTGTTATGGCGTATCGTATGATAGCGCCACATCAATTTCCTCTTAGAACGAAAGACGATCCTAAAAGCTCAGCTATGATGAAGAGGTGTGCTCCTATAGTGAAGATCTTCCACCGATCGGATGGAAGTGCCCGGAGGCTGCTGACAGCCGGTTATTATAACCAGCTGTCCGTAGCAACGATAACGCCATTCAGAACTGATCAGTTTCTTTTATTAAACACGGGCCAAATATTTCTTAGTCAGTATTTTCTATAGGGCTCCTACCAATATCTGAGGAGCTCAAAGCAACCTCACCTGCAGGTGATGCGCCTGCCGATCCACGGACGAGGCTCTGGCGAACATAACAGTTTCCGTTAAGCGGCAATATGCTCGCCACCTATTACGTGGGACCATCTTTATAATTAGCGAAATGTTTTACCACTTCGGGAAAATAGGCGTGATTATATAAATAAATAATAAATAAATATTTTCTGACATTCACACCAATTATTTAGTTCCAAGATAAGTATCATTAAGAACTTGTGTAATGGATACTAAATAACGGATAAACATATATAAATACTTTTTTGTAAATAAATACTTAATATACATAGAAAAAGAACCCAGACCAGAACAAATATTCATGTTCATGCACACAAAGATTTGTCCTGCGTGGGAATCGAACCCACGACCTTAGAAGCGAAGAGCGGGTATACTCGCCATCACGCCATATCGGTCGTCAAAATGTCGATTATATGTATGTTTAGATACTGTAAGTATTTCTAACTTGCTTAAGGTTGAGGATATTTCTTGTTTTCTTTCTTTCTCAAAAATTTAACAAATTAAAACCAAAATACGCGGTTGAAACCTCTTGACCAATTGTAAAGTTCTTTGTATTTTGACCAATTGTTGACTTTTCTCTCTGTATTTGAAATTGAAATAACCTCTAAAACGCCTCTTACTCTGAAGCCAATTTATGAAAATAACAAAGACTCATCTGCGTGGTGTTTGCCGGTTTTATCTTTGTTATCGTTAGGAAGTGCTTTTCAAACACATTTCGTGTTTGTAATTGTAATCTCCACACTTATAAATTTTCACGTAAGTTCTTTTTTTTTCGTGTCTATTGCCACTGGGTGCAAAGCTATTTCCATTGCACATTGAGTGACCTTGAGCTGTCTTATCCGGCATATAGTAAGACACCATGTCTCATCGTCGTCATCGTCAACACACACTGTTCAAAGACTTTTGTCTTGAGACATTGTGGTCTTTTAATCAAGATGACATTTCCGAAATAGATTCGATAAATAAATCTCCTTATAGAAGTTGGCTCTTCTGTTTATCGTATAGTATGTAAAGAAACCATGTATTCACTAGTTCACAAGTTCGTTGTGACCTAGACCTACGTTTAAGGCCCAAGTTCGGCTTCTTAACAAGAACCAAACTCGATCAGCTGAGCGGGTCAATGAACTTGAAAAGATAGACCATCGCGCCCGTCTTGAAGGCACTTGTGTTAAGTTATGAGTGTATTGTCGTTCGCTAACAGATAAGGTTTGTTAATGTTAATGAAACCTAGGTACTTAAAATTATTACCTATTACATTATAATAGATTTAGGAAGTAATTACATGTAAGTAACTTAGATTTGCTGGAGTAGATAAACGTGACAGTGCGCGGATAAGTCGTAAACTATTATCGAAGTTTAGTATTTAAAGTTTGCAATGAGCCAGTTTTCGACAGGCAACCTCTTGAAGCGCTCTCCTTATCATTTTTATAAATTTTTATTTATTATAATTTTACTTCATTTATGCTTAAACCGCCTGATTTCACCTAAAAGCACTAGTAGTATTTCCATATTTTAGAGGTTAGTTCTTGGATAGGTGGTAAATTTGATATCGAGCGCTTCTTAAAAATACTTGATATGTCGCTGTGATAGTCGATACGCCAAAGAAGAGGCCACAAGGGATAAAGACGGGGTCGGCATACACCAGGTAACCTGGATACGAGGATAATGATATTTGGGTGGCTTGAATTCTCGCAGCAGCAAACCTTCGCTTATCGTAACTGGATCCGCGAGGTGAAGCATGACATATCTACAAATCTAGAAGACCTGTCACTCACTGTTCAAGAACTCTCACTGTTGACCAACAAGGAGTTTCTCCCGGAGCCCGGGGGACGTTGGCTGCGGGGGGTGCAATAAGCTGAAATTCAGGTACTGGCTCACGTCCCTCTATGTCAACCAGCGGGGGTTGTCCGAAGACTTTTAGTGGGTACAAATAATGGTAATCGTGTCTGCTAGCGGTGAGTCCAGCACACCCCTCCTGGGGGCCTACCGCCGAGTTCGATGGCAATCTATTATAAGGCAAAATGGATTTCTAATTGATTCTGTCGTACCGCCGAACTCATAGAAATCGAAACAAAATGGCGTTCTCCATTTACCTATTGGTCTGTCACGGACTGAAGGTCATGAATGAGAGGTGACTGTCGGCAGATTCCCTGGTACGGATTAATGAACGCAAAACAAAGTTTGATCTAGATGGATTACCGGTAATCCATCGAATTCGGCGGTAGGCCCCCTGGTCCCGCCTGGCTATTGGCCTGTGACGATGATTTTCAACTTACCTCCATAAGTGATGGCGTTGATGGTCCCCATATCGACTAGGCTGAGATTCATGTCGCACTGCGCGGTGGTGAAGATGTATGAGACGGAGCTGGTGACGGACACGGCGCTCCAGAAGGCGGGCAGCGAGCATAGCATCAGCACCAGGTTGAAGCGGCCATAGCCCGTCGCCGCGATCGCTGCTTCGAAGTCTGAGGGTTCAGCAACTGTAAAGCCAAATTGACATTAAAAACTTAGTAATTTATTTACAAATACACATACAAATCATTTATTGCATGTCACATGGAAGTAGGTTGTAACAACAAATATAGATAGATACAATGTGACGCCCTGTAAGGGCATAGCAACATAACAAAGGACCTACTAAGTGCCTGCGTCCTAGATGACTTACAAAAATTTAAGACATTAAAGAATAACAATATACTTATTTATTTATATAGATTAATTGATTTTATCATCGAAAAATTCTTGCATATTATAATAGCATTTTTTAAACACGTTCGCTGACAGTACGTCATTAGGCGGGAATTTAAAATGGTGCATTATGACAGTACGTCGAAGGACGGGCTATTGTTTTTTAGGGGTATCAACACTACGTCGCTCGACGCACATTTTACATATAACTAGTACAAAGAAGAGTATCTACTGTCATATTGTGAGCAACTCAAATCTCTTAGTGTCGTATCACTAACATTTTGTGGGTAGTTTCATATGGCTATCTCAGTCGCTCACGCACACACACGCAAACCGTTAGTGCATGAGTACTACGTCGAGCGGCGTGAGCGCGCGCTTACTTTCTAGAACATTTAGTGTGGCTGGTGCCGTTTTGCGAACTACTAAGTGTTTACGCCACTCAAAACGTAAGTAAATTTTGATTTTGTGTGTTTATTTGTTTCATATACCATGATTATGGTGCATGTATACTATTTAGAAAATCCTTTATTACTTACCTAGTCTATTCCTAGTGAATAACGTGAATTCATCATGAGAGTGGTCAAAGTAATATTATTATAAAAATAATAATATTGTTTTGACCAGTCTCACGATCGAGTGTAGGTAAATTTGAATGACTATACTTTAAAAACGAAAGTTTTTATGTTTATAATAGGTAGGTATCTACTATAAACATAAAAGCTTTCGTGTTTATTATTACAGTCAGGAATATTATCGTAATTAGATACCTACAAATATATTTATTTGCTTTGTGATTTCTTGTTATTGTAGATGTCTCAAAAAAGAACCATGAAACGTCAAAGAATTCGTTTAGTCGATGATTTGTCATCAAATTCAGAAACCGAACAGGATCTCGATCCTTTTGAGGACAAAGACGGTGATTATGGTCGAGAGACGTAGTATCATATTTAGACAGAATAACATATATTCGACATGACACTACGTCGAGAGACGTGAACGTCGAGAGACGTAGTATCATATTTAGAAAGACGAACATATGTTCGACATGTCACTACGTCTTGGGGCGGTTATCATTTAGTATGGACAATTTTACTGTCATATTGGGAAATTAAGGTAAGTGGTTACTGTCAGCGAACGTGTTAAGAATGTCTTCAAAGTTTTAGTAAATCTGACATAACCTTGTTTTTATAACTTTCGGACATTATTTTATTTTATTTGTAATTTAACATTGCGTTAGTTTATTGTCACAATGTAAAATTACATTTATTGACTTTTTCATCTTTATTTAATTAAGAACCCTAAGTTATTTTTATTAATTGTAGTTAATTAACATTTCATAGAATTGATTTATATTTTAGTGTTATATTGTATAATTTGAAATTGTAATATTAAATAATTTTCATAATTGTTATTTTATTGTAACAACTAGCATGTCGGTGTATTGGATGCATTGCTCTGTAAGCCGACTTGATTAACTATATTAAATAAATAAATAATGGCGTATAATTGCTATTAATTAGTCATTTCTTTATGTAGTAAGGTGTTCTGAACCAATTTTGGGTGTATCGGGACCCTACCTTAGGAGCCCCAGCCAATCTCACCTGCAAGTGGTGCACCTGGCGAACATTACAGTTCCCGATAAGCGGCATTAGGCTCGCAACATAATAGGTTGGGGAAAAAGTCTTTTCGTATTTTTGTATGAAAAGTCAAGACATTTTTTTCAAAGTTTATTTACATTTATTTACAATATATATGTACCGTTTTGTTGAATAACTTTCTGCCATTTTGTGGGCAGAGACATTATCCCGTTACTGTAGAAACTTTGGGACTTCTGATCAAAAAAACGGGACAAATAGTTTTGGCAGTCCTCTCTTGAGGTCAACCTTACAGAACCTAAAGAATTCTGCAGAGACCGAAACAGGTGAAAATCTGAAGGCGCAAGGTCAGGGCTATATGGTGGATGCACTAGGTCCTCCCAGTCGAACTCTCTTAATTTTTGCTGAGTGGCTAAAGATGTGTGTGGTCTAGCGTTATCGTGATGAAAGACCACACCCTTCCTGTTGATCAATTCCGGCCGTTTTCTCTCGACTGCTTCCTTTAATCTCATCAGTTGCTGGCAGTAAAGATCAGAATCGATGGTTTTGCCGGGCGGTAAAAGCTCATAATAAACAATGCCCTTCCAATCCCACCATACACACAGCATCACCTTATTTCGTGTTAGGCCAGGTTTGGCCACAGTCTGTGAAGCCTGGCCAACTTTCGACCACGACCTTTTTCGCACGTTCTTGTCGTACGTGATCCACTTTTCATCGCCAGTTATCAATCTCTTCAAAAACGGCTCGGTTTCATTACGTCTCAATAATGAATTGCAAATGAGTACACGGTTCATTAGGTTTCTTTGAGTGAGCTCGTGTGGCACCCAAATATCGAGCTTTTTTGTATAACTAGCTTTCTTCAAATGGGTCAAAACTGTTTTGTGGTCAATTCCCAGTTCTTCAGCTACATCGTAACTACTAATATGCCGATCTTGCTCCACTCTTTCAAAAATGGCGTCCATTTTATTCGTAACAGGGCGACCAGAGCGAGGTGCATCTTTAACATCAAAATTTCCGGACTGAAAACGTTTGAACCAAATTTGTGCTACTCTTACTGACACTGCATCAGGTCCATAAACATCACAAATTTTTTTCACTGCTTGAGTTGCATTTTTGCCTTTTTTATAATAAAATTTTAAAATGTATCGAATTTCTTCATTAGATTCACTCATTTTTACGGAGAGAAAAACAAATGAAAAATAGCGGGAAACAACTTTTTTTTATTTTTTTCTTTTCTTTATAATGGAACCTTTTTAATGTTACCAAAACCAGCCAGACACAAATAGTACAGTCAAAAAAATTTTATAATAAGTTTATACCTACGTTATGCGAAAAGACTTTTTCCCCGACCTAATATTACGTGAGATCAACAATATTATAAGCGAAATTAGGACGTATTTTATTTCATTGAAATTCTCATAGGGATCTCTATTTTTTCTAGTAATAAATGTAGACTATGTTACTGTGGAAAATTTTGAAATTAATTTAGAAGTTTGTGATGTTTATTACGAACATCACAAAATACTGACACCCCGCCCGCGGCTAACGTCCCCCGGTCCAGAATCAGGGGGACCCGCCCCTCCTTACTCCGTGTGCGACCATAGCGTGTGTGGCCGACTTGTAGGAGGTTTTTTTTGGTGAGACCGCAGAAGCCCCCTGCCCCCGCAGCCTGAAACTGACTGACTGAGCACTGCTTGACGGGCCTCCTGGCCCGCCCCTTTTTTTTGATTGTCTGTAAAAAATGCTATTTACGCACTGCCTTCAGGCTAGTGGGGGGACCGAGAGGGGAGTGTGGGGCTCACTGCGGCAGACACAACCACCGCAGTCATACCCACTAAAAAACTTCATTGAAAAAGGGGTAGGGGGCCAGTGCCAAGGTTTATAGCTTCTGAAACCCCGCCCCTCCTGGCCCGCCTGCTGCAACCTCCACAGGTATCTCTTAGTTTCCCTACCGGGTAGTCAGTACTAAGGGCACCCAGAGTCGCAGGGCTCTGAGTGTTACCTATCCCGGCGGCCTCCTCTGGTAGGCAATCAGCCCTTCCCACCACGACAATGTGGAGACCAGTCCACTCCCACATACTGAATTAAGTGCTATAAACAAGAAATAAGATTCTCGTTTGAAAAGACTGACATATCAAATAAATAATTTGCACATTTAAAAATAGCGCGAGTCTGCCCCAGAATGGCCCACAAACATAATTTTCCAAACGATCGTTAACCGGGAAACTTCAAAGACATTTTAACGTAATTCAAATGATATCTGCTCAGCCAGCCGTCTACAAATACGTATTTACGTGTAAATTTGTCGTTGCCCGATCGTTAAATTGACCACATTATGATAGGCCTGGGCGCTTTATAAAATGTCGCTTTTCGTAGATCAATTTTCGACATATTCAGTCCATAAAAACCCTTCGAAAACAGGGACAAACATTCTTCAGGTAGTTCTTCACAAGAGGATTATGTTCTTTATCGATTAAGAAAAAAAACTAAGATCTATAATCTAGTAATGACATTATTTCGTTATTGAATTACTATTACTACAATACAGCTGACTGACTAATCGTAATTCCCCATCATCACTTGAGCCCAATAACTAATTAGATTAAAGATTGTAATTCACCTGTCTCATTCGCCTGTGAGTTTCTTGCCAGTTCTTCTTACAGAGCGGTGGCTCGGAACTGGCACTTAGATTCACTTATTTAACTAACTTATTTAACTAATTTTTAAATTATTTTGTTGCATATAAGTGAATCTAAGCTTCGTGATTTCAGTGTAATAATATTTCAATTGTCTTTTTATATAAAATTTTGACGTTTTCAAGTACTTCTAATACTTTATGACATAAATAATTTTTAACTTTAACTTTCACGTTCCTCTGCTGAACTCGGGTCTCTTCTTATGAATCAAGAGAGGGTATTAGGTCATACTCCACTACTCGCATCCAGTGCGGATTGGCGTAGGCACACGTAAAACGACGCAGCTCTGTAAGTTCTGTAACCGCTGAAAAATGACTCTCATAGATTCCTGCTTGCCTAGTACAAGCGACGCCAAATCTTTCGAAAGGCAAATCACCAAATGACTGTCTCCCGCTGTCAGTAAAGCGGAATAATGCGTCGGACTTTACAGACTAAAAACCATTCAGGTTTTATTTTGAGCCTGTTAAATTCCGGCGCCGCGTCAACCAGGTGTGTGGCGTTTTGATATTAGGTTTTTTTGAGCTGCACAGTTAGGCCTCTGACATGGCTTAACGACTTCTGAACCACTTCCTATGACGTCTTGCTGTTAGAATTTATCGAGCTGCCCAGTAAGGCCTCTAACATGGTTTAACGACTGCCGCTGATAGTGATAACCGGGACCAGACTTATTAGTAAATACAATAATAAACCTTTCGGCTTATACCATTTGTCATCGTCGGGGCTCTCAATAAGTTATAAGCGTATAATATAGCTATTAAAATCACGTGGGTTTGGTGATAAAGAAAATGATTTACGGCTGTATGGTTGCCAAGTTTTAGATGGCTTTCTTTAAATCTGCATAGCATTCGGTATATTGTTCACCTGGACATATAAATATACAGCAATTAAATTTCATGACGTCAATACACTCTAAGGGTATAAACACACTTATTCAAGTCTACATACGTAGGAAATCTTACGCCTGTTTTCCTGAAGGGGTAGGCAAAGACAGGTATACTATATGCCCACATTTCGCCAATTGTATTGTTGGTCCCACGTAATAGGTGGCGAGCCTATTGGCCTTTACCTTGAACTTTTATGTCTATTCAGATTTTTTCCAAAAAGAAAAATATTTTTGTATAAAGATGCATGAGCATTCGTTCAGCGGGCTGCGTTTCTATCAGAGATGTGAGAGAGAAGTGTTTGATAAGAACCGGTAGAATCTAATGAAGTGATTTTATCGGTTTTTGAATAAACACACTCCTCGCAATGCATCCTCGCACACCGTGTTTTTATCATGTGAATGCTTATAGAAAGAGTGCCAGCGCTGTACACGAATGGTTCTTGACTCGCTATAGGAAGCGGCTAGTGGAAGTAGAACTGTATAATGAGACCAGCGTTCAGCGAAACGCGAATGGAACTGAATAAGTGTGGTTGGTTATTTAGGGTGCTTTTACAGCAGATGTGAAAGTTTAGCTATAAAACTATGTAACCGTTTCCACTGATGCTAAGCTATGCAAGATGTCCTATAAAGATGCGTCGCTTCAAGATAGCTGAGCTATGAATATGCGCAGCTACGTAGATGCATTCTATCGTCATTAGGGAATGGGCACGCAGTGAGGTAAGAGGGAATAGCAAGCATTCAGGATTTATACAAAACATAGATAATTATGTTGTATATTTACTATTTATTGACAAAAACAACTTAAAAGCTATAGATTACAATAAATATATAAATGAAAATACCAATATAGACGGTCTTATATCTTATCTTATCTTACATGCAATCTCTCGGAGACAAACCGACGCAAAGCAGAGAAACATAATAAAGAACGGCCTTCTTCCTGATGGACCAATGACCAATGATGGATCAAAGCGGCGGAAAGCCTGTGAATGTAGGTGACTCAGGATCGCTCAATGTGGAAAAATCTATTGAGGAGGACTATGTTCAGCAGTAGACTTTATATGGCTGAGATGATCATCATATTATATATTTTAAAACTCTATCTCCATTGTTCAGAAAAATATTAAATAAACAACTGTAGAAGTATCAAAGTGCGATATAGAAATGGTCTCCGTGACGTGACAAAGTCCAACCGTTGTCGACCAAAACAAGACGCCATTCCCGCGTCCACAAACAAACAGACGCAACAAATAAAGATATGACCAATGCCAATAAACAGCGGCCGAGTGACATTCGCGAAATCCAAGGCAGTGAGGTTTTTATATACGTACGTTGGCTGTACTCCAAGCTCCGGTGTCGTGGTGGACTTAGGGTTGTCCAATTAAAGGAATTGATGAAATAAATATTTTTCATCATCTTACGTAGCACTATTTATCTAAATTATCAATATAATTAATGATTTCACATCTCACTATGGAGCGCTTAAATTTTTTGGAACAAAGCCAAAATACAATTATTATTATTATATTTAAAAATGCTTGTTGTTGCAAATTCTAACCTTATCAATGTTTTTTTTCGGACAGAAACAAAAATGTGATTTTCTTTTGGGGTTTTAGGTTTTTTCAAAACAATAACAACAAAATCGCACTGGTTCAGGTGTGAAAGAGTAATAAACAGACAAACACACTTTCTTAATTACAATATATGGAATGCAAGGACACGACACGCTTTTGTGTGTAATTATATACTGCATATAGTGTTAGACAAATAATAACGATTCTATATTCTGCCTATAATTTTTTTTTTATGTCAATATACTTTAAATTGGAGCCATTAATATCAATCGAAGGCCCGTTGATCTGCCAAAGACTGCTTGTAATCGATGGATGCAGGCGGCTCGTTATCGCTCGAATTGAAGAACAATTTATTATATAAATTTTTATTTTACAAATTATATTGTATTACATATAAATTTAAAAATAAAGTCCAACAGTTTGACTGAAGGATCTATCACTATAAACTATGATTACACATTCAAAATTAATAAATATTAATCGAGCTTAAAGTATGGCAATACTTCATATGGTGAGCTTACTTTAACGATTCAAAAGTAATATAAAAAGAACGTTTCGTGAACTCCTAATTAGACCATAGTTGACACTAGAACTAAAATAAACATATAAAAAGAAAAATGTTTATTTTAACTCTGACTGGTGCCAACCCTAGTCGTCTCGTTTCGTTTGAACCCAGACATTGGCACATTTTTGCCCGTCAAATTATGAATCTTCAGCGAACTTGAGGTATTTGGAGAAATCTCCGTCGGCTTACATTGTTTGTGAGACTAAACTATAAGGATTAATTATTCGCTAGTTGATTTAGTTATTTACTCAATTTATAAAAATGACAAAATTTGTTTATGTCGTAATAAAAACAATATATAAATAAAATATTTTTATCCATACTCAAGTTTGTTTGTGAGACTGATATTTTTGGGTTTTCATTATAGAAAGAGTACGAATAAACATACATACACTATTTTTATGTAGAACTTATTATAGATGCTTCTCTCAGGCGCAGCTGAACGTTTAAATAATTTAGTTAATTCTAGAATTAGTTATGTAGCACAACAGTTATTAGAGATTTAAACTGTTGAGTCTAACTAGTAGTTATACTGAACCTTTAAAGGAGAATAAACTTTTCTTTTGTAAGTTGTTTGTACTGAAAGTACTTTATGCAAAGCTATGAAATGCAAAAAAATGATTTTTTACTAAACATAGACTAGTTAGTAAACATGGCGTAGTTCGATCAATAAATTGACTAGATCGTTGTGGTATATGAAAGAAAACCCGGCGTTCCAGGCTGCGAGAGGCAAAATCACGATTCCGAACTTTTTGTAACGAAATAGGTTGAAATACTCAAGAAAAAGGCGGGATGGCAAATTTATAACGTCTGTCAAATATTCCAGCTTGATACTGGCAAATAATCTAATCGAGTGGGTCCATATTAATTATAAAAAAAAGGTATAGGCTGTCCACCTTCAAGATGTACGTACGACCTGATTAAGGTCGCGGGATTACGTTTGATGCAAGCCGCATGCAAACCGCATGTAAGCCGCATGCAATCGGTCACATTGGAACTTTACGTTTCGTTGTAGTAATGATGTAGTAACGCATTTAAATTAAGAACGTACTAGTGAAACTAAACTCTCTAGATTAATATCTTTGTTAAACCCAATAATGACAGTGATGGCGGTTAAAATGAAAAAAACTCGAAATTACCTTGACTCAATTTCTCTAAATTCGAAGAGGATAATCCCGTAACCTTAAAAAGATGGTCATGTGGGATCTCCTCCTTGATCCTCGGTGCTTCAGCGTCTAATCCAACCTCTTTGTTGACCACCATCTTGAATATCAATGACGTCACCACACAAAAATCAATCACACTACTTTTTAAATCTAATTAAATTAACACCCCTACTCTCTTCCTGATTATAACCTAATGAAATAAGAATATTGCTTATTTGCATTCTCACTAGCCTGTCTAGTTAACTATGAGATATGTTGGTGGAAACCATCGCTTTATGCAGTCTCCATATCTTCAATGTTTGTGTTGGAATCAGTTGAGTTTGCGATACAAATAACTTGTTCAGTATTCCTCCGCTAATTGGTATCTTTTGTGAACGACGCAATGTTATATGTACTAATTTTGGATCTCTATAAACATTATGAAATGTCTATAATGAGTTATACAATGTTGTTGATCTTTGGAGTACAACAAAAGACCTTTTCCCTATATTTAACATGATCCTGGCACCTTTTCCACGTGTGAGTTTCACTCACAGTCATATCATGACCATTCTCGTGCAATCTCGCCAGTTTAGGGTTATTTGAGCAGCCTTTTCTCCGAAACCTTTCATTATCATCATCATCTCAGTCCATTAAGGTCAGACTAGTCGTCTTAGAGCTTCTAGGTATTCGTTCAGGCCACATTAGTGCGGATCTAGTGTGGATTCAAAACAATTTATTTCAACTTATTCGACGACCGATATGGCGAGCAGGCGAGTATACCCGCACTCCACTCCTGAGGTCGTGGGTTCGATTCCCACACAGGTCAAATATTTGTGTGTGTAAATATGAATATATGTTCTGGTCTGGGTGTTTTCTTATGTATATTAAGTGTGTATTAACAAAAAAAAAGTATTTAAGTATGTTTATCCGTTATTTAGTATCCATAACACAAGTTCTTTATGATACTTATCTCATGAATGATAATCAAAAATAATTATTTATTTATTTATTCTACCGCCCAACTGCATAATAGTTTAATGACAAATATAACACCTTTTTACATACATAATAATATTATGTTACTAATAAAATTTCATGTCATTAAGCATAATTAATTCTTTACCTTCAGGTTAGGAACAGCTAGAATCAAAGACATCAAGAAGGTATTTTTTTATATACTGCCGCGCTGCAACATCCTCATACTGTGCAGAATATCAGCACTCGAACCAAGAAATTTGGGAGGTCGTTTCTGAGCAAGACCACTAAGCTCTGGAATTCGCTGCCGGCTCATGTGTTTCCTATGATCCCGGGTCTTTTAAGCGGGGCGTGAAACGGCATTTTAGCAGGCCGTCATGAGTGGATGCGCTTTATAAGCGTGCTTATTTCACGTTATAAATCGCTTTCATTTTCTTATTGGACTGCATCGACAGCTTATCATCAGGCATGATGTAGTCATTATGACGTGTCACATTAAAAAAAAAAAAAACAAAAAACTTCACTTGTTATGTAGTTAAATTATTAAAGTAAAGTAAAGTAAAGTAAATGTTCTTTATTTCATAAACTATTACATAGCACTTGAAAACGTCAAAACAAAATATACATGAAAAAAAAATTTTTAATATCAACCCTGAAATCACGAAGCTTAGATTCACTTACATGCAAATAAATAAAAATTAGGTGTAAGTGAATCTAAGTGCCAGTTCCGAGCCTCCGCTCTGTGAGAAGAACTGACAAGAAACTCACAGGCTATGCTCTTTTAAATTATTTTTATTACATGACACACACAGTGTAAATTTGATGATACTGAAGCTGTAACCAATAAAGTAGCACTAAGGGAACCTTCCATCACAGTCAAGTAAGTATGTATTGTGAAACTGAGCTGAGCCTGTACAATAAGGGATGGTCACGACAATGATCTGGTTGACTTTTTATTCTAATATACACATACAAGTTGAAAATGTTAAGCCCAAGCTTGTTTATCCGATAAGTAATCATTAACAGCATAATACCCCTTTTGAAGAAACTGCTTTTTAACTACAGTTTTATTTAAAAGCTGATATGCATAATAATAATATAAAACATAATAATTGTAATAGTTATGCAAGGTGTTTGTGCGAGGAGTTTGATAACAGGTTGTCGCTCCAGACGATCGGGCGACCTTGTTGTTGTCCAGGGATGATGACCCAGCCCCGGGCACAGGTACACACAGCACAGACGTAATAGTGCTTTCTTTGTTGCATTCACAGTTTATCTATGTTTTAAATACATAACTAAAATCTATTCTTTCTACACTGTAAAAAATATGAGTAGATTTGTAGAACGTTAACTTTAATGAGGTTTAATGTTATAATTAACCAGATGATGTTAGGCAGTCGCTTCATGAAATAACTGAAAGTCAAAATAATTTATTGATTCAGGCGTTACTTTGCGGAAATTCATTGTAAGCAAGTGATGGATTAAAAATATCTTTGTAACAATTCCCGCGCTACTTTAATTTCCCGAAAAATCGAGAAACTATTCAACACCACACGTGTTTCGCCCTTACACAGGGCATCTTCAGGTAAGATAGGAGCCTCAGAACAACGATGTCTTCACGACCAACTCTCTCTCTCTCTCACTCGTTACAGCGTGCTTTCTTTGTTGCATTCAGAGTTTATCTATTTCATCATTTTAGCCATTTGAAGTCCACTGCTGAACATAGGCCTCCCCAATTGCTTTCCACGTAGATCGATTAATTGCCGCCTGCATCCATCGGCTCCCCACCGCCCTTACCAGATCATCTGTCCATCGCGTAGGGGGCCGCCCTCTACTACGTTTGCTGATTCGTGGTCGCCATTCAAGAACCTTAACGCCCCACATCGGTCGTCGGTTCTTCGAGCTATGTGCCCCGCCCACTGCCACTTCAGCTTGCAAACGCGCTTCGCTATGTCGGTCACTCTAGTTCTCCTACGGATTTCATCATTTCTGGTTCTATCACGTAGGGACACTTCGAGCATAGCTCTCTCTATTGCACGCTGAGCGACTTTGAGCTTCCTAATGAGGCCCATAGTCAGGCACCACGTCTCAGAATCTCACGTATGCGAATACGTCATCGCTGGCAACACACAGTGTTTATCTATTTACTAAATAATTAAAATTTTATATTTCTTCTACACTGTGTAAAGTATTCCTAGATTTGTAGAACGTTTACACTAATAAGTTTAATTAGTAGAAGCGATAGCCCAGTGGTGAGAACAAGAGACTGCACTGCATGTCCCATGCGCGACTACCTATGAATTTACGAAGTTATGTGCTTAATTATCGCATGATTTGTTGTATAGCACGTTAGAACACAGTGAAACATCATTCTATGGTTAAACCAGCTGTCAGGATATAAGAAGGCCCGCTTGTTACCAACATCCAAGCAGCCAAAGTCAATCTCACTTGCAAGTGGTGAACCTTCCGTTCAACAGACGACAGACAGCCTCGTGTCTAT
This sequence comes from Musotima nitidalis, assembly GCA_949126915.1. NCBI lineage: Eukaryota > Metazoa > Arthropoda > Insecta > Lepidoptera > Crambidae > Musotima > Musotima nitidalis. The sequence continues at coordinate 776,414 of OX421423.1, read as the reverse complement.
GGCGAACAGTTCCCGGTAAGCGGCAGTACCACACCGGGACCAACAATATAATTGGCAAAATATAGGCGTATATTATGGAAAACAGGCGTGAATGTATGTATTTTTTGACGTGACAACGTCTTATAAATTGGTTTGCCGGGTGACACTTCAAGAAACTGCGTTACGCTCCGCTCACGTTATGCGATCACAATGAGAGCGAGTGAGAGGCACGCGTCCCTTCCACTCGAGCACAGTTAGCCCGCCTAAGAGCGAGAGATTCTTTGTATAAATTAATGTTTTAAATATAATTCTTTGTATAAATAAATGTTTTAAATTGTTACTATTATTTCATCCTTCTTCCTACTATGCGAATGAATATTCACATTAAAATTATTTTACCACTCAAAGTCGTTGTCACGTAAAACTTTCGCCCGTATACCGACTTTACAGGCAACCAATTTTTTTTTATTCATGTATTAGTTACACTAGTCTGGACCAGTTACAAGAACTAAGTGAGTAATTTTCAAAGCATATAAAGTAAAAAATGTATATGTATGTAGAAGCGATTCTAAATTAATTAGAATGTACATAATAGGTTCTGAATAAATATTTATACCTCTTTCAAAGCCTTGACCTTCACATAAACAAGGCGCTGTACATTCATTATGCGAATGACAGTTCTATAAATAGGATGAACGTCATGTGAGCACATCCCGGAGAACTGCACCTAGCATATAGACATTGAACCTTGGACCCTGTGGAGTTGTGCCCAAGATGAACTTTGACCGCGGTCAAAATACTACTGGTAGGGCTGCACATTTGTGTACTAATTATTCTAGAAGCTACTGCAGAACCCGAAATCATCAAAACTGCAACTTAACCTTGGAAATAACAACCCAAATTCTTCTTTTGCCTTGTACTACAAGGTAGTCGTAGTCAAAGTAGATGGGTAGGCCACATGCTCAGAGAAAATAGAAACAAATGGACAAAGGACATAACACAGTGCACACCTAGATAAACAAAAAGAAACAGAGGAAGACAAAGGAAACGTTGGTCGGATGACATTAAAAAGATTGCAGGACCACTATGGCAAAGAATGGCTACAATAAGAGAAGACTGGAAAAAGCTGGAGGAGGCCTTTGTGTCGCAAAACACGCCAACAACAACAATTAGCTAGCATGTTATTTCAACATACATACTTACAACATACTTATATATTGTGAAAGTTGGCAATAAAGGCTAATAAATAACAAGGTAGTCAGTATGTGGCCCGGTTCTCTATTTTGTCTTATAATTTTTATATCCATAACCTTACCTCTAATAATGTTATGTGACTTAATCATCATTTGTCCCAATGATAATTGGCCCTAACTAAATGTGTCATCAAATCCCAAATAACTATATATTTATCCTAAAATGTTTAGTCATAAATATCACAATCTATAATGTTTCAAAGACATAAAAGACTTTTTTATAACCGTTTTAAGTCCGAAAGTACAAATTCTATTTATACAAAATTATAATAAAAATTAACAATAATAATTAGTTTGTGGGCTGCATCTATTATAATAAAATGCTTTTAAATGGTAAGAAAAAAAAAATAACCTCAACCTAACCCAAAGAGGACTTCTTGGCGGGTAAGTGAAGCGTCATGTCTGCAGTTTTGTTTTATTTTCTAAAACTTGTGATATTTCTAACATTAATGTGTAATAACGGTGGATTATTAACCGTTAAGTGTTTGTGAACATACATGAGTGTTGGTAAATCAAACAAAGCAGTACAACTTCACACAAATTATCTCAAGAAGTCCATGTGAGATCTCAGTATAGTCCCACATCTTTACTGAGGACTCAAGGGGCTTTGGGGAGGGTATCTCATTTACCATCTTTATCACCACTCATTCTCATTTAATATAAGTTATGAATATACTCTTACTTGACACTGGCTAAATGTGCAAACCGCACGAAGCCATTATTTAAAAGAAAAAAATAAATAAATAATTTCGATTTAATTGTTACGGCATAGGGAAACTTACTAAGTAGCTTATAAGTATTTTAGTAACTTGTAATTTTTTTTTTTCATAATGTGAACTTGACTTAAGTACTTTAAAATTTTAATTTGGACATTGTTATATGAATTTTTGACATGAATTTATGTATTTTTCTAACTTTGTCTTTTTTATTTATTTTTTTTGTTATTTGGGTTTGTTGACTATACCTGTAATGTATTTTTCTAATGTAAATTTCGAAAATTATCGGTTTATCTTATTATGGGTTTATTGTGACTTGTGGTTGTGTTGGACTTGATCTGTTAACCTACATAGTAAGATTGAATAAAATTATAAATAAATAATGAATATTCGTATATGAAGTGCCGTGTGGCGCCGGCCTAGAATAGCGTCACCCCTTCTCATCTCATGGGGAGTCGTAAAAATCGACGAAGAGAAATGCTACCGGATGATGGGCAGCAGCGTCATCCTGCGTACTGGCTGGAACTGCGATCACCAACCCGTCTGCCCAGCGTGGTGATTATGGGCAAATACCCCCAAATGGAAAATGGCACACACGCGTAAACGGCCCCCAGTCCCCGGCGGCCCCGCTATTCCAGATTACGGTAGCGGTCTTGGTAACGGCGGGGCAGGGGGTGCTAAGAATCACCGGCAGAGATCCGGCTACCACCCAAAACGACGACTTCTGCACCTGGCAACTTATAACACGCGCACACTGAGGACCGACGAGAAGATTGACGAGCTGGAGGAGGAAATAGAGCGGTTGCACTGGGACATTATTGGGTTATCCGAAGTCCGTAGACAGGGAGAGGATACGGTAATCCTTAAGTCCGGCAACTTGCTCTACCACCGGGAGGGCGATCGCCTGTCCCAAGGTGGTGTCGGTTTTATCGTCCGGAAGTCTATCCGTAACAACGTCGTGTCTATTCGGAGTGTGTCGACCAGGGTAGCGTACCTAATACTCAGAATCACCAAACGGTATTCGTTGAAGGTAATTCAGGTTTATGCACCGACCTCGGCACACCCCGACGAGGACGTGGAGATATTGTATGATGACATTTCTGCCGCCATTCATACTTCACCGACTCACTACACGGTTGTTATGGGAGACTTTAACGCAAGGCTAGGCCAACGAAGCGGTGACGAGCAGAAAGTGGGGCAATTTGGAATAGGGCGAAGGAACCATAGGGGACAGCGGTTGGCTGACTTCATGGAGAAGGAGGGCCTCTTTATGATGAACTCCTTCTTCAGGAAGCCACCACACAGGAAATGGACCTGGCTGAGCCCCGATGGTTTCACGAGGAATGAGATAGACTTCATCATGACCACTAAGCGACAAATATTCAATGATGTCTCTGTGATCGCCAGGGTGAAAACCGGTAGCGATCACCGAATGGTAAGGGGCACATTGAATATTAATATAAAGCTTGAAAGGTTCCGTTTGATGAGGTCTACGCTCCGACCCTCAGCTGCCCATATTCAAAACCCCGAGAACTTTCAGCTCGAGCTTCAAAATCGCTTCGCAGGTCTGGAGAACTGCGTAACCGTTGACGATATAAGCGGCGGGCTGGTTGAGACTGTCCACGTTGTCGGGTCCAAACATTATAAGACCCGACAAACTAAAACCAATAAACTGTCGACTCAAACTCTTAATCTCATGGAAGCGCGACGAGACATGCGATTGCAGTCTTCAGCGGAAGCGTCTTCTTACCGGCTCATCAATAGACAGATCTCGAAATCCTTGCGACTCGATATTCGCAAATTCAATACAAATTGTATTGAAGATGCAATAGAGAGGAACAGGGGTTCAAAAGTGTTCGCACGGGATCTGTCTATTGGTCAGAGTCAGTTGACACAGCTGAAGACCAACGAAGGCAGTCTAGTCACGTCGAGACCTGAGATTATGAGGGAGATCGAAAGGTTTTATGGACAGTTGTATACCAGTACGCAAGATCCCGCTACTTGTTTGGCTAAAGACCCTAGAGCCAAACTAACTCGACATACCACCGAAGACATCCCGGACGTCAGCCTGTACGGGATTAGGATGGCCCTGAAACAACTAAAAAACAACAAGGCACCGGGGGAAGACGGGATGACAGCAGAGCTTCTGAGAGCGGGTGGTACACCAGTACTTAAGGTACTCCAGAAGCTCTTTAATACCGTCATTCTCGAGGGACGTACGCCACAGGCGTGGTCCAGTGGTGTGGTTGTCCTTTTCTTCAAGAAAGGTGACAAATCCCTTTTGAAGAATTATAGGCCAATCACGCTACTGAGCCACGTCTATAAGTTGTTTTCACGGGTCATCACGAACCGTCTCGGTCAAAGGTTTGACGACTTCCAGCCTCCCGAACAAGCCGGTTTCCGAAAAGGCTTTTCAACCATAGACCACATTCACACGCTGCGGCAGGTTATACAGAAGACCGAGGAGTATAACCAGCCACTTTGCTTAGCGTTTGTGGACTATGAGAAAGCCTTTGATTCGATCGAGAGCTGGGCAGTGTTTCAGTCCCTGCAGCGATGCCGCATTGATCATCGGTATATCGAAGTTTTGAGGAGTTTATACAGAAACGCCACCATGTCCGTACGAGTACTGGACCAGTGCACGAATCCTATCCTCTTGCAGAAAGGCGTGAGACAGGGTGATGTCATTTCACCGAAACTGTTCACTGCTGCTCTGGAGGATGTTTTCAAGCTACTGGACTGGGAAAACTACGGCATCAACATTAATGGCGAGTATATGACTCACCTTCGATTTGCCGACGACATAGTGGTCATAGCGGAGTCGCTTGTGGATCTGGGCACAATGCTCGGAGACCTCGACAGAGCTTCCCGAAGGGTAGGTCTTAAAATGAACATGGATAAGACCAAAATCATGTCAAATATCCATGTTGTGCCTACCCCAGTAATAGTGGGAAGCTCGGCTCTCGAAGTTGTCGACGAGTACGTATACCTGGGACAAAAAGTCCAATTAGGTAAGTCCAACTTCGAGAAAGAGGTCAATCGTCGAATTCAGCTCGGTTGGGCTGCGTTCGGGAAACTACGCAAAATCTTCTCGTCCAAAGTACCTCAGTGTCTCAAGACGAAAGTCTTCGACCAGTGTGTGTTGCCAGCGATGACGTATGGGACTGAGACGTGGTGCCTGACTATGGGCCTCATAAGGAAGCTCAAAGTCGCTCAGCGTGCAATGGAGAGAGCTATGCTCGGAGTGTCCCTACGTGATAGAATCAGAAATGAGGAAATCCGTAGGAGAACCAGAGTGACCGACATAGCGAAGCGCGTATGCAGGCTGAAGTGGCAATGGGCGGGGCACATAGCTCGAAGAACCGACGACCGATGGGGCGTTAAGGTTCTTGATTGGCGACCACGAATCAGCAAACGTAGTAGAGGGCGGCCCCCAACGCGATGGACCGACGATCTGGTCAGGGCGGCGGGGAGCCGGTGGATGCAGGCGGCAAAGAATCGATCTACGTGGAAAGCAATTGGGGAGGCCTATGTTCAGCAGTGGACTTCGAATGGCTGAAATGATGATGATGATGAATGAATATTCTCTTACAATCACACCAATTATTTTGTTCCAAGATAAGTATCACTAAGAACTTGAGTTATGGATACTAAATAACGGATAAACATACTTAAATACTTTTTTTTTGTAAATAAATACTTAATATACATAGGAAAACACCCAGACCAGAACTAATATTTATGTTTATGCTCACAAAGATTTGTCCTGTGTGGGAATCGAACCCACGACCTCTGGAGTGGAGTGCAGGTATACTGACCTCCACGCCGTATCGGTCGTAAATGTATGTAATGTAAATGTAAGTGTAAGTGCTCATTGTATCATCAAAATAACAACTTCATAAAAAATGCATAATTATGGAAGTAATACTGTACTTACAACAATTTTTTTTTTAATCTATTGCATAGCTTCTATCGCGGGCCTTGAGCGTGGAGACCGAATCCAGAAATTCCTTTACGAGAAAAACCTAACACCCCCCACTCCGAACGGCACAGCGGTGATACGTTTTTCAATCTATCGATAAATAGCAGAACTTTTAATGACTTTTTGAAATATCACGCTTGTCTCTTTAGTTCAACAACCCGCCTTTAGGTGGCATTGGTTGTATCGGCGTTACTGCGCATGCGTAATCCCCTTCTTTGCCCCGCAATCTGGTGACTCATTGACTTCGCTAAGTACTTACTAATTTGTTATCTTATCGGTCACCACGCTCGAAGTGTAATTTGAATTAATATCAAAGAAAAAAAATGCTGCATAAATAAAATAAATATAATTGCATAAGTTGATAAAAATGCTATGCAATACCGCGGCAGTCTCCAAGTGCCACACGTCTTTTTTTATTTAGGATCTGTCTTACTGTCTATTTGTTCTGGCTAATCTCCCAAACAGCTAGACCTATTTTGACGGGATCACTAGCCTAGTAAGTAGTTACTACTTGGGCTACTTTTTAACCTACACAAAGTAGCTGTAGGTTACTCATATGAAATAAATGGCATCCAAACTTGGTCGGAAGATCTGCGAACTGCGGAGTGCCGCGCAAAATGTAGGAGTATTTCACAAAAAATCTCTACAATCTATATACAAACCGGCAGCAAACCTGTTAACCCAAAAAATACCATGTACCTAACGCAGACGACGTTGCTGGTTAGTTTTTTGTTAATTGTGTAGTTGACAGCCCTGTGCTGGTTGAGTGGCGCTGTTGATAGGAAGCCTAAGAAATGCTGATTGAGTCGGGAGCACCACGGCGCCGTCACGTGCTCGCAAGGAATCACCTCGTGTACACAGCCATGGATTGCATGCTATCAATGGAACAATCTTTTGGTCTTTATTTTACTTTGATAGATATAAATGACTTTACCTACTTCCTGCGAGGGTTGATGTCGGACTGTAAAACTCTTTGCAGTAATGATGCATTCTACGCCGACTCCAGATTGATTGGGGGAAAGGCAGAAGGTTTGTGCTGATCAATTAGTTTTTAACTGGCATCCTTGCTGAGAAGACTTCGACCTTGAGGGGCAAGGCGACTATATAATACCCGTGTGAGCACGAGCCTCCTCTCACATACCAAAGTGCGAGGGTATTGGGTCATACTCCACCACGCTGACCCAGTGCGGATTGTCGGAGGCAGGTGTGTGGCGTCCTGCTGTTAGAATTTATCAAGCCGCCCAATGAGGCCTCTAACATGGCTTAACGACTACCACATTTAGTGATAACCGAGACCAACGGCTTAACGTGCCTTCCGAAGCACGGAAGAATACCTTACTTAGTACTTATTTTAATTCGATTATAGAGAAATTATCATATCGATATGCCATTACAAAAAGAGACTTCATAGTCTGCAAAGTCGACTGGTTCCCATTATTGGGGTTGCTCAGGTTACAGAATCTCTTGAGGATCTCCAGCTGCGAAAGGACATTGCTTCCTTCAATGTCTTCTACCGAAAATACAGCGAAGAGTAGAAGTAAATCTTTTCATAAGCATGCTACGCTGAACCCAGATAAACCTGGAGCAAGCCAAAAGAATAGAATACAATATTTATTACCATAACTGTGGACAAGATTATCAAGTATTATGGTATAGAATCTACAGTTGCCCATTTCGCTCGTAAAAACATTGAGATTTTAGATTTAGTTTAGTACAAGAAAATAGAGAAAAGAACATTTAATTTATTGGTCAAATTAATATTTTATGTATTACAAGATCAGATCAACCATCACATAAAAGTAAATCTAGATTAAAAATACATAGTAAAAAACAATCAGTGATGATGGTTATTGTGACAAATCAATAAATAGATTACTTTTAGAAATTAACATACAGACATCCTAATTTTCGGGCATAAAATGATGTAATATTTGGACGAACAGTAACAAGTGGTTCGTCGTCTACTCATGGTACTCATGGACACTCATGGTAGACACACAGAGGCGGGTCTGTGGGGTGTGGGGGCAGTGGCATAGTGAACAACAGGACAGTAACCTAATCTTTGTTCTATTGATTATTAGTTTTTTTTTATTTTATTAGGAAAGATAATATTGGACGACTGAATGAATATTGGAAAGAGAAGACCGCGTAAAACTTAATAATTTAAAAGATTTGACGTACGATACTCTTTTGCATTCCGCTCATTAGGTCATGGGTTTGATTCCCATATAGGTCAAATCTTTGTGAGCATAAACATGCTGTAAAGCACAAGTTATTACTTTTTGTATTGTATGTGTTAATAAACTTATATTCTATTCTACAGACATACATAATATCACGCCTGTTTCCCCAAAGGGGTAGGCAGAGGCATATTATAAGCCCACATTTCGCCAGTTATATTGTTATAATAGGTTGGGGAAAAAGTCTTTTCGTATTTTTGTATGAAAAGTCAAGACATTTTTTTCAAAGTTTATTTACATTTATTTACAATATATATGTACCGTTTCGTTGAATAATTTTCTGCCATTTTGTGGGCAGAGACATTATCCCGTTACTGTAGAAACTTTGGGACTTCTGATCAAAAAAACGGGACAAATAGTTTTGGCAGTCCTCTCTTGAGGTCAACCTTACAGAACCTAAAGAATTCTGCAGAGACCGAAACAGGTGAAAATCTGAAGGCGCAAGGTCAGGGCTATATGGTGGATGCACTAGGACCTCCCAGTCGAACTCTCTTAATTTTTGCTGAGTGGCTAAAGATGTGTGTGGTCTAGCGTTATCGTGATGAAAGACCACACCCTTCCTGTTGATCAATTCCGGCCGTTTTCTCTCGACTGCTTCCTTTAATCTCATCAGTTGCTGGCAGTAAAGATCAGAATCGATGGTTTTGCCGGGCGGTAAAAGCTCATAATAAACAATGCCCTTCCAATCCCACCATACACACAGCATCACCTTATTTCGTGTTAGGCCAGGTTTGGCCACAGTCTGTGAAGCCTGGCCAACTTTCGACCACGACCTTTTTCGCACGTTCTTGTCGTACGTGATCCACTTTTCATCGCCAGTTATCAATCTCTTCAAAAACGGCTCGGTTTCATTACGTCTCAATAATGAATCGCAAATGAGTACACGGTTCATTAAGTTTCTTTGAGTGAGCTCGTGTGGCACCCAAATATCGAGCTTTTTTGTATAACCAGCTTTCTTCAAATGGGTCAAAACTGTTTTGTGGTCAATTCCCAGTTCTTCAGCTACATCGTAACTACTAATATGCCGATCTTGCTCCACTCTTTCAAAAATGGCGTCCATTTTATTCGTAACAGGGCGACCAGAGCGAGGTGCATCTTTAACATCAAAATTTCCGGACTGAAAACGTTTGAACCAAATTTGTGCTACTCTTACTGACACTGCATCAGGTCCATAAACATCACAAATTTTTTTCACTGCTTGAGTTGCATTTTTGCCTTTTTTATAATAAAATTTTAAAATGTATCGAATTTCTTCATTAGATTCACTCATTTTTACGGAGAGAAAAACAAATGAAAAATAGCGGGAAACAACTTTTTTTTATTTTTTTCTTTTCTTTATAATGGAACCTTTTTAATGTTACCAAAACCAGCCAGACACAAATAGTACAGTCAAAAAAATTTTATAATAAGTTTATACCTACGTTATGCGAAAAGACTTTTTCCCCGACCTAATATTTCTATAAAGACGTTTTACTATTGTAGGTTGACTGTACTTCAGGTAAGGGGAGGGGGGAGGGGCCGCTAATGACAAATCCACAGTTTGTTACCACCCCGGCCTTGACAGCCACGCTGCCACACTGCCACGGCGTTATCTGTCAATCCATCAACTAACTACTATATCTAATTAAATTCTCCAACGGAGCGAGCAGGCGGTATCTTGTTTTTCTAATTTAATGAAAGTTTTGTTTACGTTTTTGGTACGAGTGAGTATTTTTTAGTAGATTATGTGCCCTTGGATTTTTGTAAATAAAATAAGAATCATGTACCTACTGACAGTTTTTTTTGACCACAAATTCAATATATCAATGAAATCATATATTCTAATTACAGAAGGTCATTCCTACTCGAAAAACAAAAACAATTGTGATTAAAACAATAACTATTATAATATTGTTTATAACAGTATTCAGTAAAAGTAAAAAGTTGCGTTGTTTTTTAACCTAGGAAATATAATTAGATTTTTTTAAATTTCAATCATGTGACCGGAAAAGTACTGTTGTTATGTCGATGACATCACCCCTATGTAAACAAATGATACTCACATTTTGTTGTCATGGAAACTCTAATTACTACTCTAAAGTATTTTTCATAATGCTTACACAAATTATGTAATTTATTGTATATAATAGAAAAACAATAGAACTGTAGGATGATAATTTCTGCAGCGAATGAGGTGTGAGCGTCAGAAATTTGATGGCGAGGTTTTTCCAGCATGAGAGATCTTCAAATATCTGTTTGCTGCTGGTGATGACCTTAGCAGGCTGCGGTGATCACTATCCAATAGGCTGTATGCTTCATGCGTATGTATGTATAAAATAAACAGTTTTTAAGCTATTGCATAGCTTCTATCGCGGGCCTTGAGCGTAGAGACCGAATCCAGAAATTCCGTAACAAAATGAACCTAACACCCCCACTCCGACCGGCAGAGCGATGATACTTTTTAGTTTTTCCGTCTATCGACAAATAGCATAACTTTTTAACCGACTTCCTAAAAAGAAGAAGGTTCTCAATTCGGCCGGTTATTTTTTTTTGCTTTTTTTTCTATGTATGTACATTGATTACGCTGAAGTTTATAGACCGACTTTTTTTGAAATATCACGCTTGTCTCTTTAGTTCAGCCACCCGCTTTGCAATAGCTTTACCGCGGCAGTCTCCGAGTGCCGCACGTCTTTTTTTATTTATACACCTCCTACAATGTGCCTTTTTTTTCTCCTATTGGATCCCGTTAAAACTTTGTTCCTTATTTCCTAGTATTTTTCACGGTTGTCCAAGAATTAAGCTTAGGGCTCAGGATCTACTCACTCTGCTCGCTCTGAGCAGAATTGGCTGAATTTCATTTATTACATGAAGCGGCTGTCGTCTGACCTCCCAACGCAAAGGTAACTATCATTTTATTAGTAATTGGCTTTTCGAGAACCCCTGGTGTTAAAAGTGGAATGTATGCTAGAGTATTAACAACGCTAGGATTCATTTCAGAAGTAAGTATGATACAAATCTATATAAATTAACTAGCGGTAGCCCGGTACGTCGTTCGCGTGAGCTACAGTTACATTTTTTTAATCGCGTTTTCTCTTATACCTAACCCTTACGACTGTTTGGTTTATTTCTGACGTAATTATTAATTTCTATTAATTTACTAAATTCTAGATACTATTTAAAGATAAAAAATTTCCCATCCTCCTTAAGGATTGAATTTTACAATAGTGATGTCCTAAAATGAAGCCCAATGCAAAATTGGAGACTACCAGCATTTGTAGTTTCTGAGATATCGTGATGAGAGGGTGAGTGAGTGACCCTCGCTTTAATAGATGTAAATTGAATTGACGATTTTTAATCTAATTTTTATGCACTTCATACTTGTATAGGTATCTAAAATTATTCTAAATTATAATAAAATTTGAAAATAGACAATCTTAGTGCTACACTCAAAGTCCAAGCCAAAAGATCTCTATTTCATAAACTTAAAATATTATTTGAGCAAATGCAGGATCTAATGCTCCAGTAGTTTTGATGTGCATGTAAGTTTACATACATACATATAAAATAAATAAATAAATATTTAAATATTTTCTGACAATTACACCAATTATTTAGTTCCAAGATAAGTATCATTAAGAACTTGTGTTATGGATACCAAATAACGGATAAACATACATAAATACTTTTTTTTGTAAATACATACTTAATATACATAGGAAAACACCCAGACCAGAAGAAATATTTATGTTCATACACACAAAGATTTGTCCTGTGTGGGAATCGAACCCACGACCTCTGGAGTGAAGAGTAGGTATACTGACCTCCACGCCATATCGGTCGTCAATAATAATATCACGCCTGTTTCTCTGAAAGGGTAGGCAGAGGCAAATTATACGCCCACATTTCGCCAGTAATATTGCTGGTCCCACGTAATAGGTGGCTAGCCTATTGTCGCTTACCGGGCACTGTTATGTTCGCCAGAGCCTCGTCCGTTGATTGGCAGGTGCACCACTTGCAGGTGAGATTGGCTTGGGCTCCTAAGATCTTGGTAGGAACCCTATACACTCAAGTAAGTTTAGTTGGCAATTTATTAATTTCGATGACAAGTTTAATCATTATTTCATACTATGGACGTCCCCGCACTGCTGCACTTAGACTCACTTATACTTATTTTTTATTGCATGTAAGTGAATTTAAGCTTCTTAATTTCAGTGTAAATATATATTTAGTTATTCTAATATTTCCTTTTGACGTTTTCAAGCGCTTATGTAATAGTTTATGAAATAAATCTTTTCACTTTGACTGAACGACTTCTAACAAGTCAGAGAGATTCTGTTTATACCCTAGCCAACACAACAAAGCCAGCACTGCTGTTAATACTGAAAAGCTTGGTTTAACGATTACTATATATAGTGATAACCTGGACTAACGGCTTAACGTGCCTTCGCTCGGTAATAAATTCCTCACAAAATCCGTCTAAAGACCTGACCTCTGTGAATTCTGCTTCATTATGCTTCGTCATATAAGAAATTAAATGTGATTACAATGAAAACAAATTTTTGTCAATCAATAGAAACCGGGACTTAAAGTCGTAAGTTAAAATTTATAAGACTACGGCTTATTGTATGAAATGAAAATAGTTGAATAGCGCATAGTTTCAGAATTATAACTTTTTAAATTAAACAAAAAATTAATTATCGCTTGCTCCGTGCCTCGGAAAGCACGGTAAGTTGGTCCCGGCTGTCATGAATATCTATGGCAGTCGTTATTAGGAAGTCAGTGCCTTTTAACAGACTGACAGCTGGTTTAACCATAGAATGATGTTTCCCTCTGGGTTGCGGAAGTCAGACGGCAGTCGCTCCACGTAATAACTGAAATTCAGTCAAATCTGGTTGAACAAGTGACCCTGGGCCCTAAACATAAGTCTAGGGCAACCGGGATAATGCTAGGATAAGGTGATGGCAATTAAACCATAAATAAAATAGGCCTTTAAAGGCAAATGAGCCGAAATTTTACTCGTATCTAATAATTACACCAATTATTTAGTTCCAAGATAAGTATCATTAAGAACTTGTGTTATGGATACTAAATAACGGATAAACATACTTAAATACTTTTATTTTGTAAATACATACTTAATATACATAGAAAACCCCCAGTCCAGAACAAATATTCATGTACATGCACACAAAGATAAAAAAATAAAAGATAAAATACACACACATTGACATTTGAGTCCTAAACTTCTAACATTACACAATATTTGATAACAATTTACAATGTGTGGAAAAACAAACAAAATCTTTATATAAACTGTACACCACATACAATTATTACAAATATTCCGAATCATGTTAAGAGGTGGTAACAGCTAGTAAACAAATCTAGATCGCTTTAGACTGGCGATAATTCTGAACGCAAATAGACATCGATGACCGCTGACTGAACGAAAACATTATCCCATACTACCTATCGTCCGCAGCTTCGGTCGCGTGACTGATTGTTTATCACGGACCAAAAAAAACTTCATATTTTAATAAATTTTATTTATTAATTCCCTTAATTGTGAAATGGAAATATTAGGAGCGGAAGATCGCGGAACGCACATAGAAATGTTGTAAGTAAAAGACAGTAGAATAGATTTTCCACGATTTTCCATAAAGGTTTTGAAGAAAGTAATAATTAGAAGTACTGACCAAAGCCCGTGCGGGAGTACATGTTAATCTGCGTATTTTATTATAAACATAAGTAATTTATTGATTCAGGCGTTACTTTGCGGAAATCCATTGTAAGCAAGTGATGGATTAAAAGTATCTTTGTAACAATTCCCGCGCTACTATAATTTCCCGAAAAATCGAGAAACTATTCAACACGACACGTGTTTCGCCCTTACAGAGGGCATCTTCAGGTAAGATAGGAGCCTCAGAACAACGATGTCTTCACGACCAACGCTGAAACGAGAGAGTACAAAGATATTTTTAATCCATCACTTGCTTATAAACATAAGTGTTGAGCGTACCTATCTAAGCAATAAATAAATAAATATTTTTCACACTTACACCAATTATTTATTTCCAAGATAAGTATTATTAATAACTTGTGATAAAGATACTAAATAACGGATAAACAAACATTACTTTTTTTTTGTGAATACATACTTAATATACAAAGGAAAACACCCAGACCAGAACAAATATTCATATTTACACACACAAATATTTGTTCTGTGTAGGAATCGAACCTACGACCTTAGGAGTGGAGTGCGGGTATACTCGCCACAACGCCATATCAGACAATTAATTTACTAAAACAAAAAAAGCAAACGAAATCCCATTTAGCTGCAAGCGGGAATCGAACCACCTATCCCGCCAGTCGTTTATAAACTTATAAACACGAGTGGTGTGTATCAGCGCGTTAGGCAGTCCCGCCCGGTCGGCAGAGCCCTACGCGCGCACCCATGCAGCCGACAATACGATCCCGCGTCAAATTAAAAATAAACAAATAACCTCGCGATTAAACCAAACAAATGGGATAAAAATCAACACTCCGTTAAAACTAACCTTAAGTTAAATTATCAATAATTAAAAATATATATTAAAATTGACACAGTGATTTTTTTGCAAAGACAAGTTTAAAAAAATACGTTTCTTAATTAATTCTTTGCAATTTTCGTGTGATATTAGTGTTTAAGTTAGTTGATTTGTCGGTAATTAGTATTTGTTAGTGATTTATTAATTAGTGACTGTGTTTAGTTGTTATTGATTAAGAAGATGGAGGAGAACGGAGGTAAATATTACTTATATTTAAAAAAAAATATTCTAAACACTCTAAGAGATAAATTACTATATTTTGTTAAAAAACTATACATAATAAAAAAAATTGTTTGCTTCTGTTCGCGGTTTTGCTTGCGTGTGTAGAGCTAGAGCCTTCCTTATGCATTAGTATATCTTTGGATGAAAATTGTATGAAATTCAGTTTTGTAACTTTTTTCATTGCAATTGTGTTCAGACAGACGCAATGCCGCACACAAAAAATTTTACGTAGTTCATGAAAATTAATAAACTGTCCATCTAAACTAACCTAAAATTATATTCCAAAAGCATGCATACGATGCAAAATCGATTTTTTTGATGTGTAACAGGTATTTTCATAGAGTAGGAGTATATTACATTCTGTTCTTTATTAACTGTGTTAATAGGAACTTACTAAAATAGTCGACATCGATTTGAATGTATCTCTATTAAATTCAATGATTTTTATTGCATTGCACAGTGTAACAAAAGATCTTGAAGTTATAGTTAGAACTAACCATGGACCGTGGTCCATGCCTAACGTGTTAGGGACAACAATATTGGAGATAAAAGGAATTATTATTATTAATCTCATTGGGTTGTTTAACCGTTTTGTTTATATTTCTTTGTTATTAGAAAACAATCACCTTGACTTAAGAATAATAGATAAGCTATTATACCTAAACCTTATTGATATACTTTCTGTGCGTTAAATCTTAGCGTCACGACAGAATTATCTGGCCAACTTTTTTGCAACAAAATTTCATCTAGGATAGAGCCCAATACTCAATACTTTATTGCGTTCCAACAATGTGTTTTACAAGATGGTAGTTTAGGTACAAAAGTATCAATTGTGAACCCTGTCGGCACAGCATAGTGTAGGAGAAAGGAGGAAGGACGCTTTCCTTTCGATTAAGTGGCGTTCACAAGTCATGTCATATCCTAGCGTTATCCCGGCTGCTCCATCAAGCCCAGGGCCCACTGGTTCAACCAAATATGGCTGAATGTTTAGTTATTACATGGAGCGACTGCCGTCTGACTTCCGCAATATAATCGGAATCATTATATGGTTAAACAAAGTGACGTTTACAAAAGCTTCAAATAAAGCGAAAATATTTGTAAAATTTTGGTATAGTGAATTTAAAATTATGATAAAAAGTGAAAAAAGGTTAAAAGTAGTCTTTTTTAGGATGATATGATTATTCAAGTAGTAATATAATAGGTTTCTTGCAATTAAAGTTCGTTGTTACGGTGCATTATAATTTATATTAAATTTTAAACATTGGCTTCTCTTGTTAATTTTTAAAAACCCAACATTTTCTAGTCATTTCTTGTTAAGCAATAACTAGAAAACGTTGGTTTTAGAAAGCAGTAACAATAACAAATTTGTGTATTTCCGTGAATCCCTTGTTCCTGCAGGGAAAGGCAGAGATCACATCCTGGTACTTTTACCTTCATTCACTTCCTCCAATCCCATTTTTACTTTTAACCTGCCCTTTAGAAAGCCTTATGCATTTGGTAATGATCGCCCCCGCCAACATTTCCATTAACTCGTCCAACATAAATCGTTTTAGTTAATATACTACCATTCATCGTTTGAACATGACCAAAGCATTTTAACAAACATTTAATTTTAACAAAATTAAAGCAACTTGGAACGCTATAAGTCGCGAATCAGGAAAGTGTAAGCCACGTGATAATAACTACGCTCTTAAGGAGGATCAGGGAGTCGTTAATGATAATACAGCAATTGCAAACATATTTGATGAATACTTTGCTAAGATTCCTGCACTGACCACTTTTGAGCTGAAATCTTCACCGTCCACTGCCTTAGCTGTGCTTGAGAAATCCTTGCCTAATTATAGTTCCACATTTAAGTTCCATCATATTCATCAATTAGACATAATTAAAACTTTTGGATCTATTAAGTTAAAGAATACTGGCGATCTGTGGGATATGTCTGTTAAAGTTATTAAGACTATCTTGGATTCTATTGCTCCTTATCTAGCAGAATTATTTAACAAGTGCGTCGATGAAGGGACTTTCCCCGATCTTATGAAACTTAGTAAAGTCATACCTCTGTTTAAGACTGGCTCAAAGGAGGATAAAAGTAACTATAGACCAATTTCAATTTTACCAACTTTAAGTAAAGTTTTTGAAAAAATTATCTTAGATCAGTTATCTGCATACTTTTATGTAAATAAACTTTTGCACAGTCAACAATATGGTTTCATGAAGGGTCGTTCTACAGCTGATGCTGGTGCTGCGTTACTACAGCATATTTATGATGCCTGGGAGAGGTCGCAAAACGCCATAGGAGTGTTTTGTGACTTATCGAAGGCTTTTGACTGCGTTGACCACGGTACCCTTATTCTTAAGCTTAATTTCTATGGCGTGTGTGATTTGGCTCAGAAGTTGATAGTTTCATATCTTACATCTAGATTTCAAAAAGTAGATATTAATGGCGCTAAATCATCTGGTTCGTGTATACAGATGGGCGTTCCTCAAGGCTCAATCTTAGGCCCATTTTTGTTTCTGGTGTATATAAATGATCTTCCTTTCTTTATTAGTAGAAAGTGTGAAATGGTGTTATTTGCAGATGACACATCAATAATATTTAAAACTAACAGAAATAAAAATAATTATGACGATGTAAATAGTGCACTTTCAGAGTTGCTTCACTGGTTTACTGTTAATAATCTTCAGTTGAATGCTAAAAAAACTAAATGTGTTAATTTTTCACTACCCAATGTAAGAGATGTTGAAACCAATATAGAATTGAATGGTCAGAGGTTGGAAATGGTCGATTCAACCTTATTTCTAGGTGTAACACTAGATAAACACCTTCAATGGGGCCCACATATCGAAAGCCTTTCTGGTAAACTGAGTTCTGCCGCATATGCAATTCGAAAAATTCGTGAGATAACGGATGTCGAAACTGCTAGAATTGTTTATTTTAGCTATTTTCACAGTTTGATGTCTTACGGTATTTTATTGTGGGGATCTGCCGCTGAAATTGAGACTATTTTCATTTTACAGAAACGAGCTATA
Source organism: Musotima nitidalis (assembly GCA_949126915.1). Taxonomy (NCBI): domain Eukaryota; kingdom Metazoa; phylum Arthropoda; class Insecta; order Lepidoptera; family Crambidae; genus Musotima; species Musotima nitidalis. The sequence continues at coordinate 758,423 of OX421423.1, read as the reverse complement.
CGTTTTATTTATAAACTACGGTCTAGATCATCCCTTAGAGAGTTGTTTCGGGAAATTGGTATTTTAACTACTGCCTCGCAGTTTATCTTTAACTGTATTTTGTTTGTGCGGAAAAATATAAATAATTATTCTAAGCGCTGTGAACGTCACAGCTTTAACACACGAAATAAAAATAAACTGTTAAATCCTTTTCTAAGACTCCAAAAAATTCGGAAGTCTTTTATGGGGCAAGGTATGAAATACTACAACAAAATTCCGCATGATATATTGGATTTGCCCTTAAACAAATTTAAAGTAGCTATTAAAGAAACATTGATTAAGAAAGCATACTATTGTACGCAAGATTATATAAATGATAAGACGGCATGGCTGTAAATTGTATCTATCATAGAACAAACAATTTTGTGGTCTGCGGCTGTTTGATTTTTATAATGTTATTGTTATTTCTGCTACTTTAATAGTACAAATGTGTACAAATCTTTTTATTTTGTGGCTTGAGTATGTCATGCACACTTAAATGTCTCTGGGGTGGCGGCGTTATGCGTCGGGTCGTTACATTCCCTAAAATATGGTTGAGTGAAACGATGGCTGGTTCATTCGTCATACTCGTGAACGAGTGCTGCTTGTGGGGACTGGTCTGCTCTTGTCTACTATTTTTATTTGTAATTAAAGATTTAGCTAACTGAGAAAAGTTAATATTATTTTTAATCTGATAGCTGCACACACAATTTTTGTTGTCCTATCATTCTCCTAAATGATGTTTTTGATTAGGAACGCATAGTATTGTTCAAATGATTATATAGATATTAAGACTGAATTGCTGTAAATGATATCTTTCATAAGACCAAAAATATTTGTGGTTTGCAGCACATTTAATTAATATAATGTTATTTTTGTTAAAATTTGTTTATCCTGTAGCTTGAGTATGTCATGCTCACTCAAATGTCTTTGCGGTGGTGGCGTCATGCGTCGGGTCGTTGCGTTCCCTAAAATATGGTTGAGCGAAACGATGGCTGGTTCATGCGTCATACTCGTGAACGGGTGCCACCAGTGAGGACTGGTCTGCTCATGTCTACTATGTTTATTCGTACTCATACTCGTATAACTTAAAATAAAAAGTTATTTTCTTCTTTTATTTTAAATCATGTGACTGCAGAACACATGTTTTTGTAGATTTGTCAAATTGTCTTACTACTAAGTACATATTCTTGTAACTGGCGGGAGAAAAAACTAACCTTGACGATTTTCTTGCCCGTTCTTTTACGATCAAGCTCCCGCCCGCAGTGAATGGGCGCGCTAGTTTTTAAGTTTTGACGTTCATAAGAGCTCTTTTGAGCCAAACTTGAATAAATGAATATGAATTTGAATTTGAATTTAAAAAACATACTTTACTTTACTTGTTTACATTTAAACAAATAAATATCGTTTCTCGATAGGAAATATTACATAACCTTGAACACCATAGAAGACATAATAGCAAAAATATGTCGCTAATTGACGTTTAGACTTAGAGTAATTTTCCAGATTCTTTTTCTTTCATCTTAATTACCTTAGAGGGCACACAATAAGTATCTTTGTAAGTAACCGGGTATTGTTTTGTGCTCTTGTCGCCAATAATTAATCATGTGCTGTCAGACGATGATAATATACAGTTGAAACTCACGTATTGTCTTCGAATAAGATAATATCTTGTACATTCTGGTGAAATGAAATTGAAAGATAGATTCTGTTTTGGTATGTTTTCCTGGCCAGCTATATTTCCAAAATATTTAGAATAGAATATAAAGAGTTGATATTTTATATGTGACTTTGGAGAAATTGGTTTTTAAAAACTAAGATGTTAGCAAAATGTCGTGACATAACTGTCACAACCATGGTATTCTACTGATACCTTGATTATAGATCAGGCCAATGACACATAATTAACTAGAAATTTCTTTAAGAATCTCCACATTATGATTAATATATGTATAAATGTTTAGGTTATCATCATCTCAGCCCACTAATGTCCATACTAGAATCAAGTCTGCTCTCGCCAACAATCAGTACCTGATCCTACTTCACCACGCTGACCCCGCGTGTTTATTGCTCCTGAATGGTGGCTTCGATCAGAAATGCAGCAGAACTCATACATACTTTATGTCACGGCTCTTTCCCGTAGGCGTAGGCAGAGATCACATCCTTCCACTTGCCAAGATCTTGGCACACCCTTTTAGCTTCATTCACACTTATTAACCTCTTCATACACGCCCGTCGGTTTAGGGTCCTTTCTCTAATATCTTCTGGATTTGGTTATGGAAGGTCTTACGTGGTCTTCCCCTTCCAACACTTGCATTCACTTGGTCATCATAAATCGAAAAGAAGCATTTGATAATTAGCGCTTCCATGCTTCGAAAATCACGTAAGCCGTTGGTCCTTCATATCACTATGTGGTATTTGTGAAGTGTATTGAAAGTGCCTATGGAGCGGCCTGAAACAATCTGACCGAATGCTCCTGCTTTCGGTAATCCGCACTGGGTCCACGAGGTTAAGTATGATTTGAACCTCTCTTATCATGGTTTATGAGAGGAGTCCCTTGCTTAAAAGTGGGACATTAATTAACTGCGATAACAATAATGAATTTCAGTTCAGGCTCTTACACTCTTCGTCTTACGGGGAAATTTTACGACAGGCTTCATAAAGTTAGGTGATTTCTTCTGTATGTATATTAAGTAAGTACGAAAAAAATACATTTGTGTATGTTTAGCCGTTACTTAGTATCCATAACACAAGTTCTTACTGATACTTATCTTGGAACCTACGACCGATATGGTGTGGAGGTCAGTATACCTACACTTCACTCCAGAGGTCGTGGGACATGAACATGAATATTTGTTCTGGTCTGGGTGTTTTCCTATGTATATTAAGTATGTATTTACAAAAAAAAAAATATTTAAGTATGTTTATCCGTTGTTTAGTATCCATAACATCTTAATGATAATTATATTGGAACTAAATAATTGGTGTAAATATATTATATTGTAAATTAAAGAATAATAATAAATGTTTATTATTATTATTTAATTACACAGTGATACATACACGTTGAGAGCGTATCTTGTTTATGTGTAAGAGCTAATATATATATATATATATGTAATATGTTAGTTATTTATTAAAACAACTGCATAAGTTATTGCTCTGAAAAGAGTGGAGTTTATTTTAATTAAAATATTTATAAACTTAGTAGATATCATATTCTATAAACACAACACAAAGTATTTCTATATTACAAAGTAAATTATTACTAACCTGAAAAGAGAAACAACATTAAAAGCTATTGCTTCAATAATTTTCTATTATTTTATAGTAATCAATAAAACGTGTTGACTTGTTTTGTCACACCACAATCCATAAACATCAAATCATAGATTAGTGCAGACTTGCTGTCACAGATAGCGTATGCAGTCCAACGCACGGGAAATTCATATCAAATGGAGATTAAAAGAGCTTCATTTACATCTTCCCCCCCAACTATACAAACATTATTCAGGTACTGGTATAATTTTAGTAATGTGAAAATAATTTGATTCTAACTTTTTATAACCTGTATCTATCTTATAAATGGAGTCAGATATAATTTCTAAAATTTTATAAGGTCCAATTTTTACTTCATCTAGTTTTTTCCTATTTAACCGGTTTCCATTTTCCACATATACTAAATCACCTACTTTTAACTGACAGTTTATTCTGTTTTTATCAAAATGTTGCTTATTATATTCGTGTGATCTAATACTTCTTTCTAATGCTATCCTTCTATCTTGTAATAAATCATTATTTGTTTTTTTTGTTTTTAATTCATCTGGTAGGACATTAATTATTTTTCCTTGTAATAAATATATCGGGGAGAAACCGGTCACAGTGTGTTCAGTTTCATTATATTTCTGAGTACACTCATGAGCGATAGTGGTCCAAGCTATTTTATTTTTCTTTTCATTAATTTTACATCTTATCTTATTAACCAGTGTTTGATTTAATCGCTCATTTAAACCATTTGAGAAAGGTGCATTTACTGCAGTATAAATAATAGGTATGTTCTCTTTTTCTAAAAAACTTTTAAATTCTTTTGAATTTATGCCTGGGTATTGGTCAGATAGAATTTTTCCAATTGAATTTCCAGTTATAACCATTTTTACCAGTTTTATAAAATCATTTGCGTTTTGGGTTTTTGATGTTAAAATGTAGGCATATCTGGTGAAATGGTCAACTAAAAGATGTAAGTAAGTTTTTGTAGAGCGGGAGCCACCAAATCCACCAATAGTATCTATAGAGACTATTTCAAAAGGGTAAGTAGCAGGAAGAAGCTGCCCATCATACTGCCGATTAGGACGCCCACCGTGGTTTTAAACCCGAAATCCACGAAGCAAGCGTCGTACCTATCTTCGAAGTCTCTTTTGTCTGGTTTACTCATAACTTTCCTAAGTGACAAATGGGATTGTTAAATTACAACACATTTTACGCAAATTACTATTAACTGACACTATAATATGGTATAATTATCGATTTTTTGTTAAATTAAGGAATTAAGAAAGTATTTTTGTCGGCATCCATGATTGAGGTTACGCATATGATATTTGTCTTCGGCTCTTCGCCCGATTTCACAACAAACTCAAATTTTAACTTCTCCATTGTTTACAACGGCTATCAATAATGTTGTTTTGTAATATGTTAGTTATTTATTAAAACAACTGCATAAGTTATTGCTCTGAAAAGAGTGGAGTTTATTTTAATTAAAATATTTATAAACTTAGTAGATATCATATTCTATAAACACAACACAAAGTATTTCTATATTACAAAGTAAATTATTACTAACCTGAAAAGAGAAACAACATTAAAAGCTATTGCTTCAATAATTTTCTATTATTTTATAGTAATCAATAAAACGTGTTGACTTGTTTTGTCACACCACAATCCATAAACATCAAATCATAGATTAGTGCAGACTTGCTGTCACAGATAGCGTATGCAGTCCAACGCACGGGAAATTCATATCAAATGGAGATTAAAAGAGCTTCATTTACATATATATATATAGCAAATGATTGAACGAACTTCATGTGGAAGTGCATACTGATAAAAAAGCCATTTTAATTAATTATTGTTATTAATGAAGACACGATTAGACTTGTCAATTATGGCGACATAAATAATTTCACTTGTTACATAAATAGATATGTTACAATACATATATCGACCTGTGAGTTCGTTTGCGTTGAATTCTGTTTGGTATATCCCATTCTACCGTCAGAATTTGATATTTACCGAGGTATAAAGTATTTACAGTATTTATTGTCAAATACCGCTGTCGGGATTGATGCAATATAAATACCAAAGTAACTAATTTAAAATTTAACGTTTGTTATCGATATTATAAAAATTTTTTTTTTTTTATTGATTCAGGCGTTACTTTGCGGAAATCCATTGTAAGCAAGTGATGGATTAAAAATATCTTTGTAAATAACAACGATGTCTTCACGACCAACAACACTCTCGTTTCAGCGTTGGTAGTGAAGACATCGTTGTTCTGAGGCTCCTATCTTACCTGAAGATGCCCTGTATAAGGGCGAAACACGTGTCGCGTTGAATAGTTTCTCGATTTTTCGGGAAATTATAGTAGCGCGGGAATTGTTACAAAGATATTTTTAATCCATCACTTGCTTTATTTTAAAAGTTTCATGTAAGGGAATCTTAGCTTCGTTATTTCAGTGTAATCATATTTAGATTGTTTGTAATGGTTTGTAACATTAAAAAAAATTGTATAGAGCCAACACATAGAGAGAAACAACATTTTCAACACTCATATTAATAATTATTATTTTACACAAAGAAGCTGCTTCTTTATGTGACCTAAGTCTGGTTATGACTTTTATTAGAGATCCTTCTATTGACCTCGACCACTGTCATGTTCAGAGTCGTCTGTGAAGGGTTGGAATACTATTCCTCCTCAGTCTTGAGTGTTGGACACTACCATTATCTGATGACATAGCTAGCCGTTGTTCGGCAGGTGCACCACTTGCAGGTGAGGTTGGCTTGGGCTCCTAAAGTCTTTCGCCGGCGGGCTTATGCCGGGGCGCTAACATCATAGCCGGGCGTGCTGGTAAAAGGTCAGGGAATATTTTACTCGCACTTTTCCGTATCCCGAAGGAGTAGGAGGCGGCACACACGTTTCCTGGTGTGCTGCCACCATGGGGTGGTCAACTATGGGTTGACGAAAAAGATGACGGGTCTGTGACACGGAAAGGCGTGGTGCTACAGGAGGATAAGGTCTTTCTGTCACCTTCTTGGCACCTTACGTAGGGCAGGAAACAGTGGGGTTTAGTCGGTAGTCCCGGCCACTATCATCTCGGCCGGGGAGCCCGACATAGCTTTGTGCTGTCCCTGCGGCGCAAAGTATGCGTAAAGGCATTTACCACTATAAAAAAAAAAGAGCTCCTAAAGTCTTGGTACAATCCCCATTCACACTGTAATGTATGTAAAAAGTATCTGCATTTAAAGCTCAGAAAAAATGTGTTCGAGCGATTTGTAAATTAAAACAAACCGACAGTTGTAAACCGTATTTTATATCTTTTATTTAATCAAAAATAATCAAGTACCTGTAAGAAGAAGTAGCCTAGGGTCACAGTTAGAAATAAATCTTTAAACGCCACTTACCACTGTTAATAATATTTTATGTGTGTGTGACTATTTGCAATATAACAGTTTTTTATGTGTGTGTGACTAATGGCAATATTATAATAGTGATATTAAGAAAGTAATATCCATTTTACCGCGATGCGATCAGAGGTCGTTAGGACCATGACGTCACCGTCTACGCCGTAGACGTCTACGAGATCCGTAGCCCGTCGTAGCTCACTTACTATTCACTATAATCAGCTCGGCGAACCTTGATCCCTATGACACTGACAGTTATTCCCACGACACAACCTTGTAGTAGCGTCACCGTTATATTATAATCGAATTGGCGGTGTCTAAAGATGATATTTATTAATTTTAGGCAGATATATGCAATTACAATAATATCCCGTTGGAATTATAATAACTATTAACACTTACAAGAAATTATCTCAATCAGACTTTACGTTGACGTCCTGCAAAAGTTACTCCGTTTGGAAGATATCGTTATAGTCGATACGGAGTAACTTTTGCAGGACGTCAACGTAAAGTCTGATTGAGATAATTTCTTGTAAGTGTTAATAATTATTATAATTCCAACGGGATATTATTGTAATTGCATATATCTGCCTAAAATTAATAAATATCATTTTTAGACACCGCCAATTCGATTATAATATAACGGTGACGCTACTACAAGGTTGTGTCGTGGGAATAACTGTCAGTGTCATAGGGATCAAGGTTCGCCGAGCTGATTATAATTAAGCACTACACGATGTCACTAATTCATATTCTAACCAACGATTTATCACTATGAAAGTCACTTTATTAAATTATATTAATGGTCGTGAGCTGCATAGTTATTATAATTAGCTTTTTCCGTTATTAAGGTTACTCTAGGTTCATAGCTGACGATAAGTTTTGCCTATTTATAAGACTATTGTTAAATAAGCACTAACACGTATTTATAGTGGATACCTAAGACACAAGTAATTAAGTTTACTTAGTTTAGGTAGATAACACTTTAAGTAATTGCATTACTAACCCAATATATGTTCAAAAATATTGTTATTAGGCTAGTTATTATACAGAAATAAATTATTATTATTATTCTATTATTACTATGAGCCTTATAAAAAGCTCAACCTACAAAGGAGAGGGCTATGCTCGGAGTGTCCCTACGTGATAGACTAAGAAATGAGGAAATTCATAAAAGAACTGGAGTGACCAACATAGCAAGGTGGATTTGTAAGCTAACGTGGCAAAAGACACATAAGATTAAAGATCCGACGTCTGATGAGGCGTTAAGGTTCTTCAATGGCGACCAAGAACCACCAAACGTAGAAAAGAACGGCCTCCGACGTGCTAGACTAATGATCTGGTCAAGGCTGCGAGAGGCCGGTGGATGCAGGCCGCTCAGAGTCAATCAATGTATATTATTATTAGGGGAGGCCTATGTTGAGCATTGGAATACATATGTCTGAGATGATGTTAAATAATTTATTGATTCAGGCGTGACTTTGCGGAAATTCATTGTAACTAAGTGATGGATTAAAAATATCTTTGTAACAATTCCCGCGCTACTATAATCACTCTCGTTTCGGCGTTGGTCGTGAAGACATCGTTGTTCTGAGGCTTCTATCTTACCTGAAGATGCCACACGCACACCCACCCACACACACACACGCACACACACACATAAACACGCGAAGTATATTTTATTAAAGCCATTGTATGAATAATAACAATTTTTTGTAATTTGTTAACGTAAAATAAGCTACCTCTGTCTACTAATATTTACATATTAAGCATAAAAATTAACCCGATTTTGGTTTATAATTAGTCATAAATTATACTTACATTTGTCTGATTACTGTGGGTTATGTAATAAATAAAAATAAAATAAAATACAGAACATTTTAAGGGCGAAGTAAGTAAGGCATAGTAAGGGCGAAACCGTGTCGTGTTGAATAATTTCTCGATTTTTCAGGAAAGTATAGTAGATAAGATATTTTTAATACAACACTTGCGCTTGAGTTGATGTTGATAGCATCAGAGCCAATAGCAAGCATTCAAGATGAACGACTTTACATATAAACGCTGTTCAGACCAATATAAGGCGGTCCTTATATTGATCTGAACAGCACCGAACCGAACGATATGGCGTGGAGGTAAGTATACCTTCACTTCACTCTAGAGGTTTTGATTCCCACGTAGGACAAACCTTTGTGCGCCTGAACATGAATAGTGTTTCCTATGTATATCAAGTATGTATTTACAAAAACGAATGATATGTATTTACGTATATCCGTTCTTTAGTATCCATAACACAAGTCATTAATAAAAAAATTTCTATTACTATTATATTTTAAACGGGATAAATTTTCTAATTTAAAATAATTTTCTACTCTATCATATTTTATACATGAATTCTATGAATATTTGTTCTGGTCTGGGTGTTTTCCTATGTATATTAAGTATGTTGATGATGGTTTGGTCATTTTGAGAGGATGAATGAAAGTAGATTAACGAAAGTGATTTATGATGGACAAGTGGATGGAAGTGTTGGGAGGGGAAGACCACGTAAGACCTTCCATGACCAAATACAAAAAATGTTAGAGAAAGGGCAGGTCAAAAGTACCCTAAACCGACGGGCGTGTATGAGGAGGTTAATGAGTGTGAATGAAGCTAAAAGTGTGTGCCAAGATCGTAGCAAGTGGAAGGATGTGATCTCTGCCTACCCCCACGGGAAAGAGGCGTGACATTATGTATGTATGTATGTATTAAGTATGTATTTACAATAAAAAAGTATTTAAGTATGTTTATCCGTTGTTTAGTATCCATAACACAAGTTCTTACGTGATACTTATCTTGGAACTAAATAATTGGTGTGATTGCAAAAGAATATTCATTTATTTTATATGTCTTATAAATTGTATTTGTAAAAAAGTGTTAATTAGTTATAACATTGCATTTTTTTCTTGCAAGAGATTCAAATCAGTTACAATTGCACAAGGTCTTTAGTAACGAATGGGTCTATGACCCGTATAAATATAAGATAAGAAAATACCTACGTATATAGATAGCCATATATTGTATAAATAATTTATTACAAACAAAGAATTAATCTATAAATAATTAATTATCTTATTCGATCTTGATAATCAGTTATTAGGAGAAAATTAGGTTAATAGATTTTTGTTGTCATTGGACTTTGTGTACCTTTTTTTTTAATGACACGTCATAATGACAACGTCCTGCCTGATGGTAAGCAGTCGATGCAGTCCGAAATAAAATTAAAGCGCTTTATAACGTGAAATAAGCACGGTGCAAAGCGCATCATGACGGCCTGCAAAAATGCCGTTTCACGCCCCGCTTAAACTGTTTATTTTATATTTGTCAGGCAATACCATTCAACTAAATGTTAAGTGGTACACCTTGATCAGACCAATATAAGGCACCGCATAATATAATTATATAATATAATACACCTTGATAACTCATCGATAGAAATTTTGACACATTCTTGTGACTAACTTCGTTTGAGCAACATTCACTTTTATGTTATAAGTATTAATGTAATTTCTTTTAAATAAAATGTAATGAAATCAGTTTTTTTAAATCTTTATTGGTTACCCAATATGTCTTTAACAATATGTAAAGTGTTGTGGTTTATTTATATCACAATATAGTGACACTCATGTACGGATATTCTCATAGATCTAAGAACTATATGTAAACAATATTATAAAATAAACTAACAAAGCTAATGCCCGTGTATTCGAAAGCTGTTACTCTAAAACTAATTCTAGGGTTTGTTAGTACATTCAGAATAAATATTCAAAGATTATATCCTAGCATTATCCCGGTTGCCCTAGACTTAAGCATAGGACCCAGGGTCTGCTCGCTGGTTCCACCAGATTTGACTGAATTTCAGTTATTACGTAGAGCGACTGCCGTCTGACCTCCGCAACCCAGAGGGAAACATCATTCTATGTTTAAACCAGCTGTCAGTCTGTTAGTAGGCACTGACTTCCTAATAACGATTGCCGTAGATGTTCATGACAGCCGGGACTTAACGTGCTTTCCGAGGCACAGAGCAAGCGATAATTACGCACATAACTTCGAAAAGTCATTGGTGCGCCACCAGGGTTTGAACCCGAGACCCTCTGAATTTAAAGGCAAGGAGTCTCGCTACTGGGCTATCGCCGCTTCAAGTACAAATATTCTATAACTAATATTAATCACAGTTAGAATTTAGGACTTGATAAGACTGTAAAAAGTAAATTTACTCAATTATAAAAAATAAAATATTTAAAAAAATAATAATAATAATAAATAATTTCAGACAATTACACCAATTATTTAGTTCCAAGATAAGTATCATTAAGAACTTGTGTTATAGATACTAAACAACGGATAAATATACTTACATACTTTTTTTTTTTGTAAATACATACTTAATATACATAGGAAAACACCCAGACCAGAACAAATATTCATATTCATGCACACAAAGATTTGTCCTGTGTGGGAATCGAACCCACGACCTCTGGAGTGAAGTGCAGGTATACTGACCTCAACGCCATATCGGTCGTCAAATATTATATATATATATATATATTTCTTTTTATAATTATAATTACTTTAAAATATAAACAGCAGAGTAGATTACATTATTACACAGCGTAACAGTAAGTATACATACATATAAGTAACATAATAAACTGACATATACGTCGAACTTTACTAACAATGACGTCACCAAGAGTATTGTACTTGCAAACTTCAACATCAGTAAACCCAGCAGTGATCGATATACATTGACCGGTTAACTGTCAACAGAAGATGAAGCGTTCACGGTCGCAGGGCATCGAACTCGGTAAAATTTAACTAACAATTACAACATGATGCAACATGTGTTCTCGGGATGCAAGCGGGAGTTTTCTGCCGGTATTTTTCCAACGTCATTCAATGCGTATTGTATAATTGTTATTGGGGCTGATCTATTCTTGTACTATGGTAACTGGTTCAGAAAGAATCGGTGCGAAGAATTGTATTTAAAGATATATTGACTTTCAAATGGTATGGATAAGATATTGAGACACACGCACACACTATGTGTGGTAGTCGTTAAGCTAAGCTAGAAGTCTTATTGAATGGCCTAACAAGTACCAGCAGCAGGACACTCAATGGGTTATTGCGGGGAAGTATACTCTGAACCCTCTTCACCTGAGTGTATAAGACGAGACCTGTGCTTTATTGGCACTTGGATCAAAACTCAATATTGGTGACACTAAAATAATCACAGTAACCGGTGTAAAAGAACACATACCAGACATACAACATTAAAAAACATAGAAGATCTGCATTATGTCAAAATGTCAACATACTCTAAATATCCCCAATCATTGAATAAGGTTTAATGAACCACAAATGCTCGCAAATGAAATTCGGTTTCTAAGATCAAAATTGTAATTCTTTTCCGATACTAATTTAAAAAAAAAAGAGGCTAGAAATGTTGTTGTTTAATTTGGGCTCCAACGGAGAATTTATGATTCACGTCAAGATAACTTATCTTCTTCTATGCTGTGTAATACTGGCCTAGAATAGTGACCCCCTCTCTTCTCACGGGGAATCGTAAGAGCCGACGAAGAGACATCCTACCGGATGATGGGCAGCAGCGTCATCCTGCGTACTGGCTTGAGCTGCGATCACCAACCCGCCTGCCCAGCGTGGTGATTATGGGGAAATACCTCCAATATAATGTAATCTATTGTTTATCATTACTCATAGACTCATGAGGCTGATATGATGATGATGATGAAAATAACTTAAAATACAACGCCATTCACTACGGTCGGGAGCATGATTGGAGTGGAATCGAATAAGAAACTCGTTCCGTATGTCCTTAATTTTTTACTCTTTAATATTACCTTTCGAAAACAGTATTGTTATCTTATTGTGATGTATTATTGTTTTCTGTCTCCTAATAACAGACTGCTAATTAAAAGATGGTATTGGTTTACATACGGATGGTGTTGTTTTGGCAAAGCTCAGATAGCTTTCGAGCTAATTATAGCAATTTAGTCTGCTATGTTCGAGATTTAGATCTGTCTTCAATATTAGTCTTATCTTTAATTTGCTGGTTTGCCTACTTAATCTGGGCAATGGTCAAAAGAAAAAAAGATATATTGTTACATAAAATATCTTTTAAAGGGTTGCTTAAAAAACACTTTTTTGAGGGGTTATCATCTGATTGAGTCTACATATCATAATTACTATAAATTTTATATGTATAATATGTAGTTTATTAATAACACATATTTAATTCTATGTAAGTTTATATGTTTTCTTGTTTGTACTGCCTCATACTTTTCTGCTAACCCAAAGGTTAACTGGTAGAGAATGCCTTGCAGCATTAAGTTCGCTTTTTGAACATTTTTATTTTAATTTGTGCGATAAAGTTTAAATAAATAAAATATCGCCCGTTCCGCTGTTATTTCGATTCTCACTCTTTTTGTGTTAATCATTGGTATTAGTGTCAGTCTGGGAATAGCCTATGTACGTATATATCCGTTTTCTAGTACCTATAGTACAAGCTCTGTTTAGTTCAGGACTAGAAGCACATAGTGAGATGTCCAATAATATAAGATCATTCATCATCATCATTTCAGCCATTCGAAGTCCACTGCTGAACATAGGCCTCCCCGATTGCTTTCCACGTAGATCGATTCTTTGCCGCCTGCATCCACCGGCTCCCCGCCGTCCTGACCAGATCATCGGTCCATCGCGTTGGGGGCCGCCCTCTACTACGTTTGCTGATTCGTGGTCGCCATTCAAGAACCTTAACGCCCCATCGGTCGTCGGTTCTTCGAGCTATGTGCCCCGCCCATTGCCACTTCAGCCTGCAAACGCGCTTCGCTATGTCGGTCACTCTGGTTCTCCTACGGATTTCCTCATTTCTGATTCTATCACGTAGGGACACTCCGAGCATAGCTCTCTCCATTGCACGCTGAGCGACTTTGAGCTTCCTTATGAGGCCCATAGTCAGGCACCACGTCTCAGTCCCATACGTCATCGCTGGCAACACACACTGGTCGAAGACTTTCGTCTTGAGACACTGAGGTACTTTGGACGAGGAAGTTTTTGCGTAGTTTCCCAAACGCAGCCCAACCGAGCTGGATTCGACGATTGACCTCTTTCTCGAAGTTGGTAATATAAGATATAAATGTAGAACTTTAAAAGCCCTTCTATTTTTGACTAGCCAAATTAGAAATTAGGATCGACGTCGGAAAGATAAAATGGCAGTTGCGTGACAAATTGGTGACGTGAGTGGCCGTTATCGGTCCCTGATCGAAATTGAATGCCATCAGGCATCGACTATCTGCACTCGAAGCTTATCTCCGCAATAAAGTCCCGACGAAGTGGCCACTTCTGCCCTGTAGCCCCCTGATAGCGATTGAGTATTTCATTTTTAAAACTTTACCCAGATTAGTCAATCATATGTACTTAGTGTCACGCTCGTATATCCCGTTTGAGGCAGACATCTTGCCACAACACACTTGAAATTAATAAAGATGTAGCAAAGTTCACTTTTTGCAAAGAGATCTTCTAGATGAAATAAGATTTTATGACATAATTTGAGTTTCTTGAGGCATTCTTTTCAATCTCATTCCCTTTTGGAATCCTCGTTAGGGTCACTGACAGACTGACTGACTGACGGAAATTCCCCTCCCCCCTTTAGAATCACGACAGGCTGTCTCTGACAAATCCCCGGATAAGAGTCACCGACAGACTGACAAATCTTGAGAAAAAACCACAGCAGACAGATAATCTGACAAACCTTGAAATAATCTGACAAGGAATCCATTTTGCATGTTTTTCTTTATTATTGTACCGCTCATATCTCTTTCATTGTTTTTAAAAATAATATCAAAATTCCATTTTGTTTGTAAAAGTTTGACGAATCTAAATGATCCTGTTGATCTTAAAGACAGTAAAGCATATTTTATTTTTATTTTAAACATGTCAATTCGAGATCTCATTGCCTTAGTTGCTTTCTTCGATATCCTCAGGATATCCTCCTCCTATTGTTGGACAAGAATTGGCAGGTGGTGAGGTGCTGCAACTGAAAATGTGATATACCCTGTGAGTACCTCACTTTCATCACTGCCTATTAACTTTCTACTTCTGCGAAGGTGAGAGGGGCCAGGTTATACAATACTCCACCGCGCGGACCCAGTGCGGATTAGCAAAGTCAGGTCATATGATGATATGGGTATGATGATAGCATTATCCCGGTTGCCCTAGACCAGAGTTTCCCAAAGTATGGGTCGCGACCCACTAGTGGGTCGCGAACGAATATTAAGTGGGCCCTGCCTGTAGAACGACACACCAACCGTGAGACGACCGCCCGCAGCGGCCGGCCGGTTAACAAAATTCTGGCTCTCGGTTGCTGGTAACTATCAATGCCTGTTTGATCAAGCTAAAAAGTTCTCCTCCCTTTTACTACCTCATACCTATGTGAGGCCGGATTCTCTAATATGGTGAACATTAAAACTAAATACAGAAATAAATTGGACTTATCAAACTCACTGCGCTTAAAAGTAACTCGGATTGAAGTTGACGTCAAAACTGTAATGGCGAAACATAGGAAACAATTTCATTCTTCCCATTGAAATAACTTTTTGATGTACAATAGTTATTTAATAAAGTAATAAAAAAATGCGTTAATACTTCGTCTGTTATTTGATTAGTCCTCTATGAAAACCGTTACCAATTTGAATAAATCGGTTGAATTTCCTAGAGGTGAGCCTAGATAACTTTGGGAACCACTGCCCTAGACTTGAGCTTAGGGTCCAGGGTCTGCTCACTAGTTTAATCAGATTTGACTGAATTTCAGTTATAACGTGGTGCCGTCTGACCCAGAGGGAAAATCCATTCTATGGTTAAACCAGTTCTCTGTCTGTTAGAAGGCACTGACTTTCTAATAACGACTGCCATAGATGTTCATGACAGCCGGGACCACCGACACCGGCTAAACGTGCTTTCCGAGGCACGGAGCAAGCGAATAGCGATAATTAGGCACATAACTTCGAAAAGTCATTGGTGCGCCACCAGGGTTTGAATGCACCAGATGCTGTTAGACACTTTTAAGTATATTTCGAAGCTTAGCGACAATCACATGTTACAGTTTTAACCGGGACCAACATTTAAACGTCTCTTGCGAAGCACGGATGCGCTCGTTTTTGACTACGGTCACCCATCCAACGACAAACCTCGGTAAACTATGTGTGAAAGTAAAAAACAAATTCTCATACTTAAATGATCAAAACAAAACTGTTCCTTATCCAAAAAAAGTCAATGGGAATCAATCCCATTACATTATAGGCAAAGCAAGGCACATTCTCGTAGAATCAGTGGTTTAATATTCGTCCAGTAACACAATAAATGACTTAGCGCCGTTTATTGCAATGCACTTCAAACTAAAGTACCAATTAAGTTCAGGAACTATCTGGTTTTGTTTCAAGGTGTCGACGGGTCCGGACCGAAGCGGTATTCTCCGGAAACCATCGGATTTTCGTCAATAACCAGCCGGGGTACGTTACAACTAGCTATGATTGGTGCTGGAATGTAGTGGTGGATTAATTTAGATTAAAAGAACCGCTGGAGTGATCGTAAAGCTAAACGTTTTGTTAATTGCTTCAGTTTACAGCTAAAAATGTTGATGTCATGTGATGTTTCGCCGTATATGTCCTTGTAATTTATTTTTAAAAGACTTCAATACAATTCTACGCTTCTCTTGGCTATTTGCTGTTTATTAGTCTCATCAAAATTGCTATTTTATTGACATGACTTACTCAAAAGACGTTAGCTAAATTACAAACAAAGTTAAGACTATCAGAGAAATATAAATAAAACGGTACTTGTAGAGGGTTCGGTACGATGTTATATTAGGTCGGGGAAAAAGTCTTTTCGCATAACGTAGGCATAAACTTATTATAAAATTTTTTTGACTGTACTATTTGTGTCTGGCTGGTTTTGGTAACATTAAAAAGGTTCCATTATAAAGAAAAGAAAAAAAATTAAAAAAAGTTGTTTCCCGCTATTTTTCATTTGTTTTTCTCTCCGTAAAAATGAGTGAATCTAATGAAGAAATTCGATACATTTTAAAATTTTATTATAAAAAAGGCAAAAATGCAACTCAAGCAGTGAAAAAAATTTGTGATGTTTATGGACCTGATGCAGTGTCAGTAAGAGTAGCACAAATTTGGTTCAAACGTTTTCAGTCCGGAAATTTTGATGTTAAAGATGCACCTCGCTCTGGTCGCCCTGTTACGAATAAAATGGACGCCATTTTTGAAAGAGTGGAGCAAGATCGGCATATTAGTAGTTACGATTTAGCTGAAGAACTGGGAATTGACCACAAAACAGTTTTGACCCTATTGAAGAAAGCTGGTTATACAAAAAAGCTCGATATTTGGGTGCCACACGAGCTCACTCAAAGAAACTTAATGAACCGTGTACTCATTTGCGATTCATTATTGAGACGTAATGAAACCGAGCCGTTTTTGAAGAGATTGATAACTGGCGATGAAAAGTGGATCACGTACGACAAGAACGTGCGAAAAAGGTCGTGGTCGAAAGTTGGCCAGGCTTCACAGACTGTGGCCAAACCTGGCCTAACACGAAATAAGGTGATGCTGTGTGTATGGTGGGATTGGAAGGGCATTGTTTATTATGAGCTTTTACCGCCCGGCAAAACCATCGATTCTGATCTTTACTGCCAGCAACTGATGAGATTAAACAGGAAGGGTGTGGTCTTTCATCACGATAACGCTAGACCACACACATCTTTAGCCACTCAGCAAAAATTAAGAGAGTTCGACTGGGAGGTTCTAGTGCATCCACCATAAAGCCCTGACCTTGCGCCTTCAGATTTTCACCTGTTTCGGTCTCTGCAGAATTCTTTAGGTTCTGTAAGGTTGACCTCAAGAGAGGACTGCCAAAACTATTTGTCCCGTTTTTTTGATCAGAAGTCCCAAAGTTTCTACAGTAACGGGATAATGTCTCTGCCCACAAAATGGCAGAAAGTTATTCAACAAAACGGTACATATATATTGTAAATAAATGTAAATAAACTTTGAAAAAAATGTCTTGACTTTTCATACAAAAATACGAAAAGACTTTTTCCCCAACCTATTATTAAAAATAAAACAATATTAAGTGATTTATCATAATATTTTAAGATAATGGAGTCTTATAGATTTTTTCGTGCGCTATAAGTGAGAAACTAAATTTCTTAGGACCTAAAACTAATAAGGGCTTTTTTTATTTGTTGATGGTTTCCTAATAGTAATTTTTCTCGAATTTTGTTAAATAACTTTGAAAATTTATTGATGATTATCAAACCAAGCCCCTTTATTTAATAACAATGAGTCCCACGATTTGATTCTAAAAAAAGTTTTACACTCGTGAGTATTCCATACCAAAGAAAAAAGTTAAATTGATTGCTACTTTACTTTAGGATTAAATATAGCGGAACATACAAGGATGTTTCGGGTACCTCAAGGTCTATCTCTGCACCTCCGCTTGACACTGTTTATTTTCAAGATCACCTCGGCCATTAAAATTCCACAGTTGAAAATTTACCCCTATTATTTTCAACGTAGAGCGATCTCCAACTGCTTTCATCCACTTACCCCACCAAACTTGACCTAGACCAAATTGGTTATGGAGGTGTTCATCCTTTACGTTTGCCGGTTCGCATTTGAACAACCTTAACGCCCTTGGTCGCCTTTATATAATGCTGAAATATGGCATTAGGGCGAATGACACCGTCCATGACTCTTAGATAAAGTGCTTTAAATTTGTAGTGTATATATGCCAAAATTGTAGTGTATATATGCCAAATTTGTAGTGTATATATGCCAAATTTGTAGTGTATATATGCCAAATTTGTAGTGTATATATGCCCAGATATATTTTTGTAGCTTAAAAACCTTTTTTTTTGTTTTGTTAAGATACCTTACTGATCCTCATTAGCAATACCGTGTGTCACAATTAATAAGTTCGAGGTTAACGGTGTGGGCATCACGATAATTAATATTACCTTTTACATATGTATAAATAGTTTTTTGTGACAGCTATTTGTTACTCCAAATAATATAAATACAGTTTGCAAGCCCAAATTTATTTTTTCGCAAGTCATCATTGTGATCTTCATTAACAGCCTCAAGCCATCCACAGCTGGACATAAGTTTGCAATATAAATGTGAAGTGTTAAGGAAAGTATCTATCTATGTACATATATTTTCAAGTGGTAGACGATTACGTAGAACTCGTATATCCGCTGTGACTTGTGAGCAGCTGTCTGTGACCATAACCTCGTCTCTAGGTCTTCTATTTCGGCCTCGCGAGGACGCTACGAGACCACTGAACTTATACCATCACTAACTGTAACTGTTACTTTAACTGTGTAAATACTTCCCTATTTATAAATAGGATTACTAACATTACTACAGCAATATCTCAGCAAATATACAATTCACTTGGAGACACTTTTGGCTGAACAAATACTGGTTTATCATTGAATACATTTAAAATTCGAGTTCAAATTAAATTGGATAAAAAAAACCGCAACTATTCCTTGTATTGGGACTTATTGGGAAGATCTAGGTATAATCTAAAATAATAATCACCGAAAAATTACTTTTTAACCAACTAATGTCAAAAATACAATTCAATATTTTACAACAAAATGGTAGTCTAATTATTTTAACAAAAATATTTTCGTCAGAAAAAAAACTTTGAATTTTATTTTTTTAGACAAAACAATTAATTCCTTTCTATAGGAAAATGAGGATTAATCGTTGGTTGAAAAGTAAAAAAATATCTACTGTTAATCTCAAACGTTAGTATTAGTAATTAGTACTAGCAGTAGTTACCGATTTCATTTCAAATAAAAGCGATTGACAGTTCATTAGATCTTATAATATGAAATCAATCAAATTCAATTAAAGACGTTACATAAAATTAAACTTTAAATATTTGTAACAAAATGAATAACAAAACTAATAAGTCTTTGTGAATTTAGGTTGGAGGACGTTAGGGGGATGCCTATACCCAGCACTATCTTTAAGTTATGATTATTATCAATAAATTAACTAAAATTTAAATTTAACCTACTTACACTATTACAATGACTCAAGTTCTCAAACCGTATCATAGGAATTTATAAATTAAAATTAGTTACCTAATTTAGTTTGATAACCTTGACAAATTCTGACAAAGAACCCATTTGCTTTTATTTCTCTATTATGGTACCGCTCATATCTCTTTGATTGTTGTTAAAAAAATATATCGAATTTCAATTTTGTATCTAAATATTTGACGAATCTAAATGATCATGTTGATCTTAAAGACAATAAAGCATATTTTTTTTTTTTTAGTAAAAGTAAGAACAAATAAATTTGTATCTTAATCAACAAACTCTTTGTTTTTAATAAACACTTTTATAACTCGCATAACTAGTTCCTTTCATCTCCAAATCTTTATCGGAGTATCTCTGAGTCTTGGCTAATGGTCAATTCTTATAATAGACTTCGTTTGTTGGCAGAAACCAAGGAGCGGTTGCAGAGGGCGCCCTTCGAGACCGCCCTGTATCACGCCGGTGAGTAATTATGTTTTACCATAAATAGTACTCTCGATCACGGAAGTTAAGGGACTTACGGTAAGGTCAGTTTTCGGATGGGTGACCGGTTGTGGAAGTAATTGTTGTGATTGAATTACCTAATTTAGATGGGTAGGTATTTGAGCTAATGTAATGAAATTACTTAGGCGATTAATTGCTCTGGCAAACATAAAAGTGCCCGGAGAGCGGCAATAGGCTCGCCACCTATTACGTGGGACCAACAACATAAATGGCGAAGTGTGGGCGTATAATATGACTCTGCCTACTCTTTCGGGGAAACAGGAATGATATTATGTGTGTATGTATGTAATAAAATTATTCTGCGCATACCTGTGGGTTCTGGAATAAGATCCTTGGAGAGATTTTCTCAAAAGATTACAGCACTTAAAAATGGCGTGAAATGATTACCAGACCTTTGCCGTTGGGCCACTGCGTCATAATGACCACATCTGCCTTAAACCTATGCGCCATAAGCGAAAGAAAATTCCAAAGCCGAAATGTCTTAAGTACAGAGGAACGACTTATCGAATTTATTTGTTTGAGTACTTTTGACTCTTGTAATGTGCAGACTATTGATAGTCTATTTATTTTGCGGAGAAGAGTGGTTCCTTCTTTAAGCCTGCGCGTGTAGTTCAGGAGAAGGAAAGAGATGGCGGAATTAGATGTAAAAGTTCCTCAGAACACGCTCCGTAGTAATTTCGGTATACGACATTAAGGGAAGCAACGTCTCGTTCCGTTGTTTTTCGTTATCTCAACCTTAGCCTCCCCAATAGACTATATTCTATTGAGAAGGAGTATCTGCCCATAATCACCACGCTGGGCAAGCGCGTGATGAACGCAGTTCAAGCCATTACGCAGGAGCACGCTGTTGCCCATCATCTGTTTGGATTTATTTAGGCCGACTCTTACAACTCCCCGTGAATTGAGAGGGGGTGGTACTATTCTAGGTCACACGGCGATAATGCAAACATATATTGCCCCTCTGTATTCCATCAGGACGGTCAGAGCCTCGACGCGGGGTCTGGCGGTCATCAAAAAGGTTTATAGTCCGAATTCATTAACACGATAATTAATGTTCTCTGAGTTATCAAAGTCATATGCACAATGAGAGCCATTTCGCTTTGATCGTTAAAAATACAATGGAACGTAACGTGGCTTGTATTTTAACATTTTCGGCACTAGTGACATATCACGACATATCGTTGCACGATCGCTAAATTGGCCAGATTATGACAAAGGTCAAAACAAAAATTTTAAAAATGTTATTACTGTTTAACTTGGGTAACTAACGCTTTATAACAAAGCATATATTAATCAATTGCCTTCCACTACTTAATGACATCAATAAAATCAAAATCCAAAAGCATTTATTCAAGTTTGGCTTAATAAAGAGA
The DNA here is from genome assembly GCA_949126915.1 of Musotima nitidalis. Taxonomy (NCBI): domain Eukaryota; kingdom Metazoa; phylum Arthropoda; class Insecta; order Lepidoptera; family Crambidae; genus Musotima; species Musotima nitidalis. The sequence goes on along the minus strand of OX421423.1, from coordinate 736,679 downwards.
AGTAAAAGTTCTTTATTTCATAAACTATTACATAGCACTTGAAAACGTCAAAACAAAATATAAATTAAAAATAAAACTAAATATTACTACACTGAAATCACGAAGCTTAGATTGACTTACATGCAAATTAATAACAATTAGGTGTAAGTGAATCTAAGTGCCAGTTCCGAGCCACCGCTCTGTAAGAAGAACTGGCAAGAAACTCACAGGCTATGCTCTTTTAAATATGTCCATTAGTTTGGTACTAGAATTATAATCTTCATTTGTCTGTGAAGCTATACAATGCAATATAACATAACCTTAATATTTATGTTTTCAAGTCATTCATATTAGAATAGCCTGTATGAAACGGCAGTTTAACCCCAAGCATTTTTATCTGCCATATAGTCTTTAATATAATAGTATCCTTTTGAAGACAACTTGTGTTTTATTGTTAATTTAAATTTATTTAGTCTTAATTGCTGTATGTTGCTTGGGATTTTATTGTAGAATCGCACACATTGACCTTTAAAAGATTTGTTTATCTTTTGATAAAAAAATCATATCATTAAACAGTCACCGATGTACTTTATTTAAATGTACATTTTATTTTTTAACGCACCTTGGTACATCAGAACCGACGATCTACATCGGGACCTTAAAGTGGATCTGGTTGTTAGCATAATTAAGAAATGTGCAGAAGCTCATGAAAGAAGACTTCATCACCATGTAAATGTTGAGGCTATCCAGCTACTCGACAATACAGACCTAGTGAGAAGACTGAGAAGGACAAAACCTTTTGAGTTAGTTTAGTGTAGTGACAGTGAAGTGTAATACTGTGACTAAGAACACATTACTAAAGTGTATTCGCCTTAATAGAAACAATAAGAATAGTGTTATTGGACATATTTTTACTTTTTAAATATGTAGTAGTTTATGATAAAATAAAGTTACTAATTAGTCTTCAGATAGGCTAGATTGTAGTGGATATAAGATACCTCCTTTCAAAAAGGAAAGTATTTTGTATAGATTAAAAAAAAAATCTACTACCATGATTGGTAGAAGAAATAATATAAACAAATGTCCAGAAACCCTGAAAAAAGTAACAAATCACTAAAAGGCCTCGTGATTCGATATCCTTGACTGTGCCCCCCGCCCGCTGCCCCCCGGACAATCCCTGGCCATTATTCGCTGCCCTGTTTAGAAGCCAGTGACATCATTAGGGCACATCAAGGCTTTCCGTGACGTCAGACTTCGATTTGATATCGGTCAAGCTATAAGTACGGGCTTCTAGCGAAACTAATTCGACCTATCTTAGGACTCTTTGTTTGTTTCAGATATTCGCCTTGTATAAATAAAAAAAAAAAAAAATCTCTTACAATCACACCAATTCTTTAGTTCCAAGATAAGTATAAGAACTTGTGTTATGGATACTAAAGAACGGATAAACATACTTAAATACTTTTTTTTTGTACAAACATACTTAATATACATAGGAAAACACCCAGACCAGAACAAATATTCATGTTCATGCTCACAAAGATTTGTCCTGAGTGGGAATCGAACCCACGACCTCTTGAGTGAAGTGCAGGTATACTGACCTCCACGCCAAATCGGTCGTCAAAAATAAATAAATATTCTCTAACTGTCACACCAATTATTTAGTTCCAAGATAAGTATCACTAAGAACTTGTGTTATGGATACTAAATAACGGATAAACATACTTACATACTTTTTTTTTGTAAATACATACTTAATATATATGGGAAAACACCCAGACCAGAACAAATATTCATAGAATTCATGATTCTATAAATATTAGAGTAGAAAATTATTTTAAATTAGAAAATTTATCCCGTTTAAAATATAATAGTAATAGAAAAAGTTTATTTGACACACTCATAATTAATATTATAAACGCAAAAGTTAATACGAACGCAAAAACTACTAAATCGTTTCAATGATACTTTAAATTAATATGGCTTGTACGTCAGAATAACACAAAGGCAATAATTTATAAAGATACTGTGTGAAGTACTAATAGGCTCTTTGAAAATGCAAAAAATAAAGTGTCAATTACTGTTAAAAGTATAAATTAAGTTTTTTAAAAAAAATATTTATTAACGTAAGTTGAAAATAATGATTAATTTATTTAAAAATCCGTAAATAAAAATTATTTTTTTTAAACGTTTGTCTTCACCTGCTTGTAAACTTCGTTTGCCTACTTGTCAAGTCAAGCCTAAGTGCCAGCTGTCACACATCAGAATACAGGCAAGTGACATCACCAACCTCATCGCAGCGCCATATTGTGAAAGTTGCGTTTTCGCGCACTATTTAAATATTAAATTTTTAATTTGAATTTTATCAGCTAATATATACCAGAATTTAATAAAAACAACTTCTACTGGGTTCCTTAGGCTCTACTACTTAATATAAAATGGATTTTAAAAACCTGTCAAATAGCCTATTCTGCGCTACTAATAATGACAGGTATACTCGACAGATTCTGCCGGTAGACGTCCAAAAAAATATAGATTAAGATGTAATTTTATACGATTTTAAGCAATGGACGTATTCTCATTAGGAATATATTAGATAGCGAGAATTGACGAAAAATATGACAAGCTATTTCAAATATTTTTATGTAATAAACTATTAAAAAGTACTTGAAAACGTCAAAATTAAATATAAAAAACAATCAAAGTATGATTACACTAAAATCACGAAGATTAGATAAACTTACATGCTACAAAACAATTAAAAAAATTGGTTGCCTGTAAAGTCGGTATACGGGCGAAAGTCTTACGTGACAACGACTTTGAGTGGTAAAATAATTTTAAGGCGGGCTAACCATGCCCGAGTGGAAGGGACGCGTGCCTCTCACTCGCTCTCATTGTGAGCGCATAACGTGAGCGGAGCGTAACGCAGTTTCTTGAAGTGTCACCCGGCAAACCAATTTATAAGACGTTGTCACGTCAAAACAAAACATATTTAAGTGTAAGTAAATCTAAGTGCCAGTTCCGAGCCACGGCTCTGTAAGAAGAACTGGCAAGAAACTCACAGGCTATGCTCTTTCTAGCTTAAAACTATATAGGACAAAAAAGTAAAAACTAACATTATTTCTCACCGCTTAACTCAGGTGATCGTCGTCGAGTGTCCAGCAGCGCTACGAACGTATTAAAACAAAGTACTAATCAGTCAGTGGAAGCGCTCTAAAAAAATTCTAACAGCAGGACGCCAAACACCTGCCTCCGCCAATCCGCACTGGGTCCGCGTGGTGGAGTATGTGCTCAGTAGTGGGACCTTAATGGGCTGAGATGATGATGACAAATCAGTCAGTATATTGTTTATTGCTGAATATAAGCCTTCCTCTGATGAAATTGTGCCTATATATATATGTATATATAAAATTCAAAATTATTTATTCAAATTTGGCTCAATAGAGCTCTTATGAAGGTCAAACTTAAAATTTTACGCGCCCATTCACTGCGGGCGGGAGCTTGATCGTAAAAGAACGGGCAAGAAAATCGTCAAGTTTGGTTGTTTCGCCCGCTTATACATTTATATTATATATCCCGCGATATTGTAATCTGTCGAACAATTGTGATCCGTAACAAACTGCTCACAATTTAACACATTATTTTTAGATAGATTATATTCTATCGAAGACAAACCGTCAGATTGTAAAATGGCATGCGACAGAACGCACCTCGCGCTCTGATTGGTTGAACTTCATGTTCCCCGCTCTTACTTAACTTGAGAATTTGTATTTATTTTGTTTCTCAAGTACTCTGATTTATTTTTCTGTTTGATTGCTTACAACTCTATTTTGCATTCTAAAGCTGAGTAATATGTGAACAATGTTACTGGTTGTACAATTATTTAAAGTTATATGCTGTATACTAGCTTTAAGTGTTGTTAGTAATATATATTGTATAACTATTGTTTGTTCCTAATAAATATATATAAAAAAAGCATCGACCAACCTAGACCTTATCGGTAAAACAAATAATAATTTAACCTATTAAGGTATGAACATTCCTAACAATTCCCGTCACTCCTTAATTCGCCCGCTCCCTGAACACGACACAGGAATTCCCAAACGATTGTTAGGGAAACCCACAATACTGGTATGGGTCAATACTTTGAACACTTACGAACGTTCTACCAACACCCTTGTGTTACTTTAAAATCTTTTACGATCGCTTTCATTTCATGCTACAATTTAACCGTTGATATAAATAACAAACACATCTTGAACAAAACCAAGAAAATCAATTATCTGTAGGCTTTTTTATAGATCTATTATTATATTTACATACATATATTCACGCCTGTTTCCCCGAAGGGGTAGGCAGAGGCATGCGCCCTAACTTCGCCAATTATTAGTGGGTCCCACGTAATAGGTGGCGAGCCTATTGCCGATTACCGGGCACTGTTATGTTCGCCAGAGCCTCGTTCGATGATCGGCAGAGGCACCACTTGAGGTCGGCTTGGGCTCTTCAGGTCTTTTTTGGATCCCTATATACCCATTTTTATATTCATGCTAAATGAAACACATTTTTTGTATCAAAAAGTCTTGATCCATTATCATTATCAGCACATGAACGCTCCATTTTCGGGCCGAGGCCTCCTTGCACTAACCAAACTTAAAAGAAATCAGGACCTACTTCCCGTAAGGGTAGGCAGAGATCACATCCTTCCACTTGCTACGATCCGGCACACACCCTTAGCTTCATTTACACTCATCTCATACACGCCAGTCGGTACAGGGTACTTATGACCTGCCCCTTCTCCAAAACCTTCTGGATTTGGTAATGGCGATAACATACATAAATATTTCATTCCACTCCTGAATGATATGTGAGCAAAGTCACGAGCAGTAGCTAGTAAATATAGATAGTGGCGTTCTGTATGGAGGTTGTTGTCAATGCCAGAGGGAGCGGCAATCCCCTGATGGTCTTGGCTGTCGAAGGCGGGGCCAAGGTCGAATCGCGGCCTTTTACTAAGTTACTTCTACTTAGGGCCTGTTATACAATGTCTGGTTAGGATATACTCGGCAGTTAAAAGGACAGATTCGTATGGTTGCCTGTCAAGTATACGCCTAATTAAAACATTACAAAACAGGAATATGAAATAACATTTGACAAACGCTGACAAACTATTTTGACTTTAGCTTCGACCACAGTTCAAAAAGTATAATATAAATTGTTCGGACTTCATATGAACCGTCGCTAAATTACTAAGTTCATATTTTTTACATACATACAATCACGCCTGTTTCCCCGAAAGGGTAGGCAGAGGCATATTAAAGAGTATATGAAAAAAACCTAACACCCCCCCAACTCCGACCGGCACAGCGGTGATACTTTTTAGCTTTTCCATCTATCGGTAAATAGCAGAACTTTTAATGACTTTTTGAAATATCGCGCTTGTCACTTTAGTTCAGGAACCCACCTTTAGGTGGCATTGGTTGTATCGTAAAAAAAAATACTGCATAAATAAATTAAATAAATAATTATAATTGCATAAGTTGATAAAAAATGCTATGCATCAGCTGTACCGCGGCAGTTTCCGAGTGCCATGCGTCTTTTTTTTGTAATTAAATTTTGACATGAATTTTAATTTCATTGTATCGTGTAATTTTAGATAAATCATTTTTGATAATAGATAATTATACTGACATTTAATGGGGAATCATAAAACTGACATTTGACAAAATGGTAAATATGTTGAAACTTGGTCGAAAAACTTTATTATAATACCATTTTTTACTACACATGTTTGGCAAATAGAATATTTTGTATGTGTATGTGCCAAATTGTAGACTTCACAAAACAAAGAATAAATTTTTGGGTGTCGGTATCAGATTTTATGATAAAATTCCACAGGCATTAATTGATCTACCATTGCCAACTTTTAAAACTGTAGTTATAAATCAATTTCTTCAAAAGGGGTATTCTGCTGTAAATTATTACTTGTCAGATAAACAAGCTTGGATTTAACATTTTCAACTTGTATTTGTGTAAATCAGAACAAAAAGTCAACCAGATCATTGTCGTGACCATCCCCTATTGTACAGGCTCAGCTCAGTTTCACATTACATACTTACTTGACTGTGATGGAAGGTTCCCTTAGAGCTACTTTATTGGTTACGGCTTCTGGGGACCTTTTCCGTATCTTCAAATATTCACTGAGCGTGTTTTGTATTGTTATATTTGATTGATAATTTATAAGAGCATGGCTTGTGAGTTTCTTGTCAGTTCTTCTCACAGAGCGGTGGCTCGGAACTGGCACTTGGATTCACTTATACAAACACTTAAATTTTTTGCTTGTAAGTGAATCTAAGTTTCGTGATTTTACTGTAGTAATATTTGTTTTTTTTTATATATAATTTGGTTTGATGTTTTCAAGTGCTTTATAATAGTTTATGGAATAAAGAACTTTTAATTTTTACTTATCATTCCCTGCGTCGCTTCCTACAACACCTTCGGGTTTGACATGGAGCAAAAGAATTCATTGGATCGTACAATTAGTTAAAAACTCAAAACAAATTGCAAATAATTACACCACCAGCATTTTTGGGCTTGAACAACTTCATCTTCTGACCCAGCTGCTGAGAAGTGGCTACTCCAACTGACATTGGAAATTATAATTAGTATTCAGACAGCTCAACGCCATACTGTATCATGATGATGATGAAGACCACTAAACTACAACTATTGTGTTAATTAGAGCTTTCGAATTAATTCGAGCTAGAGATATGTATTTTACTAAACAATAAACATTAATAAACCCTAGTATAGCATCGATTGTGGTCGCGAGGGGGGACAAAGTTATATCATGATAGACTTGTTTAAGTAGGGTGTGGCCAAGGTTCAAGGCTAAGGGTGGAAACCCACCTTCCATCGCGTTACGATGTTTGTGTTGTCCTAATGGGTAGGCAACTAAGATACGTTGGTTGTTGGATACTAATTGGTCGTATCTTTTATTATAACATTGCCCTATAATTAATGACGGCCAATAAGTGTGGAGGTTAGTTTATCTGCAATCTGCTGTTTAGGTCTTGGTCGTGAACACAAGTTTTTTTAAAAATAGATGTACTATCAGTACGTAAGAACAAGTAACTATATCTATATATATAAAAATCAATTGCTGTTCGTTAGTCTCGCTAAAACTCGAGAACGGCTGGACCGATTTGGCTAATTTTGGTCTTGAATTATTTGTGGAAGTCCAGAAAAGGTTTTTACGTAGAGAAAATAAAAAAAAAATCTTGAAAAAGTGTAAAATCAACATATTTCTATACTCCCATATACAAACAATTTGTACTAATACTTAAAAGCCAATTTGAACCTTATCAAACAAATTTAATGTCAAAAGTGACGTTAGTTATACCAAAAAAATTTAATGTCATCATATGTCATTTCATTTTATCAGCGATAATTATTGCTTTGTTGTGTTTATATTTTCAAAAATATTGTTGTTATTGATTTGTGTTTATATTTTCCAAAATATTATTGAGTTGTTGAGTGAAGATAAAATGCCATGAGCAAGACGACAAAACATAGGCCGGCGATTGCACGGCGATCAAGAATACATAGTGCTGTTTTGGATCAAATGCTGCGTGCTGCTTTTAATTACAACAGTCAGATTGATTATAGTATATACGGATACATTGGAATGATGGACGCAATATGTCCACATTGTGATGCGGCTAACTTTCGTGAATTGGATGAACGTTATGCAATTGTTTCAAATACAAGACCATCCAAGGTTTTTCCATCAGCATAACGCATTAGTTCAATTGTTCAAAATTGCTCTCGATCGTATGCCAAAATTATTGAACAAATATGAAAATTATAAGGCAGAAGACATTTTAATTCGTATGCGTCATCATGAAAGAAATCCCAATTTGTTGATTACCTTGGAAATGTACAACGAAGCTTTAATAATAATTGAAGATATGTGTCTAAAGATTTTAAATAAAGCATTAGCACAATTGGGTATGACCGCACCAAATCGTAAGATACATGATTATTTTGATCGTGAATTGCAATATGAGCAGGAGTTCAATTCTAATGCAAAACTTTCGTTGTATCATTGATATTAGCGACTATTCGATCGGAACAGAAAATTGCATTGCATCTTTCGGAATTGCTGCTACATTATTAGAAGGTGGTCGGACCTCACACTGCATTAAAATTGCCTTTGAATGTACAGGTGATTGAAACTCAAACATGCAATATTTCGAGAAATGGCAAAAGTTCTGCGATTAACGTCAATTATTTTAAAGGATGAGTGCACAATGGCGAATAAAAAATCAATAGAAGCATTTAATCGAACAATGCAAGATTTACGCGGTAATCAACAGCTCTTTGGTGGTGCTCTGATATTGCTGTCAGGGGACTTTCGTCAAACATTGCCTGTCATTTCTCGATCAACTCCTGCTGATGAAATAAACGCCTGTTTGAAGTCATCAGTTCTTTGGAAATATGTACGAAAATTTACAATGAACATTAATATGCGCATTCACCTACATAATGATGCAACTGCCCATGAGTTTTCAAAACAATTGTTAGAAATTGGTGATGGCAAAATGTTTTTCACATGGCCAACTTTATGTTGCCTGTTCCAGAACCCCCAACTGTTTATTTATTCATGCTCAAAATAGCAAAACAAAAATATTGTTTATCCAAATGTTTTAGACTAACCCATATAAACCCGGCATAGTAAGAGTACCCAATTCTTTTTTATTTTTTACTCTTTGCTGATAAATATTAGGTCGGGGAAAAAGTCTTTTCGCATAACGTAGGTATAAACTTATTATAAAATTTTTTTGACTGTACTATTTGTGTCTGGCTGGTTTTGGTAACATTAAAAAGGTTCCATTATAAAGAAAAGAAAAAAATAAAAAAAAGTTGTTTCCCGCTATTTTTCATTTGTTTTTCTCTCCGTAAAAATGAGTGAATCTAATGAAGAAATTCGATACATTTTAAAATTTTATTATAAAAAAGGCAAAAATGCAACTCAAGCAGTGAAAAAAATTTGTGATGTTTATGGACCTGATGCAGTGTCAGTAAGAGTAGCACAAATTTGGTTCAAACGTTTTCAGTCCGGAAATTTTGATGTTAAAGATGCACCTCGCTCTGGTCGCCCTGTTACGAATAAAATGGACGCCATTTTTGAAAGAGTGGAGCAAGATCGGCATATTAGTAGTTACGATGTAGCTGAAGAACTGGAAATTGACCACAAAACAGTTTTGACCCATTTGAAGAAAGCTGGTTATACAAAAAAGCTCGATATTTGGGTGCCACACGAGCTCACTCAAAGAAACTTAATGAACCGTGTACTCATTTGCGATTCATTATTGAGACGTAATGAAACCGAGCCGTTTTTGAAGAGATTGATAACTGGCGATGAAAAGTGGATCACGTACGACAAGAACGTGCGAAAAAGGTCGTGGTCGAAAGTTGGCCAGGCTTCACAGACTGTGGCCAAACCTGGCCTAACACGAAATAAGGTGATGCTGTGTGTATGGTGGGATTGGAAGGGCATTGTTTATTATGAGCTTTTACCGCCCGGCAAAACCATCGATTCTGATCTTTACTGCCAGCAACTGATGAGATTAAAGGAAGCAGTCGAGAGAAAACGGCCGGAATTGATCAACAGGAAGGGTGTGGTCTTTCATCACGATAACGCTAGACCACACACATCTTTAGCCACTCAGCAAAAATTAAGAGAGTTCGACTGGGAGGTCCTAGTGCATCCACCATATAGCCCTGACCTTTGGCCTTCAGATTTTCACCTGTTTCGGTCTCTGCAGAATTCTTTAGGTTCTGTAAGGTTGACCTCAAGAGAGGACTGCCAAAACTATTTGTCCCGTTTTTTTGATCAGAAGTCCCAAAGTTTCTACAGTAACGGGATAATGTCTCTGCCCACAAAATGGCAGAAAGTTATTCAACAAAACGGTACATATATATTGTAAATAAATGTAAATAAACTTTGAAAAAAATGTCTTGACTTTTCATACAAAAATACGAAAAGACTTTTTCCCCAACCTATTTTAATATATTATAAACAATATATCATTTGGGTCTCTTGGAATTTTAAATAGCTAGCAATTTACAATATTTTTTTGTTTGAATAAATTAACTTAATAATCATTTTTTTTTATTACTATGAAGGCATAGTATACTTAAACGTAGCGAAGCACGTTCCGGGCCGCTAGTCTTATATATAAAATTCTCGTGTCACAGTTTTCGTTCCCATACTCCTCCGAAATAGATTGACCGATTTTCATGAAATTTTGTGAGCGTATTGAGTAGGTCTGAGAATCGGCCAAGATCTATTTTTTATCCCCATATATGTTAGGGGTAGTACACCCCAATTTTTTTTTATTTTCTAGATAAAATTTTTAGTTTTAATTTTTATGATACAACATACAAAAATATATACAATCCTAAATTTTCACCCTTCTACGATCAACCCTTATTTTTTAATAGCCCTTTTAGTAAATTAATATGGCAAAACAAAATTTGCTGGGTCAGCTAGTATATACATAAACTCACGCCTGTTTCCTCAAAGGGGTAGGCAGAGGCATATAGTACGCCTACACTTTGCCAATTATATAGTTGGTCCCACGTAATAGGTGGCGAGCCTATCGCCGGGCACTGTTATGTTCGCCAGAGCTTCGCTTGATCAGCAGGTGCACCACTTGCAGGCGAGGTTGGCTTGGGCTCCTTTGGTCTTGGTAAGATCCCTATACACCTAACAAGTAACTAGGTGAACTATAAGTACCTACTAAAGACAAAGACAAAGACTTTTCTTTTCACATAAAATATAGTCTTAAAATTTTATACAGTCCGCATATTTCACCAGTAACTTTTTTTTTTTCTATCCCGCTACTTAGCAATCTGCTTTTTCTTAAAGCAATAATCTAATCTGTTGTCTGTTCTTTAAACAGTTAATATCCTTCGCCGAGAAGTGCATCCTGTGATGCCTTCCTCATCTTTTGTCTGCGAATCTTGTCGCTAGTTCTGGTATGCTATTCTTCTTAAGACGACAAAATCTCAGACTGCCTGCTCCCTGCAGTTCAGCGGCTAGTTCATTAACATGTAGATCCAGTCTGGCTTGATAATTTTTGCTGTAAAGTTCAATAACTTCTTTTACTGTTTGCAGATTTAAATCAAGGTTCACATATTTATTACTTATGTGGTGTGGTATATTGAACATGGACCTCATTGTTTTGCTTTGAAATCTTTCCAATATTTCTATATTGCTGTGACTAGCTGTGCCCCACAACTGGATGCCGTATGCCCATATAGGTTTCAGTATGGCTTTATAGATAGCCATTTTACTGGCATCTGTCAATTGAGATTTCCGACCAACCAGCCAGTACATACTTCGAAGTTTGCAGTACAGCTGTTTCCTTTTGGTGGCTATATGTTTACGCCAAGTAAGTCGACGATCAAGATGCATACCAGTAACTGGTACGCAAAAATATAATCAGAGGATTCTAATATAACAAACATAAATTTATTGTTCAAAATATTCACTCAGTGAATAAAAACATTTATCAACAAGCCATTTTTTTAAATGTACTTTGAATTTATTCAATGGCATCAGCTTAAGGTTATTGTCGAGCCTATTGTAGACTTTAATAGACATGACATAGCTGTTCTTCGCATAAGATGCAGTAGACATGATTGGCAGAGTCAGTTTATTTGGATACCTACTTGTATCTCTACGCTCTTTTTGATACAATTCGGGATGTGACCGAACAAAAACACAAATCTCGTATATATATAAGGATGCAACATTTAATATTTTAAGGTTTTTAAACTATGACTATAATATAAACAAAACTATTTTTAAAATTATAAATGCAAAAGTTTTGCAGTTTTTCTGTTATTTTTTTCTCGCTAAAACTCGTAAATCGTTTCAGATGAATTTTGATGTGTATACAGTTAAAGGCCTTGGAAAGGATATATGATAAGTAGTTTTTATTCCACAAATCATTTCTAGAAGGAGTGATAAAAGCTTGTCTTTAAAATTTATAATCATGTCAAATAAAGGATATAAATCTTATTACTGTTATTGTACGTAAAGACAACATTAATTATATTCATGATTATTTATTATACGTGTTTACATGTAGTATGAGTCAATTCGCAAAGGTCCTTTTATTTGTACTGTGTTACTAAGTAATTTAAATAATTTGTCTAAAAAAAAATAGTACCAAAAAATAGTATACTGTGAGGTAGGTATATATATAAGGTTATATATTAATTAATGTTACTAGTTTTATGTTGTATGTTTTATGTGATTTTCGTTGAATAATATAAGTAAGTTATTTTGTGTAGGTAGCTAGGTTAAGTATTATTGTTAGCAAGTAAGTACCATAAATGTCGCATTAGGCTAGACCTGTAATGGCATTGTATTGGTTTTAAAAATAAATAAATGAAAATCTCTCACAATGCCTTAGGCTCTAACCCAAACAGAACTTTAACCAAGGGTTCTAGACAACGGTTTAAGTATGTAATCTCAAACCAGCTTGTCTGTTATGTGATTATTATTAATATATATGTCTTAATTACAGTAAATAAAGTAAAAAAATATATACTGCGCCTTGCAAACCACTTTCGTATATAACACTTTAGTACAATAATCCTACTAATATAATATAATATAATATGTAATATAATTATATTGTAAACGTGAAAGTTTGTATGTGTGGATGGATGTTTGTTACTCTTTCACGCAAAAACTACTGGAGCGATTGTGATGAAACTTTGTCCGTCTAAAGCTGCAGTCCTGGACTAACATATAGGACACTCTTTATCCCGATATTTCCACGGGAACGGGGACCACGCGGGTTAAACCGCAGGGCGCTGCTAGTTTATAATAAATATAAATGAATACCATCAAATTACTACCTTAGAAGCCTAAGCCCAGCAGTGGGATGTTACTAACACAATGATGTGCAAAGACAATGATAATATGTAGCTAGCGTCAGATGGTTTTCATTTCAAGGATGGCACGAAGTGATTTCAATAATAAACTTTTTAGCTTCAGTTCGGATTATACTGCTTCAATACTTTGTTTACAAATACGCGACTGACAGACAGACGTACGCATGCCTGTTTCATGTATTCTGTTACATTTTTCAACGTAAAAACAAGATTTATTGCGTTTTAATTTTAGGATTCCTTGGTTGGTAAAAACAAGACCATTGTTCCTTTTATCAAGTCGGCTTGAAAATCGTAGTGTTGTGTTTAATTTAAGTTTGCTGAAGGTCTTATAAATGTTTACTTAAAACTTACATTAATTAGAATAACTTTGAATCTAAAGGGATTCTACCAAGATCTGAGGATTTGGCTCCTCACCTCACCTTCAAGTGGTGCAACAGACAGATAAACGGACAAACCTTGACAAATTCTAACAAACTATCCATTTGATCTTATATCTTGATTATCATCATCATCATCATTTCAGCCATCTAAAGTCCACTGCTGAACATAGGCCTTCCCAATTACTTTCCACGTAGATCGATTCTTTTCCGCCTGCATCCACCGGCTCCCCGCCGCCCTGACCAGATCATCGGTCTATCGCGATGGGGGCCGCCCTCTACTACGTTTGCTGATTCGTGGTCGCCATTTAAGAACCTTAACGCCCCATCGGTCGCCAGTTCTTCGAGCTATGTGCCCCGCCCACTGCCACTTCAGCTTGCAAACGCGTTTCGCTATGTCGGTCACTCCAGTCCTCCTACGGATTTTCTTATTTCTGATTCTGTCACGTAGGGACACTGCGAGCATAGCTCTCTCCATTGCACGCTGAGCGACTTTGAGCTTCCTTATGAGGCCCATAGTCAGGCACCACATCTCAGTCCCATACGTCATCGCTGGCAACACACACTGGTCGAAGACTTTTGTCTTGAGACACTGAGGTACTTTGGACGAGAAGATTTTGCGTAGTTTCCCGAACGCAGCCTAACCGAGCTGGACTCGACGATTGACCTCTTTCTCGAAGTTGGCGTTCTCGTCGACAACTTTGAGGACCGAGCTTCCCACTATTACTGGGGTAGGCACAAAATGGATATTAGACATGATTTTGGTCTTATCCATGTTCATTTTAAGACCTACCCTTCGGGAAGTTCTGTCGAGGTCTCCGATCATTGTGCCCAGATCCACAAGCGACTCCGCTATGACCACTATGTCGTCGGCAAAACGAAAAATTTCTTGATTATGGTACCGCTCATATTTCTTTTATTGTTGTTAGGAAAAAAATATATAAAATTTCCATTTTGTGTATACAGTATAATGAAAAGTCTAATACTTCAACTTATGTCCTAAGACCAAATCACGACGTGCTTAAGTTCTTACGTATACTTCTCAATAACTGTAGCTGCTTTAGAACATAATTAGTTTAAGAGTCAATCAGTGAAACTATACAGAACCCGGCCACCTGATCATAGCAGTCTTTCTTCATCAGTTTTTATTGCCGTCTTTACAATGGAGCGCTGGCGTCGTGAAACGCACCTTAATTTCAACAACAGCTCGCTTTACAGCCGTGAAAATAGAACTGGAGGCACAATTGACTGATAAATTAAACATAATTACTTGTTACGTGAAGGCTCAAGGTTGCCTACATACATACATACTATGACGCCTGTTTCCTCGAAAGGGTAGGCAGAGGTATTATTTGCCTACATTTCGCTAATTGTACTGCTGGTCCCACGTAATAGGTGGTGAGCCTATTGCTGCTTATCGGGAACTTTTATGTTCGCCAAAGCCTCGTCTGTTGTTCGGCAGGTGCACCACTTGCAGGTGAGATTGGCTTGGGCTCCTCTGATCTTGGTAGGATCGCTATACACCTCCCAAGGTATATAGGTCGCCCAATACGCATATAAGAACTGAAGAGGGCTGGTTTTTCACAAATCTGATCAATCCTAATTTTTATAAGGTCTTTTAAGAACTAGTCTTCTAAAATGACCTAATGATAATTATGATTTACATTTTATTGAACGAAAAGAACGAATATATTATTCCACACTTAATCGGAACATGTCTTCTTTACAATACAATAAAAATATCAGAACTCTTTCATAAAATACTTGTTTTTATTTTAAAATGTTGAAGTGCACTCCTACTGATAATGCCTTTATAAGAGATTTTATTCAGAAGATTTTTTTATAGTAAACTAGCTGTTACCCGCGACTTCGTCCGCGTGGAATAGTATCTTTGGGTAGCATTTACAACCCCCTTTTCGCAATAAAAAGTAGCCTATATCCTTTCTCAGGGTCTAGACTATCTGTATACCAAATTTCATTTAAATCCGTTCAGTAGTTTTGGCGTGAAAGAGTAACAGACAGACAGACAGAGTTACTTTCGCATTTATAATATTATAATATAATATATATTAAGTAAGGATAAAACCAAAGCCACTGGGCTTGTAGCTCAGTGGTTAGAGCAGTGGACCGGTTATACACGGGTCGTGGGTTCGAATCCCATTCAGGCTACCGCTAACATTTTGATTTGTCCTAGTACAATAAATTTCGTTTTAGTTAATTATTTTACCTTCTGTACCATAACAGTGCAACAGAGGTAAATGTTAACTGTATGCTGTTCATACGTCAAATATAATTCAGTGAGGGCAGGTCGGAACATGGTTTTCATCGGCGCTCATTCATTCAGATGCTTCTCCACAGTAAAACTATGGTGGTAAACAGTCTCTAGCGCATCGATTTACGAATTCTTCTATCAATATATTCAAGCATTTGAAGTCAGTTAAATTTATAGGTCATTTGACACTACTAATCAGCGCCATTGTCGTACTGCCAATTAAGAACATCCTTAACTTAATTTTTAAGAAACGAACATACACGTTAATCAATCAATCTAAGCTTCGTGACTTCAGTGTAGTAATTGACGTTTTCAAGTGCTATGTAATAGTTTATGAAATAAAGAACTTTTTACTTTTACTTTCAATAATTGCGTGGCTCGGACATTTAATGTAACGCTCCAAACAAGGCAAAGCTTGCTCTGAGGGTTAACTTCAAATATTGGATGTGGCAATACATACATACTATGATAATAATTTAAAATATATAGGAAACATTTAAACCTGAACATCTGTCGTGGATGGGAATCGATCCCACGATCTCTGGAGCTACATAACGAGCATAACGATACATCTGTCAGAATTAAGAAAGTAATAAGAGTATATAAACACTTGATCCGAAGCTTTTGAGAGTAATCAGCATTTCATGGATATTATCAACAATATGCCCTACCGTCTCACTTTCCTGTGGGTCTGCCTTCCTCTCCATCAACCACGACAGTTATCACCTCTCATCAGCAGATTGCGGCCGTTGTTTTGGTTCGTCTATTTATACCGCGATGACGCAGGCGGGATGCGCACGCGACGATCTTAACCGATGTGCAGCCAACCATTCCCCCACTCGTCGACTTGTAACTTACTAAATACAGATACATAATAGTAATAATTTATTTCTATATAATAACTAGCCTAATTACATTATTTTACGAACATAAATAATACATTCTTATAGGTATAGAGAGAGATTTGTCTTCTGTGCTTTTGAATCTTGTGACTGCAGAACACAATTGTTTTAATATTAGGTATTTTTATTGTAACTGGCGAAAGAAAAAACTTAACGATTTTCTTGCCCTTTCTTTTACGATCAAGTTCCCGCCCGCAGTGAATGGGCGCGTTAGTTTATAAGTATGATGACATTCATTAGAGCTCTTTTGAGCCAAACTTGAATAAATGACTTTTGAATTTTATTTATATATATATATATATATATATATATATGTACAATTTCATCAGAGGAAGGATTATATTCAGCAATAAACAATATACTGACTGATTTGTCATCATCATCTCAGCCCATTAACGTCCCACTACTGAGCACGAGCCTCCTCTCACATACCACGGTGTGAGGGTATTGGGTCATAGTCCACCACGCGGACCCTGTGCGGATTAGCAGACCTATTTCTCTGAAGGGATAGGAATATTTACATATAGCCTATTGTTTACATGGACCTTGGGAACCCAAACCACCAACAAGGACGTGGGATCCAAAATATTATTGGCGAAATGTGGGGGACATACTCGTACATAAATCCATCCCATTTGTGGTGGGCATAAACTTTATAGTGGACTATTTAAAACTTTAAAGTTATAGCGAAGTTCACTTAATTTTTTTTATTTATCTATTATGTACACATCAGCATTTAAGATTTATACTCAATTGTAATCAACATTCCTACCATAACTTTCTATTTTAGGTATTCACTGCGTTTATTACATACATTATGAGTGTTGAATTATTTATACACGTAAGTGTTACACTACCACTACATACATACATACATACATTCACGCCTTTTTCCTCGAAGGGGTAGGCAGAGGCATATTATACACCCACACTTCGCCAATTATAAATTTGGACCCACGTAACAGGTGGCGAGCCTATTGCCGCTTACCGGGCACTGTTATGTTCGCCAGAGCCTCGTCCGTTGATCGGCAGGTGTACCACTTGCAGGTGAGGTTGGCTTGGGCTCCTTAGGTCTTGGTGGGATCCCTATACACCACTAACATTGTATTAATTTATCTGTGCTACTGTATAACATCTATGGATAAACCAGCCATCTGATTGTTAGAAGGTACTGCCTTCCAAATAACGACTGCCATAGAAGTTCATGACAGCCGGGACAACGTGCTTTGAGAGATATGTACAAAGCGATAAGTAACAAATACGCACCTACCTTTGAAAAGATAAAGGGTTTGAACCCGAGACCCTCTGAAATCGCTCCACCGAACAGCGATAGCCCGGTCGCACCACCGGGATACTGCTGCTTACTACAGAGATCTAGATGAAATATATGAAATGGTGGACTACTTTCCATCAGGTGGGTGGGCCGAATGCTTGATGTAAAATTATACTCTTTTTGGGACAATCACCATTCTATGTAATCTATGTAGATTTTGTTAGTTTTAAGAACAGCGGTAATCTTCATATTTTATTTCTTTAATTGTATTAGATCTTAAGACATAATTTGAAAAAAGCCGAGATGAGTTTCTTGAGGCCTTCTTCTCAATCTCGTTGCCTTTTGGAAGCCTCGTTAGAGTCACCGACAGACAGATACAGACTGACAAATCTTGAGAAAACCACAACAGACAGATAAACTGACAAATTCTGACAAAGAACCCATTTGCTTTTACTCCTTTATTATGGTACCGATCATATTTCTTTCATTGTTGTTAAAAAAATATATATAATTTCCATTTTGTGTAAATGTTTGACGAATCTAAATGATCATGTTGATGTTAAAGACAATAAAGTATATTTTATTTTATTCTAAATTAATATCTTCAGTAATATTTCATCTTAATTTATGGTTTCTTTGAATTATATCCAGAGATGCATGTTTTTGGTTACAAATTAGACCTTAGCTCCTAATAAATGTATTTTTAAGCATTCTCATTGACTGTTTCCTGTTTTGTGTCTTCTATAAATAAAATAAAAATAAACAATAACAACGCTTACACAAACTCCAGTTTCTGTAAGCTTTGGGGTTATTGACCTGTTTTATTTTCGTTTGTTTACCAATTTATTATTAGAGAAATACTCAAGGTGAAGATGCTTCTCAGCAGTGTTCCTTATCAGAAGTATTCCAGGAGTTAAAAATAGACTATTCAATTGTCTAGTGACCATAGTTAAAAGTTTCTTTTTTTTTAGTCCGGATGTTGCAGTGTATAAAAGATTATTATGTGTTCTAGTCAAACTGTTTGAACAGTATGACATTGTTTTTAAGTTTATATGTAATACAATATATTATGTGTACTTTCAAAAAAGGAATTTGAACAGCTTGTGTGGTTTTATTACAACAAAGCTTGGCTTAGCTTTGGCTAAGCTTGAAATGTTCGAAAATGTATTAATTTATCACGTACAAAGTTATTTTCGATTAGGAGCTAATAAAGACATGGTTTACTAAAAGTACGTAAGAAAACAAATTCCTGAAAAATAGCAGGATGCCATACTTCTGCCTTCACCATTCCGCCCGAGTCAGCGTGGTGGAGTATTATAACCCAAATCTGTCTCATCTTGGTGTGTGATAAGACGTGTAAATGGCGGGAGAAAAAAGTAACCTTAATGGTTTTCTTGCACAGAAAAAACAGCTTTTACGATCAAGCTCCTGCCCGCAGTGAATGGGCGCGCTAGTTTTCAAGTTTTGAGCTTCATATGAGCTCTATTGAGCCAAACTTGCATAAATGATTTTGACTTTTGACGCACTTACTCAATAGTGAGACAATACTCAGATGATGAAAAATAGTAATAAACTAATAATATAATATTTTCTCACAATTCTAGTGCGTAAGTGATGAAATTGACTTTTGACGCACTTGCTCAATAGTGAGACAACACTCAGATGTTGATAAATAGTAATAAACTAATAATAACAATATTTTCTCACAAATATCGTGGTGGGAAACAAACCCACCTCGACGACCTCAGGACCGGAGTGCGAACATACTCTCCTCCACGCCATATCAGTGATGATGATTTAATGTGAATTAAATAACCTGAATATGTACCTAAGTAATTTAAGCTGGGTGTGTTTTAATTTACGCAAGCAACCTCCGAGAAGCGAAGTGCAGACGTCAGTGGCATTATAAGAATAGAAAACAGGCCGAATCTCGAATTAGATGGAACTCATTTTTGTGTGGAAACATTGAAAGTGATGTGCCGAACTAATGTGACCGCTTGCAGATTGATATACATGTTATTGCGGGTGTTAATAAAGCTCAATGTGTGTAAAACTAGGTAAATGTTCGAAAGGGAAGATTAATGTCCCTATTTTTAATAATGATGCAAACATTTTGAAATAATTATAACTATAATTCTTTATTGTTTCATTTGGTGTACAATTAGGTCTTAAAAATAACATTTTGAACCCTTCAACGAACATAACATTTTGAACGTATAGAAATTAAAATGAAACAACCATAAAAATCTTTTAACCATATAAACGATAAATTTACTTATTTAATTACTAGATTAGAAATTAAAATTGACTATTCATGAGAAATTATAGTTTTATTTTAACAAACCATTTATTTTTGTATACAATTACACAAATTATAAATATTTTACTAATTTACTAATTATTATAAACTTATGAAAATGTATCTATCGGGTCTTTATAGCCCAACTCTTTATAGCTAAAAATAAACACTCATTAAAGATATTGTAAGATTTGTTATGTACATCCCATGTGTGTATATTTATAAATTGTATGTTATGAACTCTTCTGTCTGAAATAAATAAATGAAATAACGTTAAGTCAAACTGATTTTAAGGTAATTTTTTAAAAGCAAAAATTTATAGCCCTTAGATTTTTTGAAATCAGAAGGAAGCCTCTATTCAATCATCTTTTTTTAACTGTTGCTTACAGAGACGAAACCCGCGGTCGAAAGCCAGTTAATTCATCAGCTGATTGTGTCTCGCCCAAGGCTCGTGTTATCGATGACACGCAGCGAATGTTCAGAACAACAATAATTATAAATAAACAGAGCGCTAGCGGCGTCCATACCATCAACCACACATTAACCGTTACACATTGACTTATACACGCACCCTAATACATTTGAATAAGAGCTAGTTGGAATAAACTGTTACACCTGTCATTGGGCTGACAGTACGAAGTACGAAGTCTATAGGGAGACAACAACTACACGTGCTGAACTAAAAATACACAGTAATGTCGCCTGTGTCCAATAGCAAATGATAATTCTTTCACTTATGTAGTATAAGCAATTACTGAATACAAAATAAACAGCGGGAATGATAGCTAATGTTAAGCAGTGTTAACAGAGGTCAGTTCTTGGATGGGTGACCGTTTGTATGGCATTTTACATCGAGTGCTTAGAATAAGTCCTTATTAGCTCTTGCTTAAGAGTTAAGTGGCCACAATGAAAACAGAAATACAAAAAGAGATTTAATGTTAGTGAGTATAGGATAGCGTAAACTACGGTTTATATAGTAATTTCTACATGATTAAAAAAAGTGCTCTTTGGAATTTGAAAATGTAATTTTATTGTGTAATTACTTATATGAGTATTTTTTAATAACCTTTTCGTAGCTTCAAATTGGGTGGAACTAATCTTTGCGAGTATACTTTAATTTAGATTTAGAACAACAAACAGCATTTACAATATATCTTAAAAACTATTGTTAACATGCTGCTTACGTTATTGTAAAGCCAGCCTTGTTATTCACTAATTATCTACATTTAAGCAAACAGTTTGTATATTATCTATCACATAACTAAACAGAACAGGCCAAAAAAAAGAAGATATATATTGACAATTACAAAAGAGAAAACAAAAATCAGAACAACAGTTGGTCCTACTTATCACATTATGTAATCGCTATTAAGGCAAAATGTGGCCCGTACCAACAAACAGATGTTCTTTTGAGTAGCTTGAGAAATTTTAACACCTTAACGCTACTTTTCTGTCTTTTCTCATCCTGCAGTGAGTCCGGAAGTCTCCGTTCCCATGTAACTACCGTTATAAAAATATAGATACTTAATGTGTTCTTCAAGTTTTTAAACTGTCTGTGTGTCATATTCGTTCAGTAGTTTTGGCGTGAAAAAGTAAAAAACAGCTATACTCATTAACTTTCGCATAGTTTTAATATTTATACATATATCACACCCGTTTCCCCGAAGGGGCAGGGAGAGGCATACTATACACCCACACTTCGCCATTTATGTAGTTGGTCCCACGTAATAGGTGGCGAGCCTATTGCCGCTTTCCGGGCACTTTTATGTTCGCTGTACTACGACCCCGGTACATAGCAGGCTCAAGACGGAACATGGTTGTCAGTCATCTGACACAAACACCGGGAGAGAGTCATTTGATGATTTTCCATACCAAAACAAAATATATTCAGAACTTTTCTAGTGCCTAGTTAGTTTTCTTTGGTACTCTGTGTAGATATTTTTAGGTTAATAGCCTGTTATATCACATCAATTTCGTTCGTCGGTCATAAGTGACACATAAAACAATTAAATAGTTGAAAGTGGCTCCTTTGTTACGTGGCCACTCCGGACTTCAAAGAAAAGATAAAAGCTTGAGTAGCTCTCGAATATTATATAAATACATAAAATCATGCCTGTTTCCCCAAAGGAGTAAGCAGAGGCATACTATACGCCCACACTTCGCCAATTGATCTGTTAGTCCCACTTAAAAGTGGCGAGCTTATTGCCGCTAACTGGGAACTTCTGTTTGCTAGAGCTTCGTCTGTTATTTGGTAGGTGCACCACTTGCAGGTGAGGTTGGCTTGGGGTCCTAAGATGATGGTAGGATCCATGAGTAGAATACTAATCAATGATATCATGATACTTTTAGTGAGGAAGTTTAGAGGCTTACTAATTATTGAATTTATGATATTAGTATCTGCTCTCCGTCATACTGCATTATCCCTTCAGTTCAGTCTCTCTGGAGTTAATCCTATCAGTTGCCTTAGACTTAAGCTTGGGGCCCAATGTCTGCTCACTGGACTAACCACTGGCAAACTTCCATCCAGGATAGAGCTCCCTTCGATTAAGTGACGTCATATCATATCCTAGCATTATCCCGGTTGCTCCAGACTCAAGCCCAGGGCTCACTGGTTCCATCAAGTATGGCTGAATTTCATTTATTACATGGAGCGACAGCCGTCTGACCTCCGTAACTCAAAGGGAAACTTCATTCTATGTTTAAACCAGCTGTCAAGATGTTAGAAGGCACTGACTTCCTAATAATGGCTGCAATAGATGTTCATGTCAGTCGGGACCAACGGCTTAACGTGCTTTCCGAGGCACGGAGAAAGCGATAAATACGCAAATAACTTCGAAAAGTCATAGGGGCGCCATCAGGGTTTGAACCTGAGACCTTCTGAATTTGAAGGCTTTGTGTCTATTGCTGCTTTATATACTTAGCATGTTTCTTACTAGAGTAATTAATTTAATAGATGAAGCTCTGTCATGTATGAGGTACTAGACGGTCGAAACGATTAATAAATATAGGCAGAGATTAAAGAGCATCCGAGCATGGAATATAATTTATGTAAAAACAGTTTTGTGGTCTGCATGTGGTCTCATTTAATGCCCCCTGCCCCCGCTAAGACCCTCCTGGCGCTGCTGGGCCGCCCGCTGCGCCCTCCATAGGTCCCTCTTAGTTTCCCCGCCGGTAGTCAGTATTAAGGGCACCCAGAGTCGCCAATCTCTGGGTGTTACCTTTTCCCGGCCTCCGGTAGGTACTCAACCCCTCCACCACGCCAAACCTGTCTAGTGGGATGTCTTTTTAACCTGGATCTCTGTATTAATGGAAACACGAAGTTTTCCAAAAGAAATTTTCTGTCAGTATTATTTTGTGTCGTGTGGTACCGGCCTAGCATTTTGCCACCTCTTCTCAGCTCAGGGGAAGTCGTAATAGCCGACGAAGAGTCATCCTACCGAATGATAGGCAGCAGCGTCATCCTGCATACTGGCATAAACTGCGATCACCAACCAGCATGGTGATTATGAGCAGATACCCCTAATATAATGTCATCTATTGCCGAACGTTCAGCAGTGGACGTTATAAGCCTGACATGTTTTTTTCTACCAACTCAGAATCTACGCCTCAGCATATTCCGGAATTAACCGCATGGACACCGCTAGCTCAGCACTAATTAGATTACCTGACGAAACCGATAAACCAATTAATCCCCCTCAACACGCCTATGCTCCACTGTTGTGTAATGTAACTAAAACATTACTTTCTACAGCTTATCGTGTATTGCATAACATAGACCACACCACAATAAATAAATAAATATTTCTGACACTTACACCAATTATTTAGTTCCAAGATAAGTATCATTAAGAACTTGTGTTATGGATACTAAATAACGGATTAACTTACGAATTTTTTTTGTGTAAATACATACTTAATATACATAGAAAAACACCCAGACCAGAACAAATATTCATATTCACACACACAAATTTTTGTCCTGTGTGGGAATCGAACCCACGACCTCAGGAGTGGAATGAGGGTATACTCGCCACCACGCCATATCGGTCGTCGAATAACAATCACTACATAGTATAAAACAAATACGCTGTCCTCTGTCTGTCCTTATGTGTGTTTAGGTCTTTAAATCTAAGCAACGGAATTTGAAAGAGGAAGGTGTAATATAGATCACGCGGACATAGTCGCTGGCGGTCGCTAGTACGTCGATTGATGAAATTCCCGTTAAAATCAAGCCAGCCATTTAGAAAAGCAGTATGTACAGCATTTATAAAATAGTATGTAATTTAGTAAAGAGTATATTGTGGAATTTTAGAGAAGATAACTTTAAAAATTAAAGGTTTTTTAGAATAATATATAAATTAAATTTCATTACTTTGAATACTGAGTATCCTTGAAATTTAAAAACCCTACTTTTAAAACAATAAGAGTTTCATATAAACTTTGCCACTCATTTTTACCCTCTTAGGGATTGAATTTTGCGATATCCCGACTTGGTGAGCACCTATGTCCTACAAGGAAACCCCATGCAAAATTTAAGACTGTTAGCACTTCTAGTTTCTGAGATATCGTGATCAGTGAGTGATACCTTTCTTTTTTATAGATATAGATTTTGCCGGGAGGACAATTACCATACTCAAAGTCTTTGCGGAGGTGGTGTAATACTCCTGCACTATGCTGGGTGACCAATCTGTCCATTCTTTGCAACAATTCTTTCCCCTGGCTCTGATAGTGCGGAGCTGTCCTCGAACGCGACCTGCGATTATCACAGAACCTTTGACGGGCTTACAGTGAAGTTTGCTAATCAGACAACGATGCCGAGAAAACCCGCATAAAAAAGATCCCTGTGAGGGTAAAAATTACACATATAAGTAACAAAATATACCGTATTATAGGCCGTAGAGCTTTGGGTGTAAACGCAAACGGTTATTTCTATGATTTGTTGCAATTTGGACAGATTTGTGAGAAAAAGTTCAACGCCTTTTTATCATTTTTCTCAAGAATCAAAATACTAAATTAAATACGCATTAATTAAGTAGACATCCACCGATGAAATTCTATCGTATTGTAATGAAAACTGTAGAGTTAGTAATGAAACTGCTGATTAAGGTAATGAAAAAAGTGTGTACAGTATTTATATCATTAGTACGAATTAATATACCAACAAGCACGTTGAAGCGCTCGTAGCTCTGCGGAGTTCAGTGATCGGAAACGATTACCATTGTACAGCAGAGTTTACAGAGGTCAGTCCTTGGATGGGTGACCGTTTGTGTGGCATTTGATATCGAGCGCTTCCGTGCTTCGGAAGGCACGTTAAGCCGTTGGTCCCGGTTATCACTAAATGTGGTAGTCGTTAAGCCATGTTAGAGGCCTCATGGGCGGCTTGAAAAATTCTAACAGCAGGACGCCATACACCTGCCTCCGCCTATCCGCACTGGGTCCGCGTGGTGGAGTATGACCCAATACCCTCACACCAATGGGCTGTGATGATGAAGCACGTTGCCGATAAAAACGTGAAGTAAACATTATTACAGATCAATCAATCGAAGGCTTTATTATATCTCTAATCAGAGCAGAGCTTGTATAGCGATCTAGTTCAGCATATATATCCTTTATTGCACATTAAACAAAATAAAGAAACACATAATGTAAAAATCAAACAAGTACAAAGGTGAGCCCACCACTCTTAGAGAGATCTCTTCCAGCCAACTATAACCGGAGTCAGGAATTTGTATGTGGGATAAAAATTATTACAATAGGACAAAAAACAAACAAATAAAATAAATAAATGCATTTATAAATAAACTATAATACTAAATACATATAAATACAGTACAACATTATTACTTATGTTAATTGTAATAAGCTAACGTTGGTTTTTATTATTATCGTTAACATCTCAGCTCATAATCTTCTCATACTAAACACTTTAGGTGTTTTCCTATGTTTTTTTGTAAATATATTAAGTATGTATTTACAAAAAAAAAAAATTAAGTATGTTTATCCGTTGTTTAGTATCCATAACACAAGTTCTTAATGATACTTATCTTGGAACTAAATAATTGGTGTAATTGTCAGAAAATATTTATTTTATTATTATTATTACTTGTTTCTTTCACCAACCAAGATAAGGCATTGGCAGGGTTTGGGCATATTCCACCACACTGAACCAGTGCGGAGTAGCGGAGTCAGGTGTATCACATCATCATTCCAGCCTTATACACTGCTGAACATTGGCCTCCCCAATAGATTACGTCCTAAAATAAATAAATACCCCCATATTAGCCCAAAATCACCACTTTGGGCAGGCGGGTTGGTGATCGCAGTTTAAGCCAGTATGCCGATAGACGCTGCTGCATCTCTTCTTCGATTCTTACGACTCCCCGTGAGAGAAGAGTTGGGGGCATTGTTCTAAACCGGTACCACACGGCAAGTCATAAAACCATTGTGAATAAAAAACAATTTATCTTATAGACGAAGACCATAGCCATCACTGCAATAGACCTTAATGTAAATCATCATGAATTGCTATTGAACTGAGATGAGAAACACTTTAAATCAATTAAATTATATATTGTGATGTATAGATTCTGTTCAATGTCATGATGGAAATCTTTAATAACGACGTCATCGGCATTGCGTTGATGATGGCGTTGATCATGCGGAATCAGATTGATATTGATCACTTGAACTGTGCGCTCGATCAATTGAAGTGTATCGGTAATTGACTATTGAGTTGTTATATTTTAGTACTTTGTTGTTATAAAATGAAAGATACAAACATACACGTATGAACACTGAAACGCCCTTTCCCATCCCTATTCTTCTTGCTTCTATCATGTCTCACACCTTTAGCCTCATTCAAAATCTTCGGCTTAGAATAATTTTGACGTTCCCTTTTCTCAAAATACCACACTATAATTTATATTTAAAATATCTACATACATACATTCACGCCTGTTTCCCCGAAGGAGCAGGCAAAAGCATATTAAACGCCCACACTTCGCCAATTATAAAGTTGATCCCACGTAATAAGTGGCGAGCTTATTGCCGCATACCGGGCACTGTAATGTTCGCCGGAGCCTCTTCCGTTGATCAGCAGGTGCTCCACTTGCAGGTGAGGTTGGCTTGGGCCTTAGGTCATGATAGAATCCGTATAAACTTACAAAAAAAACACAAAATATCTTTAAAACAATATTTCCTTTATTTCTCATACTATTACTCAAATTTACTTCTACCAATTTTTGAGTAAGCTTATTTCTTCTACCATACCGCACGACTAAATGTGTATGAATCAACTCTCTCTACTACTACTGCTGTTAAATACTAATATATGACACTGCCATTTAAAAGAGGCAATATGACTTGAGAATACCATCGAAACCATTTCCTACGTTTTCATGGAGAAATAACTTAATAGACCCAGAAATTGTTTCCCAACCTCGAGAGCATTGATGTCCTGGTAAGCAAGGTTTCTAATAGACGTGTTTTATTTCATTGCAGGTTACGGCTGCTTTCAATGGATGCTGTTGATGTCATGCGGCGCAGTGTACGCCGTGTGCGCCATCAGCACTACTACCCTGAGCTTCGTGCTGCCGGCTGCTGAGTCCGACTTTATGCTGTCTTCCAGTGACAAGGGAAGACTTACTGCGACACCGCTTATTGGTGAGATTCTATTGATAGCTCAGTGATGAGACCATCACACTGCAATGCAGAGGGTCTTGGGTTCAAACCCTGATTGCACCTATAACTTTTCACCTAAGTTACGTGCGTTTTTATCGCTTGCTCCGTGCTGAGCACGTTAAGTTATTGGTCCCGGCTGCCAGCAACACCTATGGCAGTCCTTATAGGAAGTCAGTGTCATGTAAGATGGTTTATAAGTTGAACGATAATTCTCTCGTGGTTGCAGAGGTGAGACGGATATTAAAAAACTTGCCAAATCTAGTTTGGCCCGTAAGCCTGCCCTGAGCCAAGCTTAAGTCTAGGGCAATCGCAAAAATGCAAAGATAATGATGATAGGGATCTTAACAACATCTTAGGCGCCCAAGCCATCCTCAGCTGCAAGTGGTGCACCTGTCGATCAACCGACGAGGTTTGCTTTTAAAATGCCTCTGCCTAAGAAACAGGCGTAATTATATATTTTTATTACAAGCCGTGTGATGACGGCACCTCAGCAGAATTCTACTACCTCATGTCTCTGCCCCGAGGGTTTTGCCAACCATAGTTGCAGCAAGCATAGGTGGTCATTGGCTCGTAAGCGTCCACCTGTTATTATATCATAGGTCTTTCAGGGGTCATGCACAATGTACTATGAAAAACCAGAATTATTCATTCAATTCTATATGAATAGCGCATACGTGACCAGTGAATACGAATATTTAATGTATTCAAAAAACACTGATAACCGCGTTCTATTGTCACAAAATAAATCAATTTTATCACCCCAGGTATGTGCGTGGGGTCCTACTTCTGGGGCAACCTGGCTGATGGCAGAGGAAGGAAGAAAGCTATCATAGGTGCCCTGCTTCTGGACGCGGTGGCCGCCTTCCTGTCCAGTTTGGTCCAGTCTTTCCCCGCCTTCTTGGCCTGCAGGTATTTTGGTTACATATTACCTTGCTCTAGTTAGGTGAAGCAACGATGTACGCAAAACGGCTTGCTTGTTGGAGGAGAGCTGTGGATCTGGCCTGGCCTTTGGAGAGGTATATGTACAGCAATGGATGAATATAGGCTAATAATGAATGATCGTATATTTGATTCTAGTAAGGCTCTTAAACCTTGTATTGGGGTGGCCTTTAACTATAAAAAGTGTTAGCAGTTAATATTAATTACCCTAATTCTTGTAACAGATTTTTGATATGGACTAGAGATTATCGACTATCTACACAGCAAACATTTAATTAATTTAATACTTTTAACGTTACGTTTCGAATACTTTTGTGATATTTCAAATCAGTAAAATGTGTTACACTAATTTTGTACGTTCAGAAGAGTCAAGTTTATAAACAAACAACTAATGAACACATTATTAGTTTAGCCTTGACGACCAAAATGGGACTACCAATACATAAAATGAAATGAAACATGAAAACAAATTGGACAGTTCGCAATTTATTTAAACGTGAAATAGTTTTAATGGCCTCCAGAAACTGCGGTAATGAAATTAGGACATGTGAAGTGAAGTCTATATAAATTACATAAAAACAATTGGTGTCTGGGTTTGTCATACAAAAATAGCCGTTTTAATAAAATGCCTAAGGATGAATATGTCGTAGGCAGATGAAAGAAATCCGGCATTTCACGAAATAACTAGGCAAATTGTAAATGTATGTAACAGGTTTTTGTTCATTCAGCAAACATACAATGCAACTTATGATGATACCTAACTAAATATAAATAAAAAAAAGATTTCTGCCACATACATCAAATATTTAGTTCCAAGATTAGTATTATTAACAACTTTTGTTATGGATACACATACATAAATACTTTTTTTTTGTAAATAAATACTTTAAATATATAGGAAAAAACCCAGACCAGAACAAGTATCAGAACAAGACTTTTTTGGCTGTCATGATGGTTATTATACCTCAATTAAAAATGAAAAATTAATAGTCGATTAAAGTAATTTTTTGAGAGTTCAAAAATTCAAAATTCAAAAACTTTTTATTTCATAAACTATTACATAGTACTTGAAAACGTCAAATTTATAAAAAAATAAAAAGAACAATTAAAATATAATTATACTAAAATCACGAAGCTTAGATTCACTTGCAACCAAACAATTAAAAAAACAAAAAATATTTAAGTGTAAGTGAATCTAAGTGCCAGTTCCGAGCCACCGCTCTAAGAAGAACTGGCAAGAAACTCATAGGCTATGCTCTTTTCTTTTCCGAAGAAACTATTGGTTGTAGACCCGACTGGTTTCCAGATTCTTCTCCGGGTTCGGCATTATTGGCGCCACGGGGCTCATCTTCCCGTACTTCGGAGACTTCCTCTCACTCAGGCACCGCGACGTGATGCTGTGCAGGCTGGAGGTGTTCTGGACTATTGGCACCATTCTATTGCCAGGTAAAGGCTACTAGTATTTTAAAATACCTTTAATGTCGCAAGACGAAATATCGAACTGTGTGTTTTTTCAGCGATAATGTACGGCACTGAGACTTGGTGCATGACTCTGGGCCTCATTATACCACTGAGTAGCACTCAGCGTGCAATGGAAATCGAATTGAATTGAAGAATTTGATCTTTGCCCAAAAAGACATCCTCTCATGATTGAATCAGGAATAAGGAAACCTGCAGGACCAATCAGTGTGTCTTGCAGGGTGCAGTAATAAAGGGCTGGGCACGTAGCTGGATGAACCGACGAAAGATAGAGCGTAGCAGTTCTCTAATGGGACATCGAATCAGCCAGCGTCACCTGGTCAACGATGTGAATGCAGGCTCGAGATCAATTGGTGTGGCACTTTGGGACATTTATGTTCAGCGGTGGACTTTTAATGGCTGAGATGATGATGACGATTTTGAAATAGCTTTTACAGCCATCATTGCCCAAATAATCTATGCATATGATTAAAAACACATCGCATGCTTAATGAAATAGTTACTTAACTCAAAAAAGACGATTTTTGGGACATCACAAAAGAAGGTCTTCTAAAGAATACTTGTCCTACTTGTAAGCGCATTAAATTGATACTGATTTATTAATTAGTAATTCTGCTTGTGTTTTGAACGTTTGATTAACATTGCATCGATCTTAGGAAGAAATAGAAAGACTATATAAGTACGTAACTCAAACCTGACCTATCTATTAATGGGTCGATGTTTCTTTAAGCATGCGACATGGTCTACAGTTAAAATTTAAGTTCAAAACTGTTCAATTACATGTCATCAACATCCAGGTCAGCCTCGCCTTCTTTATTATTATGAATAAAATATAATTGTTCGCTTTTTTGTATTGTATCCGATTAAGAGTCCTCCAAGTAGCTTCATATAAATAGTTAGTTGACTAGAATAAAAGTAAAACGTAGACGACAATTTAAAAAACTTTTATATTTCTTTAAAGGTATCGCGTACGGTATCATCAGAGGAGACCGATTCAATCTGACCATGGAAGACGCAGCCTTCACATACAACTCCTGGAGAGTGTTCGTGGCTGCATGTGGCCTACCCAGTCTCTTTGTGGTGCTGCTCCTCATACCGTTCCCGGAAAGTCCACGGTATCTGCTCCATGCCAATAAAGGAGAGCAGGCACTCCAAGTTCTTCAGAAGATCTTTATCTTCAATACCAAGCTTAGTGAGAAAGATTTTCCAGTGAGTTGAACTTACCTAGATACTTGCTTGAATCCTACATACATACATAAAATCACGCCTGAATCCCCTAAGGGGTAAGCAGAGGCTAATATGCTTCTGCCTACCACGCGCACACATCGCCAATTATGTAGTTGGTCCCACGTAATAGATGGCGAGCCTATTGCCGCTTACCGGGCGCTGTTATATTCGCCGGAGCCTCGTCCGTTGATCGGCAGGTGCACCACTTGCAGGTGAGGTTGGCTTGGGCTCCTCTTGGTAGGACCCTTGTGCTTGAATCCTTTGTGTTACTATATTAGTAGGTTTTCTAAGTAAAATACGTCATACCTTTTATAGTTGTGGAAACCATTCAGAATCACTGACTTAATTTTTTTTATAGATGACAGGTAGAGTTCTTCTGTGCTTCATGCTATTGGTCCCAGTTATAACTACATGTGATAGTTATTGAACCAAGTTGGAGACACTATTCGGTGGCTTAAAAAAATTACCAGCATAATGGCATACACCTTTGCTTATGCGAGTACCTGAATCCCTCTCATATTGATTTATGAGAGCAGCCTGAGTCTACCTAAGGAACTAACGTTGAAATATATTATAACGTTGAGATATAGATGATGCACACAACTATCACTAAAATGCAATGCCAAGAAATTTCTAGAAAATATTTTTGTAACAGGTGGAATCAATGATGAGTGGAGGAGATGGCGAAGAGGAGGAGATCATGGCAGCCGACAACAACGGCAACGAGACTAAAGCCCCCCTGACGTGGAACCAGCGCTGGGAAGCATTCTGGGTCCGGAAGAAGACCTTGGTTACACCACCGTACATTGGGCTGCTGGTTCTATGCTGCTTCGTGGACTTTGGTCTCATGTTCAGGTAATAAATCTAGCATAGTATCCGAGCATTCTGGATCCGAACCGAAGTCCCGGTTACAGCAACGTACACCATATCTGGCGAAGAAGCTCTTTCGACTAGTAACCTACATTGGAAAGTATTTTGGGTTCGGAAGATATGTCATCAGTCAACATTTAAGACCTCATTCTGCGCTACTCCGTTCACTTTGGTCTAATGTTTAGATCATATTACCTAAGAGGACGCCAGTGGTCAGTGGTGCGACGTTAATTAGCTAAGAGTTTGATGATGTACAGAATTCATAACAATTACAAAGTCCTGGAGGTACATGTGAACATATTATTTCACTCATGGATTAGGTCATGTTAGGATTGATGGATCGTTGAAAGGAAAATCAAGAAAGTAAAGGTGGTTGTTCTATTGCAGCTACTACACGCTGATGATGTGGTTCCCGGACCTGTTCGAGCGGTTCAGCCAGTTCACATCGCTGTACCCGGACGTGTCGGCCGGCGTCTGCGAGGTGTCGCTCCGGGTCGCCAACGAGACCGGCAGCGCAATTGTGGAGCATGTCATCGCGGTAAGAACAGCTAGATTGCGAATAAAAATATAGCATAACGCAGCCCCCCTTTAGATTCGTTCTATGTGTGACTCTCTAACCAGTGAGGGTTAGAAGTCATCTCCGCGTATTTGGTTCTGTCGTCCACGAGTCTATATAGTTGGGCAGCTGGCGCCATTTCTCTCCAGGCCCTAATTTTGTGTTTATCGATTGAAATTGCCGAGGGCAAGTATAGGGGGAATAACTGTGCGGATTTGTGAACACTACTTTTCTACCACACTTGTCTCTTAGAAGAATCTTTTTTTGATAGGTGCTGCACGCAAACCTGTTATATCTAAGGTGTAAGGTAGAACCTCTTACTGATGGCGAGGGGTGCGTAGATAGGATCGTTAGCAACATCACAAACAGTTCCCAGTAACTTCTATTTTGCTATACATTTCGCGGCGTATTACTTGAGTAATGGCCCTGGATTTGCAGTAACACATTGATCGAAGTACGGCTTGAGGGGTGGCGCGTAAGTAAAGCAACCCGGCGACTCATCACTCGCGTTCATGCACAAGTCAATCTCTAATAATTTATTGATTCAGGCGTTACTTAGCCTCTCGACTTGACCCTCGTTTCAGCGTTGGTCGTGAAGACATCGTTGTTCTGAGGCTCATATCTTACTTAAAGATGCCCTGTGTAAGGGCGTAACACGTATCGTGTTGAATAGTTTCTCGATTTTTCGGGAAATTATAGTAGCGCGGGAATTGTTACAACGATATTTATAATCCATCACTTGCTTAAGTCAATCTCAGTCAGTCAACAACCATTTTTGTTCAACTTATGTGACAACTATATAGTAGTACATACATACATACATTCACGCATGTTTCCTCGAAGGGGTAGGCAGAGGCATATTATACGCCCACACTTCGCCAGTTGTATAGTTGTTCCCACGTAATAGGTGGCGAGCCTATTGCCGCTTACCGGACTCTGGTGTGTTCGCCAGTGCCTCGTCCGTTGATTGCAGGTGAGGTTGGCTTGGGTTTCTGAGATCTTAGTAGGGTCCCTATACACCACTATATACAGTAGTCTAGACTCTATAGGTATATATCTGTTTCTAACAATTACACCAATTATTTAGTTCCAAGATAAGTATTGAGAATTTGTGTTATGGATACTAAATAACGGATAAACATACGTAAATACTTTTTTTTTGTAAATAAATACTTAATATATATAGGGAAACACCCAGACCAGAACAAATATTCATGTTCATGCACACAAATATTTGTCCTGAGTGGGAATCGAACCCAGGACCTTGGAGCGGAGAGCGGGTATACTCTCCACCACGCCATATCGGTCGTCATATTGTGAATAAACTGTTTGTGTGGTTGTCAGGTGAAGCAGGAGGTGATGGACGACAACGTGTACATCCACACGCTGGTGGTGGCGCTGAGCTGCCTGCCTACTGCGCTCTCCGTCGGCATCACCATCAACGTCGTCGGCAAGAAGCTCATGCTGGGTGAGCATCACACTCGTCATGGAAGGAACAGCAAGAAAGGACGGCACAAATGAGCTTAAGCGACAAATTCTGTCAATCATTTTTTTTCACACGTCATAATGACTACACTCTGCCTGATGGTAAGCAGTCGATGCAGTCCAAAAGAAAAAAGCAAAGCAAGCGCTTTATAACGTGAAATAAGCACGGTATAAAGCGCATCCACCTATGACGGCCTGCTAAAATGCCTTTTCACGCCCCCCTTAAAAGACCCGGGATCATAAGAAATAGGAAACACATGAGCCGGCAGCGAATTCCAGAGCTTAGTGGTCTTACTCAGAAACGACTTCCCAAATTTCTTGGTTCGAGTGCTGATAGGCTGCACAGTATGAGGATGGTTTCTAAGACCAGCACGTGTTGTTCGAGAGAGGAAAGGAGAGGGCGGGATGAGATCGAAAAGCTCCTCAGAACACTCGCCATAGTAGTTCCTGTAGAAGACACTGAGAGATGCAATGTCTCTACGCAGCTGTAGATCCTCGAGTGAGGCTGTTACCTCAGCATCCCCTATAATGCGAACCGCTCGCCGTTGCAGATCATTGAAGATTTCATCAGAGATAATTCAGACACCAACACACACATACATATACAGACATGACTTGCATGAGATTGCCAACAATTGCTCTGCCTGTCAAGATGCCTGTGATAATACCTCACTAAGTCACGTGTAATGCAACTGTTGAAGAAAAACTTACGCAACTGATTTTTTCTTTTAAATAATGGCTTCGTGCGTTTAGCACATTTAGCCAGTGTCAAGTAAGTGATATATTAATAATATATAAATCATGGTATATGAGAATGAGTGGTGATAAAAATGATAAATGGTAAATGTGATACCCTTCCCTAAGCCCCTTGAGTCCTCAGTAAAGATGTGGGAATACACTGATATCTCACATGGACTCCTTGAGAGAAATTGAAAAGTGATGTTGCACTGTTTTGTTTCATTTACTAACACTTATGTATGTTCACAAACACTTAACGGTTAATAATCCACCGTTATTACACATTAATGTTCAAAATATCACAAATTTTAGAAATTAAAACAAAACTGCAGACATGACGCTTCACTTTCCCGCCAAGAAGGCCTTTTTGTAACTTGTCATAAGCTACAAAAAATCAGTTGTGTAAATTTTTCTATAAGAAAACCAAGGCAACACAACCACACAGACAGCTTATGCTTATAGATATTATTTTCAGTGCCAGATGCCACTATTTAAGATAATTGCCAGGTTCGGTTTTGGTTGTGGTCCTTTTGAAGACCAGCGGACCTAGGACCAGCCACATCTGAAGGCGTAATGATTGCTCCATAGAGCGCCTTGTTTTTGAGGGGAGACTAGCCCTCTACTAGGCCTTCCACGGTCACCCATGCAATAGACAGATCAGATCAAGTCTGCTGTAAACGTTTCTTTGTATTAGTGCACCAGTAGCACCTATAACAGAGAAAGATGGCGTAATGTTGTAAGGCGAGTCACATCTGCCCATAATTAAATGTGAACTCCACAATGAACACGACTGCACTGACAAGAATGTTGCAATAAAAAGGAAAGAGGACCAGCGTCATTGCTAGTATTACTGTTACAAATCTTTAAACAAATGCATTTTGTAACTTTTTGTCATTGCGACATACCGATGCTGACGACCGAAATGGCGTGGTGGCGAGTATACCAACATTCCACTCCTGAGGTCGTGGGTTCGATTCCCACAAGGACAAATATTTGTGTTTATAAATATGAATATTTGTTCTGGTCTGGGTGTTTTTCTATGTATATTAAGTATGTATTTAAAAAAAAGAAAAAAGTATTTATGTATTTTTATCTGTTATTTAGTATCCATGACACAAGTTCTTAATGATACTTATCTTGGAACTAAATAGTTGGTGTAAGTGTCTGAAATATTTATTTATACCTCTGGTTTTTTTATTATCATACAAAGCAATTCATATGTAATAATTACTTACATAATATAAAACAAAGTCGCTTTCTTATTTATGCTTAGATCTCTAAAACTATGCAACGGATTTTGATGCGGTTTGTTTTAATAGATAGAATTCCAGAGGATGGTTTTATGTACGTCACGAGGACAAAGTTAAATGAATAAACTGATAAGAAATTTAAAAAAAGCAAATTAAGCGGTGATGTTAGAGTGACACAATGATACACGATAAGACTTGCAAAAAAAGACTTTAAGACGACATATTATAAATAAATAAAATAAATAAATATTTTTGACACTTACACCAATTATATAGTTCCAATATAAGGTATCATTAAGAACTTGTGTTATGGATACTAAATAACGGATAAACATAAATACTTTTTTTTTGTAAGTACATACTTAATATACATAGAAAAACACCCAGACCAGAACAAATATTCATATTTATACACACAAATATTTGTCCTGTGAGGGAATCAAACCCACGACCTCAGGAGTGGAAAACAAACCCTAAATTATCATTACCTCGGATTCCAGTAATAATGCTGATCAGCTCCGGCTTGGCGGCGCTGGGCCTCAACCTGGTGACGTCATCGCTGCAGAACCTGGTGCTGTCCTGCGTGTTTGAGGCCATCGTGAGCTGCACTGAAGCTGTACTGTTCTGCGTAATCTGTGAAATCTTCCCCACCAAAGTTGCGTAAGTGTCGTGACAATAATTTTGTAATGTAAATAAGGATTTTTGAAAAAGAACGGAAGACAAAGACAAAGACTTTTTATTTCACATGAAATATGGTACATGAGTGGTCTTAAAATTTAATACAGTCCGCATATTTCACCAGTAACTGGTATGCAAAAATATAATTAGAGGTTTCTAATATAACAAACATAAATTTATTGTTTATATTGGAATACTTTTTTTATTTTGTATGTCGCAATATTATACAATATAATCAAAATTAATATAAATAATAAAACTACAAAATTCAAACCTTGCTAAAATAGCATTACAATGGCGCCCACTCAGTTTGTGTCAAGCATTAGTAAATTATTCTATGACGTTGGTTTTCAGTGGAAACCATAGTTCAGATTTGTGGACATATCAATTCGGAATTTCAAACATACGACTTAATCTATATCTATACTAATATTATAAAGAGGAAAGATTTGTTTGTTTGTTTGTTTGTTTGTTTGTTTGTTTGTAATGAATAGGCTCCGAAAATACTATATAATATAATATTATAAAGAGGAAAGATTTGTTTGTTTGTTTGTTTGTAATGAATAGGCTCCGAAACTACTGGACCGATTTCAAAAATTCTTTCACCTTTGGAAAGCTACATTATCCCCGAGTAACATAGGCTATATTATATTTAAAAAAAAATTAGGGATCCTTACTAAAAATCCAATAATGTAACCCAAGGTGTAAAAAATGACCTGAAAAATTCCTTACGTAGCGTGCGCAGCGAAAACTATTGATGATAGAACAAAATTATGTACTACGACTTTGCAGTACTCATCATTATCTACAAAAAGTGTCGCGACAGCATATGTGTTAATATTAAAGTTACGTCACAGTAAGCGGTTTTTTATTCTAAAAATTTAATTTATATGCCGCCGCTTGAAAAGGCTCTATATTTGTACCTTGGTATTAATCCTTATCAAAAAAAATTACTTTGTATTCAAGACGGCTTCAATACCTTTTTATAACTTTTTGAATTATTCAATTCGGACATTTCATTTGGAAGATATCACGAGTTTAAAAATGCAAGTATTAGAAAAAAGTCGCGTGGTGCCGCTCACCGCGCTCAGCTAGCCAGCATGCGATGTAGGCTCCATGTAAGCGTCACTGGGGTGGTACGGGGGGGGGGGAGAGTCAATGTAATCTATACTAATATTATAAAGAGGAAAGATTTGTATTTTTGTATGTAACGAATAAACTAAAAAATTACTGGACCGATATTAATAATTCTTTTTTCAATAGAAAGCTACATGATCACTGAGTAACATAGGCTATATTATAATATCGAAAAAAATAGGGTTCCATAAAATATTTGGGTTTTTCGGACACAAAGTGTAAAAATCAACCAGAACAGTTGCGTACGCTGCCTAAACTATAAAAGATAGAACCACAAAATGTATGAATGAATTAAAGATCTTATACCACCTACTAAAAAGTCCGCGACACACTATACCTATATATGGCG
Source organism: Musotima nitidalis (assembly GCA_949126915.1). Classification (NCBI taxonomy): domain Eukaryota; kingdom Metazoa; phylum Arthropoda; class Insecta; order Lepidoptera; family Crambidae; genus Musotima; species Musotima nitidalis. The sequence goes on along the minus strand of OX421423.1, from coordinate 698,217 downwards.
AGTGAGGCACAACAACCCTTTTTTTTATTTAAAAATCTTAATTTTTTTTTGTTCTATATTTATACGCATTTATTTTACTTATGCTATTAATCCCTATCAAAATTAATTATTTCATCACTAAGTGCAGTTTATGTAGATAATATTTAGTCTTGGAATGATCAAAATTGGACGTTTGTTTTTGAAGTTATGGCGAAATTAAATTATTACGATTTCTGCTGCACGACGCCCTATCACGGGTCGGGGCTCCCGACCATCAGTTTATTTTGTTACCCGAAAATAATTTTACGTCAAATGTTGTTTATAGAGAAGCTTTACAATAATCGCTTTAGTTATCTATCCCAAAACAACGGGTTGCACTCCGGGCCGGTAGGAGTGAAAACTTAGTATTAATTACATTTAAATATTTTCATCATTAATTTATTTATTTATTTATTTATTTATTTAAATAAATAAATAAATAAATTAATTAACAACTTTAACATCCACATAAAGACAATCTATGCAGCCTGCGGATAATGACTGCGTCGTCGTAGTGTCGGTGTCTGTGAATTGACCTGGGAATCATTTTGCTGACCGTGTCTTTTCTGGGCAGGCATTTTGCAGCGGTAACCGACATCCACGCGGGCGGAGCCGCTGGCGACCGCTAGTGTAAAATATTTGTGTTTTCTTTACGGCAATCGATAGACTTGATTAAGATAAATAGATGTAGGTACTGTGATCACTTATTTTATGGTAGTGTGGGGTCTTGTGTTAGTGTGTGAATGATGACTGAATGAGCTAAATGTACGTGTGTGAATATGTGTAATTAGATTGCGAAATGAATACGCAACAAAAACAGTTGGCCTTTAACATCCAAGCGTTTCACTTGTCTCCAGCCCGGTGACACTTCGAAACGCATACGATTTATTGCCATAGTTTCAAAAGACATACATCATATGGCAAGCACTCGTAGCTCTGGGGTGCTCGGTGGTCGGAAACGATCACCGAAGTATAGCAGAGCTTACAGAGGTCAGTCCTTGGATGGCTGACCGTTTGTGTGGCATTTGATATCGAGCGCTTCCGTTCGGAAGGCACGTTAAGCCGTTGGTCCCGGGTATCACTAAATGTGGCTAGAGCCATGTTAGAGGCCGAATGGGCGGCTTGATAAATTCTAACAGCAGGACGCCATACACCTGCCTCCGCCAATCCGCACTGGGTCCGCGTGGTGGAGTATGACCCAATACCCTCGCACCTTGTTATGTGAGAGGAGGCTCGTGCTCAGTAGTGGGACGTTTATGGGCTGGATTGATGACATTAATGGCATAAAGATCCGAAAGCATAATATCCTTTTTCATAACGAATGCGTACGCGTAACCATATTAATGCAGAATTGTTGAAAGGCATAATTTTAAAAGACATAATCATATAAATCTATATTTTCAATTACTGTATTTTTATAACGAATACTTTGAAACGCAGCTTATTTCTCTTTTTGGGTTAGGTTGAGGTTATTTATTTTCTTACCATTAAAAATTATGTTCTTATAATAGTCATATACAATTTGCCCACCAGACTATTATTATTGTTAATTTTTATAAATAATAATAAGTATAATTCAGTATAATTATGTCCAACAAAAATTATGTCTTTCATTACCTATGCTTATCTAAATTATGTCTTTTAATGATTCTGCGTTTCGAAATTCAGCGATAAGATGTTATGCGTTATATAACGTTATGCTTTACAGCGGTATGGCAAGTGACGATTATGGTAATCAACATTATGCATTTTCAGTTTATGGTCAAAAACTTTATGCGTATAAATAGGTAACCCTCCAGCCCTGCCCACACACAGTCTTACATTGGAGTCTTACAGCAGCATACATTGATAAATTAAATTTTAATTATCGCCAAACTGCATGGCAGTTAGTTGGCGACGTACGCTCCTAGTTAAAGTCATAGTTTAAGATAATTGTTAACTCAAGAAAAAATAATAATAATCTGCCAAAATATGTATGAGTGTTGGTACTTCACGTCTTTTTAAGAATAATCCCGCTGATACGTATTCTAGTTAGGGTTTCCTTTTTTTGTTTTGTTTTCTGTTGGTAATGCCAACAGATGCCTTTAAAACTACATGAATAAATGTAAGTACCTAATTGTGTGAACCAAATAAATAATTTTATTCTTATTCTTTATTCTTATTCTGATGGAACTATCCAAGCAAGGCTCTGTAAATAATAAATCATACCAGTAACGACTGAGCTCCCACAAGCATTCACACAATTTTGTTTTCTTTTTGATGTACTATACTTTATTTTATGTCATCGTCTTTCTAGTATGTATATACTAGGGTGTATTCTGCCAAGACCTAAGGACCCCAAGTCAACCTCACCTGCAAGTGGTGCACCTACCGATCGACGGACGAGGCTCTGGCGAACATAACAGTGCCCGGTAAGCGGCAATAGGCTCACCACCTACTACGTGGGACCAACTATATAACTGGCGAAGTGTGGGCGTATAATATGCCTCTGCATACCCTTTCGGCGTAACAGGGTTGAATGTATATATGTATCATTCTAGTATTTTTCTCATTATGTCCTAAACTTAGGGCCTAGGGTTAAGGTCTGTTCGCAGGTGTAACCTGATTTGACTGAATTGCAGTTATTATACGGAGCGACTGCCGTCAAACTTCCGCAAACCAGAGGAAAACTTTATTATGTGATTAAACCAGATGTCGCTGTCTTACTAATAACTGTAACGTTCAAGAGAATCCAACGGCTTAACATGCTTTCCGAGGCACGGAGCAAGCGATTAATACTTACATAACTTCGTAATGTCATAAGCACCAATCATGTTGTGAACCCACTGGGCAACCTTACTATATTAGAGGTAATTTTCATAAAAACTTTTGTTTACAGTGCAACCGCGATGGCTGTGACCGTGATGTGTGGCCGCGTGGGCGCTATTGTGGGCAACGTCATCTTCGGCGCGCTCGTCGACCACTACTGCGTCGTACCCATCTATATGTTTGGCACCTTACTGATTAGTGCGTATCTATAAAAGAAATAAATAGTATCTTACAATCACACCAATTATTTAGTTCCAATATAAGTATCACTAAGAACTTGTATTATGGATACTAAAGAACGGATACATAGGTACACATCCAGACCAGAACAAATATTCATGTTCATGCACACAAAGATTTGTCCTCTGTGGGAATCTAACCCACGACCTCTGGAGTGGAGTGCAGGTATACTGACCTCCACGCCATATCTGTCGCCATATCCTTCTAGATTTGTGGTTTCTTTCCGTTCTGTAACCCTTTCTGACGATTCGCTACTGATTTAGAATTTCAAGATTCATTCGATTGCCAAGCTGCTATTTGCCGGTTTGCTAATGACGGATTTTATATACACAGGTTTAAAATATATTACGGGATAACTATCAGAGGAGGTTTATAAGGACTATTAGGAATAGGTGTTATATGAGGTAGGCACAATTAAAGGAGGTAGGCACAATTAAAGATAAAGATTATTTATTTGTCAAAATACAGTACATTAAGGTGTTACATAAGGTGTATCTTGCATTCTACCATTACTGTTTACATCAATATTTGTTATTGATCTTATAAACTAACAAAATGAAATAAACAAAGCTATTGATAATAAAAAAAAAATATATTACGTCATATCCTTTAAATATTCACCAACAGCGTAATAACATTTTTCTATTAGTTTAGAATATAATTTTTGTTTAAATATAACAATTGTTTCCTTTTTATAGTCATTTGGTAATTTATTATAAATTCGAATAGCCATACAATATGAATTCTTACTGAACATGCTAGTGCGTTGATTAAGTACAGAAATTTTATAATTATTCCTACTATTTCTATCAGTACAAGATTTTATTATGAAACACACAATAAAAAAAAATTACTAACAATAATTCTGTTGTTTGTTCCAGCGAGCGGCCTCCTGTGTATAATACTCCCAAAGAGCACGCGTCCCGAGCGGCCCACCTAGACATTATGTATTTTTATATTATTATTAAAGTTAATATTATTGTATACAATTATTTGACTTTTATTTATTATCATAATAATGTTTCTAGTACACTATTAGCCCCTTATCGTCGGGGATAGTGCAAATTCGCGTAACTAGCATTGGATAAATCCGCGTAACTGAAAAATTTTGCTAATTATAGTTAATGCATATAATTGTCGCAAAGCCTAAAATATATATATTTTTTAATTTAATTTTTATTGCACACACATAAAAATACAATGTACAGAAGGTGAACTTAATGCCATTAGGCATTCTCTACCAGTCAACCTTGGGGTTAGCAGAGACATTAAAGGCGGTGCGAGTAAGAGATAATATTTATAGTTATGGTATACTTACATGAAATAGTACGCTGATCTACATAAAAAACATACACATATATAAACACAAAGATGATAAGGGGGGATATTTTATCGATGATCATTCTTTCAAGAAGTAATTGATAGTTAAGTTTTTAAAAGCTGTTTTGCTTTTAGCCAATCTGATATTTGAAGGACGAGAGTTTGCCGTTTTTACTTTCAGAAAAATCTTTATACAACAAGAGATAGAACATATAATGAATTATATAATGTGTAAAAATAAGCCCAAAATTTGTTGAAACAAGAAATTTATTAAGATTTCTAACTTTACCTGTAAATCTAGATCTATTGCAGATACGCGGACTTTACGTATGGTAGTTTCGCGGATTTGCACTATCCCTGACGTTATATCGATTTTTTTGTTTTCTTCTAATGTAAGATTCCTACATTATTAATTGGATTGGAAAATATAACTTTAGAATTTTATCTTCGGTATTACTTGGCAAATGTATATTTTTTCAAATTACTTTCTATTCTAGACAGTCTTCTTCTTCTTTCTTTTAAATAATGGCTTCGTGCGTCTAGCACATTTAGCCAGTGTCAAGTAAGTGATATATTAATACTTAATATATAATTCATAGTAAATGAGAATGAGTGGTGATAAAGATGATAAATGGTAAATGAGATACCCTCCCCTAAGCCCCTTGAGTCCTCAGTAAAGATGTGGGACTATACTGAGATCTCACATGGACTACTTGAGAGAAAATATGAAAAGTGATGTTGCACTGTTTTGTTAGATTTACCAACACTCTTGTACTTATGTTCACAAACACTTAACGGTTATTACACAATTAATAATCCACCGTTATTACACATTAATGTTAGAAATATCACAAATTTTAGAAAATAAAACAAAACTGCAGACATGACGCTTCACTTTCTCGCCAAGAAGTCTTCTAGACAATCAATTAGTAAATATATTTTAGTTTTTTTTTATATGACACGTTATAATGTAAGCAGTCGACGCATGTCCAAAAAAAATTAAGGAGCTTTATACCGTGGAATAAGCACGGTACAAAACGCACCCACTCATGACTGCCTGTATTTTGACGTGATTTGTATCATATATAGAGCAAATAAAGAAGCGCTCGGTTGAGACTGCTTTATCAAGTGAACTTAAAAAAAATACCTGAATGTTTTCCAAATAATTAATCAAGAATCATCTTAAAGCTACATTAAGCACTACAACACAGTGTAGTAACATTACTGCTAGATAACGTAGTTCAATTAAATCTAATTTGATTTTTTTTTAATTTCACTGGGAAGGCTTGTTACTTCAGCCCAATAATGTCCCACCACTAAACATGAAGGATGGGTTCATATTGTTCATCAGTTGGAATTTCCATTATATTTAGAACATATTTATACAATTAGTGATGACAACTGGCACCAATAACTTGACGTGAAATTGGTGGAGCAGAATTTTATTATTCATAATGCTTCTCGTGCCTTGTAAAGACATATATGCAAAGTCGCATAGAAGTACATTTGCTCTATTGATCTAATAGTTTTAACGTTATAGCTCTTTCTAAAAAGATATTTTTTTTAGCTAAACCCACAGTTAATATAATATTATACTAGTCTAAAAGCCTTCTATAACGTCTTGACAGAAATATAAATGTTTGGTTATTATATAGTCATTAATTTAAAACACTAAAAAAGAGTTCTTTTAGGACAGAATACGTTTATATAGGTACGACTAAAGTGTTAGATATTCTGCCGCTTAGATCGACCACTATTCTGACGTGATAAATAATGCTCTTGCGAAGGTTTTACATTGGTTTACGGTTAACAATCTATCTCTTAACGCAAGTAAAACTAAATGTATAAAGTTCTCATTGCCTAATGTTACAAAAGTCTCAACTAACTTGAAAATGAATGGCAAGAATATCGAGTTATTAAATGACACAAAGTTCTTAGGCATCAATATTGATTTTAAATTGCAGTGGAACCCCCATATAATGGATTTGTCCGGAAGGCTTAGCTCAGCATGCTATGCCATCAAAAAGATAAGACTCATAACAGACGAAGAAACAGCTAGATTAGTTTATTTTAGCTATTTTCATAGCATTATGTCATATGGTATGTTATTGTGGGGATCTGCTGCGGACATACATAATATATTTGTACTACAAATGCGCGCCATAAGAGCTATCTATAATCTTAAGTCCAGAGATTCTCTTAGAGAGATGTTTAAAAGAATTAACATATTAACGGTTGCATCTCAGTATATATTTGATAATATAATGTATGTTCGCAAAAACATTAATACATTTGATAAAAATTCAAAAGTACATAATTTTAATACTAGGAATAGAAATAAGCTCTCTCTGCCAAATTGTCGACTTCACAAAACAAAAAATTCATTTTTGGGTAATAGTATCAGATTTTTTAATAAAATTCCGCAGGAAATAATTGATCTACCATTGGCAACTTTTAAAACTGTAGTTAAAAAGCAGTTTCTTCAAAAGGGGTATTATGCTGTTAATGATTACTTATCGGATAAACACGCTTTGGCTTAACATTTTCAACTTGTATGTGTATATTAGAATAAAAAGTCAACCAGATCATTGTCGTGACCATCCCTTATTGTACAGGCTCAGCTCAGTTTCACAATACATACTTACTTGACTGTGATGGAAGGTTCCCTTAGTGCTACTTTATTGGTTACAGCTTCGGGGGACCCTTTCAGTATCATCAAATTTATACTGTGTGTGTCATGTAATAAAAATAATTTAAAAGAGCATAGCCTGTGAGTTTCTTGTCAGTTCTTCTCACAGAGCGGAGGCTCGGAACTGGCACTTAGATTCACTTACACCTAATTTTTATTTATTTGCATGTAAGTGAATCTAAGCTTCGTGATTTCAGGGTTGATATAAATTTTTTTTCATGTATATTTTGTTTTGACTTTTTCAAGTGCTATGTAATAGTTTATGAAATAAAGAACTTTTTACTTTACTTTACTTTTTACTTTTACTTTACCGAATTTCTGCTTTTGTAAGATTATTTAACTCATTAAATCAAACAACAAACTGCACCAAACTCCTCAAAGTTTGGTGCTGTTTCTATCAATATTTTTTTTAAAGACATTGATTAGGAATTTGGCAGGTTTTTACCACCATGTTGTCTTAGTCAATCAATCAATAATTTTATTGTATTCCATTGTGGAACAAAAGATCTTGAAGTTATAATTACTACTAAGCATAAACCCTTTGGGGCACAATAATATTGAAGAGGGAAGGAATTATTACGCACATATATTATTTGTGTTGATAAATAAATTAAAAATATAATTTAATTTAAAACTAGTGATGTCACTTTTATGTGATAAAATAAATGAGAAACAAATTACGTTAAAATCTTTGCTTTTAACTATGAGGCACTTAAAAAAAGTAAAGATTGAAACAAGAATTATTAAGGTCATGCAATAAATCACAGCAGATTATGAAAACTTGAGGAAAATATTGAAGTTAAGGCGCTGGGAAGGTCACTTTGACAATGGGTCGGACGGCGCGCCGCTACATCCGCGTTTTAAGAAACATCTAACATTCCTTTTAGTTAGTATTTCATTGTTTTATGACAACGGCTAATTAGGTACATTCGGTCTCAAAAGTAGATTAGCTAGCAAATTTTACTACTTTGTCACTTTAACTAGAACGCAAGCTCGGTAAGTCACAACCTTAGTAATGAAGCAAAGTAATTGGTGTGACAAAGTAATGTAGTTTTCAGCTACTTATAAGGTCGGCGATATTTATTTTTTGTTAGTACCATCGTAGAAGTTATTTGTCTGCTTCTTTGTTATTTGCTATACGCGATTATGTGGCTTGTTTGGTGTTAAAATTGATATTCCGAAGTTAACAGCGCAATATAGAGCGAACATTATTTTTCCGAAGACTGTTTAAATTCAATATCGTAAACGTCATCAGCTCACAGTCATTTACTGTCAAACCTTGATAAGCCTTGATAGCCTTAATGTAGATACAAGGTCCTGATCCCTCATCATCATCATCTCAGCCCATTAACGTCCCACTACTGAGCTCGAGCCTCCTCTCACATATCAAGGTGTGAGGGTATTGGGTCATACTCCACCACGCTGACCCAGTGCGGATTGGCGGACACAAATGTATGGCGTCCTGCTGTTAGAATTTTTCAAGCCGCCCAATCAGGCCTCTAACATGGCTTAACGACGATATTTGGTGTTAACCGGGACTTACGGCTTAACGTGCCTTCCGAAGCACGGAATCATCGTTCCTGATCCCTCGTCTTTTATCAATTCAGCCGGTTATCTCGCGGTTATAAGTACTACGCTACGCTACGTGTCCATCAGTTCAAGGTACCAGTTGCCCATCTCACCTCCGCTTGCCAATTCTTTGAGCCATGTTAGTAACTTGAAAAAATAAAAATTAAATTCGATATGTGTATTTTGTCATCTTTATTATCTCAGTCACTAGAAGTACTTTCTACTGTATTCTGTGTCTCTGTACTGTAGTCTGCTGTTGAACATAGAACTGCCCAATGGTTTTACACGGGCATGGGTTGTGACAAATTTCAGAGGCTAAATATATTTATTAAGATTTCTTTCATATATAGTCAAAAAATATTGACAATTGATTTATAAACAATAGCTTTATTATCTGTAATTCATATATTATACGGAAATTTGCAACACTTGAAAAAGTTACGAGAAATGTGTAATATTTCACGGCAGTGCTCATTATACATACATACTTTGTTGTTCTTTAAATGCTCTATTAACATAACATAATTATGTCTTAACTTAGTAACAAGTAATACTTTGTTCTAAAAACAAGTAAGAAGGTTTAAGAGCTCTATAACAAAATAGAAACGAACATTTGTAGATAACTTGTTGTCTAGCCAATTCTTTAACAAAGTCTATCTAGATGAGATATGATCTTTTGATATTAGACTTTGTTAGTTTTACGAACAGCGGTAATTTATTTATTTCTTGAATTGTATTAGATCTTAAGACATAATTTGAAAAAGGCCGAGATGAGTTTTTTGAGGCCTTCTTCTCAATCTCGTTGCCTTTTGGAAGCCTCGTTAGAGTCACCGACAGACTGTCTGACTGACGAACAATCCCCTCCATCCTTTAGAATCACGACAGGCTAACTGACATATACAGACTGACAAATCTTGAGAAAACCACAACAGACAGATAAACTGACAAATTCTGACAAAGAACCCATTTGCTTTTACTCCTTTATTATGTTACCGCTCATATTTCTTTCATTGCTGTTAAAAAAATATATGGAATTTCCATTTTGTGTAAATGTTTGACGATTCTTAATGATCATGTTGATCTTAAAGACAATAAAATATATTTTATTTATTTTATTTTATTTTATTTTATTTAACTAAGATTCGAAGTTGGCTATAAATGGTCTTTGTGTCATTTGTAAAGTACAAAATTACCGAGCTGTGTGGTGATCGGCTTGCATAGTACCACTGTGTTGAGAGTCGACGAGAAGAAATCCGTCTAGATGGGATGGAAAGAAGCGTCATTCTGCGTACTGGGGGCCTACCGCCGAATTCGATGGATTACCGGTAATCCATCTAGATCAAACTTTATTTTGCGTTCATTAATCCGTACCGGGGAATCTACCGACAGCCACCTCTCATTCATGACCTTCAGTCCGTGACAAACCAATAGGTAAATGGAGAACGCCATTTTGTTTCGATTTCCATAAGTTCGGCGGTACGACAGAATCAATTCGAAATCCATTTTGCCTTATAATCGATTGCCATCGAACTCGGCGGTAGGCCCCCTGGCTTGAACTGCGATCATCGACCCGCCTGCCCAGGGTAGTGGTTATAGGCAAACACCCTAATTTTAATTGCAAACGTCAATGTTAAGTGGACTTCGTTTAGTTGAAATTATGATACAAAATTAACCCAATCTTTTGTTTTCAGGTTTCCGTACCCAAAGGGTAAAGAACGGGACCCTATTACTAAGATTCCGCTGTCTGTTCGTCTGTCTGACACCAGGCTGTATCTCTTGAATCTCGAAATATTTACAGATGATGTATTTTTGTTGCCGTATTACCACAAATATTTAAAAAACAAAAACAAACAACAACAAATATGATTTTTTACCCGTCCATCATTATTCGAATTGAGCAACAAACAAGATTAAACAAAAAATAAAATAAAGTACCATTGTTATATAATGGTACGGAACCCTTCGTGCACCGACCTTAGTCCGACTCGCACTTGTTCTTTTTCAGGCAGGTGGCTCTCGAGAATGCGGCTCACTAGATCGAGTGACCACACCGCCGCTTCTGGATAGATACCTCATCATCAGACCACTGACGCCCACTGCGATATATAGTCCTCCTAAATAGCCTAGATTGCAGCAGTCTACATCCAGCACGATCCCTTGTCCTTATCAAGACGGACATCCTTTTTACTTCCACCACAAGGTTGCAAACACCGGCTTGCCTGGTGGAAAGTGGTCAAGTGGCGAGCTTATAGCCTCGTCCATTGTTCGGCAGGTGCACCACTTGTGAGGTTGGCTTGGGCGCCTCCGATCTTGGTAAGATTCCAATAATAATCATTTATTTCAGAATAATTATTTCCATAGCATACATATACTTATTTTCTAAATACAGGTTTCATATACAAAGGAAAGAAGACATATTCATACAAAACATATTTGGTTTCATTCGCCTTATTGGCTGAGACCGGCAAAAAAAAAAATTGGACGCGTTTGATTTGGTTAATTGACCGTTTGATTTGGTACAAGTACATCATCGCAAAAATGGCTAAATTGTATGATATGCAAAATTTTAATCGCAGCAAATAAAGTAGTATTTTCGGTTCAAGGTTATTTTATTCAAACCATAAATTACATACATATAATGCCTGTTTCACCAAAGACGTAGGCAACGTAATATGTGGCAGGACTATTGTTGTTTGCCGGGAACTGTATTTAATGTTAGCCAGAGCCTCGTCCGTTGATCGGCAGGTGCACCACTTGCAGGTGAGGTTAGCTTGGGCTCCTAAGATGTTGGACCTATGCACCCTCTAAATTACAACGTAAATATTATCTGTTTTTACATCTTGAGAGTAAACATGAACTGAATCTGTCCAGAATTGAATTAAAAATGGCGACATTTTGATAGCGTGTTTATAAAAAGCAATTATACTCCAATAAGACCATCTTAGTTATTTAAGTAAGCAATTAGCCCATTGCCGAATAAGGCTTGCAACGGCTGAGTACACTCAAACTACTCGAAGACTTGTCTTTATGTTACGACCTATTGACAAGCCACCTGGCGGCCAATCCTTATAGTTATTTTATCATACTAATATTACAACAAAGAAAGTTTAGAATTTTTAGATATTTGTAGTCAATAAAGTCATGTACTCATGAACCAATTTAAATGTTTTTTTACAAATACAATGTTACGCTATTCCTGAGTAACATAAACTATATTTGTTACTAGGAAATTATGAGATTCCTAAGAAAACTCCAATAACATAGCCTGAGGTGTAATTTTTTTTTTTAAAAAAGCAAAACTTTTTTTTTCCTTGTGTAGTATATTGTTTGTTATATTTTCAGTATTTTCCCGTTAAGCATTATTCTTTATGATTTTTAATATATAAGTCATGCTGTGTACACTAATTGTGGATTATTGTCTAGCCTTATTTTTTTTTTATTAGTCATAGTTAAATTTAATGATTATAGTCTGTCAATGTACCAAAATGTAACTAAATAAAAAAAAACAAGGTCGTGGCTCTAGTAATAAATAAAAAATATTTTGTGGATTTCAATCTCGGCTCATTAAACTATTTTCATCCATACGTTTAAACAATAAAATGAGTTTACACCCCTTGAATGGGTGGCCGTTTTTGTAGCATGTCATATCGAGCGCTTCCAAGGCAAGTAAGCCGCATGAAATAGTCGTTATGCCATATTAAAAGTCCTGTTGGGTGGCTTGAAACATTCTAACAGCAGGACGCACATCTGTTTTTGTCAATTCGCACTGGGTCCGCGAGGTGGAGTATCTGGCTCCCTCTCACCATGGATTGTAAGGGGAGGTTCGTGCTCACTAGTAGGACGTTATAGGCTGAGATGATGATGACAGGAGATGAACAGAAATATTAACAATATCTTTATATCTTTTAATAATAGGTTTTTTAAGTTATTTAACACCCATAGGTGTATAGGGATCCTATCAAGATTTGAAGAGCCCAAGCCAACCTCATCAGCAAGTGGTGCACCTGCCGAACAACAGACGAGGCTCTGACGAATATAAATGGCGCAATGTGGGCGTATAATATGCCTCCTGCCTACAGTCGGGGAAACAGGTATTATGTCTATGTGTTCTATTAAATCCCAAATTTAATTGACAATTAGTTTTTCATTTAATTTAATAACAAAATTAAACTAAAAGAAAATGTTAGCAGAATCGTTTTACATCTCCAAGTTGATAAGGCGACCTTCGCACGAAAACATAGCGAACACAAACCGAGTAGTTTTCAACAAGTGTTCGTGACGGTTGCTCGGATAACTTAACTATTAACTTAGCCAGCATGTACTTTACAAACATAAGTATTAATTAATTGTAACATTAAAAAAGAATTCTATGTTATTGATATGTTGAAGTAGTGATTCGGTTATTATATTTAAAAACAAAGTGTGAAGAAATAACTAATAAATAAACAGAGCATCTCATTATTAGTACCTTTTTATAAAAAAATTTTTTTTCGAAAAAACCGAAATTTAAAGAAATGTTTAATTTTTAAAAATTGTTCTTCTTGTGTAAACTTCATTTATTTATTTCCTTTGGGGGTAAGCCCCTGGCTAACACAACAATTAAAATATAAAAACATATATGCTATAAAGTGTTTTTAGACTAGTCTATTACAACATGTCTAGATGAAAACAAACTGTTGACAAAAATAAACAAATTATAAGAACCAAAGATTAAACGTAGCGTTAACCTAAGAGTGATAATCGATAACCTTAAATTAATAGGACATTTATTAAAATGTCATCTACTAACAAGAGCTATATAGTGAGTGAAGTGGAGTTGAACAATATGGACACGATAATCCAGAGCAAAAGCGACACCAAATATGGCTACGAGGAGGCGCTGGATATGGCAGGTTAGTTAAGGCTTTTTGTCATCTCAGCCCATTAATGGACCACTACTGAGCACGGGCTTCTTCTCCCAAACCAAGGAGATGGGAATTGGATTGAATTGGAATCACAGCTTTCTTACTATGAGGGTACTTCTCCACAAAAAAAATAATTTATTTATGATCGATTTTGTAAAAATATAGAGGCTCAAAAATCTTTAAAAGCGTTTTCCCAAAAATCATGATTTTTCGGATTGGGCCCCTATACTATGAAATATCGCACCTTCGGTAAGACAAGAGCATAATTGTCAAAAATTGTGAAAATTACTTAGGTATGCAAATGTGTTTTAAAAATGCATTTTCAACTGGTGGGACAAAGACACCATAATGTATAGTTACTTCATGTACAGGAGAATTACGTTTTAGAGTAATATTAAATAAACAAGATCGCATTGAGCGCAAAATAAATCTTAAAATGGCTCTCCGGTAACATTGCAAATAATTATTCCTGACATATGAAATTGGCGGTTTAGCGATCTGGCCACTTTGATCTTAAAAATTCGACGTTTGGCTAGGAATTCCAAATTTAAATTTATTTCAATTTAAACCTTGTCTTCCCATGTTCTGAATGTGAAAATACATTTCTTTTCGCGCCATTTCATTTTTTTTTTGACATTTTAGTTCATCGTATAAATATCCAGGCCGTTTACTTTTAACTACATTATATAAATTATTGTTTTTAATTTACCCGTAAAACCTAAACATCATCTCAGTCACAAGAAGTCCACTTGATATTACGACGCTGGGCCAACTAGTAAAAACCCAAAATACTGGATAATTAAACGAAAGTATATTCTGTTTCAAACCAATATCAACGAATGCTAAATTACAACATTAATATATATATTATACAAACAAATAATAATAGCGCGAATCAGAAACTGATCACAATAGTACAGCATCATCTATTGACGAGGTTGTGTCAACAGACAATCAAACTGTAATGAAAACCACTGTTGAGGATAGGCCTCTCCAGTCGTTTCCCATTTCGATCGATCTTAAGCCGTTTACACCCACCGGTTTCCCAAGTCATCACCACTTGACCAGATCATCGGTACATCGGGTGGGAGGCCTGCCTCTACTTAGTCTGCTAATTAGCAAACCCAGTAATTACAAACAATTATAATTACGTACAGACAGACATAGCAAAGATAACAAAGCATAAACGTGTCTTTTGTCGAAAAGCAAGAGCTATTCATAGTCAAAGTCAAAATACTTTTTATTTCATAAACTATTACATAGTACTTGAAAACGTCAAAATTATAAAAATATAACAAAAACAAATAAAATATAATTATACTAAAATCACGAAGCTTAGATTCACTTGCAACCAAACAATTTAAAAAAACAAAAAATATTTTAGTGTAAGTGAATCTAAGTGCCAGTTCCGAGCCACCGCTCTGTAAGAAGAACTGGCAAGAAACTCACAGGCTATGCTCTTTTAAATTATCGATTGGTTAGTTACAAATTAAAAATTATAAATATAAAGTTGGTATTGAACTTTAAAATATCCAACATACATACATACATTCACGCCTGTTTCCCCGACTTATTGGGAAAATATTACACTTTTGGTGATAAAGTAAAAAAATATGTGTAATTAAATTAGTGACCGCATATTCAGCAAGTGTTTAACATTCCTACTTAAGTCATGATACCTTTTTCCTCTTTTTCTGATAAATACTCGACCATGTTTTATAACTATTAGAGTTAAGATTTTTAGTCGTATGAGAGCTTGTGATCAGTCATCATCATTAAGCCATATCCATTCCATAGCAGGGGGCCTACCGCCGAATTCGATGGATTACCGGTATTCCATCTAGATCAAACTTTGTTAACGTTTATTAATTCGTACCGGGGAATCTGCCGACAGCCACCTCTCATTCATGACCTTCAGTCCGTGACAGACCAATAGGTAAATGGAGAACGCCATTTTGTTTCGATTTCCATGAGTTCGGCGGTACGACAGAATCAATTCGAAATCCATTTTGCCTTATAATCGATTGCCATCGAACTCGGCGGTAGGCCCCCTGAACGTAAGCGACTTCAACAGTTAATTATATTGGGTGTATGTTCCGATAATCAACACACTAGGCAGGCGGGCTGGTGATCGAAAATAGTATAACAAATAAATAAATGTTTTCTGACAATTACACCAAGTATTAAGTTCCAAGATAAATATCATTAAGAACTTGTGTTATGAATACTAAATAACGGATAAACATACATAAATACTTTTTATTTTGTACATACATACTTAATTTACATAGTAAAACACTAAACTAACAAATATTCATGTTCATGCACACAGAGATTTGTCCTGCGTGGGAATTGAACCCACGACCTTAGGAGCGATAATTTATTGATTCAGGCGTTACTTTGCGGAAATCCATTGTAAGCAAGTGATGGATTAAAAATATCTTTGTAACAATTCCCGCGCTACTATGATTTCCCGAAAAATCGAGAAACTATTCAACACGACATGTGTTTCGCCCTTACACAGGGCATCTTCAGGTAAGAAAGGAGCCTCAGAACAACGATGTCTTCACGACCAACGCTGAAACGAGAGAAACTTACCTGAAGATGCCCTGTGTAAGGGCAAAACCAGTGTCGTGTTGAATAGTTTCTCGATTTTTCGGGAAATAATAGTAGCGCGGGAATTGTTACATAGATATTTTTAATCCATCACTTGCTTAGGAGCGATTCTCGCCACCACGCCATATCAGTCGTCAAATATATATCAATAAAATCAAGACCCATTCATATCAGCATTAGAAAGTCCACTGCTTAAATTTGCCTCCTTAATAGATTATATTCTATTGGGGGTAATTGCCCATTATCAACACGCAGGACAGGCAGGTTGATAATCGCAGTTTAAGCCAGTACACAGGATGACGCTGCTGCCCATTAAACCATAGTATTTCTCTTTAAACAAAAAAAAAATCAAATTCATTTATGCAAGTTTGGCTCAAAAGAGCTCTTATGAACGTCAAAACTTAAAAACTAGCGCGCCCATTCACTGCGGGCGGGAGCTTGATCGTAAAAGAACGGGCAAGAAAATCGTCAAGGTTAGTTTTTTCTCCCGCCAGTTACAGTTTACTTCATCGACTCTGACGACTCCCCGTAAGAAGAGGGGGTGGAACTATAGCCGGTAAAACACGGCACCAGGACCCATTAATTGTTAAAAATGATGTGAATTCCCCAGGGCACGGCAAGTACAATGTGGGGCTGCTGCTGGCGTGCTTCGTGGTGATCATGGGTATGGGCATCGACATCTTCGGGCTGGGCATCATCGTCACGGCGGCCAGCTGCGACCTGGGCCTCACGCTCGACCAGATCGGAGTACTGTCTTCTATGCCTTTTGCTGGTACGTACACATCCATATTTACACATTTTTTAAACATCACATATATGTTTGTAGTTATTTATATGAACTCGATTCAAAACATTTCATTAAATGAGTTTGCAATTTTTTTTTGGAATGTCTCTTGTTTTCACATGGGTGCTAAAGCTCTCGTAGTACCGCGGTGCTTAATGGTCGGAAACGATCACCGAAGTAAAGCAGAGTTTAGAGAGGTCCTTGGATGGGTGACCGTTTGTGTGGCATTTGCTATCGAGCGTTTCCTTGCTTTAGAAGGCACGTGAAGCCGTTGGTCCCGGTTATCACTAAATTTGGCAGTCGTTAAGCCATGTTAAAAGCCTAATGGGCGGCTTGATAAATTCTTACAGCAGGACGCCGTACACCTGCCTCCGCCAATCCGCATTGGGTCCGCGTGGTGGATATGACCCAATACCCTCGCACCTTGGTATGTGAGGCTCGTGCTCCGTAGTGCTGAGATGATGATGATGATGATGCAAGTGGAGGGGGACGGCTGAGTTAGTATTTCTGATATGCGTGATTAAGTTTGGTTAGCAGTTTATGAATTTTATTGGGACCTTACATAAAAGCGTTTTTTTAGGTATAATTGTAATGTCGTACCCGTGGGGCTACCTGTCGGATACCCGGGGCCGGAAGCTGGTGCTGATGTGGGCCATGGGCTGCAGTTTCGTCAGCTCAGTGCTGAGCAGCTTCGCGCCCTCCTGGCAGGTGCTCGCGGCTCTGAGGTTTATCAGCTCTGCTATGTAAGTCTGGTGTCATTTGTGGGTCTGTTGTCTTTTTTTCGGATTCAAATTCTTTAAGTTACCATGTCCCGCTGTAGGTGTAGTGGAACAATATGTCAGACTTTTACTGTATAATTGCGAATTATATAAAGATTATAAGAGTATTTAGGTCTAGGATAGCACTTGACAGCCTTGACACCCTCAAGGACACAGCAACATGACAACTAAAGCGCCATTTTAATAAGTTCATGCACACATATAACTATTGTGCCTTATAATTATATTGTATTAAATATTTATAAACAATAATCCATTAAAATATCAATTTCATCATTTAACATTGCACAAATTTTTTTTGCTATTATATTACAAAACCAAATTGTATGAGGAAAAACAAAATGTGGTAAAGGATTTCTTTTGTATTTACTAATTAATATAATAATTTATTGATTCAGGCGTTACTCTTCGGAAATCCATTGTAAGCAAGTGATGGATTAAAAATATATTTGTAACAATTCCCGCGCTACTATTATTTCCCGAAAAATCGAGAAACTATTCAACACGACACTTGTTTCGTCCTTACACAGGGCATCTTCAGGTAAGATAGGAGCCTCAGAACCACGATGTCTTCACGACCAACGCTGAAACGAGAGTCACTTAATTTACTTTAATTAATATAATGTTTACAACAACTTAAATGTGATTTCACCACCAAGGTTTGGGTGTGTTTATTATAATATTTTTCACTGACACATCGTTACATGAACATACACAAATATATACCTGTTTTACTATATAAAATAACATATTGACAATTACACAATTGATAGCTACACAAAAAAAAACAATAAAAGAGAGCAACACACAGGTAATTAAAATTATTATCGAATAAGATATGAATAAGTAACTACTTTTTTGAACGGAACGAATAAACTTACTTATTTAAAGAAAGATTTTGAAATCACAGTAAATTTTTACATAATTAACTATTAAATTGAATACATTGGATGGGCGAGCGTAATCTTTTAACGACGACGACGATGTAATTAATAATTATTCTGTATGTTAATCTACGTTCTCATTCAAGTGACTGTTTATAATATATTTTTTTTTAAATTAATATCTTTAACTATTAATCACTTTTTAAATTAAATTTGCTACTAACGCCGCCATGCATGCCTGTGGACGCACACACTCCTTGTCTGTAAATATTTAAAAAAAACTAAGCGACACGCGGGTGAAGTCACAGGAATACGCAAGTGGCGATTACAATAAAATCTATATAAAAATTTATATTTTATGTATTCTAAAAAATATAGAGGTTAATTCGTTGTTTTTCACATTGTGTCCTACATAAATAGCAAATTCCAAATACTGTGTATTTGCATCAATCTCTTTGACAGGTACTTATTATTTTAAAAAATTCCGTCTAGACAAGAAAAATAAGGGCATCTTATTACTTTGTCAGGTTAATCTCCTACTATCACGATATACCTACATCACGCGGTCACTCGTTACAATCTTTGTTTTAATATTGACAGATTTATCTGCTCTACATCTCATTGAGATAAAAACGGTCCATAATGACATTAAAGATTACTGACTTAGATAACTGTCAGGCTCATCAACATCGTCGAGATTTTATTCTACTTTTTTATCAGACAAAGCCTTACACGTGTAAGGCTGTAATTTATTTTATGTAGTAAATTTTATCCTGCTTTTTTTATACCGCATTGGAGCGGCATATTATGCACCTGCAATATTACCATACCTGAAAGGAGTCACTATATATTAGGAACATCTTAAAGATTCGAACAAATCTTATTTTAAGCCTTTTAGAAAGATAGGGTGTATAGGGATACCTACCAAGACCTAAGGAGCCCAAGCCAACCTCACCTGCACTGCAAGTGATGCACCTGCCGATCAACGGACGAGGCTCTGGCAAACATAACAGTGCCCGGTAAGCGGCAATAGACTCACCACCTATTACGTGGGACCAACTATATAATTGGCGAAATGTGGGCGTGTAATATGCCTCTACCAACGCCTTTGGGGAAACAGGCGTGAATGTATGTATGTAGAAAGATTCTAATAGCTAGAAAGGTCAGCGTGGTGAAATACCACCTTACTCCCTCTCACTCTGGATTGTGAGAGGAGGCTCTTGCTCATAGTGTAGATATTGAGCTGAGATGATGAAATTTGCTTTGATTTCTTAGGTCAAGTGCAGCAGAGTCAGCGACGTACGCGCTGCTGGGAGAATGCAGCGTGTCCACCGTGAGGGCGCGGTATATGCTGCTCGTCACCAGCGCGCTCATGCTGACGCCCACTATTTACTATAGTAAGTTACATTTACTCCTTCTACCAAAGTCATAAATGCCTCATAATTTATTTATTTTTATACCACACGGTGCCCCATTAACATACGCTCCACCCGATAGAAAGCGGCTTATTCGATTCAAATTACTTTTTACTGTGTTTTCCTTACACAGAAGAGCTTGTTAGCCTCAGAAAAAGAGATCATGGACTGACCTCATGCTGTTTAAGTTCGGTAATCATTTCCGGCCACCTTATCTGGCGTCACTACGAGTGCTTCACCGTCACCCATATGCCTACATCTAAGTCTTTCAACATCTACATCATGTACGGCATCTACATGCGGTTGTAAGCCGCCACTCGCACAGTAAGAGGAAGGAGGGATAAGATGCTTTACCAGGGGGTACTCTGGCCACCAGTAGGAAGGGAAGGGAATGCTGTACCAGGGGTACCCCGGCCACCAGAAGGAAGGGAAGGTACTGTACCGGGACATAGCCCCGGCCGACAGTAGGAGATGCAAAGAGAGTTATGAGACCCAACACGGACGGTTGAAATTTATTTATCGCAGATAATTGTTAGGTTCATATATGAATTACATGTTATGTGTAACGTCCGTATAAAGTGTCGATACTGCACGTAGATGTTGCAACTAGGCCGACTCGCCGCTGACCACGCTAACGCCAAGTCCAATGTACAAGATGTAGACTTGTACACACTGCCCACTCGGAAAAGAAGCATGCCGGGCTGATGATGTCGTTATGAATTGCAGATGGTGCAAGACGACTGTGGCTTAAGGTTGCCTCGCCGCATAACGTGATGCAGATGGTGCAAGACGACTATGGTTTAGGGTTGCCTCGCTGCATAACGTGATGCAGATGGTGCAAGACGACTGTGGTTTAGGGTTGCCTCGCTGCATAACGTGATGCAGATGCCAAACCCAATGTTACACATTGGCCCAAGTTTGCAAGCTGTGGCTTGTACATCTTGCCAGCTTGAGTAAAGCACTACTGATAAGGACTTATATGCACTGGCAAGTCGCAGTGATAATTCTGTTTGAAGCCAATGTTAAAGAAACCGCTATAACAATGTATTATAGCAATAACCCACCGAATTTATTCATGCATCTAAGCTTTTTTTGTCTATTTTCAGTCTTGGGCTTTCTAATAATGAAGCTGAACTTCTCCATCCCGCTCCTGGGTATCGTTCTTCGTCCTTGGCGCCTTCTGACCTTGGTGATGGCGCTGCCTCTAGGTTTGGGCGCCCTGACGTTGCATTTCTTCTGCGAGAGCCCTAAGTTCCTGGCCAACGTTGGTAGAAGCGAAGAGGCAGTTGAGATCTTAAGGACTATGCATAGAAGAAACGGTGGAGATTCTGAGGATTATCCAGTAATATTTTTTTATATCTTTTATTAAATAGATTATTTATTATTTAAAACTTTATGCACACTTAAAAGGATTACAAAATGCGAACTTAATTATCTGCCAATATAATGTAATATCGACGGTGAACAAAAAGTAGTTGGATAATCGAATGACTTGAATGACGAAATTTCATACTACAAAGGCATATACGCCCACACTTCCCCAAATATAATGTTAGTCCCACGTAATAGGTTGCGAGCCTATTGCCGCTTATGTTTACCAGAGCCTCGTCCGCACCACTTGCAGTTGAGGTTGACTTGGGCTCCTAAGGCCTTGATTAGAACAGCCAATTTAAATAGTACACGTGTTGCGTGTAAAGAGTGGAAGAAGAGATTTCCTTCCCTTTCCTTCACCCTTATTAAGACTAGACGAGACCTATATACCGACGCTGGAAAGGCAACCTTGCTTATGCACCATTTGGCTACTTTACAGGAGAGCAATTCAAAGAATGTCAGTCAAATGAATGTCAAAAATGGTCAGAATTGGATGAAACCGAGATCTGCAGATAGAAAAAAATCAGGCGATTCTAATGATATATTAGGTTGGGGAAAAAGTCTTTTCGTATTTTTGTATGAAAAGTCAAGACATTTTTTTCAAAGTTTATTTACATTTATTTACAATATATATGTACCGTTTTGTTGAATAACTTTCTGCCATTTTGTGGGCAGAGACATTATCCCGTTACTGTAGAAACTTTGGGACTTCTGATCAAAAAAACGGGACAAATAGTTTTGGCAGTCCTCTCTTGAGGTCAACCTTACAGAACCTAAAGAATTATGCAGAGACCGAAACAGGTGAAAATCTGAAGGCGCAAGGTCAGGGCTATATGGTGGATGCACTAGGACCTCCTAGTCGAACTCTCTTAATTTTTGCTGAGTGGCTAAAGATGTGTGTGGTCTAGCGTTATCGTGATGAAAGACCACACCCTTCCTGTTGATCAATTCCGGCCGTTTTCTCTCGACTGCTTCCTTTAATCTCATCAGTTGCTGGCAGTAAAGATCAGAATCGATGGTTTTGCCGGGCGGTAAAAGCTCATAATAAACAATGCCCTTCCAATCCCACCATATACACAGCATCACCTTATTTCGTGTTAGGCCAGGTTTGGCCACAGTCTGTGAAGCCTGGCCAACTTTCGACTACGACCTTTTTCGCACGTTCTTGTCGTACGTGATCCACTTTTCATCGCCAGTTATCAATGTCTTCAAAAACGGCTCGGTTTCATTACGTCTCAATAATGAATCGCAAATGAGTACACGGTTCATTAAGTTTCTTTGAGTGAGCTCGTGTGGCACCCAAATATCGAGCTTTTTTGTATAACCAGCTTTCTTCAAATGGGTCAAAACTGTTTTGTGGTCAATTCCCAGTTCTTCAGCTACATCGTAACTACTAATATGCCGATCTTGCTCCACTCTTTCAAAAATGGCGTCCATTTTATTCGTAACAGGGCGACCAGAGCGAGGTGCATCTTTAACATCAAAATTTCCGGACTGAAAACGTTTGAACCAAATTTGTGCTACTCTTACTGACACACTTACTGCATCAGGTCCAAAAACATCACAAATTTTTTTCACTGCTTGAGTTGCATTTTTGCCTTTTTTATAATAAAATTTTAAAATGTATCGAATTTCTTCATTAGATTCACTCATTTTAACGGAGAGAAAAACAAATGAAAAATAGCGGGAAACAACTTTTTTTTATTTTTTTCTTTTCTTTATAATGGAACCTTTTTAATGTTACCAAAACCAGCCAGACACAAATAGTACAGTCAAAAAAATTTTATAATAAGTTTATACCTACGTTATGCGAAAAGACTTTTTCCCCGACCTAATATATAACTAATTATCGCAAATTTGCATTGCAAAAAATTTTGATAAATTATTTAGCCAAACTTCTTCAAGATTTCTTCGTAAATAATAATATTACAGACTTACGAAATAATATTAAAACCATTTTCAGGTTAAGGAAATTTACCTAGAGGAGGGCAGCAAGGAGGAGGTGGGCGAGTTCTCTCTGCGCTCGCTGTGGACCCAGATCGCTCCCCTGTTCAAACCCCCGCTGGTGTGGAGGACGCTGCTGCTGTACTATCTTACCTTCGTCACCTATATAGCGTGAGTGAGTGGACGACCGATATGGCGTGGTGGCGAAAATACCCGCTCTCCGTTCCTAAGGTCGTGGGTTCGATTCCCACGCAGGACAAATCTTTGTGTGCATGAACATGAATATTTGTTCTGGTCTGGGGGTTTTCCTATGTATATTACGTATGTATTTACAAAAATAAAAGTATTTATGTATGCTGATCCGTTATTTAATATACATAATACAAGTTTTTAATGATACTTATCTTGAAACTAAATAATATCATTGTCAGAAAATATTTATTATTTACTTATTTATTATTATAAATATTCCTGGACATGTCGCACAGCACTTCTTTTATTAGCAAATTTCAGTCTTATCCCCGTTATTATAAGATTGAAATTGAGCGAGTTGTTTTTGTGAGTAGTGATATAAGTAAGCATTTATTTCTGGATTTTTTTGTGTAAAAAAATACTTTTTCATTCGTATCAAAGTGTACTGAACCCATACTAATATTTCTAAAATGTATTTTAATACGACTCAAGATACCACATCTTACGCGATTTAAAAGTTTTTACTTCAATTAGTACAAAGTGATATAAATCGAATCCTATCATAATACATTAAAAAATAGACACAATGCAGTTTAGTGCAAAGTGGTACATTTGTACATAAACCATAAAAATACAAAATTATTTTCATAAAAAGAAGTGACTAATGATACAACTGCAAATCAATCCATTTACACGTAATTTACCTAGCTAACTTTGATGTGATTATAAATTGAATACATATTATATTAATATAAACTTACGGAACATAGAACATAGATTTATGTGAAAAATGATACTTTTATAGTAGAATCAAAACTATCGCCAAATTTTAGAACTGAATTAGCGGAAAAATACGTAAAAAGTGATTTAAGTTCGCGCAGCTCTTACGCACCCCGTCCCGCACCTCTTAGCGGGGGTATGGAAAGGGCGCAGGAGACGCAGAGAGAGAGTACCGATTAATTTTACGCAATGCAGGCAAGAGTTATGTTACAAAACTGGGTAAAATGAAGCCTGGAAGAAACTTGGCTCCACTAACGGAGTGTCGCATGAAATGCAGAAGTCGTATATCTGAGGAAATAAGAGAATTTATTTTTAAGGAGTACTGGGCTTTGGGTTCGTACGATGAAAGAGCTAAGTATACTGAACGCTTTATTAAAATTAATAATAAAAAAACTCATACAATCGGAAGCAAACTAAAACGAGAATACACTAATACATATAAAATTGTTTATTTTAATGAGGATTATAAGATTTGTAAAGGTTGTCTTTTAAAAACTCTTGGTGAGAGTAATCGCTTTCTTCAGACCGTGAGTGAAAAAATAAAAAAATTTGGTCGTGTGACGAAAAGTGAAAGGGGGCGTGCTGCCAGTTACAGAAAAATCTCTAACGAGCGACTAGAACTCGTGAAACAGCATATCAATAAATTTCCGGCATACGAAAGCCATTACTCTCGATCCAAGACTTCTAAAAAGTACCTTAGCTCTGACCTATCCCTCAATACTATGTATCAGCTTTATTGTAAAGAAAATAGTAACCCTGTCTGTAAAACTGTATATACCAAAGTTTTTAAAGATATGAACCTATCATTTAAGAAACCTAGTGTAGATACATGCAATAAATGTAACTTGTTACAAAATAAGCTGCAATATTTACAAGATGCTGAAGAAATAGGACAAGTACAGGAGCAACTGAGACTACATCAGGAAAGCTACGAAAGTGCTTACAATGAAAAACGCAAAGATAAGGCTTTGGCTAAAACTAATTCTGATTTTTGTGTAATTGCATTTGATTTACAACAATGTTTGCCTACTCCAATGCTGAATACTCAGTCAGCATTTTATAAAAGACAACTATGGGTCTACAACCTAACAATCCACGATTTTATGTCTGATAACGCATATTGCTACATGTGGCCAGAATGTAGTGGTGGTAGAGGCGCCAATCAAATAGCTTCATGCTTATACGACTTTATCACTGTGAGACTTCCGTTGCTTCACCCAAATGCTAAAACCTTAATCATGTATTCAGATTCATGTTCGGGACAAAACAAAAATTCTATTGTTTGCACAGCCTTATTATTTGCAATAAAAGACTCGCCTCAACTTTTGAACATTGAACAGAAATTTCTCGTGCCCGGCCATACGCACATGGAAGTTGATAGTGACCATGCGCTGATTGAAAGAGCAAAAAAACGAACTTCAATGAATATTCATCACCCACGTGATTGGTGTCAATTGGTAAGGACTGCATCGACTAGAACTAATAAATTTTCGGTAATTGAAATGGCGGTAACAGATTTTTATGATTTTGCACTATTTTCAAAAAATAATTTTACTGTAAAAAAGACTAATTCTACTGGTGAAAAGTTTGTATGGTCAAATGTACGAGTTATTAAATTTAGTAAAGAAAAATTTCCTGTTTTTGAATATAAAGAAAGTTACGAAGGTGATGACTATTCAATGATGTCTTACGACAAAAAGAATAAAAACTACAGTTTAGTTAGTATCAATGCAGTACAAAAATGTTACAATGGACCGGTCCCTATAAGCGTTTTGAAGAAAAGGGATTTAATATCACTGTTAGAATACATTGACCCAAGTGTTCACAATTTTTATCATGATCTGATAACCAACTCAAATATGCGAGACGTAGATCCTGATATTGATTCTGATAATGAATAGTTGATAGATGTTTCAACACATTTGTTATTTGATTTTTGAGACAACTGATTTGATGCTGTGATAATCAAGATTTACCCTCCTTACTAATAAACGCGAAATAAAGTTACATCAACTCTAATCGGTTAAAAATGTATGTTATTCCGGAGATCATCCTAGTTGTAACTTAACGCCGTGTTTATTAGTAAGAGGGTAATGCTATAAGTTTAAAAGTTATGTTTTTTTTATATAGATGTTAAGTACTTTAAAATATATTGTTTGTGAAAGGGTTAGTTGAAGTGTTTAAATGTATCTATTGTTTAGTTTTTTGAGACTGATTTTTAAGAGTAAAGACTGATTCGAAGAGTTAAAATTAATCAAGATTATCGCTAAGGTTTAAAGTTTCGTTCTATTTAAATACATAATATTGTATTGTGTAATGAATAGTTAAAGTGCTATAATTATATCTGTTGTTTTGTTTTTAAAGACTGATTTAATACTAGTTAAGACTGATTCGATACTCTGATAATCAAGATTAAGGCTATAGGTTTAAAAGTTATGTTTTTCTTGATAAGGATATTGTTTTATATCGTGTAGTTAGAGTGCTACAATATAATATCTGTGTTAATTTCTTGAATTCTTTATTAAAGGAACCCTTTTTTAATGTTGGTTTTATTTTATTTTGATATTTACGTAATTTTAACCTTTCTATGACCAATACGTTTGAAAATATCAGTGACTTGTATCACTAAACACTTTGAAGTATAAAAATGTATTACGATATATTCTAGCTTGTAGCATTAATCACTAACTAGTTTTAAAAAAATCTTTGGTGTAAAGGGATACAAATGAATATTTTCATACTATTCTTTAATAAAACAAGGAAATAAGATTGCTGACAATTAAATTGATCATATTAGTTTTACGACTTTTGCTTACAATAACTGTTTGCTAGCAAAACAGGGCAAAACGCAAACCTTATAACATTTCACACCAAACGATTACTAAATGTGTAAAATAATGCAATTTGTTTTAGACCTATCTACACAAAAATTAGCAAAGAAAATTATAGTGTACAGTGATACAACTGGCTATTTTCAGAAATAACTTAAATCTCGTGCAAAATAATGAATTCAAACCTAGGTCTAAATAATCTTATTGGTATTATGTACTCGTAACACATACCGTTTTTCATTTAAAAACGTCAGAAACATAATGAGAATTTTTTGAATCTTTAACTTCAAATTACTCAAAACTGTGATTTTTGACTTGTATCACTTTTCACTGATGGTACAGATTTATGCATTTCCTTTATTTTTTCTGACGCGGGTTTGCTGCAAGAAATTTCTCATGAAATAATTAGCCTTCTTGTACTAGTGTATATTTTGTGATAATCCAATATCTTAATCGTGTATTGAACTATTATTAAACTAAAATACATATAAATTTGCCAACAGTAACAACAGCTTTGCAATAATCCTGCCGACGATCTTCAACGTGTTCTTTACCTCGTACGCCACCAACGGGGCTGAAGCCACGGGCTTCTGCGAACTGTTCGCCTTGGACGAATCTGCTTCGGCAGCCAATCAGGTGAGATTCCTAGTTGGTAACCTAATCTTGCACGTGATAAGGTAACAAATTGAATTAGAAAACTATAAGTAGTTTTTGGTAAGAAAATTTACGTAAGTTTGCAAACAAAAAAAATAAAAAGTGTATGTATTCAGCAAAATTTTGTTGCATAATATACTTGTTCTGTTAAATGAAAGAAAAAGCGATTTCAATAATATTTACAATATTCCACAATTTTCTTTCCACAACGCCACAATCAGTAAAGTGTAATTCTGTGACTAAGAACACATTATTACTTATAGTGTATTCGCCTTAATATAAACAATAAGAATAGTGTTATTGGACAAATTCCTACGTTTAAAACATGTAGTAGTTTATGATAAAAGGAAGTTACTAATTAGTCTTCAGATAGGCTAGATTGTAGTGGATATAAGATACCTCCTTTCAAAAAGAAAAGTATTTTAAAAATATAGCCACTTGGCACTCGGGATGAAGTAAGGATTAAGGATGAAAGGATTTTTATAGCACGATAACAATATTCTTTTAAGTTTGTGTGGGCATTTAGAAGTGAACGTAGGTACAATTTAGAAATAGTCACAGACTCATTGCGAGTATATTTATAGACCCAAAAACGTACGTATTTTGAGCAGTCGTGTAGGAAGGCACTGCTTTACTGTTAGATTGTAAAGTATATGTCAGCCCAAATACGTTCCAGTACTGAGCACGAGAATCCTCTCACAAACCAAGATGAGGGGGTAGTGGATCATACACCACCTCGTGAACCCAGTGCGAGTTGGTGGAGGCTGGCGTGAGGCGTCTAAATAGGCCTCTAACATGGCTTAACGGCTGACGGTGACAACCGGGACCAATGTCTTAACATTCCTTCCGAAGCACGGAAGCGCTTTACATTAAATGCCACACAAACGGTCACCTATCCAAGGACTAATCTCTGTGAATTTGATCGTCACTGACCTAGTTTTAAATGTTAATAAGAGGTGTTAACCTTCTAGACCGAGGTGACGCAAGAGTGCCGCAACACCATCAACGACAACACGATCTGGGCGGGCTGCGCACACGGCCTCTCCTTCTTCCTGCTCAACGCGCTCATCTCGCAATGCGCGGGGAAACGAAAGGTGAGAAATTATGGACTCTGACAGCAGATTTATTTACTTATTTAATCTTTATTGCATACTTAAAAGTATTACAAAAGGCGAACTTTAGCCTTAAGGCATTCTATGCGAGTTAACCTTAGGGTTAGCAGAAAGCTTTAAAGGCGGTGCGGTAGTTTCAGAAAACATATAAAACAAAAACAAAATAAATTTATAACGTACTATCACACCTGTTTCCCCTATCCCTTCGGTAAATCAGGCGTTAGAGGCAATAGGCCACATTATATTGTTATTCCATGCATAAAGGTGGCGAGCCTGTGGCCACTTACCGGAAACTTTTATTAAGAAGAACATAAGAGTCTGTATCGGCACTCGCTTGATCAGTAAGATTGACTTTGGCCCATAAGTTCTTGGTAGTATTATAAAATAACTAAAGACAAAATGATAAAGAAAACATTACATCAAACAGCCAATTCGGGACTCACGACAACAGTTCCAACTGAACACAATGCTGTATACGATTTTAGCGCTGATCTTCCATTCGAACTGATTTCGTGAGAACAAGAGACACGAGTGTAAAATAAAGCCTGATCAAATAGCTGAGGCAACACGAGTGAACAGCACTAGGAGGAATTTTCTTGCATCAATGTCAAGAAGATTCGTAAATAGATACGCCTCCAGAAGAATAGTTCTCTTCACCAGTCACAATTATCAACTGTTATAACAACATAGAGTTTTTGGGAGTAGCTTTTTAATTTCAAATATACCAAGTCATTCCATATACTACTGGTTGTCACGCGCATTAAATTTTGTTTGGTTTCTGCGTATAATGACAAGATCCCAGTTGTAAGTCATATCAAAGAAAATAGAAACAGAAGATTTATGTTACGTTAACAATGAGACATAGTTAACTAGGCATCAAGGAATCCTGGCCAATTCCAGCACTTCAATAAATGTGATCTTTTAATCTAACTGAGGTCTTATTCCAGATAATGACCATCATTGTGCTGACGGTGGCGGCGGCGGCGGCTGTTGGAGTGGACAACACGGGAGAACCCATCTCGGGACTGGTGCTGTTCTTCCTCTTCCTAACCACTGCCATGGTCTTCGGCGTCATCTCTTCATACTTCGTGGACCTCTACCCTACCTCTTATAGGTGAGTCATGTTTTATTATTTCGTAGCTTTTACTAACTAATTCGGGTATAGGCGACGAAAAGACTTGAAGAATTTTTTTAATGCCACCTAACCTAGCTGGTTTCTTTTGCGAACTCCTCCATCGAAGAACTTCTTACCTAACGTTTGCCCAAGGTAGATGTCAAAAAAGTCATAAGTCAAAATACTTTTTATTTCATAAACTATCACATAGTACTTGAAAACGTCAAAATTATAAAAAAATAACAAAAACAAATAAAATATATTTATACTAAAATCACGAAGCTTAGATTCACTTGCAACCAAACAATTTAAAAAAACAAAAAATATTTAAGTGTAAGTGAATCTAAGTGCCAGTTCCGAGCCACCGCTCTGTAAGAAGAACTGGCAAGAAACTCACAGGCTATGCTCTTTTAAATTATCGATTGGTTAGTTACAATCTTCATTTGTCTGTGACGCTATACAATGCAACATAATATAACAATATTCATGCTTTAAGTCATTAGAATAGCCTGTATGAAACGGCGGTCCCAAGCATTTTTATCAGCCATATAGTCTTTAATAGAATAGTATCCCTTTGAAGACAGCTTGCGTTTTATTGTTAATTTAAATTTATTTAGGCTTAATTGCTGTATATTGCTTGGATGTATTCATGATCAACTTCAAGAGAAACACCGTTTATTGTAATCGGTTTCCGAATTATCTGTTCATTAAACATATATACTTTTATAGTTATACTTGTCTATGTTCATGCGGAGACTGATGCGTGCAGTACAATCGGCCAGTCTAGTCTGAATTATGTTTCTCATTCTATTGCCTTTCTGTCAGTTAATCTGAGGACGGCTCAGCATGTCTCTTGACTTAGCCCGGTCCTTCGTCATCCGATTCATTTCCTTCTTCTCAATTATATAACTCTTCCCCCACTGTGGATGGACATTGACATTTATAGTCATTACTCTTCTTGTCAAATGTTCGTTCCTTCTATTGTTTAAGAAAAGTGGTTATCGCAGCGTACGAAAGCAGATTACCAGGCACATCACTAGCGCATTGTCGAAACTTTTAACGGCCTTGTTAAAGATCCCCCACTTGAATCTCTAATATTGATTTTAATTCATCATATCCTAGCATTATCCTGGTTGCCCCAGACTTCAGCTTAGGTCCCAGGGTCTGCTTACATAGAATTGAATTAAGTATTTATATTGTGTGCTTACAGAGGTATGGTGGCATGTCTGGGCATGATGGTAGCCCGACTCAGCGCGTTCGCCGGGACCAACGTGGTGGGGCGCGCCATCACCACGCAGTGCTCCACCGCGCTGTACGGCGTGGCGGGCCTCGTGCTCAGTAAGTAACCCTGCCTTACAGAGGCTGTTGCCATGATGGTGGCTAGATGAGTGGGTCACTGGGACCAAAGTAGTGGGGCGGGCTATCACCACGCCCTGAACGAAGTGGCAGGCCTCGTGCTCAGTAAGTAACTCTGTCTTACTGGGGCATGGTGGCAAGTAAAGTAAAAAGTTCTTTATTCCATATACTATTACATCATCATTTCAACCCATTAACGTCCCACTACTGAGCACGAGCCTCACACACACCAAGGTGCGAGTATATTGGGTCATACTCCACCACGCTGACCCAGTGCGGATTGGCGGAGGCAGGTGTTTGGCGTCCTGCTGTTAGAATTTTTCAAGTCGCCCATTAGCCCTCTAACATGGCTTAACGACTACCACATTTAGTGATATCCGAGACCAACGGCTTAACGTGCCTTCCGAAGCACGGAAGTGCTCGATATCAAATGCCACACAAACGGTCACCCATCCAAGGACTGACCTCTGTAAACTCTGCTTTACTTCGGTGATTGTTTCCGACCACCGAGCACCGCGGAGCTACGAGCGCTTCTACATAGCACTTGAAAACGTCTAAACAAAATATAAATCTAAAAAAAACTAAATATTACTACACTGGAATCACGAAGCTTAAATTCACTTACATAAAAATTAAGTGTAAGTGAATCTAAGTGCCAGTTCCGAGCCCCCGCTCTGTGAGAAGAACTTACAAGAAACTCACAGGCTCTTTAAAATATCAATAAAATATAACAAGATAGTAATAAGACTGACTGTTCAGTAAATAAAGATGCCCTCTTTTATACTCTGCTCTTATGTTTCAATCGTAAGACTTAAAAGCGTTGCTGTCAATGCAAATTCGTGCAATAGAATAGCGCGACAGCGCGGATAGTTCAGCCGGTTCACAACACATACGCTCACCTTCGCGCCTGCATGGCTTCAACCGGTCAGGAGTGACGTAGCCTGATATTTATTACTGTTAGTCATACAATAAATAAAGTTCAAATTTCAAAGCTCAACCAACCATTTCAAGATATAGGGGCTTATATGAAACGCGATCTAAAGTTAGACCAGGTTTAACTTTAACTTCCATTTTGTAATAAAATAAAATAAAAAATAAAAAAATAAAACTGTCTTCCCCCCCGAACAGGTCTCCACCTTGGCGTGGTGGGGGGGCTGAGTACCTCCCGGAGGCCGGGAAAAGGTAACACCCAGAGACCGACGACTTTGGGTGCTCTTAGTATTGACTACCGGGGGAGAAACTAAGAGGGACCTATGGAGGGCGCAGCGGGCGGGCCAGGAGGGCTCGCTCAGCAGCGCCAGGAGGGTCTAGGCAGTGGGGGCAGGAGGCCACTGCTGTCTCACCATGGACCCTCCGGGAAGTCGGCCACACACGCTATGGTCGCACAAGGACGTAGGAGGGGCGCGTCCACTGCGTCTCTCCGAGGAGGTCCTCCCGGTTTGGTCCGGGGGACGTTGGCCGCTGGCGGGGTGTCAGAAGCTGTAACCCAGGTACTGGCCCCCGCCTCTTTCTCAACAAGCGGCGGGCGTCGTCGGAAGATTTTTAGTGGGTATTACTGCTGGCAGTCGTGTCTGCCGGTGGTGAGTCCCACACCCCCCTTTCGGTCCCCCTTTGGCCGGAAGGCAGTGCGTAAATGCATTTTGTTACCGACGTAAAACAAAAAAAAGGTTTAACTGTCTTCATCTTATGAAATGAAAGTGAAAGCAATAGTTTTGAGCTTGGTCTAACTTTAGATCTCATTTGTTATAAGCCCCCTTATGTTTTAGCGTCGGTAAATATAAAAATAAACTATTTAATGATCTTTTACAACCCCCTCAACTTGCGTGACTACAAACATTTTGACTAACATATGTATTCCGTAATTTAGAAATAATTGACTATTTCTCTCAACAGGTGGCGCTGTGGCCGCGGCAGTGTTACCCACTGGTGATCTGTATACTAAATGAGGATTTCTTGTCATAATTGTAATTATTAGTTATATTAAATTAACAGTATTTTAAGTCATAATAAATCATAAATGCACAAATAAATATAACGTATCTACCTACTAACCCGTTTTTTATTTAATTTAAAATCCTTCATATTAATTATTATAGTTAACAACTAGTGCTGTACGATGCCGGTAGGGGAGAGGGGGGTATAATGGGGACGCTAAGGAAAATATATGATAAAATAATCAACGCAGTGTATTTATTAATTAAAACTAATCACAATACTTTTGTTACTTATCAAACTATCATTTGGCATAGAATTTGGGGATTTAAATATTCATATGAAGTTACAATTATTTTTTATTGAAACTATAATGAAAACCCCATCGTGCCCCACGGTAGGGGCAGCATGGGGTACGTGTTTATTTTGCATCACAGTACATGCAGATATGGATTTTTTCTGGATTGTCGTTGTCTACACAAGCACAAGCTGTATGAGCCCCCCGTCCACATAGATGGCAAGCCACCCACCCTTCCGAAGACTTCAAATAAGTGTGGTTCTCGTCAAGGCAGTACAGGCATATGGTATCCTCGTCGACATTTATTACACCAGAAGGAGCTTTTTGGGTCTTCTGTTTCTTGGATTTCTTTTTTAACTTGGGCTCATTTGGATTAGAACACTTCTTGCTTTTCTATACCCAGCGGTTTGCTTAATACTGCATCAATTGCCTGTTTCATGTTTTTACGGACTAACTAATTCTCGAACTTTTCTTAGTATACGTCCGTACCATTTTTATACCTAAAATTAAAAAAATCCATTATATAATGAACAAGAACTATCCTTCAGCTACATAACAGGGCCACAATGGGGTACTCCATCGTACCCCGTAGCCATGACCCCGTCATGCCCCGATTCTCACATTATTTAAAATAACAAAACAAATAAAATTTTTGACGGTTAGAGTAATTTTGTTCAAAACATATCAATAAGTAATGTATCTGCAAAAACAAAATAAATACATGATACCACATAAACACTTACCTTTTTATGTGCGTATACGTAGTCACTTAAAATTACATAAAATTACGTTGATAATAGTGTTTTGTTTTAAAAATCTAACGCGCGCAGTCTAGTCGCAGTTCACTGTCAGACTAAACTAAGATACAAAATGGTCGCCTATAAGCGAAAACAACATACATCTAGAGCGTATAGTTTTTTGTGTGATTGGGTGGCCCCGTCGTGCCTCGCGACCCCGTCATGCCCCCCGTTCCCCTATATAAGAATTACGTATAAGTCTCTGCTAGAGCTTCCTTCGAGACCCAAACAGTTCCTATAAATGAAATATAAAGAAGATCGTATACAAATATCATTTAATTTTAAATAAAATTGGATCATTTTATTTTTGACGCGCTTATGACAGAAGTGTGCCGAATTATATACTACGAAAATTCTTCGTCGATTTTTTTTTTGCATTCCAGAAAAACAACAACAACACTACAAGAAACTACCCCCCACCTTAAGTCTAGCTATAGACCCTCCCAGAAGTCAGTCAGTTACGCCGTGGCCGCACAAGGAGGTAGGGGGGGCGCGACACACTGCGCCTCTCTGAGAAGGTCCTCCCTGGAGGAGGAGAAAATGCAATCGAAAACTTACTTATCCAAAATAATTTAATAAGTATTCTGAAATGATTCAGGCGTTAGGTACTTTATAGACATTGTATTGTCCGCAAGTGATGATTTGGGACTTCTAGGCTGGAAAGTGAAGCGTAATGTCTGCAGTTTTGAATATTTTCTAAAATTGTAATATTTTGAAAATGTATATGTAATAACGGTGGATTATGAACCGTTAAGTGTTTCTGTACATATATTAATGTTGGTACAATCAATCAAACAAAACTGTGCAACATCACTTTTCAAATTCTCTTTAGAAGTCCATGTGAGATCTTAGTATAGTCCCACATCTACCAACTTACTGAGGACTCAACGGGCTTAGGGGGAAGGCATCTCATTTATTACCTTTATCACCACTCATTCTCATTGACTATGTATTAAATATTATTAATATATCAATTATTAATATATAACTTGACACTGGCTAAATGTGCTAAAGGCACGAAGACATTATTTAAAAGAAAAGTAATGATTAAAAGAAATTACTTTGTTATGTCTCCCGCGCAAATGTAATTTCTCGAAAAATCAGAAACAACTTAACACGACACGTGTTTCTACACAGGGTTTCTTCAGGTAAGATAACATACAGCCCCAGAACAACGACATCTACGCCCCTCTCAGCGTTGCTCGTGTAGACATCGCTGTTCTTATAGTAAATACCAATATAAATTATCTGAGTGCAGATGAACTCATTGGTGCTTGTATAATACAATATGTTATCGCTCGTAGAAGATATGACGTCTGTGAGGTCTGTGAGCATAGTTATCAATTCAAAACTTGATTTTATTTCATTGCCAAAACACAGGTTTTCTAACAACAGACAACGCCACATATGGCGCCACATAAGGTCGTAATACAGCATTTATTAACGTGGAAATTAAGTTAGTTTTAGCTGTTTTTTCGTTAGTTTTATATGGTTCTTTCTGTACTTTATCAACGTCATTTTAAAGTGGCCGAGCACCAGTTTATTGGTGACGATTTTGGTCATCTTCAGTTTTGATAGGATCATGTTCGGTATCACACCTAATTGGTACTAAAGCTATTGACAAAAGTTTAACGTGTGGTAAAGTGTTTTTTAGTTATCAAAACAGTGGTATTAAAAACAATTGGATTTATGAAGATATTTTTTAGCTGATATTTATTTATAATTAAGGCAAGTTTTAGTTAAATATTTTTTCATTAGAATGCTCGTGACTGAGAATGCTTAGATACAGTTAGCATCACAAAATATGAGAACACTAGAGTTATCAACGCAACGCAGTTTGGTTTTACATAGTAGGAGAGTATTTTTGAGACCGACAGCACTAGGAGAAATTCAAGTGCTTGATTTGTAACAATATTTTAGTTCCAATATAAAGACACTTTTTTTTTCGGATGGAAAATCATTAAATGGCCTTCTCGCGTTGTGTGTGGAGCGGGAGGTTTTGTCAGACTTTTACTGACAATAAACCATCCATATTCCATCTTGAGTCTGCTAAGTCCCGGGCAGCTGTAACCCATTCGAACAGTCCCGCATCTCCGGAACATAACGACACTCCTGTGTTTGACACTTGTATATGAAATGAACAATATTATTTTTAGACCAAAAATAAATTACAGTACTTTAGCTTGAAGAAGTTTAACTATAAATTCATTCATTAAGGGAATAAACTAATTATAATTAAACATATGTTTAGTATGTATTAGAGTCTGCCCTTGAGCGTCTTTTTTTCTTTTCATATCCAATTTTTAACTTAATTTCTCGTCTAGCACACTTCAAAGCGGTCTCATCTCCCCTGCATCATTTTACTTTCATGTTTCTTCTGCCATAGGTACCCAGCATTCGCTTTCATACATTACTGTGGGGACAAATACCGTTCTTTCAACTGCCAAACGTGCTTTCTTCTACTGCTCATCATGTTTTCAATCACTCTTTTTGGACGTCGCTATCAAACACTTTCCATACCTTGGAAATTTCGATCTTACATAGAAACTCTTAGCTCAACTGTAAGTATTATTACTAGTAACGGCCCATGAATTCAAGTTATTTTATTTATGTACAATGTCGTGGGAACTAATGTTCGATGATTTATTTTTTGCTTACCAAGAACAATGTGCTTTATAATGGTAAATTTATTTTTAAATTCAGTATGTATAACACCTATCTATAATAATAAACTGGTAAGGCGTTCTTTGGTAACGGCATGACTCGAGAATGGTAGAACCATTAACTGCTATTTTATAATTTAGCTACTCTTTTTATAGTAAAGAAAAAAAAATGTTTCAATTTTTTTTTTAAATTTTTATTATCTTTGGAATAAAAAACAGTGACAGACAATAAAATCTTAAAAGCTAGTTACATACATACATTCACGCCATTTTACCCGAAGGGGTAGGCAGAGGCATATTATACGCACACACTTCGCCAATAATATAGTTGGTCCCACGTAATAGGTGCCGAGCCTATTTCCGCTTACCGGGACTGTTATGTTTGCCAGAACCTCGTCCGTTGATCAGGTGCAGGTGCACCTTAGGTCTTGGTAGGAGCCCTATACACCTAGTTATAAACCTACTTAAACCTAGTTATACATATGTAAAAAATAATATTAATTATTATGACACCGATATCCTCGAATTAATTAAATTCTAAATGATTCTTTGGACATGGCAACTTCTGGTTTAGCTACTTTTACATACATTTCTTATTTTTCTTATAGAAGTGTAGAACATTTTCCCTATTTACGGAGGATCAGAGTCGTGTTCGTTTATTACAACTGCATAATGCAGTGTAGTATGATGAGTTATAGAAGTTAATCCAGCCCTTGGATGGATGACTGTTAGGTCTGTTAGTGTGGCAATTATAATCGAAGGTCTTTATGCTTCAGAAGACATGTTAAGTCGTAGGTTTCTGTTGTTATATGTGTGAGTAGCTTACTGGCCCTTTTGGACAGCTTGAGAAAATTGAAACCACAGGATCCCACTTCTGACACCAATAATCAATACTAGATCCGCGTGGCACCAAGTCGTATGTTAAATATAGACTATTATATAATGCGCAAGCACTGACTGCTTGGTATTTAGTGAACAAAAACCATTGTATCGTGTTTTGCGTGAGAATCCGCGCTAATAATAATCTTTGTTTATAAATCAGGTACATTGCTTATCTTTAACTTAGTGGGAAAGAGGCAAAGTACAAAAAGCATACCAATGGCCTGTACTTTGACATTTAGAGTTGGTGGTAGTGTTACTGAACTATTTGCAAAGGTCTATATGGATGATATTTGGTACCTAAGGGTTTGTTGGTTGTAAGGTTGTGTCTATAGTTTTTTTATTTATTTATTCATGGGCAACCAACAAAACATACATTATAACAATATACAATAAAACTTGCATTTTTTTAAAGCTAAGGACTGTCCTACTGCGTGCAAAAATGGTGTAACAATATTTTGAAAACATAGATACTAATAATATTCGCTAATTAATAGGTAACAAATATATGTAGTTAATAAAGTAACAGGTGAATGATGCCCTAGAATTTTAGTGAGTAGTTAAAGTTAAGAAGATATAGTCTTTGGCAGGAGGTGACCGTACATCGTGGCACCATTGGTTCTTGTTGAATTATGAAGCAGGTAGCCGTGAAGTCTCATCATCACTTCAGTCATATAAAGTCCACTGCTGAACATTAGCCTCCCCAATAGATTACATTATTTTGGGGTATATGCCCAAAATCACCATGCTGGGCAGGCGGGTTGGTGATCGCAGTTCAAGACAGTACGCAGGATGACGCTGCTGCCTATCATCTGGTAGGATATCTCTTCGTCGAATCTTACAACTCGCAATGAGATGAGAGCTCTATTCTAGGTTATTATTTTAAACACCTGTATGATACCCACATTTGTGCAAATAAATGATTTGATTTGATTTGATTAGGCCAGTGCCACACGAAAAGTGTAATTGAAAGTTCAATGGGGATTCTCGAACATTAATTCTTGCTATAGGACTTTTAAGATTTCACTAGAATTAAGTAAGACGTAATACGGCAATCTTGACTTAATCATCGACACTCCACATATGAAAAAACATACTGTTTGCACATTGTTATTATAACAATCTGCAAACAGTATATCTTTTCGTATAAATGTTGTAAAAAAGTATGTTTTTTGTTTTAATGCAAATAAATGACTAGGATTTTTGATAGTATAAATAATATAAACTAACAATCTTTAATCAAGTACTTACCTAAATGTCCACTTTATGTCCGCTTACTTTGTAACGTTTACTTATAGATTGGCAAGGTCACGACTTTTTGGTTCTTGTTGAATTATGAAGAAGATACTTAGTCGTAAAGTCACTGCTGAACATTAGCCTCCCCAATAGATTACAACATATTAGGGATATTTGCCAATAATTACCTCACTGAGCAGGCGGGATGACGCTGCTGCCCATCATCCGGTAGGATTCTCTTCGTCTACTGTTATGACTCCCCATGTGATGAGGCCAGTGGCCCTATTTTAGGCCGACACGGCATAATAATATGAATAATAATAAATAAAAAAAATTCTCTTACAATCACACCAATTATTTAGTTCCAAGATAAGTATCACTAAGAACTTGTGTTATGGATACTAAAGAACGGATAAACATACCTAAATACTTTTTTTTTGTAAATACATACTTAATATACATAGAGAACCACCCAGACCATAACAAATATTCATGTTCATGCACACAAAGATTTGTCCTGTGTGGGAATCGAACCCACGACCTCTGGAGTGAAGTGCAGGTATACTGACCTCCACGCCATATCGGTCGTCGTCGTCATATGTATGTCTATTGTGCCCTTAGTACAAGCTTTGCTGCTCTGTGTGAGATGTGTATTGGGAAGACGTTTCTGAACAAGACCACTAAGCTCTGGAATTTGCTGCCGGCTCATGTGTTTCTTATTTCCTATGATCCCGGGTCTTTTAAGCGGGGCGTGAAACGACATTTTACTAGGACGTCATGAGAGGATGCGCTTTGTACCGTGCTTATTTCA
Source organism: Musotima nitidalis (assembly GCA_949126915.1). NCBI lineage: Eukaryota > Metazoa > Arthropoda > Insecta > Lepidoptera > Crambidae > Musotima > Musotima nitidalis. The sequence goes on along the minus strand of OX421423.1, from coordinate 658,221 downwards.
CGGTATAAAGCGCTTTCTTTTTTTTTTGGACTGCATCAACTGCTTACCATCAAGCAGTATGTAGTCATTATGATGTGTCACATTAAAAAATAAAAAAAGACATCAAGTATAAAATTTTATGCAAAAAACAAAAATATTTATTCCAAATTTAAAAAGCAACGTTTTAATTAAACTAGAATTAATTTAAGGTCAAGGCATTGACATTTTTTGATAACTAAAACCTCTGTTTTATTTTGATTGATCTAACTTGCAGATTTGAAGTTCGTTCGTGATCATAATATATGAAAAGGTAACTTAATTTTAGAAAATATCCTACTCAACCATATATCATTACAATATTAGGAAGCCCACGCAACGAAAGAATAATATTTTGGCAACACTTTTCATTGACGCTCCTGTCCTATTTGTCGCACTTCTTCTTCTACAGCTCCTTTCTGTCCACCGTTGGACAAATGCCTCTCCAATACGTCTCCACTCTGCCCTGTTGTTAGTAAGCCTGGTCCAGGAGGAGCTCACACAATATTCGATATCATCAGACCATCTGGTAGGTGGTCTACCAACACTCCGTATTGCAGCACGAGGTCGTCAATTCAACACAAAGTAACTCCATCTTTTATCATACAAGAAGCAGATTATTAGCCCTCACTTCGTCAATTTTAATGTTGGTCCCACGTAATATGTGGCAAGCCTATTGCCGCTTACCGGGAACATTTATATGTCAGAGCCTCGTCCATTGATCGGCAGACAGGTGAAGTTAGCAGGAGTCCTATACACTCTGATATCATCACACATATACAATTCTTATTAAACGTACTGATTCTCAGATATTCTTTTAGTACTTAGTTTATTATATATTTAAGTATAAAACAGCTTTATAAGTAGTTAAGTATAATAAATAATTCATCGTATACATATATAATGAGATAACAAGTTTTTAAATATTTCTGTTAGCACGGAGTGATGGTCAATGTTGAATCTTTGAATTAATTTTTCTTATATATTTGTCACAGTTACAAGTTAAAAAGGATAAAACTATGTTTTATGTCATTATCTAAAAACCTTCACTTGTGAGATCCCGTGACATCAATTGCTTTAAATCTTATATATCGGGTTACGAATCTTTTCTTAGTGGTAGTGATTCGTGGTATCTATATCCAAGTGTATGTGATTTATATACCTACCTACCTACTTACATAGGTACTTATACACCTTTAATAGGTAAGCTCAGTAAGTACTAATCTATGCATCAGAGAATAAAATTCAAGTGTCTGTTTGTTATTTCAAATAAGCTTTTTTATTAAATGTATATAAAAGTAACGTAACTATTAAATTTAACTGAAATTAAAATTTACAAATTATGTCGGAAGGGCTTGAACTCTATTAAGCGGCGATATCCAAGTGACCAGACCCACTTGAAATTTAGAGGGTCTCGAGTTCAAATCCTGGTCGCGCGCTTATGACCTTTAGAAGTTTTGTGCCACGGTCGACGGCTTGAGGAATTAATTCAGACGCATCACGCCACGCTTTATTTAATTATACATTTATTTATGACGTCAATGCTATGAAGATACAATTCGCGAATGACGTTTATCGTGACTATGGCTTTTTGGTTCTTAAAACGAACTGGACGACCTTTTAGACGCGGGGGAGGGGTGAGGGAGGAAAGTCCCCACATACCACATGCACAAACCACTATAAATAAATATCCATGGACATCTCACATAGCGCCTTTTAGCCCAAGAAAAAATTATACTATGAGCTTTTTTTTTTTGGAAATTTATATTTATACATAGAAAACACCCAGACAAGAACAAATATTCATATTTATAAACAATAGTATTTGTCCCGGGTTGAAATAAAATCCAATAGGTACCTTAGAAGTGGAGTGCAAATAATACTGGACTGGTATACTTTTGAGCTATATCGATCATTTAACTATGTCTCAAACGAACATAACTCTACCTAATACATACATACAATCACATTGAGGTTGCCTTACTAACAATAAACACCAGCGGCAGTGTATAATAAGCCGCCTTGTCGCTTAAAAAATCCTTCCAGACTACCGGACTAAATGGACAGACAAGTGAAGGACACAAAAAGACACAGTGATGTACAATAATACTAAAAAAAAAAAAATTCAAGGCAACAAAGTTGTTTGACTAACACAGAATAATAAAACTACTACTACTACTAAAAAGAAAAAAAATATAATTTCTATTAAATAACTAGTTTCTCTAACTAACATTTCTATAAAATGTAGTTAACATTATTTTATATATAATTTGGATTAGTACTGCATTTAATCAAAGTGTAGGCCTTAATTCCTTATAAGTTACAATAAAATAAAATTCGTTTATTTCGGACCAAAATCCATAGTGTTAGTAAAAATAAATCGTAAAAACTATGTTAGTATTACAATTTTATAATGAAGTACATAACAGGATACACCATTACACATACCGGTTATATGTAATTGTGGCATCCTTGGTTATGTGAACGCGTGTCCAGTGCTGCATAATAGCACTGTCCACATCAAGCCACAGTCTTCAGGAGGCTGTTGGAACTGCCACGGACCCGCTGCAACAGCGACGCTATTCACGTTCTGATGATAGCTGAAAAGCTATCAACCCCAGCCGAGGCCAGCATCCCTGATGCACTACAGTGGCGCCGCAACCCCAACAGCGTCCTGAAGGCATTATTATATTGGGTACGCAGGATCCTGTATACTCCTTGAGTATAATTCATCCACAGGCTGCACATGTGCAAAGAGTGACAATACGCTTTGAAAAGCCTAGCGTATAACATAACAGCTTATAACTGGGAGCAGGGCAGTAGGATTTTTTCCATCTTTTGCGTTATTCCGCTTCCTTACGGGCCCGGGGTCGGCTTTCTTGTGCCCTCTCTTCCACCTCCCGCGGTCATCGGCACCCCGTGGTTCAAATCAATTGAAATATTTATTTAACTATGGCAGAGAACATGCACAAGTTGTTAAATCTCTAACGCCGGTAGTTACAGTCCTGCAAATACTTTATCATTAATTTTTTCTATCACATTACATTTAATACACTATTTAGGCATTCAAGTAAAAATATTCAATAAAAACAAGAGATTTTATGCATACAATTATTGGTAAAAAAATTATAATAATATAATACATTAGTTTAAAAATAAAACCAAAATCAAAACAAAGCAAAGCAAATTTTAGCAAATTAAAGTGACACCACTAGTTTTAAACCTGGTTCAACTTTAGGTCTTGTGAAGTAAACAATAAGTCACATAATGTTAATAAGAAACAATTAGTCTATCGTTTAAAAAATCTTGAACTGAATAGTAAAACATTTCCCGTAAGCAATCTAATCTAAGGTGTTTGCAAATGTTTACCGTCTACTATTTATTACAATCAGGTAACTTGATTATGTTAAAATAGTATGTTGTTTTCTTTAATAGTATTAGATCTTAAGACATAACTTGAAAAAAGCCGAGATGAGTTTGTTGAGGCCCTCTTCTCAATCTCGTTGCCTTTTGGAAGCCTCGTTAGAGTCACCAACAGACTGTTTGACTGACGAACAATCCCCTCCCTCCTTTAGAATCACGACAGGCTGTCTGACAGATCCCCCTGTAAGAGTCACCGACAGACTGACAAATCTTGAGAAAACCACAACAGACAGATAAACTGACAAATTCTAACAAAGAACCCATTTGCTTTTACTCCTTTATTATGTTACAGCTCATATCTCTTTCATTGTTGTTAAAAAATATACGGAATTTCCATTTTGTGTAAATGTTTGACGAATCTAAATGATCATGTTGATCTTAAAGACATTAAAGTATATTTTATTTTATTTTATTGTATAGTATGTTGTAAATTTAATTAATTAATGACTGTAGAGTCCTCTGAGCAGTTGCGATGCCCTTACGGGGTGCTGTATTGCTTAGATCTTTGTACCTACTTTAAAAAATACTACTTATGTACATTAATGTGGCAACCAATAAATCGCATTATGGCTTTATGACGTTATTACATCGTCTCAGGTTTTCCTTTTATTGAGAGTGGCGATAGCCCAGTGGCGAGACCCCTTGCCTTTAAATTCAGAGGGTCTCGGGTTCAAACCTTGGTGGCGCACCTTTGACTTTTCGAATTTATGTGCGTAATTATCGCTTGCTCCGTGCCTCGAAAACCACGTTAAGCCGTTGGTCCCGGCTGTCATGAACATCTATGGCTGTCGTTATTAGAAAGTCAGTGCCTTTTAACAGACAGACAGCTGGTTTAACTATAGAATGATGTTTCCCTCTGGGTTGCGGAGGTCAGACGGCAGTCGCTCACGTTACAACTGAAATCAGTCAAATCTGGTTAAACCAGTGAGCAGACCCTAGGCCCTAAGCTTAAGTCTCGGGCAACCGGGATAATGCTAGGATATGAATTAAAATAGTAGATAAATTACTGGCAGCGCAGGAGTATGATGAAAAAGTCAAAGTCAAGATCATTTATCAAGTTTGGCCTCAAAAGAGTTCTTATGAAGGTCAAACTTTAGATTTAACGCGAGCTTGGGACCCATCCATTGGTGGTCTTCTATTAACAGTATTTAATATTTTTTTCAGAAGGAGTTATAATGAAGAATAAAAGAATGGAGCACAACTTGAAGACACCTATTTCAAATAAGAGTACGTAACGAACCATCAACATTGCTTTTCCCTTCTTGTAACATTGCGTAGCTGCCTGAAGAAGTGCCTGACCCATTATTGAGTATGAAGCGTGCTGTAGCTGGCAAAATTACTGAGCATAAACTTAATAATATTCCTTTATTGCGCATAAAACATAAATTGACTACAAAAGGTATTTAAGTACAAAGGTGGACTTAACTCTAGAAGAGATCTCTACCAGCCAAATCTAGCATAGTTGTAAATTAATTTATAGGTGCGGAATTAAATTTGATTAAAGATCTATGTCAAAAAAAGGAAATACAAAATCTTATACGTCCCATACAAACTTATATACATACATACAAATATAATAATTAACAACGTAATTAAAAAAAAAAAGTGAACCTTTCCTTTACTTACCTTCTGTAAGTGTCTCTAGATTTGAATAGGAGTGCCTGGAGCAAAACTGTGTTTCTATAGTAAGCATGCTGTAGCTGGCGAAATTACAAAACATAAAGTAAAAAGTTCTTTATTTCATAAAATATTAGGTACATAGCACTTGAGAACGTCAAAACAAAATATAAATTTTAAAAAAAACTAAATATTACTACACTGAAATCACGAAGATTCACTTACATGCAAAAAAACAAAAATTTGGTGTAAGTGAATCTAAATGCCTACCAATCAAACTTACCAATATTATTACTCTAGTCTTAAATCGCGGGACTTCAAATAATTAAAATAAAATTCTTGTTAAGGAATGGTTGTATACGAGATAGCTAATTTAGACCTTCTCTCTAAAAATAATAAAGTTTTAAACCATATGTAAAGATGACTTTTGAAGTAAATTTATTATTTTTGATTTATGTTTCAAGAGTCGTAATTTTCAAGAAAAGCGTGTTTTACAATATTTTTTATGAATTAATCTAACCGAGAGGTCTACTGTTTATATATTTTCTCTACGTCATATAAATAGATACATAAATGGATTTTGGTATATTCAAAATTCTTATTTGTTTATTCAGAATTGTCTTCTTTACGAAGCACTTGTGATCGTCACTTATATTTAGGAGCGCCACTTCACTGGAGATATAAAAAGAAGTTAGTAAGAAACTCGGTAAGATTTTGTCTCCCGCTAAGACATTAAGTTAAATTAGTTGAAATGTTAACTTAAAAACCATAACATACATACTTACAATCACGCCTGTATCCCGAAGGTAGGCAGAGGCATACTTTACGCCCACATTTCACCAATTATTGGCCCCGCGTAATAGGTGGCGGGCCTACTGCCGCTTAACGGTAACTTTTATGTTCGCCAGAGCCTCGTCCGTTGATCGGCAGCTGCACCACTTGCAGGTGAGGTTGGTTTGGGCTCATCAAAACCTGATAGGATCTTAAGTTAAAGTTAAATAATCATTATTATTGGTGATCAATTAAGTAAATTTTAAGTGTAATTATTTTATTTAATAGTTTTACTTGTTTTGTTTCAAGATAATGTTGATGATAAAAATGTGATCTGTAAACAACAACAGTAATTAATATATTGTTAATCTCTTCCCAGGGAAGGTCCTCGCGCTGATAATCGTTAGCATCTCGCTGATGGTTCTACCCCTCCTGATCATCGCCATTGACCCAATCAACATCGTCTCCAGTTTTGTAAGCTAACCTTTGTCTTTTTAGAGCTTTTACACTATAACTTTGGTTACTCTTGGTATGACTTAACTCTTATTTACTAACCTGACTCAGATTAATCAAATTATCAATAATCATTTATTTCATAAGCTATTACATAGTACTTGAAAACGTCAAAATTAAAAATATATTATTACACTGAAATCACGAAGCTTAGATTCACTCGCATGCCACAAAACAATTTAAAAACAAAAATATTTAAGTGTAAGTGAATCTAAGTGCCAGTTCCGATCCACCGCTCTGTAAAAAGAACTGGCAAGAAACTCACAGGCTATGCTCTTTTAAATGTATCCATTGGTTTGGTACTTTATTTAAAATCTTCATTTGTCTGTGAAGCTATACAATGCATTATAATACGAGTACAACATTAACAATATTCATGTTTGAAGTCATTTATATTAGAATAGCCTGTATGAAGCGGCAGTTTAGTCCCAAGCATTTTTATCTGCCAAATAGTCTTTGATAGAATAGTTTTCCTTTAAAGACAGCTTACGTTTTATTGTTAATTTAAATTTATTTACGCTTAACTGCTATATTTTGCTTTGTGTTTGCTTATAATTGATTTGTGTGCATCATAATCATCTCGGCGGTCAGCGAAGGCAGGTTAGGTGTGTTGCAATCAGTTGGTAGATTTGTTAAGGCCCCCGAATATGGCATATAAAATGCATTTCTTTCTACCATATAATTCTAATGACTATCAGATTTTAAATTAATATACTCGGCAAAACTGTGGCATGTACAAGGTTCCCAAAGATTGACAAATTAAGCAATAAAAAGCTTTTATTTGATACCACTGTGTGCAGAGCTATCCTATAATTCTGTACCAGATATTATGCGAGAAACCGATTTTTGTCACAATTGTCTCTTACTAGGCTTTGAAATAAGACTGCCGAGCTCTCAAATTGCAATCGTGATATACTACGCTGCGCTTGTTACCATTCGACAGAAATACTGTGATTATTAGTCATAATACTATTTAAGTCATATGACTAATATGTGATTATGTTCATACATTCACGCCTGTTTCCCTAAAGGGGTAGGCAGAGGCATATTATACGCCCACACTTCGCCAATTATATAGATGGTCCCACGTAATAGGGAGCGAGCCTATTGCCGCTTACCGGGCACTGTTATATTCGCCAGAGCCTTGTCCGTTAATCGGCAGGTGCACCACTTGCAGGTGAGGTTGGCTTGGGCTCCTTAGGTCTTGGTAGGATCCCTTTACACCCAATTATTATGTTCAAAATTTAAATATTACAGAGATCCCGCTTGACGAACAACTCTGAGATAATGGAGCTGCTCCGCCAGAGGAACTCTCCTGGCATCCACATCTCTGCGTATCTGTTCAACGTCACCAATGTGGAGCAGTTCCTCTCCGGGGAAGACCACAAGCTGAAGGTCCAAGAGGTCGGCCCTTTCACCTACGCGTAAGAGTCTTTGACCAGTTTTTAGACGTAATTTCAATAATTTAGCGGAATATGAGTTATCGGGCTGCGAAATAATACAAATAAGAGATCTGTAGGTAGATACTAGTATGAAGAATGTTGTTAAAAAAACAATCTTTTTGCAAGATAGTAGTTATAGGCATACTGGCTTAACATAAACTACCACACTAGGTTAAGCCTGTCCTGTGGAAATTTTGTATAAGATTTCCAAATAATAATGAGCGGTACGTATTTAAACTAAACCAATAAAATATATCCGCATGTTATACAAATTAATCGAATACAATGCTTATAAAAAGGATTTTAAAACGTCCTCTATCACTAATTTTGCTTGCTGAGTACTCAAAATGTTTATTTTATAAATAAATAAATCGTCTCTTACAATCACACCAATTATTTAGTTCCAAGTTAAGTATCACTAAGAACTTGTGATGTGGATACTAAAGAACGGATAAACATACTTAAATACTTTTTTGTACATACATACTTAATATACATGGGAAAACACCCAGACCAGAACAAATATTCATGTTTATGCACACAAAGATTTGACCTGTGTGGTAATCGAACCCACGACCTCCGGAGTAAAGTGCAGGTATACTGACCTCCACGCCATATCGGTCGTCAAATGCTTTGAAACTTGTTATATTTCAAATGTTTATGAAATATTTTTTATGGTTGTGTCCTAAAATTAAACTAAGTGCATACATCTTTTCCCCGAACTATATGTGCTGGTCTTAGGAACCATCGTCATAATGTGCAGAACATCACTGGAGACAACAATTGGTAGATAGTTCCTCTGTAAGACCATTCAGCTTTGGACTTCTCCGGCACATGTGCATCCCGGCTTTTAGAGACCCGGGTATTTTAAGCGGGGAGTGAAACTGTGATTATCACAAGATATTGAAGGCTCTAATTTTATTTGGCTGCATCGACTGCTTACTTTTCTTGCCAGTTCTTCTTACAGAGCGGTGGCTCGGAACTGGCACTTAGATTCACTTACACTTAATTATTTTTTGTTTTTAAATTGTTTTGTTGCATGTCAGTGAATCTAAGCTTCGTGATTTAGTGTAATATTATTTCGATTGTTTATTTTTTCATTTGTAATCATGACGTTTTCAAGTACTATGTATAATAGTTTATGAAATAAATAATTTTGTTACTTTTACTTTTACCTTTAGAAAAAATGTGGTTCAATATGTCGGAACACATCAAGAAAATTAATTACAAATAAATTAAAGCATTTGTTTGTGGTGTCAAAATAAGAGTTTATTATTAAATGAAAATTTATTTAGGTAACAACAATATCGAATAGTTTTTGTCTATCTGTTTGTTGTGGCAAAGTACCTGCAGGTCACTGGAAAAATTTCGTTATTGAACTCCCGGCCTTGGGAGTGAAGTTTAGCAAATAAAATTGTGTTTACTTCTTACGTTTTTACTTGAAGATCATCTTGAGTAATATTATATCATATTGGTTCTTGTTAAATCAATAAGAACTCACTAGTTTTTGTATTTTATTTATATGTGTGACGTCAAATTATTGCGTGTTTGGTCCAAACCTGATATACGGTGACAAGCGACATACGATGATAATATGTTAATTATAGTGAATTATTAATACTAATTAATTTTCAAATGGTAAAATGTGTTATTTTTGTCTTTTATTATATATTAATATTGTCAAATGTAAAATTATTTCTTAATTTGTAGCAAATATTTTTAGTCCCAGCTGTGGGATATTAATGGTTTAATATGCAATGCAATGGCTTGAAGAGTTGATGTAACGAGAAGGTGGTAGTGTTGGTTGACGTGGGAAGTCGTTTTCGTTCCTACTAGTGTTGGTTGATGTTGAGGTTTGAGCGGCGATAGCCCAGTAGTGAGACCCCTTGCCTTAAAATTCAGAGGATCTCGCGTTCAAACCCTGCTGGCGCGCACCTATGACTATTCGAAGTTATGTGCGTAATTATCGCTTGCTCCGTGCCTCGGAAAGGACGTTAAGCCGTTGGTCCCGGCTGTCATGAACATCTATGGCTATCTATGTGCCTTCTAGGCAGACTGACAGCTGGTTTAACCATAGAATGATGTTTCCCTCTGGGTTGCGGAGGTCAGACGGCAGTCGCTCCACGTAATAACTGAAATTCAGTCAAATCTGGTTGAACCAGTGAGCAGACCCTGGGCCCTAAGCTTAAGTCTAGGGAAACCGGGATAATGCTAAGATATGATGATGATGACATGTTGAAATTGTTCATTGGTTTTGCACCTTTTTTTTTCTAGTAAAGGGTTAAATAAGAACATACATGGTTTTTAGTCAGTAAAAGTCTGACACACCCCTTCCCTCCACCCACTGCGGAGGCTGCTAATTAATTATATTACATTCCTAAAAAATACTAGTGTTATAAAAGTAAAAGCGACCATATTTCAAACAATAGTTCAAGAGAGCTTTATTGAGCCAATCTTGAATAAATTATTCTGACTGTGACAACATTAATCGTTGCCTTACAACTGATCGTAAGTTGCTGATTCTTTTATTTTTATATAGGTAATAAGTGTATAAAGATCCTACCAAAACATTAGGGGTCTTATTACAAATCAAGATCGGTTTAATACTAGTGCTGTCAGTAAGCCCCTAGGAGCTTAAGCCAATCTCACCTGCAAGTGATGCCATACATGATAGAAATACACTGGGGAGGATCAATAAGTGCCTACCCTTTTGGAAAACATATTTGAATGTATATATATCGCACATGAAATATTCTAAAAAGACGTAATTGACAAAAATCCAAAACTGAGTTAACTATGCGACAATTTTCCTTCGTTTATGTAGATGCATGTCTATACTTAAAAGATCTTTTTTCTAATCCTACAACTATCCGATAGAAAGCGCCAAACACCAAATCGAAAATGTTCTCGTAGTTACGGTTTAAAAAAATTAAACCCTTTCCTGTAAAATTGACAAAATGACATTTACGTCTCTTAAGAACTAAATGTACGATATATGGGTTTTATTAGTAAATATACTAATAATATTTGTTATTATAATTTTCAGAGAACACCGCAACAATGAGGACCTGGAGTTCGATGAGGCAGCCGGAGTTGTCCGGTACACGCCGCGGACCACCGTCACCTTCCTGCCCGAGGAGTCAGTGGGGGACCCCCACGAGATCAACGTCACCATGCCCAACGTCGCTATGTTGGTAAGGATTTTATTTATTTATTTATTTAAACTTTATCGCACAAATTAAAATTAAAATAAACAAAAGGCGAACTTAATGCTGCAAGGCATTCTCTACCAGTTAACCTTTGGGTTAGCAGAAAAGTATGAGGCAGTACGAATAAGAAAACATATAAACTTACATAGAATGAAGGATCATTACATTTCTAGCTTTCCACAGCTACAATTTATCACACCAGGTTAACCAAAGTTCAGCTAAAACGGGTTATACCTGGGAACAGACCCTGGGTCCTTAGCGTATGTCTAGGACACAAACGGAACAAATGCTAAGGTGAGTTGATGAGTTTATCACAACACAAAGGAACTACACCATTTTAAACAATTACAAGCAGATTTTCTTTTTTCCTAAAGATGCTTTCTTACCTGTCACCAGCATTTGCCTGCATTATAACATTTGAGATTCGATTTTGAGCATTACATTACAACATAACACTGTCTCCCTGACTGAAGAGCATTCGCCTGCAATGTAAGATTTCTTTTAAGTATTTAGTTTAGTAGATTCCTAGCAATTTAGTACATGTTGTATCAAAATATCATAGATTGTATAATGACAGGTTGCACGCTGTAATGCTCGGTTCTTCTCCCTCACTGATGTAATGCTCAAACCTGTAACGTTACATTACAGGCGAATGCTCCCGACGAGAACCTTGAAAGATCAAACTCAAACAAACAACTTAAACAAAACCTCAGTTTCCTCACGAAATAATTCTAATTCGAGCTGTTACAGGTACTGACACAGGTAGGTGATAGTAGGTATTTACGTAGGTATGTGTGATTACAGCTATCTGTATATACAAATATCTGTCTATTCTATAATAATGAACGCGTCACATAATTTTTATTAAGTTATATAGCAGACTTACGTTGTAATGCCAGGTTTAAAAATTACCTAAATATAGCAAAAATTAACAGAAGACTCCTTTTTTCCCAGAGTATGTCTTCCATGATGACCGAGCACCCATATTTCACTCGGCTTGGGTTCAGCTTGCTGCTGTCTACCCTCAAGTCCAGGTCCCTTGTGCCGCAGACGGCGCACCAGTTCCTCTGGGGTTACGACGAACCTCTGATAACCCTGGGTAACACCGTACTGCCGGGATGGATCAGCTTTGATACACTGGGGATTATGGACCGTGTAAGTATCGATGCAATAATTACCTATTTTCACTTTCTCCCAAACTTCTCCACAATGAAAATAAAAATAGTACATACATTAACGCCTGTTTCCCCGAAAGGCAGAGTCCCACGTAATAGGTGGCGAGCTTATTGCCGCATACCGGGCATATTAATGTTCGCCAGAGCCTCGTCCGTTGATCGGCAGGTGCACCACATGCAGGTGAGGTTGGCTTGGGCCCTATACACCCTACATATTAAAAATAGTAGTTCTAGGCTTTCCAAAATCATCAATCAAGGAAGTCATCAATATACTTCATTATATCAGCCTTATAAACACACTGCTAAGCATTGGCCTTCATTGAGCATTAAAAACATTATTAACTAAATTAAATTTCAATTACTTTTTTCAGCTGTACGACAACACAATAGATTATCGGGTGGAGATAGGAACGTCGTACGCCGAGAGATTTCTGGTGAAGTCCGTGAACGGGTACAGAGGGATGAACGCGTGGGAGTATGAGGAGCCAGGGAAGCGGTATGTATATTAATTAAAAAGATTTTTAAGGAAGTAAACCATTTTACGGAGAAACATCTTAATTTTCGTTTTTTTGCGCTTCTACACGGTCGTAACCGATCACGTAGTAAATCAGAGTTCCAGAGGTCAGATCTTGGGTTCGGAAGGCACATTGAGACGTTGGACCCGGTTATCACTTTTAATTGTGCGGGTGTTCAAAATATTCTAACATCAGGACACACACCTGCCTCCCCCAATCCGCTTGTCCGCTTAATGTACCAATACTATTGGTGCGTGAAGGGTAACCCGTGTAGTGGGACGTGAAATAATGGTCTATCTAATATTGTACTATAAATAAATACGCAGAATCTTATGAATGGTAAAAAAGTAGGTTAGGGTGTATAAGGTTCCTACCAAGACCAAAGGAGCCCAAGTCAACCTCACCTGCAAGTGGTGCACCTGCCGATCAACGGACGAGTCTCTGTTGAACAGAAAGGCTCGCCACCTATTACCTATTAGTATGTAAAAAAGTAGCTTAGCATATCTCGCAGTATATCAGCACGAAGTGTTCATTTATCATTAGGAAGTTAGTTAGACTGCCTTCTAGGTTTGTTCTACATGTTTTTAACTTATGCAGCATGTACGGATTCAAATATTAAATACTGTGATTGGAGATCATTTCTTATACTAATCGACATCTAATCAATTTCATTTATTTGTCATTATCAAATCTGTTTCCCTAGATATTTAAATTTTAAAGTCAGTTCCTTTAACTTTGCTTCTTCCCAAAGCACTTGTGAACGTCACTTAAATCTAGGAGCGCCATTTTACTAGAGCGGGAGACTGCTCATATGAAACGTATGTTCACTCATTTGATCCTCAGCTCAAAGTGCAACACGTTTGGGGACTCCTACGAAGGCATCGCATACCCCGTGAACTTCCCCGACGGGGCACCAGTCAGGCTGTTCAGAAACGTCCTCTGCCGATTCATGCCGCTCGACTACCAAGGCATCAAGTACTTGGAGAACAACGTGAAGGGTCTCCACTACAAGATCAGCGATAATGCCTTTAATATCAGCAACGACACCGAGTGCATGTGCTCTAAGGGCATTTGCATCAAAGGCATCTCTGATTTGTCGCCTTGTTTCTATAGTTAGTATAAATTACCTGTCTAACGTATTATATTTGTTTATTCATGATGCAGTTATTATAGTCATGCTGCTAATAACTATATGAATTAATGTAAATACATACATAAGACGTTAAATGTAATTCTTCTATAGCGTCTGCCCTATGGTCTATATTATTTATTTATGGAATGTCACATGGATACATAAATGTATCGTACAAAGATTAATACCCGACCTGCCAAATGTTTAAGCTAACGTTTTTTTCATTCGTGGATCAACACCACCTTCACTTAAAATTGGTAGAATCAGACGGACTCTAAAGAAAAAGAACGAATACACAAACTTAAGCAAATATGTGACTTGCGTGGCATTTTCACCCAGGATGACGAATAGGTCAAAAGACCTCACTCTATGTCGGTAGTCACGTAAATCTTTTTCTAGTTCTTTAAAATTCAAAATCATTTATTCAAGTTTGGTTTAAAAGAGCTCTTATGAAGGTCAAAACTTAAACTAGCGCGCTCATTCACTGCGGGCGGGAGCTTAATCGTAAAAGGACGGGCAAGAAAATCGTCAAGGTTAGTTTTTTCTCCTGCATTTTATTTCTTAACTTCTAGTTATTGTTGTTTCAAAAATTCCAGAACTGCCCCTGGCTTTATCCAACGCTCACTTCCTGCACGGTGACCCCTCGCTCTTTGATCGCATCGAGGGGCTCAAGCCTAATGAAGAGGAACATGGAAGTGACATACTTATAGAACCGGTAATTTTTATATTCTATGAAGTATTTATTGATATTAATTATTATATATTGATAATGTGATTATAAATGAATTAATTTAAGTTAGAACTTTTTTTATAAAGATGATAACATTTTTACAAATTACAGCGATTAAACATGACATAATTAAGTCCTTAATGCACTGCTTCAGAAATAAGCATGACCTAACCAAATGTGTTTTAAGTTTTTTATAATAGAAACAGTATTGCTAGAACCAGTCCTTTGATTGTTATAGAAACTAGGCATGGTGCTGAAGACTGCATTCTCAGTGCAAGTGAACGTGGTCGTGAAGACTGTGGACTTCAATTCGGAGGCCGAGCGCTTCTCCGACATGGTCGTGCCGGTCTGCTACTTCAAACTGGTAACTTGTTGTATATTGAACTATTAGTTTTAAACTATAAAGCCACTGCTTTTTGCCAGTCCGCACCGAGTCAGTGTGGTAAAGTAAGTCAAAATGATCTATTCAACTTAGGCGCAATAGAGCTCCTAAGAAAGTAAACTTAAAAACTAACGCGCAATTATGACTTGAATTTCTCTCATCTTGATTGGTGTGAGGGTGCCTGTATGTGATAGAAAGTGGGCTGATGATGATTAGCAAACAGGGCGCTGTCTGCCACAATTCTAGTTTGCCTTCGAAGTCCAAATATTGTGATTGGAAACTGGAAATTCTATATGGCGCGTGTTGCAAATAGTACTTGTCTGGTAATCTTTTAAGTTTAAAATGCAACCAATTTCAATGTGGTGATACGAGTTATATATTTGAAAGACACGTTAAGCCATTGATTACTATGTATATAGCCTAGCCAGAGGTAAAGGCTTAATTGGGTGGTTTGAAAATTTGTGAGACCTGTGACCAGTAGTGTGAAGTATGACGTAGTGGGCATACGAAGTTGTGTTTTCAAAAGATTTGGCAAATTGTTCCTCTGTCAAAAATTCTCTTCTAGCCTATCCTCTAGGCGAGCAGGGAAACGGTTTCTTCGTATTGTGAGAAGCTCTCGTTTTGCAGGGGGATGTCATTTTTAAAAAAAATAAAGAAAGATTTACTTACATCATTCTATTGAAACAGTTGCAGAAACCTGATGAACACAATTGGCTACAATAATATTATGATGATTGACCATTTCAGGTACAACCAGAAATGACAGAGAAGGATAAACAAAATCTAAAACTGCTGTACGTGATTGCGCCGTACAGCTTCTGGGCTGCTGTGGCTGCCATTTTCTTCTGCGGGCTCCTTGTCCTCGTCTACTGCATCAGAACCTTCCTCACCAGTTGGATATACTCCAGGGATGTCATCGTTTTTCAAGCACCGGACGATTGCAAGTCTCAGGGCATCAAATCATCAATACCTCTTTTAGGTTTATGATGAACTGGTAATTAATATGTGTATTGGTTTCGTGGCTGTGACAAGGTAACGTGGAGTTGAATGTAGACCTCACGCGCCTTTAGTAATAGTATCTATTGATATTTTACGCAGCGCCCGCTAACCTAAATAAAGCAGAGCTTATAGTATTCAGTTTACCAGCCAAGGAATGTTCATACATTTTAATTTTTATAAACACTGATACCGAGACAAAGACTACCGTATTATTATCCATAGACTACTGATAAAGTAGAGATGTCGGTGTTTCCTATGGTTTTTAGTGATCGGGTTAGTACTAAAATTGCGGTCCTGCATTAGTTTAGTTAGTTTCTATAAATAACAATGTTTGATCAATTTCCATCATAGTAGTTGCCACAATAATGTGTGTTAATTTCTCTGCATTCAACGTTTGCGCTATCTGTATGTAGGCGAATACGTGGGGCTCAATTTAATAATATATAGTTTTCTATATTGTTTTATACTGGAATTTCATTTTTATCATTGCTTAATCCTGATATAGTGCTTAAAGTGTAATATGAAATTTATATTACGGTTGGCTTAATGCTCTCATCAAATCTAAAAAAAACAATTATGTAAAAAAATCTCTTTTTAAAATTACGATTGGCATTGAAGAGAGATGATTTTCCCTTAACATCACGTGTTAATAGTCAGCATAAGTATAAATAATGATATAATTTAGCTTTGTATCATCTAAATATGATAAGTTACGGGTAACATTTTCTGTGATACAATTTACAATTGTTTCTTAAGAAATACAAGTAAAAACATTGTTTTGTACGTTATATATAAGTATAATTGGCAGGGTATACATATTAAATATAAGTTTAAAATAAATATAATATAAGAACACGTTTAGGATAGTAGTTTATTCATATTTATACAAAAGACGTTTCTTTACATGAAAATATAACAAATATTCTATGTAATTTGGCTGTTTTATTAACATACAGAACCACTCACAATTTTCCATTCCGAAACAACATTTTGATAATATGCACTGCTTGCAGAATCTTAAATATTCATACCTAAAACTAGCGTTTACCTCTAACATTTAAAACATCTTCATAATAGTCAATGTCACTATCTTCATTGGCAAAGCTATCACTAGTATCACTATAGTCACTATCACTACTAGAATCATCGAAAGAGCTACTATAATCGCGATCATATTTTTTTCTTTTATCCCGCTTAATGATGTCTCGGATTTCATGGAGTGGCGGATGATCATGGATCACTGGTTCATAAACCGCTCTTCCAGGGACGACTATTGGTTGAGGAATTTGGATTGGAACTGGTATTGGAACGGCTGGATATTGACAGACACACATTCCACTATAACAACATGCCGAGTTTTCCGGCTTTTTATCACCTTTTTCTTCTTTAGCTGATCTTAAAATCCCGGATAGCGAAGAATCTAGAAGATTATTCATTGCTGATAACTTTTTGAAAAGTCCATCTTCTGCATAGCTTCTTGCAATAAAGCAGCTCATATAAAATATTTTCAAATAATACATAACTGTTTCAACTATGGAATGTTATTGACCAGATTGGGGCAGCGGTGATACTTTAAGGCGAAAAATTGTTATTGTTTCTTCGTAATGGCGCTATTGTAGGGTTACATTATAATGGTTATTATATAAACGCTTAAGTCATAACAATAAAAGCAAGAAAGGCACTGCATCGGTTATGTAAACTAAAAGCTTAATTTCTGACATCACACAACTTGGAAGGATACCGACAAATTTGTGATTTTCTTATCAGATGGTGGTTTGAATATCAGCTCTTTTTTACCTTTATTCAGAATACTGTTCATAATTCCTTTTCTCAGAACAACGTGCCGATGCCTATTTCCATTACCTGCACTTTCTCCATCACTTGATACAACCAATGAATGTGAATTATCCAAAGGATCTCTTTTTGATAATACAGTCACTCTCTGTCCCATATTTCTTCTAGTGTTTTCCACACTTTCTTGTAATAAATCTTCAGCATCAGCGCGACTCAACTGTTTCTCTATCTTGATGTCTCCATTTTTAGACAAAAACGTGAGCACTGGTTGTACAAACTCGTTACTACTGGAAGCTTCGTTCTTTTTCATGAAACGTCTTCCAAGTCTTTTGTTTTTTTTGTTTCTTTTTAACAACTGCTTTCGCAACTTTTTCTTACTACCCAATCTACCAATTCTACGTTTTCTCTTATTGAGTGATCTGAATGGAGTCCAATCAGACTTTGATTGATCGCTGCTACTGCCTTCAGCGGTGCAACTTTCACTACTGCTTTCGGGAGATACTCGAGGCTTTTGTTTTCTTGGAGTTTTCGGTCGATGAGGACGCCGCGGGGGAAATCGAGACAAGAGTGGGTAAGGCATAAATACCATTGGAGGAGGTACTGGAATAGGCATGGGCATGCCGTAAGGTCTCGGCTGGGGAGGAGCAGGAAATCTATTTGAATTAACTGGACAGCATAATTGAGGAGCGGGGATAGCAATAGGTGGCGGGGGTGGTGCAGCGACAGCGAAGGGCACTGCCATTGGAAACGGTACGGGGACTGCAATAGCTACCGTCCTCTCTGTGGTCGTCGTCGTCGTCGTTGTAGTCGTCTTGGCTTCTGAGTCCATGTCCACAGCAATGGGCACACCTATAGCTACTTGTATAGGTGGTGGAGGAAAACCGAAGACTGGATGTGCAAACATTGGTATTTGCGAGTTTAAATGATCGATCATAGTCATCAGCACTGCTAAGATAATCCATGTTCTTTTCATCTATAAATAAACGGCATATTGTGATGTTTGCAAATACTAGACGTTTTAATCTTTTACAAATTTCTAATCTTTTTTCTAATGTAACGAATACAGTACTTACACAAGCCATACTGTGTCGATGAATAAATAGGTATTGTTTGTAGTTATCGTGGTTTTCATGGCTGTGTGTAAGTTTTATATGGGCGGCTCATTTCTTATATAACCGGTGACTATTGTGGCACATGCAAAAACGAAAACTTGTTCTGCTGCTAATTTCGTAACTTTATATTTGAGTTCCGAACGATTTATCGGTCATAAAATGGAATCCGATTGGTTCCATAAATGTAAGCCTCAGTACTTTTTACTTCTTTTGTATGTTGCATGTTTTAAAGTAGTAGTTTAGTATTGCATTGATTGATTATTATAATTTTTGTTTAAATAATGAAACAATAAATCAATCATGTGTATTAATATCGAAGTAGTATGTAAAGTCTTCCAACTCATTTTAATAATTTTGAATTAAATAAGGAAAATAAGTTGATATGGGAATAAATTTATAAGTGAAATACAGGTATCAATAAAATTATTTCTTGTGTAGGGAAAAAAAAGCGACAAATATTTCCATATTAAATGCTAGTACAAAATAGGCTAGTACATGTTTTCACTATGACAGATTCTTAGTAACTAAAGAGTTCTTTGCAACGTAAGCAGATTAAATGATAATTTTTGCTAGTATTGATAGTATGGGGCACAAAAGAAAAAATAAATAAATACTTGTCCTGTCGTATTTCGTATATTAATTTTGATTACATACTATGTAAGAAATGTACAAAAATAAAAAGCTTGGGCGTCTGTATGATCTTCCTTACAAATACTGACTCCCAAACCACGGAATCGAATTTTCAGACATAACTAAAGAGTTAGGATTTATCGGCGCTGCTATACCGTATACCGGCCCTGGGAGGGGTTGGGGAGGTGGAGGGATCATTGGTTCAGGAGTGTCGTCGATACTGCGGCATCTGCAGCGCTGGTGGCACCTGGAGCAGTAGGAGAAGAAGGCAGGAGTGCAGGAGGGCGCGCAGAGACACGGTGGGCAGGCTGGGCATGATCTTCCTTTGCAAAACAATGGGACAGGACTTTGCGGGATGGCTATCTGAACTGCCATGGGCATAGGCACTGGTACTGCTACAGGGATGGCTCTTTCGTCTTGCTGCATTGTGATTCTGACATTCAGAGGAGTCATCGGAGCTACGTGAAGAGATGGACTCGGAAAGATATCCTGTAGGCAGTATGTAAGCTTGATCAGGTGTAGTACGATCGGAGTTGTCCATATTTTTGGTACCTGTAATAGACAGATATACGCTGAATTCAAACTTTTACTGGTATTTAACTATTTGATCATCACACAGTGCAAATAAGAAAATCCTTTCTGTGCAAACTGCTTAAAATTTGATCCAAACTAAAAGCAGCAATTATATACACAAATGGGACCAAGAGTAAGAGAGTGACGTGATCTTCCTTAATCTTGAGGCTCTCGTGACAGATAAACACTTTTATAGAAATAAATAATCCTTTAAAACTACACCAATTATTTTGATCCATAATAAGTATCATTAAAAACTCGATATAAGGGAGTCATTTTAATGGACATCCATCTAACGATACCCTTATTGATCTAAATATTTTAATTAGTTGTACAGATTGATTTAAGATTCTTTTCAAGTAATATCAGAAACTTTTATTCAAAGCAAGCGGATTCTCACTATCAAATAACAAAGCACAGGATGTTAGTTCGCTTGGCATCCAAGGAGTGCGACTTTGTGAACACTGCTTTACTTCGGAAATCGTTTATTTTAAGAACTACAACCAATACATACAAAATTACAAACAAGTCTTACAGTAATCATTGTGAATCAATATAAAGCGTTGGATAAGGAAATTCAGTTTCTACACACAGCGTTTCGGTTTTATACAGTGGTCTCTCTTGACCATTGTTTTTACTCAGGTATTACAACAAAAGGCTTACGGAGGTGCCTACGTTTATGTAACTTATACCTACGACACATCAAAAAAAAACTTGTGTGACGTCAGGCGAATAGGCACTCAGAGGACTTCTGTCGAATTATATAGACTTATTTGGACGACCGATTTGGCATGGTGGCGAGTATACCTGCACTCCGTTCCTAAGGTCGTGGGTTCGATTCCCACACAGGACAAATCTTTGTGTGCATGAACATGAATATTTGTTCTGGTCTGGGGATCTTTATTTGTAAATACATACTTAATATCATAGGAAAAGTATATATAATATATATATATATATGTATGTATTAAATCTAGAAAGTGCCATATCACAAGAGATAAAAAAATGGGTTTCAATGTAATAAATTTCGTGATATGCAAAAGGTTAATGGTAGAGAAAGCCTTTTAGCATTAAGTTTGCCTTTTTACCATTCTACGCTCATTAATATCCAACTACGCTACGGTAGGGCGGAGAAGCCGCTAGGGAAAAGGTAACACCCAGAGATTGGCAACTCTGGGTGCTCTTAGTACTGACTACCGGGGGGAAACTAAGAGGGACCTGGGGAGGGCGCAGCGGGCGTGCCGATAGGGCCCACCTAGTAGCGTCAGGAGCGTCTTAGGCAGCGGGAGCAGGTTGCCCCTTCTGTCTAACCATAGACCCTCCGAGAAGTCGGCCACACTAGCTATGGTCGCACAAGGAGGTAGGAGGGGCGCGTCCATTGCGCCTCTCTGAGGAGGTCCTCCCGGTTTTGGTCCGGGGGACGTTGGCCGCAGGCGGGGTGTCAGACGCTGCAACCCAGGTACTGGCCCCCGCCTTTTTCTCAACAAGCGGCGGGCGTCGTCGGAAGATTTTTAGTGCGTATTACTGCTGGGAGTCGCGTCTGCCGGTGGTGAGTCCTACACCCTCTTCCGGTCCCCCTTTTGCCAGAAGGCATTGCGTAAATGCATTTTATGCGTGCGACGTAAAACAAAAAAAGGCATTCTAGAATAGATTCAAATCATACCTCGATGCGAACTCAGTGAAATTTGTCAGGTGCGTTTTGTTGGATTTTTTTATGCCGCCAAATATACCACGTGGCGTGATCCTCGAGATAACCAGGACCAGCAACTTAGCGTGCCCTGTGATGCATGGATACACTCAATACGAATTTGCTACACACACGATACTATACCAAAGGACTGACTCCTTTCTATTACCTCTGCATGTCGTGAACTTGTTCCAAAATCTTGTATTCGGGAGCTGTGAGCGCTTCTCGAATTGAACTCAAATATCATACTAATATTATAAAAAGGCAAACTAACAGTCAAATGTTTTATTTTTGTTTTGCATTGAATATATTAAGTATGTATTTACAAAAAAAGTATTTAAGTATGTTTATCCGTTATTCATAACACCAGTTGTTAGATTTTTTTTCATATTTTATTTATTTATTTAAGTGTCATGGTTGTAAAATTCTAAGTAATGTCGTATGGACGATATTTGAATTTATATTACATGCAAGTACACACAATGCGCCCTGTTTCAGACGGTTTCCTTAAAGAGATGCAAGAGAAAGAAAGAATCATTACAACTGTATAGAAAGTCCAAAGATATTTCATATAAAGTCACTGCTGAACATTGGCCACCCCAATAGGTTACGTTTTTTATTTTTAAATATTTATTACAAACAAACAACAGTTACACAATATATATTACTAACAACACAAGGCAGTGTACAGCATATGATAAAATTTAACAACCCATTCACTTGGATTAACTAGTTAGATTGTTCACATATTACTCTAAGCTTAGAATGCAAAACAGATCACATTTATATGGGGATATTTGTTCATAACCACCACGCTGGGCAGACGGGTTAGTGATCACAGTTCCAGCCAGTACGCAGTATGACGCTGCTGCCCATCATCCGGTAGGATTTCACGTCGGCCCTAACGACGACTCATGAGTTAACCCTTTAGCAGGCAGAGCACGTTGAAAATATTCATTGGTTTTCCACCTTAAGTTAACCGCATAAGGTTCAATTTATGATGGTCATATATTGACCACTGCCTGGTAAAGGGTTAAAAGGGGGTTGCACTATTCTAGGCCGGTAACAGTAACATATTGCAGCCAAATGCTGTACATAGTATT
Source organism: Musotima nitidalis (assembly GCA_949126915.1). Classification (NCBI taxonomy): domain Eukaryota; kingdom Metazoa; phylum Arthropoda; class Insecta; order Lepidoptera; family Crambidae; genus Musotima; species Musotima nitidalis. The sequence goes on along the minus strand of OX421423.1, from coordinate 635,399 downwards.
TCAGTTGTATTAATAGCCTAGAGTGGTATGAAAAAACCAATTAGTATGGTTGCGACAATTAAAAATACCAATCGATGCTTCCTTATTGATTAATTCTCTCAAAAGATTTGTTCTAAGGTTATTTTTTGTTAACCCAAACAGGTCCAAAATTTATTTAACTGTGCATCATCAAATCCTAGCATTATCCCGGTTACGTAAGCTAAGGACCCAGGGTCAGAATACTAGTCTAATTAGAGTTGGCTGAAATTTCAGTCAGTGACTGACGTCTGACCTCCGCAACAAGGACATCATTCTATGGTTAAACCAACTGTCAGGATATTAAAAGGCACTGACGTCCTAATAACGACTGCCATAGATGTTCATGTCAGCCGGGACCAACGGCTTAACGTACTTTCCGAAGCACGGACCAAATGAAAATTACGCATATAACTTCGAAAAGTCTGTTCTGTTAATAACTTATTAAATTGTAGATAAATTACAGAAAGTAAAGATATTGATATAGATAAAAACAATATCTAAAATATAAAAACAAATGTATTATAAAACCATTACAAAAAAGAGTTCCACTCAATCAATCTTCTTCTTAACCTTAAACACATGAACACAATGACACAAATTATGAAGGCTTTTTGACTTTCAATCGACGCTGAGTTCGAGGACGGTGCTTTTTGTCAACGACTCTTTGCGTAGTGGTTGGATCTTCCTCAGTTCTTTTCGGCATAGCTCTTTCGGCAACTAGATAATCATTCTCCTGTGCCGGCTCTTCTTGGAAATTTATGTTCACATTTGCCTCTCCAGACCCTTCTGGTTCAATGCCATTGCTTTTCTTTACATTTAACCAGTCTTTTGCTTCGCCTTTGGAAATTTTCTTCTCGTAAATGACATAGCCATCTTTAGTCACATATTGCAGAATAGGCGTCAATACAGCTGCTTTGTGATGTTTTCTTCTTCTTTTCATAGCATGTCTCCTATTACTTCTTCTACCACTTCTCCTGAAACCCCTTGAACTCTTCCAAAACCCTTTGTCGTCGGAAGTATCACTCGAAGTATCAGTGTCGGTGTCCGTATCACTGCTGCTGTCTGTCATTGGCGAATATGGACGTCCTGGTCTTCTTGGATACATTTCATCAATTCTTTTTCTTTGTCCGTCATATTCATTTTTCTTGTATGTTGGATCAGGAGAATAAAATGGCATTACTATTACTGGTAATTTTGAAGCTGGACCCCCAGGCGGCATAGGCATCATAGGCATAGGCATCGGACCAGGCATTGGTCCAGGCATTGGAATAGGAAACGGACCAGGCATTGGACCAGCCATTCCTGGCATCATGGGGTTGGCGATTGGTCCTGGTATCTTATCTAATGGTGCAGCAGTTTGATAGAACGGCGGCAGTTGGAAGATAGGAGGGCTCATCGGACCTGGCATCGGGGGATATTTTGCATCTCTGGGCATCCGACAATGCATTGGCAAATTTTGTGGCAAGAATTGTAAATTTGTGGGACATACAGGAAGCTCCGGTTCGCCGCATATCGCTAGCGAGAAACTTGCAAGGATTATTAAACTTATGAAATAACTTCTCATTATTTTGTCGAACAACGAACAATAGGTCTGATTAAAACCAATAAAAAGCACTTTTTGTTCTTCATCAGATGTATCCAAATGAATGTTTCAACTGTTAATGTATTTAAGGATTTCGGAACAATTGTTTTTGTGAACAGTTCATAATTGATTCTGATAAACACAATGGTCCAAGTTGTACAATACTAGCTCAAATTGTTACCTCACAATAGTACAATTGTTTGAACACCATGTGTTTGATTATATAATTACAACTTATATAGTTGGTATTTCATGTTTATACTTACAGTTTTTTTAATGTCATTTAATTGTTTTACTATATTATTAAACTTTAAAATGATGTTAGCTTCTTTTCACCTACTAGGGTGATTAAACGTAGTTATGTGACTACTAAGAGTTATATCAGAATGTTAATTATATAAGACATATTTTCAAACACTATTGTGTTCGCCAAATCGAAATTTGAGTATTTATTGATGAGGAAATCAATGTTCTTTTCAATACGTCGGCAATAATCCGCTACTACTGTAGTTTTATACACTTTGTCCAAATGTTGTGCAGTAAGTATTATTAAAAGGCTTTGATTGCTATTTTATCCTTAGTTATACTCGTATTACAAAGCACGCTTAGGTAGTTAGCGTAAAGCTGGCTTGTCACTAAAGGATGTAACGTGTAATGTGTATGACATGTCAGGAAATAAATATAGGATGCCCATCTTGCAAGCCTAAATTCCAACAAAAAATTTAATCTCATAAATTATTTTTACTTTTACAGATGTCAACGTTTATACATATAACTGTTATACTACTAGGCACATATTTCCATAAAACATGGACCCAAATGATGCAGATGCCTTTTCCGAGCATGTCAGGTATGCCAGGCATGCCTCAGATGCAATTTCCGGGACCCAAGCCCGGGATGATGCAAGGCATTATGCAGGCTATGCCTGGAGGCATGCCGATGGCATTACCACAACCGAAGCTACCAGTAGTAGTCATGCCATTTTACTCCAAAAACAAAATGACCTCATCGCCCTCTAGGCCTCCGCGAAGACGACGGAAGAGGAGAAGGCGACCGATCAAAAAACGACAAAGACACTATTCATCATCAAGCGGAGACGACAGCGATTGCGATTCCTCCTCATCATCATCATCATCAGATATAGAACTCCGGGCTTCTAACCGAAAGAAAATTCGCAAACATAAAACTAGACGACACGTATTAACTCCAGTAGTTTCATATGTTACAAAGGATGGCTACGTAGTCTACCAGAAGAAAATCAAAAAGGACAAAGCTAAAGACTGGCTGCAAGTTGGTAGGAAGTCCAGATCTGAGGGGAACAGCATGGAAGAGCAGAACAACGGCAGGATGAATGTAAATGATTTAAAAGAATCCATCTCCAAAACATTCGCAAGGCACAATGATAACAAATAGATAAATAGTTTTCAAAATTTTATTTTATACTTTGTTACGAGTAAAAATTTTAATACCTATTTATTATCTATTTATTTAAAAGCTATTTGTTCAAACCTTTTAATATCCTCTCATATTTATAAGAACTATAAGATAAACTATAACTCTCTTGTTAATGTAAGTCAGTCAGTATTTTTTCCTAACCTATAGGTAATTGAATTGGGTTAGTCAATCGATGTAACAGCCTATCGAAGTATCGAGGCGAACAATACTGCAAACTAGTACAAAAAGTAAGGTGACTGTGACTACACGTATTCCAAACCTCGTTCTTGTGTCTTCGATATTTTTAAGCATAAGTGTTTGGTAAAACTTAGAAATCATATCCAAAAGTGATAAAATCCGCTATAAAACTGCGGGAGGGATTTTCTTTATTGAGAATTCCTGAATCTGCCATATTAATTTTATAAAGAGGTAAGCTTTGAATTTTGGCTGTTTGTTTGTAAAACTATAGGATAGCTTTCAAAATATCTTTCACTAATAGAATGTAAGGGTGTATAGGGATCCTACCAAGATCTGAGGAACCCAAGCCAACCTCACCTGCAAGTGGTGCACCTGCCGAGTAATGAACAAAGCCCTGGCAATTGCCTGGCAAACATAAAAGTTCCCAAAATGCGGCAATACGTGGGACCAACAATTTAACTGTATATGGAAATTATGTAAAATATTTGATAAATAGTTTCCCGAGCTAATCAAGGGTGTGCGAGGCGTGCCACTAGAAATAAATACATACACATAACTACATAGGGAGGCATATTATACGCAAATATTTCAGTAATTATATAGTCCCACGTATTAGGTGGCGCTCGTAGGTCTGCGGTGCTCGGTGGTCGGAAACGATCGCCGAAGTACAGCAGAGTTTACAGAGGATCCCATCGATGAGTGACCGTTTGTGTGGCATTTGATATCGAGCGCTTCCGTGCTTCGGAAGGCACGTTAAGCCGTTGGTCCCGGTTATCACTAAATGTGGTAGTCGTTAAGCCATGTTAGAGGCCTAATGGGCGGCTTGAAAAATTCTAACAGCAGGACGCCACACACCTGCCTCCGCCAATCCGCACTGGGTCAGCGTGGTGGAGTATGACCCAATACCCTCACACCTTATGTGAGAGGAGGCTCGTGCTCAGTAGTGGGACGTTAATGGGCTGTGATGATGATGCTGATTAGGTGGCGATCCTATTGCCGATAACCGGGCACTGTTATGTACGCCAGAGGCTCGTCCGTTGATCGGCAGATGCACCACTTGCAGGTGAGGTTGGCTTGGGCTCCTTAGGTCTTGGTAGGATCCCTATACACCCAAGAAATAAATGCAGCATTAGAACGACCAACTGTTTCGTTCTTGTTACATGCGTATCTTCGGTGACATTGCAATAATATAGTACCTTGAATCCAGTCTGATGATATAGTTAGTGACTCCTCAAAATGCCATTTGGTTTGTTATGACGCGAGCGCCCCCGTGTTCAGAAGACACGTTAAGCCGTTTGTATAGGTAACACCTCGTATAGTGGTAGTGGTTAAGTTAGAGCTATACTCCTGGCCAATATACTAATGGGATGATGATGGGGAGAAAACAGGGAAAGTTCTCATTTTAGATTATTTTTTCAGATGCCTTCACTCATCGCTAGCTCCATACTTATGTTCATCCTGTTGTCAAAAGTAGAAGGGACTCTCTTTGAACACATGAGAAATTATTTGCCTTATGGATATCACCCTGCACCAGCTCTCCCCAGGCCTAAGATGTACTGGCCCTTTTTGCCTGGATACAAAATGAACCCTCCCCATTCAATATCACCCTTGTTCTTTACTGGGTAGAGGAATCTGCACGCTAAAGTTATAACTTAAGCACTCTAAATTAGTCTAAATCAAGGGTGGGAAATTGGGAGAAAATTATTATATAACAATAGAACCAAACTTGAAGAAATGATTTCGACTTAGACATAAACAAAGCTAGCAAGTATTTTGAAGGTTTACTGAATCTATTTGCTGGCTTTGCTACATTATTCAAGATATTAAACTTCAATCTTCACTAAAATGTATGTAGTAAGTAATTAATAATAATTACGTATTTTTTTTAAGACTAGATGACGCAGAATATTTTATAAACTATAACAATTTTTGCGCGGACGTCTTATGGCTAAAATAAAGAAAAATAAAGATAATAACTGGTTTTGTAAACTTTTTTGGGTTTTCATGGCTGCTTATTAAAATAACATTACTAGGATCAGATCCTTCACAAAGCAAGGTGGGAAGAAAACTTATCACATACCAAAAATTTTTTAATATCTTAGCTTCATCTAACCAGTGTATCTGACACCTTAGCAACAAATAACGAATAACAGTCTTAAAGTCGTTTGATAATGCCATGGTAATTCCTAGATGGCGCTATTTTCATACTGTAAAGTAAAAAAAAAATTGATAATTAAATAACGAGAAAAAGTAATTTAAAAAGAAAAAATACATAGGTACTTTATGATTATATACCTACTTGTAAATAATTTTACGTAAATAATAATGTAAGTGAGTGCCGCTGTATTTCATTCATTAACAATTAAACTACTGGAACAAACAACTGAAAACAAATGAATTAACCGATGACTATTATTGTATTTCTTTTTCGGCATACACTTTTTAGAGATGAAAAGAGCACATCTAATTTCTGCCTTGAAAGCCTCGTTAAATTAAATTGCAGGTTAGTCTCATAGAAAATGATTGCTCTAATAAAAGTAATCATTCAGAGGCCTGTTGACTGTAAAACATAAGGCCACGACATCAAATGATGCTGACATTAGTAGGTCATTCTTAAATAAATCTAATGAAATGAGTATTTATAATGCCAAATGTAGATTTACCAGTAAGACTTCGTCCTTTGTCACAACTTTCAGGATCGTCTATTCTTGAAAGCAAACTATGCATTAATGCTCATTAGTTTTATGTTTTAAATCTGAGGTAGTTTTATTCAGATTTATTATCATGATAAGCTTTACCTACTGCTGGACATGGGCCTTGAAGTAAAATATTACTCAAGATTTATTAATTTTCTTTATAAAAAATATAGTAAGTGTACTGTACAACTTCCAACAAATGACTTCACAGAAAACACACTTCAAAATCAGCTGTCATCGTTATCAATCAATGTCAAAATTGTCATTGTCCAATAGCTCAGTAAAGTCAGTAAGTTCGCTCGCTCCATTGAGTTTGAGTGATACCGCTTGACGGTCTGACGATGGGCCGGTGACTGTTGATTAAATTTAAGCAATGAATTCTATCTTCTCCCCACATGTATTGTAAGTCTGATTACTGTTTCGAAAATAATAACATCAATGACAATGTGTGGTGATAAAATAATAAGTTTTTTTGGTTTAGTTATGTATCTGTGTAAGTTAGTGAATTTATTTGGTTAACTTGTGAATGTCATGTGATAAAGCGGGAGTATAAAATCCGTGATAATGGAGCTCAACGCGGATGGAGAGCCGAAGGTTAGAGCTGAAAATGTCGCGTCGGCCTTGAATTCTGATGATGATTTGTAAGTACTATGTATTCAGTGTAATTATTAAATTTAAGTACCTACTACTTGTACTGAAATAAAAACAACTTCTTTACCAGTACTTTATTTATTTGAAGCACGCAATGTTGTAACTGCCTACATCCTTTTTTATTTGCAAGGGTATTAGATACTAGAAAATATTTTTTTTATCTCTACGACCTTAGTCTATTCTTGAATATCCCCTCAAAACTTAGTGTTCTCTTAAATGTTGTAATAGGGGGGCTGCTAAGACTTACTGCCCTACTTAGGCACGCTGAACAACTTAACTAATACTTTACCCATTAAGTTTATAGTTTGGTAAACTTTCTGTCTATTGTGCTGGAAGAAAGATGCTTATAAGTCATTTTTCATTTATAAAATAAATCATAGTGTAGATACAACCTATAACTTGATGGGCTTAGAAAGTGAACTTATGCATTTTTATATTTAATTTTATAAAAAATTTTTGTTACCTATCTGTTAATTCTTTAGGCACTCAACAGCTATTATGAATCTCAATAGTTTTAAGAAATAAAATAAAATTATTACTAGGTATTGCATTAAAATAACAATAAAATTACAGCATAACTTAGCAGCCTAACCTTAATTAATTATGCAAGATTTTATTGTGTTTCAATAACTACAATAATAATAATATAAATTTCACGCTAGTGATGCCAATGGTGTTGCAAACTGTCATAGGCCGAGGTGACCACTTCCCATTAGGTGAATGCATGTTCTATGTTAGTGGTGCTGATTTCGGCACTTAGTCCTTGCTATGAACCATGGTGCGTGAGTCCCTGCGGCCTCAGCCATTTACTCACTCCAGCCAGCCCACCTTTCCCCAGAAGCAGACAAGGTTTCCAAATCTGTGTAAAATTTCTGTAATGGATTTCGGTAATCCTAGGTTTATTTTCCGTATGTCAGCCATGCCTGTGCATTCCAGGTGCATGTGTGGGACTGTTTCTAAAGCCACCATACACTCTTTGTTTAAGGGGCTCTCTGTAATTCCTATAGTGTGTAAATGTTTGTTCAATGAGCCTGCTGGTGATGGTCCCCGTTACCAGGTGCAGGCTATTTTTGTCCAGTTGTTAAAGTCGTCGAGTAAAATACTTAGTTGTCTGAATGCTTTAAGGCTTACAGACCTTTGTAAAATATGTATTGCACATTTAAAGAATATGTTGTCAATTAAGTATGAATGTAACAGAATTCCCATTGTATGGAGCTCTGTCCATGTTACATTGCAGGTTATATTACAGAAGTTAAAATACGCCTATAGACGCTAACCTACCCCATTGAATTGCTTATATGAGCCTATAAATAGCTACCAATGTTCTTTGTTGACATATAATAATAATAATAATTTATTTCTGTATGATAACTAGCCTAATTACAATATTTTGTAAACATAACACAACATAATTTTGCAACATAACTCAACTAGGTAAATCTGCTAAAGTCTAGGAAGCCTTACTATTAATCCTTTTTGCACTATCAACCTTAAGGCCTTGAGCGACTTAATGACAAAACAATATCTTAAAGATGGGTGCATTTCAATACCTCTTATGAATACTATGCCGAGTAAACTTTTGGCGTAAAATTACCCTGTAAAATATAACCTGCTTTTGATGTAAAGTTACATTTCGAGGTCCAAGTCCGATCTATGGACTTGTATTAGGGATCCTACCCTAATACAACAAGTCCATAGATCAATGTTGCCAACAGTATATTTTGGATATATGTCTTACTTTCTCCTTTTTTTTTGAAATCACATGATAAATAAATAAATAAGCAAATATTCTCACCAGTTATTTAGTTCCAAGATAAGTTTCACTAAGAACTTGTGTTATGGATACTAAAGAATGGATAAACATAAGTACTTAAATACCTTTTTTTTTGTAAAGACATACTTAATATACATAGGAAAACTCACAGCCCAGAACAAATATTCATGTTCATGCACACAAAGATTTGTCCTGTGTGGGAATCGAACCCACAACCTCTGGAGTGAAGTGCATGTATTGTCAAAATTGATGATCTAAATATGACTTATGGGGATAAGATATACAGACTAGTATTTATAAAATTACTATTTTGATATTTCATCATAATATATACTTTGTCATGAATGGTGTCTATTATCTACATTGACCACATACCTGTATCCACTTGAGTCTTATCAGCCTCTCATTTATTTGGCCATTACATGTCTATTAGGGCAAGTGGTCTATGATAATGTACTAAAAAGTTGTGTTAGTTCTGCGGAAATAGTGAATAATTAATAAATCAATAAATATTTTCTGATTGACACCAATTATTTAGTTCCTAGATAAGTATCATTAACAACTTGAGTTATGGATACTAAATAACGGATAAACATACAAAAATACTTTTTTGTCTTGTAAATACGTAGTTAAACACAAAACACCTAGACTGGAACAAATGTCAATGTTTATGTACACAAAGAAATCTTTCCATGACCTCAGGAATGGAATTCTAACCCATGACCTCAGGAATGGAGTGTGGTTATACTCGCCTCCACACCATATTGTTTGTCAAATCTTGGTATACATGCTTGTCTTTCCTCTGAATGAACTGAATTTTTTTTTTGGGAACGATCTCATCCTGTGCAGCCTATTAAAACTTGCACTTAAAACAAGGAATTTGTTTAGAGCTTTTTCTGTAAAATTATACAGAGTTGAAATTATCTGCTAGTTCCTAAAGTCGCTGGTCCTTTAAGTGGTGCATGTTTTATGCCATTGTCACTATGCTAAAAACAATTCGAACCAATAAGAAGTTATATGCCTGCCAGTCATCATTATATCCTAAGATTGTTCCGGTTGCCCTAGACTTAAGCTTGGGGCCCAGGGTATGCTCACTGATCGAACCAAATTTTCAGCCTCATATTATAAGCCCACATTTCCAGCAATATTTTTGGTCCCACCTAATAGGTGGTAAACTTATCCCTATACTTACTTTTTCATGGCCTCCGCCTACAGATACTCAGACCCCCCCCCCAGGCCAGGTCTCCACGCCAAGGTGAAGACCTGTCCGGTCCGGTCAGGAAAATGTAACACCCAGAGTCGCCGGTCTCTAGGTGCCCTTAGTATTGACTACCGGGGGAGAAACTAACAGGAACCCGTGGAGGGCGCAGCGGGACATGGAGCGACTGCCGTCTGACCTCGGCAACTCAGAGGGAAACATCATCCTATTGTTCAACCAGCTGTACGGATGTTAGAAGGCACTGACTTCCTAAGACTGCAAAATAGATGTTCATGACAGCCGGGACCAACGGCTTAACGTGCTTTCCGAGGCACGGAGCATAAGATAATTACGCGCCTAACTTCGAAAAGTCATAGGTTTTGAACCCGAGACCCTCTGAATTTAAAGGCTATGAGTCTCGCAACTGCGCTGCCGCCGCTTTCGTCCGTCATGACCTGAAATGAGTAGTGGGATGGTTATATGCTAAAACGTTAAATGATAATTTCCTTACCTATTTCAATGTGTGGTGCTTTCATTTACCACGATTATGATACGTGAATCATGCTCAGCTTATTGGAAATAAATAAATTGGACAAATTTCACACTATTCTGTGGAATCATTAATAGCGTACATACAACCTTACTAGCAATTAGATAGCATGTGTTAATCATTAATACCAATTCTATCTAGTGCTAGACTCCTTAAAGCTATTTTATTCCTGGTTTATTGGAAATTAAATAAATAAGTAAGTGTCCGTAGGGATTTCCAGATTGTAAGTAATTTTTTTAGCACAATTCATATTTTTCTTTTTATTTCATATGAGCTTGACAGCTTAAATTTAACAGATATTTAACAGTTCAGAACCTGTTTCCTGCGAACCGACGACCTTGAAGAGAGGAGTGCAGGTACTCTGACTCTCTACGTCTTAATATCCATCGGTCTTTCAAATTCTTCTAAACTAAGGCAATGTAATTTCTTTTTTTGTGTTTTTCTAAGTATCAATTTTTCTGCGTAATAATTTGTGTTTGCTCTAACTTTTGATACAAAGAGCATTAAAGGCGAGTGTTCTGAGGAGCTTTTCAAACTCATCCCGCCCTCTCTTTTCCTCTCCCGAACTACACGTGCTGGTCTTAGAAACCAACCTCATACTGTGCAGACTATCAGCACTCGAACCAAGAAATTTGGGAAGACGTTTGTAAAATAGACCACTAAGCTCTGGAATTCGCTGCCGGCTCATGTGTTTCCTATTTGCTATGATCCCGGGTCTTTTAAGCGAGGCGTGAAACGGTATTTTAGCAGGCCGTCATGAGTGGATGCGCTTTGTACCGTTCTTATTTCACGGTATGAACTAACTCACCATTTTAAAAATAATAAAATAAAAAGACATTTATAGTCACACAAAATAAAAAAAAATACAGAAATAACATCAAATGAAATAATGTTACGGGTTGGCAATGGGTTTCAGCCTCAGCATATGCGAGGCCCATCCTGTGTCCCGGCGCTGGATTCAGTCTGAACCCAATTTAAAAAGTCATAAATGTATAGATTTTATAAAAATATATATATGCATATTATACATTTTCTTGCAGTTCTAATAAGACACGAAACACACACATACATATATATTGCATAGATATTAAATATACCCAGTCCTGTCCTTCTTTTCTAAACTTAGTAACTTCTTTTGAAAAACCTTGACAATACTGCCTACATTACATTTTCCAGTTCGTGGCTGATTAAAGGTACATTCTTAAGTAGGTAATTTTAAACGAATCTTTACTATTATTATGAATAGAACTATGAATAGCACGCAATATCGACTGGTGAAACGGTAATCAAGTGCAAAAGTTATTATTAAAGGCTGTAGTTAGTTAAACGTCTTCGTCGCGAAAGATTTTTTTGCTGCGTCTATTCTACCTTCTGGGCTCCATTTTATGTAAAATAATGTGTATTTATTTATATTTCTTTGGAACAACAGACAATAACATAATTTTGCTTTGTTATAAATCTTAAGGTACTTACTTATAATGTTATAAGGGTGTGGGGATCTTACTGAGACCTAAGGAGCCCAAGCCAACCTCACCTGCAAGTGGTGCACCTGCCGATCAACGGACGAGGCTGTGGCGAACATAACAGAGCCCGGTAAGCGGCAATAGGCTCGCCACCTATTACATGGGACCAACAATATAGTTGGCGAAGTGGGGGCGTATAATATGCCTCTGCCTACCCCTTTGGGGAAACAGGCATGAATGTATGTATTTATGTAATGTTATAAGGAATAGCGTTAATAGGAAGCGCTCGTAGCTCTGCGGTGCTCGGTGGTCGGAAACGATCACCGAAGTACAGCAGAGTTTACAGAGGTCAGTCCTTGGATGGGTGAAAAATGGGGGTACCGCAGGGCTCGATTCTCGGTCCGTTTTTGTTTTTGATTTATATTAATGATTTGCCATATTTTATTAAAGAAAACCACGAGATAGTTTTGTTTGCTGATGATACATCATTATTGTTTAAGTTAAAACGAAATCAGAATTTAGACGAAGTAAACAGTGCGATCTCGAAGGTGGTGCACTGGTTTGACGTTAACAATTTGCTATTAAATGGGGCTAAAACGAAATGTATTAAATTCGTGATGCCTAACGTCAGACAGGCAAACTCTACTATTACGGTAAAGGAGGATGAGTTGACCCTTGTGGATACTACCAAGTTTTTAGGGATTACTTTAGACTCTAAGCTACAGTGGGGCCCACATATTGGTGAATTGTCGAGTAGACTTAGCTCCGCAGCATTCGCGGTAAAGAAAATTCGCCAATTAACAGACGTTGTAACAGCTAGGCTAGTTTATCATAGCTATTTCCATAGTGTTATGTCCTATGGTATTCTTCTGTGGGGTTGTGCCGCAGACATTCAAACTATCTTTGTGCTGCAGAAGAGGGCTATTCGAGCAAGTTATAATCTCCCGTGTGGACATTCACTAAGGGAAAAGTTTAAAGAAATTGGTATTTTGACAGTGGCCGGTCAATTCATTTATGATAACCTGGTTTATGTACATAAGAATACTGATCAATTTAGTAAGAAAAGCTGTATACATAACCTAAACACAAGGAATAAGCATAAATTAGTTGTACCTGCCACTAGGCTCCAAAAGATAAACAAATCTTTTAAAGGTCAATGTGTACGATTCTACAATAAAATCCCAAGCAACATACAGCAATTGAGCCTAAATAAATTTAAATTAACCATAAAACACAAGCTGTCTTCAAAGGGATACTATTCTATTAAAGACTATATGGCAGATAAAAATGCTTGGGATTAAACTGCCGTTTCATACAGGCTATTCTAATATGAATGACTTGAAAAAATAAATATTGTTAAGGTTATGTTATATTGCATTGTATAGCTTCACAGACAAATGAAGATTGTAATTCTAGTACCAAACTAATGGACATATTTAAAAGAGCATAGCCTGTGAGTTTCTTGCCAGTTCTTCTTACAGAGCGGTGGCTCGGAACTGGCACTTAGATTCACTTACACTTAATTATTTTTTGTTTTTAAATTGTTTTTTTGCATGTAAGTGAATCTAAGCTTCGTGATTTAGTGTAATATTATTTCGATTGTATTTTTTTTTCATTTGTAATCATGACGTTTTCAAGTACTATGTATAATAGTTTATGAAATAAATATTTTTTTTACTTTTACTTTTTACCGTTTGTGTGGCATTTGATATCGAGCGCTTCCGTGCTTCGGAAGGCACGTTAAGCCGTTGGTCCCGGTTATCACTAAATGCGGTAGTCGTTAAGCCATGTTAGAGGCCTAATAGGCGGCTTGATAAATTCTAACAACAGGACGCCATACACCTGCCTCCGCCAATCCGCACTGGGTCCGCGTGGTGGAGTATGACCCAATACCCTCACGTCTTGATATGTGAGAGGAGGCTCGTGCTCAGTAGTGGGACGTTTATGGGCTGAGATGATGATGAGATGATAAGGAATAAACTGTTATAGAATTTGCAATGAAAATTTGTGGCAAGGTTGGCTTTTCCAGTGGTAGATTATAGTTGGATAGATCATAAATCAAGAGGTACACTCGATGAATAGGATGATTGGTGATCCAATGACTAGAAATGATCATGATCCTGATCACGAATCAAGGTGAGCAGGATTCAGATCCATCACGCAGATCCAGTGCGGATCGGCAGAGAGCCACGCATTCTAACACCAGGACACAACACACCTATGTGTTGCATCCTGCTGTAAGAATTTTTCAAGTCGCTCAATACGACCTCCACGACAACATATAGTGATCAGGACCTACCAGGACTAACACCTTAACATGCCTTCTAACCACAGAAACGCTCGCTACTAAATGCCATACAAATGGTCACCCAAAGCCTATGTATTTCTGTGAACTCTGCTTTACTTCCGTGATCGTTTCCGACCCCCAAGTATCGTGAACTCGATATAAGCGCCTCAAATTATTTTGATTCAAGAAAGCATACGAAAGAATATCTAAAATGTTTTTATGTATGAACACATAGTTTGAGGTGTAACTTAGTTTATAAATTTATTTAATTTGTTTTTACTTTGTTAGCATAAGTTGCATTTTGTTTTGTGTTTGAATAAATAAATAAAAAAAAATAAGAATATTAAGAGCACGAACTGGTACCTTAAAACGCGACCGACTAAGATCGACCGATACAACATAAAATTAGTTATATCAAAGGTTTTACTTCCATTTGACTTTTCCACAACCAAGATTCTCTTATTGGTATAAAATTAATGGCCGACCATTAAAAGAAACCCAGCCATTACCAAAATTGGCCAGGAATGCTGAATGATAAAGGCGTCACGGCCCAAGTCTACAGTAGTCTACTGTATCTATGATGAACTACAATGTGTTATCTGTCTGGAAGGGAAAAATAAATTAATTTGATAAAATTTTCCCATTCGGACAAACACGACCTTTAATACTGATATACTTTGGTTGAGCAAGGATAAAGCTATGGTCGTAAGTGCGCTGTGTGTTGGGTAGGCAAGCCGACGGCCCCTAGTAGATAAGGAAGATTTAATCTCTGTGCATACAATGATAACTTGAACAGCTGATGTTAATGTTAAAAGGAGATTGCTATGCTCCGTTATTACTGTCTAGGTGCTTTTCCTGAAAATTTGTGACAACCTTGGAGTTAATTATTATTATTTATTTGTTTATTTATGTATTAGTTACACGGGTCTGGCCCAATTACAATAACTAACACAGTGAGTAATTTTACAAGCATATAAAGTTAAAATTCAGGTCTTTAGGTGTAAGGGATCCTACCAAGACCTAAGGAGCCCAAGCCAACCTCACCTGCAAGTGGCCACCTGCCGATCAACGGACGAGGCTCTGGCGAACATAACAATGCCCGGTAAGCGGCAATAGGCTCGCCACCTATTACGAGGGACAAACTATATAATTGGCGAAATGTGGGCGTATAATATGTCTCTGCCTCCCCCTTCGGTGAAACAGGCGTGAATGTAGATATGTATGTACTTTTGTACCAAGACATTGACTTTAAGATTATGGCCTCTTCGATTGCCAGATTTGGGACAACTCAATGTGGATTTTTATAAACAAACATCAAAGCAACACAAATAGACTAAAGCAAGCCACGAACACCACACCCCTTTCGTACCGGCCTGCTATCGTTCACCATAATAGTGTCAGGTCGTTTCCTCCTCACCAGCACGTCTTTATCGTGCCGGAGCGGCTGTAACGAGATGGGTCGGGACCTCTGTTGTGCCCAACCAAAGTGGGACTCCTCCGTGGGACCAACTATATAATTGGCGAAATATGCGCGTGTAATATGTTTCTGCCTACCCCTTCAGGGAAACAGGCGTGAATGTATGTATGTATTTAAATTCACAAATAGACGACAGCTTTGCCTGGATTGATTCCCAGCTATCTACGAATGTCACAGTAAGGGTACTGACACATGAAAGAATTAAGGCCGATGTGCATTCGGCCGATCGGGGAGTGATGGTGCGCAGCAGTGCGACACGTGGGTGACGCAAACAAGTGGCGTTCACGACAAGCCCTTTGCCGAACGTAATTGTCGGGCACGTTAAGCCGAGGTATTAGTTCCAGAAGTTCTTGGTTCTGGATCCGGCTTCTTTAGGTACTCTGTTATTATTAACGTTTTGCTTCTGACGTTATTAATAGTCTGTGAACTAATTAAGTGGCTTATTACAAAAAGTTCTTAAGTTAAACCACGATTAAAAATAATGCTGTCTTGTCATTTTATGAAATAAAAGTGACAGCACTAGTTTTAAGCCTGATTTAACTTCAGATCTTGTTTTCTAATAAGCCCAATGTTAAGAGACAACACAGTAGGCAGAGATCACATCCTTTTACTTGCTATGATCCTAGCAATCTCTTTTAGCTTCATTCACGCTCATTAACCCTATCGTTCTCTTCCGTCAGTGGAAGGTGTATCTACCCTTTCTCCAAAACTTTGGTCATGGAACCTTCGATCTTTTCCACCAATATTGCAATTCACTTGACAATCATTAATCGCTTTTGCTAATCTACTTCAAAATTTTCTTATGTAGCTTCATTTCTAGTCCTTTCACTCCTAGCATACTCTTGTAAGTAGACACCTCACCTTAAGATAACTCTTTGACGAACTTTGACATGAAACCTCAAATCAAATAATTCGCACTGCAACATTGTATATTATGTATAGTTTCTCAAAGTTAGGCAAAAACTGTTTGTATTTGCAGCGTATTTTTTGTTTTATTAAAAGAACTCGAAAGAACGACGACACAGTGACATTAAAATATTATCGAGAAACTTGTAACGTAGAAATGGGCTTGTCTGCGCAGTGTCACGTAAAACATACAAACAAAAAACGATATTTATGTAAACGTAAAGTTTACATAAATATCAATTTCCTCCATAGTAGTGATAACATGTGCTTTCAGTTCTTGCAGGTATGCTACATAAAACATTTGAATATTTTTGGGTTGTTTCAGCGATGAATCTGACGTGGTGTTCCGCCACCACAGGTCCTCAAGGTACCTGCTGGAGGACGAGGGAGATGGGTCCGAGGCTGATCTCTTGGGGAGCACTCCTCCTCGGTCCAGGATCAGAAACAAGGAGATGCGCAAGTAGGTCTCCGTCTGTAGGCTGCAATTCGTGCTAGCGGTGGTGGAATCCTTTTAGTTTTGAGCATGTATCCGTTTTTGGCTTAACACGTTAAATGCCATCGATCGCAGATAATAGGAACCCTATGTCTGTCGGTCGTTTGGTTTTCATAGTATTTTCCTTTGCACTGTTTTCGTTTATATTTTCTTCACACCTTAACAAATCTGTTGTCTTTCCTTTGTTCTCTATGATGTCTTAAGTTACATTGTCCTGTTCGTT
Organism: Musotima nitidalis; assembly: GCA_949126915.1. NCBI lineage: Eukaryota > Metazoa > Arthropoda > Insecta > Lepidoptera > Crambidae > Musotima > Musotima nitidalis. The sequence continues at coordinate 618,449 of OX421423.1, read as the reverse complement.
AATTCTCATGTTAACAAACATTTTTATTTCTGTTATTCTTGAAATTACTGTCGTCATTTGTATGTACTGTCGATTCGTTTATACTATTGTTATTTTTGTAACGTTTAACTATCTTATTGTTTCTTTTTACTACTGAAATAATTATATGTCTTCTAGAATAAAAATCGGAATTCTTAAATACACCTTTTAATATAATATATCTACGTTATATTGTTATTCAGTTCATATTAATCTTTTTAATCTATGAACGTACCATTGGGTGGCTAGCTTTTACTTACAAACCAAAATAAAAAGTATTCTGGTCATAACCAGGACCTAGTGCGTAAGCAATTTTACAAATTAGTAGCTTCAACTTTTTTTTTAAGTTCATATTCTATGAAGGCATTTAGACCAGTTTATAGAAACCTAATCGTGACGGCAATGTCGATTGTACGATGTTAGAAGGAACTGAATACTTTAGGACTATATTGGTGACCCATAAAAATTCTATTAATGCTTTAATTACTACTATAGCTACTTTTAAGGACGACTGTACCCAAATTTCTTCTTTTTAATTTTTATCATATTTTTAATTCATTCATCCGTATGCAATTATAATCTCAGTATGTATGATTTTAATGGTTTATTTAGGTTGCATGTTAGAATAGTGCTCCCATCTCACGGGAAGTCGTTCGAGTCGACGAAGAGAAATCTTACTCATTATGGGCTAATACCCCCATTATAATGTAATCTATTGGGGAGGCCAATTTTCAGCCATGAACTTTATAAGGCTGATAGGATGAATATGCGGTAAAGTTTGAAGATTTTATGCATTTTAAAATGTGGTGTAATATAACAAATACCTCCCTAAATCTGTTACCTATAGTTTTACAATACCCTAAAATTTAATACAACACTTTTTAGCTCCAAAATAGTAACAACCCTTAGTACCAACTAGAAGCTCTGATTAGTAAACATTCCTAATGTTCTTTATGTAAATACAATTATTTATAATTTATCTGTCATCATCATCATCAACTCAGCCCATTAACGTCCCACTACTGAGCAGGAGCCTTCTATCAAATACCAAGGTGTAAGGGTATTGAGTCATACTACACCACGCTGACCCAGTGCGGATTGGCGGAGGCAGGTGTATGGCTGCTGTTATAATTTTTCAAGCCGTTCAATTAGGCCTATAACATGACTTAACGACTATCACATTTAGTGATAACCGGGACTAACAGCTTGACATGCCTTCCGAAGCACGGAAGCGCTCGATATCAAATGCCACACAAACGGTCACCCATCCAAGGTCTGACTTTAGTAAACTCTGCTGTACTTCGGAGATCGTTTCCGACTACAGAGCACCGCAGAGCTACGGGCGCTTCAATTTATCTATCACACAGACATTTTTCATTCTTTTCATAATTTTGTATTGTGATTAACAGAAGCAAAATATGTTTAAAAACAAAATAGGTTTTCCAACGCGCATGTTATGATCATCTCCCAGCAACGTTCATTTTGTAGAAACTCACATCAAGCTTGATTTATGTAAGAAGTGGTTATTAGCAATTGTAATTAAGAGATATCTGGTCACAATTCGCAATATATCAACAATTTTCCGCTTTTGCAGTTTGTATGTAGAATAAACCTGTCGGCTTTCATTCAAGAGATGGACATTTAAAATTAAATTAAAGAAAATAAATAATAGAATAAAATATACTTTATTGTCTTTAAAAATCAACAGGATCATTTAGATTCGTCAAATTTTTATACACAAAATCGAAATTGCATAATTTTTTTTAACGAAGATGAGCGGAAGGTACCATAATCAAGAAATAAAAGCAAATGGATTCTTTGTCAGAATTTGTCAGTTTATATGTCTGTTGTAGTTTTTTTTCTCAAGATTTCTCAGTCTGTCGGTTACTCTTGTAGGGGGGATCTGTCAGTCAGCCTGTCGTGATTCTAAAGGAGGAGGGAAATGTCCGTCAGTCAGTCAGTCTGTCGGTGACTCTAACGAGGCTCTCAAAATGGCAACGAGATTGAGAAAAATGTCTTAAGAAACTCATCTCGGCTTCTTTAACTGTTTGTTATTATACAACATACAGTCACGCCTGTTTCCCCGAAAGGGTAGGCAGAAGCATATTATACGCCCACATTACGCCAATCATCTTGTTGGTCCTAATAGGTGGCGAGCCTATTGGCGGGAACTTTTATTGTCGCCAGAGCCTCGTCCGTTGATCGGCAGGTCCACCACTTGCAGGTGATGTTGGCTTGGGCTCCTTAGATGTTGGTAGGATCTCTCAACAGTTATTATAGTGCCTATGAATGTAAATACTTCTGCCAAATATACTCACTAGTCATGTCAATTAAAAAATATTATAAACTAACATATTAAAAGGGACCAAAGCTCTTTAAAAAATAGTACAAAAAAATAAAATATAAACGTTAAATATGATAAATTTAATGGAATTAAAAATAAATTAGGACTTCAATCAAGTAAGTAAATTTGATCATACTCGTAATTAATTGGTCTAATATTTAGTAATCAATTTTGAGTGTGATTGTTGTAGTGTACCCACCAGAGTGTATGCATGTGTAGTGATCAGAATCAAGGTACAGTCAACCACAAGTAATGCATAACTTTATGACGTTAGTACGAATAATAACTACTTGTAATAAGCGTCAATTTAAAAACTGATTATGTTGCTTCCAATATGTTGCACCTGTCAGGTAGCCGACCTTTATATATTTACTCTATAAATAATTGAGTATTATTGACTTGACCTCATGAAATGTTAATTTAAAAGCATTTATTGTGTCACTAAATCGATTGGTCAGAATACCTCCACTTCGCTTCTCAGCACGTATAAATATACCTGCACTGGGTGTTTTCTACTTATAATATGTAGGATTAAAAAAAATAGTTAAATATGTTTGGCCTTTTCCTAATAACCAAATTACAAACTTTGTTAATTTAGAGTTAGCTGTCGTTGAGTAAGAAGTGACGTTGTGATACTGGCTTAAAAGAGTGCGACCCCCTCTCACCTCACGGGGATTCGTATAGGTCTACAAAGAAAAATCCTAGCGGATGATCGGCATCAGCGTAATTCTGGAAACTGGCTTGAACTGCGATCACCGACCTGCCTGCCCAGCGTGGTGTTTATATCTCCAATATGATAAACTATTGGGTAGGATAATGTTCAGTGGAGTACTATTGGCTGAAATTATATGTAGAATTTCAATAAATTTCGTATGGAACGGATGAACATACTTAAATACTTTTTTTTGTAAATGTGTTTTTATAATGTATATATGTGTCACCGTAAAATTGTAAATAACGTTAAATTATAATCTATCCCGCGATATTTTAATCTGTCGAAAAATTGTGATCCGAAACGAACTGCTCACAAAACGCATTATTTTTCGATAGATTATAATCTATCAAAGACAAACCGTTAAATCACAATCTGTCGCGCGTTAAATTGTCAACTGTGTAAAGCCTGTCCATGATTGGCTGGTCTTGCCATCAAGACCAGCCAACCACTCTCTTATTTATTATTTAATTGCACTTCTTTAGGTTATCACAGGTCCGTTAACACTCCCTACAACTTATTATAATACAATGCGTTATTATTGGGATCCTGCCGTTTTGCCAAAACTATTTTGACAAAAATTTATAATCCAAACAAATTTTAGCAAACTTTTTTTACACCAATGCAACGTTGCGAATTATTTTAGTACGCAAATTTTCATTTGGTCAAATTTTTACTCGGCAGTATATTACTACGGATAATGACATTATGACATTAGGTTTTTTAACAAGTAATTTATTACGGCAAACAAACTTTAGACAAATAACATTTAATCAAATGATTTGTTTGGACATAAAGTTTTACGTTTATTATTTTAAATAATCACAAACTAAGATATTAATACTAAATATATACTAAAAATAAAATAGTATAAGGAATGTTTGTTTAATATGTGTTCATAATTTTAAATTAACGTGATGATGATGAGTGAGGCTTAGATACATATTGGTTAGGTTAGGTTAGAACAGTGACCACAAAGCGCGCGAGCCGAGCGAGCGAAGCGAGCGTGCCGCGGCATCGGCCGGCGAAGCGCCAGAAAATACTACTGTTGATTTATGTATGGCCAATATTTGTAGATTAGTATTAATAGTAAAGATGCAAATAGAAATGGTTATTTGAAAAGTTTCGAGACGAATTATTTGGCTTATTTTATTTTGCGTAAAATATGTAATACTAACTGAGTTATTGTCGAAACGTTCACTTGGAAAGCATTACGTTTACGATACAATTATTTGTGAAGAGTTTATTTGCCAAGTAATAATTTGGCAAATGAAATTTTACAAAACAATATTTGGGAAGTGATAATTTGTCAATTTTCTTTTGGTGTAACTAGGGATACCCGTTATTATTATTAACACGAAATCTGTATTAAATCACCAAAACACTGTTTGTTTACATTTCACAACAAATGAATTTGACTAATAACAACCGAAGATGGCGACGACGGGCGACTGAGCGGGGAACATGAAGTTCAACCAATCAGAGGGCGAGGTGCGTTCTGTCGCATGCCATTTTACAATCTGACGGTTGGTGTTCGATAGATTATAATCTATCGAAAAATAATGCGTTAAATTGTGAGCAGTTTGTTACGGATCACAATTTTTCGACAGATTATCGCGGGATATATTATAATTTAACGTTATTTACAATTTTACGGTGACATATGTATAGAGAATATGTATAGGGTGTATAGAAAACCTACCAAGACCCAAGGAGCCCAAGCCAACCTCACCTGCAAGTGGTGCACCTGCCGATCAACGGACGAGGCTGTATAATATCGGTATATAGTATAATATATTCCACTTAGCAACATCTAGGGGATTTTTTTGCTCGATAGCTGGTATTGTATAATAAATTATACGAGGAAAATTGAGTTCTAAATCGTACCAGTTACCATTGGTTACTTAACAGTAAATAATATACAAAGGCTATTAAGCCATTATTACACTTGTCTCTTACTCACTTGTTACTTGTCTCCGAGACAAGGTAATCGGAAACGATCACCGATCCCTTAAATGGGTGACCGTATTGTATCATTTCATATAAAGCTTTGTAAGACTATTATAAAATATTGAGCTCGGTTAGAACTATATGTAAAAGAGCGCTCCGTGGAATGAACATAGCAACAAGGTCTCACTTCGCTTAAAAACCCACGAACCCACGAGCTGGGAAACATGCGCCGGCAGAGAATTCCAAAGCCTCAGTCTTGGAAAATCAGTTACATGTTCTTACATAGGAACGACTTACCTAATTGGTCAGTGCTGATAATCTACAGAGTAAAGAGATTGTTCGTAAGACGAGAGGGCCTACGTTAATTCAAAGAAAACGAAACTTCGTTATACCTATCTCTTTCAATCGATAATGATATACCTAGAGAGTGAAAGAGATAGGTATAACGAAATTTCGTTTTCATTGAATTAGAGAGGGCCCGACTTTTGAGCACATATAGTCCAGAAGAGAAGGAAAGAGCAGGATTAGACTAAAAAGTTCTTCGGAACACTTACTTACGGAAGTAATTACTTAATTACTTCGGAAATTATAATATATATATATATAAATATTGGGATTATTATAATATATATATTATAATTAATGTTTTGACGACCGTGGTGGCGAGTATACCCCCGTATATATTGTGTGTAGATCTATGAATATTTGTTCTGGTCTGGGTGTTTATCAATGTATATTAAGTATGTATTTACAAAAAAAAAGTATTTATGTATGATTATCCGTTATTTAGTATCCATAACACAAGTTCTTAATGATACTTACCTTGGAACTAAATAATTGGTGTAAGTGTAAGAAATATATAAATTATATATAGTCTAATAGTTTTATAGTTGCTGTTATTTTGCAATAAGTCATACTCAAATAAGATTAATAATTGCTATGTACAAAGTGGAACTTAATAGATATGAAGCCTCATAGATGCTGGGAGCTGAGTGATGCTGTTCTATGACTTCTGTGCAAACGTCTTTTAATAGAATGGACGCAGCTAATGATATGTTAACACAAAGAAAACTTCGTCATTGCGCAATAAATTCGTAGCATTTTAAAATTAAAAAAAATATAATTTTATTATGAAATGTTTTACCATTGTTTATTAAATTTATATTTTATTAGTTCTTTTCCCCAGTAATAACTTTTCAAAACTGCTATAATGAAAAAATATACACATATTACTTCGGAGCCTTCTGATATACATAGGTAACACCCAGACCAGAACATATGAGCCTAATATTTTTCCGGTGTGGATATCCAACGCACCACCTTAGAACACAAGGTGGCGCTCGAGCATGCAGCCGACCTGATGGAAAATGGTCATCAAAACTAAAAATTAATAATAAGGGTAAAAGAAGATATAGTGACAAGATTTGAGAAAAGTATGCTTAGATGGTTTGGTCATGTTGAGGGGATGAATGAAAGTAGACTAACGAACGAAAGTGATTTATGATGGACTAGTGATTAGAAGTGTTGGGAGGGGAAGGCCACGTAAGACCTTCCATGACCAAATTCAGAAAATTTTGGAAAAAGGGCAGGTCAACAGTACCCTAAACCGACGGGCGTGTATGAGGAGGTTAATGAGTGTGAATGAAGCTAAAAGTGTGTGCTAAGATCGTAGCAAGTGGAAGGATGTGATCTCTGCCTACCCCTACGGGAAAGAGGCGTGACTATGTATGAAGCACGATACACGCCTAGCCTTGTAGGCCCTTTAAATTGGTACAACCTTTTTTTTTGGATGGAAAATCATGTAATGACCTACTCCCTCTGTGAGTTGAGCGGGATGGTGTCTCAGACTGTTACTCACTAAAACCCATCCATATTCCTTCTTAAGCCTGCTACGTCCCAAAGCCGCGGTAACCCTTTCGAACAGTCCCGCAGCCAAATTGGTACAACCTGACACACACTTTTAGCTTTACTTACATTGATTAACTTCTCTTACACTCCTGTTAGCTCAAATATTTAATGAAGACTTTAAATACTGTTATTTATTAAATTTGGAAGACCACGCTTCGGCCATTATTTTAAATTCTACGTAGCTAGCATAATCAATATCGCAAACATTATAATTATGTAATGCCGGTCTTCAAGGCCCTTTTGTAACTCTGAGTAGTACATGCTTATCGTCCATAGTGTTTTAATATTTCACATCAATCATCGCATTTCCGAATTAACGAATGCTAATTTCTCGATCGGATTTATCGTTTATGAGAATGTGAATTCGGAACTGAATAGTTTTGGTTTAATTCTCGCGTGAACTATCAAGAGCTTTAAAACTATTAGGTCGGGGAAAAAGTCTTTTCGCATAACGTAGGTATAAACTTATTATAAAATTTTTTTGACTGTACTATTTGTGTCTGGCTGGTTTTGGTAACATTAAAAAGGTTCCATTATAAAGAAAAGAAAAAAAAAAAGTTGTTTCCTGCTATTTTTCATTTGTTTTTCTCTCCGTAAAAATGAGTGAATCTAATGAAGAAATTCGATACATTTTAAAATTTTATTATAAAAAAGGCAAAAATGCAACTCAAGCAGTGAAAAAAATTTGTGATGTTTATGGACCTGATGCAGTGTCAGTAAGAGTAGCACAAATTTGGTTCAAACGTTTTCAGTCCGGAAATTTTGATGTTAAAGATGCACCTAGCTCTGGTCGCCCTGTTACGAATAAAATGGACGCCATTTTTGAAAGAGTGGAGCAAGATCGGCATATTAGTAGTTACGATGTAGCTGAAGAACTGGGAATTGACCACAAAACACTTTTGACCCATTTGAAGAAAGCTGGTTATACAAAAAAGCTCGATATTTGGGTGCCACACGAGCTCACTCAAAGAAACTTAATGAACCGTGTACCATTTGCGATTCATTATTGAGACGTAATGAAACCGAGCCGTTTTTGAAGAGATTGATAACTGGCGATGAAAAGTGGATCACGTACGACAAGAACGTGCGAAAAAGGTCGTGGTCGAAAGTTGGCCAGGCTTCACAGACTGTGGCCAAACCTGGCCTAACACGAAATAAGGTGATGCTGTGTGTATGGTGGGATTGGAAGGGCATTGTTTATTATGAGCTTTTACCGCCCGGCAAAACCATCGATTCTGATCTTTACTGCCAGCAACTGATGAGATTAAAGGAAGCAGTCGAGAGAAAACGGCCGAAATTGATCAACAGGAAGGGTGTGGTCTTTCATCACGATAACGCTAGACCACACACATCTTTAGCCACTCAGCAAAAATTAAGAGAGTTCGACTGGGAGGTCCTAGTGCATCCACCATATAGCCCTTTTTTTTATTTTTATTATCGTCTGTTAAAAAATGCTGCTTACGCACTGTCTCCCGGCCAAAAGGGGAAGACCGGGAGGGGGTGTGGGGCTCACTGCAGCAGACGCGACCACCGCAGTCCTACCCACTAAAAAACTTCAGACGACGCCCACCGCTGTTGAAAAGGGGCGAGGCACCAGTGCCCGGGTTTGTAGCTTCTGGTACCCCGCCCGCGGCCAACGTCCCCCGGATCAGAACCGGGGAGACCTCCTCAGGGAGGCGCAATGTGCAGCGCCCCCCCTACCTCTATGTGCGGCCATGGCGTAACTGGCCGACTTCGGGGGGGGTCTATGGCGAGACGGAAGGGGCCCCCTGCCCCCGCCGCCTAAGACCCCCCGGGCGCTGCCGGACGGGCCCTCCTGGCCCGCCCGCTGCGCCAACGGCGTAGCCGGAGAGAGAGTGGATCCCGCTCCCTCTCCCGCTCCGCGGCCTCCTTCTGCGACATCACCACTTCGCAGAAGGAGGCCATCGCCTCCCACGCCGTCTCGCTGTCGACCATCTTTTGCATGATGGTCGGCAGCGAGAGAGCCACTCCACCCAGGGCCGCGGCTAACGTCAACCGCGGCCCCGCCCACGCAGGGCACGCCACCAAAGTGTGCTGCGCGGTGTCTTCCGCGCAGTCACAGTGGTGACAACACGGGGTCGACTCCCCCCCGGCGACGTCACACAGATACTTCCCAAAGCACCCGTGCCCGGAAAGTACCTGCGTGAGCCGGAAGGACATCGACCCCCACCGACGGCCGACCCATCCCTCCAAGATGGGCCCAACCGCCTCGAGGATACGGCGCCTCGAACCTTCAGCACCCTCGGCACTCCTCAAGAGCTGCCGCCGCCATGTGCCCAGAGCCTGCGTCTGAGCGTCTCTACGCCACCGCACCACAGTGTCCGGTGCAGGGCGGAGACCCTGGCTCCGGGATTGCGCGCCACGCCAGAACACCGCCGAGAGAACCTCAGCGTCGAGGTCCCAGGAAAGAGAACCGGCAAACGCGCATGCCACCTCATGGGAGATGGTGCGATACCCCCTAGCGACACGGGTCGCCATGACCCTCTGCGGCCGCCGCAGGATCCGTCGATGGCGACCCGATACGGAGTTCGCCCAAATTGGGGCCCCGTACAAGGCTTTGGACCGCACCACTCCCATGTAAAGGCGACGGCAAGTGTCGCCACCCCCCCCCGAGATTGGGGAGCAGGCGAGATAGAGCTCCCGCCGTGCTTACCAACCTTGGTCCTAGGTGCCGAAGGTGAGCTTCGAAGTCCCATCTGCTGTCGAGAAGGACGCCGAGATACTTCAGCGTGTTCCCGACAGGGATGGGAGTTCCTCCAATCACAATGCTGGAGCCTGAAGGCGGCCGCCTCCGGGGACCATGAAAAACGATAGCCCCGGATTTGTGCAGTGCCACCTCGAGCCCCAGCCGCCGTATCCTCTGGACCACCGTCGCGACGCCGGCGGTGGCCAAAACTCTCGCATCCCGGAGGTCAGAACCCCGGGATGTTACGAGAGTGTCGTCGGCGTAACAGACCACGTCCACGCCGTGCAGGTTCACACAGCGCAGAACGTAATCATATCCGATGTTCCACAGGAGTGGTCCCAGGACAGACCCCTGTGGAACACCGCACACCATACGCCGACGACAGCCTCCTCCGCCCATCGTTGGGAAGACTACCGCCCTCTCCGACAGGTAGCTCCCCAACAATCTCCGCAGATATGGAGGCACCCCGTGGAATCGGAGCGTTTGCGATATCGAGCGACACCGCAATCAACACCCCACCCCGGGAAACCGCCCTCTCAGACAGGTCCCGCAAGCGGCTGATCGCGTCAATCGTCGATCGGCCGCGGCGGAACCCGAACTGGAGGTCGGACAAATCCGGTCCGACCTCCTCTAGGTGCTCGACGAGGCGGTTGGCGATGACACGCTCCAGGAGCTTACCTGCCTCGTCGAGCAGCACGATGGGCCGATAACCAGAAGGGTCATCGGCCGGACGTCCCTCTTTGGGAAGGAGTACCAAGCGGCCCTCCTTCCAGCGCCGCGGAAAAACCCCATCCCGCAGACACCTAGCAAAGAGGGAGGTCACGCGGGGCAGAAAAGGCGCTTCCTCCCCGCTCAACACCAGGTCCCACGCCCTCGTCGGAATGCTGTCGGGACCTGGGGCCGTGCTCTTGCCCCTCAGGCGTAGCACGGCCCTTTCTACCTCCTCCTGGGTGAGCTCGGGCACATCCTCAGTGCCCGAGTCACCATGGGTGACGTGTGGCGCCGCCATGGCGGGAGGCACAAAGTCGGTTCCCCTGTCTGGGAACAGTGCCTCAACCACCCTACCGAGTACCGCCGGTTCGAGACTGCTGGAGACGGGAGGGGTCCACGCTCGGAGCTTTTGCCGTACTATCTTGTACGGCCTGCCCCATGGATCCGCCTCAACGGCCTCCAGCAGCTCGTCCCACGCTGCAGCTTTGGACCGGCTGATGGCCCCGCGAAGGGCCCTCACCGCCTCTCTATAGGCGGCGTAGAGCCGGTCCACCTCGGCTTCGTCGCGGATTCTCCTTCCGCGACACCTCTGGTAGCGACGCCGCTCCACCGCACAGGTTCGGCGGAGCTGGGCGATCTCCGGCGACCACCAATAGACCTGAGTTCTGCGAGGGGGGGCGCGAACACGGGGCATGGCCACGTTGCAAATTCGCGTCATGGCCTCGCACACCCTCACAGCCTCCCCCTCCACGTCCACCAGCGGTGGCTCCCGTGGCCACGCCTCGACCAGGGCTGCCTCCCGCAGCAAAGACCTGTCGAGGCGCTTGATCGCCCATCGTGGGCCGTCCAATCGCGGCTCCCCCCTATCTCCGTAGGGCGCTGGCACCGATGCGGAGACACTGAATCTGATGTAACGGTGATCAGACAATGTCTCCACATCCTCCAGCACCCTCCAATCTTGAACACGATGCGCGAGAGAGGGCGTCGCAAACGAGACGTCGATGACAGACCCCCCGTTGTGACGCACGCACGTGTTCACCGAACCGCGATTGAGGATAGACAGCCCACACTCTGTCACCCATTCCTCCAGGGCTGTCCCCCTACCATCAGTCGTCCGGGAGCCCCACGCCGAGGATTTGGCGTTCGGATCCCCCACGACAATGACGGGATGAGAAGGGCCCTGGACTATTGCGCCCAGCCTAACTAAAAACTGCTCAAAGTCGACGAGGGGGCGATTGGGGGAGAAATACACTCCCACAACCACCACCGCTCCGACCCGAGCAGCTACAAACCCACTCCCTCTCCCGACGAGGACGAGAGGGGGGGTGCCCGCCGCTGCACGCTGGATTATGGCCACTGAGCCGTCCGCGTCGCAGACCCAATCTGAACGGATCGGGACGCGGTAGGGTTCAGCGGCCACCGCGAGATCGACTTGCCACTCCGCCATGGCCTGAAGAACGAGGTCTTGGGCCGCGGCGCAGTGGTTAAGGTTCGCCTGTAGGAAGCTGAGCTGGAGAGCCATTAATTAATGAGTCTCCATATCAACCTCCTCCGGCCGATCGGCAGCGACGGTAGGGCCCTGTGCAGTAACGCCTCTGCTAGGGCCCTTCTTTTTTTGCCTTGGGGGACCGGGCGCAAGCCTTACCCCCAGGGCGATGGTCGGCCACCCTCCCAACAGCCTCACAGAGGGGGCAGTGGGGGGGGGCGAGCAGTCACGGGCTCGGTGCCCTGGTCGAGCGCAGCGGAAACAATTTTCACTGCGATCGACAGACGACTTGCACTGGGCCCCCAGGTGGCCCAGTGCAAAACACCGATAGCACCGACTGGGGCGAGGCTCTAAAAGGCTCGTCCCGGCCGACACCCAGCCCACTAACAGCCGCCCGCTGGCGACTTTCTTCGCCACCGCCACGGGGCAGGAGACCACAATGGCCCCCAGCCCCGCAGAGGTAGCCCTCCCGATTTCACCCGGCTTGATGAGGTCGGGGGCGCAGCCGCCCACCGCTGCCACTGCCGACACTACTTCCTCTCTAGAGACAGAGTCATCAAGACCCGAGACGCGGACATCTGCCCGCATCACCGGTCTGGAGACCCTGACCTCCTCCGGCTCGTAAATAGCGCGGAGGCGCTCTGCGAGCCTATCGGCCTTGTCTTCCCGGGCCTCCCCTGCCAACTCCAGAACCCGGGCCCCCGTAGCCGCCTTGCGGAACCGCACTGAGGCAATGCCGAGATCGGCAAGGCGTATTTTCGCCTTGGCCTCAGCGATCACCGTCTCGTAGGTACGGCCCCGCTCCACTGCGCCTGGCAGCAGCGTCATTACGACCGCTGCTGATGATGGCGGGCGCAGTGCCTTCTTCTTGGCGGGGGCTGCCGATCGGCCGGATTGTGGTGCTGGCCTGGCAGGAGCAGCGTTCCGCGACACTTTTGCCTGCGCCGCCACTCTCCCTTTGGGGCGGCGCGAGACGACCGTAGTCCACGATTCCCGCCCCTGGCCACCCGACTGGGACGAGGTGGCAATGGGAGCCGGGACGACAGGGCGAACTTCAGGGGAGGAAGGGGCAACAGGTGCAGACGCCGAAAATGGCACCGGCTGCTTCCCCCCCTTTCCCTTCCCCTTTCCCTTCCCCTTCCCCTTATTGGTAGGAGGAGGAGGAAGCTGCGTTGCGGCCATAGCAGGAGCCGACGAAGGGCCCGGCTGAGGCGAAAGGGCCGCCCGGTCGGCTCGCAACGGGGGACGGAACGATTTCCCGGGCAGGAGGCGGCCAGACACCTCGAGGCCCTCTATGCGCGCGTCCAGGACTCTCATGACCTGCGCCAGGTCGACAGGCGCAGGCCTCTCCACTCTCCGCACCTCCTCGCGGAGAGAAGAGACCTCCCTCAACAATTCTGCATGCTGCGAGAGAAGGCGGGCGTTCTCCTGCCTCAGAGCCTTGTCGCTTGCTCTGAGGCGCTCCAACTCCTGCCGCAGCATGTCATCCTCCGAAAAGAGGAGAGGCCGAGTGCAGGCCAGCGCCCGGCCAGCACTCAGCGCCCTTCTGGCCTCGCCGAGACCGGCCGATAGGCCTTGGGAACAACCGCGGCCACGGGCGCGGCCGCGCTTCGTTGTCGCCCTGGTTGCTGGAGGCTCCTCCGTAGCCAGCTCGGCCTCACTGGATGAGCTCGCCCCGGAGGGCCTCTTTCTCTTCTGGCGAAGGCAGCGGGGCTGAAGCGCAGAAGAGCTGCTCTCTTCCACCTCCGATATCTCCAACGATTCTGCGGGGCCTACGGTGTCCATATTTCCCGCAGAGCTGTCGGAAAGAACCTCCTCCGGCGCCGGCGACGAGACAAACTTGCTACGTTCACCTCACGTCCTCGGTCCTCCACCGCCCCTCAGGCGCAGAGGTTTTGCGCTCGGCAAAATCGGCATCCATGTTTACAAAAGCAGTGGTCGTTGTGGCGGGAGCCAGCAGCCTGCTGACCCCCGAAGCAGCTTGTGCCCCCTCCGTATACACGGGGCAGACACCCGCCGAGGCGGGTGTGCAGGATTCCCCCTTTCGGGGACCTGCCCGGAGAATCTTTATCAAACTACTTTGTATCATAATGATTCCTCTCCATCTCTTTTTTCAGGGGTGAGCTCCCCTGCACGCTAGCGACTGGACTCCCTCCAGCCATGCATCCCTTCGGCACGATCCGCTCACCTTGGGATTGGGGTAATTTATTATAGTGGTGTTCTTCCACGCGGCACCACTCTCAATGAGCAGCACCTCCGTTCCGCAGACTGCGGGTTACGGATCGCCCGACGGGGAGTCAAGAGACCCACCCAACAGTCACAGCAATGTGACTGCCGGACCCGCCGCGCCGCAGACCTTGCAGGTCTGCCACCCACCGCCGCCTGAAAGCGGCCACTGCCCTCGAAAGGGCGAAACAAGAGGCGCTAGAAACGCCTCGCCACCACTGGGAAAAGGCTGCATCCCCTGCCACCTCAGATGAACTGAGGCGTGCTGGGAGCAGCCGAAACCCTTCGACCGTAAGGTACAGCCCTCACCCTTTGTAGGCCGCTTTCCGATTGCGAAACGAACAAAGCGAAACGCAACCGGGGGTGCGCCCTGGACCCACCAGTTTTGGTCCGCGCCGAACAAGCCGGTACCACTCATATCTGAGTGGCGTTCCCCTATCCGCCACCTTGGGGACGCGCCCGATGGAAGTCTGGCAACTCCACACGGGATCCACCATATAGCCCTGACCTTGCGCCTTCAGATTTTCACCTGTTTCGGTCTCTGCAGAATTCTTTAGGTTCTGTAAGGTTGACCTCAAGAGAGGACTGCCAAAACTATTTGTCCCGTTTTTTTGATCAGAAGTCCCAAAGTTTCTACAGTAACGGGATAATGTCTCTGCCCACAAAATGGCAGAAAGTTATTCAACAAAACGGTACATATATATTGTAAATAAATGTAAATAAACTTTGAAAAAAATGTCTTGACTTTTCATACAAAAATACGAAAAGACTTTTTCCCCAACCTATTATTTAGCTTTTTAAACGTTAACTGATACCTCTAGCGATCGAAAATTGGCTATCTGCGATAGACAACTCAATCCTTTTATCAAGCAAAGTGAGTCTCAATAACCAATCCTAGGATTGAAAACATTAGGATCTATTGGATCACAAGATAGGCCCCCTTTTGAGGCTGGTTTCAATTTCGAATTGCGCATTGGTTATTAATTTAGGGCGTGACCTTATTTCAAAAGTCAATTTAATAGTTAATTTTTCACAGTCCTAGAAGCGCCTGGTTACTAAGGCTGACTTGAATTTGAATACCAATATTAATGTGTTACTTAACGATTCAGATAAATCAAGTGTTTCTAATCTAAACTTCCTAGTAATGTATAAACACGATTCATCAGACCCTCTTGACAAAAGCTAAGCATTATCATTCGATATTATGCTCTATTTCCAAATACTAAGTACTGTTATCGATGGCAGCCACACATTCAGCTATTATCTATATTTATTTGCATGCTTTGTGTTTTATCTCTATGAATTGTCGTTATCGGCACATTTGCCGGTGCTCGAATTCGTTAAACAGATTTGAAATTGCAAATTAAGTGGGGGTTTAACAGTTTATTATTAAAGATAGCACAGCTCGAAGAACCGACGACAGATGGGGCGATAAGGTTCTTCAATGGCGACCGCGAACCGGCAAACGTAGTAGAGGAGGGCCTCCCAGGCGATGGACCGATGATCTGCTCAAGGCGGCGGGAAGCCGATGGATGCAGGCGACTCAGGATCGCTCAATGTGGAAATCTATTGGGGAGGCCTATGCTCAGCAGTGGACGTCAGATGGCTGAGATGATGATATTATAAAGTAATTTTTGTAAAAATATTTTTTCTCTATGTTAATTGCTTGAGCCAATGGGTTATCTACCAAGGAAACTGGAGACCGTGCGAAGTGAAGGCAGAAATGCAGGAATGCGGACCCAAGTCGCGCTGCACTTCACTATTTCACTTTAACCTGATCAATGCCCTAGATTGATAAGACAATGTGATGACTAGTACCTGATATCTACATATCTAATAATTTTCTTAGTCATAACAATATTAACAACTAACAACTAGATTCTACGGATAGAGAAATTGTGTTTCAAACCCAAAAAAAAAGTGTATTCGCGCAATGTTTGAATTAAAACTGACTCGTGTAAATCTTATTTTATGAATAATAATCTTTTGACATTACCTTGTTTATTCATATATGAATGTGTACTTTTCGTTAATAATAACAGTGACTTGTTTGAATATAACCCGCGTGAGCGACATAAACTAGCTTTAGATATTGCAGGACAGCATTGTTCAGAAAATCTTTTTTCCGCAGCGCTTTTTATATCAATAATAGAATTCTCAGAGCAACCAGAACACTAAGTCCTCTTGACAATTTCAAAAACAAATTATGCAAGCTGCTTGTGGACAAGTGCTATGACAATCTAAATGAATTTGATAATGACATTTGTGTATGGCAATTTGATAAGGTAACATAATTAAATTCCGATATATTATCAACCAATTTTGAATTTAAATAACAAAATTATTATAATATTAGGTCGGGGAAAAAGTCTTTTCGCATAACGTAGGTATAAACTTATTATAAAATTTTTTTGACTGTACTATTTGTGTCTGGCTGGTTTTGGTAACATTAAAAAGGTTCCATTATAAAGAAAAGAAAAAAATAAAAAAAAGTTGTTTCCCGCTATTTTTCATTTGTTTTTCTCTCCGTCAAAATGAGTGAATCTAATGAAGAAATTCGATACATTTTAAAATTTTATTATAAAAAAGGCAAAAATGCAACTCAAGCAGTGAAAAAAATTTGTGATGTTTATGGACCTGATGCAGTGTCAGTAAGAGTAGCACAAATTTGGTTCAAACGTTTTCAGTCCGGAAATTTTGATGTTAAAGATGCACCTCGCTCTGGTCGCCCTGTTACGAATAAAATGGACGCCATTTTTGAAAGAGTGGAGCAAGATCGGCATATTAGTAGTTACGATGTAGCTGAAGAACTGGGAATTGACCACAAAACAGTTTTGACCCATTTGAAGAAAGCTGGTTATACAAAAAAGCTCGATATTTGGGTGCCACACGAGCTCACTCAAAGAAACTTAATGAACCGTGTACTCATTTGCGATTCATTATTGAGACGTAATGAAACCGAGCCGTTTTTGAAGAGATTGATAACTGGCGATGAAAAGTGGATCACGTACGACAAGAACGTGCGAAAAAGGTCGTGGTCGAAAGTTGGCCAGGCTTCACAGACTGTGGTCAAACCTGGCCTAACACGAAATAAGGTGATGCTGTGTGTATGGTGGGATTGGAAGGGCATTGTTTATTATGAGCTTTTATCGCCCGGTAAAACCATCGATTCTGATCTTTACTGCCAGCAACTGATGAGATTAAAGGAAGCAGTCGAGAGAAAACGGCCAGAATTGATCAACAGGAAGGGTGTGGTCTTTCATCACGATAACGCTAGACCACACACATCTTTAGCCACTCAGCAAAAATTAAGAGAGTTCGACTGGGAGGTCCTAGTGCATCCACCATATAGCCCTGACCTTGCGCCTTCAGATTTTCACCTGTTTCGGTCTCTGCAGAATTCTTTAGGTTCTGTAAGGTTGACCTCAAGAGAGGACTGCCAAAACTATTTGTCCCGTTTTTTTGATCAGAAGTCCCAAAGTTTCTACAGTAACGGGATAATGTCTCTGCCCACAAAATGGCAGAAAGTTATTCAACAAAACGGTACATATATATTGTAAATAAATGTAAATAAACTTTGAAAAAAATGTCTTGACTTTTCATACAAAAATACGAAAAGACTTTTTCCCCAACCTATTATATCACTTGTTTATTTCTTGGACCGCAAAACGCACTAATGTTTCCATCTTGAGTCAACTCAAAATAATAACCCGCTTGTCGACCATATGCCAACAACGTATTCTTTCGTACTTTGGCCACATAGCGCGCAGAGGCGATGAAAGCCTGGAAAAACTGATTGTCGTTGGAAACACAGAAGGCAAACGATCGCGTGGTCGTGCACCAACCAGATGGAACGATCAAGTGAAAGACTCATCGTCCTCCAAATTCTACGCGGTCGTGAAAGACGCGCTGGATCGGAATCGGTGGAAGCAGATCATCCGCTCCAGATGTTACTCCGATGCTAACCACGATCCTCAGACATGAGGGACCGACTATAGAGAGAGATTTCTCGTGTTGTATAACAGTAAAATTGTGCGCCCATGCGGCAGAATGTGGCTAGAATTGACCATGACAGGTAAACCAATAACACCAGTGTAACCCATGTTTCACAATAAACATATTTGATTGATTGATTGTTACCCCCAATAACAAATAAAAGTGTCTTGCATTTCTACACATGCTAAGTATGATTCAATCAACAAACTCTAATTAGTCACATCTGATTTCAAAGATATCTGTGATAAAATTCCTTGTAATGTAAGCTCTTGTAAACAGTTTTAAATATAAATTGATAACTAAATTCACTTTATTTTAGTGTTATTTACAATTTCTAAATTAAACCATTTTATCTTTTCGCTATGACCTGTTTAGGTTTTCAGGTAACTTTTTTCTTTTTTAACTGCTTTAAATAATGTTCTAATAATATTATATTCATTATTATATTTATATGATTATAATTTTCGTTTTAGCGTCGGTCCAGAAGACATAGTTGTTCTGAGGCTTCTATCTTACCTGAACATGGTCTGTGTAAAGGCAAAACACGAGGCGTGTTAAATTGTATCTCGATTTTTCGAAAAAATATAATAAAATAAATAATAAATATTCTCTTACAATCGCACCAATTATTTAGTTCCAAGAAAAGTATCACTAAGAACTTGTGTTATGGATACTAAGGAACGGATAAACAATACTTTTTTTTTGTAAATACATACTTAATATACATAGAAAAACACCCAGACCAGAACAATATTCATGTTCATGCACACAAAGATTTATCCTGTGTGGGAATCGACCCCACAACCTCTGGAGTGAAGTGCAGATATACTGACCTCCACGCCATATCGGTCGTCAAAATTAAAACATCACTTCCCGAAAATAATACAACATTGAATGTAACTTGATTATTCTTTTTTAGGAACTTCAAAGATTCAGAGCTGTTTGTGCAAAGGTCGTCTCCGCGTACCAAGAGGAACAGCGATATACCCAAGACTGACACCGCTACATGTCCAAGTGAGTGTCTATATTTATCATTATCATCACCAACACCACCGTCATCCCAGCCACTGACCAAAAGGCTTGTACGGAAGACCAGCGCCGCGGGGCCATAGTGACCTCTCAGCATATGCTGAGTATAAGCCTTTTCGGTGCCACATGTGTTTATTAATTTTTATTTTTGTAAACCAATGTATCATGTGTCACAGAATAAATGTCTTTCTTTCTTTCTTTCTTTCTTTCTTTCAAAAGTATACTGCACTATGCTGTGCCACGCTGATCAGTCTCGAGCTGCTTGCATTCAAGGCGGTGAACCCTTGAAGGCCTTGACCAGATCGGGTTGGAGGCCAAACTCTACTACGTTTAGAAGTTCAAGTTCGCCATTGGAGAATCTTTACGCCACATAAGTTGTCGGTTTTAGAGCCGGTTTTCGCTCTTTTAGAAAATTATAGCCAAATAATATGACTCACTAAACTGAAAATTCTGTGCATTATACATTTGGATTTGTAAAGATATCTCAAAAAATAGACGAGCTAAGTGGATTTTAATGTTAGTTTCGTGTTAACCTGGTACTGGGCCTACCGCCGAACTTGCTGGTAATCGACTATTAGGCAAAATCGGTTTCGAATTGATTCTGTCATACCGCCGAACACATGGAACTCGATACAAGATGGCGTTCTCCATTTAGATAAAAATATGTAATTTTTATAAATTTAACACAAATTATTAATATATAGGTAAAAATGTGTCATCTAAACGCAAATATTAGTTATTTAATTAATTAGTCGCTTCATTTCATTCAATTTCGATGAAATAGCTGAAATTCATTGAACTCGGCGGTACTCGACTCCCTGGTCAACAAAAAAAAAAAAATAAGTTGATTCAATGATATGAACGAAATATTAATATTCTATGAACAGGTGTGAACTAGTGATAATTGTGTTCGTCATCATGAGATAACAGTATCACTTCAGAGAACTTGATTAGTGGTTTGACAGATCCGTCAAACCTTGGTTTAGGGGCGTCCATTAATTACTTGAGGCGATTTTGGTAATTCTCGACCCAACTAAATCACTACATTAAATAATTATGTATTTTTCCTTACTTCCACCAAATTTTCTCGCAATTTTAGAATGTTTCTTGCAAAAAACACATACATACATTCACGCCTGTTTCCCCGAAGGGGTAGGCAGAGGCATATAACACGCCCACACTTCGCCAATTATATTGTTGTCCCACGTAATAGGTGGCAAGCCGCTTACCGGGCACTGTTATGTTCGCCAGAGCCTCCGTTGATAGGCAGGTGCACCACTTGCAGGTGAGGTTGGCTTGGACTCCTTAGATCTTGATAGGATCCCTACACACCTAAAAAAGAAAATTATGTGATAATTTCCAAAAGGGGCCTTTCGGGGGAAGAAAAGAGGTTGGGTGAGATTTGGCTCGATTTTCGTTGGAGTGACCTGAACTGTCAAACCTTAGTTCAGGAGATGACGCCGGTGCTCAATTGTGACACGTAAATGAACTAAGATGATATACATAAGCGATTTTAACCTTAAACTTTTGTATTTAACCTATTTGTACCGTGACAGAAGTAATTTGCGAAATATCTACAGTCGCATATATACAGTAATCTTCATTGTAGTGTTAATGGTCGTTTAAAGTTTATTGACATTTCGCTGGGGAATCACATGACCTTAGTATTCAATTTGTGTTGTAGTATAACTAAAAACACGTTCAGTCGTTTTCACACAAACATAAAATAAATATATAACATAAAATAAATAAAATAAAATATACTTTATTGTCTTTAAGACCAATATGATCATTTAGATTCGTCAAACATTCACACACAAAATGGAAATTCGATATATTTTTTAACAACTATGAAACAGATATAAATAGACTCACAAACATAGTTACAGACTCACAAACTCTCGCATTTATAATGATAGTAGCAATTAGAATAAAGATTTTTATTACAATGACTAGTGTTGTGTTAGTGTTTGGGAAGAATTACCTTTCATTAAATTGACAAAGTAGGTAATCCAATGACTTGCGAATTGCCATAGAGTCATATAATAATATTGTGTGATGTGAACGACTTTTTTTGGCCTTTGTTGATAGAGATTTCACAATTCACAGCTAAAGCTCCATCCGTGTTGTTTGAATGTTCTGATGTACATGCTAGGTTTCCGTGTCAAATAACTATAATTTTTATTAGAAGCAAGTTTTACGGATTTTGCGTTTTATTGCTGACTATTTTTATCCCGTCGCGTTTATTTTCATTCGTAGTCAGCGGCTGGTCCGATATTTTGACAACAACTATGTTTTTTAGAAAAATACGATTATATTTATATAATTATGATGTTTCAAATTATAACTAGTATTATAAAGTTAAATACAATGCAGAACTAATTATAAAATATGCCACGACAACTTCTACGCACCATTTACAAAGCATGACAGACTGACAGAAATTGTTCCTTATAATATATTAGATCAGTTAAACTTTTGTTTCCAGGTTGTGGAATGAGCTCTTCAAGGCGTAAAACGTTTGTATCGAATGCCACTGGTATTGCAATTATTGAGATTTATTACAAAAATTGTTATCAAATTAACTTTAGTAAAATCTTGTGGTAAAAAGAAAGATATTATTAATTGAACACTATCTCAACCTACCTTCGAAATTAAAGATTGTCTGTTAAAACAAACCAGGTTCACTCGAAATATGTTAGTTAAACGTTCAGGGGCTTATTACAAAACAAGATCTAAAGTTAAACCAGGTTTAAACCCAGTGCTGTCACTGTTTTAATTTTCTCAAATAAAAGTGACAGCACTAGTTTTAAACCTGGGGGCCTACCGCCGAATTCGATGGATTACCGGTAATTCATCTAGATCAAACTTTGTTTTGTGTTTATTAATCCGTACCGGGGAATCTGCCGACAGCCACCTCTCATTCATGACCTTCAGTCCGTGACAGACCAATAGGTAAATAGAGAACGCCATTTTGTTTCGATGTCCATGAGTTCGGCGGTACGACAGAATCAATTCGAAATCCATTTTGCCTTATAATCGATTGCCATCGAACTCGGCGGTAGGCCCCCTGGCCACTAAATGCTTAACGAATAATCAATGATGCGTCGACTACAATTATTATGTAAATACCTACAAGCCTATACGGAAGAGTAAACTATAAGACTTGTTGAGAATTTGCTGCACTTGAGAATATGAACACGCAATTTGTTTCGTGTTTCTGAGACTTTATACTTAGTACATAGTTATGAGAGAGGACTCTTGAACTTAGTATCAGTAGGTAAAATATAATATTATCCATGGACGAGCAGTCCTCCGCGTGATGTAAAATACACATACATTCACGTCTGTTTCCCCGAAAGGGTAGGCAGAGCCATATTATACGCCCGCACTTCGCCAATTATATAGTTGGTCCCACGTAATAGGTGGCGAGCCTATTGCGGCCGTGATGTATAATGTCGTTTAAGTTCCATCACCGCGTATTTTTTTTTTTTTAGAGAATCGAAAGACGCGTGGTTTCGCCCAATCAGAATCAAGATACGACCAAATAATTATGAAGAATTTTGGTGCCCAAATTAAACGTTAACGTTTTTGTAAAGAAAGTGGTTGATCTTGTGGCCAGGACCAACCTACTAGCGAAAACGCCACTTATCCGCGCGTTTCATATTATAAACACGGTTCATGACACGGTGGATATATTTTCATGCACTTTTAGTGAATTCGCCAGAACTGCGTTAAATATAATAAGTTATCACTTATCAGTTACGTTAGATTTAGAACTTATTTTGTTAATATAGGATATCGGGTAGGCTAGTTTATGTTATATTATATTATATTTAAATAATATTGTAGATTAATAATATATTGTATTTATTATAAACATTGCTTTGCTATCGCATTAGGTTAAGACACCTGTAATGGTAGCATAAGATTATAAATAAATAAATAAATAAATAAATAAATCTTTCCTAACCGTTTTGTTCAAATTATATACTTATTCTAGTAGTGGTTGATCTTTCCTAACCGTTTTGTTAAAATTATATACATATTCTAGTAATTTCATATTAAAAAATCACCTTTAATAATTGCTATCAGTCATCTAGTAACCTAAAAATCTAATTTTGGTCTCATTCATGACAAATGAAATCATCAATCAATCTTGTGTACCATCAAGTCCTACACATATCTTCTGACATAAACGTCATAGACGAATGGTCATAATTTAACAAAATAATAATAGTTTTTTGTAACAGCATCACTACTGCAACAATACTGGAATTATCAGCGTACGCAGCGTTCATTTTCACACTCGGTTTCACTACCATCATTAAATCAAATCAAATCATAATTCGTTTATTCAAGTTTGGCTCAATAGAGCATTTATGAATGTCATACTTATAAACTAACGCGCCCATTCACTGCGGACGGGAGCTTAATCGCAAAAGAACGGGCAAGAAAATCGTCAAGGTTGGTTTTTTCTCCCGCTAGTTACAATAAAAATACATAATATTAAAACAATTGTGTTCTGCAGTCACAAGATTTAAAAGAAAGTAAGACAAAACTCTTTTTAGCAATATTAACATAATTACGGATAAACATAGTATACATGAGCAGATTCGTTACGCTCAACCATATTTTAAGGAGCGTAACGACCCGACGCATGACGCCACCACCGCAGAAACATATAAGTGAGCGTGATATACTCAAGCAGCAGGATAAAAGGATTTTAGTAAAAATAACATTAATATTAGAAGACTGAATGAAACGTACTGCAAACCACAATTTTGTTACTGTAAAGTAGTATACCATATGGTATCAGTTAAGCTTTGCAGCCATCAAACATTTTTAATTAACATTTTTAATTTGATTTTTTCACGTTTCATTCTCTGGAATTTTGTTTTGAGCCTCGTTTACTTTTCTATCTTTTCTTTCTTTTAGTTTTTTTTGGTATGTTTCTATTTTGTTGAATTTTATCTTAGGATTTTGTTCAGATATTATTTTCTTTCCTTTTCTATAAGTGTCTTCTTGTACTATTTTATATCTATGTATATTTTATATGTTGTATATTAGTTTAATTAATATTATTTTACTTTCTGACTTAGTGTCGCTATTCTCCATATATCCTCATACAAACACTAAAGTAAAAAGTTCTTTATTTCATAAACTATTACATAGCACTTGAAAAACGTCAATAATCAGGGAGTACAATAGTAATAATAACACATTATACGTACCTCTATTAACGCGGCCGCAATCTCAAAACTACTGACAATCCTTGAGAAAAAACCACAACAGACAGATAAACTGACAAACCTTGACAAAGAATCCAGTTGCCTTTAATTCGTTAATTATGGTCCGCTCATATCTCTTTCATTGTTGTTAAAAAAAATTATCGAATTCCCATTTTGTATGTAAATTTTTGACGAATCTAAATGATCCTGTTGATCTTAAAGTCAATAAAGTATATTTTAATTGATAAAATTTGAGTTTTAAAATGTGATTCCACTCTCCCACCTGAGCAAGTCTCCCGGACTTTCATTCGTGTCATTTCGCTGCCACAGTGACCTGTAGTAGACTTTGCAAAATGTATTTAAATATATTTACGTCTTTGGACCTTGGTTCCGAGCCTTAACTCATTGTGATTGTAAGCTAAAGTCTGAGCAGTAATGTTATGCTAATTAATTTTATCTCCGATATACCTAGCATTTATGACTGTCGAGAATAGCACTAACAACAGACTCCAAACTGGAACACTGAAACTGTATAGGCTTACTGGTTACTGGCTACTTAGGGTACGATGAAGCGCTGGTGGCTCCGTAGAACCAGGAGGTCGGGAACGATCACCAAAGTAAAGCAGAGTTTACAGAGGTCAATCTTTGGACTGTCACCAACGTTTGTGTGGTATTTAATAAGGAAGCCAAGATGTTAGTCCCGGTTCTGTTTCTGTGGTGATCGTTAAGGGCTATCCATAAATGATGTCACTCGTTAAGGGGGTGGGAGGGGGTTGACGAAGTGTGACATGGCACAAGGAAATGGGAGGAATCCTAAATTTCGAGACGTCCCATTCCAAAATCCAGGTCCTATGAAAATTTTGGAACTGCTGTTTTGATGTAATTATTTCTTGCTATACAATTGCAAAATATGTGACATTACACTAAGGAGGAGGGAGTCCCACAAGTGTGACCAGCTGTGACAAGGACGGAGGGGGTCAAAAAATTACGGAATTCGTGTGACATAATTTGTGGATGCCCCTAAGCTATGACAATGGCTCTATATAGCCACTTAATTTTTTTGATCAGCAGGACTCCACACACTTACTTTTGCCAATACCCACTGGGTATGCGACAGATGTTTTTCTATTCTGTTGTTGAGTGAATTATAATTTACTTATTTTATTGTTATAAATTAATCAAATATGCAGGTTTTATTTATTTTTTGAGATAATCTATCCTTACTACATGTCTATTAATCTCTGGTAGACAATTTAAAATTTTTAGTCTTAATTGGAAAAGCAATGCTATGTGTGGAAAAGGTTGTGACAGAATAGCAGGGGTCATGGTTTTTCTGCGACTTCTGAGTCACAAGCCGCTTTGTCTGAGATTAAATATATTGTATAAGAAATGTACCAACAATTTAACCATTATTATGTTGAATAATTGAAGACAAACAAATAGATTTTATTATTATTATTATATGTACCTGAATCCCTGTCACCTTTGTCCGTGAGAATGTATTTGCTCAGTAGTGAGACGCCAATGGGCTGAGAGAATGATATTTATATTTTTTTAAATTTTATATTCTTTATATCAAACGCGAGCTTAGTGGACTATTGCGCTGACGCCCTAATATAAATGTGGTCTTTAGTCTTATCATCTTTAAAATTTACTAGATACAGTGTACAATGGTGCTTGCCACCGTTGTTGTCTGAATGAGAGGAGCTTTATTTTATTGTACAAGAACTGTAATGTACCTCAATCAAGTGCTAATAAAGTATTCTAATCTATAGGGATCCTACCAAGATCAAGGCACAAACCAACCTCACCTGCAAGTGGTGCACCTGCTGATCAACGGACGAGGCTCTGGCAATATAGTTCCCGATAAGCCGCAATAGGCTCGACACCTATTACGTGTTACCAACTTTATAATTGGCCAAGTGTGGGCGTATAATATGCCTCTGCTACCCCTTCGGGGAATCAGGCGTAAAAGTATGTATGTATGGACAGTGTAAAATAATGGCACGTTTTCTCCAGTTGCAGATCGTATGAGAAAACGAGCTAGCCTCAAACTTTTCCGGTCCAGAGAGAGAGACTGGAAACAAGACATGGGTCAGAGGGATCAAAGGTCGGATTCCCTGCCCTCCCCAAGCTCCGGAATCGCTCCTGAACCAGCAGTTCCTACTTTGGTACGTAAATATTTGGTAAAGTTGAATCCTTTATGCTCCTTGCACCGATTATACCGATGGCGAATAAGGACGACATGAGAGCGTTGGAAAAGGAACCTTCTGCCGCGTACCATTGGTTTGTGGTTTGAGCAACCTGGCGAGGTTTTCCCAAATAGTAAAGCATCAGGCTCTTTAATAAGGGAGTATAATTATATGTGATAGCGGTCGCCCGCGGCTCCGCCCGCGTGGATGTCGGTTACCGCTACAAAATGCCTGCCCAGAAAAGACACGGTCAGCAAAATGATTCCCAGGTCAATTTACAGACAGCGACACTACGACGACGCAGTCATTATCCGCAGGCTGCATAGATTGTCTTTATGTGGATGTTAAAGTTGTTAATGATGAAAATATTTAAATGTAATTAATACTAAGTTTTCACTCCTACCGGCCCGGAGTGCAACCCGTTGTTTTGGGATAGATAACTAAAGCGATTATTGTAAAGCTTCTCTATAAACAACATTTGACGTAAAATTATTTTCAGGTAACAAAATAAACTGATGGCCGGGAGCCTCGACCCGTGATAGGGCGCCGTGCAGCAGAAATCGTAATAATTTAATTTCGCCATAACTTCAAAACCAAACGTCAAATTTTGATCATTCAAAGACTAAATATTATCAACATAAACTGCACTTAGTGATGAAATAGATTATTTTGATAAGGATTAATATCATAAGTAAATTAAATGCGTTTAAATGTAGTACAATAAAAAAATGGTTGTTATGCCTCACTCGACATAGATAGGTATAGTGTGTCGCGGACTTTTTAATAGATATTTATAAGATCTACAATTAATTAGCACATTTTGTGGTTCTATCTAATGTAAAAGAATATTTATTTATTTATTTTATCTTTTATAGTTTAGGCTGCGTACGCAAAATGAGTAACTGTCCTGGTTGATTTTTTACACTTTGTGTCCGAAAAACCCATATATCTTACGAAACCCTATTTTTTTACAAATTGAAATTTTGCCTATGTTACTCACTAATAATGTAGCTTTCTAATAAAAAAAATATTAAAATCGGTCCAGTACTTTTTGAGTTTATTCGTTACATACAAAAATACAAATCTTTCCTCTTTATAATATTATTATATTGCCTACATCGCATGCTGGCTAGCTGAGCGCGGTGAGCGACAATCACGCGACTTTTTTCTAATACTTGCATTTTTAAACTCGTGATATCTTCCAAATGAAATGTCTGAATTGAATAATTCAAAAAGTTATAAAAAGGTATTGAAGCCGTCTTGAATATAAAGTAATTTTTTTTGATAAGGATTAATACCAAGGTACAAAAAATATAGAGCCTTTTCAAGCGGCGGCATATAAATTAAATTTTTAGAATAAAAAACCGCTTACGTGACGTAACTATAATATTTAGACATATGCTGTCGCGACACTTTTTGTAGATAATGATGAGTTCTGCAAAGTCGTAGTACATGATTTTGTTCTATCATCAATAGTTTTCGCTGCGCACGCTACGTAAGGAATTTTTCAGGTCATTTTCCTACACCTTGGGTTACATTATTGGATTTTTAGTAAGGATCTTTAATTTTTTTAAAAATGTAATATAGCCT
Organism: Musotima nitidalis; assembly: GCA_949126915.1. Classification (NCBI taxonomy): domain Eukaryota; kingdom Metazoa; phylum Arthropoda; class Insecta; order Lepidoptera; family Crambidae; genus Musotima; species Musotima nitidalis. The sequence goes on along the minus strand of OX421423.1, from coordinate 590,349 downwards.
ATGTTACTCGGGGATAATGTAGCTTTCCAAAGGTGAAAGAATTTTTGAAATCGGTCCAGTAGTTTCGGAGCCTATTCATTACAAACAAACAAACAAACAAACAAATCTTTCCTCTTTATAATATTAGTATAGAAGTGTCTCGCAACGCGTTAGTGATACCACTGGCACGCTGGTGGGCCGAACGCTGAGTGGTGTTACTGTTCGAGAAAACAATGAATGTCACATGATCTCTTTTAATTAAAAATATGTTAGTTTACTGTACTTCAAATTGTGTTTATTCATGGATAATGTCCAAACCATTCAAAAAAAAAAAAAAAACCAAATTCAAAATCATTTACCTATTCAAGTTTGGCTCGAAGGAGCTCTTATGAACGTCAAAACTTAAACAACTAACTATTCATTCCAGGTGGAATCATGCAACCGTTTTATGTGCCTGACATCGAAGCTGAAATCCAAGAACAGCGAGATGCCGCCGCCCGAAGACGAGCTGGTGGAGCGACGAGGCCGGTCTGAGGAGGAGCCGCCCGCCAGTCGCGTCTCTTTCCACAAGACCTTCAGCATGCTCATCAATATGGGGAATATGGAGAAAGGCTGCCGTAGAACGGTAAGCATATTTGAAGAATTGTAACTGATCCACTGTTAAATAAATACAATTCACGGCGTTACACGTTGCGGTCCAACCTACATAATTATGCGAAGAAAAAAAAATATTACCAATTTTTATATCGAACTTCTTTTTGAATGTGGTTATGGACACATTCAAACCCTGGAAAAGACCAAAGTCACTACCCATGCGCTTCATCCTTAGTGGGTGTACTCTGTATTAGACTTTATCACTTTAGCCATATAGAGTCCATGATGACCAATATGGCGTGGTGGCGAGAATAGCCGCTCTCCGCTCCTACGGTCGTGGGTTCGATTCCGACGCAAGACAAATCTCTGTGTGCATGAACATGAATATTTGTTCTGGTCTGGGTGTATATTAAGTATCTATTTACAAAAAAAAGTATGTTTTTCCGTAATTTAGTAATCCATAACACAAGTTATTATGATTGTTGACGACCGATATGGCGTGGAGGTCAGTATACCTGCACTCCACTCCTGAGGTCGTAGGTTCGATTCCCACACAGGACAAATCTTTGTGTGCATGAACATGAATATTTTTTCTGGTCTATAAATAAATAAATGGTGTAATTGTCAGAAAATATTAATTTAAAAATATTTACTGGTGAACGTTGGCCTTCCCAATAGTTCATATCGGGGATATTTGCCCATAATCACCACCCTAGACAGGCGGGCTGGTAATCGCAAGTTCAAGCCAGTACGCATGATGACGCTGCTGCCCATCTTCCGGTAGGATTTCTCTGCGTCGACTTTTACGACTCCCCATCACATGAGAGGGGGTATGACTATTCCAGACTGGTAACCACATGGCGTATTAAACTTAATTATACTAAAATTCTAGTTTTCCTTTAAGTTTGTCTGAAATATGGTATGGTGCAATAATTCTAAAAGAAAAATAATGTGCTTTACAAAGACGATCATGTTCAGGCACACAAATATTAATAATAATAATAATTCTTTATTCAAGACCATGGGCCCAATTTTTGTTAGTAACAATATTTATCTTATATATTAATGTTAGTAGGGAATTTATATAATGTAACTAGTTTTTATATGCAAGTCAATGCTGCTCAATCCCACTTGAAACCGCGCAGCAGTGACCTACATATACACAGTCCAGCCTGCTAGCGATCAGACCCATATTGATCCTGTGAGATTTTCATCATCCACGACATTTTCCACGACTTCTGGAACTAATATTTGATTATATGACAACCACTCCATAGTCAGTTGTTTAATAAACTAATACTGACCATATTAATAAATTCTAAATTTATTTATTCATTGTTTGATGCGGTTATTAAGATGTTTACATAAAATTATCCGACTCATGGAAGGGCACTACAATAATAGCAAAAACACATAATAGCATAAATTTATATAACTGTCAACATATTATATTTTATAAGTCGGCCCGAATATAAGCTATTACGTTAATCATATGTTAAGAGTTTTTAAAAATTATGTCAACACCGAAATAAATAAAATAAACGTAATCGTACTTTGCAGATAAGCCGCGAAGAGCAAGTATGGCAGAACGAGCTGAAAGATCTGATCTGGCTCGAGCTGCAAGCCACACTCGCGGGAAGGACCCTTGCTCAGCAGGACGCCTTCCTGTGCGCCCAGAGAGATGATGTACCCACCATTCTCAATAACATTATGGAATACAAGTACGTTATTATTAATTTTGTTTTATTTAAATACATACATCATACATACATAAATACATTATACATACATACATCATACATACATAAATACATATACATACATCATACATACATACATCATACATACATACATCATACATACATACATCATACATACATACATACATACATACATACATACATACATATATACATCATACATACATACATACATACATCATACATACATACATACATACATACTTTCACGCCTGATTCCCCGAAGGGGTAGGCAGAGGCATATTATACGCCCACACTTCGCCAATTATATAGTTGGTCTTAGGTGGCGAGCCTATTGCCGCTTACCGGGCACTGTTATGCTCGCCAGAGCCTCGTCCGCTGATCGGCAGGTGCACCACTTGCAGGTGAGGTTGGCTTGGGCTCCTTAGGTCTTAGTACGATCCCTATACACCCTTATAACATTAGAAGTAAGTATATACCTTAAGATTTATAACTAAGCGAATTATGTAATTGTCTGTTCCAAAGAAATATAAATAAATACACATTGTTGTTCGTAAAATGAACCCCAGAAGGTAGCTGTATAGACGCAGCAAGAAAAGCTTTGGTGACGACTACGTTTAACTAACTACAGCCTTTAATTATAACTTTTTGCACTTAATTACTGTTGCAGGGCTCCTTAGGTCTTAGTAGGATCCCTTTACACTTTATTCTATTTAAATGCTGTTTCTAACTATGTATCTGAGGAAAGGCAGAGTTCATGGAGTTGAATGTTTGTAAGGTTTTGAAAGTGATGCTCTTCTGGTATTGCATTATTTTCTAATCGGTGTGCCTCATTGTTTGTGACCACTTCAATAAAGTGGTTGAAACTGCATGTCACTGTACGTATTTCAATCGCGCAAGCGTTTGAGTTATCGGAACATATAAGTCTCCATACAATATTTAGTTCTTAAGTTTATCAATAGATGGCGGTGTACGTTATGACATCGCGCAAGCACATGTATTTTATTATAATATAAGGTATTCTTTTATATTAAATTCACTTTTCAGATCAAGTTACGTTGTTGTGATTTTTATTTCCCAATAATAGTAGCTACTTTAGAACACAGTTAGTTCAGAGTCAATCACGCGCACTTAAATGCCACTTTCTTGTATATAAATAAATATCGGTAAAACGGTGTACGAATGTTGGTAAACAGTGAACAATAAAGCTACCGTTTCATTTCAAAGATTCGTCAGTTCAGAGGCGTGTCGGTCCCGAAGTCAACGCCAGCGCACAGTGGATGGTTCCAGAGAAGACCTCGGCTCGGACCAGGAGGCAGGCGAAGACACGGGGAAAGAAAAAAAAGACTATGAAGGTAACTAAGGTCGCTTTTGTGCGACTGTTCTCTAGTGCCTTAAACAGAAATGCTCTATTTCTAGACTTATATTTGAAGACCAATCTCGGCCCTGAAATGTCCACCTGCAAGATAAAAACCTCATAATGGTTGGTCTCGGATAAGTCGGTTGAAGGCCGCTTACAATCGATCTTATCCATTGGAAGTTTAATGTATTATATCTTTAACTATATATTTTACTTTTAAATAATGGCTTCGTGCGTCTAGCACATTTAGCCAGTGTCAAGTAAGAGATATGTTAATAATATATAATTCATAGTAAATGAAATATAGATGATAAATGGTCAATGAGATACCCTCCCCAAAGCCCCTTGAGTCCTCAGTAAAAATGTGGGGCTATACTGAGATCTCACATGGACTCCTTGAGAGAATTTGAAAAGTGATGTTGCACTGCTTTGTTTGATTTACCAACACTCATGTATATTCACAAACACTTAACGGTTAATAATCCACCGTTATTACACATTAATGTTAGAAATATTACAAATTTTAGAAAATAAAACAAAACTAAAGACATGACGCTTCACTTTCCCGCCAAGAAGTCCCCTTTAACTATATAATATCGTGAGCTGTGTGGTGGCGGCTTATTCAAAGAATACTACCAACCCATCTCTTCCCTTGGGTAAGATAAAAATGCTTGGGATTAAACTGCCGTTTCATACAGGCTATTCTAATATGAATGACTTAGAACATGAATATTGTTAATGTTGTATTATATTGCATCGTATAGCTTCACAGACAAATAAAGATTGTAATTCAAGTACCAAACCAATGGATAAATTTAAAAGAGCATAGCCTGTCAGTTTCTTGCCAGTTCTTCTTACAAGAGGCGGATTCTTAACTATTTTTTGGTTTATTTATATTGTTCATCTAAGCTTCGTGATTTCAGTGTAATAATATTTCGATTGTTTTTTATATTTAACGAGCTGACCCGGCGAACTTTGTTTCGCCTTAATGGCAATAAATAAGCAGATTGTGTTTTTATTTTATTGGGAAATTACAAAAAAATTAAATACCTACATTAATCATTCATTATTATTTCTATATTTTATAACAAAGTTGCTCTTCACTTAATTACTTTGTGATACACGACATTTTTTTTTTATTATTATTTATTGAGAAGCACGAAGTCGAGCCAAACTATTGCGGCGATGTTCACGTGCAATTTCTTGTTCTTCTTCAGTCCTTTCATTTTCAGCATTTCGAAATCTTCTTGCATTACGGCTTTGTCGGTAAAGATTCGATAGTCTTGTTCGCGGCATTATTAATTAAACTTCACTTCACTTCAATTCACCAAAAAATTTATTTTATGTTGAAAAAGATAAGCAAAAATCAAGACAATAATGTAAAGGTTTTTATTCAGACTGACAAAGTTGTTAAAACATAAGAACACCATCGTTGCTAGGTAACACCTTTACCATAGACCATTATATAGTAGATAGGCACCTACTTCACATCCTTAGTTGAAAAAGATAAGCAAAAATCAAGAGAATAATGTAAAGGTTTTTATTCAGACTTACAAAGTTGTTAAAACATAAGAACACCATCGTTGCTAGGTAACACCTTATTAATTAAACTTCACTTCACTTCAATTCACCTAAAAAATTATTTCAAAACACATATTCACATTCCCGTCAAGAAGTCAGAAATAGTTTGAATATTGATTTCTTACAAATATCAAATTGTCATCCATACGTCATTACATAGCTGTCATTTGCGTTTTGTTATTCCAAGTCTGATTCTTTTTTGTTATATCCCGTTTTATAGTGACTGACGTTTCATGTCAAGTCACACGGGAACGCTGTCGAACGGGATAAAAAGTATCCTATGTCCGTCTCCTGGCTCTAAGCTACCTCCCTACCAATTTTCGCCCAAATCTGTTCTGCCGTTCTTGAGTTATAAGTGCAGTAACTAACACGACTTTCTTTTATATATATAGATTTTGACGTTTTCAAGTAATATGTAGGTACCATGTGTGTGAATATGATCTGTAAACTTGTACCTCGTGAAACTTTGAATAATTAGTATTGTAAGTTCTGGATTTTGTATCAATGTTAAAAAGGTACGATGGGACTGACATGTCTTTGTAAGACAAAAGTCCTGAAAAAAAAAGAGATTAAAAAATAAGTATTATGTAATAGTTTATGAAATAAATAATTGTTGATTTTGGGTGTGGTAAAAGCGATTAAGGGACTAAAGACTGCACATTCATTCAACAGCTTAGAGCGGCGACGGGCTCACTCCCTATCGTGCTGAGCACATGTGCAGTTGTTATTTGGTAAAAAGTGGACGGTGACAGTGGACTGCTTTTGCGGTCCTTATTGCCTAGCGTCTGACTACCCCTTCGGGGTTAATAGTTGTGAGTGTATGTAGAAAAAAATTAAACTAACAATTACACCAATTATTTAGTTCTAAGATAAGTATCATTAAGAACTTGTGTTATGGATACTAAACAACGGATAAACATACTTAATTACATACTTTTTTTTGTAAATACATACTTAATCATCATCTAAGCCCATAAACGTCCCACTACTGAGCACGAGCCTCCTCTCACATACCAAGGTGCGAGAGTATTGGGTCATACTCCACCACGCTGACCCAGTGCGGATTGGCGAAGGCAGGTGTATGGTGTCCTGCTGTTAGAATTTATCAAGCCGCCCATTAGACCTCTAACATGGCTTAACGACTACCACATTCAGTGATAACCGGGACCAACGGCTTAACGTGCCTTCCGAAGCACGGAAGCGCTCGATATCAAATGCCACACAAACGGTCACCCATCCAAGGACTGACCTCTGTAAAATCTGCTATACTTCGGTGATCGTTTCCGACCACCGAGCACCGCAGAGCTACGAGCGCTATTATGTAATAGTTTATGAAATAAATGATTTTTGATTTTGGGTGTGGTAAAAGGCGATTAAGGGACTAAAGACTGCACATTCATTCAACAGCTTAGAGCGGCGACGGGCTCACTACCTATCACGCTGAGCACATGTGCAGTTGTTATTTGGTGAAAAGTGGACTGTGACAGTGGACTGCTTTTGCGGTCCTTATTGCCTAGTCTCTGACTACCCCTTCGGGGATAATAGTCGTGAGTGTATATATGTTTGTATGTGTATAATATAGACGTCAGAATAGAATAGAAATAGAATAGATATCAGACGACCGATATGGCACATCGCCTGAGCAACAAACAGACACAGTTATCATATCTGATGTCGTGGAGGCGAGTTTATCCGCACTCCACTTCTGAGGTCGTCGTTCGATTCCCACACAGGACAAATATTTGTGTGTATGTATAAATATATAGTGTATAAATATGAATGTTTGTTTTGGTCTGGGTGTTATCCTATGTAAATGTATTAAGTATGTATTTAAAAAAAAAGTATTTAAGTATGCTTATTTGTTATTTCGTATCCATAACACAAGTTCTTAGAGCTAAATAATTGGTGTAAGAGTCAGAAATATTTAATTATTTATAATATCGTTTGTTAATGGGTACAGATGACCACATCGGCTGCCTGACTTTCGACTGCCGGGAATGCACGGAAGCCATCGGTAAAGCCATGAAGGAGATCGGGGCGCTGCTGGACTCGTTCTACAACGCGGTCGCGCTGTATCCCTCCAGCTTGGCCATGACTGTGGAGCACCCTCTCGTGGCTACTGAACCTTTCAATAATAGACTTAAGGTAAGCTATGTAGTCCATGACATATTTTATCAAGTCCCATTTGGCCCTAAAAGATTTTTATTATGGTAACTCTTAAATGATTTTGCTTCCATTCCTTAACATACTGCAAAAATAGTTAATATTTAAATAAATAAAATAATTAAAATTTAATGGCACAAAATGGAGTAAGTGTATACGGAAAGCTGAACTAGGTCTGGCTCTGGTAGATAAATGGCTTAAAAATAACCTTTTCACTTTAAATGCTAATGAAATAAAGTTTCTCTGTTTTCATAAAACTAGTGCTTCGTCTCCGGTGAACAGTTCAAACGTCCATATGTCTAAATACATACGTGTCACCAACCTCAACATAACATAACTATCAGCTAAAATTGTAGTGAATACCTTGGTGTGTCTACCAGTCACTACAAGATGCAGTAAGCTTATATACGTCATGAAAGATCTCAGAGACGTTGCTGCTATTGAGCTTCTGACAACCGTGTACATCTCTCTCTTGGTGTCTTGGGGGGGTGGAGGGGGGGTTCAGCAACGTCATACCCAAATCAACTGGAGAGAGCGCAGAGATTTGTTACTAAGGTTATGCTCAGAAACCAATTCGATTATCGACAATAGAACTGTACAAAACTGCAGACTTATTAAGTGTACGGCAGCTTTATGTAGTAAATGTGGTCCCCAAGTACATAAAATGATTCAAAATTCTCCAAATTACAATGTTATGTTAAATACAAGAGCTTTTAAGCTTTCAAAAATACTGATTCTCTTTCGTATACGTTGCGCTTGTTAACGTGCTTTTCCCACGGTATGGAGCGTTCCTACTTTTCTGGACTGCATCGGCTGCTTACCATCAGGCAGGATGTGGTCATTATGGCGTGTCACATTAAAACAAATATAACTTTTAATTAAGCATCTCACAGACAACTCCAGTCTGGAGATTAGGTTAAAAGTCAATATTTTTTTATCCGGTTTTCCGTTAATTCCACACATCAGAAAAGCTTAGTAATAATAAATATTTTCTGACTATAACACCAATTATTTAGTTCCAAGATAAGTATCACTAACAAATTCTTTTATGGAGACAAAATAACAGATAAAAATACATTAATACTTTATTTTTGAAAATACATACTTAATATACATAGAAAAACACCCAGACCGGAACAAATATTCATTTTTATACACACAAAGTTTTGTCCTGTGTGGGAATCGAACCCACGACCTCAGGAGCGGATATACTTGCCTCTACGCCATCAAATATGATAACTGTGTCTGTTTGTTGTTCAGGCGATGTGCTTGTGGTATAACACAGCTCTGCACATGCGGATAAAAATGCTAGCAGTCAGGCGAATAATGCGCACACTACGCCGGAGACCACAGCCGCTCAGGTGAGCAGACACCGCTAAGTAGTTAAGTCTTACTTTAAGTAACATGACCTGACCCTATTGTCCCAATTCTTACTTTAAGTAACAAAATAAAATATACTTTATTGTCTTTAAGATCAACAGGATCATTAATCATCTCAGCCCATAAACGTCCCACTACTGAGCACGAGCCTCCTCTCACATACCAAGGTGCGAGGGTATTGGGTCATACTCCACCACGCTGACCCAGTGCGGATTGGCGGAGGCAGGTGTATGGCGTCCTGCTGTTAGAATTTATCAAGCCGCCCATTAGGCCTCTAACATGGCTTAACGACTACCACATTTAGTGATAACCGGGACCAACGGCTTAACGTGCTTTCCGAAGCACGGAAGCGCTCGATATCAAATGCCACACAAACGGTCACCCATCCAAGGACTGACCTCTGTAAACTCTGCTGTACTTCGGTGATCGTTTCCGACCACCGAGCACCGCAGAGCTGAATAGGATCATTAGATTCGTCAAATTTTCATACACAAAATGGAAATTTCACAATTTTTTTTCTTAACAACAATGAAAAAATATGAGCAGTACCATAATCAAGAAATAAAAGCAAATGGATTCTTTGTCAGAACTTGTCAAGGTTTATCAGTTTATCTGTCTGTTGTGGTTTTTTTTCTCAAAATTTGTCAGTCGGTCGGTTACTCTTTTAGGGGGATCTGTCAGTCAGCCTGTCGTGATTCTAAGGGGATTGTCCGTCCGTCAGTCTGTCGGTGACTCTAACGAGGCATCCAAAAAGGCAACGAGATTAAGAAGAATGCCACAATAAACTCATACATACATACATACATACATTCACGCCTGTTTCCCCGAAGAGATAGGCAGAGGCATATTATACGCCCACACTTCGCCAATTATATAGTTGGTCCCACGTAATAGGTGGCGAGCCTACAGCCGCTTTCCGGGCACTATTATATTCGCCAGAGCCTCGTCCGTTGATCGGCAGGTGCACCACTTGCAGGTGAGGTTGGCTTGGGCTCCTTAGGTCTTGATAGGATCCCTATACACCCAACCATACCAATAAACTCATCTCGGCTTTTTTAAAATTATGTCTTTAAATCTAATAACATGACCTGACCCTATAGTCTCAAGTCTTTTAAGCGTAGCGTCATACTGTAATTTATGCAGGCCGTATTGAGTATGTGCGCTTGTTACCGAACTTTTTCCGCGATATAGAGCGCTGTCATGTAAAAATATCAAACTCAAGTATCATTTCCTCGTCAATGCATATACGGATACAATTAAAGTTATAATTTTCATCATCAGTCTATCTTCGTCCACTGACGGACATAGACCTGTCTAATAGCACGCCGCACTTGATCCTCATGTCTTTGTATCCGACCGCTGCCAACCGTTTCGCATATTCGCTGGCCAGACGTCGCTCCACCAGACTGGAAGGCATTCTACAATACTATGATAAATGCATAATTCATTAATTAATAGTTATGATTTTATTTACCACGAAGAAAAAATACATATACCTAATATCAAGTTCAATAGATACTGAGGTAACCTAGAACTTATCATTGAATTGATTGTTTGTTAACTCCGCCGATTTATATAATTGTATTATATGAGGATCATCATCATCATCATCATCAGCTCAAAGACATCCACTGCTGGTCATAAGCCTCCCCCATTAGCTTCCAATGTGACCGACTGCAGACATCCAACGTGATCCTGCAACTCTTATCAGAGGGCCTACTCTAATTCAACGAAAACGTAACTTCATAATAGTTGTCCCTTTCACTCGATAATGATATACTTGGAGAGGGAAAGAGATATGTACAATAAAGTTTTGTTTTCGTTTGAGGGCCTACTCTACTCTAATTCAACGAAAATGTAACTTCGTGATACTCATCCTTTTAGTAAATAGTAAAAATTTTATTCGCATAAGAACATGGTACTAAAGGATGTTACAGTTTAGTGAGCACATGTCTTGCCAAAGTTTTAGCATGCAAACATTGATAAGTACCTAACTATATCTAAAATAATTACAATCATATTAATTTGATAACATTCATACAAACAATATGTCAAACAAAAAAATAATAATAATAAAATCGAAACAAATTAACATAATATACTTACTAAAATAGGTAATGTCATGTCGATTAATTAGTTTCATTAAAATTACGGTCCATGAATACTTTTATGTCATAAATCTTTTTCTCAATAAGCCATTTATACAGTTTAGATTTAAAAAGATTAAAGTTCAGATTTCTTATGTCATTAGGTATTTTATTGTATATCCAAACACACATGGTTACACAATTCTTTTTATATTTGTCTGATTTTGGGATGACACTTAGGACGAGTCTATCAGGGTCTCTTTTAAGTCTAGTATTTGTATCTCTAGCCTTCATAAATAAATAATTATGTTTCTTTACAAAGCAACAAATCTCGAATATATACAAAGCAGGTAGAGGTAGCAAGCCAAGGCTCACAAAAGCTTCTTTACAAGATTCACGAGGCGGGATCCCCAACATAGCTCGGATACATTTTTTCTGGGCTATTTTTTCGGGGCTTTTCGGATACATTTTTTCGGGGCTTTTCACTCAAAAATCATATACCTAAAGAGTGAAAGAGATATGTACAACGAAGTTTCGTTTTCGTTGAATTTGAGTAGTCCCTCAGGTCGTCCGTCCAGAATATGAGGATATTTATTTGAATATCATCATTACTTTTCCAGGAAATCATCATCCACTACAGAAAGTAGACCTTGCCAAGTGCAGTTCAACCTCAGCGACAATCCGAGCGATTCAAATATAAGCGATTCGAGCAGTCATTCCGACAGCAGCAAAGAAAGGACCCACAACGATCAACAAAGTGCAGCTGTCGAAGAAACAGGAGTGGACAGTGGTGGACCACCAATGAATGGTGATGTGAAACTTTGTAATGAAGTAAAGGACGTTGGTGATGAAGTTGATTGCGGCGTCGTTCGGAGTGAAATTTCTGGTAATTATTTTTTAGTTGTAATGTTACTTATTTAATATTTATACAGGTAAAAAGGTATAAATCGTCGTATATGTGATGCGTAAAAGAACCCACCGCCTTTCCTCCACCACATAATTAGTTTCAAGAAATCTGATTTATGCATACTTAAAACGGTGCTGGCTAAAGTTATATAGGTAGATGAAAAACAGCACAAAATATTTATATCTAATCTACGACTTTTAGTAATAACACCGATTTAACCAAAGTCTTTGCCAAACCAATTTTTTTAAAATTTATTATAAATATTGTCATGATTTAGTCCCATAGAGGTAGGCACAGATAATATCCTCTTACTTGCTACGAACGTGGAACACACTTACCTTCATTCACACTCATGTATTGTATTTTTTGATCTATTATACCTAAAGTATTGAATTCCATTCATAATTCGAATGCTCAGCGGTTAGAGCAGTAGAGCGGCGGACGGATTTATTTTTTCTAGTAAAAATTTATCTCTATAGTCGGTCCCTCATGTCTGAGGATTGTGGTTAGCATCGGAGTAACATCTGGAGCGGATGATCTGCTTCCACCGGTTCCGACCCAGCGCGTCTTTCACGACCGCGTAGAATTTGGAGGACGATGAGTCTTTCACTTGATCGTTCCATCTGGTTGGTGCACGACCATATTTATATACGCTATTTATATTTAGATACGCAATTCTCCGAATTATCTAGTCTATACTAATATTATAAAGAGGAAAGATTTGTTTGTTTGTTTGTTTGTTTGTAATGAATAGGCTCCGAAACTACTAGACCGATTTCAAAAATTCTTTCACCTTTGGAAAGCTACATTATCCCCGAGTAACATAGGCTATATTATATTTTTAAAAAAATTAGGGATCCGTACTAAAAATCCAATAATGTAACCCAAGGTGTAAAAAAATGACCTGAAAAATTCCTTACGTAGCGTGCGCAGCGAAAACTATTGATGATAGAACAAAATCATGTACTACGACTTTGCAGAACTCATCATTATCTACAAAAAGTGTCGCAACAGCATATGTCTAAATATTATAGTTACATCACAGTAAGCGGTTTTTTATACTAATATTATAAAGAGGAAAGATTTGTTTGTTTGTTTGTTTGTTTGTAATGAATAGGCTCCGAAACTACTAGACCGATTTCAAAAATTCTTTCACCTTTGGAAAGCTACATTATCCCCGAGTAACATAGGCTATATTATATTTTTTTAAAAATTTGGGATCCGTACTAAAAATCCAATAATGTAACCCAAGGTGTAAAAAAATGACCTGAAAAATTCCTTACGTAGCGTGCGCAGCGAAAACTATTGATGATAGAACAAAATCATGTACTACGACTTTGCAGAACTCATCATTATCTACAAAAAGTGTCGCAACAGCATATGTCTAAATATTATAGTTACATCACAGTAAGCGGTTTTTTATTCTAAAAATTTAATTTATATGCCGCCGCTTGAAAAGGCTCTATATTTTTACCTTGGTATTAATCCTTATCAAAAAAAAATACTTTATGTTCAAGACGGCTTCAATACCTTTTTATAATTTTTTGAATTATTCAATTCGGACATTTCATTTGGAAGATATCACGAGTTTAAAAATGCAAGTTTTAGAAAAAAGTCGCGTGGTTGCCGCTCACCGCGCTCAGCTAGCCAGCATGCGATGTAGGCTCACTGGGGTACGGGGGGGGGGGGAGTCAATGTAATAATATTATAAAGAGGAAAGATTTGTATTTTTGTATGTAACGAATAAACTCAAAAAGTACTGGACCGATTTTAATTTTTTTTTTTCATTAGAAAGCTACATTATTAGTAAGTAACATAGGCAAAATTTTAATTTTAAAAAAAATAGGGTTTCGTAAGATATATGGGTTTTTCGGACACAAAGTGTAAAAAATCAACCAGGACAGTTACTCATTTTGCGTACGCAGCCTAAACTATAAAAAATAAAATAAATAAATAAATATTCTTTTACATTAGATAGAACCACAAAATTTGCTAATTAATTGTAGATCTTATAAATATCTACTAAAAAGTCTGCGACACACTATACCTATCTATGTCAAGTGAGGCATAACAACCATTTTTTTATTGTACTACATTTAAACGCATTTAATTTACTTATGATATTAATCCTTAACAAAATAATCTATTTCATCACTAAGTGCAGTTTATGTAGATAATATTTAGTCTTTGAATGATCAAAATTTGACGTTTGGTTTTGAAGTTATGGCGAAATTAAATTATTACGATTTCTGCTGCACGGCGCCCTATCACGGGTCGAGGCTCCCGGCCATCAGTTTATTTTGTTACCTAAAAAAATAATTTTACGTCAAATGTTGTTTATAGAGAAGCTTTACAATAATCGCTTTAGTTATCTATCCCAAAACAACGGGTTGCACTCCGGGCCGGTAGGAGTGAAAACTTAGTATTAATTACATTTAAATATTTTCATCATTAACAACTTTAACATCCACATAAAGACAATCTATGCAGCCTGCGGATAATGACTGCGTCGTCGTAGTGTCGGTGTCTGTGAATTGACCTGGGAATAATTTTGCTGACCGTGTCTTTTCTGGGCAGGCATTTTGTAGCGGTAACCGACATCCACGCGGGCGGAGCCGCGGGCGACCGCTAGTTATATATAATTTGATTTCCTTCTTGCTATTTATGTTGTTTTATATGTCTCACAGATCCCCCGACCCCTGAAATAATAATCTCGGACAAATACGCGTCTACTGAGAGCGGGTACACTTCGGGGTCGCGCGAGCAGGAGCGGGAGCGGGAGCGGGGCGGCGGCGGGGCGTTCCGCTCGCTGGCTGCACACGCCTTCTCTCTGGGCACGCTCGGGGACATGACGCAACTGCGGCTATTGGGCCGGTGCAGCGTGTCGCCATATAGGTCAGAATCTATTTTTATACATCAAGCATTCATACAACCTGATGCAAAGTGGTTACAGCAGCCTATGCAACACTAAGAACATCACGTTAGAGGTCATCCATCCCCCCCGACTGGTCTCCACCTTGTCGTTTTGGGGGGGCTGAGTACCTCCCGTTAGGGCGTAGAGGGCGCTAGGGAAAAGGTAACACCCAGAGATTGGCGACTCTGGTTCCCCTAAGTACTGACTACCCGGGGGGGGGGAACTAAGAGGGACCTGTGGAGGGCGCACCGTGCGGGCCAGGAGGGCCCGTCAAGCAGCGCCAGGAAGGTCTTAGGCAGCAGCCCCTGCTGTCTAACAATGGACCCTCCCGAGAGTCGGCCACACACGCTATGGTCGCACAAGGAGGTAGGAGGGGCGCGTCCACTGCGTCTCTCTGAGGAGGGCGTCGTCGGAAGATTTTTAGTGGGTATTACTGCTGGGAGTCGTGTCTGCCGGTGGTGAGTCACACACCTTTCTCGGTCCCCCTTTGGCCGGGAGACAGTGCGTAAATGCATATGCAAAACTTGCATGCAATGCATGCAAGTTTTGACGTTCAGTAGTATAATTATATCTTCCCAGGGAGTACCATTACGAGATGCTGAAGACGCAAGGAGTTCGTCGCTGTATGACATTCGTGAACAAACTGCGCCAGAACGTGCTCCACAAAGTGCACGTCACTCTCGAGAAATCTGACGTAAGTATAACACGCCTGTTTTCCCCAAGAGGTAGGCAAAGGCATATCATGTACCTACTTTTCGCCCATAGTTTTGGTGCCACGTAATACGTTTACAGACTATTTGACCATCATTCTTATATGTTCTGAAACTCAGATATAACCACATATTTACTCAAATTTAAAATAGTTAAATATACCGCAATTTAAATCCGTAAAATGTGTTCTATTTGCATGTATGTAGTTCTTTTTAAACTTGTAGAAATAGATGATTTAGTAGTGGGGTGAGATTCTTAGACCATTTCAATAATAGTATGTTTTATACAATCTACTGTAATAATGACCAGCTTATAAAGACCCCAAGAAGTTGTACTGTACGCAAATTAATATACAAATATGCAACATTTCAGATACATTAATTGTCAAGTATCGTTTGCCATTCAGAGTCCATACATCGAGAGGTGCCAAGAAGAGGACGCCTCGAGAATGTTCGACAACACGAAGGTCGTGTTTGGCGAGCCTCCCAAGGATGAAGATATTGAGAGGACTATTGAGCTTCGAAGGTACTGTGCACATCATAAATAAATAAGTATTTAAGTAAGTAATAAATATAAATATATTTCTGATAATTACACCAATTATTTAGTTCCAAGTTAAGTTTAATTAAGAATTTGTGTTATGGATACTAGACAACGGATTAAGTCAAACATATATAAATTCATTATTATTTTTGTTAATACATACTTAGTATACATAGGAAAACACCCAGACCCAATATATTCATGTATATGCACACAAATATTTGTCCTGTGTGGAAATCGAACAAACGACCTGAGAAACGGAGTGTGGGTATACTCGCCATATCGATCGTCATAAAAAAACTTGTGTTTTTAATATAAATTAAATATAAATATAAATTAAATAAAATAAAATATAAATTAATCTCTCAATCCTTAGCAAGATGAACATAATTAAGGATAAAAATAGTAGAAATGAGCAGACCAGTCTCAGTGGGTTGGTGAAGGCAGGTGCATGGCGTCTCGCTGTTGAAACTTTGCTCGATATCAATGATACACACACTGTCACCTGTCCGCTCTAAGAGTGTTCCATCGGCGACGAGTGTTTATTAAAAACACATGTTTCAAATAATGATTTGTTGTTAGAGAATATGTTTTGGATCAATTTCCAAAGACA
The DNA here is from genome assembly GCA_949126915.1 of Musotima nitidalis. Lineage (NCBI taxonomy): Eukaryota > Metazoa > Arthropoda > Insecta > Lepidoptera > Crambidae > Musotima > Musotima nitidalis. Next base: position 573,796 of record OX421423.1, on the reverse strand, counting down.
GATATAGGTATATAGGATTCCTATCAAGATCTAAAGAGCCCAAGCCAACCTCACCTGCAAGGACCCTGCCGATCAATAGACGACTTTGGCGAACATAAAAAACCCCGGTAAGCGGCTCGCTACCTATTACGTGGGACCAACAATATAACTGGCGAAATTTGGGCGTATAATATGCCTCTGCCTACCCCTTTGGGGTAACAGGTGTGATATTATGTATTTATATTGCCCCAGCGTTGCTTCTTTTAAAAAACTTATGTGTATACTAAAGAAACAAAACAAATAATGAAAATTTTTGTTACTTACTTGTGTAAAGATTAACTTTTTCTATTCAGATATGGATGCTGGTCTGAAGAAAGCTTGTCAATGCGTCTCCCGTCATACCGCAACCACTTCCTTGTGCTTAGCACGGTCTGCATGGAGGCTGTCCATGACTACCTGTCTCTCAGGCTGGAGTCGCGGCCCGAGAGACCCTCCTCTCTTACCGTTAAACAGGTTAGTGTGGTATTAAGTAATAATCGATTATAATGAACGGCGCATAAGTTGAACAATTACATAAGATGCGCAGTAATACATTATCAGGTCTCAATCGATGTGATATTCAGTTTTAGTAGATTGAGATAATAATGAGCGATGAATAGAATTTAGTGTCAAAGATGATGCAATATAGATTGTAAGGTATGCACATATGGCTTGGTCATGTGAAGAAAATGAATGGAATTAGATCAACGCAAGTGATTTTTAAAGAAAGAGTAAATGTATATGAGGTGATGGGTAGTCACGAAAGATATTATCTAATGGAGAAACGGCAGGTCAATAGTCTTCAAAACCGACGGGAGTGCATGAGAAGGTTAATGAGTGTCAATGAAGCTAAATTAGTGTAAAGCCCGCGGTGGATAAGTTGAGGAATACCCTCGCATGCGCAGTGACACATAACCGGGTCTCAATCGAAGTGCGGCATGGGGGGTGACGCATAACTATAGCAACATGGCGACGCTAAGTCCCTTTCTGTCCCCTTCTTGATTGGTATGCGCGATAATCCCGATTGTCTCCGATTGTACCTGCACAGACAATTTTTGCTTAACTTACGTGCCGAATATTATATCAGGATCGTAGCAAGTACAAAGATGTGATATCAAAAAATTAAAACATCCTTTAAAGATCATTTAGATTCGTCAAATTTTCACAAACAAAATGGAAACCAATCTGTTAAAGGTGTGTTAACATGTATTTCTAAGTTTATCTTAACTTAGTCTTTCCAAGTTTACCCTTTCTCTCATCAGCTTATCCACGAGCTGAAAGAAGGCCTGGACATATCTACGGAGATGCGGCACGACTTCGTAAGGAACGTGGAGGTGGCTCTCACGGGAGTGGTGGTCACCACGGCGGTCAGGAGGGAACTGCTGCTTATACTGAGGACTTACGATGATACTGTGAATACTGTGCTCAAGGTAACGGGAATATGGGCTCAATTTATTAATTCAGATGTTACTTTGCGGAAAACCATTGTAAGCAAGTGATGGATTTAAAATATCTTTGTTACAATTCCCGGGCAACTATAATTTCCCGAAAATTCGAGAAACAATTCAACGGGACACGTGTTTCGCGCTCACATAGGGCATCTTCAGGTAAGATAAGAAATCCATCGCTTGCTTGATATGGGCATTTTTAGTTATCTTACCATAGGAACGTTATATTACTAGCGGCCGCCTCCTTAAAGGAACTCCCATGAAATAAGTAAGACTTATAGTTTCTAAGATTTCGAGATGAAACGTCACTTACTCACCTTTTGCTTATAGAAATATAGATTGAGGGCGGAACTGTTTCTTATACTCAGGACTAATGACCATATACCAACGACAATGAATGACTTAAAGCATGAATATTGTTATATTATGTTGCACTGTATAGCGTCACAGACAAATGAAGATTGTAACTAACCAATCGATAATTTAAAAGAGCATAGCCTGTGAGTTTCTTGCCAGTTCTTCTTACAGAGCGGTGGCTCGGAACTGGCACTTAGATTCGCTTACACTTAAATGTTTTTTGTTTTTTTAAATTATTTGGTTGCAAGTGAATCTAAGCTTCGTGATTTTAGTATAGTTATATTTTATTTGTTTTTGTTATTTTTTTATAATTTTGACGTTTTCAAGTACTATGTAATAGTTTATGAAATAAAGTATTTTTGACTTTTGACTTTATTGTGAAAGCTGTGCTCAAGGTATCAGTAGAGTGGTCGCCAGTATATTTTTTAAGTTTTTTAGGAGAGGCGATGATGATAGTACATATTTGATTGAACTGTCCAATAATTGTTAAATGATAATATAAGTATTCAATATACATGTAGTCTGCAGGAACGAAAAGACATACAAGGGTGAGAGCTGGATTCTTCAATTGGCTTTTCTTAAATCTGGAGCTTGTTTTAGTATTTTAATTAACAGTCGAAATTATAATTATATGTAATAATTACAATGAACTGTGGATGAAGCCTTGCTTTTAGGAAACATTACTTGTGTATGTGTATTTAAGGCACACGTACAATTGTGATGACTGTGATCAAAAAATTACTAAATTATAAAATATTTTATTTTAAAATATTAGTTTTAATTTAATTTGTTTTTCAAGTGATGGAATAAAAATATCATAGTAACAATTCCCGCGCTACTATAATTTCCCGAAAAATCGAGAAACTATTCAACACGACACGTGTTTCGTCCTTACACAGGGCATCTTCAGGTAAGATAGGAGCCTCAGAACAACGATGTCTTCACGACCAACGCTGAAACGAGAGTCAGTGTTTGATTGTTACAAATATATTTTTAATCCATTACTTGCTTGCAATGGATTTCCGCAAAGTAACGCCTGAATCAATAGTTTTTTTTGTTGATTCGAGTATTCAACAGAGTTCCTACCTATATTTTATAAATGAAACTATTCCTTCAACAGCAATACCTCTCGTACCTGCTAACATTGTCTTCGACGGAGCACTTGCCTCGCGCGTGGTTGCGAACCGAGTGGGCCTTCACGGCGCGACTTGCCGCGAGGCTGGCCCCGCCCGCCGCCAGCCTCGCGCCCGCAGCCTTCGCGTGAGTCATCACATTGGCCTTATAAAGTCACCTCTGAACATTGGCCTTCCCAATAGATTACAATCTGTTGAAGGTATTTGCCCATAATCATTACGCTGAGCAGGCGGGTTGGTGATTGTAGTTCAAGCCAGTTCTCAAGTGGACGCTGTCCCTCAACTGAAAGAACTCCTCTTGGTTGACTCTGTGGGACGGAGTGGCACTACTCCAGGCCGGTACACGGCACATATTCACATGAGTAATGTGGCTGTAAAGAATCGTTGTGGGCCTTGGGTGGTAACACCACCACAGCTTACAGCGAAGTACAGCAAGAGCCTCCGACTCGACAGACCTCGAGTGGTTCCGAACGAGCGAGCGTGACCCGAACTCCGTCGCACCAAAGCAAACCTCTCTGAAAGAACTGCGGGACACCTTGTACATTCTGCACATATCTTTGTACCTAAAGTAATATTATACCAGTCTAAATCTATACAGTCCACATAGTTTAAATCACATATCAGAAGTGGGATAATTAACAAACAGCGACAAAAAGTGCTAACGGCCCCAACATACAGTACAGCTTATAGCGCTAGCGGCAAGTCATCGACAATTCCGTGCTAGCCTGTATTAAAACTGTGAAGCTGTTCCCCAGAAGTAATTTGAACTGTCAAAAGACTGTTTTATATAGAACCTTTAGCACAAATCCTTTTGACCTACATAAGAGCTCTTTTGAGCCAAACTTGAATAAATGATTATGAATTTGAATTAATTTGAAAGATCTCTAGATGAAACGTGTCAAATGGTGTACGTTCTTATAACAAATAGATATCCGTGTAAACAGCACCTTCGAAGAGTTTGTGGCGTCTCATGACTGCTGACCACGCTACCACCCCCATCAAATTGAATGAGGGAGTTGTTGAAGGTAGCTTAGGAAATTGTTTCTGGTTTAGTGTCGTTATTGGAGAATGGTTAGCCAACTTACACCCCATTTGACACGTTTTAATAATAATAATGTGTATATGTGGGGTGTATAGGGATCCTACCAAGACCTAAGGACCCCAAGCCAACCTCACCTGCAAGTGGTGCACCTGGCGATCAACGGACGAGGCTCTGGCGAACGTAACAGTGCCCGGTAAGCGGCAATAGGCTCGCCACCTATTACGTGGGACCAACTATATAATTGGCGAAGTGTGGGCATATAATATGCCTCTGGCCTGAATATATGTATGTTTAATAATAACAAATTTATTTTCTTTCACAAAACTTGACTTAACGCCTACGTTTACAAAAGTGATAAATTACTAATTATAATGTAGTTTTGTTGTATCTAGGTGTCTGTGCACCCAACATGGGATATATAAGCGTGAGATTATGTGTATGTGTTTGTTTTATCTTGCAGTGACATTTCGTGCAATCAAATATCTCGCCTGCTCACGGAGTTTAAGAACAAGTTTGATTCATTGGTCGAGTTGGAGAAGTCGGTGCATCATACGCCCAATAGGTTTGTATCCATTAACATTGCGCTGCCAGATGTAGTGGTCTATTATTTCTCGAGTCGAGTAATTATTACCAAAATTAAGCAACGTTAATGTGTGACTATTTGTGTGTTTTAATATCGAACCTTCGGAAGGCACGTTAAGCCATTCGTTGTGGCTATCATTATGCCTCATTATACAAATAGCAGGAAAAGAATGGATGCAAAAGTGGAGGATGCCGCTACCCAAATAGGGGTACCTATCTCAAATTCAGCAACAAAATAACACTCATACTAACCTAATTATAAGTGAAAATACTAACAACATTTTAAGTGTCATTTCATAATGGGTGGAATAAATGGCTTTATTATTATTATCAGTATACCTCTACCACAAGAGAGTAAGCCTAATAGGTGGCTTAAAAAATCTAACAGCATGACGCCACACAGCTGCCCACACTAATCTGCAATGGGTCCACGTGGTGGAGTTTGACCAATACCCTCTCAGCTTTGTTTGTGAGTGGGACGGTAGTGAGCTAAGCTGATAATGATAAATTCGGCTCCATTACTGGAGCCAGCACCACCCGAAACATTGGTAGCACATTAAGGATGAAGGGAGCCTCTAATGAAATGAAATGATTATAATAAGCCTTTTGTAGAAGATAAGATTTCAGATTATTAATTAGGAGATCAGGATTTTCTATATCCCTGTTGTAGTGTTGTATCACCTCCTTAGTGTCCACACACCTCATGTGTGTCAACTTTCCCGTTCAGATATACGGCGTACGTGATGTGCCGAGCGGTGCAGGAGATTTACGCCCAGGGGAGGGAGCCCTTACTGCACGCGGCGCAGTGGGCGCGAGCCTTGGCAGCCAAGCTGCACCAGCCGCGCTGGAGCCCGCAGCGGCAGGCTATACTGGTAAGGAACTTTTGACGACCGATATGGCGTGGAGGTCAGTATCCAGAGGTTCCCACATATGACAAATCTTTGTGTGCATGAACATGAATATTTGTTCTGGGGGCCTACCGCCGAGTTCGATGGCAATCGATTATAAGGCAAAATGGATTTCGAATTGATTCTGTCGTACCGCCGAACTCATGGAAATCGAAACAAAATGGCGTTCTCCATTTACCTATTGGTCTGTCACGGACTGAAGGTCATGAATGAGAGGTGGCTGTCGGCAGATTCCCCGGTACGGATTAATGAACGCAAAACAAAGTTTGATCTAGATGGATTACCGGTAATCCATCGAATTCGGCGGTATGCCCCGAGGTCTGGGTGTTGTCCTATGGTATATTAAGTATGTATTAAAAAAAAAGTATTTAAGTATGTTTATTCGTTCTTTAGTATCCATGTATCCAAAATACAAGTTCTTAGTGATACTTATCTTGGAACTAAACAATTGGTGTGATTGTAAAAAATTAAAAAACCTTTTAATAGATTTTAAATAATTTTAAATTATAAACTTTAAGCAATAAAATTATGTGATGCTGATAGAGTTATCTTTTTTCTTAGATAAATTTACGCAATACCTATTTCACTTATTTATTAAAGTAGCCTTAACTAGTCTGTCTTAACGTCGTCAATTGTACGAGTGCGAATTGCGTGCGTATCACACTGTTGTTCTGTTTGCGTTTGTTGCTGTTGTAGCCTCGTAGAGAGCGTTTCATTATAGAGGCAGGTGAGCTCAGCTGTACCAAAATAATTGAAAAAATTGAATGATAAATACTTTTATAAGCAGGAAAATCAGTAGATTCAGTTGTAAGTACATGGAACAATTTTAGTATGGATATGCCATTTTATTGCAAGTTTATTTTAAGTATGGTTTTATTTTTATACGCGTTAGCTATTGAGGGACATCTTGGCTGTGCGGAGTGGCAACGGCTTTACCTATAAGCCGTTGTTTTTAGCGAGCAATTTGCAATAAATTTGTATCCTATAGTTTATCCATGTTATCGTGTCTACGTGACAACTACATATTCCGACCCCTATAATTGGCGGGAAAGTGAAGAGTCATGTCTGCAGTTTTGTTTTATTTTCTAAAATTTGTGATATTTCTAACTTTAATGTTTAATAACGGTGGATTATTAACAGTTAAGAGTATGTGAACGTACATGAGTGTTGGTAAATGAAATAAAACAGTGCAACATAACTTTTCAAATTCTCTCAGAAGTCCATATGAGATCTCAGTATAGTCCAACATCTTTACTGAGGACTCAAGGGGCTTAAGGGGAGGGGATCTCGTTTACCATTTATCATCTTTATCACCACTCATCCTCATTTACTATAATTTATATGATATTAATATATCTCTAACTTGACACTGGCTAAATGTGCAAACCGCACGAAGCCATTATTTAAAAGAAGAAGAAGTAGACCCCTATAATTATAGTTTAAACTAGGATAAATATATCAATATAAGTTTTATTTACTCATTAGAATAATCTGATGTCGATGCGAGAATTCACGTTGCGGCACACGGAAATGGTTCTGGAGAGGACCCGAGTCCCCGACGAGGAGTTGGAGCTGACAGAAGGTCTTCTCACCAGGGTCCGGGAACTGCTGCTTCAAATGTTCAAACTGGGCTTTGAGGTTAGTTATATTGGTGACTTATCATGTGGCTACAGAGATATTACTGTGGCTGTGTACCTATATTAATGTACTCCCAATGTTGACTTCGAAGGCACTACACACCACCTAAATCCAAACTTTAATAAATAAAACAAAATATTAACTATCTGGGGGCCTACCGCCGAGTTCGATGGCAATCGATTATAAGGCAAAATGGATTTCGAATTGATTCTGTCGTACCGCCGAACTCATGGAAATCGAAACAAAATGGCGTTCTCCATGTACATATTGGTCTGTCACGGACTGAAGGTCATGAATGAGAGGTGGCTGTCGGCAGATTCCTCGGTACGGATTAATGAACGTAAACAAAGTTTGATCTAGATGGATTACCGGTAATCCATCGAATTCGGCGGTAGGCCCCCTGGACTACTTATCCAGGTATTATATTGTAAGATCCACATAATTGAATAGAATACAGACTATTTTGTCAATGTTTCATGTATGTTTATTTAAATTGGGATTTTTTTCTGTATGTGATGAGCCGTTTACTAAACCTTAGCGACTTATGCTTATATCATAAATGAAAAGCTAAATATAAGTTATCCGAATCTTTAAAAACTTAGGAAAAATTTTATTTTATGTATTTGTTTAGTCTTGAAATATATAATATCATGTAAACTTCGCTCATTAAAAATAATCAATTACATGTATAACTCCGCACGTTTCGCAGCTACACAAAGAGATGTACAAAGTGGTGGACAGTCCCCTATCGGAGGAGCGGGCACAACGGAGGTCCCGCCCCATCTCCTTACAGCCACTCCGGCACGATAAAGACGTGCTGGTGAGGAGGAAACGACCTGACACCATTATGGTGAACGATCGCAGCCCGGTACGAAAGGGGTGTGGTGTTCGTGGCTTGCTTTAGTCTATTTGTGTTGCTTTGATGTTTCTTTATAAAAATCCACATTAAGTTGTCCAAATCTGGCAATCGAAGAGGCCAGAATCTTAAAGTCAATGTCTTAATACAAAAGTACATACATATATTCACGCCTGTCACCCCGAAGGGGTAGGCAGAGGCGTATTATACGCCAACACTTCGCCAGTTATATAGTTAGTCCCACGTAATAGGTGGCGAGCCTATTGCCGCTTACCGGGCACTGTTATGATCGCCAGAGCCTCGTCCGTTGATCGGCAGGTGCACCACTTGCAGGTGACGTTGGCTTGGGCTCCTTAGGTCTATATATACACACAAAACCAAAACACAACTAAAACAAAAGTAATTATAGGAATCGATCTATCATAATTATCTGAGCCCATGAAAGTTCCAGTACTGAGCACAAACCTTCACTTACCAACCTACCACATAGATAGGTATACTCTTTATTGACCAAAAAACTTTAAAACTACTGATTACAATATTGAAAAAGCCAATCTAGGCGGTCTTATCGCTAAAAGCGATCTTTTCTAGACAACTTGACGCAAAGGAGAGAACAGGAAAGGAGTAGGCAGAGCACATAAAATTTAAAAAGAATAAAAACTAAAACTACACCTCCCTAGGTTACAGGGCTTCCTTTCTCACTCCACCATAATTACCCAGTACGGATTGGCGGAGGTATTGACTAATTTTGTAAAGTCTTATGTTGATAGGAAAGTAGGGGTTGTTTGTGTGAAATATTTTGAACAATAATTGACTTTTGAATAATAACTACTTTACGATAGTCTTGTAAATTCAAAATGAGTTACGATAAATTCCGTGTGAATGTCCCAACTGTCAGATGCTATTTTTTATTTTATTTCTAAGTAAACTTTAAGAAATCGTATCTATAAAACTACAATGCAACCTTAATCAAACTAGTTAACAAAGCGGTGACGTCTTGAGATCAGTGACAGAACTAAGCGTCTGCGGTCAAGTGATTCAAACATAGAAAAAACCTATATTAGGTATTTTTCAGATTTCAAAAAAATGCAGTTTGTACTAAAACGTTTGCAAACTTTAATGTAATTATTTATGTTTTTGGTCACAATGTAGTAGATTCCTGTTTAAAAAACGAATCTGTGTTAATAAGGGGATGCTGTGTTAATGTTTTTTTTTGCTTAATTGTTCATTGAACATGTTATATAAATTTTATTCTGTTAGTTATTAAATTTACAAAATGCACGGCGATAAAATTTGTGTAAAGTGTAGCTATAGTTAACCTTAAGTTTTATACTGTAACATAAAAATAATACGGTTTTGGAACAAATTTGCCTGAAAATAGTGTAGTGTGATATTATTATAATTTTCCGAAATGCCTGACATTAGTGCCTGTAATCAAGTGACAATATGAAAACTATTCTACTGCTATACAATTCGCGACACATAAGTTGAACAAATGGTCGAGTTGCAAAAAGTCGCGGCATTCGATACTATAGCGATGTGACGATCAACCGCTCACGGGCATGCGCTCTGTCACTTTTGTATCTGCGTAGACAACCCCTATTTCATTCAACATAGTGCTTCTATTATAACGTAAGATTGACTTTGCTGTTGGTTTGGTGGATGAATATTTATAAGTTTTTGTTTTTTTTCTCTAATTAACTTATTTAAGTAGACATAATGTAACAATAGTTCTAAAATAAATGCCTACCATAATTTGTTGTTGTTTTGTTTTAACGCAATTTTGTCTCACTCTAAAAGTGTTAAATAATAATGTGTTGTCCTTCATTGTTTACGTTTTAATTATACTGTAGGTATATAGATTTAATGTTTTGTTCCAGATTGCTATCAACTGTTTTTAAAAATCTAATATTTTTTAATAAAAAAGTGTGTATTTTTTTCAACTGCTTAACATCGTGCTATAAATCATGAAATATTATACATATTTTTTGTTTTTGTGCCGTTTTTTCTCTGCTTTGGGTTTTTGAACGTTATTTTTGGGACATTGTTTAATGGTTTTGTTGAGTGTCTGACTTTTGTAATGGCATCAAATTTTTGATTAATTATGTATGTAATTTAGTACTTGTCTGCCATTGCGCCTATGTATCATTTAAATATAATAAACATTATGAATGTATTCTTATTTCCAGATTCACAAAGAATTACATCGCGTAGTGAAAGACGTTTCCAGCCGGGTGCCTCTCGCTAGCCGAAGATCTATTGTGAACTCTCCACCCAAGACGATGAGGTCGAAGTTCATGCGATCGGAGAGCATCAATGAGGATAATGTGTTCGACGACAAGTTGTTCGAGAACTTCAATAGCTTTGGAGAGAGTCAGGTGAGATTGGATTTAACCTTACAAGGCACAGAAGTTTAATTGAAATTCTTGTAAAATACCTTTGCAAGATTAATCATGGTGAAATTAAAGTCATTCATTAATGTGTAATAACGGTGGATTATTAACCGTTAAGTGTTTGTGAACGTACATGAGTGTTGGTAAATGAAACAAAACAGTGCAACATCTATTTTCAAATTCTCTCTAGAAGTCCATGTGAGATCTCAGTATAGTCCCACATCTTTACTGAGGACTCAAGGGGTTTAGGGGGAGGGCATCTCATTTACCATTTATCATCTTTATCACCACTCATTCTTATTTACTATAATTTATATGTTATTAATATATCTCTTACTTGACACTGGCTTAATGTGCACACAGCACGAAGTCATTATTAAAAAGAAAAAAAATAAAGTCATTGTCAAAGTCAAAATCATTTATTGAAGTTTGGCTTAATAGAGTTCTTATGACAGTTACGAAACTTAAAAACTAGCGCATTGTAATTCCTAAGACAGATGATCTGGTCGGTGATATTCTATAGATATATGATTAACTACAAATAAATTGATTTTGAGAGCGATAACGGCTGACGATAAAACCGAGCAAAAGTATATTTAAGCAAGTGATGGATTAAAAATCGAGAGTCAATCTCTCGTTTCAGTGTTGGTCGTGAAGACATCGTTGTTCTGAGGCTCCTATCTTACCTGAAGATGCCCTGTGTAAGGGCGAAACACGTGTCGTGTTGAATAGTTTCTCGATTTTTCGGGAAATTATAGTAGCGCAGGAATTGTTACAAAGATATTTTTAATCCATCACTTGCTTACAATGGATTTCCGCAAAGTAACGCCTGAATCAATAAATTATAAAAGTATATTTTTTATTAGACTTTCACAAGACTAGTAATGACCGTGGATGCGTTTGTAGGTTGTGGTGACCACATTCTATTAAGTGGGCCGCATGCTTGAGATGAGTTTTAAATTAATGCTACATCTCTAGCGTTTTGTAAATTCTCTTTTGGTTGTATTTCTACAATTCATCATCACCTCAGACTATTTCCGTCTCACTTAGTCTCGAAATAAAAGGTGAGAAGTATTTAGGTTTATACTCCACCACACGGACTCAGTGCGTGTTGGAATGGGTAGGGTAAACCATTTGCATATGTATAGGGATTCTACTAAGATCTGAGGAACTCAAGCCAACCTCACCTGCAAGGCCCGTGGGACCAACAATATAGGTGGCGAAATGTGGACGTATAATACGTCTCTGTAAATCACCTCGAGGAAACAGGCGTGATATTATTAATTATAATTATAATAATTATAATTATGTTATGTTTTAATCATAAATATAATCAGCATAATCATATTGAAGCATACAATTCACAACCATTACTTTATAAAGGCGTCATATTATAATAAAATACTTTATTATGGTAAGAAAAAACAAATTACCGCAACCTGAACCAAAAAGAGTATTAAGTAAATAAGAAGAAAAGAAACCTTATTATTATGCCACAGTAAATATGCTGGTAAAAATAAATTATAACAAACTAATATTATGCAAAAAAAAATGTCAAACTATTTTAGGGACAAATACATTATTTCAACGAAAGGGATCCCAATGGGCAGTTGTGTCGCGTCCTGCTGTCAGCTGGTCTTTTTTCAGAAATTACGGCTTAACGACTACCACACATACTAGTAACCCAATCCGGGCCTACTTTAAAGTGTTTTCTAAAGCACAATCATGTTAAATTATATTTTGAATAAATTTCTGTTTCTTTTGTCTCTAGTCTGAAACAATCGAACGTCTCCTTTCTGGCGAGGAATACCATCCTAGCGAGGCTCCGGAGTGTGAGATTGACGGGCTGATAGACAAGGACGTGGAACGGCAGTGGGCAGCCAAGGTGGGCCGCGCGGTCATTCAGTTCGCGCGCTGCTGGATGCGGTTTGTCGTAGAGCGCTGTGAGCGGGGAAGGGGACTCAGGCCCAGGTTAGTGAATGTGTTCGGGTTCGGGGAATTGCGATGGTAGGAGGTGAGGGAACTGGGACTTAGGTTAGTTACAGTGTGGAGAAGAAGATTGGGAACTAGGTTAATGATCTGGCGAGCTAAGAGCCTAAGGTCTGGGTTATTTTGACCTGGCGAGCTAAGAGCCTAAGGTCTGGGTTATTTTGTAACAGTACTGCGAGCGAAGCGCTCGTAGCTCTGCGGAGTTCGGTCATCGGAAACGATCACCATTGTACAGCAGAGTTTACAGAGGTCAGTCCTTGGATGGGTGACCGTTTGTGTGGCATTTGATATCGAGCGCTTCCGTGCTTCGGAAGGCACGTTAAGCCGTTGGTCCCGGTTATCACTAAATGTGATAGTCGTTAAGCCATGTTAGAGGCCTCATGGGCGGCTTGAAAAATTCTAACAGCAGGACGCCATACACCTGCCTCCGCCAATCCGCACTGGGTCAGCGTGGTGGAGTATGACCCAATACCCTCGCACCTTGATATGTGTGAGGAGGCTCGTGCTCAGTAGTGGGACGTTAATTGGCTGTGATGATGATGATGACTGGGAGCGGTGCAGGGGTTTTTGGCGTCTGGGGTCAAAGAAACTTAGAGCGTGTGAGGAAAGGGAACTGAGAGCTACGTCTATGAGCGATTGGGGTCAGATGTTTGTATGTCTATCTATATGATGACTGATGTACCATCTTCGTTTAATTACATTATAGTGTTTTCTTGTGTGTAATAAAATTGGGCACAATTTCACAGATGGGCGAGTCAAGGATTAGAGTTTCTTATGCTGGCGTGTGATCCCTGCAACACGAAACATCTCACCGAAGAAGAATTTGAAGTAAGTCACGTTTTGTTTCATTTACTACTAGCGGGCGGTATGGACTTCATCTTTGCATAACCTACAGGGACTTGTTTTAATATATGCTTAAAAAGTAGTCTTGTACATTCAGCTATTTCTCTAAAATATGTCTAGTTGTTTCTGAGAGAATCCACAAACAAATATACAGGTTTTGTTTAAAATTTGTGGTTTTATAAAACACTTTCATTTTTGCATCACGAAAAGACACTTAAATATCAATTAATGATAAATATCAGCATGATTGTGCAATCATTGTACAATTCGTTAAGTTCCTACAAAGCGTACGTTACACACGGCAAATTACAATGACATTTTTGAAAATAAAAGTGAATAGGTCTCCTACGAAGATCTAATAAGCCCAAGCCAACCTCACCTGCAAGTGGTGCAGCTTGTTGGGAGGTTCTAGAGAACATATAAGTTCTCAGTAAGCGGCAATAGGCTCGCCACCTATTATGTGGGACCAACAATATAATTGGCGAAATGTGGGCGTATGTTATGCCCCTTTTTTTTTTGTTTTACGTCGGTAACAAAATGCATTTACGCACTGCCTTCTGGCTAAAGGGGGACCGAAAGGGGGTGTGAGACTCACCACCGGCAGACACGACCGCCAGCAGCAATACCCACTAAAAATCTTCCGACGACGCCCGCCGCTTGTTGAGAAAGAGGCGGGGGCCAGTACCTGGGTTGCAGCTTCTGACACCCCGCCTGCGGCCAACGTCCCCCGGACCAAAACCGGGAGGACCTCCTCAGAGAGGCGCAGTGGACGCGCCCCTCCTACCTCCCCCTGCGACCATAGCGTGTGTGGCCGACTTCCCGGAGGGTCCATGGTTAGACAGCAGGGGCCCCCTGCCCCCGCTGCCTAGACCCTCCTTTTTTTTTTTTTTTTGGGATGGAAAATCATCAAATGACCTTCTCCCGCTGTGGGTGGAGCGGGAGGGTGTGTCAGACTTCTACTGACTAAAAACCATCCGTGTTCCTTCTTGAGCCTGTAACACCAGGGCCGCGGTAACCCTTTCGAACAATCCCGCAACCCCGGCAGGCTTGGCCCCTATGGGGCCCCTCGGTGTGCTGACATCTCTTTGAGGCGCGCGTGGAACACGAACGCGCCATCGACGCGGCTTGTCGTCTATGGAAGACGGACGGGCGGCGAGTTACTCATTATTCGCCGCCCACAAGCCAGCGCCTATGGTGGCCGAGAGTCGTCTCGCGGCTCCCGACGTCTCGGGCGTCCACCGCGGCGGCTGGGACCGAGACGAGTGATATTCTCCCTCTCTCGCTCTGCCGCCTCCTTTGCTAGCATGACTGCTTCGCAAAAGGAGGCGACGGCCCCCCATTCTCTCTCGCTCCGGACCATGGCCTCCACCAAGGCCGAACGCGAGAGATCGCCGCCGCCGATCGCCGCTACAAGGACACATCTGAGCTCTGCCCAAGCAGGGCAGACCGCGATGGTGTGCTCCACTGTATCCTCCGGCCGATCCTCACAATGGTGACACCCGGACGTTTCCTCCCGCCTGATTCTGTGCAGGAACCTACCGAAGCAGCCATGCCCGGTAAGGACCTGTGTCAGGCGGTAGGTGAGCGCGCCGTGGCGCCTCTCTAGCCACTCCTCAAAGAGGGGACTTACCGCCACTATCGTGGCGAGCCCTGCACGGGGTTGCAACAGTCGTTCTCTCCATGACGCCATGAGATCGCGCCGAAAGTCCATCCGCTGCGCATCGAGCTGCCGTGGCAGCGGAGTTTCTCCCCGACGTAGTATCTCCACGCGCCACTCATAAAGGCGCGTGAGAACTATCGCCTCGAGATCCCATGGCGGCAATCCGGCAAGGAGACTCGCAGCCTCGCCGGAGATCGTGCGGTAGCCCCGGATCAGCCTTATGGCCACCACCCTTTGGGGCGCGTTCAGATACTGAGCTGCTCGTCGCTGCAAGGAACGCGCCCACACCGGGGCCCCATAAAGGGCCATAGACCTCACGACCCCCGCGTAAAGCTTCCGGCAGGAGGCGTTTGGACCCCTTAAGTTGGGCAGGAGCCGCTTGAGGGCAGCCCCGGTCCGTTCCAACTTAGGAGCCAAACGTCGGAAGTGCTCGACGAAGCTCCACCGGCTGTCGAGGACAAGCCCCAGATACTTCATCGTGGACTCGACGCCGATGTGAACCCCTCCTACCGTCAGACGGGATCCCGACGGTGGCGCATTCCGAAGGCCATGAAAACACATGGCCTCAGACTTGCGCAAAGCCACCTCGAGACCCAGTTGCCGAATCCTCTCCACGACTATCGCAACCCCGCGTGTCATCAATGCGGCCGCCGCATGGTGCGACCCTCCCTGTGCCAGGACAAGCGTGTCGTCAGCATAGCACACTACGCTGACGCCGCTAGGAAGGTCGGCGCGCAGCACCCAGTCGTATCCGATGTTCCACAGGAGCGGCCCCAGGACCGATCCTTGTGGAACACCGCACGACATCTCTCGCCGGTTCCATTCTCCGCTGCGACCGGGGTAGATGACGGCTCTATCTGTTAGATAGGCCCCGACTACAAGACGAAGGTAGGTCGGCATCCGGTGGTACCGGAGTGCTTCCCTAATGCAACTCCAGGGCAGGGTGTTGAAGGCGTTGGCGATATCAAGAGACACCGCCAAGACAACCCTGCCCCGGGAAACCGCATCCCCCGTGGTAAGGGCTCTCACGCGCATGATGGCGTCCACCGTCGAGCGGCCTCTGCGGAATCCAAACTGGTTATCCGCAAGATCCGGCCCAATTCTTACCAGGTGCCCGACGAGGCGATCTGCAATAATTCGCTCAAAGAGTTTTCCCACCTCGTCAAGCAGCACAATGGGCCGGTATGCGGATGGACAGTCCGCAGGGCGCCCGGGCTTCCGAATGAGGACCAGCTTTCCAATCTTCCAGAGTACTGGGAACTGTCCCCTCTCCAAACACGCGCTTAGGAGCCCCTCCAGTCGGGGCCCGAGGGCCTTTAGGGCCAGGACCCAGGCTTTGCCAGGCAAGCCATCGGGCCCTGGGGCGGTATTTCTGCTCTTTAACCTCATTATCGCCGCCCTCAAGTCTACCCCGGTAACATCTGGGACGTCGTCATCTTCAATGTGGTCCGCTTCCAGCATCGCAAGCGGCGGAGTCATGAGCGGGGAGGAGAGATCACCCCGCAGTGGGAATAGAGCGCTTACCACGTTCTCCACGAGCTGGGGCCGGAGACTCTGTGTCAGCGGGGGGGCCCACGGGCGGCACTTATCCCGTACAACCTTATAAGGGCGCCCCCACGGATCTCTATTCAAAGATTCCAGCATCTCCTCGCGGCCCAAACGCTTGGACCGCTGGACACCCTCTTTGAGGGCGGTCTTGGCTGCTCTGTATCCCTCATATAACTCCGCCTCAATGGCTGCCGCATTCGGAGGGCGGATGCGGCGCCTGCGATGCCTAGTGTACAGGTGTCGCGCGTCGACACAAGCTTTTCTCAGAAGCTTTAGCTCTTGCGACCACCAGTACACCTGACGCTGGGCGCTTCTTGGTCGAGCCCGGGGCATCGCCACGTCGCAAACCTCGGACATGGCCTCCTGGAACCACTCTGCCTCAACATTGATGTCGGCAGGCCTGTCCGGTGATGACACCCAGGCCTGCACAATTGAAGCTTCCAGGAGAAGCTCCCGGTTCAGTTGTTTAAGCGCCCACCGCGGACCACTCGGGGCCTGAAGGATCGGCGCGCTCGAGGACTGAGCGGAGACGTCAAACCGAATGTACCGGTGGTCAGAATAGGTCTCCACTTCCTCCATGACACGCCAGTCAAACACACGCGTAGACAGAGCAGGGCTAGCGAACGAGATGTCCACAACCGACTCGCCCTGCATCCGCACACACGTTGAAACAGAACCCCGATTTAGAACGACCACACCTGCCTCCAGGGCCCAATCCTCCACCATTCTGCCCCGCACATTTGTGTACCGGGAACCCCAGGCCACGTTCCTGGCATTGAAGTCCCCGAGTACGAGCACGGGGAGGGGATGGCTTCCGACGACGACGTCTCTTAACTCCATCAGGGAGTTGTGAAACTCGGCGAGAGTTCGGTTCGGAGAGAAGTATACGCCCACTACCACCATCTCCCCGAACCGTGCTGCAACGCACCCCTGTCCTCTTCTGACACCTTCGATGGAAGGGGTACCGGCGGCGGCCGACGAAATAATGGCTACAGAGCCGCCAAGGTCCTCGACCCAGTCAGCCCTAGGCGGGACGAAATATGGTTCGGCAACCACGGCAATATGAAGAGACCACTGCGCCATGCTCTGGAGTAACAGATCCTGAGCGCAGGCGCAGTGGTTGATATTCGCCTGGAGGATGCGAAATGGTGCCGTTATTGATAATCCATATCCTCCCGGGCGCCCTGTGGAGAAACCTCTGCGGCAGTTGTGGCTGCAGCAGTAATGACGGCAGCGGCGGCGGCGGCAGTGACCTTGGGAACAGCGGTGACGGAGGGTCTTCCTCTGCCCTGAGCTCTGATGGAAAGAGCGCAGGCCTTGCTCCCCGCCCAGTGGTTAGCTGTCTTTCCAGAGGCCGCACAAGCGGCGCAATGCGGCGTGGCGCTACAGGCATTGGCCTTGTGACCGGGCTGACCGCAGCGGAAGCACAAGTCACTGCGGTCCACCTCCGAGGTGCATTGGGCTCCTACATGATGACCCACGTGACATCTAAAACACCTCAGAGGTCTAGGGTCCAGCATCTTCACCTGCGCTGATACCCAGCCCACCAGAAGCCTTCGGCCCTCCACGATTACTTTCGCCGCCGTGACGGGGCAGCTCACCGTTGTGGTTCGCATGCCCGTTAAGTCGATGCGTATGGTGCCTGCTTTCACTTGATCGGCAGAGCACCCACCAGTCCTGACGACGGCGGCTACTACCTCCTCCTGGGTGACTGAGTCGTCCAGACCAAGGATTCGCAAATCCGCACACCTGACAGGCCTGTACACTCGGGCCTCGTTCGCAAGAGACGCCTTGAGCTTCTCAGCTAAAGCGTCGGCGGCGGAACTACTACCCGCCCCGGGAACCTCAAGCATCCGGGCGCCGGTGGCCGTCACCCTTATCCGGAGACCCCCGGTGATACCAAATTCTTTGAGATCCACCGTCTGCCTCGCTGTACTAAGAACATCGCAGTACGACACGCCCCGTTTGACTGCGTCCGGCTGTAGTGTCAGCACTACAGCTGCGGACTTCGGGGCGCGGAGCCGGTCCGCGATGGCTTGTTCCTTGCGGCGCTGCCTTTGTGCTTTCTTCCGCGCTACCTTTGCCGCCTTTCGACTCTTTTGCTTCTCCCCGACGCACTGCCATTCAGCTTCGGCCAAGGGAGGCTCTGGGGGCGGGAGCGGCTGATTCTCCGCTGTGGCTGGCAACGTTGCCGCATTAGCCGCCGCCTTGCTTTTTTTTGGGACCACCGCCTTCTTAGCTGGTTTCGGGTTCGCAACAGGTCTGCTGGCGGGCTGGTTTATTTGCTTCTGTCTGCATGGTACCGCCGCAGTGCCTGCATATGAGGCCGTCTTCGAGCCCGAATGTGGTCCCCTTGCTGCCGTGGGAGGACGCAGTGTGGCTATTTCCAAAGCGGCGAAGCGCCCGTCGATCCGCTTTTCCATAGCAGCCAGTTGCTGACTGAACAAAGCCACCATCTGGCTCACCTCAGGTGCTGGCTGACCCGGACATTGCTTCTGGCTACTGACTGGCCCTTTTTCTTGATGTGCTTCTCTAGGGCCGGCAGCCGTCAGGCCGGCCAAGTTCGTCTGCAACTTCCGGTTTTCTTCTTGGAGAACCTTCATGGCAGCCGTCAGGCGGGCTACTTCAGCCCGCAGTTCCGCTACCTCAGCTGCTGTTGGCCCCCCGAAGTTGGCCTCCGCTGCCGCCATTATGGAAGCTGAAGCCGTCACAATAGCCTTAAATTTAGACGCCTTCAGCTTCTTTGTAGCCACGCTGGTGACGGCGCCCTTCACCACCTCTTGGAACCTAGCCTTACGCTCCCGATCGGAGCCGCCAGTCGCACTTGCCTCGCCTCCTGAGGAGCCCGAACGGGCTAATTCGGAATGGCACCCCTCCTCGGCGAGCTGCTCTGTCCGCGCGGACGCCTCCGGAGCAATGAGCCCTCTGCCCTTGCCTCGCTCTCTGGCTCCACCGCGCTTGCTGGTAGAGACCTTGCGAGCCGAGACTTTCTCAGATTCCGAGGAAGACCCCTGGGTGCCCTTTGTTCTGGGCCGCTTTCTAAACTTTTCGCAATTTAAGCTCACTGAGCTTCCCACTGCAACAGACGCCGATGGTGGCACCGTCTCCGTCTCTTCTATATCAGAATCTGAAGACTCCAACACAGATCTGTCTAGATCAGATGCCACCTCCGCAGCCGAGGCCACTACTTCATCGCCACTCATCTGTGGACAGGGCGAATTGTCCTTAAAATTTTGGCTCCGGTTGGAGCAACTCCTCTCATCATTAAAATTATATTTTTCTTTTGTATTTTCCATTTTGGTTCCCACGAGTGGGAGGGATCTAAAACGTCCACCCAGGCGGTGCCCTCTGCACCTGGGTAACCCTACTTACACCTGGGGGGTCGGGCGTTGCCCCAGGGTCGGCGCTAATTGATGGACCGTTCTCCGCCCATCACCTCGGTACTCCTTTCGTCGCCTCGAGGCCCTCCGTAGCCACGTTCCCACCTACGAAGACTTGAGTGTTTTTTATTGTGGTTATCACTTCCACGTAGAGCCAGCCAGTAAAGGCAAGCCCCCCCGGTCCCGTGTATGAAATCACACTGGGGGAAACGGGTTGCCCGACGGGGAGCCAAAGCACCCTAGACCCTCCTGGCCTACCCGCTGCGCCCTCCATAGGTCCCTCTTAGTTTCCCCCCCGGTAGTCAGTACTAAGGGCACCCAGAGTCGTCGGTCTCTGGGTGTTACCTTTTCCCTAGCGCCTCCTGCGCCCTACCGGGAGGTACTCAGCCCCCCCACCACGACAAGGTGGAGACCAGTCGGGGGGGATATGTTATGCCCCTGCCTCTCCTTTCGGGGAAACTTATTAATATATGCTTAGCCTTGAAATCATACAATAACCAAGAATTGGTCTTTATGAACGGTACTTAACATCGATCGATTCTTTCAAAATGTAGGTCTAAACTGCCTCAAATCGTAACTGGACGTTGATACTGAGCTCTCGGAGACAGGTTCTTTTATAATCGCCTTTGTTTGAAAATCAAATGAAGATATCGTATGTATGTATGTATTAAAAAATACTTGTCCTTGAAAACATACCGTAACCAAGGACTGTACGAACGGTGCTTAACATCACAAATAATTGTTTACAGGAGTTGAAGCAGCTAATGGACGGTTGTATCTCACACGTGGTGGGCTCCCGGCGAGTTGAGGCCGCGCTCACCTGCCGGAGTACCCGGCATCGGTTACAGGTAGGTCTGAATGTACTCACAACTATACCGTCACACGGGTGCGCATAGCCTTACGTAACTTTTCAACTAGTATCATCGGAGGTCCGAAAGTATTTCTCGTACCATTTAATTTCATAATGAGCTTTATTCATAAAAAAAATTGGTTACCTGTTTAGTCGGTATACGGGCGAAAGTTTTACGTGACAACGACTTTGAGTGGTAAAATAATTTTAATGTGAATATTCATTCGTATAGTAGGAAGAAGGATGAAATAATAGTAACAATTTAAAACATTTATTTATACATAGAATTATATTTGAGAATTATAACCATGCCCGAGTGGAAGGGACGCGTGCCTCTCACTCGCTCTCATTGTGAGCGCATAACGTGAGCGGAGCGTAACGCAGTTTCTTGAAGTGTCACCCGGCAAACCAATTTATAAGACGTTGTCACGTCAAAATAGTTTTTATACTAAACTCATAATCATTCGACTTAATAACTATAATATTCATTAATATATTGTTCTAATATTTGTCTTTATAAATTTCTTAATCATAAGTATTTTTAATTATATTATTTAAAATCAAAATGTCTATAAGGAACTAGACAAGACTGCTACCAGACAAGAAGGTTAGGTTAGAACTGTGGCCCTCAACAAGGCGATAATTTTGTGTTATAAAGTAAGCTATTCTGAACAACGACGTTATGAGTTGAAGTATTTTCTTAGTAACAACATTATTAATTAAAATAAAATGATCATTAAATGTTATGAAGAACAAAGATCTGAAAACAAAAATTATGACTTTAGTCTGGTTATTGGTAGTAACACTATTAATAGAAAAAATTAGTTATGTTATAAAAATGTATAAATAAAAAAGTATGGGAAAGCAAATTATGAAGAGAAATTATTATGAATAAAAATTGGTAGTAAGGCAAAGAATAGGTTTTAGAATTCTCTGGAAGTCAATATGGACCTCAATCACACACATATACGTATTAACGTACGCAACCAAAGAGGCAGAATGTATTCACAACCATACCGTGTTACACACATAAATACGGTCGCACCAAAAAAGTTTACTTAAGTCTTGATTTCGTTTATAAGTACATCAGTAAGTAACCTAAATTGGATGAAAATTAATTATTACGCCTAAAATAACAAAAAAAAATGCGATAAAATGTCGAACGTAAAATATTTTCATGAAATTTTAGTTATCAAAATCCAAGCCAGTCTGCCCTTCAATAGCTTCAATATTTTTTTTGTTACTTATATATTTCTATTATTATATATATTTTTGGATTTTATGTCTTAATTTTCATTTGTTTATTTATTTTTGGATTGACGAGCCTATTAGCAGATTCATCTCGAACTAAAGCTTAGCTTCTGTGGATTTCGGTATTTTGACATTCACGAGATGTTTCTCACTACACTTGATTTAATAAAATGATTCTGGAATTTGAATGGTCCTGCTTCAAGTTAGCTCTAAGTGTCCGATTTTCTCCCAGAGTCCCACGCCGGGCCGTGCGGCGCCGCCCATTCCGCTAACGCCCCCAGAAGAACCGCCCACACCACCCACCCCGCAAGGAAACGAACACGACTGTAAGTAAACTATATTGCTGACTCCTGTCATCGTCATCATCATCTCTGCTTATTAAAGTCCCACTGCTTCGCTTGGAAGCATTCTATTGCGATGCAAAAAATATAAGACGCGTTCTTAGCTCCGCCATACTAGCTAGTTGGAAACGATTGCCAAATTAAAGAAGAGCTCACAGAGGTCGGGTCTTGGATGGGTGACCATTTGTGTGGCATTGAATATCACATTAAGGGGATCCTGCCGTTTTGCCAAAACTATTTTGACAAAAATTTATAATCCAAACAAATTTTAGCAAACTTTTTTTACACCAATGCAACGTTGCGAATTATTTTAGTACGCAAATTTTCATTTGGTCAAATTTTTACTCGGCAGTATATTACTACGGATAATGACATTATGGCATTAGGTTTTTTAACAAGTAATTTATTACGGCAAACAAACTTTAGACAAATAACATTTAATCAAATGATTTGTTTGGACATAAAGTTTTACGTTTTTTATTTTAAATAATCACAAACTAAGATATTAATACTAAATATATACTAAAAATAAAATAGTATAAGGAATGTTTGTTTAATATGTATTCATAATTTTAAATTAACGTGATGATGATGAGTGAGGCTTAGATACATATTGGTTAGGTTAGGTTAGAACAGTGACCACAAAGCGCGCGAGCCGAGCGAGCGAAGCGAGCGTGCCGCGGTAGCGGCCGGCGAAGTGCCAGAAAATACTACTGTTGATTTATGTATGGCCAATATTTGTAGATTAGTATTAATAGTAAAGATGCAAATAGAAATGGTTATTTGAAAAGTTTCGAGACGAATTATTTGGCTTATTTTATTTTGCGTAAAATATGTAATACTAACTGAGTTATTGTCGAAACGTTCACTTGGAAAGCATTACGTTTACGATACAATTATTTGTGAAGAGTTTATTTGCCAAGTAATAATTTGGCAAATGAAATTTTACAAAACAATATTTGGGAAGTGATAATTTGTCAATTTTCTTTTGGTGTAACTAGGGATACCCCACATTAAGAGGTTAGTTCCGTTTATCACTATATGTGGTAGTCGTTAATATGACATAAGAGGCCCTATTGGGCGGTTTAAAGAACCTGGTGGTAAAGTAGGATCTGAAACCTGGTAAAGGTGAATATGGGGTTGATCTTCAGAAGTTCCGAGGCTCGTAAGAGGGGGCCTGTGCCCAGTAGTAAGACGTTAATGGGCTGGGGTGATAAATAAAATGATACCATTTGCTTTCAGCGCGCGACAGTCGCGTGAACGCAGCCATCCAGCAGCTGGAGATAGCTCGTGGTGAGAAGCTGCAGAGCCTGAAGGCGGTGGGCCGGGTATTAGAACGGCGCGTCGACGCCTACGAGCCGCGTCTCAGGCAGCTCTCATTCGCCTGGCAGCGCGGCCTCAAGATCGGGGCTGGCACCTTTGGAAAGGTAACCTTATTTTTATGGCAAATCATTTATTTCATTTTGCAAACAAAGGTTATTGAGATAAGTCGAACATGTGTTTGTCGGAAAAAGCTTTAGCACAGCGACGAGCCAGAGGTTTGCAGTCTCCAAACCTTTGACTTTTTGAAGTTACTTGATGAAGAACAGATGTTATGTCGTCTATGGCACTCGATATTAGAAAGTCAGTGCCTTCTCAAATCCCGACAGCTGGCTTAACTAAGTAATATTTTACCCTGAGTTGCGGAGATCAGCCGGCAGTAGCTCCGTGTATTAACTGGAATTTAGCCAAATCTGGTTAGACCAGTAAGCAGTCCCTCGGGGGGTCTTAGGCGGCGGGGGTTGGGGGTTCCTTCCGTCTAGCCATAGACCCCCCAGAAGTCGACCAGTTACGCCATGGCCGCACCAGGAGGTAGGGGCGGCGCTTCACATCGCGCCTCTCTGAGGAGGTCCTCCCGGTTCTGATCCAGGGGACGTTGGCCGCGTGCGGAGTGTCAGAAGCTATAAACCTTAGCACTGGCCCCCCGCCCCTTTTCAACAGCGGTGGGCGTCGTCGGAAGTTTTTTAGTGAGGAGGACTGCGGTGGTCACGTCTGCCGCAGTGAGCCCCACACTTCCCTTTAGGACCCCCCCATTGGCCGGGAGGCAGGTCGTAAACAGCATTTTATACCGACGATAAATAAAAAATGTTAACAGTCCTGGGCTTAAGTCTAGGGGCCAACCGGGATGCTAGGATATTATTATAACGAATAAGCAATAGTCAAATTATGTTTATCTAGACTGGTATTGTAACAACTGTGTGTTACAGGTGTACACAGTAGTGAACACTGAGAGCGGGCAACTGCTGGCGATGAAGGAACTCTCCATCGGGGCCGGGGACCGCCGGGCGCTGCAGCGGGCCGCCAACGAGCTGCAAGTTCTGGAGGGCGTCATACATCCGCATCTCGTGCGGTACTACGGCTGTGAACTGCACCGGGTGAGTGTGGCGATCTACTAAAATCGAACCTACCACCATATCTACATTTTCTTGCAACTGGCGGGAGTAAAAACTAACCTTGACGATTTTCTTGCCCGTTCTTTTACGATCAAGATCCCGCCCGCAGTGAATGGGCGCGCTAGTTTTTAAGTTTTGACGTTCATAAGAGCTCCTTTGAGCCAAACTTGAATAAATGAATATGAATATGAATAATAGTATAGTGGGGTACTGCGCTTACTTCTTGATTTGACTCTAATCTCTAACTTATTCCCTGAAGGATAATAGTCCTAAACTCTCCTCCTGGAGGGGAGTACAACCACACGTCCGCCCTCGGTGACATCCTTACTAAAATTCATATAAATTTATTTTCAATAATGCACTAAACATATCTACAATAATGTTAACGACATATAACAATACAATAACACAAAAATGGAAATTTATAGAGCTGGGGCCTTACCGCCTAATTCGATAAATTTCAGCTATTTCATCTAAATTTCAATGTTCTGAGGTTCATCAATCTATATCGGGGAATCTGCCGAAAGACATTATTCATGACCTCCAAACTGTGACACACCAATAGGCGAACTAAAGAAGCGACAATTTTTTTTTCAATTATCTTTTGCGTTTCGGTGCAACATTTTTACATGAATATACATAATTTGTAATGTAATAAAAATAAAAACACAGATAGGGACTGTCAAATATCACGTCAATCCTCCAAAATTTGTGCTTCTATGGAGAACGCCATCTTGTATTGAGTTTCATGTGTTCGGCGGTACGACAGAATCAATGCAAAATCCATTTTGCGTAATAATCGATTACCAGCAAGTTCGGCGGTACGGCCCCTGAGATCATGATGAGATTGAGTCAATATAGACTGTGCCTGTATGCAATGACTCATCTTGTCTATCTTAAATTAATTAAAATTTATCTGGTGCCTTTTGGAATCCCTCTCATATAGGTTTGTAAAATGATCTAACGCTCAAAAAATACTAAAAGCTGGCGAGATGGTGATTTATATATTTAATATAGTTGTACATGTCGGCTTACAGAGCTGTCTGTGCATCCAACACACCGGCATGCTAGTTGTTACAATTAAATAACAATTATGTAAGTTACTAAATATTACAATGTCAAATTAAAATTACAAGAATAAAATTAGGTTCTTAATTAAATTAAAATAAAAAAAGCCAACAAACACAATAAACGAATGCAATGTTTGCAAATAAAAAATAAATTAAAATAATGTCCGAAAATTGTAAAAAGTAGGTTATTTTAGATTTAAATAAATTAGTCTACCTATGTCAATGTACAGAAGAGAAACTTATGGGTAACTGCCACCATATTTTTCAGTCCCTCAAAAAATAAATCGATTTCCTTGTATTGTGCGAGCATGTCCCCGATCAGGCGTAGAGCGCGCACTGGAGGTGCCTGCATACTGGCGTGATCGCACTTCAAGCCAGTACGCAGGATGACGCTGCTTCCCATCCTCCGGGAGGGTTTATCTTCGACGACTTTTACGACTCCCCGTGAGATAGGAGGGGGTGGACTCCCGAACGGCACCGCTGACTAACCCTCCCCCCCCCTCCCCCCGCTATGTGTCAGGAGGAGATGCTGCTATTCATGGAGCTTTGCGTGGAAGGCTCTCTGGAGGCGCTGGTGGCGACGGCGGGTGCGCTGCCCGAGGGCACGGCGCGGCGCTACTCGCGGCAACTCGTAGCAGCCGTCACGGAGCTGCATGCCCGGGGCATCGCGCATCGAGACATCAAGAGTGAGACATTCACAATCATTTTTTTTCTTCTTTATTTTGGCTTGCACGGCTTGTGCGTATGCCACGACGGTGTTTAAAGGTTGGGATAAGGGTTAAGGTTCATGAAAAATACGAGAAAATTACAATACAAAAGGAGCAATAGGACCAGGATTCAAGGGATAACAATAAATAAGGATATGAGTTTTGGATATTTCTATAATAAGTGATCAATTCACAATCATTTCCTTTTTTTTTTGGCCGACTGACGACCAATATGACGTGGTGGCGAGTATGCCCGCTCTCCGCTCCAAGGTAGTGGGTTCGATTCCCACGCAGGACAAATATTTGTGTGCATAAACATGAATATTTGTTCTGGTCTGGGCGTTTCCCTATGTATATTAAGTATTTATTTACAAAAAAAAAAGTATGTATGTATGTATATCCGTTATTTTGTATCCATAACACTAGTTCTTAATGATACTTATCTTGGAACTAAATGGTGTAATTGTTAGAAAATATTTATTATTATTATTAATTCCCATAAAAAATTCTATATAATTTCTATATAATTTTGCAGCAAACAAACAATTCTCTCACAATTACACCAATTATTAAATTATTATCGCTCAACCTCACCTGCAAGTGGTGCACCTGCCGATCAACGGACGAGGCTCGGGCTAACTTAACAGTGCCCGGTAAGCGTCAATAGGCTCACCACCTATTACGTGGGATCAACAAAAAATTTGGCGAAGTGTGGGCGTATAATATGCCTCTGCCTACCCCTGCGAGGAAACAGGCGTGAATGTATGTATGTATGTATATGTATGTCCTACATCTTTACTGAGGACTCAAGGGGCTTAGGGGGAGGGCATCTCATTTAACATTTATCATCTTTATCACTCCTCATTCTCATTTACTATGATTTATATCTAATTAATATATATCTTACTTGACACTGGCTAAATGTGCTAAACGCACGAAGCCATTATTTAAAAGAAAAAAAAAGTAATGTTAACCTCAATCCTAATCCTGTTCAATGCTATTTTTTTGTTAGCATTGAACTGAACTTAAACTGTAACTGTGAAATATAAATAATAATTTATGTAGGGAAAATAATAATAGGTAAGTATAATAATAATGAGTATAATAATATATATAAATAGGTAAATAATATAATATTAGATTAATTAAATAGTGTGTAAGTAATTTTATATTAAAATTGTGTTGCTGCGCCCTAACAGGGTATCATGTATGTAGCTTTACCTTTTTATAACATCCTATGTATCTACTCATGATCGCAATAAATATTTGAAGTTTGAAAAGAAATACTTGTACGCATAGACGCGTAAAAAATTGTTTCTTCCTATGGAGCTTGATGAATGATGTTGTTCAATACATTAATATCTGTTTGTTGTACAGGCGGCAACGTATTCCTGACGAACGGAGCTAATTGCTTGAAGCTAGGAGATTTTGGATGCGCGGTGAAAATACGAGCCAACTCCACGGCGCCCGGGGAGCTCCAAGGATTCGTCGGCACTCAAGGTAACATTATCACTGTCATCAATTGTCATCAATATCACACCATTGGGGTCGATTCTGCTCAGAAACCAAGGTTAAATAAATAAAATAAAATATACTTTATTGTCTTTAAGATCAACAGGATCATTTAGATTCGTCAAATAAACAATGAAAGAGATATGAGCGGTACCGTAATCAAGATATAAACGCAAATGGATTCTTTGTCAGAATTTGTCAAGGTTTGTCAGTTTATCTGTCTTTAATTGGATTAACATGCCAATGAATCAGTCCGACGTTTAAATTGCCGGAGACAGGTGACTTATGTTGTTAGGATTTTCCGCTCATTGCTTGAATCTGAAGACTTTGGTTGCGCCGTAAAAATAAGGGTCAATTTCGGGACGCAAAGTAGTACCTTCATCATTATAATCAATATCATCGTCACCACATTTACGTTCCATCATTGGACGCGAGTTTTCTCATCAAGGTGAGACGGATTCATCATTCGACCTAGTAAGAATTGGCGGAGATAGGTGTCTCATATTATTATGATTTTTCTAGCTTCTAACCACTAATCAAGAGACTAGTGAATTGATGAGTCTCCCGAAGCTTGAAGCGCTTAATATCGAATGCCTGTAATTTGCTGTATTCTAATAATAAATAAATAATAAATATTTCTGACACTTACACCAATTATTTAGTTCCAATATAAGTATCATTAAGAACTTGTGTTATGGATACTAAATAACGGATAAACATACATAAATACTTTTTTTTTGTAAATACATACTTGATATACATAGGAAAACACCCAGACCAGAACAAATATTCATATTTATACACACAAATATTTGTCCTGTGTGGGAATCGAACCCACGACCTCAGGAGTGGAGTGCGGGTATACTCGCCACCACGCCATATCGGTCGTCAAACATCATTCTAGATGTGAAATTAATAAATAAATAAATATTCTCTCACAATCACACCAATTATTTAGTTCCAGATAAGTATCATTAAGAACTTGTGTTATGGATACTAAATAACGGATAAACATACATAAATACTTTTTTTTTGTATTCATGTTCATGCACACAACGATTTGTGCTGTATGGGAATCGAACCCACGGCCTCTCGATTGAAGTGCAGATATCAATCGAAATTGAGTGATAGGATTAGGAATGAAGTGATGAGGGTCGAAGCTGGTGTAAAAGAAGATATAGTGACAAGAATTGAGAAAGGTATGCTTATCTAAGCATCTTCTCAAAATTCTTCAAACCATCTGGTTTGGTAATGTTGAGAGGATGAATGAAAGTAGACTAACGAAAGTGATTTATGATGGACGAGTGATTGGAAGTGTTGGGAGGGGAAGGCCACGTAAGACCTTTCATGACCAAATCTAGAAAATTTTGGAGAAAAGGCAGGTCAACAGTACCCTAAACCGACGGGCGTGTATGAGGAGTTTAATGAGTGTGAATGAAGCTAAAAGTGTGTGCCAAGATCGTAGCAAGTGGAAAGATGTGATCCCTGCCTACCCCTACGGGAAAGAGGCGTGACATTATGTATGTATGTAATTTGCTACCCAAGTCACAGGCCAATGGTGACCCGGATTTTAAGAGGCCCCTATATTTTAAATATATTTGCTATATTAATGTAATGATTGAATTGTGCAGCATATATGGCGCCGGAGGTGTTCATGCGAGTGGCGGGTCACGGCCGCGCCGCCGACGTGTGGTCGCTGGGTTGCGTCGTCACCGAGATGGCTTCCGGGAAGGTATGTTAACAGCACTTTTATATGCTTTTTTGTTTTTGAAAAGTTCTTAGACGCTATTTTTAGTTGTTTTACACACCTATACCTATCAAAGTCCATTTAAACAATGACCCGGGACAGCCTCATATCAGTTTTACACACGTTGACTTCTTTACCGCAATTTCCGTAGTAGTTTGAAGTCTTTAGGTCCAACTCCACCAAACGCCCCGCATCGCGTCGGATAGGAACAGAACAGTAAGTTTGTTAAG
Source organism: Musotima nitidalis (assembly GCA_949126915.1). NCBI lineage: Eukaryota > Metazoa > Arthropoda > Insecta > Lepidoptera > Crambidae > Musotima > Musotima nitidalis. The sequence continues at coordinate 543,861 of OX421423.1, read as the reverse complement.
CCCGAAGAAATTGCTTTAAGCGATAAGGCCGGCCATTGTATATACTTGCCTGTTTAATTTTATTTGTTCTCATGTGTAATCTTTATCATGGTGTATAATAAAGAGTAAATTATTAAAAATAGCTCTTTAAAACTAAAAATCTCCTCTGTGGCTCCTTACATTTAACTGCAGTACAGTAAAGGAAGATTTTCTTTTAAAAAGCCCCTAATAAATTTCCTATAGCAGCTTTACACAACTATCTGACACTAAAGGGCCTCTTCACAATTTTTTCTAAGAGTTTTTATTATTTATCTAGTTGTTTATACTGGTTGTAATAAGCAATCCAGTACATAATAACTGGTGTTCATAAACTGAGATTATTTGTATCATGTCCAAGTAGGTAAAAATATATATCAAAAAATATTTTGATAAAATTTTAGCTAGCACACTATATGTAAATATTATTGTTTCAGCGTCCATTCTCGGATTACGACAGCAACTATCAGATAATGTTCGTGGTGGGGATGGGGGGCAGGCCCGAAATCCCCTCCACTCTCTCCGAAGAGGGGAGGGACTTCTGTGAGAAATGCCTCTCGCACGACTCGGAGGAGAGGCCGCGGGCTGATGTACTGGCGTTACACCACTTCTTGATGGTAAGTCGAAAAACCACTTCTTGATGCAATGTGCTTTCCGAGGCACGTCGCAAGCGATTTGCCAGCCAACAGGGTTTGAACCCGAGACCCACTGAATTTGAAGGCGGTCACGCCACTGGGCTATCGTTGCTTGAACTGATATTTCTACTAAGTTTTCATACAGGAGACATTTTGTGAAAAGGACATTATAATTAATATTCAATGCAATTCATAACTTTTTACAGGTAAAAGACGATTGCAACTGCACTCCAGGCTACCTCATCACGTAAACTATCGTCTACACCTTCGGGAAGTCAACATTAATACAGCACAGTCTCATAACTTTATCTGACTTAAGGATGTAGCTATTAAAACAAGTCATATCTGACTTGATAGTGAAGCTATTAAAAGATGTTACCATCAAACTAACGGAGAGTATGTAGCATATAGACGAATAGAAGCAATGAAAAAAGGCCTTTACCTTCCAGTAAGATGATACGGAATTATACAATAAATATATAATTGAATATATATATTTTTACATCAAAGTCTTGTAAGTGACAAGTTATTTTGTATATATATATAAGCGATATTTGAACTTTGCACCAACTGGTTTTAAACTGCTGATTTATAATACAGTTGTATAAATGTCTTTTTACTACTTCAGCATTCTGCAAGCACGGGAAGTTTGAAGATAGTTTTAATGAGTAAAAAAACTCATATTTAAAAAGTGCAGGAAAATTTAATTTAATTAAGTACAATGGAAAGCAGAGTGGAGTTTTTTTAAAGAAAATTAATTTTTTTTAGACTTACTACACGCATGAAGAGTGAGAGGTCTTTTTAACCCTTTACCAGGCAGTGGTAAATATATGACCAACATAAATTGAACCTTATGCGGTTGACTTAAGGTTGAAAACCAATGACATTTTCAAAGTGCTCTGCCTGTTAAAGGGTTAACCGATAGTTAAAGCTCATAACAATATTAAGAATGAGTGCAATGAGATAACGTTGAAAGAATCTATAGAAGAAAAAAGAAAGACGTGCTCTATGTCTGAAAGTCGTCTATAAACTGCGCCCCACCTCAGAATTTATAGCGGTAGTACGACTAGTAAATAAATAATAAATAAATAAATAATTTCTAACAATTACAGCAATTATTTAGTCCCATGATAAGTATCATTAAGAATTTGTGTTATGGATACTAGATAACAGATAAACATACTTAAATACTTTTTTTTTGTAAATACATACTTATACCAGAACAAATATTCATGTTCATGCACACAACGATTTGTCCTGTGTGGGAATCGTACCCACGACCTTAGGAGCGGAGGGCTGGTATACTGACCTTCACGCCATATTGGTCGTCAAAAGTACGTCACTATGATGTCACATGTAACGCCCCGCTTTCAAAGCAATGTCTATATGGATCCTATTTGTTACTTATACTTATCTACTTAAACAAAACGACATACTTAAAGATCACTAGTCAATATAAGTCTTCTTACCTAAACAGTTATACGCTTTACGGATCCACGGTATAACATTAGATAAACCAAAAGCACTTATGAAAAGCTGGAAAACAAAATATATTTAAACCACTTAATGATACTAGCACATTTCAGCTTACTTTCTACCTGCTATATCGCATGCTTAATGGAATAGTGCGTAATTCAAAAAAGACGATTTTTGTGACATCACAAAAGAAGATCTTCTAAAGAATACCTTATCCTACTTGTAAGCGCATTAAATTGATACTTATTTATTAATTAGTAACTCTGCTTGTGTTTTGAACGTTTGATTAACGTTGATTCGATCTCAGTAAGAAATAGAAAGACAGTATAAGTACGTAACTCAAACCTGACCTATCTATTAATGGATCGATGTTCCTTTGAGCATGCGATATATTTTATACAGGATTATTTGTAAGACCACCACCTCGTAGGACTAGTCCTGCAATTGCTGTTTTTTTTTTTTTTTTTTTTTTATTCTCATTTTTTTTTTCAGGACTTTTGTCTTACAAAGACATGTCAGTCCTATCGTACCTTGTTAACATAGATACAAAAACCAAAACTTACAATACTAATTATTCATATTATACTTATTGACGAGATACAAGTTTACAGATTATATTTACACCCTCTGAAATGGGCTCGGACAGCATTGTTTGGAATAACCCAACATCAATTCTGCATAGTTTCAATTTTAAAATCAACTCCCGTCTAGCATCCCTGTTCCGGTCACACTCCGTCAACAAGTGTTGCAGGTCTTCCACCACACCACATACTTCACAATTTGGCGAATCTACTTTGTTCATAAGAAATGCAAAACCGTTGCACGGATAATGGCCGGAACGTAATCTATTAATTATAACTATACTATTTCTACTTAAACTAGAATAATAAAACCAGGGTACATGAAGGGGCTGACACTGTATCGTTCGATACCAAATGCCCTTTTCCTTAGACCTCTCATCAAAAAACTCTTTCCAATTGTTATAACACATTTTTTTGAACCTTTGCAATACTTCGGAATAAAAGGGTTTTATAGAATATTCCCTTCCCTCTAAAGCAGCCAACTTAGCTAATCGATCAGCCTCTTCATTACCACTGATGCCTACATGCGAGGGGATCCACTGAAGACGTATGTCAATGTTTTCTCGACCTAATTCATAAATGATCTCAAGTATTTTATATGCAATATGTACCCCCCTATGTCCAGAAACGCATCTCGCTATATGTTGGAGGGAACTCCTGCTGTCCGTAAGGATCACAATATTGGTGAAGCCACTTTCCCGGGCATATACAATGGCTTCAAATATAGCAATTAGTTCCAGAGTCATTATAGAAACATCAGAATCAGTTTTATAACAGATTTTATGTTTTGAAAGTGAGCAGAAGACAGCTGCTCCCTTACCGTTCGCACTTTTTGAACCATCTGTGTAAATTTTACTCCAGCCACTGTATTTTATATCTAGTTCACTAATGACACTGAACTTCAAATAATTTGAATCAACTAAAGCTTTAGGTCCCCTCACACAATCCAAATCTAATTGTATTACCTTAACCATGTCTATTAGCGAAATCCAGAATCTTAAGTTAAACATATCCAAGGTGCCACTGGAGTAGACATCACTCTCTGTCGTTTTATTGTATGCTATTGAAAGTAACGGTTTCTTTTTTCTCGACCAATATCCTGAGTTTAATAGAGAATGAAGTTTTACAAGGAGTTCCGACGTAACATTTTGAGAACATGATTGTGCTTTAAGGCAGTATTTAAAAGATAAGTACTGTCTTCGCACGAACAGCGGTGTAATTCCTAGATCGCTTTGCATCACATGTATAGGCGTACTTCTTATGTAACCCCCTATGATTCTCATAGCTTGATTCTGGATTTTCTCTAATTTTTGCAAGTTAGTTTTGGCACAATTATCATACAGGAAGCTTCCATAATCGAACCTGCTTCTAATAAGAGATAAATACAAATGACGTAAATGTTTGGGGTGAATGCCCCACGCTGAACCAGCTAAAACGACCAATACATTAAGAATTTTTTGAGCTTTCTCTGAAATTTCGTTTACGTGTTTTCGCCAATTCAGACATCTATCTAGCCATATTCCTAAATAACGAATAACAGCTACAATCTCTACTGGATAATCATTAATATTTAAAACTACCTGTTGTCTCCTATATCCTCTTGTAAATAAACAGGATTTTGATTTAGTATGTGATAATTCTAAGCCAAGATCTTGTAGCAACACTGACATCATGTCTAAAGTATGTTGAATTTTTTCTTGACTTTTAATTATGCTTGCATGACTAATATAAATAACAAAATCGTCCGCATATTGGCTTATCGTAACTTCTCTGACTTGCTGACAAATTTTAAATGTAACTATATTGAAGAGGAGAGGAGAAATAGGGTCGCCCTGAGCTAGACCTCTGTTAGTCCATCTTGTTAGAGTATTATTCCCAGAACTATCGTATATTTTTAAATGTCGTTCACTCAAGAAAGACCATAAGTATTTGCATAATGTTGCTCCTACATTAAGTTCGTCTAAAATATTAATAACCTTACTAATTAAAACATTATTATATGCATTTTCTATATCCAAAAAGCAAGCTAAGGTGGGAGTGTTATCTGAATAGCCTATTTGAATCTGAGTTATAAGTCTAACTAAACTATCAATACATGATTGAGATTTCCTAAACCCGGTAGTACAAGGTGATAAGATTTTATTATTTTCAATAAACCATTCCAATCGCTTTGCAACCATAGCGTGAAAAATTTTACAGAGACAAGAAATCAAAGAGATTGGTCTTAGTTTTGGGTCATCATTGGGAAAAGAAGACGGCTTGGGTATCGCCAAAATTTGTATATCCCGCCATTGTTCTGGAATACAACTAGTTTCATAAATTATGTTAAAAACATTGAGAAGATAACGTTTACCTTCCTCTGGTAGATTATTGACCATGGAATATGTTACACCATCCTGCCCAGGAGCCGTGTCTTTGGACTTTAAGCAATGAGTCAACTCTGGTAAAACAAAACTTGCTCCCAACACGTGATTTGCTGACTCAAATCTAGGACACGGGTCTAAAGCGGAATCAGGTGAAAGAGAGCATAACAACTCCCTGGTTTTCTCTTCAGGGGGATAGTACCTAGATTGTCGACACCCCTTAGCCCACCTCATGCGTCGCCACATCTCCGAAACTGAAGTAACACCATCAATACTAGAACAAAACTTTTGCCAAGAAATAGCTTTGGCTTTTTTTATCTGATTCTGTGCTTCTGAGGTTTTTTGTTTCAATATATTAAAATTTTCAGGAGTTGGATTTTTCCTAAACTGTTTGAGTGCTAACCTTCGCTGAGCCACAGCATGTGATAATGAAGGGTTCCAATATTCTTTGGGTTTAAATTGTTTTGAAGGATTAGTATATATTTTTTTAAATGGTATATTTCTGTCAGCAGCCCTACAAATCACTTCATAAAAACTGTTATATGACTCTTGTAGGTTGTTACTGTTGATTTCAGCATTGACTCTTAATCCAATTAACACATCATTTTCATATTTTTTCCAATCTGCTAGTTTAAAATTTCTCTTTTTTATATAATGTGCTGTATCTTTAAAATTCATACAATATTGTATTACTAAATGATCACTACCTAGACTTTCATTACTAGCTTTCCATTTAAAATACATGACAATATCCGATGTCACAAACGTGACATCCGGAGAAGATTCTACTAATACCTCCTCCACCAAAGCTGTTCTTGTGGCTGCACCATTATTGAGCGAGACTAAACCATTGTCAATAGAGGAGTCAAAAAGTTTAATTCCCCTGGAATCTATTTTACGTGACCAAGTGACGTGATGTGCATTAAAATCACCGGCTATGACACATTTACGAGAAAACTGAGAAAATATTTCATCCCAATCTGACTGAGATGTATGAACGGATGAAGGGCAATAAACAGAGATCACATTTTCAATATATTTACAATTGAAAATCCTAATACAGATTACTTCAATACCAGAATTATTGACTACTAACGGACATACTCGAGCCTGAATGGAGCGGTGTGTAAGGATTGCAACTCCGCCGTATCCATCAATTCTATCTTTCCTATAAACGTTATAGCTATTCAAATAAAAGTCGTCGCCTTGGTTCAGCCATGTTTCACTAAGTATCGCAATATGTATGTGTTCCTGCATTAAAAGTGCACCAAAACTACTTACTTTCGGTCTCAAGCTTTGACAATTCCATTGCAGAATATTGACATCAATGTTTACATAAGAGTCGTTATTATCCATTGAAAATATTAATTAAATAATTAAGGACATTTTTTTCTGCAATCACACTTAAGATAACTGGTTTCATTTTATCATACAATTCTTTTAACACTAATACAATTTTTTCCTGAAATTCCATATCTGAAACAATAATATTTTTAATGTTAGAAAAAAATGATTTAAAATCAAACTTAAAGTCCTTTTTTTGTGTTTTCTCCTCATCAACTGGTTTCACATATTTCGTAGATGTATCCTCAAATTCGGAGCATTTTATTTTTCTTTGCTCTTCATGTCTGATGTTCTGTTTTTTGTCTTGCTTCTTGTCTCTCGTCTTACTTGTCGTTGCTTGTTCATTGTCTGAGTTGCTGACTGAATCTGATTCACTGAGTGTGGGTCTTGATAATAACACACCACTGTACGTTTGATTTAACTGTTTTTCAGTTTGAATATTATTTCGAGTACTTGTTGATTGTGAAAGACGGGGTTTACTCTGCGCTCTTATGATCTCTAATGCTTTTCGATAGGTCACATTTTCTTGGCTCATTTTGTTACGAATGTTTTTTTCTTTTAGAAAAATAGGACATGTTTTGTCTAGAACCATATGAGGGCCATTACAATTAAGGCACTTATATTGTTGGACTTCACAGTTATCGTGGTCACCTCCGCATTTAGGACAAATAATTTTTTTGGTAGGACAAAATCTGAGGATGTGACCAAATTTCCAACACCCGGAGCATTGTGTAACTGGAAAAACATAAGGTTCTACTTTCAGTCGGCATCCGTATCCATATATGTATGACGGTAAGGTGGAACTGTTGAAAGATACTCTTACTGTTTCGCAATTGACCCACTTTCCTTCAGAGCTCAATCTTTTTAATCTTAAAACAGAAATTATTTCAATCGAGCTTTCTAAACTGTTTCGGATTTCATCGTCATTCATTTCTAAATCTATGCCCTTTATGACGCCGTGCGAAATAGTATTATCTAATGCAAGTTGGCATTTATAGCCGAGATCTTTAAATTTAGAACAGTTCATTAGTTTATCAGCTAGCATTCTATTTTTAAATCGAACTATAACTTTGTAAATACTTTTGTATCGAATCCTTAAAATACCGGAAATGTGTTCGAAATTCAAAATTCTTGCCAGCGCCATTTGCTTTGGAAGCGGCTGTAATGACGTAACACAAACATCAATTTCTTCATTGTCTCCTTCTTTTGCGCATTCTATTTCCACAATTGTGAAATTTTGATTACTAGCTGAATTGCTCCTAATACCACTTAATCGCTTTGTTTTTCTATTCGTAACCTTAGTAAAACCGTCATCATTACTTTCCTCGCTTTCTTCTAATGGTCGTTTTCTTTCGCTTAACACTGTAATTTCTGTGCCCATATTATCCCATTCCAAAGAACAATCATTCTCATTTTGAACCGTACTCAAAGCGTTTCCATAATTACTGTCGTCTTCGCTATTATTTTCTTCACTCATCATAAACAAGCACCGTAAAAAGGTAAATTTGAAAAAATATTCCCGTTTAATACCAGCCGCGTGCTGCGTGCACTCCGTACGGCGAACTTCACGCGAATGGCAATTGCTGTTGTTGACTTTCTATTATATTAGTAATTGCATGATTTTTTAAATAAGTAGTAACCGTTGAACCCACCTCACGTTTGGTGTCCTTAAAGTAAATGGAAGCAATATTATGTATAAAATAATTATATATTTTCTATGTCAATTGTTTTAAGGGTTTTAGGACTTTTTTAGGATATCCATTATTGTCGACATAATTTTAGATGAAATTGATATCACATGCATAAAACAGAAGAGACTCCCATTAAAATTACATGACTTCACAGTGCGCTTAAGGCAGCGTTGTGTGTAGGTATTTAGAAAATGCGTAATTTATGCATTTTTAAAAAAGAATATTATATTTTTTACTATAGAATAATTAATTATATATAGATTTTTTACACAAACCCGAGAAATACCTCTTCACTCCTTAAAATCTACTTAATAATACCATTCATATCAATTAGTGCAATTTTATTATAATTAATTTTACATAAATACAATAATATAGGATTTATTATTATACTTAATTTATCTGTTTTAAAATTATATTTGTTATAATAAGTAATAACGAAGGTGGATCTAATAAGCAGCTATTAAATATAAATATTTAAGTACGGGTATCAAAGGCACCTTTCATTTTACGTCTACTGTTATATATATATACAGCAATTTGTTGAAGCGTTAAATAACGAAACTCACATCTCATATTTTAAAGATTATAATAACAGTTTTTTTTAAAATAATTTGTTTAAATAAATAAATCATACAATCACATAAATTAATTAGTTCCACAATAAGTATCATAAAGAACTTGTGGCATAGATACTAAATAACGGATAAACATACAGAAATACTCCTTTTTCTGTAAATACATACTTTATATACATAGGAAACACCAGATTTGTCCAATGTGAGAATTGAACCCACGACCTTAGAAGGAGTGCAGCTTCACGCCATATCGGTCGTGTCGATCGGTAATTCATGCTTTTATTAGAACTTTAGGCAGATACTTTATTATATTTTTATATAAATCATATTTTAAATAATTTAAAGAAACATATTGAATAACATAACCATGCAAATAGCGATATATCTTGACTTTTTGGAAATATAAATTTACAATTTTTTTTACAAAATTTTATAATATTGTCACAAAATCATAAATTAAAATCTTCTAGTGGCACTTGTCTAAGTTATAATTTTATTAATCAAATAATGAAAGCAATGCAAGTTTACGATGAAAAAGTTGTAAATAAAAAATAAGTTTTAAATTTAGCTATTAAGTGAACAAATTATTATAGCGATATAATAATTAGTGGGGCTCTACATTTGAATAATTTTTTTTTTAAAGTTGATTGATATATATGTTAAATACATAATATTACAATTAAACTGTTATCGTGTATTAAAAACTTTAATTTTAATGACACCACGACGAGTAAGGTTTAAAACAGACCATCTTTATCAATTGAGTACTTAAAATTCAGTTAAGGTTGGCTGAGAGACATCTACATTCCATATAACTTTACCTTTGTACTTTTTACTATAACACAAGTTGTAATTTTACATGCAAATAAAATTAAAAGAAAAGTAGACATTTTAAGCATATTTTAGTAAACCGTGCCTTTCAATAGTGCTTTGTAATATTTTTTGTGCTATGCAATTTAAATTGTGTGTTTTTAATTTGAGGTTAGTTTCTCTGTTGGTCTTCCTCAATACTTACAGATACATTAAATTTTTTAATTCATGACTTCATGCTTTTTTTAATTGCATTTCTTGATTTTTATCATATGAGTTGTGTAATATATATAATCTGGTTTTGTGAATCAATTATTATTAATAAGTGTATTAAATATGACTGTGTTAACATTATATGTTTTTATCAACTGTGTTTTTATAGAATAATTATGAAGTGTTTATTATGGATGAATGTTTTTGAAAGGGGACTTTGTTTTTGATGTGAGTCGTAGCACGCGAACATGTTATTATTATCATTAAGTAAAACGTTAGTCATTATTAGTGTTAAATTCTTTATTAAATATTATTACATACATACATTCAGGCCTGATTCCCCGAAGGGGTAGGCAGAGGCATATTATACGCCCACATTTCGCCAATTAATAGGTGGCGAGCCTATTGCCGCTTACCGGGCACCGTTATGGGCTCCTTGGGTCTTTGTAGGATCCCCATACACCCCTATTAAATATTAGTGTCATGGAAGTAGCTCAAAGAGCGATAACAGAGTGGTAGTGTCCTAGGTAACTGTGTATTGTGATTCTCAACTAGATCCTGACGTCATCTATATAGGTGTAGCATATTTAGTCGGCGTTTTGCTTTCATTCTGGAAGGATATATGTATGTGTACTTTGTTTTTGAAATATAAAGAAGAAAAAGATTGAATGTTATGTCTTAATACAATAATTACAAATTGTAAATAATGCAACAAATGCTCTTTTACACCTCTATGCACTAGTGACATCTAGTGTCAGCTAGCTAAACCACGTAGCGATGGAGAAGTGGGCGGCACATCGGCCCGCGCATAATTTAATTAGAAAACTATACTAAGAACTGCCCGAGGATTTCGTAGCGACGACGAGAAAATGGGGTCTCCTTCTCTCTCTATCTAGTATCTCGTTCAGTGTTTATTTGAAATCTGATTTCGTGCTATATGATATCGCAACTCATTGTACGCCCATAAGGCAGACCATAGCTAGATTTAAACCTGTACTGTAACACCTATCCTGTAACCTGTGTTCGCAATAAACGGTTTTGATTGATTGATTGATTGATAATGTCAATGTAGGCGAATGGCTAGCCAACTTCCACCATTGGACACGTTCCATCTAGATGTCAGTGCTATAATGGGCGTAAGATTGTGTTTGTATGTACTAGGAATGTTTACGAGTAAGTCATCCCCCCCAAATGAAATATATTTTTGTTAAAATGTTAAGGGCATTAAAGTTAAATTGTAAATATTGATATGTTTATACCGTATGTCTAGATTTACTTCGTAAATTGAAATAATTGTAAAATTGAAATGGTTTTTAATTGAATAGAAATGAAATATTTTGGCAAATTGTTATGATATGAATGACTGTAATACACGTTTTAAATGAATTTTATGTCGTTTTATTTGTCAACGAGACACACCATAAAGCTTTCTTTTTTGTATCTACACGGTACTTTGCTTCTCTGCTAAGCGATCGCAAATTTTCCAACAAAGTTGATAAATAGAGATAACTTTTTCCATTTGTAAGGTATGGTAATTTTCGTTACTTTGATAAACCTCTGATTCTTTCTAAGGAAACTCGGTTTGTTTCTAAAGTTGGGTAAGTACGGATGCAGATTAAAAAATACTTTGTGACAACTAACGCGAAACAGAAGTCTTCCGATAAACAGTTCCAAGGTTGAAACATCGAAAATATTAGTAAAAAATAGTTTCAAGGGTGAAACATCGAAATTATCAGAGTTTTAAGGGTGAATATTATAGAGGTATATTACTAAAAAAAATATTCTGTCCACGTGTGGGTTTCACCAAGAAAAAATTACAAACTATAGATGAAGAAAGAATACGTAATTAAAAATACTTGAATCATTTTTTGAAATATCTTTATTAAGACCAACATTGAATTGACATTAACACGTCTATGATATGTCTACTGATATGTCTCCGATCCGTTCTCACTAACAATTATTAACACATAAAAGTACAGTCCATGTTATAATAAAGATCAACAGTTTTTAATCGGGTCCGATTGGTTAATGGCTTAATAACTTTGCTATTCCAAATGTGTAGATTACCCCGTATATTGCTGATCACATATTTTTTATTATGACACGAAGTGTAGATTAATATCCTTAAGAATTACCTACATATTATTAATCATAATATAATTTTCTATGTAGATATTACACTATGCTCGTCTTGATTTACTAATGTTGACCAAAATACTGTTTATCTTATGTTCCATTTAATATAGTTTTTAAAACAACTTGTTCTTAAGTGTTTCGCTAACATTTTTATACTTTACAAGCATTTATTTTGCAAATATTTTGCATTATAATTATAACATACATTTGATTTACCACCTGCCGTTGCATCATGTGTTTTATAAAGTATATATTTTCATCATGATATGATAATTACCTTTTTAATACTAACTGTACCTACTTGCATGAAAATTTATCTCAGTTTAAAATAATATTTATTAATTTCGGCTTTTATGGTAGGTATATTATCACCGAGTTTTCTAGGACACCTAAGCAACAATATAATGTATGTAAACATTAATTACATATAATATTTTTCTAAGATTATCAATATCTGCCCTAGGTACCTGCACTCGCTCGGTGCTAATGACACAAATAGTCTAAAACACTTGTGTTACAATTTTACAATTAACAACATCGAAATCAAATGTTAAGTCGATATTAATTAATACAATGTAAGGACTTTAATTACACCGAAATGTCATAATATACTTAGCAAAAGTCAATTTAATTTTTAATAATATATATTTTATAATGTAATTCCGTGTATGTCGTAAATTTTTTGTTTATAAAAATAACAATAACGAGATATAAATATATATTTTAAATAGGTATTACATTAAATATTTGTATAACTAAAAATATATATTAAAGTTTTAAGTTAATTTGAAGTAAATAGGTACATTGTAAATACGTTAGGTAACGGGTGACATAAAAGTATATAAAGCTCTACAAACATTAAATACCTATACTATACATTCATATAATTTGATAATGTCCTTATGTACCGTACCTATTGTAGACAATTAGTTACGTAGACTTAAAGTTGTTAGTTAGAAATTACTGTGCGTCTATTACTTGTTTACTTTACGTAGAGTATCATCATCATCATCATCGAAGTCTCATTTACCAAGTCGAATTTAGCATTGAATGAAATATCCACCACAATTATTTTTAAGGAATAATTGAAAAAGCAACGTAAATTCCTTTTAAAAAATTTGATTACAACTATGACATAAGTTGACACGCAAGGAGAGCAATTAACAGAGTGGTGTGGAGGGCTGACACTGTTGAAGAGATGCTCTCACGGAAAAAATACATTTTGATACAATTCAAAAAGGTTCAGGCTTTTGACCCTTTTATGGTACACGAAGTCTGCTTCGGCTCTGTGTAACACAAAAAAGAACCGTATTCATAAATCGCACTCAACTCAAGACACGCACTTGAGTTGTTTCTACAACAGGGGGCCTACCGCCGAATTCGATGGATTACCGGTAATCCATCTAGATGAAACTTTGTTATGCGTTCATTAATCCGTACCGGGGAATCTGTCGACAGCCACCTCTCATTCATGACCTTCAGTCCGTGACAGACCAATAGGTAAATGGAGAACGCCATTTTGTTTCGATTTCCATGAGTTCGGCGGTACGACAGAATCAATTCGAAATCCATTTTGCCTTATAATCGATTGCCATCGAACTCGGCGATAGGCCCCCAGACTTACATCCTTTCCCACTCTCAGTTTGTCTGGGGTTGGATTATGTCTTTTTCCTCCATTTACCTCGGTTATTTGTCATCGACTCATCCACCCTCTTATCGATCATATGATCCTTCCCACACTCAATCCATCTCTTTCGGCATTTATAAACTTTTAAATAATGAACCATGTTATGTTATGCCACTCGAATAATATTCAAAACAGTTACAGTTAACATCCTGAGACCATCTATCTTTAGGAGGCAGGGGTCAGACGCTATGTTATACCACAGTTTCATTTCATTTTTAAGTTGATGTTCATAAGAGTCTTATAGAATCAAACTTGAGTAAAAACAATTTACCTACTTTGACTTTATGCAATGACCATGAAAACCACGCCACTACTCGCTTGGTTGCATTTCTTTTATTTTTGGCGCTGAGTGTTAGTCAAGTAGTTAATACACCTTGTGACATCCACAGTTAAGAGCAGTTTATAAATTAAAACATTATACTTTTTATCGCACCTTAATGCTGAATGCAATGTGTCCTACACCAGCCGAAAAGCTGACTAACGTAGTTTACAATAGCATTTTATATAAGTACTTCTTTATAACTACGATTTCTTATACTAATATTAACACTAAATCATTGATATGTTTTTGATATTCTTGGCCATGTCATCATGACGAGTGCAACAATTGATATGTATAAGTTACGCCTTAAGATTAACTTTAATTAAGTCGAGACAATACTATGCAACATATAGTTTTTATTTAAGTGTCTACCTTATTTCTAAACAATAATTTATAGGTCAACATAGTATATATATTTTTACTTGAAACCAACTTTATTATATCTTTTAATTTTGAATTCAATGGTTTAATTATAACAAAAAAATATCTTATAATTCTTTGCTCCTATTTTATAGGTAAAATAATTTCATCGAAGTAGAAAATTAGATAGTTATGACTAGAATAGATATGCAATAAAATTAAGTAACAACAAGACATCTAAAGGATTACTTTAAATGCAATTAATATAATACCTAATTATGTAATTCGCTTTCGTTGAACGTTTTATGTTTTTCAAACATGAACTATTTGACTGTTCCTTTTATTACGAGTAATATCGTTTTATTATGAGTACTATCGATTAAAATCGTTTGATTCGTTTGTAAAATAAGTAAATGCACCAGTTTCGCAAATTGGTTAGTCACAAAGAGTAGCGTCAAATTTTTCTCTAAAAAACGTAAATTTATTTCCAAATAATTATTACATCTGATGTAATGAATTAAGAATTATTAGATAATACTCAGGGACTTATCTACAACTTAGGGCTACTTAGATTTTTAAAATATCATAATTGAATTTAACGATATTTTTATTTTGTTGCAGAAAATATTTTTTAATAAATTGAGGTGATGGCAGCCATAAGCCAAATCTCTAACAAAAAAAAGAATTAAAAGTATATTTTTAATTTTTAGTTTCATATTGTGTTTAAAAACAATATGAAACTAAATTTGAAAATTAATCATGGGGTGTTTTTTTACATGTACCTATGTCTTCTAACAATATGGGATGTTAAAAGTATATTTAAATATATTAAATGTGTTTTATTACATATAGAACTGGATATGCTTTGTTAAAAATCCTCTAAAGCGTATGGTCTTCTTGATGGAAACTCGTCACCGTCCCCAATAAACGCCTGCAATTCCCGGGGAATCACTAGCGAGTTGCCAAGCATTTAATAGCCGTTTCACGCAACAAAGCAATATATGCTTATATTATAGAAAAATCGAATTTGGATAATTATTTACTCCAATGGTTCCTAACCCTTTAGTTCCATTACCTCCTATGACCTATGTTACTGCTGATTTACTCCCCGATCCTGAAAGTTTCTGGCTAAAGAAGGGCTTTATGAAGCCCAGAAATACAGTATTTCAGACAACAACCTGGTCACTACCCTCTTGAAATACTAGTTTTACCCCAGGTTAGGAACCCAGGAGTTACTTACTGTTATAACAAGTTTCGCAGCTGGATTAATCTATCATCTAATAGTATAAGTCTACAACAAATTAACAGGTGTATAAATAACTTTGGAAGGTGTAAAAGCTTTATAAAGAGTAACAGTCCATAAGGTAAGCGCTGGAAGCTACCGAAGATAAACCAAATTTATTTATTTTCATATAATATTTTTTTAATTTAATATATAATATAGAAATGATTTTAAAATTTGTTAAATATCTTAGCATGAGTTATACCGGTAACACTTACGGCCGAATTTATTTATTTATATTATTTTTATTATGTGTTAAAGATTTTATCATGCCTGTGTAACTACCGGTAACACTAACGGCTCTGGCATCCGTTTAGTGGTATTTTTTAATGATCTAATCTTCAATCACTAGTGATCGAAGGATCTAATAAATGTTATGTGTATATATGTTTGTATAATAGATGCAGATTAAGTAATAACACTCCAAAATGTACTAAATAATGTTATACACCCAGTAGGTATATGATACACTTCATAATTTTGCTTCTTCATTGACTTGAATATTAGTAATTAACACATTTGATATCGTTAATTGCTATTTTTAAAATGTTTTTTTTGTTGCACCGATTAAATCACTATAAGTGTAAATAAATAGTTATACATATAAATATATTGGATGGCCAAAGTTTTTTAGTCTATAATAGCTTTAACTTTAAGTTTCTGATATGTTTTGATTTACTTAGAACTATTACTTAGCATTAACTTAATTAAATGTATATGAATACAAACTCATTTACTTACAAATAAAATCTTTCCTAAGAATCTAAGAGTTAAAATATTCAGCAAATTTTGTGCACATGTGTATAATAATATGTAGATATATTAAAAACATAGATTCATATATATTTCACTTAATAGTAACAAGAAAGGCTTTTCAAAGCTGCAATAACGTTTTTGGCTATACTATAAATACTTTCAGGAACAATAAATATATTTTTTCTAAATATTTCTTTAGTTAATAAATTTCATATGAACAACATAGAATTTAATATATAATATAAGGGATATTTTTAAAACAGGTTTTCTTAAAAATCCCTTTCACTTAAATCAGATTGCAAAAAGTTTGATATGTCATTATTATATACGTTTCAAAAAGTGTTCATAAAACGTATTCGTTTAACAATACTTTGGCTTTTTTTGTTGTGACTTTACTCAAAAATATGTGTAAAGTCAGGACATAAGGACCTACGAATTAAGAAGCTCCAAAACGAAAGTACGATTTAAGATGGGATGGATAACATAACCTTCCTCCCATTGAGTTATTCTGGCTTCTTATTCAGGAACATGAGTTTCATAGAGTCCAGTGCCTCTTCCAGCGAGAGCCGGAAGGCCTCTGTGTTGGTGACGCTGGATGAGGTGAACGAGGAGATGCAGAAGATGACGCAGTCTTTCTTGGGGTTGTAGCTGCAGCCATAGCCATCGGGTACCACGGCGCCGTAGCCCATGAAGGTGCCGTCTGTTGTGGTGGCCACCTGGAAAAGACAAGTCATAGGTTTTTTTTCCAGAAATACTTATACAGAAATTGTTGATACAAAATGATGTATAGGGTTCCTACCAAGATCTAAGGAGCCCAAGCCAAACCTCGCCTGGTGTGACTGCCAATCAACGGGAAAAGCTCTGACGAACATAAAAGTTCCCGGTAAGTGGCAACAGGCTCGCCACCTATTACGTGAGACCAACAACATAATTGGCGAAATGTGGGCGTATAATATGCCTTTGCCTACCCCTATGGGGAAACAGACGTGATATTATGTATGTATATATAAAAGCAAACTGTGACAATTCCTGAAAGAATGGGACAGAAACAGCACGCGCGCAATGTTTCACCGCCTTGCTATAGTTAAGTGACACCCCCCACGCCGCACTTCGATTGAGACCCAACACTGTGTCGATTATTGTTCAATTAAGCATCGCGAATTGTACTTAGAACACATGACAAAAGTCAATTCTATGTCACGAAGTAGCACTATCACGCTGGTTTTGAGTCATTGCGCAGGTATTACTTGCCTGACTAGTGCTGAGCTTGAACTCTATCATCTGCTTGTAAGTGTCGTCGGTGAAGAGCGGCGGCAGCTCCCCCAGCAGTTCCCGGGCGGCTTCCCGCAGCCCCAGCAGGTGGTTATCAATGCCGCGGCCCAGAATGTTATCTTCCATCAGCGCGGTCTGCTTGCGGGCTGCTTCCTCGAACAGGTCCAGTTTCTTTTGCTCCTACATGGAAAGAAATGTTATTGAATGTCGAAATGTTCTTTATAAATGTCGGAACTGCATAGACAATGAAATTGGTTACTGTTCAGTGGGTAAGTAACTCAAATTTACCTATCCCAACCCATATAGATAGAAAGAAAATTTAAGGCGCATCGTCAGCACCTCTGAGCATGCTCTGACCTTCTGTTTTCAACGATGCGGTAGGATAGAGCATCAGTGTTATCTCAGCTCAGTAACTTCCCTTTAAACACGTCGTCCTTTCAGGAACCAAGGTGAAATGAATTAAGGTAAACTACATCAATCGCTGGTAGTTAATTTTTATTTTTTTCAGTACCTTCATATATATTTATATATGCTTATATATCTATAAGCCCGATTGACTGATAATCTAGATTGAAAATCAAGATTGAACAAAATGGAACTTGTAACTGCAGAACACAGGTTTTTGTAGACTTGTCAAACTGTTTTACTTTTAAGTACATTTTCTTGTAACTTGCGAGAGAAAAACTGATTTTCATGCCCGTTCTTTTACGATCAAGCTCCCGACCGCATTGAACTTAAAAACTAACGCGCCCAGCTAGTTTTTAAGTTTTATAATTTAGACTTTAGTAAAAGCTCTAAACTTTAATAAATTATTTTGACTTTTATTTAGCCTATAATTATGAGCGAACTTTCTGTAACTGAATGAGACGATGATGGTAAAAGCGCCAATCACAGTTGAATCCCGATTAGTAAATTGTTCTACGTTTGTGATGACGATATCCTCACCCCGTAGAGATTAAAAGAGACCTTCTTGTTTTGGTCGGCGTCAGCGAGCGGCGGGGTCTCGGCGGAGCACATGGCGGCGGCCCAGTCGCGGGCCTGCACGTGCGCAGAGCGGATGTTGTCGACGCGGCCCTGCCGGAACCGACGCAGCGATGCTGACTCGTATGTGCTCACCAGGCAACCGTACATCCTGCGCATTCATTTAACGTTATATTCACAAACGTCCTAAAAGGACTCTAGTAAAGTCTAGGCAGGTCTAGTAATATAAACTGTGTTCGTGATCAAAGTTTGCTGAAGGTTGTCATCCAGTGAAATTCTATTAAGAAAAGTAGGGGACCCTATGTTGGTTAGAATAACGAGCTGTGCTATACTGATGATAGGCAGGCGTATCAGTGGCGTGTATCCAGTCAGTCGAATACCATTAAAAAAAAAGTATAAAGACCCACATTATTGTGTTCAGGGTGTATAGGGATCCTTCCAACATCTAAGGAGCCCAAGTCAACCTCACCTGCAAGTGCAGCTCAATGATCCGATCAACGTACGAGGCTCTGGCGAACATACAAGTTCACGGTAAACGGCAATACTGTATACGTATACTGTAATCCGCCACGGCTCGTGCCATTTATTCCTGAGCTCTAATATTAAAGGTGTATTAAGGTTAACGTATCTCAGGTACGACTGGTAATTGTGGACGACGATACTACTCTGCCGCAACACAGTTCTTACTAGCGCGGAGGGTAGCTGTTACGTGTTGTATTTCTACCTCATAAACAGGTAATACATTTATTGGTCATTTGTGTTTGAATATTGTTTGAATAGGCTCGCCCCTATTACGTGGGATCAACAAGATGATTGGCGAAATGTGGGCGTAAAATATGCCTCTGCCTACCCCTTCAAGGATGGATGTATGTTCGGTGTGTAATCGAACACCGTGATTGACGGCGCTATAGACCGCCAAATTAGAATTAAGTTAGTGCATTATCAATTGCCGTCGCGTACGCATTCACATCATTTATATTTAATTTTCCGCAATAAAGTTTATATCATTTTATCAATCATCTTTTATTTATGTTCTAACTTGAATATAAATTGGTCCTTCGAGCCGGATAACGGTAAATACGGTATATTACTTTAAAAAGATTATCTCAAAGTTTTAAAACGAAATTAAGAGGAGAATAACCTTCGAACTGTTTCGGACCTCCTCGTTGTCTTTTAACAAGGGACCATATAAAATCATGCTATAATGCTTGTTAGTAATTAATGCTGTATAAAAACAATAACGTACTTGTAGTAAGCGTATTGAAGAGCGAGCTGGATGTAGACGTCGGGGCTGGTGCGGCAGGACTTCATGAACTCGCGCCCGTAGCCGCGGTATGTGTACACCCTGTGGTCCAGGTCAGCTATGGCGCTGGAGAGTAGGCCTTAGCATTAATATACGAGCATTTGTAAACGTCCCTGAAATCAAGAAGGCCACCTCACAAGGGTGGGAATCAAAACATTTTGGTAGTACTTTCATATATTTATAGATAAGAGGGGTACCTACTTAGCATTGGCTAACGTACACCAAATGAGGCACAAATTTGTACTTAGAGTTACGCATATTCTAATTCCCAAATGATCAGCAGAATGATAAACAAACATCACCAATTCGGGTTTGCGTGGGAGAACATGATCTGAATATCTCATAGTTTTTAAGAGGTGGTCTCTCTGGTGAGATAAATGTAATTAAGATGTATGTGACGTAACATTTGGACGACCGATATGGCGTGGAGGTCAGTATACCTGCACTTCACTCGAGAGGTCGTGGGTTCGATTCTCACACAGGACAAATATTTGTGTGCATGAACATGAATATTTGTTCTGGTCTGGGTGTTCTCCTATGTATCTTAAGTATGTATTTACAAAAAAAAAAAAAGTATTTAAGTATGTTTATCCGTTATTTAGTATCCATAACACAAGTTCTTAATGATACTTATCTTGGAACTAAATAATTGGTGTAATTGTAAGAGAATATTTATTTATTTATTTATTTACCTAGGTGGAAACGATTTGCTATTTGATGAAATAACCAGGTTTGTGAGCAGCTGCTTGCTCAGGACCTTATAGAGCTGAGGTGATTTTATCGAGGAGACGAATGAAATGTTATGCAATCAATAAAAGACTGTACATTTGATGACCCATAAGTTTATAAAAAGTGCCGGTTGGCAGCGTAGATACAATTCAGACAAAATAAAGTAAGGGAAAAGCCAATGATCGTTAGGTAGTGTCGCCGCGTTGCTATTCTGACGCACCCTCAAACCGTACCTTGATTAAATCCCGGTATGTTACTGCGCATACAAGGTTCTTGAGCTGTTGTTTTAAACCAAAATTGAATAATAGATTTTGATTTTATTTATAAATACGCTTACTCACTTGTCAAGATCCCTGGCCGCGATCTGCACGAGCCTGTGTAGATCCGGCGTGAGATGCCAGGCCAGGGCCACTGGGGCCGGCAGGAGCGCCGGCGGCGGGGCGGGGCGCGCGGCCACGGCGGCGCGGGCCAGCGCGCGCTCCGCCAGCCGCACCACCGCCACGCCCTCCGCCGCGCTGTGCTCGTAGCACATGCCCACGGTCCCGTCAGATGATATTATCAGCTGCATACAATATAATATCGACAATAGCAATGAACAATGTCGTAAGTGAAAAGTCGTTACTTTAAACAATGTCGTAAGTGAAAAGTAACGACTTTTGATATCGTTAATAATAATAATTTTTATTTCAGGCAGAGCCCATAGTGTTAGTAACAATTATTCTTATTTGCTAAACGCAACGATTTTTCACTTACGACATTGTTAATTGCTCTCATTGATATATTTAACATAGCTCCACGATATATATGTACAAGGTGGTCTGAAACGATCACTTTAAAAATATGTCAAGTCAAGTATTTTCGGGATAGTTCTAAACAAACACCGAGATATTTATTGCGGCGATTATTACGTGAACCATGAAATTAGGCAGAACTTAGGCGGACTGACTTCGGGGTTTTAGGCTAAGAGTCAGAAGGAATAATTGTATATGCAATGAAAATCCTCGAACTAAGCATCAAAGACTGATTTACCTACATACCAGCGTCTACATAACCAGCAGTCAGGTTGCACTTAAAGCTATTGCCTCAGTGCGGGTATACTCAAGGCTGGTGCTAGAAGCTATTCAAACACTTAGCAAACTGAGCCGGGACAACGGGGTGACTCTGGCATGAATCTCCGGCCATGTCGTCTTTAAAGAGAATCACAAGCTTGTTAGACCAGGCTTGAAAACAACATTTACGGGACCTGAGCTAGGCATTGCAACCTCCATGAGTACGATAGCAACAATGCTCAAGAAGCAAATAGTAGAGAGTCACTTATTGGAATGGCAGCTGCTAACAGCGCCTAAACAGTCTTTCATAGGGTAGACAGGGAGCAGTTGGGGCCAGTCCATATGCGAAGGTAGCAAGGAGAAAACCGTACTAATAATTGGGTCTTTAACAGGGCACTGTGCTACAAACAAAATGCCCCACAGGGTGCTTAAAATAAAGTACAATACTTTATAATAAAGTACGTGTGGTAACCCTAGTGGAGACCCATTGAACACCTACTGTCTACCTGTGACCCGCTGGCTGCTAGTCGATCTCTATAGCATGGTGACACCAATCTGCCAGATGGCCATAATATTTAAATATATGGAGTGGCAGGCAAGGGGTTGCACAATAGATCTCGATGACGACCGATATGGCGTGGAGGTCAGTATACCTGCACTTCACTCCAGAGGTCGTGGGTTCGATTCCCACACAGAACAAATCATTGTGTGCATGAACATGAATATTTGTTCTGGTCTGGGTGTTTTCCTATGTATATTAAGTATGTATTTATAAAAAAAAAAGTATTTAAGTATGTTTATCCGTTCTTTAGTATCCATAACACAAGTTCTTAGTGATACTTATCTTGGAACTGAAGAATTGGTGTGATTGTAAGAGAATATTATTTTTGAATATTATTATTATCTGACTAAAGGGTCAAAATGCACCGCAAGTTTTGCCTGGGGCCCCCTGATAAAATAAGATTATCGTTACATGAGAAAAGTAAAGTAAAGTAAAAAGTTCTTTATTTCATAAACTATTTATAGCACTTAAAAACGTCAAAATAAAATATAATTAAAAAAAAAAAATGGTTGCCTGTAAAGTCGTTTTTACGGGCGAAGATTTTACGTGACAACGTCTTTTTCTCGGTAGAATATTTATTGATATGAATATAATTAAATTGCACAATAGGAACAAGGAATTGAATGAAAATAAGAATTGCACAAATTTTAACTATAGAAATATATTTTGTTTACTAAAACATTGTACATGTAAACTTAAACTTAACTAATTCCTATTTGAGTGATTTTGTTGAGGATAACCGATCATAGTTGAGTGGGAGAGAGACGCAAGGCATTCGCCGGGCCTCTCTCTCGTTCGGTGACTCATCGTAACGTTACCGAGCGTTACACTTTTTCATAAGTGACTCCCAGCCGCAACCTAATTTAAGACGTTGTCACGTCAAAAAAACTAAACAAGTAGTAGTATAATGAAATCACGAAACTTAGATTCACTAAGTTGCAATTTTTATAAGAAGTGGTCACCTGCACGGTCTTGTCGAACCACCGGTTGGCGGAGTGGTGCGCGGTGCCGGCGCCGTGCATGGCCCGCAGCATGGCGTTAGTGTCGGCGTCCAGGCCGGGCCGCTCCCCTCCCGCCTCGTCCACGCACACCACGCACAGCGCGCGGGAGATCAGCTCCATGTTGCTACGGTTTGTCTCGTCTGGTCACAAACAAAGTCAACGTCAAAGACAAAATTATTCATTCAAGTTTGGATTAAATAACAGTTGTTTAATAATTATATCTACGATTCGTAGGTCATTATTAGTTTTTAATCCGTGTGCTTGAAATGTTAGTTAAATACATAAAGTTAATACCTTTTAATAAAATTAATTGCCAAATCATTTTAAACCTATAAAAATTACAACGAAATTTTTTTTATTATACTTTTTTTGAATTGTTAAAATCAAAGTAATTTATTCAAGTTTGGCTCAAAAGAGCTCTTTTGATGGTCAAAACATAAAAACTAGCGCGTCCCTTCACTGCGGGCGGGAGTTCGATCGTAAAAGAACGGGCAAGAAAATCGTCAAGGTTATTTTTTTCTTCCGCCAGTTCAATTTCATTCAAACTTGATAACACTCAAACACTATCCACTCGAGTACACGCAAGAACGACTATTTTTATAGGCCCACTGCCCATCCTCTGGTAAGAGAGGCACAGTGCAAAAGTAAAAGATAATGCATCAGTCGCCAATACTTCCACCAATATACTTCTACCAATTTCTTCAATCAATCAATCAATATTTATTGTAAAACATGGGTTACACTGGTGTTATTGGTTAGTTATGGTTAGTTCAAGCCACGTTCTACCTCATGGGCGTACAATATTATACAACACAAATAAAAACAAGTATTATACAATAATTTAGATTTTAGAATTTAAAATGGAATATAATAAACTGAACCTCTAAAAAATACTTTTTTGATCATCAAAAATACTGATCTAGCATCTAATAGGGGATTAGGTGCTCCATCAGAATTTTTTGATGTACAAAAAGGTTAGGTTAGGTTGGTAATTTATTAATTTTGATGACACATTAAATATGAGCCATTTAAAATTGGTTAATACGTTCTTATATATCGAATTTTAACTATGATACCTTTTCAAATTGTCATAGACAAATGTCATTATAAAATTCATTAAGATTGCAATAGCACTTGTCCTCTATAATAATTTGTTTTTGAAATTGTCAAGAGGACTTAATGTTATTATTGCTCTGGGAATTATATTAAAGATGCGAGAAGCGCTGCCGAAAATAAAAATTCTGAACAATGCTGTCTTGCAATATCTAGAGCTAAGTTATTTTTTTCTATCGCTCACGCGGGTTATTTTCAAACAAGTTTTGTTATTTTTAACCAAAAGTACACATTCATATATGAATAAACAAGGTATTGTCAAAAGATTATTTTTACTAATTTATGTATTTGCCCTATTCTTACAACTATCACATTCAGTGATACGACCGATATCGAAAATTTAACGTGCTTTACGATGCACGAGATGGTAATCCACAGATGAAAAAGAACTGACCTTTCAGGAGTAGTTCTCTCGCGCGGGCCCACTGGTCCCTGTTCATGGAGGTAAGGAGCCCGACTTTGGGCGCGGGTGGGGCACCAGCAGCGTCCACCATCACGTGGAGGAGTTGCGCTTGTATCTCTCCTGGGGTGAGTCGTCCGCGGTCTGCTGCCTTCACTGGGATTGGGTAGAACTGTGCGATTTCAAGATAGAGTCAACAATTATGAAAGTGTTATCGATAATACAAATAAAATATTGTAATTCAACACGTCGTCGCGTACTCTTGAGATTTATTTATAAGTCTCTAATAGCCCATTGCCAAACTGTAGCTTATGACTCAGTTTGCATACATACATGCATATAAACACGCCTGTTTTCCCGAAAGGGTAGGCAGTTCACCATTTCGCCATTTATAAAGTGCGTCCCACGTAGAAGATGGCGAGCCTGTTGCCGCTTACCGGGAACTTTTGTGTTCGCCAGAGTCTCGTCCGTTGATCGGACTTGATGACTAAGTTTAATTAAGACGACTGAAAAAAATCTTAATAATTTGTAAAGAGAAGTTATTCAGTAAATACTATACAAGAGCCAGTAATTTTTATCGTTTTCAGCATGTTTTATACGCTTTTGTTTTCTGTAAATAAATAGGATGTAATGCCCTGTCGAACTGAAAGATATATCGAACTTGTTATCCTTACATACCTTACATTAAAATGAAATGATTTTATGCACAATTAATGTGATAGCATAAGGGTGATAAAAATTAAAATTATAAGTTTAGCACATTTACATCTTTTTTATATCCTTTTTTTTCCCCGGCAGTCATCCGGTACCTCCCAGATCAAGCAACCTTCAAATAAACTACACAAATTGAACTGGCTTTATAAAATATAATTAACAGCATGTGGGGGAGAACCCACAAAGTTTTGGAAACAGACTCGTCTCGTGGCGAGCAGAAGTTCGTGACGTTAAGTGATTAAGTGCTCACAGACCCTCGTCTAACTTAGTTACGCGAGACTACAGAAAATAACTTGCTTTGATAACTTTGGAGTTGTTTGCCTCCGTCTGAGGGTTTTTCTATGCGTTATGGTATTTTATTACATCGTCTCAGGTTTTTCCTTTTGTAATACATTGCACTTTCGAAAGTCAAAGTCAAAATCATACATTCAAGTTTGGTTCAATAGAGCTCTTATGAAGGTCAAAACTTGTACTAGGGCCCGCAGATCGTAAAAGAACGGGCAAGAAAATCTTCAAGGTTAGTTATTTCTCCCGCCAGTTACGAGAAAATGTACGTACTAGTAAATCAATTTGACAAGTCTACAAAAACCTGTGTTCTGCAGTCACAAGATTTAAAATAAAAGAAGAAAGAAGCTCG
This sequence comes from Musotima nitidalis, assembly GCA_949126915.1. Taxonomy (NCBI): domain Eukaryota; kingdom Metazoa; phylum Arthropoda; class Insecta; order Lepidoptera; family Crambidae; genus Musotima; species Musotima nitidalis. Next base: position 517,848 of record OX421423.1, on the reverse strand, counting down.
ATAAGCTGATGGAAGAACGGTTGTGTTATGATGGAACTTATTTAATTAAATATCACTTTTCTAAGCTGATCTGCATTAGGTTCTTACTATGAACTTAATTTTGATAATTGTTCCATTAGCACTGATTCCACCCCAAATTCTCCATTATTATACTCAATCATTATTTTAGATGCACAATAAAGTCTTAATATAGGATCTGTTTCTGCATCACCATTATCATCTCAGTTGCTAGAAGTCCGCTGCTGTGCACAGGCCTCCCCAATTGTTTTCCACTACAATCTATCTCGAGCCGCCTGCATCAGGTTCAGATTATTTCATTAAAAAGTTAAATGTCAGTTGTCTCTTAATCAGTGTAATTTATGATAACTCTTTGCGCCGAGTTAACTAGATACTTGGAAGGATCTAGTGGGGTTTTGGGGCCTATGCCGAAAATAACCCTTGCAACAGTATTTTACTTTTCAAAACTAGTGTAAATTCGAGTTCTTATGTGTTAATACAAACATACATTCACGCCTGTTTTCCAGAAAGGGTAGGCAGAGGCATATTAAACGCCCACACTTCGCTAATTATATTGTTGATCCCACGTAATAGTTGGCGAGCCTATTGCCGCTTGCCGGGATCTGTTAAGTTCGCCAGAGCCTCGTCTGGTGATCAGCAGTTGTACCACTTGCAGGTGAGGTTGGTTTGGGCTGCCTAGATGTTAGTAGGACACATAACCATATAACTTCTTCGGTATAGTACTCGAATGTAGGAAATACACATAATTATTGCAGTGAATTGAGATTTCCCATATTAATTCCAATACTCCCTAGAATTCTCTAGACAAAGTGTCCACTATTCTACTGGGTATGACTCTGTCTTGATTCAACTTTGACGATTATTGACTGTGACTGAAAACGCTGCATTTGTGCAAAGAACTCCATTAATTAATTCTAATTGAGTGACTACATACTAAGACAAAAAAAGGCTTAAAAAATAATTGAAGAGACGCTTACATAGTTCCTGCAGACCACGATCACCAGTTCCTCATACTCGGAGGCGTCCTCCTTGACTTGTGGCAGCTCCAAGCGGTCCTTGCCCACTTCTGGGATGCGACAGACGCCCAGCAACCGGTAGAACTGCTCCATGCACAGAGGCTGACCTTTCTCTCTACTTGTGGCACGCTCCAAAGGCAATTCACCTCTAGAAAGATAGTATTATAGAAATAAATTTAATTGTCTCGAATTGCAATTTATATGAATTATGGCAAAAATACCACTTCTGGTTGGTTGTCTGTTAATTTTTTTGGGATTTTACGAATTTTTAAGCACGTAGGATGTTCTGATGAAGCGCTCGTAGCTCCGCGGTGCTCGGTGGTTGGAAACGATCACTGAAGTAAAGCAGAGTTTACAGAGGTCAGTCCTTGGATGGGTGACCGTTTGTGTGGCATTTGATATCGAGCGCTTCCTTGCTTCGGAAGGCACGTTAATCCGTTGGTCCCGGTTATCACAAAATGTGGTAGTCGTTAAGCCATGTTAGAGACCTAAATGGGCGGCTTAAAAAATTCTAACAGCAGGACGCCATACACCTGCCTCCGCCAATCCACACTGGGTCAGCGTGGTGGAGTATGACCCAATACGCTCGCACCTTGGTATGTGAGAGGAGGCTCGTGCTCAGTAGTGGGACGTTAATGGGCTGAGATAATGATGAGAATGTTCTGATCACATGCAAATTTCGTATACTTTAACCATCTTATTCAAATCCTCACAGGATAAGGAATAAGGATCAAGTCCATATCATTCTTCTCAACGTTCATTAATGTTTTTCGGGTTTGATTTTATTAATCATACGATTATACACAGATTATAATAGCAAGCAATATTCTACGGAACTGTTATATCGTTAAATAAGAATCTGAAACCTTTTTAAAAATACCTGTCTAGCATTTCTTTATAGTCCAGAAGGTCGTCGATGAACAGAGCACCCAGATCGGCCACCTCGTCCATCTTGGAGAAGTGCCGCTTGGGAAACACCATGCCGGGGTTCGAGTTGATGGTCAGCGGCAGGCGTACCTTCAGGTACATGTCGTCTAACCACCAGTCTGTTACCTGGGTTCAACAAATTTGTTTTTTATTGTATTGTGAAATCTGCTGTAAGGCAAGTGATATAAGGGCATTTCACTCATGATACGCTGCAACTGGCACGTTGGCGTCAAAAGCTTATAACGTATTCGTTATAATTCATTTACAAGGGTGTACAGGGATCATACAAACATCTTGGGAGCCCAAACCAACCTCACCTGCAAGTGGTGCACCTTTTTTTTTTTTTTTTTATCGTCGGTAAAAAAATGCTGTTTCCGCACTGTCTCCCGGCCAATGGGGGGACCGGGAGGGGAGTGTGGGGCTCACTGCGGCAGACGCGACCACCGCAGTCCTACCCACTAAAAACCTTCCGACGACGCCCACCGCTGTTCAAAAAGGGGCAGGGGGCCAGTGCCTGGGTTTGTAGCTTCTGGCACCCCGCCCGCGGCCAACGTCCCCCGGATCAGAACCGGGAGGACCTCCTCAGAGGAACGCAGTGTGTCGCGCCCCTCCTACCTCCTTGTGCGGCCATGGCGTAACTGGCCGACTTCTGGGAGGGTCTATAGCTAGACGGAAGGGGCCCCCTGCCCCAGCCACCTAAGACCCTCCAGGCGCGGCTGGACGGGCCCTCCTTGCCCGCCCGCTGCGCCAACGGCGTAGCCGGAGAGAGAGCGGATCCCGCTCCCTCTCCCGCTCCGCGGTCTCCTTCTGCGACATCACCACTTCGCAGAAGGAGGCCATCGCCTCCCACGCCGTCTTCCATCGCGAGAGAGCGACTCCACCCAGGGCCGCGGTAAGCGTCGCCCGCGGCCCCGCCCACGCTGGGCACTCCACCAACGTGTGCTGCGCAGTGTCGACTGCGCAGTCACAGTGGTGGCAGCACCGGGTCGATTCCCCCCCGGCGACGTCACACAGATACTTCCCGAAACAACCGTGCCCGGAAAGCACCTGCGTGAGCCGGAAGGACATCGACCCCCACCGACGGCCGACCCATCGCTCCAAGATGGGCCCGACCGCCTCAAGGATACGGCGCCTCGCAAGTGGTGCACCTGGCGATCAACGAATGAGGTTCTGTCAAACAAAGCAAAGTTCCCGGTAAGGGGCAATAGGCTCGCCACCTATTACGTGTGGCCAGCTATATAATAAGCGAAATATGGGCGTTAAATATGCCTCTGCCTACCCCTTTAGGGAAACAGGCGTGTTTGTATGTATATTTCAATCATCATTCATTCATACTTTAGTATGTCGGGAGTCATTCATTCATAATAATATCATAGATGATTTATTCATTCATAATTAATTAATTCATTATGCATCTAAATGTAGCACGAATAGCAGATATCCATATGGCAGAAACAAGAGCTATCTAAATTTGATGCGAAGCGTGATATCGAACAGTCGCACAGAGAACGTCCTACACAATCACGCTTTAAATCCAAGCTGGATTTCAAATCAGATATCCAACTCGTCAATCATTTTGGTTTGATTGCAAATATCCTTTACGGTTTTAATCAACCCGACCAAGCTATTCAGTTGTGAATTTAAAAAAAAACAATCTATTTCACTTGGGTCATTGATTCGTTTCAATTGGGAAATGATGGATCGCAAATGATGGTTTCAGAGTTTTTAAAATAGGTCATATTTTAACTTGCGTAATATCTATTTGAGCTTAAAAAGGATAAAACTAGGTCCGAATAAAGGATAAAACAACATTGTTCATGGTATTATATCATTATCCTAACATTTTCCCGGTTGACATAATCTTTTAAAAATAGGCACTAAATTTGTCTTGATTTCAGTTATTACACGGAGCGACTGCCGTCAGACCTCCGCAACCCAGAGGGAAACATCATTCGATGGTTAAATCAGCTGTCAGGATGTTAGAAGGCACTGACTTCCTAATAACGGCTGCAATAGATGTTCATGTCAGTTTACCATTTACCATCTTTATCACCACTCATTCTTATTTACTATGAATTATATATTATTAATATATCACTTACTTGACACTGGCTAATTGTGCTAGACGCACGAAGCCATTATTTAAAATAAAGAAGAAAGATAGTGCCATTGCCCATTCGTATAAACAGTGAAGTGAACTATAAAACTCGGTATGGTTGAAAATTTAAGTTTTGAAATAATTTTTTAGGTGAATTGAAGTGAAGTGAAGTTTCATTAATAATGCCGCGAGCAAGACGATCGAATCTTTCCTGACAAAGCCGTAATGCAAGAAGAATACGAAATACTGCAAATGAAAGGACTGAAGAAGAACAAGAAATTGCACGTGAACAGCGCCGCGATAGTATGGCTCGACTTCGTGCTTCTCAATAAATAATAATAAAACAAAAAATGTCGTGTATCAAGAGCAACCTACGTACCTATACAGAAATAATAATGAATGATTAATGTAATTATTTAATTTTTTTGTATTTTTTCCAATAAAAAAAAACACAATCTGCAATCAAATTATTATTATATTATTATTATTATTATTATTAAGGTGGAACAAAGTTCGCCGGGTCAGCTAGTTATATATAAAATGGGTCAAACACTCCTTATGTTATAAAGAAAACAAAAAATATTTCGAAAAAGGATAATTATTTATAACTAATTATTTACAATTCTTAGAAGTAGCGGTTATACGGTACAGTCGGACTCAAAAAGAATATTGTCTTTCGCGTTCTTGTTCTTCTTGGTGCGTAAGTGGATGTTGGGATAGAAGACTTTGCCATGCGCTTCTCTTCCTCCATCCAATTACTTCTCGTGAAAAAGAACAATGATGTGTCTGAATCATGGCCCCCATCTTTTACTGGAGGTTTTATGAAATATTCACTAGTGGACTGTCCTGCTGAATATACGTCTCCTGTTTCATCCAGGTCTCTGCGAAAGTATGGTTTCTTAGCTGGAAGTAATTGCTCCGGTTTCGATAACACATTAATTACCGTATTATCTGTCACAGGTCTGTTGTACATTTGTTGCATATAAAATGTTCTGTCCATCCAACTCCGCCCATTTGGTCGTTTACGAATTTCATAATTTGTATTGAAGGAGTTGAAACTTTCAATTTTTGACTTTGGCATAAGTAGTTGTTGTAAACTTGGCGGTTTATAAAGTACGAACGGTCTGGGTTTCATATTCAAAATGTTATTTACAAAACTCTTCTGAGTCACGTAACTTCTGCGAGCGAAAAACTCATTAGTGTTTATCCTCATCAACGGTTTGTTTCTCTTTGGCAGTGGGACTTGCATTTGTTTGAAAACCTTTCCTTGATTGTGCTGCACAAGTCCTCTGACTGGATATTCATTATTTTTGTCAAACGGATCAAAAAAACTATTTTTTACAGTCGTTCTTGTTTTCAATATAACTTTAAAAGGTGTATTAATTTTAAATTGCTGTGAGGGATGTTGAGTACTAAATTTAGAGGGCATTATTGTTGATTTCGATTGTTTTGATAAGCCAAGTGATTCTTTTTTCATGTCATTGGAGCAATTGAATGTTTTGACCAATTCAGCATAACTTTTGACGGCTTCCTTAATATTCAGGCTAATATTTTTAAGAAGTTCGCAGGGTTTTGAATTGTTTTGTAGTGAATTCAATTTAAAGTTTGTCTCCATTTCGCCTAAATAATTTTGCTCGTTGTCTGAGAGTCCTAAGTCGTCTGAGTTTATCGGTCGATACGTGTTATATTTTTTCGTGTTTTTGCTTAAAATTATTTTTGTTGGCGGGGTGGTATTAAACAGTTTTGATATAGTGAATGTAGCATTTAACATAGTTCGTATACTTTGATTTTTTTTTATGAAGACATCTGGTTTCCGTGCATCATTAAAGACCAATGCCTTTTTTTCATAATTTTTTTTAGTCAATATGATTGAGCTCAGATTGTTGGGATTACCACTTAAACTGTTGCTTAAGTGTGCATTTATTTGAGATTTGAGTATGGGCATGATAGTGGCCAACTTGGCGGTTGTCAAACCAGAACTCTCGGTATTGTAGATTTTTAATTGAACCTTATGTGTTGTATATTGGTTTTGCGTTGAGACTTGATTTCTTTGCGTGGGTATAAAATAACTAGTTTTGTTATATGCCAAAGATTGGCTAGTATCTGTCACAGGCTGTTCCATTCTTGTCGTAACAGTAGCATTCTTAATTTCATCACTTTTGTTTTCAGTTGCCACATAAATTAAACGGTCAGTTTGTTGCTCTACTTTATGATCTGTGGTGTTCGTTATAGTATATACATTTTTATATGGTTCCGATGTGTTATGAGTTATTGGTACGTTTGTTATAATGCGAGGTCTGGCTATTTTAGCTTTGTATGGAGCAGAAGTCATTACAAACGAAGTGTGTGTCAATGAGATGTCCGGATAAGTCGATGCCTTTTCAATAATCTTCTCAACAGATGAACTCATATGTACCAAGCTACTATTCCAAATATTTCTAGGTGTGTGTATTTTTTTTAGGAATTTGTTTGGTTTTGTTTGTTTTGATCGTAAAATTTGTTTATTTGTATTTTTAACATTCTTAAAGTCATTGTCAAAGAAGTTATAACTAGCTAAAATGTTATCAATGTTTTTCTTTGGTGGCAAATTTTTAATTATTTTCTTCTTTATCGGTTTGCTGTCAAAGTCATCGTGATTTTGATACGTTTTTTCAAAGTTGGAATCTTCGTCAATGAAAGAAAAGAAATATTTATTTCGATTTGTCGGTGTTACTTCTAAGTGATAATTTTGCTCTGATGTATTTCTATAAACTTCTTCAATTGTGCTTAAATTAGCAATGTGCGCACGTTCTTCATATGTTAATATAGCTTTTTGCGTACTAAGTGCATCAGAATGGTATTTGTCAGGATTTAGAATCGAAGTTGTGTGTTTTGTAATGTTGATATTTTTAGTGAATTGTAGCGCCCTTGTACTTTTATTATGAACTTCAGCATATTCTTTTGAATTACTTTTGATATTTGAGCTCAATAAATTTGTAGGAGATTTTTCCGTGCTTCTGTATATTTTTAAATTTAAACGATCGTTCAAGTTTTCGGAATTATTTAGAGAACTGTTGTTCAATACTTCTGTGGTTCTTGCGAAATTTCTCCACTTAAAGCTATTTTTATGTAATGGTTCCTGATTTCCTGTGGTGACATTTTTAAACTGGATGACTTTAGCATGTGACGTAGGTATGGTATTAATGAGAAGACTTATCACATTATCTGTTGTGAAGAAAATATCGTGCGACAGTGAGCCTAAATGAAAATTATTCATTTTTTTAGTTGTATATTTTTGTAAATAAGTTTTGAAATTTTTTGGAAAGCTTTTTGTACCCATATCATAGGCAGTTGTTGTAAAAGATTTTGTTTGAAATCCATTTCTATTTTGTTTCTTTTCATACGGTTTTGCATGACTGTTATTGTAAATAACATCGCTTATACTCAAAAGTGTATCAGGATATTTTGGTTTCAACTCTTTATATTTTGTGTAAGCCAACGCTGCCATTTCAGATGTGCTACGTGTGCGATTGTTGTATTTGAGTAAATTAGAAGGACTGTCTCTCAATACTTCAGGTAGAGTAAAATTCTTGAAATTTGAAAAGTTTTGATAAAGGTGATTGTTCTTTTTCAAATCTCTTTTATTTGAAAATTCCTCTGAATCTGCTGCAATATTGCCTTTATAGATGTATCGTTTTTTGGTATGATTTGTCAAAATTGAGTTTTTTGTAGCAGTGGCCAATAATCTGTTCACTGTAGTAACACTTTTTATTTGTTTAGTTGTAAATGAATTTTTTTGCGGTAGTCTAGTTTGGTCGCCCTTATCATCATTGATGGTATATGCAGTTTTTGGTGAAGTAATTAAGAGATTTTTAAAATTGCTTTTTGTTTCTTTACCATTACTTCTTCCATCAAAATAATATGCCACTGTCGTTAAATATTCAGTTTTAGCGCCTTCAAAATATGTTTTTGATTGGTTACTAATGCTAGTAAAATTACTTCGTAATAAAGGAACCAAAGTATGTGAAAGTTTTGCTAAGTACGTTTTATCATGATCATTAGCCAACTTTGATATTTTAAAAGTAAATGGGGTACCATCATAAATTTCACTATAACTGTCTGTAGCTGGACTGCTCTGATATTTTAATTTGTTTGGATTTTCAAAAATGGTTTTCTCTCCTATTTTTTTTCTAATTTCACTTATTTCCTGAACTGTTAACTTTTGTACAGAATTGTCAGTTTTGTTTATCAGCAAATCTTTATATATATTTTTGTTGTATTTTTCTGTATCTATATTTTTATGCGTGGCGATTTTACTAAAATTGTAATTATTCTTCAAGTTTTTTCTTACAGTTTCTTTTCTTGAATAAACTTTAGTACTGGTTGATATTTCAGTTGTGTTTGAAACATTTATTCTTGGTGTATTTTTTTTTCTAAAGGAATAAGAAGATGGCAACTTTAGACTTAAGTCTAATTTTGTGAACTTGTGAGTTTTATTTATATGTAATGTAGAAGTAGTATTGTTTTGGGCAAAATTATTTTCACCAATGATTGCATTTGATGTGGGACGCTCACCTCTAGATGATATAGCAGTTATAGTTTTTGCTAGATTATGATTAATTGTATAATTCCTTTGTAATAAAGGAGCCAAAGTGTTTAGAAACCCTTTAAATTCCTTGTCATAATCATGAGCAAACCCTGAAACTTTTGAAATATTTCGGATAGCATCATAATTTTCACCATGTCTGCCTGTGACTAGACTGTTGCCATTTTCAAATATAATTGTTTTCTCTCTAACATTTTTACTTGTTTCACTTTTATTCTGAACAGTTCTTTTTTGCATGGGTTTGTCGGTTTTTCTCAAAAGTAAATCTTTATGTATACTTTTTTTATATTTTTCGTAGTCGTTACTACTGCGCGTACTAACTTCACTATAACTATTATATTTCTTTAGATTTTCTGTGACTTCGTTTCCTTGGCTTAAAAAATAATTAGGCATTTTTGATTCTTTAGTTGTGCCTTGAATCAAATACTTGCTCGCATATGAAATATCATTTTTTTGAGTTTTCACTGTCGTATAGGAATTAGTAAGCGGCAATGAAAGATCAAAGTTGAATTTTGAAGTTTGTTGAGTTGTGAATTTATGAGTGTCATTAACATTAATTGGAGAATTAATATTTTTTTGTGTTGTTGTTGAATAATTACTTTCAGCTGTGATGGCATTTGGTAAAATACTTAATACCCGATTATCTGTAGGTGTTACCATAGTTGTTTCAATCAGTTGAAGTGCTTTTTTTGTTGTAGGCACAATGATATTCACACCACTGACACGATTTAATGAGTTATCAGTAATTGACTTTTGATCATTAATGATTAATGTTTTATCCGTATTCCAAGATGACACCGTACTACGTAATGTATTATCTGAATTTTCTGTCTCCAATGCTGCTGTGTAAACAGAATTGGAAGAAATATTGATTTCCTTATATGTACTGCACCCTAATTTAACACTTCTAAAATCTGAAGAAGAGAGTGGAACTGTTATTTGTGACTCAGTTTTATTTTCATTATCCATCATATTTTTTTCATATATGTCATTTTTAAGAACAGTACTAGGAAGAACATTTTTGTAATAATTTTTTTTTAGCTGATGTTTCTGTAAAGAAGTAAATTCAATTATATTACTATCATTAAAAAAGTATGACTCAGTACTAGAAATGAAGGAAGAATCACTTATTTCATTTTTAGTTATCATAGACACTTCTTGTGTATGTAATGAACTATTCATAAATAATGTAGTTTTTGGAATAATGCCTCTTTCGTAACTTTTTGGCCCCACGTGAATGTTTTGTGGTGGCAGCTTCGATGAATTGATTTGAGTCATATTTTCTTGAGAATTACTTCTCTTACTGTATCCTTGTGATTGTTTAGTCCACCACAGTTTAATTTTGGGTAGTATTCTCTCTTGAGGGTTTTTGTTAGAAGAAGAATAAAAATCAAGTATCGGATACATTAAAGAAGTCGTAAGGTCGTTTAAGCTGTTTTCGATTACCTCTTCTTGTGGGTCTGAATTGTGCAAAGGATTTTCGGAGAAAACAAACTCCAAAGGTTTGTATTTACTAGTCGGCTTTAATGGTCCACGCTCTGTTATGGTAAACATTATTTTATTTCTATTATTATAGTAATTTTTATAATTGATATATTCTGTCATTTTAAGTTTCTTTGGTTCAGTAATCACTAAGAGGTCATTGTTATTGGTTGTTTGTTCTAGTTTATCGGTTTTTGTGTCAAGTTTGTTACATGTCCTTCTATGTCCTTCCGGTACTTTGCTATCATTCGATTTTGTACTGAACACTATAAATGTGTCTAAGTTTGAACCAGTTGTATTATTTTTTATGAAAAGCCTGCTTTCTAATGATTGATGGGTCATATTTGTTTTACTGTTATGTTCTGTAGTAGGGACAAACTGTGTGTCATAGGCAAAAGCTGTTTTCATATCACCAGTTCTTTTCTGTGAAACCTTTTCGGCAGTAACGAAGTCACTTTGTTTGTATAAAAGTTTAACTGGCACTGTTACGTTAATGAATACGTTTTCTTTTTGGGAAACAACAGGTAGTGTAGTATTTTCTTGAACAGTGGAGATATCATAAATTTTGCGTGTTATAAATGGGTAAACAGATTTAAGTTTTAACATGGACGAAGTCTTTTGTACAGATTTTATTAAAGCAATAAAAGTATTTCCTTTCTTCACTTTTCTTGGCAAAGTACTGCTTGATTCATTAGTAAAATTTTCTTCATGTGAATTACTTATATTTAATAGAATTCCTTCATTATGTACAAAATACTGATTATAGCTATTCGTAGGTTTATACAATTTGTTAAAGTGCCTTTCTTGGGTTGATACCAAATAACTCACATCAGGTAAAGTGTTCGAAGATAGTTGCTGCTGCATCAAATTTATAGGATTTTCACTAGTATACTTGTTTGTGACACCGTTTTTAATACCGTTATATAGGTCATACGCTGTCATGCTGTCTGTAAGTTCATTCTTAGAAACTGTCTTTACTAATCCAAAATTTGAAAAGCGGGATGCTCTAGCATTTTCTATGCTTTTCAAAACTGATAGATTATGTATTGTGCTATCCGTTATAGATATAGCTTTAGTACCCGTCTTGGTTTCTTTTTCAATCGAGGTGTATGTAATTATATCAGTAGTTAAATTAATATTGTTTCCATTACTTTTTATAAACACGCCATCGTTATTAATAAATATTTGTTGGGGCTCAGTTGTGAAGTCATGAGAAGATGCACTATAAGTAGTGTTTTCGTGATTTTGAAAACCTGGTTTACCATTTATTCCATGCTGGGTGAGAGATTTGTTATATGTTGATTTGTTTTGTAAAATTGAAGCATTTATTGCAGTATCTAATATTTTAAGTTCAACTGAGTCATGAAAGGAATCCTTTGCACTGTTACCAAGACCACCTGTTTGATAAAAACTACGAGTAAATAAAGGGTTTGTGGATTTATGTACTGTTATTGGGTTCAATCTCGAACTTGTTATTAGATTATCGCCGTAGCCACTGTAATAAGAGACTGGATTAGCTTTACTTACGCTTTTATTTTTCTCGGTTTCTATAGCATTACCACTTTTTACTGTTTCGCTTTTATAATTATCTAGTTCTATTCGAATAGAAGGTTGTGTTATTTCTAAATTTAAAACACTTGTAGTTTTTTTTTCATTATTATCAATATGCAGTTTTTGCCTTTGGGGTCCTATCCTTATGGAGTTATCCCATTTCATATTATTCACATCTAAAGGGGCTGCTACAGTATCCATTTTAACTTGAACTTTATACATATTAGTTTTTAAAGTTGGTTCTGAATTGATATTAACTTCACGCAGATCTGTGTCAATGCTTTTGTAACTGGATGTTTCATATTTTTGTTTATACTTATTAACATTGTTTAGTTCTACTAAGCCAGTACTCATATTGGAAGCGTTGTTTATTTCAGTAGTTGCATAATTTATTTCATTTCTTTGATTATTTCTTTTAAAATCTGACACTAATAAGTGGTCTTTGTGCGGCTTATTTGATATTTTATCATCTACTAATTGCATTAAGTTTATTTTTTCCGTATTAAATATGCTCAAATTTCTAAAATAGTTGTTTGTTTCTGGCTTCAATTTGATAGTTATTGATTCAATTTTATTTAGTGATTGATAGGGGATATCATCAGTTTTGTTTTCCGCTGTAATATAATTTTGAAATGAAGACATTTGGTGCGTCACGAACGTTGGGAACGTTTCTTCCGATTTCATATCTTTACTTTTGCTACTTGGTTTGACTTTTTTATTTTGATTCTTCGTTGGAGAACTCATTTTGTTAGAGAAAGTTATGGATTCTTGTAATTTTATACTTTCAGGAACATATTTGAGTGTAGTAGATGGTATTAATTTTAAAATTAATTCATCGGTGTTTCTGCCATAGTCATTGTATTTGTAATTTTTAAAACTTTCATCATATTGCAGTAAATTCTTATTTGGGATATCGTTCTTGGAATAACTATTTTTTAATGTAGTTGTATGTAAAATATTTATGTTTTCAGCATTAGTAAAATCATTAGCAAACGACTTTTGGGGTATTTTGTCAGAATATTCTTGTTTGATTTCTTTTGATTTTATTAGTTTACTTTTTATATTTTCATTTTGCGTTGGATAGCTTATTTTATTAGAAATCGTTTTATATTCTTCTGAAATTTTTTGTGTATTGTTACTTGTTGTATTTTGACTTGGTGATATAATATAATCACGAGTCAATTTAGTGGTTGGATCAATTCTATTTTCCTTAAATACATTACGACGCGTATATTCGCTTGTGCTTGGCCCCGATAAATCTTTTATGTATGTGTTATTATTGGTATATTTTGTTTGAGGCTGAAAAATTCCATACTTTATTTCACTATCCGTAATGAAAAAAAATCCAGACTCTATTTTATTGATATCAACTTTCCGAGGTGTTACCACAGGCAAAGGTGTATGGTCAGATAATGAAAATTTATTAGCATCAAACTCTTTGTCTCTGAAATTCGCTTTATTACTTTCTGAAAGTTTATTATTATGAACTGCAGAAGCCATGTTATAGCTATCAAGACTTTTTACCATGTTGCTATTTAGGGTTTTGATTATACCATTTTCATTAAATAACAAAAGATTAGTTGAGTTATTTTCTTCGTTTTTATTTTCTACAACGGTTGAACTAGTTGCCATGGAAATGATTATTTCTGTAGAAGACGGAGATGCATGTTCGTTATTTTTCACAACATATTTCTTGCTAAGCGGTGTTGTTGAAAAATTATTACTTTGTTGTATAAGCGAATGAGTTCTGATAAAGCTATGATTATTCGTATAATCACTGACTTTCATTTCATTATTTAAGAATTCAGATGTATGCGTATAATTCGTAGGATATGTGGTTTTTAGTTCAGTGTTATTTTTATTAAAATTAATATCGTCATCTAAAGTTTTTACTGTAGCCACGTTTGGGACATTTTTATTTTTCTTTGACGTATGAAGAGTTTTTGTAGAAAAAAGTTTCAGAGTAGTCGGATTTAAACTATTTTTTTCCATTTGCGATTTAGAAAAAAATATTGAGTTTTGCCTTGAGTTTAATTTAGTAGTGGACATCGGCACAGGTTTTAAACTTGTTTGTAAAAGTAACGAGTTAGGCACATGTAAATTCAGAGGATTGATATGCTTATTTGAAATATATTTTTTAATTGTTGCATTTTTGTTGCTATTCTCATTTGGTTTTATTTCTTCTATTTTTTGAGGACCAACAAATCTTTCTGTTGTTATTTTAAAAGGCGAGGTCTTACCAGAGTGTTGGTCTCCTAAACCGGTATTTATGAGATCACTTATGGGTCTATAATTAGTAACTAGATTTTCAGTGGAATTATTCTCAAAAAGTTTTTTATTGTCATCATTTGATGTTTTGTTTTTTTCCACATTCGGAAAATAAATGTTATGATTGGTGAAATTCAAGTTTGAATCAGTTTTAATATTGTAATATTTGTTTTTAGATTTTTTATTGTTATTAGCAATAATAAGATAATTACTGAAATTTATATTTGAAAAATAACTACTAGAAGTTACATCATTCAAAATTGTTGTCGTTGATAAGTTCTTTGTGTCAATGTGATTTATATATACTTGAGATAATTTTTTTTGTGCTGATTTGTTATCATATGTTTTTTCTAAAATTTTACCTAATTTATATTTAACCTGAGTGGCACCAGAAGCATATTTGTTTTCTATTCTAATGGTTGTTTCATTATTAATCCAGGGATTTTGTTTTGAATATATTGTGGTTTCTTCTTCCCTCTTTTTTGTAAATAACTGCGAATAATATTGTTTACTAACAAAATTGTTAAAATCTTTAGCTACCGACGTGATATAATTATCTGCGTCAACTTTTAGTTTCCTCTGTTTCATATTTTTTTTTGTAGATATTATTTTCAAAAAATCTCTTGGAGTCGTCGTCGAATGATCCAAATGATATATTTTCGAATAAGGTACTATTGTAGTTTCCTTGTTTCTGTTTTCTATATGTATCTGCGAATAATGCTGTTTATTGACAGCATTAAAACCATCTGTAGCCACTTTAACGGTACTAATAATTATATTACCATTTCGTTCTTTTTGATTTGTATTATTTTTAATAGGTATCACTTGGAAATAATCTATTGGAGTAGTCGCATCATATTTATTTATAATTTGTGTTGATAAATTTTGTTTCTCTCTACTAGTTAACAAAGTAGGGTAAGACACACGAACTTTTTCTTCGATAAATAAATTACGATTTCGTTCAGTTTTAACAAGATTAATAGGGAAATATAAAAATGTATTTTTGATATTTTTTAAAGTTGGTAATTGGGATATCGAATTTACTCTTTTTATACCCAATTGATCCATACTATTAAAATTCAAAGCCAATTCCATTATTTTTCTATTGTTTTTATTTTTTTTAATAGGTATCACTCCCAAGTGATCGGCGTAGTCCGCGTTTGGAAAATATTCTGACGGGATCTTATTTTCCTGTGAACTTCTTTTCACTTCCTTCAATCGTATTTTTTGATTGAAAATTTTCAAAGAAGCATTATTTTCTAGATTGTTTTCTCGCCTTGTCTTTAAATTTGTTGCTGTTTTTTTCACATACGTATTTATTTCAGATTGATATCCTTCATCTGTATTATTTGACAATAATGAAATTGGGTCTCTTAGAACATACCCAACTTCCGGTGAAACTACAGAATTACTGTCATTGTACATTTGTACAAATTTCTTAATTTTAGCTATTGTGTGTTGAATATTTCTGCTCAAAATTATTTTATTGCTTTCATTTTTGAGATTTTTATCCTGTTTCTTTTTAGTATTATCTTTATGAATTCCGCAAATTCTTTGATTTGCTGGGTCACAACATATTCTGGTGTAATATGGGCGTTTCATTGAAATCACATCAACATATATTTTGATAGTATTCAGTTTTTTCATTATTTTAAAAACTTTAGTCAAATTTTGTTTCTCACTTTCTGTGAGGAAATAGTAAATGGACCTAAGACGACAGTCATTTTCAGTAATTATATTAGAGATAACTTTTTCTTTCGACTCTACATTACTTTTTGTGTCTAATATACTGATATCAACGGGCGCGTTTGAAAACAAAGTATTGTTTAATTCGATTTCGGTAACTGTGGATGCGTTTTGACAATTTCCAAAAGTAGAACTGTTGACGGGGTAAAGTGTTAAAATAACAATTACATTATGCCTGTCTTCTGAACTGTTAGATGACCGTTTATTCATCTGAGTAAATAAATTGTCATTTTTAATTTTATACTTATGGTATCGTTGTGTTTGTAAAAGGGTTTTAAACAATACCTCGTTGAGTTTTAATTTAGCATGATTATCTACAGCAGAATTTGAATCAGAACTCTCCGTTATAACTTTTTTGGTTGTTATTTCCATTTTGTTTCCACATGTTGAGGACTTTAAAACCTGCTCATTATCATCGAGAACATCATTTATTTTGCTCATTTTATGTACTATATCCTGTTTCAGATCAAAACATGTGTTGTTGTAGATCTTCGTGTATAGGTCAAAAACTTTTTTATTAGCCTCTTCTGATCGGATGTCATCTTGTAAATATTTTGCACTATTATTTGGTAAAAGTTCAGTCCTTTTCTTCCTTATAGTTTCACTCATGCACACACACAAACTTCTTAATAGCTTTAAAGTCACATCAAATAAGTGTTCATCATTGCTAGCACCGTCTAATGATTGAAGAATTTTCAGAAGTATTGGATTTTCACTGACACTTTCCACTAACGAATGACTTGCTGATAAACTTGATCCGAATTTCAATATCCAATAGAGTAATAACACATAAAACTTGGTACTATCCATGATTAACTATAGCTAAATATATTTTTTTGATACGCATTGTAGCAAACTACTTCCATCCGAGTGAATGAGTGTGTAATTGATTAACAATGCTTTGTTTAGTTTTTGGTGTTATGACGAAAACGTACCGCATGGACGATAAGAACTTCTAGTGAGCGCTTGAGCATAGTCGGAAAATTTTAAACATCGACAGAGGCTGAATTACTTACATTTTTTTTTGCATATCCATGCATAGTTTTCATATGTTATATGGTTGTTGAAAACACCATACAATCAAGGATTTATAAGCTGAAGAAATTATTTTGTAAATAATAGTCAGCTTAATGTGGTCACTACCTTCGCTCGCTTGCATAATTATGCGTGACTAATTTACTCACGTCAGGATCACAGTCTTTATTTTATTGAAGACTCTCTAGATTTAACCTTGTTACCTTATTTTATGTCCACATTTACACAGACAATTAGACGCGGATGCCAGCAGTAATAACGACGACGCCCACCGCTTTTTGAGAAAAAGGCGGAGGCCAGTACCTGGGTTGGAGCATCTGACACCCCGCCTGCGGCCGACGTCCCCCAGACCAAAACCGAGAGGACCTCCTCAGAGAGGCGCAGTGGACGCGCCTCTCCTACCTGTGTGACCATAGCCTGTGTTGCCAAATTCCCGGAGGATCCATGGTAAGACAGCAGGGGCCTCCTGCTGTCGCTGCCTAAAACCCTCCTGTTGCTGCTAGACGGGCCCTTCAGGCCCGCCGGTTGCGCCCTCCACAGGTCCCTCTTAGTTTCCTCCCCGGTAGTCAGAACTAAGGGCACCCAGAGTCGCCAACCTCCGGGTGTTACCTTTTTCTGGCCTCTTACTCCGGATATACTCATCCCTCCCAGCAAGCCAAGGTGGAGACCTGTCCGCATCCTTGAAATTTTAACTGTTACTCTGCATGAACTATCTTACTATCGAGTCTAAAAGCCTTACCCAGTTGTCCATCTCGCGCTGCCTATCCACAAGTGTCTCTTGTAGCCGCGGCCCCAGCTCCTCCATGAACCCCCTGACTGCGGCTTGGGTCCTCTCCATCTGGGAGGGGCCCACGATCGCGGCTGCCAGCTCCAGGTAGGTCTCCAGGGTGTCTTGGATATCTGGCACTGGCAGCTTTGGTAGCTGGACATTCTGCCAGAATTTGTTTAAAGTTAGTTTTATTTAGAATTGAAGAGACCTTACCTACTAACATCTTTGCAATCATATGATGGTAAGAGTTACGTAGCTCGTGCTCATATCCACACTTTTGGAATAATCCTGATAAGCCCTGCACTGGAGTAAGATTAGTTCTCTCTTAGTAGAATATATAACTTACACGCGGCATTCAAACAGGAACCGAGTGACTGCGTAATGATCAATATTTTTATGCTTTGATAGAAATAGTATTGAATGAACGATAATTTTTAATATAAATATAATTAACCGTTGCATTATTTTCCATATTGGAATTTTAATTTACATGCTGGTTTTTACGATTTAATATTTTAACTGGCGATAATAATTGTAAATGAAGTGTTGTTAATTCTGATTTCGTATAGTACTTATTTTGTGCTAACGTCATCTATCTCTTATCAAAGTTCCTTGCTATTTTCAGGGATGACATATAGCCTAAATCCTTCCACATGGTTTCATATAATCTTTGTAACAATATCCCGAAAAATAGCAAGGTTTAAACATAGTGCCAAATGTTTTGACGACCGATATGGCGTAAACCTGCACTTCGCTCTAGAGGTCCTGGGTTCGATTCCCACACAGGACAAATCTTTGTGTGCATAAACATTAATATTTCTTCTGGTCTGGGTGTTTTCCTATGTATATGTAGTACGTGTTTACAGAATAAAAAAATTAAGTATGTTTATCCGTTCTTTAGTATCCATAACTCAAGCTCTTAGTGATACTTATCTTGGAACTAAATAATTGGTGTGATTGTAAGAGAATATTTATTTATTTAAATGTTATTCGCTCAACAGATAGTGTACAGCTGCATCAAGGCCGGCTTGCACAATAGTCGCAATATCCTTTTCAACTTCAAACAAGTTTAGGCCTAAGTTTTATGTTCAGCAGTGGACGACTTTGAGCTGATGATGATGATAATGAAATAAGAGTAGTGATAAAGATGATAAATGGTAAAAGAGATGCCTTTGCCCTAAACCCTTTGAGTCCTCAGTAAAGATGTGGGACTATACTGAGATCTCACATGGACTTCTTGAGAGAATTTAAATAGTGATGTTGCACATTCTTTTTCATTTACTAATACTCATTTACAGATACTTGACGGTTAATAATACATCGTTATAACACACTACTGTTCGAAAAATCACATTCTTTTTTTAAATAAATCAAGATTGCAGACCTGGCGCTTAACTTTTCCGCCAAGAAGACAAACCTATAGTTAAAAGAAAGTCAATGAGATTTTTTTTCGATTTTCATACGATATATAAAATTATAGTGACGTAAGGTAGTCCACTTCCAAAGACAACTAAGATAATGAAGGGAAGCGACAGATAATAACAGACTATTTATTTATTTATTTACGTAGCTAGGTTTTTGCTCATTCAAAATGCGACATATGATTTCGAGATTATGTACATAAAATGAGGTTTTTATGTTACCTGGAGTTCGTCGTCCGTGCTGCCGAAGCCCTGGGTGCTGAGCCATCTCTTCGGCAGAGACAATATCGACTCCGCTGGAAACAAACAGTCACATTATTGCAAGTACACCTGTAGTTCTGTTTACATTAGTCTAAGATTTTGGAAGCAGATTCGTTTAGAACAGGACAAAGTAATGGTAAAATTATCGTGTAATAGAATAATAATTCTTTTAGTTAAATTTACATATTAAAGTCAATGTCAAAATCATTTATTAAAGTGTTGGCTCAATTGAGCTCTTATGAAAGTCAATTTAAAAACTAACGCGCCCATTCGCTGCGGCGGAAGCTTGATCGTAAAAGAAAGGACCAAAAAATCTATTTAGATATACCATTTCGACATCTGACACTATGAAATTGTAATTTCTACTAAAGACATTATTATTAAAGGCCATTCATTCAGAGGTATAAAGTTGTGTGCTCATTCGGTTTCATTGTACGATACAAATAAGATTTAACTTTTTATTATTACGTGAAGCTTGTGTGCCAGTTCGTACAGAATATTTGTTTTTCACGTTTTTAAACTGGCGATGGCATAAAACAAGAATAAGACAATCTGGACAACATGTGGTTTCAGCAGGACGGCGCAACTTGCTAACACCGCGCATGAAACAATCGACTTATTGCAGCAACGTGCGATTTACCGTCGTGCGGTTTTTTCTTTGGGTCTTTTGTGGATTTACAGGTTTATGCTAATAAACCCGAAACAATTCCTGAGCTCAAATCGGAAATCCAACGCGTCATCGGCGAGATACAGCCACATCTCTGTGCAAAATTCATGGAAAATTTAATGAAAAGAATAATTTATTTCTTTATTTAATCTTACAATGTAGGTTAACAGATCAAGTCCCACACACTCACAAGTCACAGTAAACCCATAATAACATTAACCAATAATTCTCGATAATAAAGTTATATATAAAATTTACATTTGGTACGCAATAGGTATACTCAACAAACCCAGATTTAAAAAAAAATACTCTCTCCCTTACAATATAAAAAAATATTACAACTCTGCTATAAAATAATTGTTTTTATTTGAAAATGAAAGAGTACACTCTTACTGAGACACCCTTCATATATAATAGTAATAGTTCTTCTCTAATTCTCATTAATTTGCTTAAATGCTCCTTTGAGAATCAATAGTAAGTGTAATTTCCTGAGCAGAGCGAGCGATGAAGACTGAGAGCCAATATCCGCCATTTTGAAATAGTCTGCATTTGATAGCTTTTGCGAACTTTACGCAAACCTTTGATGTTTCCATTACTTACTTGTAATTACTTGTCTGTGGCTACCCTTACGTTAATGCTTTGATATAGAAATAGTTAAGTAATGTCGGATACCAATAATAACTGGTTAGAAACAAACTTAGTGCTAACTTTTTAGTCAAAAAAATAAAATATACTTTATTGTCTTTAAGATCAACATGATTTAGATTCGTCAAACATTTACACACAAAATGGAAATTCGATATATATTTTAACAACAATGAAAGAAATATGAGCGGTACCATAATAAAGAAGTAAAAGCAAATGGGTTCTTTGTCAGAATTTGTCAAGGTTTGTCAGTTTATCTGTCTGTTGTCGTTTTCTCAAGATTTGTCAGTCTTTCGGTGACTCTTATCGAGGGTATCTGTCATGATGGACATCCTGTCGTGATTATGGATAGCCTGTCGTGATTCTAAAGGAGGGAGGGGATTGTCCGTCAGTCAGTCAGTCTGTCGGTGACTATAACGAGGCTTCCAAAAGGCAACGAGATTGAGAAGAAAGCCTCAAGAAACTCATCTAGGCTTTTTTCAAATTATGTCTTAAGATCTAATACAATTAAGGAAATAAAATATAAAAATTAGTCACAGTTTTAGTCTAATCGATAAATTTAAAATATCGGTCTTTGTTAGTATATTATAATAATATAATGATAGCTTGAGTATGTCATGCACACTCAAATGTCTGTGGGGTGGCGGCGTTATGCGTCGGGTCGTTACGTTCCCTAAAATATGGTTGAGTGAAACGACGGCTGGTTCATTCGTCATACTCGTGAACGAGTGCTGCTTGTGGGGACTGGTCTGCTCTTGTCTACTATTTTTATTCGTACTCATGACGTATAACTTAAAAAAAAGTTATTTTCTTCTTTTATTTTAAATCTTGTAACTGCAGAACACAGGTTTTTGTAGATTTGTCAAATTGTTTTACTACTAAGTACATATTCTTTGTAACTGGCGGGAGAAAAAACTAACCTTGACGATTTTCTTGCCCGTTCTTTTACGATCAAGCTCCCGCCCGCAGTGAATGGGCGCGCTAGTTTTTAAGAATATAATAAATGAATATGAATTTGAATTTGAATAATACACATTTAAAACAAATAATCAGCGTCAGCTCAATGGTGAGATCCAAATCGTACAGCTAGGACTTCAAATTAGAGAGTTTTCGGTTCAAACCCTATGATGACTTTTCGATGTTATGTGCGTGATCATCGCTTGCTTCGTGTCTCGTAAAGCACGTTAAGCTGTCGGTCCCGGCTGTTTTGCACGTCCATGGCATTCGTCATTGGGAAGTCAGTGCCTTCTCATGTCCCGACAGCTGGTTTAACCATATAATGATGTTACCATCTGGGTTGCGGCGATCAGACGGCAGTGGCCCCGTGTCGCACCTTGAGCCCTATTCTTATACTAGGGCACAACCGGGATGATAATAATTATTAGTTGTTCTTAGTCACAATTATATCCTTACCTAATCTACGAGTATGATGTATAAATAAATATTTCTGTGTGTATATCGATAGGTACATCAAATCAGAAATTATATAATATTATCATCACGGACCTGGGCCTCCTCTTTGACTTTTAAGAAGGACACTAACTTGAGAGGAAGTCAGGTCGAATTCCGCTATACAGACTCATCGGCACATATTTTTTACGATTATTTAAACATAAAAATGAGTAGATATAAATGCATATTTATAAATGTACACATTAAAAAGTAAAACAATGTTGAAATAAATTTTGCTGAAGTAATATTTGATACCCAATTATGGCTACCTGAAAAGGGTTACTAACTTTCATGAAATTAACTTAAACTGAAAACAAACACTCGACGGCTACTCAAGTAGATATAATTAATTTGTTCCCGGGTTTCCACGTGCCCACAATTCATAATTAACATTGTTAATGTTTCAGGAGAACAGACATACGGTTGAAATAAAAACAAAATGACATTATTCGTTATATTATATCAACCCACTCACGTTTTAAAACTTGACACTAACCTACTTTTAAAAAACAAGATGAGAGCAATTCAGATAAAAGTGTTGGTCTATAAAGAATTTTTAGAAACAAAACACTGTAATGTCGGCTGAGGCACAGTGGACAAGATTATTTATGAAACAGTAAAATAATGATGATTTTAAATCATTTGTATTCTCAAAGTATAGACATACATACATACATTCACGCCTGTTTCCCCAAAGGGGTAGGCAGAGGCATATTATACGCCCGCACTTCGCCAATTATATAGTAGGTCCCACGTAATAGGTGGCGAGCCTATTGCCGCTTGCCGGGCACTGTTACGTTCGCCAGAGCCTCGTCCGCTGATCGGCAGGTGCACCACTTGCAGGTGAGGTTGGCTTGGGCCTTAGGTCTTGGTAGGATCCCTATACACCCAAGACTCAAGTTAATAGAGACATTAATATAAAGACAAAGCATGACCGCGCCGACATTATGACACACTTAGTGCACTTAATGCCTGTTATATAGATTTAATTTTAGTCTCAATAAATAATACTCTCCGCAGCGACGACCGTTAGGGCTAAAATAGGCTACCTAGGCGGGTTTTATATAACTTTATCCAGACTACCCCGCGCCTCACCCCCTCGCCCTGACAGTGAGTGATGGGACTGATGAGCCGGCTGTCTATATATCCTGTCCATCGGGCGACCTGTCTCATTTCGCTAATGAACCAGATTCATTGAGAGGCGAGAGAATGTTACAAATGTATTCATTAGTATTCATCTTTACAGCTTTTTATCTACGGTTTATTTTTATAGTACATAAATTGCTTTTTATGCTGTAGCAATTGGTTTTACACGAGATTGTAATGCTTGTTTTGGTTAGGAACAATTAAGCATCTTTATGCAGTGCTTAAGTTTCATCATGTCATTATGGATAGATCTTTCTCGAAGTAAAATAGGGAGGGCTGCAACACCGTCTCCATCCTACTGATATTATAAACATGAAAGTTTGTATGTGCTCACGCAAAAACTACTGGAGCGATTGTGATGAAACTGTGTATAGCTGCAGTCCTGGACTAACATTTAGGACACTCTTTATCCCGATATTTCCACGGGAACGGGGACCACGCGGGTAAAACCGCAGGGCGCTGCTAGTGTTACATATAGATGACCAGACAGAAGCTGTATCACTGAAGTCAGCAGCAATCACAGAGTTCAGTCCTTTGATTGTTGACCCTTAGAGGAAAAGACGAAATTTGTTTAACAGTATAGAAAGGGTAGGAAGTTTGACACTCGAAGATGTGGACGAGTAAGTGTGTACTCCTGTTTAAAAAAGTTTAACTCGGTTGGGCCGTATTCGATAAATTGTAACTGTACCGCCTATATTTTCCTATCTATAGGACGTATAGGATAGGACCTTTTACTTACTTGACAAAACGACTACCACATTCAGTAAAAACCGTTATCAAGAGCTTAACGTGCTATACTAAAACGCTCGAAATTGAATGTCACCTATCTAAGAAGTGACCTTTTGAATGACGCTTAACTTATTAATAGTTCCCCAACAGCTAGGAACACAAAGTTTCTTATTTAGCGACAAAACTACACCTAATATATAAGCCGAACAAATACATACTAAAAAACTTATTAATAGTTCCCGAACAGCTAGGAACACAAAGTTTCTTATTTAGCGACAAAATTACTAAAATCGAACCCAAACATACACCCATACCCTACAGTTTCGTCTATCTTTGTATAAAATATAGACACAATACTAGCATTATTCAATTTAAAAGTTGTACCTTAAAGGCGCGCGAACATCCACAACGCCATTTTAAAAGCTATTTGAAACTTCGCGCCGTTCCCGTGCTCAGGTGTCGACTCAATTTAAAACTTACTGGTCCCGTAACTAGACATCTATCTCCTCTGTATAGGACCTAGGTATTTGGTACATATAGAATTTCTGATTGTATAACTTGATCTGGGCATTGGGGCACGGGAGGAATGGGAAATTTGAATATTACTTTGTTGCTTTATGCACATAAGTAATAAATAAATATTCTCTTACAATCACACCAATTATTTAGTTCCAAAATAAGTATCACTAAGAACTTGTGTCATAACACACATACATCCATACACACATATCCATAGATACTAAAGAACGGATAAACATACATAAATACCTTTTTTAATTGTAAATACATACTTAATATACATAGGAAACACCCAGAACAGAACAAATATTCATGTTCATGCACACAAAGATTTGTCCTGAGTGGGAATCGAACCCACGACGTCTGGTCACGAAGTGCAGGTATACTGACCTCCACGCCATATCGGTCGTAAAATAAAATATGACGAATGTCTTTTCTTTGTAGAAATATAAGCCCTTGTTACAATGTTTAATATCGTTAGGTGAGTCAAACATAGACTCGGATGTTGAGATATAGAATAAAACCAGCCAAGTGCGTGTCGGGCCTCGCGCAATATAGGGTTCCGTAGTCACCCTTTTCTAATGAATGAAATTTTAGTACATTTAATATAAAAATTTATTTGACTGTCGTCCATTACTCGAAAACCAATAAAAGCCTACTTAGCCGTGATAGTTTTCCTTTCAACTTCATTATATATACTACTGTTGTGATTTTTTTCAGCCACTCTGAAAGTACTGTTTACCTGGTGGGGGGGGGGGGGGGGCGGATACTTAACTCTATCAATTTTTTCCACTATAAAGCTTAATATTTAGAAAACGGATCTCTAAATCGAAAAATGGTTATACGAAAACTCTTATTACTTTTGAAAGACCTTTCTAACGATACCCAACATGATAAGATAGGCTCGAGAAAAAAAAATCATTCCTACTTTACGTGTAGGGGAGGTACGTTAAAAAACATTTTTTTTAAAAATTTTATTCTACAGGTTTGTCGACGTGATTAATATGTATACCCACACCAATTTTCAGCTGTCTAATGTTAATAGTCTCTGCGCTAACTCGCGGACGGACGGACGGACATGGCGAAACTATAAGGGTTCCTTGTTTACTACGGAACCCTAAAAAGGAGAGTACAAAGAAAACAAAATATATTTTAGTAACCTCATACAAAGTGCGGACAACGGGATTGTAAGTTATTCCATATATACATACATAATATCATGCCTGTTTACCCGGAGGAGTAGGCAGAGGCATATTGTTGGTCCTCACGTTATTCTATTAGCCTATCGCCGCTTCCGGACATTTTTTCACATGTATAATAGATAAGTAATAATTTTAGAGCGCAAAACATGAAATTTTAAGAAATGAATCATTTAAATTTAATGCAAACAAAGTCGCAGGTAAAAGCTAGTGGTTAATAAAACACAAATAAATCAACGTCGCACATTTCCATATTTACAACAATGGAACCCTCGTTTCATTCCTTCCCTCGCGAGGAGTCTGCCAGTATTGGGTGCTTCATAATGAACACCGTCCAGGTGCTGGCTCCCACGGGGATGGGTTCTACCTTTGCCTGAATCAATTAATATTTCGAGGCGAAGGGTCTTAGAAATTTCGCCTTCCAATATTTTTAGTAAACATTGTTAAATAAATTAATATTTTGGATTAATTATTCTTTATTTTCATTAGGTTTTGCTTTTGAGTTCTTTTAAGTTTGTATAGCCAGCGTTATAATGATCTACAAACTCAAATTGACTAAAAAGATCTCCCATAGTATACTACTAGGTAGCTACTATGTATACTGTTTACTATGCGCTAGCAGATTTCCTGGTTTCTAATGGGTTGGCATGCTATGGGCGCGCATTTAAAAAAAACAAAGGCACTTTGCAAAAGTAGTATTTATGAGGAATTATTTTGTGAGTGTATTATACTGCCGATACACGAGAGTTTTTTGTAATTAAATATTGTATTTGGAAATATCAATGAACTTTGGCGTTTATTTGAAAAGTTTTTATAAAAGCAGACCTTTCATTTAAGTGTTTCTCTTGATTTTAGAATTGAATTATTCATATATATGAATTATTCATACATTGGGTAAGTTTTCGGCTTCCGTTAATATTTTCACTCACTTACAGAAAATATTTCCAGATAGCTTGGTACATAAAGGAAACTTAACAACAGTCATATTATCAAATCCAATTAAATAAAATATTAAAATAACAGTATTCCAAATTACTATGGCCATGAGTTGTACCACAATAAATGTGGTTTATCCCACAAGCAGATGAAGAAAAATAGGGTGATTGTTATATATAATAAGTATATATTTACAATAAAAACAAGTATATAAGTATGGATGATACTTATCTTAAAACTAAATACATACACGCGCGCACACACACGCACACATGCACACATATATTTTTTCTTAAAAAATCTTTATTGTTATTATTTTCATACTTATAGTTAAACGAACCGGAGCAAGTGTTTATGCAATAAACTGGTATATGCTCGCTCATCTCAAGTGCTGCAATACCTGTATACCTGCGAGCCTAGTTTAGAAGTTGCTATCTATGTAAATATTGTGAACTTAAAGTGCCAATAATGAATATTATTATTAAATAATTGTAAGAGAATTATTATTATTAAACTAGGTATAGTTTAATAATATTAGGTGGTAGGAAGGCGGAGAAGGAGACTTTAATGGGTTATTGGAACGGAAGAAGCCGTTGGTTCAGGCTGCCATGAATATCTATGGCAGTTGTTATTAGAAAGTCAGTGTCTTCTAGTGTGCTGATTCCTGTCAAACCACAGATTCATGTCAAACGGCAGTCGCTCCATATAATAGCTTAAATTCAGCCTAAAACTGTTAATACTGACTTCTGAGTCACAAGCCGCTTTGTCTGAGATTAAATATATTGCATAATAAATGTACCTACAATGTAACCATTATTATGATGAATAATTGAAGACAAATAAATCGATTTTATTATTATACCCTGGGGCCTGAGCTTAAGTATAAGGCAACCAGAATAATGCTGTTTATGATGATTATATACAAATATATATTTATTAACTGCACATGTAGATACATGACAATTATAAAACTTTTGGTCTTAATTATTAAAAGAAAATGATATACTTACTATATTCAACTGCTCATTTATATTATAAAGTACACTTCTATTCTAATCCTTAGTAAATCTTTGTACATGATTTTATAACCAATAATAAATAAACCGCAAAGTTCCGGTAATGATCACTTAGACCCAACTTGGTGGAGAGGGTCGTTCAGATTGGTGTGATAAGGGCCGAGTTTATGTTTGGTTCTTGCACGAGTCATTAGTTTAATGAATTAGGGTCAATGATATATAGCTGGTGTACTATAACGAAATACATGAAAATGTCACGTGATTATTATGAAGAAAAAGTAACATAAGAGTAGCATTTATTTTAACTATTTAGTAATTTCATTTCAGTGATAGCGTATGAATGTCTGAAGACAGGAAACAATCCTATATTATTTATATCGGCTTAAAAGTAGAATGATTTTTCCTTGTGGGTTGCAAATGTCAAACGGCAGTGGCTCCGTGTAATAACTAAACATACATAAATACATAATATCACGCCTGTTTCCCCGAGGGGGTAGGCAGAGGCACGTTATACGCCCACATTTCGCCAGTTACATTGATGGTCCCACGTAATAGGTGGCGAGCCTATTGCCGCTTACCGGGACCTTTTATGTTCGCCAGAGTTCATTAGTTGTTCGCCACTTGCAGGTGAGGCTGGCTAGGACTTCTCAGATTTTAATAGAAGCCCTATACACCCTAATAGTAATAACTAAAATTCAGCCAAATCTGGTTAGAACAGTAAGCAGACCCTGGGTTCTTAGCGTGAGTCTGAGCCCAACCGGGATAAAAGCGAGATGATGATGACCAGTAGCCGGATTGGGACGAGACAGACAATGTGGTCTTAGCATCGCTTTGCTGGTCAACCTCTATGCCTGAAGTCGTCCTCAAGCACTTTTGCTGGGTAAATTGTGGCCCCTTGCTGTGCCCCATTTTAGTTAACCGGGCTAAACGTTAATCAACCGATAAAATCACAATGCCAACACCAGCACTAGCCGACAGTCCTCAAAGTGCTGACCCCAAATGCGCGAATTGCGTATCTTTACTACTATCAACAAATTGATCTCGCTCATACAAATCTCCGGTGGGAGGTATGGGGCGGGGGACGCGGGGCGTTGCCATGGCAACCAGGTGGACGATCGATAGGCAGGTGTGAGCCAAACATCACCTTATACATCGTCTGGGTACGTGGCATGTGGAAGGGTGTGGGAGTCGGGGGTAGATGTGTACAATCTTATACTATTAATTATTTAATTATTTCTAATTACGATATAATGTTGCTTAGTTACAATAGGACTTTATGCCAAGCAGACCTGAAGGTTATTATGTATTATTGGACGACCGACATGGCGTGGAGGTCAGTATACCTACGCTTCACTCCAGAGGTCGTGGGTTCGATTCCCACACAGGACAAATCTTTGTGTGCATGAACATGAATATTTGTTCTGGTCTGGGTGTTTTCCTATGTATATTAAGTATGTGTTTACTAAAAAAAAAGTATGTAAGTATGTTTATCCCTTGTTTAGTATCTATAACACAAGTTCTTAATGATACTTATCTTGCAACTAAACAATTGGTGTAATAAATTTAAAATATTTATTTGTTATATAATTGATTGCACATAAAACAAAAAAACAAAATACAAACAGAAAAAGACATACAAAGGTGAGCTTATTTCTTTATGTAATCTCTTATAGTCAGCCCTAGTCTTAGAGATGTGCGGAATAACATGTATAAATATTACACGAAAAATAATGTCCACTAAATGTAACCTCATCCCAAATGTTCTGTCACCCGTCAACCCGTCACGTGGGTCGCAAAATACGATAAAGGTAATCTAAATTCATTTTAAAATGATTCTTTTTTGAACTTCATAATTAAACTAACTTTTTTAAACATTTCGATTTCCTTTATTAATTAATTAAACGTACGACTACAAGTACTCTTCTGAAAAACCAGGGTAAGAAGGTTTCATGTGTTCGGTTTAAAAAGCCGTCCAACTGTGCCTCTAATTTGGCTAAAACACTACCACTTTTTTTTTTCTTTTTAATAATGACTTCGTGCGTCTAGCACATCTAGCCAGTGTCAAGTAAGTGATATATTAATAATATATAAATCATAGTAAATGAAAATGAGTGATGATAAATGGTAAATGAGATACCCTCCCCTAAGCCCCTTAAGTCCTCAGTAAAGATGTGGGACTATACTGAGATCTCACATGGACTCCTTGAGGAGAATTTGAAAAGTGATGTTGCACTGCTTTGTTAGATTTACCAACACTCATGTATATTCACATACACTTCACGGTTAATAATCCACTGTTATTACACATTAATTTTAGACATATCACAAATTCTAGAAAATAAAACAAAACTGCAGACATGACGCATCACTTTCCCGCCAAGAAGTCCACTACCACTTACAGTAATTAAATGGGTCCAACACTTACGTTCCGAACGACAGCGTTCGAAATCAAAACTTTACCAATGCCCCATGAAAATAATTTATTAAATAAAAAGAAATGCTTTTACAAAAATGCTATTATTGTAAATGCATTAGTTAAATGATAAATTTCAATAATTTAAAAAATATTATCTAATTATTAAATTCAATTAAATAATCTAACTAAATAGTAACAAAAAATTTTATTTATGTACATAATAATAATATTAAAAATGCATCTAATCCAACTCCTTTTCTTATTGATAGTCCTAAAATAAAAAAAAAACTGTGATGTTAGTTTTGGCTATGCTCAACGGGGTATCATGATGTTACTAAGACTTTAAAGACATTCTTAATTAAAAATGTTATTATAATATGCAGGAATATTGCGATGATAAAATCAATTAATCCATTATAAATAAATATATTTTATAATTCACCTAGGACGCAGGCACATAGTAGGTCCTTTGTTATGTTGCTATGCCCTTACTTCCATGTGACATGCAATAAATGATTTTGAATTTTGAATGTACTTTAGCTTCAAACATATTGTAAGATTCTTATTAACACATTTATAAATACAATAAACAATTTGACATTGACCGACTACCTACTGAGCACGAGCCTTCTCTCACATACCAAGGTGCGAGGGTATTGGGTCATACTCCACCACGCTGACCCAGTGCGGATTGGCGGAGGCAGGTGTATGGCGTCCTGCTGTTAGAATTTTTTAAGCCGCCCATTAGGCCTCTAACATGGCTTAACGACTACCACATTTTTGTGATAACCGGGACCAACGGTTTAACGTGCCTTCCGAAGCACGGAAGCGCTCGATATCAAATCCCACACAAACGGTCACCCATCCAAGGACTGACCTCTGTAAACTCTGCTGTACCTCGGTGATCGTTTCCGACCACCGAGCACCGCAGAGCTACGAGCGCTTCAATCCAAATCCAAAGACTGACTTTTGTGATTTACTGTTTTAGGGCCTTATTTTACAGTTACAAGTGACAGTTATATCAAAACTTTACAAATGGTCAGTTCTGTGAATGAAATTATAATGCTTTTTGTAATACAGTCCCCCTGGAAACATAAAGCGCTACGATGCTACGAATAGCTACGTAACTCGTAGCGAAGTCCAGCTACGAATTTCGTAGCAAATTTAATTTAGTGCCCGCTCGGCGAGTACATTCAATTTCCTAGCCGAATAAATGAAATTCAGTATTTGTACGGCTTAATACAGATACTAGATTTATATCTTTTTTTTTACGAAGACGGTTTACATAAAAATTTACGCATTTATTTACCCTGATAAAAATACGACATCGGATAATAAATATTTTCAAGCAAATTTGTACATTTTACAAAATAATTTAAAATAATCAACGTAAACGTGAAAAAAATAAAATGAAAAAGGTACTACTTAAATATTACTAGGGTTTGGACATTATCGACCCATAAGCTAAAACTTAATAAGATCATAGTAATGAATAGATGCCCCTCCTGAGTACGGAACCCTTCATTGTACGCGACGTGAACCGCACTTGACTGCTCTTAATTAAAAAGTACTTTCAACTTTGTGTACGTTTTTGGTACAGCTTATTTTTATCTGGTCGATTTGTCATTTGTTTGTTGTTTTTTATGATACTTAAAAATTACTGTCTCCAAGTGTTGACCTAATCAAAATAAAAGAATTGATTTTTTTCCCTCGGTGGAATTTGAAATACAAATGTTTGATGTGATATATCTGCTGATATACATTTGCTATGCTTTACATTTAAAGTCAACTACTTTATTGCAATCGCATAAAGTTAAATCAAGCTCTGGCGAACAAAACTGTGCCCGGAAAGCGGCAATAGGTGGCGAGCCTATTGCCGCTTACCGGCATTTGTATAATATGCCTCTGCCTACCGATTCGGGGAAATAGGCGTGAATGTATGTAAATAAATTATTATGGTAGGTTTAAAAATAAAAATTGCCACGTAATTTCATCATAGTCAAACTAATGCAAAAAAACACCCAGCTTTTAAGTTAGTCCCTTTGGTCGTATTAAAAAAATTAAATGTATCATTAAATTAAATAATAATAATAAATAAATATTTTCTAACAATTACACCAATTATTTAGTTCCAAGATAAGTATTATTTAGAACTTGTGTTATGGATACTAAATAACGGATAAACATACATAAATACTATTTTTTTAATATAAATACATACTTAATATACATAGGGAAACACCCAGACTAGAACAAATATTCATGTTCATACACACAAATATTTGTCCTGTGTGGGAATCGAACCCACGATCTTGGAGCGGAGAGCGAAGTATACCCATACTTGCCACCACGCCATATCGGTCGTCATATTGTGTGCATGAACATGTATTTATTTAAAGAAATCTTTTTTTCAGTATGTTTATTTGATACGACCCATACCAGTTCCTAATGATACTTCATTTTGGAGAAAGCGTTGTAAAATATATAACTGCGAGGTGCGGGGGGGGGGGGAGCTGCTTGTTAAATTATCACGGCTCCGTGCAGGCCCCATTTCTAGGGCTCCCGGTCCCTGCACTACGGGCTCAGGCCCTCGAAACGCGAGCTCTAAGCACTGGCCCCGGGATCTTGCTTTACTCAATCTATAAAGTAAGTTAAGTAAAGTAAATATAAATCGTTATAAAGTGTATTTTGTAAAGAATAGTGAGGGTGGAGGGGAGAATTGCAACGGTCACTAATCCTGGTCAGAGCTAAATCTATTTAAAACAGCGTTCTGTCCCTCTCAACTTTAAACAAATGACTGAAATTAAATGAAATTTAATGATGATATCTCAATATGATGTCTCAATACATTGATCTGTCAGGCGGCTTAATGAATTCTTACGCTTATGCTTAGGGCTTTTACGGACGAGCAAAAAAACGCACTTAATTAATTTTTAGTCGGTCGTTTGGTTCTTACTTGGATTTGACTTATATAAAATAAGTGACTTAATTAATTTTTGGAGTGACTGCCGGGAAACAGGCTGTTTACCATCAAGCAGGACTGGGTTATAATGACGAGTCACATTTAAAAAATCCATCCCAAAAATAGCATTGAATAATATACAATATATTATTTAACATATTTGATAAAGAGGGCACAGTAGACCGCATTTTCCGGCTCCTGTTCGCAATTGGAACTAAAACAACACGGGCCCGGCTGAGGGCTCAAGGTTGAGGGCGGAGGGTGAGGGAGTGAGGGTCACGGCTATATCCCATGAAAAATTAACTAGCACTCATCCCGCCGTGCAGCGGGAGCGTTGTTTTAGACTTTTTAAAGTATTATAGCTGTGTTTATGTTTCCCGATGTGAGGGTAGGTGAGAATAGCGCTCTTGATATAACCCTTAACTGCTTAGTAAAGTATTATAAAGCTCTTACAAAAAGGTTATTTTATCTAAAGAAGAAGTCTCGCACAGTAAATCTTGGCTTAAGTTAACGAGAACAAAAATTCAATAGTTGTAAAGAAGAACAAAAAAGGGCTGGACAAAAGAGGCCAATAACGACGACGTTATCACCTGAAAGCCACTTCGACGTACTTTAATTGTTACTATGGCAACGGTCTGAAAAAAACTTACGACTATTTTTAAAAACCTACTTTTGTACTCGCGTTGTAATTCTTTATTTTAGGATATTGTACTAGTCCTAGGAAAGATAGGGGGCTGAAGAAGGATACGGGGCGGTAGTCGCAGCTTCATTTATTTATCTCTTTGCCATGATAATATGCCCTATAATGCATGGCTTATAATATGGCAAGTAATGTATGGCTAATGAGAATAAGATTACAGTTAAGACAAATATGGGCCAGAACATACTACTGTTACTTTTAAGTCGACAGGGATCAAAAAGACGACTAAATATACTTATTATCAACGCAACTTGTGGCCCCCAATATTGCTATTTATTTTAAGGCAAAACGCTTTGGTTACACTCGCGTTACGACCAATAAATAGAACTCGCTTTTTGGTTAGAATACGAACACGACACAACATGAGCGTGACCACAGCGTTTCGGCTCAATATAAATAGCAGATTCGGAGGGCAGGTTCTCACCCTCCCGGACCGGCTAGAACTAGATCAATGCCAGGAGTAGAAGAATTTATTATTAAGTTGTAAGAGAAAAAAAAGAGTCTATACTAAAGTAAAACGAAGTAGCTTTCAGGTGACATCTATGACACCTATGTAGCCGTTATTGGTTTCAGGACCAGACTCCACACTAATAGTGACGTCCATAAATTGTTACTATTGGGACCATTCTGTGTAAGTATGTATGCATGGATATAAGCGAAGTGGCCACCGCTTACTGGTTGGCATGTGTAATCTGGACAATTGACATTTGTTACAATTATTTAGATACCTTTTAAACAATTGTTGCTAGGCTTAAACGGTGGAATATTATGGGCATGGGATTATATAATAGGTTGGGGAAAAAGTCTTTTCGTATTTTTGTATGAAAAGTCAAGACATTTTTTTCAAAGTTTATTTACATTTATTTACAATATAATAGGTTGGGGAAAAAGTCTTTTCGTATTTTTGTATGAAAAGTCAAGACATTTTTTTCAAAGTTTATTTACATTTATTTACAATATATATGTACCGTTTTATTGAATAACTTTCTGCCATTTTGTGGGCAGAGACATTATCCCGTTACTGTAGAAACTTTGGGACTTCTGATCAAAAAAAACGGGACAAATAGTTTTGGCAGTCCTCTCTTGAGGTCAACCTTACAGAACCTAAAGAATTCTGCAGAGACCGAGACAGGTGAAAATCTGAAGGCGCAAGGTCAGGGCTATATGGTGGATGCACTAGGACCTCCCAGTCGAACTCTCTTAATTTTTGCTGAGTGGCTAAAGATGGTTGTGGTCTAGCGTTATCGTGATGAAAGACCACACCCTTCCTGTTGATCAATTCCGGCCGTTTTCTCTCGACTGCTTCCTTTAATCTCATCAGTTGCTGGCAGTAAAGATCAGAATCGATGGTTTTGCCGGGCGGTAAAAGCTCATAATAAACAATGCCCTTCCAATCCCACCATACACACAGCATCACCTTATTTCGTGTTAGGCCAGGTTTGGCCACAGTCTGTGAAGCCTGGCCAACTTTCGACCACGACCTTTTTCGCACGTTCTTGTCGTACGTGATCCACTTTTCATCGCCAGTTATCAATCTCTTCAAAAACGGCTCGGTTTCATTACGTCTCAATAATGAATCGCAAATGAGTACACGGTTCATTAAGTTTTTTTTGAGTGAGCTCGTGTGGCACCCAAATATCGAGCTTTTTTGTATAACCAGCTTTCTTCAAATGGGTCAAAACTGTTTTGTGGTCAATTCCCAGTTCTTCAGCTGCATCGTAACTACTAATATGCCGATCTTGCTCCACTCTTTCAAAAATGGCGTCCATTTTATTCGTAACAGGGCGACCAGAGCGAGGTGCATCTTTAACATCAAAATTTCCGGACTGAAAACGTTTGAACCAAATTTGTGCTACTCTTACTGACACTGCATCAGGTCCATAAACATCACAAATTTTTTTCACTGCTTGAGTTGCATTTTTGCCTTTTTTATAATAAAATTTTAAAATGTATCGAATTTCTTCATTAGATTCACTCATTTTTACGGAGAGAAAAACAAATGAAAAATAGCGGGAAACAACTTTTTTTTATTTATTTTTTCTTTGTAATGGTACCTTTTTAATGTTACCAAAACCAGCCAGACACAAATAGTACAGTCAAAAAAAATTTATAATAAGTTTATACCTACGTTATGCGAAAAGACTTTTTCCCGGACCTAATATATGTACCGTTTTGTTGAATAACTTTCTGCCATTTTGTGGGCAGAGACATTATCCCGTTACTGTAGAAACTTTGGGACTTCTGATCAAAAAAACGGGACAAATAGTTTTGGCAGTCCTCTCTTGAGGTCAACCTTACAGAACCTGAAGAATTCTGCAGAGACCGAAACAGGTGAAAATCTGAAGGCGCAAGGTGAGGGCTATATCGAATAACTTTCGAATCGAATGAGGTCGGGGAAAAAGTCTTTTCGCATAACGTAGGTATAAACTTATTATAAAATTTTTTTGACTGTACTATTTGTGTCTGGCTGGTTTTGGTAACATTAAAAAGGTTCCATTATAAAGAAAAGAAAAAAATAAAAAAAAGTTGTTTCCCGCTATTTTTCATTTGTTTTTCTCTCCGTAAAAATGAGTGAATCTAATAAAGAAATTCGATACATTTTAAAATTTTATTATAAAAAAGGCAAAAATGCAACTCAAGCAGTGAAAAAAATTTGTGATGTTTATGGACCTGATGCAGTGTCAGTAAGAGTAGCACAAATTTGGTTCAAACGTTTTCAGTCCGGAAATTTTGATGTTAAAGACGCTAAGACTGCCAGCACCTCGCTCTGGTCGCCCTGTTACGAATAAAATGGACGCCATTTTTGAAAGAGTGGAGCAAGATCGGCATATTAGTAGTTACGATGTAGCTGAAGAACTGGGAATTGACCACAAAACAGTTTTGACCCATTTGAAGAAAGCTGGTTATACAAAAAAGCTCGATATTTGGGTGCCACACGAGCTCACTCAAAGAAACTTAATGAACCGTGTACTCATTTGCGATTCATTATTGAGACGTAATGAAACCGAGCCGTTTTTGAAGAGATTGATAACTGGCGATGAAAAGTGGATCACGTACGACAAGAACGTGCGAAAAAGGTCGTGGTCGAAAGTTGGCCAGGCTTCACAGACTGTGGCCAAACCTGGCCTAACACGAAATAAGGTGATGCTGTGTGTATGGTGGGATTGGAAGGGCATTGTTTATTATGAGCTTTTACCGCCCGGCAAAACCATCGATTCTGATCTTTACTGCCAGCAACTGATGAGATTAAAGGAAGCAGTCGAGAGAAAACGGCCGGAATTGATCAACAGGAAGGGTGTGGTCTTTCATCACGATAACGCTAGACCACAACCATCTTTAGCCACTCAGCAAAAATTAAGAGAGTTCGACTGGGAGGTCCTAGTGCATCCACCATATAGCCCTGACCTTGCGCCTTCAGATTTTCACCTGTTTCGGTCTCTGCAGAATTCTTTAGGTTCTGTAAGGTTGACCTCAAGAGAGGACTGCCAAAACTATTTGTCCCGTTTTTTTGATCAGAAGTCCCAAAGTTTCTACAGTAACGGGATAATGTCTCTGCCCACAAAATGGCAGAAAGTTATTCAACAAAACGGTACATATATATTGTAAATAAATGTAAATAAACTTTGAAAAAAATGTCTTGACTTTTCATACAAAAATACGAAAAGACTTTTTCCCCAACCTATTACATACTTGGGTAATAAACATAGGACAACACCCAGACCAGAACAAATATTCATGTTCATGCACACAAAGATTTGTCCTGTGTGGGAATCGAACCCACGACCTCTGGAGTGAAGTGTAGATATACATACTGACCTCCACGCCAAATCGGTTGTCAAATTGACAGGAAACCACATATGAGTATAAGAATTAGATATATTTTGCAGCATGCAGCAATATACTCATAATAAGGGGTGTTGTGATAATAGCTTGCCATTTCAAACATTTTGTATTGCGGCTCATGTAATCGTGGTGGTATCTAGTAAAGAAATACAAAATCAAATTAATTATGTCCAGAATTTTTCCAAAAAGTCTGATTAAACATGATTCTGGAAAGAAATTTTAATTGCATTAACACAAAGTTTGAAGATCATCAATCAATATATTTAAAACGCTTTTTTATAAAATTCACTGACTGTTCCGACTTTGTATTGCTTTAGGAGCTATATTTTGTTTTATTTGGTAGGTAAAAGACAGCGCACAATACTCGTAGAATGTCCTTTGTGTCGAGTCTGGGTGCCCTTAGCTTCATAGGTTAATGATGGACCCTTTGTGACAGAGATGACTAGATATAAAAGAAGTATGTATATCAGCTTACATGTACTGCCTCTGAATAATAGCGCTTTACGATATATCTTATATAAGATGTAGATATATGTGACACGTCACAATAACTACATCCTGCCTGATGATAAGCAGTCGATGCAGTCCAATAAGGAAATGAAAGCGCTTTATAACGTGAAATAAGCACGGTATAAAGCACATCCACTCATGACGGCCTGCTAAAATGCCGTTTCACGCCCCGCTAAAAAGACCCGGGATCATAGGAAATAGGAAACACATGAGCCGGCAGCGAATTTCAGAGCTTAGTGATCTTGCTCAGAAACGACCTCCCAAATTTCTTGGTTCGAGTGCTGATATTCTGCACATGTGTGCATATTTAGAGCAATGTGTCCTGTTGGAACGTCTTATAAATAAATAACCATTATACCCACAGTTAACTGATCGCTCGTATCGTAACTCAGTGTAAATAAAACGTTATTGTTATTCTAACACTAAAGTACACATGATTCGATATCCACTTTCATCTGAAGTGTATTTAATTAAAACTGTGAACACAAAACAGCATCAATGGGGTCCTGTACAAACATGATCGATTGCCCTCGGCCGCGAGGGTCTGGAGGGCCCTTCGGAGCTCTACGAAGCCCTACGGAGTCAAGAGGAGGATGTGCAGTGCTGCGGTGGTTACATCGCAGCTAGGTTTAAATATGTAGTATTTTATAAAACAGCTGGGCGTATCATATTTATAAGTATCATATTTATAATAGAAATTGGTATTTTGACAGTGGCGGGTCAGTTTGTTTATGAAAACCTAGTATATGTACACAAAAATTTTGATAAATTGAGTAAGAAAAGTGATATACATAACCTAAACACAAGAAATAAGCATAAACTAGTTGTACCTGCCACTAGGCTCCAAAAAATTAACAAATCTTTTAAAGGTCAATGTGTGCGATTCTATAATAAAATCCCAAGCGATATACAGCAATTAAGCCTAAATAAATTTAAATTAACAATAAAACACAAGCTGTCTTCAAAGGGATATTATTCTATTAAAGACTATATGGCTGATAAAAATGCTTGGGATTAAACCGCCGTTTCATACAGGCTATTCTAATATGAATGACTTAAAGAATGAATATTGTTATAATAGGTTGGGGAAAAAGTCTTTTCGTATTTTTGTATGAAAAGTCAAGACATTTTTTTCAAAGTTTATTTACATTTATTTACAATATATATGTACCGTTTTGTTGAATAACTTTCTGCCATTTTGTGGGCAGAGACATTATCCCGTTACTGTAGAATTTTGGGACTTCTGATCAAAAAAAACGGGACAAATAGTTTTGGCAGTCCTCTCTTGAGGTCAACCTTACAGAACCTAAAGAATTCTGCAGAGACCGAAACAGGTGAAAATCTGAAGGCGCAAGGTCAGGGCTATATGGTGGATGCACTAGGACCTCCCAGTCGAACTCTCTTAATTTTTGCTGAGTGGCTAAAGATGTGTGTGGTCTAGCGTTATCGTGATGAAAGACCACACCCTTCCTGTTGATCAATTCCGGCCGTTTTCTCTCGACTGCTTCCTTTAATCTCATCAGTTGCTGGCAGTAAAGATCAGAATCGATGGTTTTGCCGGGCGGTAAAAGCTCATAATAAACAATGCCCTTCCAATCCCACCATACACACAGCATCACCTTATTTCGTGTTAGGCCAGATTTGGCCACAGTCTGTGAAGCCTGGCCAACTTTCGACCACGACCTTTTTCGCACGTTCTTGTCGTACGTGATCCACTTTTCATCGCCAGTTATCAATCTCTTCAAAAACGGCTCGGTTTCATTACGTCTCAATAATGAATCGCAAATGAGTACACGGTTCATTAAGTTTCTTTGAGTGAGCTCGTGTGGCACCCAAATATCGAGCTTTTTTGTATAACCAGCTTTCTTCAAATGGGTCAAAACTGTTTTGTGGTCAATTCCCAGTTCTTCAGCTGCATCGTAACTACTAATATGCCGATCTTGCTCCACTCTTTCAAAAATGGCGTTCATTTTATTCGTAACAGGGCGACCAGAGCGAGGTGCATCTTTAACATCAAAATTTCCGGACTGAAAACGTTTGAACCAAATTTGTGCTACTCTTACTGACACTGCATCAGGTCCATAAACATCACAAATTTTTTTCACTGCTTGAGTTGCATTTTTGCCTTTTTTATAATAAAATTTTAAAATGTATCGAATTTCTTCATTAGATTCACTCATTTTTACGGAGAGAAAAACAAATGAAAAATAGCGGGAAACAACTTTTATTTATTTTTTTCTTTTCTTTATAATGGAACCTTTTTAATGTTACCAAAACCAGCCAGACACAAATAGTACAGTCAAAAAAATTTTATAATAAGTTTATACCTACGTTATGCGAAAAGACTTTTTCCCCGACCTAATATTATGTTGCATTGTATAGCGTCACAGACAAAGGAAGATTGTTACTAACCAATCGATAATTTAAAAGAGCATAGCCTGTGAGTTTCTTGCCAGTTCTTCTTACAGAGCGGTGGCTCGGAACTGGCACTTAGATTCGCTTGCACTTAAATGTTTTTTGTTTTTTT
The DNA here is from genome assembly GCA_949126915.1 of Musotima nitidalis. Classification (NCBI taxonomy): domain Eukaryota; kingdom Metazoa; phylum Arthropoda; class Insecta; order Lepidoptera; family Crambidae; genus Musotima; species Musotima nitidalis. Next base: position 477,404 of record OX421423.1, on the reverse strand, counting down.
AAATTATTTGGTTGCAAGTGAATCTAAGCTTCGTGATTTTAGTATAGTTATATTTTATTTGTTTTTGTTATTTTTTTATAATTTTGACGTTTTCAAGTACTATGTAATAGTTTATGAAATAAAGTATTTTTGACTTTTGACTTTGACATATTTATTTTTAGGTAATGTTGTAGTAAAAGTATGGAAGACTAATTTGTTGGTAATTTGAAATTAAATATTATTTATTATCATTTCGACAACTGATATAGTATGTTATTATATAGTATATATTTGGTAGAAATAATTTAAAAGAGCATAGCCTAAGTTTCTTGTCAGTTCTTCTCACAGAGCGGTGGCTCGGAACTGGCACTTAGATTCACTTACACCAAATATTTATTTATTTGCATGTAAGTGAATCTAAGCTTCGTGATTTCAGTGTAGTAATATTTAGTTTTTTATTTATTTTTTTTTATTTTGTATTGACGTTTTCAAGTGCTATAAAATAGTTTATGAAATTTTACTTTTACTTTACATTCTCGTACAGTACAGTATACTCTTTTAGCGTAGCATTGTGTATTTGATTTATTTATAGCAGTATGAATTTGATCCGAAAAAGTAATTTAGGCGTAAATAAAAAACGAAACTCACTTTAAATTATTATTTAGTACATTCATAAACAAAAAATTTGGGATTATTTTGTTATCCTTTGTATAATGAAATATGCATACTTAAATAATGTCAGGTGGAGGACGAGGAAACAATTGAACTTCAAATACCTACTTGAAAATAGCGCTTCCAATTGTCTTTTGAATTAAATATTTTGATGAGAAGTTTGTCCAATCAAGTCGACGCCGCTCGCGTGAAGGGCTCTCAAAACCTTGCGATGAATCACAAAAGCACCTCCCTCTCTAATTTAACTAATTACTATTGGGAACCACTTCACCACAACCTGTGTAAGCACCCGGACCCCTTTCCAAGCTTTGACGAGCGAATACAAGCCGTTGTGGGCTTAGTTTAGAGATGGCTTTAAAGGTTTTGTCAAAATGGTATTGTGCATAAGTGGAAGCTTTCTGGATTTTATTTCGTATATTGTATGAATGTGAAAATATATTTGTTTAAATAGTTAATTATCATTTTAGCTCCTTATTTGTAAGTCGCTTAGTTTGTACTTTGGACTACATAAATATTCACACCACATAAAACAAGTTTTATATATTTAAATCTCGTTTTGAGCGTATAAAATCTTGACTTTCATTTAGAGTCGGAATAAAATAGTTCAGAAAACTTCAGTAATTTTTTTTCGTATGTGATCAATAATCCCGTAATCAGAGGAAAACCAAATGGTTTTTTTTAATCGCTAATCAGCTTTTACTATTAGAATACACTTATTTCTTTACAGTTTACCCGCTGCTTTTTACTGTTTACCTTTTTCCCAAAACCCATTTCCTGTATGATCAGCGACACATGCCATGCCGACCCCAGGTAAACGGACTACGGGGTGCCAGAAGCTACAAACCCAGGCACTGGCCCCCTGCCCCTTTTTCAACAGCGGTGGGCGTCGTCGGAAGTTTTTTAGTGGGTAGGACTGCGGTGGTCGCGTTTGCCGCAGTGAAACCCACACTCCCCTCCCGGTCCCCCCATTGGCCGGGAGACAGTGCGTAAACAGCATTTTTTTAACGACGATAAAAAAAAGAAGGTAAACGGACTAAAGGGCAGGAGGATGCTGATCTTGTTGAAAAAGTACTTTAATATTTTTTTTAAATTGACATACATATATACATTCACGGCTGTTTCCCCGAAGGAGTAGGCAGAGGCATATTAAACGCCCACACTTCGCCAATTATATAGTTGGTCCCACGTAATAGGTGGCGAGCCTATTGCCGCTTACCGAGCACTGTTATGTTCGCCAGAGCCTCGTCCGTTGATCGGCAGGTGCACCACTTGCAAGTGAGGTTGGCTTGGGCTCCTTAGGCCTTGGTAGGATCCCTATACACCCTTTTTTTTAAATAGAGTTTAGCTATAATGCACCTTTTTTCAGCCTTAAAAAATCCTTTTACGCAGCCGGCCGAGTGCCGGTTAGGTTATGTGGGACTCCCGTAGCGAAAAATCTGACGAATCCGGCTTGTCGAAGAACGACGAGACCGTGGTAACTTATCAGGACACGTCCTCACCTGTAGCTATTTATGCGCGTAAACATTAAAAAGTAACTGATACACACAAGTTACTTTCGAATTTATTTAAAGGAGTGTTAACCGGGACCGACATTTTACCGTGCCTTTAAAAGCAGGTAAGCGCTCGTTAATAAATGCCACACAATCGGTCACCCATTCTGCTTTTCTTTAATAATCATTACTACCACCTAGCACGTAGCTTTAAGCCCTTCACGAATAACTAGCACGTATTATGAATAATTGACTCTTAACTATAAAATAGAGTAAGTAACATATATAAATTAAAATTTCAATTTTGCACTCATACCTGTGATCGCTAAACCGGTTTCGGCCGAGACGGCCAGTCGCCGGTCGCTTGCTTGTTTAGTACACTAACTATAGGTGCGTACCTCGGTGATTTGCACATCGACTGACTGGAGGAGTTGTGCCCCGTGGATTTTACTTTGTCTTTTAATGCATTTTGATATTTTTAATTTATTACTTTTTATTGTTAGTTTTTTACGAAAGCTGCAACTACAAAATACAAAACTACAGTTGTATAATCATCGGCTAGTATTGATATTGTTATTAAGTCGACAACACTGATGCCCGGTAAAACTTGAAAGAGTTTATGTTGGCATCTTACTGCATAAAATTATAAATACTTTTTATATGAAATAAATAAAAAAATATAGTTTGGTGTAACAATTTTATTCGATCACTGATTTATAAGTTTTTACCACTTTACGAATAACTATAATAGAATATATTTGGTTATAAGATTATAATAGTTATATAATTTCTTTACCGCTTACTATTCAAGTACACGATGTGTTTCCTACACAAATGTTGTTAAATATCTCGGCTTTCTGTCACTCCTTTTAATTAATTTATTAATTTTAATATTTTTTTTTGATAAAAGACACATAACTTCATTGTTTTTTATACAATCATCTTTTTACTTTAAGTAATATTGACAATACACATCGAGATATTTTCCAAAATCGTTCCTCACCCATATTCATTCTCAAAATTAATTAGTGAGTTTAATATGTCCTCTAATGAGTAGTAAAATTTTACAACAATATGTAGTTTTAAGTATGAATATGTGTGAGAGTTAAGTCTGTCACGGTAAAGACTAACATTGAAAACTTTATTTTACAAGCTTATACTATAGTATAACATATAGAAATATAATGAAAAAAACATTTTTTTTCAACATCGATTTTACCAAAAATATTAGAATAATTCATAAATAACTTATATTTAGAAAGTCTTTTAACAATTAAAAAAACAATAATTTTAAATATCAACAAGTTAAATTGAGTGTAATTATTTTTCTTTTAGTTTTAAAATTAATAAAGGAATTACATTTAGTTGCTTACTTTTATCTAATAATTTTCTATTATAAACATTTAAACTAGAATCTGTTAAATCTACTTTACGAACGATATTTTCTAAGTTACATGAATTATAATGATGTCATACTTTATGATTATTAATTTCTTATTTTAGTTGATCTTAGTTTATTTAAGATATTGATATAAGTTAGTATATATATATTTTGCTTTATGTCACAAACCAAAATCATAGTTAATTGAATTTTATTATTTTATTTTATCTTGATCTCAAGGCAATATATTTAATGGTTGACATATGAAATATTCGACATGAATGCTCAATATTTAAAAAAAATATTTGTTTGCGGTTTCTTGCGGCAACATTGTTGTTAGTACATATCTTGAGTTTATTTTTTAATAGTATAACTTAGCGAAACCTCATTTTTAATGGTACTTAAGTATATTAATCATACAATGGTCGCCTATGCCCACTACTGCCATATTTACACAGCTATGTGACGGTTACATTATGTACTAAAGTAAATGTTAAGCTTTACGAGGTAATAAGTTATTTTCATGCAAATACTCAAGAATATTATTAAAAAAATACTACATTTACATATTAAATATATCTATTCAATAATCTTAGCTAAATATAGGTATATTATAAGGAATTTTAGTAGCATATAATATGATATATATGATAAAGATATTGGAGATATATATGATTAGGCAACGAATATAATTTTATAAAGCGAAGTTATTTTATATTCAGAGTCGAAAACGTAAAAACTAAATGTTTATGATAAATCAAAATTGATTTCCCAAATAATATAGCAATTAAGCTGTTTTAAAGATAAATAATAGCTTATTTATGTAATTTATCTTATTAGATGCTTATTTGTCTATATTTTTTACTTAATTATAGTGTAATTAATATCTATTTTCATCTATCACTCATAATGTATGTGGGCGCCTGATGTCTATATTTTTATTTTATCATACTTAGAACCTTTTAAAATTACTAATTAAATAAAAATAACAGCAAAGTATAAAAAGTGTGGCAATGATCATTTACATTTAAGATGATTTCCAAAATAATGTTCTAATAACTACTTGAAATATTTATACATAAATTGTATTTGGTGAGTATTATTATATATTCATGCTTTACATTATTTGATAGTATTTATTTAGGTTCATTTTCGTATTACTTTGATGTAAACATGGCCCCCTCTGATATTATAAAAGAGCTTATACTTTTGAATTTCGAAATCAGCAACATACTTACACCTTAGGTGTCATTATTCAAGGATACAATGTGAGATTTCTACCACAAATATCAATTCAATCCATTTGATTGGTTGAAAAAATTATTTCTGTAATTACCTACTTACGAAGTTATGATACTTAAAATACTGATTTTTTCAAAATGATTATGAAAAACGAAATAGATGACTTACTAAGCTTGTCTAAAATGACTTGTGAGGAATGGGTCCATTGATAAGATCATGATGATGAATGATAAACAAAGTACAGATATACTAACGGACGGGAATCGATTTAAGAAGGAGCTAGAAACCTACTTTATTTAATACAGTATATTACTTATCGCGTGCACACACATGCATGCACAATTACACTCACTCACACTCACACACACAAACACTTGCGCGCTTATTCACATACACACACGTTCTCGCACACATTTACAAACACACGCACGCATACACATAAGTGCGTTATCATATACATCTAAAAATAATAGCATCTAGTCCCAGAAACTACTAAACAGGTGCTTACAGAAAAAATATACTTATACATTTAGCTCTTCCAAGCTAAACCAACGAAAGCAAGATATAAGCATAAGGTGTTAATAACTAGTTTATTATAGTAGTATATAATATTTGAAATATTATAGATCTGTGGTTTAACCTTATCCTTAAACATAGAAACGTCATCACTTACCCGCCACTCTCTCTCTTTCTCATTCACCCATACACACACATATAATATCCTATTTAGCGTAAAGCTAAAAAAACAATATATTATAGACATAAATACATAATGTCACGCCTCTTTCCCGTAGGGGTAGGTAGAGATTATTTCCTTCCACTTGTTGCGATCTTGGCACACACTTTTAGCTTCATTTACACTCATTAAACTCCTCATACACGCCCGTCAGCAACATATTAAGTGATATCTTTGAGGTTAGCTGTTATTTCAAAAAGCTGGTTTTTAAACTAATAACTACGACACTTGATATTATGTGTACCTTTAAGCTAGCAGTTTGTTCTGTATTATAACTTACTTAAGCTAACCTCTTAGCTCTAGGCGTGCTACTTGTAGTCTAGATTAGGCTTTAAACGATAACTTAGTTTTCAAACTAAGATTTAAGTCATGCACACATTTATCATTTCAATATAAATATGTCGGTTTGTATTTAAACCGCATTTATTTTATATCATACTATACAACAATAATAACTTCTCATACGAATAAATTAAATTAAACTTATGTATAGTAATTTCTAATATTGACAATATAATAAAATAACTGTGAAAATAATGGATTTAATAATAACTTTAAAATTAAAGTAATTTGATAAATTACAACTTATTTTATAATAGCTTTGTGCTTTGAAATAAAATATTTATATAAAGAAGATTAATGATCAAAATATATTATGTAAAAACTTTTTTATCACTGGCATCATTTTGTGCGAACAAAGAAATTTGTTGTTTAAGTGTTGCCAAGTGGGACTCCGTTTACATATTGCACATTAGACACATTTTATAAAGTTTAATAAATTGCAAAGCATAATGCATGTAAATAAATCAATCACTATAACGTTTCTCGTTTTGATTTTAAAAAATATATTAAATATAAATTACCAAGACATGATTCTAGTGTAGTTCTGCTATATTTTTTAGACATTTAGGGGAAATTAAACCCTAAGCCCCGGCATATTATCTTGATGGCCAAATTTAAGAAGTACCTACTGTCGCCGCTTTCTCAAACATGCCGAGGCGTTATTTGGCATGCTAAAGCGCGTATTACACCTAAGCATTAAACCTAATTTTTACATATAAAGAGTACCGTTGTAAATGTCTATCCGTACCTTCTGTCTTTGTGTATGTTTTTTATCTACATAAATACACTCGCGAGCAACCAAATCGACTCAACAGCTCACTACATCTGTTATATATATTGTTTTTTTAATGTTGTATACTTTTATTTAAAACAATGTTTGAATGTAGAGTTCGCGGTTGAGTCGATTTGGCTGCGAGAGTGTAGATAAATAAATAAGGAAGTAATGCTTAGTAAATATAATGCATTCCTAGGTATCTTATCTTGGAATGCTGTGCCGAACGCGGGCACCAGATCTTATAAGATCAATTTGTTGACTGACTTTTTGTTCGACAAGACCTTGTTAAATAGGGGACGTCATTTGAAGAACTCTTAATGTTTTTTGGGTTCATTAAATGTCGTGTAATTGGCCAAAAAATATAAACAGCTTAGCAACTTAGATGCTTAGCTTCAGATCTATAAGTGTCTTGGTATATTATTATACTCCTGATTTTTGATCTCGAAGGATCAAGTGCCGGTTAAATTCAGATTTAAGTTTTACATTGTACTTCTTTAAACTTTCTGTCATACTAAGCTCTTGTTACTTCACGTTTAATGCTGCATGTAGGCCACACACAGCCGTTCACACAGTCAGTGTACAGCCCAAATTGAACTTATTTCAACCTTATTTTTCTTAACGCAGGAACACTTTTCCTTTCTTTTTACAGTAATTTCGACTTTAATCGAACGCAGTTATGCAAAATATATCTAACCCAAATGAAAAAAGTTCTGAGAAATATACTGTTTGTTGGTAATCTCTATTTTTTATTCAAAAAGATCTATGTTGATGGATGGATATTCTCTTGCTTAGACTGAAGTTGGCGTTAAGGCTAAACAAATTTTTGAGGTTGGGTTTAATTTGCATAACTAAGCGCTTCCATTACTCAGTGGTTTATACTTTTACGTTAAAAAAATTGCTTATAAGTAAAAATGTGCAAAATCACCACATTCCCTTCCATCCTAAAATATAATTGTAATATTATATTATTATAAAATGTAAAACTATCCTTACAACTAATGATATGTATGTGATATCGGTCGCATTATTGCTGATTTAACTATCACACAATAAGTATAATTATATATGTCAAATATATTTTAAAAAACACGCACATCGAAATTGAATATGTTACAATAGTTTCACAACGTAAATTCTTTACCAGCTTTCGTGTATTTTATGTGCACTTCGTTTATTTATTTATATACTTTTGATATAGTTCTAACAGCGGTATACTTATACTGATCTAGGCCTTTAGAATATCGGAGTTTTGCTTAAGAGTCTCACGATCAGTATTCTATTAGGTGTTTGGCTTACAATCCTTACGACATGAAGTCAAGTGTAGTTCACTACATGCCCTGCTGCTATATACTCGTATTTCCATCTCCTCATTACAATAATAATTTGTGGTTCTGTACTTTTTGTGTTGTTTTCGTTCTTTCGGCCTTTAGCTCTTTTTTTTTTTTTTGAACAACATCTAACTTAGTGTCAATGTAAAGCGACTTTACTCTCCTGATATCCTCGGAGTAGCGTAACAACAGAGTAGAGTTTATCGAGGCTCTGTCGCAAAATGACCACTTCTCAAAATGACTACAGGTAGCAAAATGTCCCTTTCTCAGAATGTCCCTTTCGCAAAATGTCCCTTTCGCAAAATGTCCCTTTCGCAAAATGTCCCTTTCTCAGAATGTCCCTTTCGCAAAATGTCCCTTTCTTTATTGCCCCTTGCGATATTTAATATTCAGACATTTTATTGCAGTGTATTATTTGTTGCATAACAACTATTTTAATTAAAAGTGTCTTAATAATAAATCTTGTACACTTTAAAATACACGAAGCCATTGCTACTAATATGTAAATTTTATAAGATTTTTACACACTTAATACAATATAATATAACTCTGTGCTGACTACTAATTAATTGAATTTCGGGAGAATTTGACACGAAAATTGACTTATCTTACAATATAGACGCATTACATAGGTACATATAAAGAGAGATTGCTTGATAATAAGTTTTTTTTTACAATATTACATCGTGTTGTATTCCGACAGTTAATTATAGGAATCAATTTACCTCTCTATTTAATTAATTACTTGGAATTTCAATAACATGGAGATTTGACAAAAATGTTATAATTTAATTGTGCTTAGAGAAAAATAAATTTTGTGCACTCGAGGTTGACTACTCTTTCTATTGTACTTTGCAGGCTAGGTATTTATATTTTAAATTATATTCGAAACATTTAATTTCACAGATATTTAGTTCGATAATTTCTGGTACGCATTACAAACGCTTTGATTGAAATTGAATGTTTACTGCCTTACCTGTGAACATTTCTGGGTCTGAGCAATTATTTAGATGTATAGTGTTTTGTTTAATGCTAACAATGCAATGCAGTAAAAGTGACAACAAAACACTATTGACCTTATTACTTACTAGTGTCAGTGAAAAGGACGGTACTCACCGGGATCGATCTAGTAATTTAATTCATGATCGAGCATATATTGCGATAACGTCGTGAATCAAAACATTCTACAAGATGGTACTTATTCTACTTTTTGTCAGTGCCTGTTCTTTAGACATTATTGTGTTCTGGTTTAAAAAGTACAGGACCTTATGTGTTATACTTAATCGTAATAACGAATTTATAGGCCTATTGAAATTATTTTACGTGATAAGCTTGAGATGAAATAAAGCATTTACACTGTAAAGTTACGTTAAGTTTAAAAATTACGTTTCTTTCTCGACTATGCGTTTGCTCAAATGTATTACACATAACACTAGTTTAGTACTTGCGTTTTCACAAACATACTAATTACTGCTTAATTGATTTTGCCCCAATATAGCGGCGATGATATTTGCCAAACGATTTTCACAGCTTAGCTCAGGAAGATAATGCTCGGTTTGCAAAGAAATGTGCTCGCATTACAAACACTTGCTCAAAAAATGCTCACAAATGACTTTGATACCGTTGGTATAGGACGTCTGATATCGTTAAGTAAGGTAGTAAATACTTCAGTATTTTTACATTATTTGCTATTTTTGTGATGTTTACAACCATTATTCGATATGTTTTTTTACTATTTGGACAGATTTTTCAAATGCAACTTAACTGTATCATAGCATTCTCTTTAATTACAATTTACGGTTACACAATAATCACCTTTATTTTATACACTCTTTCAATTGACATTTCGGGCTTCTCACGTTTACTTGTACAAGTTATATTTTTAGATACTTTTTTATTTACTCTGACTCTGCTTGATATTTGAATTTAATGCGATTGCTATATGAGACCGCTTTCTGGGATTATATTTAAATTACACCAAAACCTATCACAACACCTATACTCTCTGATGATTTCTGAAATAACATTTTAGAGATATTAAAATAAAATGTGAAAAAATTTACATATTTTTTTAAACATATTGATATATATTACTGCTGATATTAATATATTAATTGCTAAAAAGTAATTTTATCCCATCAAACGGCCTCTCACTACTGATTACACGTTAACTGTAGATACCACTTAAACACCTAAACTACTCATACTACATTAAGATTTAAGTTTAACTACTCTCGTAGATCCTTAATGTTAATAACTTAATTCTAAGTGAATCAAAAGATTCTGATATGTTTCGTTACCTTGGTTGCAACTTTATCACAAGCTGATAGTTACACTATGCTAATTGATATAATTAATTGATATGACGTCGAAGACTTAATCCAAAACGACATACATAATATAGCTTACACTAATATTGCTGATAGCATTAACTAATTTTCAAAAGGATATTTTAACAATGATTTTGATTAAAATATAATATATCTTTTCATTATGATATTAAGTTAAGTAATTACTTAACTATATATACAAAAACATACTATGTTTTCGACTCGTGTTCATAATTTTAAAAGTAAATGATTTTAGGTTATATTTGACGATATATTTAAACATTAAAACGTTTATGTATACGTTCGTGATCTTATTTTTTTAAGGCTTGTATTTAACGTGTTATCAGAATTAATAAATTGCCAACCTAACCTAACCTTTTTGTGCATCAAAAATACTGATTGAGCACCTAATCACCTCATTAGGTGCTCACTCAGTATTTTTGATGATCAAAAAGTATTTTTTAGAGGTTCAGTTTATTATATTCCTTTTTTTAACTAGTAAGCGCCAAAAGAACTATTGAATTAATATTTGGTCTTAGGCCCTTACTTTATGAATTTAGTGCACACATATTAGTATTTTTTTATAATATCTAGCTAGATGAGTGGTTCTAGCAGAAATATTTTTAATTCAAACTCATTGATTTTCAAAAAATTTAAATACTTGTTAATCTCATGTTCTTTAAGTTGTATTTGTACAGTCAAAATCACATCAAGAGTATCTTCGCCAGTATAAATTGAGCTCTCGAGCATTCGACGAAGCACATTACACTCGGTCTCAATATAAGGTCATACTGTTACTCTTACTATACTTTTGACTGCATTCTTGTTTATTTAAAATACTCTCGCATAGTTTTGTACTTGAATCCTTTTATATTCAGTAATTTTTTTCAACGTTCCCATTACAATTAAGATTAATAAAGTACTTAAGTAATAAGCCTTTGGTCGTGAGACGCTTCAGTACTTATTAATTTTTGACAATTCCTCCTAAACCAAATGTGAAGGCATAATCAACAGTAGTCACTTACATTCGAACATTACAATATCAACAAGAAAAAACAATATGACGACTCACAAAATGGCGTCAATTTATCGAGTGTTATTTGAATTAAATGATTTTTAGAATCCTCTCTACAGCCATTTCGAAAGCGGCCATCAAATATCCTACAATATCATATTAGTAAGCACAGTTAGATAATAGACATCTATCAGACACTAAATAACTCGCCGCCGATGTTGCGGGGCTCAGTGATCGAAGTTATATTCAAATATAAGATATTTATAATTACACAACAAGTTAATTCAAAAATATATAGACAACAACACCGAAATAGGAGCGATCTAGAAGCCTTGCCGGAAGGGGTTCTTGATAGCAGGCCCGGGGCCAGGGGCGGGGGCGGGCGCTGCCGGAGCTGGCGCGGCGGCGGCCCTGAAGGGGTTGCTCGCGGGAGCCTGCGGCTGCGCAGGCAACTGTCTTTGTTGACTGTATCCCTGACTTTGCTGTTGATAATCTTGCTGGTAACCTTGCTGCGGCTGTGCCTGCTGTTGCTGTTCGTACCCCTGACTATAGTTCTGGTACCCTCCTCCTCCTCCCCCTCCTTGATACGTCTGGTCGTAGGAGTAACTGCCAGCGTCCACGTTAGACTCCTCTGTAGCAACTTGACCTGATACATTTGAGTACTCCAAATGATTTTTAAACTCCCCATTAACAGGCCTCTGATCTTGCATTGTATATGTTTGGTATTCTTTATCGGGTGGATCCGCCATAAGTATATTGGCTTCATTTTCGAAAGGTTTGAAGTCGTAAATGTGCCTCAAGTACATTAAAACTGGAGCATATAATAGGTTGCTGAATGCAATGAAGAGATTCAGTGCTGTGAAACCAATTGCTTCCACTACTTCTCCAGCTATTATAGGCCCAACAGCGTATGCGAAAGAATATGATATATCAGCGATAGCGTAAATACTTCCATACACGGATACATACCTCACATCTACGAGAAATCCGAGCATCGGCAGTAGAGCGGTGTCAATCAGAGCAATTCCAAAACAAATGCCACAAATAGGTATCATCAACATTTTGTAAGAATTTGCGAAAGGGATTATAAAACAACACAGGCCTTCCAGGGCAAGACCGCCTGCTGCCATCAACCATTGTTGCTGAGGATACTTTCGAGCCATCTTCACTGTTATTATCACCCCTAGAACGTGCGGGAAGAAAGCTGGAAGCCATATCATTCCTATTTTCCAATTATCTTTAGTCAAGTTATCTTCCATCCACATCGAAATTGTTGGCTCCAAAAATGCTAATGCTACATTTGACATCATCAGTGCTCCAGCACATACTGCGATGTAGGGATCCATTAAGAGCTTCCAGATCGGTGTACTGATTGGCTTCGGTTGATTTGCTTCCTTTATTTGTGTTTTCAGTGGTTTCATCACAAGCAGTAACATAAATCCATCCAGCAATGATATAAGTGCTAGGATAAGGAAGGGGACTTCTTTTCCCGCAAACTGATATAAAGCACCGCCAAACGGTGGTGCTACCAGACATCCAAAACTGATAAATGCTAAGGCAATCCCTAGGGCTTTGGATCTTTCATTTTCTTCAGTGAATCTATCTGCAATCATAGCAAGGCCTGCCGTGTCTGCAAAGGCCGATCCAACTCCTTGTAAGCTCCTAGCAAAGAACAGCATGCTATAACTCCGTCCACATGCAAACACTGACGTTGAGAGAAACATAATTACAAGTCCAATCATCATCGGAATATCATATCCTATGCGGTCAATTAGGGCACCAGAAAAGGGGTTGACCATTAGCTGCACGATGGCTTTGGATGCGAAAAGGACTCCTGTTGCTGAATCCTGACCTTCGCGTGAAGCTGGGATAATTTTGGTCGGTATTATTGTTCTGTTTCCTTCTCTGATTGGGGGTAGGGTTACGACATGATCATAGCCCGCCTCTCCCCACGCGCCGATGTACCTCAAGTAGTCTGGTATAATTGGCACGATCACCATATACAACATGTTGTCGAGAAGCAGGGCAATGGAGACGATGACCAGAATAATTTTCCTTTGAGACGTGGGTTCCTGGATCTTCTCCCACAGCACCTCGCGGACCTCTCGAACCTCGAGGTTCACGACAGGGATGACGGCACCGTCGATCTTCCGCCATATTGATTTGGGTTCCTCCGCCATATTTATGTATTTTCTTTACTCCGCAAAGAAATATCTATCTGTTTTCTGAGGTTATGATAATGTGCATTATCGTGTGTGGTGTCTTCTCAGTTTTATTCTGGTGAGATTTCCCTTGTTCACCGTTCATTTGCTAAGCGTAGTCCCGCGGCGCGACCCCCAGTGGGACTTCGGAACCTGACAACAAACAGAAATGATCATTAGTATCATTTCTATGAAAGAAGAGAGCGCGAGGCGGCCCTCGAGGGTTCAGAGATTTGTGTCAAAAGGATTGTGAGTCGATCTTTGTTTCTGTTAGTTGACATGGTTCCTCCGTCCCACGCGATTTTAACTAGTTCTCCGTTATCCAAAGATGATTCAGAGTCCTTTTGAACAAAACAAAATTACAAAAATAAGTGTTTACAATATTTATGAAATTGGTATTGAGTTTTTGATGTTTGTGGTTGGTAAGATGATTACGTCATATTTTAAAGCGATAAATTTATCCCGCTATCAATATTAATAAGTTGCTAACCCAACCTAATATTTTTTTGCAGGCAGTTCTGAGTGGGTGTGTTTGTTACCGTGCTTATTCCACGACATAGACGCTTTTACTTTTCCTGAGTTCATCAATTGCTTACCTTCAGGCACGTTGACGTCATTATTATGTAAACATTAGCTAAAGATCACATCAGAAATACTAGTTCAGCTCTCCGAATTGTTTTTCCAAATCAGTACGTGTGAAGTTCTATCTAGTCTGTTTGTCATATAGAATTGCCTACTATAAATATCAAGACCTGTTTCCAAAGCAGTTTTAGAAAAAGATATTGCAACAAAGATTGTTCATCGTTAAAAGTGTACGGTGAATTGGCAATTCTAACAGCTTGTTTAGGGCAAATCCAATTTGTCTCCACCGAGCCCGCGGCAGAAGGAGGGAAATCTTTCTATTTTTTTGTTACAAACGAAATGAGAAAGCAGCCCTCGTCCAATTAGTAATTCTATCTTAGCTCAGCTTTTTGTTAAACATGTCATTATCTCAGTTTTTATTTGTCAGACTGTCTGAGGACAAGAATAATTGCTTTTGGCAAATACTTTAAAATAATTTGGTTCAAATTTTCTCATAGGTCTTGAATTTTACCTGCCTCAAAACAAAACAAATAGTAAGGTCAATTATTTAATTTTTATGTATTTTTTTATATATATTATATAAATTGTCGAAGTTTGCATACTCTTAAAACGCTCGTAGCTCCTCGGTAATAAAAGTACACAGAAGGGTCCGTAAAGAACCAGAGGGCCTACTCTAATTCAACGAAAACGAAACTTCGTTGCATCTATCTCTGTCACTCCTTGGGTATATCATTATCGAGTGAAAGGAATGGATATATACGAAGTTTCGTTTTCGTTGAATTAGAGTAGGCCCTCAGGTTTTGATAACCGTTTGTGTGGCATTTTAAATTAAGCGCTTCTGTGCTTCTGAAGGCACTTTAAGGATGTGTAATGTTACTTCAATCAAACATTATCTATAACATATTAAAACATTTCTCTTGTTAAATCTATTATAAGTATCAAACCGGTTTGATGAATTTTGTTCTTTTCAGTAGGTATGTTAGCCTACATCTAAACTTTCCATAACTTTAAGCACTTAATCAACATTGTATTAGAATAATAATATATTGAAACATTAAGTTCAATTTATAGCTTTTTAATTTCCTGTAGCCTGTAAAGGATTTACGAACAAATTCAAAAATATGCCACGGGCATCTCAGAATCTCGAACATCGATATAACGTAGAAAACTAATATTCTTTAATCTCCAAAGAAATCTTTTGAAACCCTACGAAGCCTTCAATAAAGTAATCGACGAAATAGCTCCGGGGGAAAAGGCGGAAAACACTCGTTAGAAACAAATTTCTGCGCAGAATTTCAATGAAGCAGGGAAATGGTTGATCCAGGGAAGTAAGGGCTTGTGTAGTTAAAATAAGACAATATTGTTTTTTAATTTTTTTATGACTTTAAAGCTCTCGAAATCTACATACAAAATAAATTTTAGTCCTGTCTGCAAGTAAAACTCAACTAATGTTTAGAAGTATTTTTTATTCTGTCGGAAAACCAAAACTTGACGGGTTTCTTGCCCTATTCTTTGTACTTAACTCTTTACCAGACAGTGGGCAATATATGACCACCTTGAAATTGAAAATTGAAATTGAACCTTAAGCGGTTAACTTCAGGTGGAAAATCAATGAATATTTTTAACGTGCTCTGCCTGTCCTGCTCACAGTAAGTGGGCCCTATTTTTATTTTAGTTGACGTTCTTATGAGTCTTATGCCCATTATCACCAACTGTCCCCTAAGCTAAAAAATACCTAAAGCAGAATTTGATTTATGGTGTCTAATCAAAATAAAAACGGGCATTAGGGTGTCTTGCACAACGGTCACTAAAGCTAAATCAATTTAAAACATCGTTCTGTCCTTCTCAACAGCACACAAAATACTGAAATGCAATGACATTTCAACTTAAATTTAGAACGGTTGTGCAAAGCCCCTATTGAGTCAAAGTTGTAAAAAAAGTTCAGTAAAAACTTCACTTCGTTGTCCGCAATGACGTTTACGCGATCTTGCACCGCCCTACCCTGTCTTATGTGATCTCGCTTTTAACAAAATAGATTTTAATGGTCGCCAAGTGTCATGTTTGTCAACTTATATAACCTTAGCTGACACGGCCATCTTCATACCGCCATAGTTTTCAATTTGTCGATGTTATGAAGATCTGAGAAAAGCGGCGATAGCCCAGTGTGACCCCTTCTTGCTTTAAATTCAGAGGGTCTCGGGTTTAAAACCTGGCGCACCAATGACTTTTCGAAGCTACGTGCGTAATTATCGCTTGCTTCGTGCCTCGGAAAGCCGTTAATCCCGGCTGTCATGAACATCTATGGCAGTAGTTATTAGGAATTCAGTGCCTTCTAACAGACTGACAGCTGGTTTAACTATAGAATGATGTTTCCCTCTGGGTTGCGGAGGTCAGACGGCAGTAGCTCCACGTAATAGCTGAAATTTAGTCAAATCTAGTTAGACCTGTGAGCAGACCCTGGGCCCTAACCTTAAGTCTAGAGCAACCGGGATAATGCTAGGACATGAATGTAATGGAGATCTCTTACAGGCTTTTTCACTTTCCATCTTATGAGAATTAAAAATAAAATAAAAAAATCTGTATAATTTTTTTACACAAATCTTTCTCATGGGTTACGAACACAATTAAAAAGAATTATCCATTTTGGTGCAGTCGTTTGGAAGTTTAGCGCGGACATACATGTCTGCGATTCATTTTTATTTTCGTTGATAAAATACAGATTGAACGATTTTCCTATACGAACCATGCTGAATGAAACTGGGTCATGGTTATGTTGGCCAGTCATTATACGAAGGTCACACGAGCTTTCCAGTAATTGGTTAGGTATTCACATAACTTTATAAAAACATAATACAAAAATGTAAGTAGGTCGATGTTGCTTTACGGTTCATTTTACCTTGATACATGCTCTGATTTGTTTATTTTGAGCAGGTGCTAAAAGAAAATATACAGCAATTAGCAGTCAAACAATTCGTATAATTACAAAATGCATTCTCAAGCACACTTGTCTTCAAAGCTCCATTTTAAATTACTTTTGTATGTAACTGTTGTTCTATATTCTACAGAAAGTTTTATTATTTTATCTGTGAGAAAATAATATAAAAACAGGTTGCAAAATGAGACAGCAATAATTGTTTAAGGTTAAGTAAGTCAACATTATTTTAAAAAAAAATCATCTTTGCAAATGCAAGTTTTGATGATAAGAAGCCATTTTGACAAACTCAATATGTAATATAACTGTCTAAAATGTTTATGTGCGATTTACATAGAGTCTATATAATCCAGAATTCGTTTAAATAAAGCGTTCTTGAGAAAACTTAATTTATAGTATTTTTTATTTTTGATATTTTTCGATAAAATAAATATTCAAAAAACACAATTGTTTCATTTTTTGTGATATATTGTTTTACAAATACTAGTAGTCTAATATAAATTTGTAAGTAAACTTGGTACCTATTTCAAATTGAAGATGACATTTAGAAGCTTTAGAGTTGTGAATAATGTTTTGCACCCTCATTATAACATTAAACAACATTTAACCCTAGCTAAAGCAGGCTAAGAGTCCACTCGAGCCCGTCATTTGAATACCAGTTATACAGCGGATCTGGGCCCACTTGAGCGAGCCGAGCGAAATGAGCAATCAAACGAGCCCTTTGTGTTTCTACTAAAAGTTTCTACTGCTTTTCTCGCTCTCACTGCTTGAGCTTTTAAATAACAGTGAGTTGTTAAGTATTCTATAATAAGTATTAATTATATTATGTGTGTAAGTATTTTAAGCTCTGTTATAAATTAGCTATTGAATATGTGCTGAGAATGATATAAGGTTCAAGGAAATTTTAATGGTGTATAGGGTTTCTGGCAAGATCTAAGGAGCTCAAGCGGTGCAAGTGGTGCACCTGCAAATCAACGGACGAGGCTCTGGCGAACATAAAAGTACCCGGTAGGCGGCAATAGGCTCGCCACCTATTAAGTCGGACCAGCAATATAACTGGCGAAATGTGGGCATATAATATGTCTCTACCCCTTTGTGAAACAGGCGTGATATGTATGTATGAAATTCTACGAGAATCCCATCACGTCTAGTTTTAATATGGGAGAGAGAGGTGGTTTACTCTCACTATTTTGTACGATTAAGCTAAACAACTATATCCTTATTAAATATCTGCAGCAAGGTTACGTCATAAGCATTATAAGTTTGGATATAATAAATAAATTAATATTAAATAAATAAAATAATAATTTGATAAAGATCTAAGGTCAGTTTTTAAACGTGGACCGCGTAATTTTCTTTTAGGTTTAATCAACATAACTCTTTTTCCCCTCCATCTGGGAACGTTCATATTCCTTTCTAATAATAACCTCCTATTGCATAAAATTAATTAAGGTATTACATAAGGTATTCAAAATGACATGTATGTAGAAGAGATATCTACCACCTACTAAATAGTATCAGGATAAATTTCGCGAAAAAAAGGTTTTTGCCACATGTTCAGTTTCTCTATTCATAACATGCACATATCCGTGATATAAATAAAATAAATAAATAAATAATAAATATTTCAGACACTTACACCAATTATTTAGTTCCAAGATTTGTATCATTAAAAACTTGTGTTATGGATACTAAATAACGGATAAACATACATAACTACTTTTTTTTTGTAAATACATACTTAATATACATAGAAAAACACCCAGACCAGAAAAAATATTCATATTTATACACACAAATGTTTGTTTTGTGTGGGAATCGAACCCACGACCTCAGAAGTGGAATGCGGGTATACTCGCCACCACGCCATATCGGTCGTCAAATCAAATAAAAGAACATTTATTGCTTCCCTTTACATAATTTACATTATACCGTTAAAAAAAGTTTCTATATATTAAAATTATATATGGTGAGCCAGAATTTAATTACGAAGGTCCAGAGGGCAAAAGGTGATGGCTCAGCTTGTGCTGTCCAGCGTATACACTCTAGACGGCGCTGGTTTTCAGCCACCTCTGTTTCCTGAGATGTACTTATGGAAAATATGTGCTAGGGGGCCACGCTTAGTTCACAATTCTACTTATCATTATCCTAAAAAGGACCAGTATAAAACATGTTAATATCTCTCAGCTTGTGTGTGTGTTAGTGAGTGCATGTGTTGGTGTGTGTGCAAGTGACAAACTGTATTATTTCATATTTGGTGTGTTATTTATAAACGAACAAGTAACAATCAAAATAGATTCTCATAACAAATGTACTATACTAGCCGCTAGGCTCTGAAACGAGGCACAGAGCCGCGGCGGTCGATATTCGCCCCGCGGTCATACGTCGAGTTATTTGCATGTTATTTCGGTAGATCAGTATCGCAAGGCCCTTGAGTTAAGTATACGAGTAGTCACGGGCGATATGAAACGGCCACTTTAATGCCTTATTATTCAAGGGTATTTTTAGAAGGAATTGGGCTCTGGATAAATTACTAATAAAGTCTGACTTTATAGGGCATTCGAATATTTCATTTTATGTATTAAGTGATTGCTAAAACAATTACTTGCGGTTCCAGAAAGATGTCTTTAGAAAGTCCCATTTAACAACAAGTCTATGAAATCAAGTAATAAGGTTATCTGTTTCATACATCCCTTTGGAAATAGTGAAGTATGGTGTCTAAAAATTTTCAATTAATGGGCCCAGGCAAGGCCAGGCCTCTCACTAAAGAGTACTAAAGGTTCGAGCGATTTAGGTCTACTCTGTGTGACTCGTTTTCTTAGTATTAACAAATGGAAAAATTATAGCAACAAATAATTAATTGATTAAAAAATCTTTACATTAGAAGTGAAAGCGTTAATGGTTTTAAAATATGGATTGCCCTACAAATGTTATTATGGCGTGCGAGCGGGGTCAAGAGTGATTCGCGACATTTCATTTCACTATTAACTACCTTTTAATTTATGAACACTTTTTATTTTATAACGAGTGTTTAAATTGTTAATGAGTAACGTGTTTTGTTTAATGTTACCAAGTTATCAAGTAAAAAAGGTAGATAGGCACTGAAGTCACAAAACTCAGCTCCTTTATGTAAACACACGCGCTCACGCACACACATGCGTAAAACTACGCTCATTTCAAGTTCGTATCTTCCAAGACGCCGAGTAGTAACTTTGTCAATAAAATGACGTCCTGTGTGATTAAATAGTGCAAAAACAACACCAAAGCGAACAAAAAATCTGAAGGAATATCGTTTCACACAAAGATACACACAAAATTATACTTTTTATGTTTCATAATAATTTGTAGTTTATTTGGAAAAATATTACCAAAATTACCCGGGTTGACGCAACCTCAGAGTGTTGCTAGTCGTTGGTATTTCTAATACTCAACAAAAATGTGGCTAAATAAATTGGAGGTAAGTTGAAATAGGCAAATAATGAAGTAGGGAGTGCCCATAATGTTTTGCTATTATTATAAATGTTAATCATTAATATTATCTATATTAATAAAAATGAATTACGGAAATGGGTGTGCTCGCATAAGTTCGGAACAAATAAATAAATTCAGCATAATTTTTTAAAATATTGTTTTCAGGAGGTTATAACAAAAAATGCGGATTTAATACCTATTTTTCTATGAAAGTTCTAGTGTTTTATTATACTTGTAATATCTAGGAAGATTTAATAAAAGTGGCAACACTTCAGTCACTCGCACATAGTTAAAAATATGACTTCACTTTCTTATTAATAATAAGGTCCTTTTTTTTACTTGATCTGAGGTTTTTGTAAAATCGCTATATTGTATTCATATCCTGGCATTAGTCTGCTCTCCGATTCGACGAGATTTAACTGAATGCTTAGTTATTACATTGAGCGACTGCCGTCTGACTTCAAGAACCCAGAAGGAAACATAATTCTTTGATTAAACCAGCTGTCAGAATGTTTAAAGACACTGACTTCCTAATTACGACTGTCATACATGTTTATGACAGCCGGGACCAACGGTTTAACGAGCTTTTCGAGGCACGAAGCAAGCGATAATTACGCACATAACTTTGAAAAGTCATAGGTGCCCCACCAGGGTTTGAACCCGAGAACCTCTGAATTTAAAGGCTATGGGTCTCGTCACTACGCTATCACCGCTGACAAACGCTATATGGTATTGAAGTCGATACAACTTCGAAGATCGATTTCCATACGCAACAAATATGTATATTTTTGTCTTCGTTTGTGTGATATCTATGTATTACAAGTAAATTTGTGTTTATAAGAAAGAAATAGCTTTAAAGTATGTTTATGTCAAATAAGCGCTCACTTCTCGCCTAAAGTTTTGTAAGTAATTATTACTTTGGTATAATTAAGTTTAGTCGCACTATATTTTCAAAACCCTCTACAACCTAGTAGAATGCTGAACACGTTTACTTAGCTATGTAAGCACAATTAAAAAAAACTATTAGCCCAAGTCAACAAAAGAAAAATAAAATGTCACTTCTTACCAACATATAACAGCTTACATAATGTCTTAAGCAAAGTATACAATGTTTCAAAGGCTTTCCGCGTAGCCGGGGCAAGATAAGGGCTTCTGTCAAAGTAACAGAGTGGTGACGGCTCCAGACGGCTTGAGGCGGCGTTAGGTGGCTCGAGGTGGCTTCAGATGGCTTCGGGCTGCCCGAAGGCTGCCGCGATCGATGCCGCAGTTACGTAAGGCCAGCTGCACTGCGGTGCTCGCATTTATACAGGTTTATTTAAAATTGAGCTTTTTTCCGTTGCGACATTTAAAAGATTATTTAGTTTAGTTCCACTTGCGGTTTGCAGCTTATCGCGGTCCACAAGAGCTAAGGTATCCTTGGGACTAAATTTACCTGTTTTTAAGTCTTGTCTACAATTTAAGCGTATTTCACGAGATTTTAGTAACATAAGTAGATCTCATATAACTAAATCAGCAGAATAAAGAGTTATGTCAATAGCAAATAGAAAAAATGAGTTGACGAAGAGCTACTATTTGTTTCTGTGATTTCAGGAGATGATTAAGGACAAATTGTGTTGTGTACTTTACATAATAATTTTTTACATACAAACATATTTTTCCTATATGATCAATATTCCTACATGCTTCTATTTGCTACGGCGTAGCGCAGCGGCTACGGCGTAGCGCAACGGCTACGTCGTAGCGCTCCAGTAAATATTGGCGGAGTAAGGTGCTTTCTCTATAGAGCCTACAACTTGACTTAACTATTAACACCACTTAATTAAGCCTGTCCAGAATATAATTTTTATGGATTTAATTGGTATAATTTTGTTTATTCCTTGTCTTAATGTCAATAAAAATATTTTCTTTGTATTCCATTTTAGTCTGGATTAGTAGAAGATCCACCAAGACCTGAGGCCTGCCCTCATCTGCAGGTGGTGTACCTGCCAATCACGGACGAGGCTCTGGCGAGGATGAAAAATCCCGCCACCTACTACGTGGAACCAAAAATATAATTGACGAAATGTAGTAATAATAATATAATATGCCTCTGCCTATCCCTTCGGGGAAACAGGCGTGATAGTAAGTATTCACCATTTCAATCTGATCTGTTATATTTATGACACATTTGTGTTGTGCGAAATATTGACACTATTATATTCTGAAATTATTTTACGGCATCAAAGAAGATTATCACACACTACTATCAAAATAATTTCGGCTACAAATTAAATCACACCCTAAGGTAATATAAATAAAGGTGGTTCCCAATGGGGAGCGCCGCGCCCTCTGCCGACGTTATGAGTAAACAGTCGCATTAAAAGCTAATGAAATTGCTATTTCTGTTCACCGACTGACGGTACTGCTGCAGTATAGACTGGCCCCTGGTAAATATTATTTATTGTATTTTAAAACATTATATCATATCACATTTGGGGTGGGTAAACGTTGTTATATTTTTTAAAGGGATCTATAAGTATAGGTGTAAAAAAGTTTACTTTTAGAGCAGATATTTTGAGAAATCTCTGCTCTCAATTAAACTTGTGAAATGGCCTTTGCTTACATTGAAACAAGACGAGATCCATTTCCGTTAGTTGCCTTCTATAACACTCTCAAGCAAGACATGGTGTGGTGACAGCTGAAAAACCGCATTTAGCTCTACTAAGCCGAGCTTTTACTATGGGCATGGCTAACGAATAAAAATACTAAAATACTCCTTTTTTGTTAAATAACTATAATCTCATAACTAGTCCTTCTTGCTTTCTATATCGCTCATTAAAACACAGTAGTAATTTATACAATTAGATACCTACACGTAATTAAAAATATTAAATTTCAAAAATTGTAAAAAATATACCGACATTTAATGCTTTTCTAATAGTCATAAAATTTGAATAACATACTAATTAAATTAATTACCTAAATGAGTGGTGCGAAGACGGAAATATCTAAATAGACCCTTCTCTTGTAAAAGTGGAGTATAATTGTAAGACTAATTATAATAATTACTGAGTTCGTATTAAAAAATATTTAATGTAATTATTTTTATTAGAGGTTTACTTTTTATGTGTTGATGATGTCTTTTTCTTATTTTTGTAATTAAATGTGCCTTTTTGTGTAATTGCATACACAACACTAAGCTTTCTTAGTGGCAGCACCAAACGCCGGCGATTGGCTGCATTTATATATTTATAGGAATATTATTCGCGGACCAGCCGTTCATTAAACTAACTGTTTCAATAATACATTGTTAAAAAATAGGAATGTTTCACAATGTCCCAGTAAGTTCCCTTTATAGATTGTTTATTCAAAATTAGAACTATAACTGTCTAAATATTTTGAGACAGGCTTTGAATGTGTTTTGCTTATTACTTAAATTTTAAAAGTATTGACAAATATTAATAAGGCAAGGGTCCAGCGCGTCGTGCGGGTGTGCTGCATCTTCAAAGGGCAGGTGACTGCAGGCGCCGTAATTTCACGGAGGGAGTTCCCAGGGGAGGGGGGCCTGACCTGTCCCCTATGCACCGAAATAACACCCGTACAGCCCTTAATAATATGGCCGAAAATCCTCTGGACAACCCTAAGTGCTTGTAATAAATCACGACTGTCGTCCTTATCCGTATAAAAATAAAGGCGAAGATTCCGTGAAAAGTGGCGAGTAGGGTCACGACACGCAAAGGAGTAAATTCTTTACGAGCTTTCTAAAGGTTTTGTTGAAGGGAAGTGCTTCCACATACAGGTAGATACCACTATACAGTTCCACGAAATATTGCCAGTTTAAACTAGCTTTTGTATGCGGCGTTGTCAATTTAGAAAATAAACTCAACTAATTAATGTATAGCTTACAATTTGAACACATACATACATTTAAAAATTCAGGAGACTATAGGAGATGATTAGCTCACGAAATCGACTTGAAATTGTTTAGGGTCGAGGTAATACTATGTCCTAGCATTATCCCGGTTGCCCTAGACTTAAGCTTAGGTTAAACATGGTCTACTGACTGGTTCAACTAGATTTGACTGAACTTCAGTTATTACGTGAAGCGACTGCCGTTTGACCTCCGCAACCCAGAGGGAAACATCATTCTATGGTTAAACCAGCTGTCAGTCTGTTAGAAGGCACTGACTTCCTAATAACGACTGATATAGATGTTCATGACAGCCGGGACCAACGGCTTAACGTGCTTTCCGAGGCACGGAGCAAGCGATAATTACGCACATAACTTCGAAAAGTCATAGGTGCGCCACCAGACAACCCTTAAAATATTAACTCCTCTAAGATGGCTTAACGGCTACAACAAACAGCGATGTTACCTGTGTTACCTAAGACCAGCACGTGTAGTTCGGGAGAGTAAAAGAGAGGGTGGGATAAGGTCGAAAAGTGTAGTGTGGGACGCACCTCATGTATATAGATGAATTTCTCGAGGCATTCTTCTCAATCTCGTTGCCTTTTTTGAAGCCTCATAAGAGTCACAGGCAGACTGACAAATCTTGAGAAAAAAAACGCAACAGACAGATAAACTGACAAACCTTGACAAGTTCTGACAAAGAACCCATTTGCTTTTATTTCTTGCTTAGCTTTTGCCCGCGACTTCGTTCGCGTGGGATAGTGACTTCCGGCAGATTTTTGGTTTTACCCACATAGTTCCCGATCTCGCAGGATTTTCGGGGTAAAAACTATCCTATGTCCTTTCTCAAGTTCCAAACAAAAGTTCCAAATTTCACACAAATCGGTTCAGTAGTTTAGGCGTGAAGAAAACACAGAAAGACAGACCTTCGCATTTATAATATTTGTTTGGATTATGGTACCGCTCATATCTCTTTCATTGTTGTTAAGAAAATAATTATGGAATTTCCATTTTGTGTATAGAAATTTGACGAATCTAAATGATCCTGTTGATCTTAAAGACAATAAAGTATATTTTATTTTATTTATTGTTATCAGCATACCAGCTTTATAAAGTTCACAGCTGAACATTCGCCTGCCCAATAAATTACATTCTACTGGGGGTATCTGCCCATAATCACCACGCTGGGCAGGCGGGTCGCAGTTCAAGCCAGTACGTAGAATGGCGCTGCTGCCCATCATCCGATAGGATTTCTCTTCGTCGACTCTTACGACTCCCCGTGAGAGGGGTTGACACTATTCTAGGCCCGTACTACATGGCACCGTATGTATATAATATATACCAGTTCAAGTGTTTCTAATTCACCTTTAAACGTAAAGCATTGTACAAAGTTATTCATGTAATTACGCTCCCGGTTCCACAATGTACTGCACACCCACGACATTGTAACAATAATGATACACCTGCAAATGACAACAAAAGATGCGCCACAATCGCGCATCGCCGCGGCTCATTGATGAAGGGCACGCGAGTCATTTAGTTGAACAATCGGAGCCGATCAAAGCGGTATGGCGCTGCGAGTGCCTCGGGCCACGGGGCGTCGGGACCACCGGGGCAGAGGGGCCTCAGAGCAGGGGCATTTTTAAAGATTAATATAATAGGTTGGGGAAAAAGTCTTTTCGTATTTTTGTATGAAAAGTCAAGACATTTTTTTCAAAGTTTATTTACATTTATTTACAATATATATGTACCGTTTTGTTGAATAACTTTCTGCCATTTTGTGGGCAGAGACATTATCCCGTTACTGTAGAAACTTTGGGACTTCTGATCAAAAAAACGGGACAAATAGTTTTGGCAGTCCTCTCTTGAGGTCAACCTTACAGAACCTAAAGAATTCTGCAGAGACCGAAACAGGTGAAAATCTGAAGGCGCAAGGTCAGGGCTATATGGTGGATGCACTAGGACCTCCCAGTCGAACTCTCTTAATTTTTGCTGAGTGGCTAAAGATGTGTGTGGTCTAGCGTTATCGTGATGAAAGACCACACCCTTCCTGTTGATCAATTCCGGCCGTTATCTCTCGACTGCTTCCTTTAATCTCATCAGCTGCTGGCAGTAAAGATCAGAATCGATGGTTTTGCCGGGCGGTAAAAGCTCATAATAAACAATGCCCTTCCAATCCCACCATACACACAGCATCACCTTATTTCGTGTTAGGCCAGGTTTGGCCACAGTCTGTGAAGCCTGGCCAACTTTCGACCACGACCTTTTTCGCACGTTCTTGTCGTACGTGATCCACTTTTCATCGCCAGTTATCAATCTCTTCAAAAACGGCTCGGTTTCATTACGTCTCAATAATGAATCGCAAATGAGTACACGGTTCATTAAGTTTCTTCATTAGATTCACTCATTTTAACGGAGAGAAAAACAAATGAAAAATAGCGGGAAACAACTTTTTTTTATTTTTTTCTTTTCTTTATAATGGAACCTTTTTAATGTTACCAAAACCAGACAGACACAAATAGTACAGTCAAAAAAATTTTATAATAAGTTTATACCTACGTTATGCGAAAATACTTTTTCCCCGACCTAATATATTACTTTAACCCATTTTTCTTTTGCTACCTATAACATTGTTATCAATGGCTTAATGATCTAAACGCAATACACGTTTGAATGATCCATTAACACACAGTTTTAACTGCACTGCTCATTTTACGCAATGTTATTTTATATTAGATCACTTAAGCTAATGGTTTTAATTAAAAAGTGAAGACATTTGAATAGGACAAAAGATTCCTTTAGCTCTTAAGATTTTTAATTTTATAGCACTTTTTATCAATCTATAACGACGACGGGCAACCAAAACGGTCGAGTTTCTTCTGTCCATTTCTTCTGAATTGAAGCACCTAGCAATGGGCGCATTAGAATTAAGTTATAGTAACATTTAAAGCTCTTATGTGACGTACTAGGATTAAATAGCATTGTAATTTACTAGTTGCAACGATATCACTATATGATATTTAACAAATTATGTATAGTGCAATAAACTACTACGTTTTATTTAAAATGACTTTTTATAACACAAGAATGCACTCAACTCAAGCATGCAACCCACAGGATGGTTAGACGTGGTCACTGCATATAAGTGCTTGCAATACCAGAAGCATCAATTGTGTGTTGCCGACCCTTTCAGAACCTAACCACGCCCTTTATCAAAATAAAACCTTGTATTTCGATAAGTTTACAACGTCATACGTCTCTAGAGCACGCAAAAGATCAATACATTATTATCGACAAGAATCAATATTTCTGGCCACTGATTTGGTAAGCTACAGATTAAATAAAGCAATCGAATCAATAGTCGCAACAAAACACGCCACGATAGAAGTTATCCAATAAAGTAGTATAAAAACTTAAGCACCAGCTCTCAAAGCCCTCTGTGTGAAGTCAGGGCACAAGAGGCGCGGCAGGTCGTGCCCTATCGCGTTTCCCCCCATCATGAGCAAGAGGCCTCGAGGCAGCCGGGGTCGAGACCCGGGTGTAACGCGGCTTGAGCACGGAAGTATATGGATTCTTCGTCGTAGGTTAGTAAATTAACTTTTTGTGGGCGAGGTAACGAAAAATTTCTTACTTAATTCGATGTTTTACTAAAAATGTTTACAATAATGCTGTCCTTATAACCTGTATTCTCCCTAGGGAAAAGTTTATAAATACATAAAGTCTAGAGTTTGAGAAAAATTTGGCCAGGTTTATTTATAATATGAAACGAATGAAAAATATAAAACAAACATGAAAACACCTTAATTTTTGAACCGTTCATTTCAAAAACGTCAATCTACCCTACTTTTTCCACTCCCCTGAATAAAACAAATTAGATAATTCCGTAAAATGAGAAAAATAAACACCTCAGTATCGTTACTCTCAGAAGCGACGCATTGCAAATACTAAAAAAAACGAAAAATTTTGCTAAACTAAAATTGAGCTTTAACATCTCCTATTTTAGTTAGATTTTTGTTTGAATGATGGAAATAACGATTTTCCTAGACTTTCCTTATGGGGAGGACGGGCAAAAGTGGATTATGGCTGAGTTTTCCCAGGGGAGGCTTTGTCCCGGCGGCGGGGCGATCGGGAACGTTGGCATAACTTGAGGATAATCTCGTTTCGGCTTTAGGTTAGTGTGACGGGACGGCTGTGGGGAATAAAGAACCGCTGATTATAGTACAAATTTTGAAAAGTTGTAGATTTAGGATTGCATTCAATTAAAAACGGGGAAATTTTTTGTCGGAAAACTGTTAAAAAAGTTTAATGAATCATAGAAAAGCTGTAAATATTTATACGACTACTGAAATTTTATTAGGGTAGCGCGACTTAAAAGTTCCCTTTCATAAAATATTTAGTTATAGTTTTTTACAAAAAGTTATCAAAATAACTGACAAACAATCTGTATTGCTTTTATATCTTTCTCTTTCTTGATTATGGTACCGCCCACACCTCTTGCATTGTTTTTAACATTTTCTATGAATTTTAATTATTTATGTTAAAATTTGACGTAAGTACCTAAATAATCAAGTGGATCTCAAAGACAATAAAGTATATGTTACTTTAGGTATTCCTAGTATAATGATGCTGGCCAGCAGCGTCATCCTGTAAGCTGTCTGAAACTGCGATCACATAACATGGGGATTATGAGCTTCGTCCGTTGATCCGATGAATTTTAAATCTACTATAATATGGCTAAAGTTTGGTGAAAAACAACTACCAGTACAGAAATAACAATAATGATTTTTATCAATTTCAAAGGAAAATCCGTACCACTATATAATTTGACTTTCAAATTTTTCAACAAAATTCATATTATCATTTCAGCTTTCCCCGCAAAGCCCTGCGGCCTACTCCGAGGGCTGAATGTGTAATGTCGTTAGGGTTCCATGTTAGGGTTCCGTACGCAACGTAAATACATCGCATGGCTTGTGTATCATGCAAATATGGCCGACTACACACAGGAGGACGCCCGGGATATTGCTGCTATAAATATAATGGTTGTGTCAAAAAGTTTAATTTCTGATTTAAATTAGAAGCGCCTTGAGTGCAAAATAGCGTGACGTAGCGTAATATTGAAACATTTAAGAAAATTGTAGCGTGATATTTATGTGTTAGTAAATTTAAGTTGCTGATAATATTTTACATAGATTAGATAAGTACTTTAAACGAGAAATGAAAAAAAAATCTGTTGATAAACTTGCAGGGTTAATTTGAGGACAAAATGTTATTTTTAAGACCTAATTGTACACCAGTTGTGAAACAATAAAGAATAATGATTATTTATTTGTCTTGGCCTTCTTTTCAGTTGTTAGTGGTGTTGACAGCGACATTTGAAATTTGTTGCTCGTTATGGTAACAATGACATCTTGAGGTGAACTAATGCAGTGCTGTCAGTCATAATTTTTTTTCAAGTTTTGATTGTCATTGCCATTATCATCAACTAAAATAAGTAAAACATTCATAAGTAAAGCGAGCGTCACATTTCATTATCGTAGAAATGTGCTGTCGGCTGGTCTGATTATTTCGACGAAGGTAAATTTAAGTAATGCAGCATTTTACAAAACAACAACGCAAATTGTAAATGTATCGGAAACGTTTTGGTTTATATAGCATCAATGCTACTTGTTATGACACCAAACTTAAGGTTTGTGTAATTGCGCAAGGTAACCTAACAAATCCACGATTTGCTTCGGGAGTCACTTGCTGTCAGTGAACTTAATTTTTTTTTTACCATTCTTTACAATTTGTCCCGTGTACGTATTAAATGCTGCATTCTACAATTTGCATGCGACATATCGACTATGTTAGTGTTTAATCTGGTCTGGTGACAGCAGAATACAAAATTCTGATTTTTCAAATCCGACATAACGCATGCTAAATGGAATAGTGACTTAACTCAAAAACTAATATCACAAAAGAAGATCTTCTAAAGAATACTTATCCTTCTTGTAAGCGCATTAAATTGATACTGATTGGTTATTTAGTAATTATGCTTGTGTTTTAAACGTTTGATTAACATTGATTCGATCTCAGTAAGAAATAGAAAGACTGTATAAGTACGTAACTCAAACCTGACATATCTATTGACGGGTCGATGTTCCTTTAAGCATGCGATAAATTAATATATTCCAGATGTGTTGTTGAACTTATAGATTTAAAAATTTCCGAAATGGGAATAGTAAATAGAAAATGATTATCCTCATTTTAAAGAATACGCAATTAATGAACGACAAATTACGAGCTAAACGTTTCCTCCGATACATCACTTTTATCGGTCTACTAAATAAAATATGAACCTTCTCCAGCGCAGTCATTAAACCGGCACGGTCCGTGTCACACTACACCGCAGTAATTGCTGCTCGCACAGGGGAGACTGGGGCAATGAAGCCATTTCTTTCTTTGCAAAAATCCTTAGAATCTGCACGATATTTTGCACTGTACTCCCGTGACGTAAGATTTAGTATATCTTACGAGAAACAGCGTCGAAATTAAGGTACGTTCATTTGTTCGTCCGCAGCTCTTATACAGCTGCGGTAGGGGAAAGTAGTGTTTGTGCAGCGACAATAGAGGCACAAACAGTCGCATTGTACAGCTTGCAGACTGAAATGAGATGTGGCGAGGTAATGCGAGGGTTGTTTCGACGGGATGTGTAGTTGGTCGTAAATAATGGCGGCGCTTGTAAAACAATACAGCGGGAAACCGAGACAAATTTTAGCGCAGGGTTAGTTGTTGGCTTGTGTGTTTGGTTTAACCCTTAAATTCTTTGTTGTTTTTTTATAACCAACAATTTGTTTGAGAGAGGCGTAGAACGATAGTTTTTTTATAATTTGACTTGCCCTAATGTACATATTAAACTGTATGAAGGTAAGCTACACAAAATGAGTCCCTACCGTGGGATAAACACGGTGATGGGCACATGATGGACTACATAAATGCCGTTTCACGCCCCAGTCATAATTCTATCTAATTCCAATATATTCTAATCCAAATATAATTTCAAAGGATGGCCTTCAAGAGATGTTAATTTTTTTTTATGTTTTGCATGGTATAAAAGTGATTTCATTCGGAACAGGAAAGGAGAGGACGGAGGCAAGAAAGGGGGCTGCCTCTAATGCAGATATTCAATCTCACCATGGCGGTCGCTGTCATGTTAATGTTCGACGTATCCTGGCACTACAATTAAAGCAGTATCGCTAAAGCAATGTTTTTTTTTGTGAAACAAAAATAAAAAAAATGTCATATGACTTTGAAAGAATAATGATGGAATAGATGTACAAACTTTAAGATAAGCTCTATGTCAATCTAAAAATAAAGACTGCCTTGGAAAATAATTCAATGTCATATAAGAGTCTTGTAGGTCGGCTATTAAGGTTTCTCACACTCTCTAAAATACCCGAACCTTAAAATAATGTAAAAGTCTAATTAAATCTAATAAATAAATTCAAATCCTTTATATGCAAAGTTCTTAACCGCAGCATCTATAATACAGTAGTATATATTTGTGCAAAGAGATCCTACCAAGAACTGAGGAACCTGCCGATCAACGGACGAACATAATAAGCGGCAATAGGCTCGCCACCTATTACATGGAACCAACTATATAAGTGTCGAAATGTGGGCGTATATTATGCCTCTGCCTACCCTTCGGGGCAACAGGCGTGAATGTATGTATGATTGATGAAGTGGCTGTTAATTTAAAAAATCATAACTGAAGCCTAGTTTCCATTATTCATAACAATTTTTAATTTTTAAAATATTGACGCTTTTATCACCTGTCTCATATAATATAAACTTAAAAGAGTGCCTACAAGATAAACTTAGCCCGGTATAAAATTAAGAGACGGTGTTGCCCTCGTAAACATTTATCCCGGCTATACTGGCCATCCCGTTTGTCCCTGGGGAAAACAGGGAAGTTACGAGGGATAGCGCGTCGTCGATAAACTTGTTATCCAGGATTAGGCCTATCTCAAGTTCGGTGAAACTGGTTTCATTTTAGTTTACGTCGTTATATTGTTCTGAAAATATAAGGCTATGTTGTAACACAAATGTAATATCGCTTATTAATCGTTACTGTTACTAACAGTAATGTTACTATTTTTTAAGTGTTTACAGGTGCATTTAATGTCAAGCAAACTGCCCACCGGTAGGTGGTGACCGGGGCCTATGAACAAATATCTCAGGTCTTTTTGCCAAACCCTCAAAAACATTTTTACGCTCATTTTGAAGAGCCCCATACTGTAATCTCCTGCATGTTGTAGGTAGCGTAAGTTACTTTATATAATCTTAGGTAAATGCTAATAAAAATCTTATTAGAATCGACCCATGTCGAAAAAGTAAATATTTCAACAACAGACTTACATAAACCCTGCAAGCTACCCGAGCCCATAAACGGTTATTGCGCATACCTACAGCGGATATACGAGAAGTTACGGATCCAGGGACTTATGGTTATAGGTTTGGGAATAGCCCACATCTCCCCTTGTGAGAGGCCGACGTCATTCCAAACGTCGGTCGACATTGATTGGCTTAAAATGTTCATTGAACAGTTTGGGAAATCTTCAGGCAACTATTGGGAGTTTTAGAACCTTTACTTTTTTGTTTTAACTAAGCGTAACGCGTTGTTTATTAACGCAAAGAATAACTTAAATTGATATATTCTTTTGTTTTAATTTTATTAGTAACTAGCAGTCGCCCGCGGCTCCGCCCGCGTGGATGTCGGCTACCGCTGTAAAATGCCTACCCAGAAAAGAAACGGTCAGCAAAATGATTTCCAGATCAAATCACAGACACGGACACTAACATCGAGCAGTCATTATCCGCAGGCTGCATAGATTGTCTTTATGTGGATGTTGAAGTTGTTAATGATGAAAATATTTAAATCTAATTAATACTTAGTTTTTACTCTTACCGGCAGTCCCGGAGAGCAACCTGTTGTTTTGGGATAGATAACTAAAGCGATTATTGTAAATCTTCCCCATAAACAACATTTGACATTAAATTATTTTTAGGTGACAAAATAAACTGATGGTCGGGAGCCCGGAAATCGTAATAATGTAGCTTTCTAATGAAAAAAGAATTATTAATATCGGTCCAGTAATTTTTGAGTTTATTCGTTACATACAAAAATACAAATCCTTCCTCTTTATAATATAGATTACATTGACTCCCCCCCCCCCCCGTACCCCACTGACGCTTACATGGAGCCTACATCGCATGCTGGCTAGCTGAGCGCGGTGAGCGGCAACCACGCGACTTTTTCCTAATACTTGCATTTTTAAACTCGTGATATCTTCCGAATGAAATGTCCGAATTGAATAATTCAAAAAGTTATAAAAAGGTATTGAAGCCGTCTTGAATACAAAGTAATTTTTTTTGATAAGGATTAATACCAAGGTACAAATATAGAGCCTTTTCAAGCGGCGGCATATAAATTAAATTTTTAGAATAAAAAACCGCTTACTGTGACGTAACTATAATATTTAGACATATGCTGTCGCGACACTTTTTGTAGATAATGATGAGTACTGCAAAGTCGTAGTACATAATTTTGTTCTATCATCAATAGTTTTCGCTGCGCACGCTATGTAAGGAATTTTTTAGGTCATTTTTTTACACCTTGGGTTACATTATTGGATTTTTAGTAAGGATCCCTAATTTTTAAAAAAATGTAATATAGCCTATGTTACTCGGGGATAATGTAGCTTTCCAAAGGTGAAAGAATTTTTGAAATCGGTCCAGTAGTTTCGGAGCCTATTCATTACAAACAAACAAACAAACAAATCTTTCCTCTTTATAATATTAGTATAGATGAATGAGACGGCAGGTGTGGTGTATTTTCGATTACCACTCACGCCGAATATGTTTGCATGAACATAAATAATTGTCTTGACTTTTTAGACTTAAAAGTTGCAAATCAATGTTATGTGGTAGTTAAATACGTTTTCAAGAACTTTGTACATTTACTTTACCAAGAGGTGTGGCACAAAGGGAAAGTCGAGTGCCCCGTTTGTTTTATACTGCCAGTTGTAAAACGAAAGCCGGGAGCTGAATTCCTTGTTGTCAGCTAGTATATATTTTAAATACGCACTTTGTTCAGTTAGATAGCTTTGCATTTTTTTTTATTGTACAAGTTTTTATGGATATTAGGGATTGGCTATCTATCTTAGCCCTTGAAGCACCCGTCTTTAAACACAGGCCTTCTCTCTGATTCTCCAATCCTGACGGTCTGCCGCCACACGTCCAGTTGATGCCAGCATGCTGCCGGATGTCGTCAGTCCATCTTTTAGGTGGTCGTCCTCTGCCGCGGGTATTTTGGGATTGTATCGCGGTGTATATCGTAGATTTAATAATTATTACTCATAAATAACTCAAATAAGAAATGCCAAAATAAGTTGATTACAGTTATATACGTAGAACAAGCTTCAAAAATATATAGTCGAATTAGAAAAGCCGTATAATTATTTTATAAAAATTTACATTTAAAACAGCCTCCAAAGAATTTATCTTCCCGCAAGGATCAAGGTGTGTTGTGTAATTGTGGGGTGCTACAGACCACCCTTTGCCTCCTTCCCATCAAATACGTCTAACATTTACTGTCTTGAAATTGTGTTCGCACAAAGCGTCTCGTTCTTTCTTATGAATTGAAAATATATTGTCATATACCATTAAAATTCTTATGACTTCGAGTTAAGATATACAAGTTTGATATTATCTACAAATAATATAGCATTGATATATATAGCTTACTTTGATTAACATTAGATGTGTTACTTACTTAACCTTGAACCCAGGCAGTGCATTCTGGATGCACTCGGGCGATGTCGAAAAACCAATTACGCAAATCGCGCGTAAACAGTCTGTACGGCGAGTGAACCTCAAGTTATTTAATACCTCGCTTCATTAACAATTTGGCGCCCAAATTAATTGATAAAGTTACGCGTAGTAAATAATAAGTAGATAAAATAAATATTTTTTTGAATTTATTATAATTGTTAGACGTGTTATGTTAATGTTATTATATAATGTTCATAATTTTTTTAATTTATTTTATATTTTAATAAAAAATACTAAATTCTTAAAGTATATATACAAATTAAACTTCATTTAAAATAGTATTATGTCGCTTAATTCTTCCGACAAGTTATAAGTATTCTCAATACTAACTCAAAAAGTACAAAAAAGGCTCAACTTAAGAATTAAACCAGTCATCACATTAACTGTTTCAATTACGTTCATTATCTTATAAGATATGTACTGCATTTCTTTTAACTTTGTTTGCGACTGTGCAAAACTGTATAAAGTCATCATATTCTAGCATTACCCCGGTTGCCCTAGACTTAAGCTTAGGGCCCAGGGTCCGCTCACTAGATCAACCAGATTTGACTGAACTTCAGTTATTACGTGGAGCGAGTGCCGTCTGAACTTCGCAACCCAGAGAGAAACATCGTTCTATAGTTGAACCAGCTGTCAATCTGTAAGAAGGCACTGACTTCGTAATAACGACTGCCATAGATGTTCATGACAGCCGGGACCAACGGCTTAAGAGGCACGGAGCAAGCGATAATTGCGCACATAACTTCGAAAAGTCACCCGAACCCGAGACCCTCTGAAACTGTACAAAGAGCGTATTAAAAATATAAACTAGCTGACAAAGAGGAATTTAGCTCCCGGCTTTCGATAAACAGCTGACAGTATAAGACAAACGGGGCACTTGACTTTCCCTTTGTGCCACACCTCTTGGTACAAGGTAGAGTAAAAGTGAACAGTTCTTTGTTTCATAAACTTTTACATAGCACTTAAAAACTTCGAAGTTAAGTATATAAAAAAAAACTAAATATCACTACACTGAAATCACGAAAATTAGATTCACTTATATGCAAAAAAAAATTTTTTTGTGTAATTGAATGAACGAGCCAATTTCGAGCCACCGCTCTGTTAGAAGAACTGACAAGAAGATCACAGAAGACTCTTTTAAATTATCAATAAAATATAATATTATAGAACACAATATAGAAGGTTTGCTTCCATGACAGTCAACTCATACTAAGTCAATGTATGCTAATAAAGCATTTGTAAGAGACATACAACCATAATAATTATTAGAAATATCATACCCATTAGTAGGCAGCGTCTAAACTCCTATAAATTATTATTTAGTAACTATAAACTCCTGATAGCTTAAGTTTAAACCTTAGTGGCTTCTTAAGTTGTAGCGCATATGACCTTTTGTAATATGTCTATATTTATTGGTAATTAAAAAAAAATATATGAAACTGATTGTACTGAAAAATGTATATGGAAATTTATCCATTTTTTGCGTGGTTGCGTCCTATTGTAATACGAGTAGAAAGTAGAAACATTAAACCATAAAAGGTAAAATATTAGAAAGAGTCGTATGGGCCAGGTGTTCATCTTCATACCTTAGATGGCAATAGATGAGTTGAATTGAATTGAAAATACAGGAGCACGTATATATAATACGTGTTAAAATAATCATTATGCAGACTATCCCTGGGTTGTGAAATGAGCTTACTGAAGTATACCCCAAGAGATTACAGCGTAAAGCTCTTCAAAAATACGCGACACGTTTTTTAAAGTATGGAAACATGCTAATAATGCCCCTTATGTTCCAAAAGTATATAAGCTTTTGTGACCGCTCACCTTTAGGGCTTTACCTTTTATTTATTTTCATGCTTGAGAAACGCCTTGTGGTTTAAAATAATATAGTTACTTAACTATTAGGTCGGGGAAAAAGTCTTTTCGCATAACGTAGGTATAAACTTATTATAAAATTTTTTTGACTGTACTATTTGTGTCTGGCTGGTTTTGGTAACATTAAAAAGGTTCCATTATAAAGAAAAGAAAAAAATTAAAAATAGTTGTTTCCCGCTATTTTTCATTGTTTTTCTCTCCGTAAAAATGAGTGAATCTAATGAAGAAATTCGATACATTTTAAAATTTTATTATAAAAAAGGCAAAAATGCAACTCAAGCAGTGAAAAAAATTTGTGATGTTTATGGACCTGATGCAGTGTCCGTAAGAGTAGCACAAATTTGGTTCAAACGTTTTCAGTCCGGAAATTTTGATGTTAAAGCTGCACCTCGCTCTGGTCGCCCTGTTACGAATAAAATGGACGCCATTTTTGAAAGAGTGGAGCAAGATCGGCATATTAGTAGTTACGATGCAGCTGAAGAACTGGGAATTGACCACAAAACAGTTTTGACCCATTTGAAGAAAGCTGGTTATACAAAAAAGCTCGATATTTGGGTGCCACACGAGCTCACTCAAAGAAACTTAATGAACCGTGTACTCATTTGCGATTCATTATTGAGACGTAATGAAACCGAGCCGTTTTTGAAGAGATTGATAACTGGCGATGAAAAGTGGATCACGTACGACAAGAACGTGCGAAAAAGGTCGTGGTCGAAAGTTGACCAGGCTTCACAGACTGTGGCCAAACCTGGCCTAACACGAAATAAGGTGATGCTGTGTGTATGGTGGGATTGGAAGGGCATTGTTTATTATGAGCTTTTACCGCCCGGCAAAACCATCGATTCTGATCTTTACTGCCAGCAACTGATGAGATTAAAGGAAGCAGTCGAGAGAAAACGGCCGGAATTGATCAACAGGAAGGGTGTGGTCTTTCATCACGATAACGCTAGACCACACACATCTTTAGCCACTCAGCAAAAATTAAGAGAGTTCGACTGGGAGGTCCTAGTGCATCCACCATATAGCCCTGACCTTGCGCCTTCAGATTTTCACCTGTTTCGGTCTCTGCAGAATTCTTTAGGTTCTGTAAGGTTGACCTCAAGAGAGGACTGCCAAAACTATTTGTCCCGTTTTTTTGATCAGAAGTCCCAAAGTTTCTACAGTAACGGGATAATGTCTCTGCCCACAAAATGGCAGAAAGTTATTCAACAAAACGGTACATATATATTGTAAATAAATGTAAATAAACTTTGAAAAAAATGTCTTGACTTTTCATACAAAAATACGAAAAGACTTTTTCCCCAACCTATTATGTTCTGCAGTAGAATATTGTTTTGAGACAAATATAAATAATTCCAAGACTTACTACGCAAGAGAAACACCATATTCTACAAAAATAAACGTTATCAAAGACGTTAATTTCTTTCTTTGTTAAGCACTGCAGGCTAAGGAATGGAAGAAAGGATAATATTCATTTCTTTTGTAATTTGAAAACTTGTTCCAAAAGAAATGGCGTCTGCTCCGGGGAGGTTTTCGCCCTTTTTCCCGTCAGCCGGGAGATGGGTCCCAAATGGCCCGGGGCAGGAGAGCTCTTTCCTCGCATTAGCTTTTGTCTCTCCCGACCCTCTTCAGAGACGTGTTTGGCTAAAGTTACTTTTTGTCCGTGCTTTTGTCACTATGTAGCTGTTTTGGTATGTGTGTTGTCAACTTGTAATATGTTTGTTGTGTAACTTCTTTTTAGTCATTTTTCTTATGCAATAGTTTTGTTAATAAATACCTCTGTGTATGTTTATTTTCTAAGAGGTGACCTGTAACACAGGTGTCTTCTGTTTCATGGTATGAGAATAATTAATCATATTTTTATTTTATTTTAGTTTACTACTAAAAGGTCGTAGGTAATAGACATTTTTACAGTTATGGGTAATTTTCTCATAATGGATGGTATTTTTTGTTTTAATGACGTACTCTTAGGCTTTT
Organism: Musotima nitidalis; assembly: GCA_949126915.1. NCBI lineage: Eukaryota > Metazoa > Arthropoda > Insecta > Lepidoptera > Crambidae > Musotima > Musotima nitidalis. Next base: position 438,309 of record OX421423.1, on the reverse strand, counting down.
AGGTCAGTGTATCTACATTCCTATACTAAGGTAGTGTTCTACTGTTTGTATATTATTTCGTATTTTAATACCGTGTCTTATTTATTTTTATATCAATGTTCTTCATTACTAGGTTGCTGGGAGGAAATTCATGAAAGCCTATTGTTTCGCTTTTAATTTACAATTGTTTTCTTATGTTATTTAAGTTATGTATATATCTAAGTAATCTATCTTCTAGCACAGAGATAAGCAATGTAAAAGAGACTATCTGTTAAGTGAGTGATCGAAACTAATACCGCAGTGGTTCCTAGTAGGGTGAGCTGATAAATATTGATGTCCAATAAATGTTCATGAATAAATATGCGGTAGATTCCTTCCCCGCCTTCCTCGGAGCAAAAGGGTCCGAATTAGCAGCTGGTTATCGACCGTAAATCATTTAGCCCCGAATCGGTAGTCACGTTATGTTTACCAGTTCACTGGTGATGTGCCAGTGTGAATATTTCTTTAGCTTTTCGGGCGGCTTTGCGTTTGTGTAGTAAAATTTTTTGGTTGGTTTTTTTTTATTTTTCTTCCAAAGTTTTTAATATTTTTGTGCTTATTTACTTTTAAAAGACAAATGTAAACAGACTTGTGTTCCGATAATAACATATCAATATTTATTTTTATTTATCATGCTTTTTTTCTCTATAAATGAGTGTTTCATTGAGGAAATATATTGTTCATCATCACAGCCCATTAACGTCCCAATACTGAGCACGAGCCTCCTCTCACATACCAAGGTGCGAGGGTATTGGGTCATACTCCACCACGCTGACCCAGTGCGGATTAGCGGAGGCAGGTGTATGGCGTCCTGCTGTTAAATTTTTTCAAGCCGCCCATTAGGCCTCTAACATGGCTTAACGACTACCACATTTAGTGATAACCGGGACCAACAGCTTGACGTACCTTCCGAAGCACGGAGGCGCTCGATATCAAATGCCACACAAATGGTCACCCATCCAAGGACAGACCTCTGTAAACTCTGCTTTACTTCGGTGATCGTTTCCGACCACCGAGCATCGCGGAGCTACGAGCGCTTCAACACTTGATACAATAATAATCGTTATAAGTACCCCATTCCATTCTCCAGATATAATATCCAATAATTCCAATTCCCCACCACCAATTTCATATACATCACAAATCACATTTATGGATCTAATCTAGCTATTAAGCCCATCCTGTATAATGTCATTAAATTGTCGTATTTCACGGCACCCTCCCGTTATGACAATGGTTAGACAATCCGCACAAGGGGAGCTGAGGAGACAGTTAGCACCCTGTTCTAAGGCCTCTTACAGCTATTGGCCTGCTTGACAATACAAACATGAATCTTTGTCATGTACGGTGTTGTTCCGTTACTAATAAACGATATTTACAAACACAGTTTGGTATGTTAAAGCTTTTATAACGTCATCTTAAAAACTCACTGCGGTGGTGGCGTCATTCGTCGGGTCGTTATGTCCCCTAAACTAAGGTTGAGCAAAACAATGTCTGGTTCATGCGTCATACTCATGAACGGGTGCTGCCAGTGGGGATTGGTCTGCTCATATCTACTATGTTTATTCGTAGTTATGCACGTATAACTTAAAAAATGAGTTATTTTAAATCTTGTGACTGCAGAACACAGGTTATTGTAGACTTGTTAAATTGTTTTACAATTAGTACATTTTCTTTTAACTCGCGGGAAAAATAACTAACCTTTACGATTTTCTTGCTCGTTCTTTTACGATCAAGCTCCCGCCCGCGTAGTTTTTAGGATTTGACATTCATAAGAGCTCTATTGAATCAAACTTGAATAAATAATTTTGACTTTGACTAACACCATCTAAAAAAGTTAGTTTATATAGAAATATTAAGTATAATGAGGTCCTGTCACTGAGATCTGCCTGTGCCGTGAATGTGTACACTGAAATTATATTAATACTAATCCTATATTGCACAGTTAAATATACAACCAGCATAAATAAATAAATAAATATTTTCTGACAACTACATCAATTATTTAGGTTCAAGATAAGTATCATATCTTTAAGAACTTGTGTTATGGATACTAAACTACGGATAAACATATATAAATACTTTTTTTCTAAATACGTATTTAATATACATAGGAAAACACCCAGACCGGAATAAATATTCATGTTCATGCACACAAAGATTTGTCCTGTGTGGGAATCGAACCCACGACCTCTGGTGTGAAGTGTAGGTATACTGACCTCCATCAACATCTAACAATACTAACATCTAAGGAGTCCAAGCCAACCTCACCTGCGAGTGGTGGACCTGCTGATAAACAGACAAGGCTGGCGAACGTAACAGATCCTGATAATCAGTAATAGGTTCGCCACCTATTATGTGGGACCAATCGTGTTACTAACGAAATGTAGGCTTATAATATGCCTCTGCCTACCCCTTCGGGGAAACGAGCGTGAATGTATGAATGTAAATATATAGCCAGATTACCATGAGTATTCAAAACTAAAGTTTCTGAACTTATCTCTAGCCGATATTTGTAGCAATTGTAAATTAAAGTCAAGGTATATCAGACTTATACTATAGGATAGAAGACCATTTTTCAGACTAGTAAATACGGTGAACTTGGTGAACGGCTGTAAAGTCCTGACTAGCAAGCTTAACTCTCCCAACACAACCACCAATCTCGTCGCCTGCCGACATAAGACCTTCGGCAAACATTCCACCAGGTCCCTTCGCCAGTAATCCCGGTGTAATGAGCCTACCCCCGTGGCGCCCTCTCCCGCCGCGGCGAGAACCGCGATAATAATCTCGGACTAACACCGTTCCGTGTGAAGGGTGAAGGGTGTTTAAACGGTTTGATTCCAACAATCCCGTTCTTAATTAAGTTATTTTTTTTCAACTATAACATATTTTTCGTTTTATATTTACACATAACACAAACCTAATAAAATCATGCCAACCAACCTTTGCAGAGTTTGTGTTAATAGAAAAAGATTAGATATATATTTTTATTTAAATAGATACATACACATTTTGATTTATATAGTTTAACACATATAATAAATAATACTCTCTTACAATCACACCAATTATTTAGTTCCAAGATAATTTTCACTATACTTGTGTTATGGATACTAAAGAATAGATAAACATACTTAAATACTTTTTTTTGTAAATACATACTTAATATACATAGGAAAACACCCAGACCAGAACAAATATTCATGTTCATGCACACAAAGATTTGTCCTGTGCGGGAATCGATTCCACGCCATATCGGTCGTCAAATATTATCACGTCAAATATTGTCATAATATTAAACGAAAATGTATGTTGTATGACTATGTCCAAGTTGCTAACAATATGCACAACAATATTGGAATTTTATTAGTTTTTTTTCAGTTGTTGAATCACTAATCGCTAAGATACTTTAACGATAACAACAGAACCTCATTTACATTTTACTAATAGTACAAGCTAAAGATCTCAAAAATGCAGATTTATTTTAATATTTGCTTTCTTTGATATTTCACTGTTAAAACACTAACAGAAACTGAATATAATATTTACATTGTAATTACGTGTTTTCTTAATGTTGCAGTGTTTTTATAAAATCGCCAACTAAGACGGTTGTGAGAGCTTTGAGAAATCGTCAGCTTCACGATGTACATAGGTATATATATCCCATTGTGTTTTTTTTATCGATAATTTAAAAGAGCATAGCCTGTGAGTTTCTTGCCAGTTCTTCATACAGAGCGGTGGCTCGGAACTGGCACTTAGATTCACTTACACTTAAATATTTTTTGGTTTTTTTAAATTGTTTGGTTGCAAGTGAATCTAAGCTTCGTGATTTTAGTATAATTATATTTTATTTGTTTTTGTTATTTTTTTATAATTTTGACGTTTTTAAGTACTATTACTATAAAACTATACTAAAAAGTATTTGATTTGATTGGTTTTTGCTGCCCTGTTTTTATTTTAACTTATGATTTAAATTGTAGTTTGTTATACAAATAAAAAAAATATAATATATCATAGATAACACAAATACATGTACTATGCGGGTCATAGCGGTGGCCACCGCTACTTGTTTTTAAATACTGTAACATGAACGATTTCATATTTTGAAATATTGACCATCAGCGGCATCAGTGTCGCTGAATCAGTTTGGATTTCTCGTCACTAAATGTCGGCAGTGTCGTGCCATTAGGTGTTCAAAAGACGGCACGCTTGAATTCAGTACATCTGTGTTCCCGATACTAGGTGCTCGGATACAATGAAAATTCACAGGGATCAATCCTTGGATGGGTGACCGTTAGCAATGCATTATTATCGAGCGATACCAAGCTTCAGAAGGCACGTTAGGCCGTTGGTCCCGGTTATCACTAATACGCCATACACCCGCCTCCAATAATTGATAGACTCCAACAATTGAACATTGATTACACGAAGATATAACACAGTAATTGTCTAGGCATGTTGGGGATAGGAATGTTCACCCTATTTGAGTTGAATCTCGTTCAAGTGCTGTGTCCCAACTTGTGACCCGCTACAGAAAACAGCTGTTTGAATTTCAAATTTACTTTGAGATATCAAATTATTGTGGATTTTTTAGCATAAACCCGGGGAGTATTTGTTTTATATTACTATCCTACTCTTATCAACTACAGTGTAGCTATTCATACGGTGTAACCAACCATTTATTCATAAATTGTACTAAAGTGTGTTAACTTAATTACATACATAAATTGACTTCAAAAGCCTCTTTGTCATCATATTATTTGATTGTTAAGATTTAGATTATCTCTCAACACAATAAACAATAAATTTTGTTAAAAATTGTTTCTTTTGAAAATAAATTTGAGTAGTTTTAAAACAACACTTACCCACTTAATTAATTTTCTAAAACCAAAATAAGTTTCTTTTAAATTTTTACTCTTAAACTCACTAATATTTCTCCAATGTTAATGGGTAATACAGGTTGTGTATTTAAAATTTAAGATATTTAACATAAAAATCAGGCACAATTTCTAATGATTGAACGTGAAATTGGATAATACATTTTATAATATCCATAAGTTAATTTATAGTCCAACTACATTTCTTCTGCTTTGACTTAACTAAGTTATATAGACACACTTAATAAACATCATCACTGCTTGCTCTGCAAAGTATAGCTTTAAAGAAACAAGATATATATAAATACTAAGTCAAAGGACATACTTGAATCTGTTTCTTTTGTAATTTAAAATTAAACAGACAGGCTAGACTAACAAACAGTAATTCAATATTATTTTGCAATTTTAAAATAGTTACTGGTGTTTCAGCTCCAACATGCTGACTAGACGAGCAACTGCCCAAAATATGGAATCTAAACTCATGAAAACAATTGCAGAATTGGAGAAATCAAAATTCCTTTGTGAGCAGTTGATGTCAGACAGAGATGAGAGCGAAATAGAAATTAGGAAAAACATTGAAAAAAACACACAATTAAAAAATGAGTTGTCAATTCTCTTTCAAGAACACCAAGACATTTTAAGCCAGCGTGACCAGCTACAGCATACTCTCCATGAGCTAGACAACTGTAATGCGACCTATGAAAAGGCACTAGATCGCATAAATGGCCTTGAAATAGAGCTCCGTGATGCTAATAGGAAAATTGCAAAAATGACAAAGGAACAAAAGCATCATGAAACCAAACAGCCTGAAAGTTTATTCGATGAACTTGTTGCATCACCCGGTGGATATCAAATAGATAATTCTAGCATTATAAACACAAGGATGCCAGACGAATGCCGGATGAACAACAAAAGTAGGAACAAATCAAAAAAGATTATAAAAATTAATAGATGCATAAAAAGGGCAGAAAAATCATTAAAAAATTATAATAGGTGTATTTTTAAAAATGTTGCACTAACAAAAGAAAGGAAGGATTTCATAGACTCCTTAGAAATTTATGACTCTAAACTGCAAGAGAGTAGGAAGATGTATGATCGGGACACGAAACAGTTGCAGTTAGATATAAAAAACTTGCATAATTCCCTAGACTCAATTAATAAAAAATATTTATTGGCACAGAAACAAATTGCTGAACATATATTGTCAGCAAATGAATTAATTGACCTATGCAATTATAATGAAGAAAGGTTTGACTCATTAGTAAATAAGACATGTTCAAATTGCCTTTGTGACCCTGTCACTTTGAGACCAAAATGCAATGTTAAACTCACCGACCATACATTGGCCTCACCCTCGCAGGAACTATTATTAAAAACCTCACAGAATGTAAAAAGTAGTGCTGAAATATATGGATCAATAATGTTTTGTGATGGTTTGGGAAAAGGTTTAGGTTCCCTTGTTAGTGGTAAATTAAATAAAAAATTTAAAAACTATTGCACACCAGGCAAAAAAATTAATGAAATCATAAGTAATATAAAAATCCAAGACATTATTGATGCAAAAAATGTTATTATATTGTGTGGTGACAGTCAGTTGGTAAAAAAGAGAGATATTGTCCAAAGTATTAGTGATCTGACTCAGTTACAAATGGATACTAATTGTAAATTTATTATAAGTGCATTTCCTTATGCACAAAACTTAACCTGGGAACAAAACCAGAAAATATTTAATTTAAATTTATTAATTTATAATTTGACTTGTTATAATTCTAACATTTCATTTCTTGAAATGAATAATTTTATTAAGAATTTTCAATTGACCACAGATACTATGTACCTACCATGGAGGTATAAAAATCAGACAGCTACTCTGTTAGCTTATACTTTACAAGATTCTGTTATACAGATGACTAGTTCTAATATTAATCTTATACAAAATGTTAGTACTGTTACTAATTATAATTTTTTGACTTCTCCCATTTTAAACTGAGAGGCAAGACAAAGGCCAGGCCCTTGGACCTAAACATAATACACCAAAACATCCAGGGCCTGACTGGCAAAGACCTTGATTTTGAACTGTTTTTGGAATGTCAGGATACATCTGTCATTTGTATTACTGAGCACTGGCTTAAAAGCAGTGAATTAAATTTTAACATAAATAATTTTAAATTAATAAGCTTTTTTGTACGAAAAACCGCTATTCATGGAGGATCCATGATATTTGTCAAGAACAGTTTAAAATGTAAAGATCGATTAGACATTGTAAATCTTTCTATAGAGCGTAATATTGAATTGTCATGTGTGGAATTGGAAAAATTTGTTATAGTATGCGTGTACCGGCCACCATCTGGCAACTTTTCTACCTTTGAATTGGCTATGGAAGATGTATTAAAAAAATTAAAATCCAAAAGTAAACACATTATAGTTTGTGGCGACTTTAACGTTAATCTTCTTGAAAAAACAGTGACAACCACACGCATAATTTCATTATTTCAAAGCTTTAATTTAAGAAATCAGTTTTTAGAGCCAACCAGGATAACAGCACATAGTGCAACTTGTCTAGACAACGTATTTTCGGAATGTAACCCGTCTTTTAAGGATCTATTGAGTTGCCTACCGTCTGACCATTGCGGGTTATTAGTGTCATTTAAATATAATCAGCCGGAAGTTCCTAAGTTAATAAAATATAGACCAATAACAAATAATCGTTTGGAGTACTATCAAAACAGTATAGATAAAAAAATAGGTTCAGTCCCATTTTCGCACAGCGATCCGGGTGTTCTTTATGCTAATGTTTTTGGCTTAATTAAAAATGAGTTTAATAATGTTTTTACCCTTAAGTCTACTAAACGTTTTGAGAAGCTTCAATTTTGTGAATGGGCTACAACAGGTATATATAGGAGTAGGCGGCGACTTTATGAATTGTACAACTTAAAGAATTGCAATCATAATCCAGGTTTTATTGAATATGTTAAAAGATATTCTAAGACATTTAAAAGGGTATGTATTGCAGCAAAATCCGATTTCATAAAAAATAAAATAAAGTCGTCGGATAGTAAGATCAAAACAACGTGGAATATTATAAACCGCGAATCTGGCAGGCGTGCGCCCAAAGATGATACCTTTGTCCTTAAAGATAATGATATAACTGTAGAATGTAAAGCAGAAGTAGCTAAAATATTTGGCGACTTCTTTGCGAAAATACCAATAGAGACAACTTCAAGTCTAAATTCGTCTCCTTTAGTTGCTGTATCACTTCTTTCGGAATATGTACCAGTCTGCAATTCCATCTTTGAATTTAGATATATCACATATGTAGATATTTTAAAATCCTTTAAAGAAGTAAAAATTAAAAATACGGGTGATTTTTGGGATCTGTCCACTAAAGTAATTCAATCAATAATACATTCTATTGCCCCATACCTTGCGTTCATATTTAATGAATGTATTAATCAAGGGTCCTTTCCGGACTTAATGAAACTGAGTAAGGTTATTCCTTTACATAAATCCGGTTGCAAAGAGGACAAAAGTAACTATAGACCTATTTCAATCTTACCAGTTTTAAGTAAGGTCTTTGAAAAAATTATTCTTAATCAGTTAACATATTACTTTAATTCACAAGATCTTCTACATAAAAAGCAGTACGGTTTTAGAAAGAGCCGTTCTACGGCAGATGCTGGTGCAGCTTTAATGCAGCATATTTTTGAAGCTTGGAAGTTATCGCAGAATGCTCTAGGAGTTTTTTGTGATCTGTCTAAGGCTTTTGACTGTGTTGACCACCAGACTCTAATTCTTAAATTAAAATACTATGGTATAGGAGGCTTAGCCCAAAAGTTATTGTCATCATATCTTTGTTCACGAATTCAGACGGTAGATATTAACGGAACTAGATCACCCGGGTCGTCTGTGCGTATGGGGGTCCCTCAGGGTTCAATTTTAGGACCATTTCTCTTTTTAGTTTATATAAATGATTTGCCATTTTTTATGAGTAGGCGTTGTGAGATGGTATTATTTGCTGATGATACTTCTTTAGTATTTAATATTGATCGACATAAAAAGGACTTTAGCGATGTAAACGATGCCCTTGCAGAGCTGCTTCGTTGGTTTACTGTTAACAACTTACAGCTAAATGCTAAAAAAACGAAATGTATTAAATTCACTGTTCCAAACGTAAGGAAACTCGAAACAAATATCATTATTGACGGTCAGAAACTAGATTTAGTAGATTCTACTGTTTTCTTGGGAATAACTATAGATGAAAAACTTCAGTGGGGTCTACATATTGATACTCTTGCTGGCAAACTTAGTTCCGCAGCTTATGCTATTCGCAAAATTCGCCAATTAACAGATGTTGATACGGCAAGAATGGTATACTTTAGTTACTTTCATAGCCTAATGTCTTATGGTATTCTTATGTGGGGACTAGCAGCAGATATAGAAACAATTTTTATTTTACAGAAACGGGCTGTAAGATCTATTTACGGACTAAGCTCACGGACAACTCTTAGAGAAAAGTTTAAAGAAATAGGTATCTTGACTGTTGCCTCTCAATACATTTATAATAGTATAATATTTATAAAACGAAACATAGAAACCTATAACAGGCGCTGTGATGATCACAGTTTTAATACTAGAAATAGAAATAAATTATTAAATCCATTTTTACGCCTGCATAAAATTCGAAAATCGTTTATGGGGCAGGGTATACAATATTATAACAAAATTCCAAAAGATATTTTAGATTTGCCTTTTGAAAAGTTTAAGCAAACCGTTAAGACATCACTTACCAAGAAAGGGTATTACACGGTTAATGATTACGTTAATGACAAAAACGCTTGGATGTAACATTTACAATGATAAAAGTTGTGTTCTGCGGCCCTCTTTACAATATAACGATTACTTACATACATTGTCTATGTAATTTTATAATTTTATTAACTAGTTCTGTCTCCCTTTTTTTTTCAAATCTTGTGACTGCAGAACACAATTGTTTTAATATTATGTATTTTAATTGTGACTGGCGGGAGAAAAAACCAACCTTGACGATTTTCTTGCCCGTTCTTTTACGATCAAGCTCCCGCCCGCAGTGAATGGGCGCGTTAGTTTATAAGTATGACATTCATAAGAGCTCTATTGAGCCAAACTTGAATAAATGAATTTTTAATTTAATTTAATTTAACCCTATAACCTTCTCCAAGGCCTCTTCTAACTCTTTATCTTTCATCAAATCGGTTTTATTGGCGTATCCCTAAAGACTTTTATTTAGAATTATTATTACTTATTAAACAGGTCATGTAGTATATTTTTGTAGATAATTGAGATTTTGATAAATTTGAAACCAAGTAATCAATTGTGTTTCGAATTTCATCCAAATATAGTAGAAAGAAACACATATTAGTACATACAATCTGATAAACTATCGTATTTATAATACCTATTAGTAAGACTCGGAAGTGTAAGCAAGAGTTACACGTATTTGAACAAACCAAGCAATGTATGCTGTGTAAATGTCAAATGGGAGGCGATCGTTAAGCTGTTTGAGTTGCATAATGAGGGACGGGACGCGGCGGCGCGTCTGCTCCCAACGGCCTGGAAAATCACCGCACCATTATACCGCCATCAAATGCAATAGAATATCAAATGAGCCGTTTTATGAACCAGATAAGCGTTTTGGAATTGTAGTAGTAAAGAACTAAGAGCGACAAAAGTTTTTTTACTTTTTTTAAACATATCGGAAACTATCGACGAAGTTACGCAGAGTTCACCAATGTCAATGGAAGGATGACTGTTTGCGTGGCAATTGATTTATGTGTATAGGGCTCCTATCAATATCAACCAACAACAAGCCAACCTTACCTTCAAGTGGTGCACTTGCCGATCAACGGACGAGGCTCCGGTGAACATGAAATGGCTCGCCATTGATTTTTACGACATTATTGGCGTTACCAGTAGTTCGCTAGCGACTTCGTCCGCATAAGATTTGATTGAGTCGAGATGTTGTTTAAGTAACTTTCAATATCAAATTAACATGAGCTTAGGTTTATTACACCTAAGAAAATAATTTCACGCTTCTAACTTAAAAAATTTAAACATTCCATATAAACTTTGATCCGTTATTTCAACCCCTTACTTTTTCGCATTAAAAAGTAGTTTTTGTTCTTTCTCAGGCTCTAGACTAAATGTGTACCAAATTCCATTTAAATTGATTAAGCAGTTGAAGCTAGACAGATAGAGTTACTTTCGCATTTATAATATTGAAATAGTATGTACAAAATGTGCACAATTTCGAGTGGAAATGTACAGTCTTGATTGGTATTGTGTTGTTGTTATTGTGATTATTAGTGTGTACTAACGGTAGGTTAAGTAAATTGTTACTAACAAAATGGACTATGGTTCGAAATAAATGATTTTATTATTATTATTTTATTATTAAATCACAGGGTCTATATTTCAATCTTTACATTGGCAGCAAAAATCACTTTTAGCAGAGATGTCTAGATATATCGTGTCAAATGTGAATGGTGGCCCTTCAAAATCAAAACTAGACGTGATCCAATTCCTTCAGTCGCCTTCTAGGACAACCTCGGGGACACCTGGGATGTTAAGATAGGAAATTACACATTGTACTCTTGTTGCAGATGATATAATAATATAAGTTCTCATTCCCTGTGCTACCGAGATAGAGCTAAAGAAAAAACTAGATAAAACCCTTGCTAAAATTACAGAATGGGTGCAAAAAAAAACCAAATTAATACATTTTAGAACACGCTAGTAACTCCATTAAATTATATCGACATATAAAATTAAAAAATCAAAATCAAAATTTATTTATTCAAGTTTGGCTCAATAGAGCTCTTATGAATGTCATACTTATAAACTAACGCGCCATTCACTGCGGGCGGGAGCTTGATCGTAAAAGAACGGGCAAGAAAATCGTCAAGGTTGGTTTTTTCTCCCGCCAGCCAGTTAAAATACATAATATTAAAACAATTGTGTTCTGCAGCCACAAGATTTAAGAGAAAGGAAGACAAAACTATATTGTGCACTAAACTATATTGTGCAGGTCTAAAAAATAAAATATTTACATAGTAGACTCAACATCTCTTATAGGTAATAACATATTGATAGTAATAAATAGAAATCTCATGTACAAATTATGGCTACAAAACTTTCATCATACTTAAAGCGGGTTAGGTACTGATTTTAAATGCCCTTGCAAGCCTCAAATATCGACTCGAGGCTGTAGTATGTCATACTTCTGTGTGAATAAAATTTTCATACTCTAAAAAAATGAGTACGCATTTTATGTAATATCAAATGACTTCTTGCAAACTGTATACTCGTATACAGCATCGTATTCTGACGTTAACCTGTATAGAATAGAATAGAATAACTTTATTGCATAAATTTTTTACACAGTATACCTTCCTTACATTACACAACAAAAAAAAAGTATTGTATGGCTAAATGCCTTATTTTTAACATTATTGTGTTAACGTTTATAAACTTTAAACAAAAAAAAATACAAAAAACAATTTTTTAAGAATAATGAACAAAAATATAATTGAGGGTATACAGACAGAATTTCTTTACCTCCCGTGCTAGTCCGAAGACTGTGTTACGGCAAGGTAAGATTCTCGCCATAGCATTACCAACTGTATTACAATTAAGTAAGGGACACTTTTTGCAGAAAATTCATTGAGCATTTACTTCTTTGTATTTTAAATGCCAATGACAATTTCAATACAAAAGATCCATTGAATGGTTTCCGATAACGAGTGGCTAGTTAAGCGTAAACATGTAGTATATTCAAAGAAGTGAGATAAACATAGTATACACATAGTAGAACCCTGTAAATTTGTCAAACAACATATCGAGCTTATAAGAAGACTTCATCACCATGTAAATGTTGAGGCTATCCAGCTACTCGACAACACAGACCTAGTGAGAAGACTGAGAAGGACAAAACCTTTTGAGTTAGTTTTGTGTAGTGTCAGTGAAGTGTAATACTGTGACTAAGAACACATTACTAAAGTGTATTCGCCTTAATAGAAACAACAAGAATAGTGTTATTGGACAAATTCTTAGTTTTGAAATATGTAGTAGTTTATGATAAAAGAAAGTTACTAATTAGTCTTTAGATAGGCTAGATTGTAGTGGATATAAGATACCTCCTTTTAAAAAAAGGACAGTATTTTGTATAGGTAAAAAAAAAAAAATATATTGAGCTTTTCATACTAAACTTAGGCGAAATAATAGATATAAAAATAAATCCATAATCCCCATGAATAACTTACAACTACAGCTCGTAAATTGTAGTCCTCAACGAATGTCAATACGAATATTTAGTAATATCCTCAATTAAGGGATATAGAAAATCCAAACTTCTAATAAATAATTTAAAATCTTATCTTATGCAAAAGGCTTTAAATCTAAATGAGTTTTTCGCAGCTAGGCAATAAATAGTGTGTAATACTGCAATTCATTCAGTCTTAAGTTTAAATATTATCTTTGTGTTATGTTACTATTAAGCGTTCTTTATCCCAATATTTTGCAGTGCCGCGACGAGGTGTTATATGTATACAGTGCATTTATGTAATACCCGTAAGGTACCATGTGACAAGCTAATGAATAAATGAATATGATTAAATGCTTCGGAGAAGCATACGATATATATTTATTGTAAGTTGTTCGGTAATAATTGCTAGACCAGCTGGCTGATTTCATAAATGTTTATAAGTACAATTAAAGGTTGTAAACAAGAAACAAACAATAGGCGAGGACCTTATCATGCGAGCCCCCCTGGCCCCCTTGCCCTCCACCCCCAGTACACCGGTCTCTGAAACAATGCTACAATCGACAAAAGGTTGCCGGGGGGAAGTTAATTGCCCAGCGCAGGGCACGGAAGGGTGCGTTCATTATTATTCATCATGTTTTTGTGGAAAATGAACTGAGGCGATGAAAAATTGCAATTGGTTTCAGTGAATAAATAAATATTTCTGACACTTACACCAATTATTTAGTTCCAAGATAAGTATTATTAAGAACTTGTGTTATGGATACTATATAACGGATAAACAGACATAAATACTTTTTTTTTGTAAATACATACTCAATATACATAGGAAAACACCCAGACCAGAAAAAAAATTCATATTTATACACACAAATATTTGTCCTGTGTGGAAATCGAACCCACGACCTCAGGAGGGAAGTGCGGGTATACTCGCCACCACGCCATATATAATAAATAGTCATAAAATTTCCTTAACGGCACTTGAGTTATTCATCACTCAGCAGACTGCAGTGTGCGTTTTAACGGATTATTTCTTATCCGTTAAACCACATGTAGAAACTTTTTAATGTTATTTAAAAAAAACATTAATTACCTAAATAATTTATTGATTCAGGCGTTACTTTGTGGAAATACATTGTAAGAAAGTGTTAAATTGTTTCTCGATTCTTCGGGAAGTTATAGTTGCGCGGGAATTTTTACAAATATATTTATAATCCAATACTTGATTAAATACCCAATGATGATACAGACTACTCCCACTACTGACCATGACCATGACATGACTCTCACGAGGAAAATTGAGAGGAATCTGTTTAAATAGCAACAATAAGATCTTATTTTTTTAATTCATTTACACACACATTTATACCATTGACACATAGAAAAAACACAAACCAAGACAATTATGTACGGTGTGGAAATTTAAACCACGACCTCGATACAGAGCACAGCCTTTAAGTCATAACGATCATCAATATTTTTTTACAATATAGTCTTTATATCCCTGAAAAATGTATGCTAAATAATCTGTAAGCCAAATCCACAAGTGGAAGCTAGAATTGAATAAAAACGTATAACACATCTATACCTGTAAGGCCAGTCAGCGTGGCCTTCTGCAGTAATTGGACGAATATGAAATCGTACAGTAATTGAACCACGCAGACCGATAACGAACAGAATTGCTGAACAGAACATACGTTTACAGTAACACAAATACGTGACTACCATCGTTTGTAAAATTCCATTCGCCTCTTGGCCTACTCACAGAGGGCTAATTCTGATTGGATGTCGTTTGGTAGGGACGTATGAATTATTTGGGATTACTGTAATCACTTTAGGTACGTGTTTATAAATCGAACTGTACTGTGAAAGCGCATTATAGTTGTTACGTGACTTTTTTCAAAGACAACAGCCCAATTGTTAAATTTAATAAATATTCTTAGACATTTTTAATAGCGCTTCTTATCTCAAACTAGGCAGCGTTTGTGATATAGGTACTAGACAACAGTTAAGCCATCATATAGTATTTGGAATTAATAGCAAACAACAAGACTAATACAATATTAATTACATTAAAGTACATACTAGTACCTGTGTTGTATGGAAAGTCCATGGCTATTGGAGATTAAGGAGTATAATAATTACTTAGTAAATTATTTTATGTAGTTTATGTGATCGCAAGATACTTAAAAGTAACTTAAAATGAAAGTTCGAAATATTCAACGAATTTTTTGACATAAATTTCTTTCAATAAATATTCCACACAGAGAAAAACTTTATAAAGTTCCCTCTTTACCTTCCCCCTTTACCTTTACACTTGAGACATCGCGTTTTTCATCCAACTGAATCCTATTAAAAATAATTTAAACCTTGTTTTTCCGGTACACTAGAGCATTGAAAGCCCTATTCACCGTCGCGGAACAATCATGGCACACAAAAGTCCGTGTCGAGGGGAGCGTGGGCACAGCCAGCCGGGGCGGAAGCTGTTAGTTACGCGGAGATAAATGGCCGTGCTAGAGGGCGCTGATTGCGATCTGGAACCGAGGATGCTGCCCGAATACAAATTAATTGTAATTCTGTGTGGGTGCGAAACACTAATCTGGAATGTGTTTCGGTATCTTATCCAAGGGATGTTTAGATTAGGCTTAATTTATTTGGTTTTAAGGCTTGGAGACGCTTTATGAAACACTAAGACTATTTAAGTTGATTAGTGAATATTTGATAAATATCTTTTAATAGAGCATACTATTTAGTCCATGAATGGAACTATCTTATCATTAAAAAAGGTTCTACTAAAGAAATATTTTTTTTACGAAATCGCATAGATTTACTGAAATTATAAGTGGAAAATTTTATTATTATATATTTATTATATAAATAAAAACAAATTAAAATTTCAGTATACTAAAAATAGTTGTAACATTTTACTACATTCATAAAATGAGCCATAAATTAAAAACCAAACATCGCCAATAGAAATATAATAATGACCCCATAACATCCGACAAGGCACCCATTTCGGTAATCGCGTGAAACGAATTTGTCGCGAGTTGTCAAAGCAAAAGGGGCCGCGTGCAGCCGCGTGCGGCCGCGTGCCGATCGATAGCACAATAGTTACACAATAACCGTGACTGCCTTTATGTTCGTTTCAAGTGGAGTACTTCAAGTAATCGATTATCCTTTACCATAATTATTTAGTCAACGCTGTTCAAATATGAATGCTTCGTTTAGTTCAATGAGTACACCGCTTAATCGAATTGATTCAAAATGTTAAAATTTTCATATTAATGCAATGTGTTGTTTTATTATATTTCTGCCAGAATATATATTTGTTACTAGCGTCTGCCCGTCCTCGTCCAACGTCAAAATCATTTAATTAGGTTTAGCTCAATAGACAATGATGTTTATCAAAGAAATAATCTTTTTGGCATTCATGACAACTCATGTCTATTAAATTATTCAAAGTAATTCCAGGCTAACGTTCTTTGAAACGAGGCAATTCGTGCGTTAGTTTACGTGTTACGACAGGCGTAACTCCCTTTTGCTATCAAAATCTTTGAACCATCAGAAATGAGTATATGCCGAACAGAAGCATATCGTATATATTATACAAATTCCCTTGGCAGGTATAACGCGAACTTTCACTTCGGAATGGGATTCGACGGGTGGCGGCTGTCAGTTGCAACATTATTTCCCGCGGCATCAAATATTCAGGGAGGGTCCCGCCCCAGTCTCCCCTCGGGTACCAGGTACCGATGTTTGACGGATTCGCGTTAAAGTTTGCAGAATAAGCTCGGGTGATGTTACACAAACATACTTTTAGATTTATGTTACTGACGATGTTAGAATTTCAATTCACGCTAAAAAGATTAATAAAATATATATTGCTACGCCTTATTCCCATAGGGGTAGGCAGGGATCGTTTAGTCTCAGAATGTTCAATTCCCAAAGTGTTATGACAAGAAAAAAACAGATCGTTTTTTTAAATTTACAAAGAAAAAAGAAGAGTTTTGGTTATAGAAAATCCTAAATCAAAAATAGACGATTTTTCTTAGACTTAACACTTTGCGAATAGAACATTCTGAGATCTTAGATACTTCCACTTGTTACGATCCTGCCTATTAACCTTCTCATACGCTCCTGTCAGTTTAAGATGCTTTTGACTTATAGACTTCAATATTTCATAGTAATTTCAGCTAACTTATTAAGAGAAGAAGAGTCTTAACAGACGATTAAAAAGAGGTATAAGCCGGAGGTGGTAATTATAGCATGCAATAATTGTGCATTACGAGCTTGTGGCAGTGAGCCGTGATGTGTGCCCGCCGGGGCGCGTGGGAGACAAATCCAATTTGGGTGCAGGTTCAGAACCCCAATTTAATTCACATAACGATCGTCGAGTCGTGGCAACCTGTGCGTACCATAGGAGAAAGGATTATTTAAGAGAAAAAACCGTTTACTCGTAAATATACGCATATATTTCCACGATAATTACTTTACCTTCTCAGAAAATACTTTTCTTCCACAGAAATTACATTACTTTCACAGAAAAAAATTTATTGCCACATAAACGATTGCGAAATTAACTTATTATATGTGGTTGTCGTATCTTTAAAAGCTGTTTATTCTATCACTGATTTTTTCTACAGCAGAGCTACAGCTCTCAGGAAGCTTGCTCGTCAAATATATCCAAGGTTATCAGCAAAGTGTGTATTAAAAAGCTATTAAACCTGACATAAATAATCATAGCACCGTTCAAGTTTATTTGTGCCAGAAGACTGGTTGCTTGATTGATTGAGAAAGCTTCTCAAAAACATAAAGCCACATTTATAAATATATAATTTGTAACTAGAAACCAGTTGGTTGGTTAAAAAACTTTTTCCTAATATAACAGTCGCAGTGAAAACGAGGCTCCGAAACAAGCGTTAAGCGGTAAGTACCATTAGCAGCCCCGTCATTATCGGATTACACCAAATTAGGAGACACTTAATGGGAGAGTGGTTTGTTGGACACATTATTAAATCGGCTAGATATTACTGTGGTATAGGTTTCGTAGGGAAATTTGTAATTAAATAATTAATTTGTAATTAGCAAACGTGGACAAGTTAATATATTGTATCAGAGTGATCTGTGAAATAGGATTTACAAGTAAATTCGATAAATTAATACTTAATAGGTTTAATCACAAACCAAAATTTTTTTATTGTATTGTTTTCCTTTATTTACGTTCTTATGATAACTGCAGAATAATACACGTATTATGGATTCTATTTTATCCCGAACGTTTCGAATGCATTACAATAAGTGTGGTCGCCATTTTATACTTGTCTTTTTATAAACAGTGTTTATAAGTAATCTGTTCCTGGTAATGTTGACTAAATCGCTGAAACCATAAAATTAAATGAATGTTGGGTACAATAAATCGATTAGAAACCTTAGCTGCGCAGGTACAGACCCCACGGAGGCTGGGGCACCAAGCCCTAATTGAGTTATGCCCGGGCTCCCCTCCCCAACAGAAACGCGCTCAATGGAATTTATTAGCATTGCCAAAATGCTGTTCCTTTCCTACTAATGATGCTTGTTTTGGATACCTCACTCAGTTAATTGGACTAGGTGTTCATTAAAGGTTAAATATAAATATTCATTCTTTTTCATTTACTGTATATATTTAATATAATTTTTTATCATTATGAATCCAGAAGGTTTTGGAGAGAGGGTAGAAAAAAAGATATCTTTAACCGATATTAGTGTGTGAGTAGAATACTGAGTGTTTGCCAGGGTCTTAGCAACTGGTAGGATCTTATCTCTGCCTACTCTTATGGGACTAAGGCGAGACAATACATAGATAGATAAATAAACACTTTATTGCACACAAAATTACAACAAAATTTACAATAACAACACAAAATAACTAGTGGACAAAGGTCTAAGAGTTAAAAGCGATCTCTTCCAGGCAACCTATACCTACAAAATATGTATCTACACGTATGTATAATTTTCTTGATTCACGGAACCTCCGGTTTATGTGTGCGATAGTAGTTATGGTAACATATGAAAAAGAATGCTTTATTCAACTTAAGCTCAAAAGAAGCACTTATATATGTCTAGATAGCTTAATACTAACGCGCCAATTCCCTAGAGTAAAGAGCTCGATTGAATTAATCAAATAATTGATTGCAAGTCACAATACTTGATATGTAAATGATTATTAATATAAAAGGTGACACCCTGCAAAGAGCAAGAACTTGTCAAGTTTGTCATAATTAGTTTTATATGAACTTATATTAGACAAACACACAAACAAAATAATACACAGTAAACACCTCAAACGTAACACATTGGATTCTTTAGAAAATTTTGATAATTGAAGATTTATAAAAATTATAACCTGCTTTAAAGGGCAAGCAAATGTCAAAAAGAAAACCAACTCGCGATTGGAAACAAATTTGCAATTATTAGTAAACGTTTTCGATTCAGGTTTTTATGACGAATTATTCATATAGTCAATGTCAAAGTCAAAAATTACTTATTTCATTAACTATTATACATAGTACTTGAAAACGTCATAGTTCAATATGAAAAAAAACAATCGAAATATTATTACACTGAAATGACGAAGCTTAGATTCACTAACAAGCAACAAAACAATTTAAGAACAAAAAATAATAAAATGTATGTGAATCTAAGTGCCAGTTCCGAGTCACCGCTCTGTAAGAAGAACTGGCAAAAAACTGACAGGCTATGCCCTTTTAAAAATATCCATTGGTTTGATACTGAATCCAATCAAAAAGCGACAAAAAGTTTGTAAGGTGTGAAGTTTGTAAGGTAATGTGTTTACCAATTCAAAACAATGTAACAACCTTTACTTTAACAGCATGTAACCTAATAATCGTTAGCCATTACCTCGATCGTGTCCCTCAACCGTTGGCAACGTGAATTGTACGGAATGATGATTGATCGCAAATCGAGTTACTCCGCCGATCCCCCGAGATTTCGTGTGGCTGCTCAGTAACTGCGTGTTATCGCATCTATATGCTCGTACTGTATAGATATCAAGTCTATTAGGAACAAGTTGGATACTAGCTTATGCCTACGACTTGTAGTTTATTGTGGGACGAAAGAAGCAGGCTAACAACACCTTTTCCGGAAGAAATCTAAAGTCAGGCAGGACTCAATATCGCCCACCTGAATGCAAGTGTTCAACACCAGAGACATCGTTAAGACGTAGCTGACTATTTGAAAATCGCTTCACGCCTTCTTTGAAGATCCCCGTGCTGTGCTCTTAGAAAAACCTCGCCAGGAATTGCTTAATTTTTAGGGTATGATGATGAACTCTCTGCTGACGGCGATCGGTATAGAGTTCACTAGCTTTTAGATTTTTCCCGGTCACCCAAAACTGCCGCTCACTTGGTCACGATTGCCATATTTATTATGCGTCTTATTGTCCTGTATTACGAAAAATTTTTAGTAAGATTCAAACTAAATGCTCACTGGTTCTTTGACGAAACGCTCAATTGGGCTTAAGTTTTGAAGCTTATTCAAAGCTCAATTTATTTAAAGATAAGTTCCGCATACAATTTCCTCGAACTCAACAGTAACTGCTGTTAAGTAAAGTGAGCGATGAAATGGAGCAAACCTTAATATTGAATGAGGCCGAACACATAATTTGTTGGAAAACTTGCTCCTTGTGTCTTGCTTTGGAATAGAATTAGCTTCTAAGAACCGTTGGCACGCGACAAGGCTTTTAATCACTTGGCGATACGAACGGCTGTGGTTCTATTGTATTTTAAGCCATAAATTGATAGAGAAAAGTTGAATACTTATAAAGTCTATGGTTAAAGCAGGTTTACCCATAAATATTCTAATAACAGCCTTTCAATTATCGCTTGCTCCGTGTCCAGGAAAGCACCTTAAGCCGTTGGTCCCGGCTGTCATGAACATCTATGGCAGTCGTTACTACGAAGTCCGTGCCTTCTAACCTCTTTACAGCTGGTTTAACCATAGAATGACGCCCGCATTCCGCTCCTGAGGTCATGGGTTTGATTCCCACACAGGACAAATGTTTCTGTGCATTAATATAAATATTTATTCTGGTATGTGTTTTCCTATGTATATTAAGTACGTATGTAAAAAAAAGTATTTATATGTTTATCCGTTGTTTAGTATCCATAACACAAGTTCTTAATGATACTTATCTTGGAACTAAATAATAGTGTTTTGGTGGTTGGGTGTATAGGGATCCTACCTAGACCTAAGGAGCCCAAGCCAACCTCACCTGCAAGTAGTGCACCTGCCAATCAACGGACGACGCTCTGGCGAACATAACAGTGCCCGGTAAGCGGCAATAGGCTTGCCACCTAATATATGGGACCAACTATATAATTGGCGAAGTGTGGGCGCATAATATGCCTCTGCCTACCCCTTCGGGGAAACAGGCGTGAACGTATGTATGTATGTTAATAATTGGTGTAATTGTCAGTAAATATTTATTTATTAATACTCTTCTCGGCACATGATCTTTGTCTTTATTCACAAATATCAAATGTAGTAGTCTGTCGCCGCAAGGGGGCGCGCGTGTAGAATGTCGTTCTGTAATATCGTGTAAGTATGACGTCATCTCCGCCCCTGCTTATTTAATGACATTGTTTCTCAAATATTTGCCCTTCGTTAGTCTGTCCTGTGTCAACAGACAAGATCCCCCATGAAGTAAGCGTCTGTGTATTCAAAACAATAAATAAATGTGTATTCAATACAATAAATAATTGTGCATTCAATACAATAAATAAATGTGTATTAAATACAATAATAAATGTGTATTCAATACAAAAAATAAATGTGTATTCAATATAATAAATGAAAATTGGAAAGCATAGAAATGTTTTTTCTACGATTAGATACAGTGAATCCTTATTTTATTAAATTATCATACTTTATTGCGCTGTTTCTAATTATTTAAATAGATTCGTTGGCACGGAAGGTCTTAGCTGGCAGGTGTCTCTCTAAAAGTTAAGTTTCGTCAAAATCCCCTATTTGACGAAGAGTTTCCATTGTAGAACTAGTCAGCCCGAAAGCCCGTCAATTCTACGTGCTTTGTGTGCCCACTGCCACATAAGCTTGCTTACTGATTGGTCTATGAAAAACAAAATGTCTATGCTTTGAATGATTGCATAATATGTTCCGAACGGTCCACTGCGACCACTTCTGATAAAAATATTATGGTTGAGGTATCAGTTAGTAAACTTCCCAGCAGAGTAAAATTTGATCTGATTTAATGTATTGGTGTTTTTGAATGCTGTGTTCGATAGTCTGGAAATCTAAGCCGGGGTTGGACTTCTTGGCGGGAAAGTGAAGCGTCATGTCTGCAGTTATGTTTTATTTTCTAAAATTTGTGATATTTCTAACAGTAATGTTTTATAACGGTGGATTATTAACCGTTAAGTGTTTGTGAACGTATATGAGTGTTGGTAAATGAAATAAAACAGTGCAATATAACTTTTCAAATTCTCCCATGAAGTCCATGTGAGATCTCAATATAGTCCCACATCTTTACTGAGGACTCAAGGGGCTTAGGGGGAGGGGATCTCATTTACCATTTATCATCTTTATCACCACTCATTCTCATTAACTATAATTTATATTATGATATTAATATATCTCTAACTTGACACTGGCTAAATGTGCAAACCGCACGAAGCCATTATTTAAAAGAAGAAGAAGAAGAAGCCGGGGTTGCGAGATTGTTCGACAGAGTTAACGCGGCCCATTAGCTGTCAAAGCACAAGCGGGGTAAATTGCTAGAATGTTAATTGGTGTGAATGGTACTGACCTGTGTCTCTGAGCTGCAGCGAGCCGACCTTGTTGGTGAGGTAGCCGCGGATGGAGCTGGCGACCCTGGCTGGCGAGGCGGCGGCCGCGCGCCCCCGCAGCGCGCCCTGCAGCCGCCCGAGCAGCGCGCTCGGCTCCTCCTCCACGGTCGGGCCCCCCGGGGCGACTGCCCCCCGCGCGCGCTAACCCTTCCTCGACACCCACCGATATTTTTAAAATTCAAATTCCGAATTCGATTCACTTCTTTATCTTTTTATTTTATTCTAAATTTCTGTATACGATCTCTTTTAATTAATTAAATAGTGTATAAATTTAAGCTAAGATTCAGTGCATTGATTGATATGTATTTGGTTTAATTAATTATATTTGATTTGGGTGTCAGTGTCCGCTCATGGTGCGCGCCTTATTTTGATCTGTAACAATTAAAATGTTTTATTAGTAATGTCCATCGTGATTCATATTATCAAGCCCATGGAAAGCAATTATTTTGAGAACGAAGCACTCAATCTTTAAACAGGACACTAAACATTTAGGCCTGTATTATTATTTATTAATGCCGCAACTGATGTTCTTGTTACTCAAGATATTACAAAGAAGCGAATGCCAAGCGAGTGTCATCTGGAATTATAATAAATTACTACTCTGTAGGTCATAAATATTTGCTACATTATTTTCTAAAATGTCGACATGAAAAAATCGCCTCTCCGAAAATCATGTCGTATCTCAAATCTTTGCCCAACGCTGAAGATTGTCGGCGGCAGTGTTCAGCCGGAAGTCACCACTCGCGCCACTTCCGTCCGCCATCTTGCCGCGGAAGCTGTGGCCGTTTATGACTTCCGCCCTTTCATACAACCAACTGTCACTTGGAAGTTACGACCATACATCTTACAAGTGTATCTGAGCGTTAATCAGCTTTTGTTATGCAAATGGACTAGCATTTCATTTTTATAAGGTTTTTTAATGATTTTTTATTTGGTATATACATCAGCGAATTGAGACGTATTTTTCTGCAAACTACATATCAAAGTCAAAGTCAAAGTCAAAATTATTTATTCAAGTTTGGCTCAATAGAGCTGATATGGAAGCAAAAATTACAAAACTTAAAAACTAGCGCTCCCATTCACTGCAGGCGGGAGATGATAGTAACATAACGGGAGAGATAATCGTCAAAGTTGGAAAATGTACTTCATAGTAAAACAATTTAACAAGTCTACAAAAACCCGTTTTCTGCAGTCACATGATTTAAAATAAGAGAAGAAAAAAGTGGTGGTCTGAATGTTATGTGTTTGATATTCAAACGGGTACGTATCATAATATATAATTTCATAATACATATGGGTGGAATGTATAAAGTTAAAATACCGAAAATCAAAATGCATAATGCATCAAAATATATAAAATTATTTGACATAAGTTCAAAATTTCTAAGTTTGAATGCCATAATGGTCGAAATATATAACAAACACAATTCATAATGGTTCCTAGGGCTACGTTTTATAATATATATTTTCAAAATACGTACGGTTGGAATATATGAAGTTAAAATACCGAAAATCAAAATTTTTTCAGGGCCGCATATGTGTCATGGTCATAATTGAAAACAATTATGTACAGTTTCATAAACATAACATAATGAAAATGTACTTACGTACGCAGCTTAATTTACTGATGATTAGGTTTTTTTTTTCTCCTCTCATGCTACTCTTTTATGTTTGCGCAGTTTCGGGGATAATTTCAGAAAGTTGAAAGAAAAAAAAAAAGAAAACCTCGAACCTAACGTTTAAACTATAAATTATATTATTATTATTTACTTACTTACTTACTTCCCTTTTTGGGTTAGGTTGAGGTTATTTTTTTTTTCTTACCATTAAAAAGTACTTCTGCAAGAAAGGTCATTAACTTCTTCGTACTTAATAAAATCACCCTTTTGTCAGATCCGAAAATTTTATCTTTAATAACAAAATTATTTCCGCCCTCCAACATAGTGGCATCTTGACTATTATAATTTTTGATTTTATATATTTTGAACTTATACATTGTAAACTTATAGATTTTAAACTTATGCATTATGATATTTATATATAACGTAAGTTATGCATATTGATGATTATTTCTTCTGACTATTATATTTTTTTATTTTATATATTTTGAACTTACACATTGTAAACTTATAGATTTTAAACTTATGCATTATGATACGTACCCATTCAAACAGCATTAATAATATCTTCACTTGTTAAAAGGATATAAACCGAAGGGTATGAGAAGTTTAATGCGTGTAACTGAAACTATGAGTGTGTGCTAGGATCTTCGCAAGAGGAAGAATGTAATGAACACACGAAAGCGCTCAATAGTAATTAAAGATAAAGATAATTTATTTATCAGAATACAGTAAAGTACACATGCCACACAAACGGCCACCCATCCAAGGATTGACCTCTGTAAAATCTGCTTTACTTCGAAGATCGTTTCCGACCACCCAGCACCGCGGAGCTGTAATCACTTCCGATGCAGGCGTTGATTAATTTCGAACTTGATATTTTTTCCATTGATTCTCGGAATCATTTTAATTGGGAAAAAATAAGTTGATAGCACGCACTGTCGTTGAGCAGCGCACTCTTGTGTAACTGGCTCGTAGCATTCCCTAAAGGCGTGACCAAACTGTCAACATTTTTTTATTTGAGAATTTAGGTCTATTTTAAATACGTACATTCACGTCTGTTTCCTTAAAGGGGTAGTCAGAGGCATATTATACGCCCACACTTCGCCAATCATATAGTTGGTCCCACGTAATAGGTGAAGAGCCTATTGCCGCTCACCGGGCACTGTAATGTTCGCCCGAGCCTCGTCCGTTGATCGGCATGTGCAACACTTGCAGGTGAGGTTGGCTTGGGCTCCTAAGGTCTTGTTAGGATCCCTATACACTCTTGGTCTATTTTATCAGAAATATTATTAGAATATACAATTCAATGCATGGATGTATATGTATATCTTTTACAATATGCACTTATTTTTGAATTTGCATCTCGGTAATAACCGAACACAACGTTCGATTTAAATATTATCCTGATATTAATCTAACTAATTTAAAATTACAAGTTTTTATTATGTAAAAAATCATACCAATGTTTTAAGTTCTGATTAGGTATGTATGTCAAGACTGTTACTTAAAAGATAAAATTTTGTACACATTCGTATCAGTGGGCTGGTCAGCGATACATTATTTCTAGCCATTGGTATGTAAAAAAGATCTTGCCTAAGATAATTAGATTAATGGCACAAGACATCAGTATCAAGGGTGGAATTAAGTGTTTTATGCAAAGTCGAGAGGTCTACAAGCTGCCGCCGCATAAAATGGGAGTCTAGATTAACTTTACAAGTCTATCCTGAAATGGCGTTATGATTTTTTCTAGATTAATCTCTATGAACGAGGCGAGTATACGAACAAACCGTTTCTGTATCGACTCAAGCCTATTTATGTGGTTAACTTAGGGAGAACATATGGCCCCATGAGGTGGCATGCGCGCTCACCGGGTCCCTGCCATGGGACCTCGAAGCCGAGGTTCTCTCGGCGGTCTACTGGCGTGGCGCGCAATCCCGGAGCCAGGGTCTCCGCCCCGCACCGGACACTGTGGTGCGGTGGCGTAGAGACACTCAGAGGCAGGCTCTGGGCTCATGGCGGCGGCATCTTTTCGGGAGCGCCGAATTTCGTGCCAAAGGTTCGAGGCGCCGTATCCTCGAGGGGGGAGTCGACCCGGTGTTGCCACCACTGTGACTGCGCGGAAGACACCGCGCAGCACACTTTGGTGGCGTGCCCTGCGTGGGCGGGGCCGCGGTCGACGTTAGCCGCGGCCCTGGGTGGAGTGGCTCTCTCGCTGCCGACCATCATGTAAAAGATGGTCGACAGCGAGACGGCGTGGGAGGCGATGGCCTCCTTCCGCGAAGTGGTGATGTCGCAGAAGGAGGACGCGGAGCGGGAGAGGGAGCGGGATCCGCTCTCTCTCCGGCTACGCCGTTGGCGCAGCGGGCGGGCCAGGAGGGCCCGTCAGGCAGCGCTCGGGGGGTCTTAGGCGGCGGGGGCAGGGGGCCCCTTCCGTCTCGCCATAGACCCCCCCGAAGTCAGCCAGTTACGCCGTGGCCGCACATAGAGGTAGGGGGGGCTGAGGAGGTCCCCCCGGTTCTGATCCGGGGACGTTGGCCGCGGGCGGGGTACCAGAAGCTACAAACCCGGGCACTGGTGCCTCGCCCCTTTTCGACAGCGGTGGGCGTCGTCTGAAGTTTTTTAGTGGGTAGGACTGGCGGTGGTCGCGTCGGCCGCATTGAGCCCCCCACCCCCTCCCGGTCTCCCCCTTTTGGCCGGGAGACAGTGCGTAAGCAGCATTTTTTTACAGACGATAATAAAAAAAGGGTGACCATATGGCGCAACAATATTCTAGAATACTTCTCACAAGAGAAATAGAGAGAATTATAAAGCTGTCCCTTTTTTGAATGGCTTGTTGGCTTGGTGTCAATCCAACCAAGTGTAGTGTGACATACAATCACGTAGATGTAGATTGTAGATAGTTAATAAGATAGTATGATAATTGTATAAAGATAAGTCTATTATAAGTTAACTAGTAGATAAGCACGTCTAGTTATATATATATACCTATGTACCAGACGTATAAAGAGGTACTTGAAATATACATGAGTTAAGTGCTACTTCTCTCGTTTAATTACTGGACCCTACACTCCATGGCAACCCCGCACAACAACACAAGATCTAAGGAGCCCGAGCCAACCTCACCTGCAAGTGGCGCACCTGCCGATCAACAGACGAGCCTCTGGCAAACATAAAAGTTCCCAATAAGCGGCAATAGGCTCGCCACCTATTACCAACTATATAGTAAGCGTAATGTGGTCGTATAATAAACCTCTGCAGTGCCTATCCCTTCGGGGAAATAGTCGTGAATGTATGTATGTATGTGGCGACTCTGTATATAAAACCTAAGATTCTCCTAGCACTTAAAACAATTGTTACCTAATCTAAAAGATAGTTTGCCGACGCCTAGAGGCCTAGGTCACGCACAACGTTCACATTGTCCAGGCCAACGTTTAAGATATTGTATGTAAAGACTGACATTTATTTTCTTACTATAAGATAATTTATGCAAAATGAACTAAATTACATAATTAACGAGACCTTTTAAAAAAACTATCGTTTACAGCCCAAACAACTAAACCTCTTAAGGCGACCATTAGCATTGCTTCGGTCTCTCGGCATGATCTGGTTAACGCAACGGGAAGGATGGATGCTTTAGATCAATCAACGTATAAAACTATTAGGAAGGCCAATATACAGCTATCAACCGTATGAAAATTCATAGAGTAGCTTTTGAGTTTATCGCGTATAGACAGACAGACAACCGCGGCTGGTTCGACCATTATAGTTAACAGTGGTAAGTGAATTTCAACCTCACGCAGTAATAAAGAACCGTAATCAAATAAAGTAAGGTCGGACTTAGAAGTAGCTTCACATATTACAATGTCATATTTGGCCAGTCCTGCACGCGTACATAAAACTTACAACTATCTTTAAAGGCACCAAACCTAATACGATAGAGTAGCTGAGCTTACAATACCTAAATACCTGACTGAAAACTTTCACATAGGTAATTCATATCTACTAATCACTAAACTACTACATTATTATCTACTGCAGAAGCAATATGCTGCAAATAAATCTATCCGGTCGGACAGTGACAGTGCATTGAGTGCCTCATCATAATCACCATGTCACAGTAACTATAGCTTTCAAAGGTTGCTACTTAATCCAAGACATTTTCGGAGAGCTAACTAACTCAGTAACCGTTACACACCCAAACACACACACATTTGTGGAAATTGTAAAAATTAATTAATGCTTTGTTGATACAGCAATTCAGAGTTCTTGTTAATTAGAGTAACAAGAACTCTGAATTGACTGAAATCTTATAATTATTACCATTAAATTATTAGTATCATCGGTTTGTGTTCAGTAGTTTCAAATTTTAAATTTTATAGGAGAGCTAAGTTTCCCAACAGAAGCTTATCTATGCTTAAAGGGTCAAATATTAAAATGCTAAATATTCAAAGAAAGAAAACAATATTATTTATTCAAGCTTTGCTTTATTCCATTTGCAAATGTCCTGAAGATGATCTAGGAGCGCCACTACACTAGAGCGAGATATACGAAACCCTCACATACGCGCGACTAGGTTCTACATCGTTCTAAACCTAAGCTAGTGTGCTACCTAGGTTTCTATAAGACATTTAACCAAAAGTTCTATAAAAAGCTTTGTGACCTTCACTTAAAAATCACTACTACAGTCTGTCTCTTTCACTCACGCTCACACACGCGCACACACACTTATAATTCGACACTCTCACGTCACCCAAACTTATGTAACATTTTTTTTACTGTAGAACTGTCTACGTGTAAATTACCATGCGAAAATTCAAAATAAACGTAATCCAAATGCGTCAAAGCTTTTATTATTATTTTCCATACATACATACATTCACGCCTGTTTCCCCGAAGGGGTAGGCAGGGGCATATTATACGCCTACATTTCGCCAATTATATATGGGGCTAAGTCCCACGTAATAGGTGGCGAGCCTATTGCCGCTTTACAGGCAATGTCATGTTCGCCAGAGCCTCGTCCGTTGATCGGCAGGTGCATCACTTGCAGGTGAGGTTGGCTTGGGCTCCCTAGGTCTTGGTAGGGTCCCTATACACCCATATGTACATATATACATATTATAAACTTTCAAGAGTTTAGAAAAGTTTAATCTGAAGAGTTATTTAATGAGAGTAGAAATATTTATGTAACTAATAAGAATGTGGAACGTTTGGAACTAGTCTCCTGTTAATAATGACAAAAAAATTACCTAAAATGAAAAGTGACTATGTCAAAACCACTAAGTCAAACACCGTCAAAGCTCACTAAAGCTTTTTTAAACTTTTCTAAAACTACACACACCAACTCACATTGTTGCCGACGGCACACAAAGAAACTACAACTATGCCAACTACACTACAAGCACAAAAACAAAACACAACGAAATGCTATCGAAATTTGAAAAAAAAACATGGCCGATTAAATGATAGTTATTGAAATTGACCTTTGATTTGAACGGCGGGAGCTAGGCACACCTGAGACACTTCGCCCTGACTGCCTTGCCCTGGCGGAGGACCTGAAGAGCCTCCGATGCCATGCGCAAGATCCCGGCCCGTCATTGGCCAGAGCCCGCGCGTGACGTCATCACTCCCTCGTCCAATGGGGTGTTCCTGAAAGTTTCACGTAGGTATGAAGCAAAGCGGTCGATGACTAAAAATAGGCTCTATGGGTCTAAACCGGCGGGTCGATAAAGCCGCGCCGTGGCCCGTATCAAACATTTATTTCGCCTTATGCTATTTTTTACTATAAGAAGATGGATAACGGCTGTTAACAATTAACTTAACCTTTAACTGGGAAAACTATTCGCTGTGTTTAGGGAGTTGGTTATTAAAAACAATTACCTAAATGAGCCAGTTTTCACAAAGGTTTAAATAATAAGTGTCTTAAACAATTTTTACAACAAAATACCACACACCTGATCTACCAATCTGCAATAGGTCCTACTAAGTGTGCCTGAATATTTTATCTCTTTGATTTCGTGTGAGTAAGCCTAAGGTCAACAGTGAAAAAAGGCTTATATTAGAACAGCGACTGTTTTATAACAAAATAAATAAATACAAGAACGTGATAAAAGTTTTATTCGCTTGCATGTTCTTTATTTCATAAATGTATTGTCTCTTTGTTGTAATATTTGGTTTGCCCTAAAACATACCTTTTATTATTTTCAGTTGTTAATGCTTTACAAAAACCCAGACATATAATATTAGAGCATATTATTAAAAATATTGTAAATAAAAAGCTAAAATACTTATGTCAGTCTGTCAGGGTAGCCTTACAAAATATTATAAATGCGAAATTCAAGTTGTATGATAGTTATGCTTTTAAGCTTAATCTACTGGAACAAAAGGGTAAATAGATAAATTGAATCTTTAAATACTCATATGCATATTGACTAAATATAATCGCGGTTTCTATGGAACGTGAAAAACAGCAGACCACCGAGAAAACCGCGGGCGAAAGCTAGTATACAATAATTTTATAAATTATACATTCATACAAATACATATATTCAAATACATATATTCAAACGTTTGTTTCTCCCAAGGGGTAGGTAGAGGCATATTATACGGCCATACTTCGCCAATGATATAGTTGGTCCCACGTACCTAATAGGTGGCAAGCCTATTGCCGCATACCGGGCACTGTTATGTTCGCCAGAGCCTCGTCCGTTGATTGGCAGGTACATCACTTGCAGGTAAGAGAGCTACTCTACTCCCAGCAAGAGCTGTAACGTGAACGGATGTAATGGGAGTACACTCATTGTAATGAATTATTCATGTGAAAACAGCTTTATTATTTAATAATATTTCTTCCATTTTAAATCTTGTGACTGCAGAACACAATAGTTTTAATACTATTTATTTTAATTGTAACTGGCGAAAGAAAAAACCTATCTAGACGATTTTCTTAGTTCACAGACAGTTTAGTTTATAAGTATGACATTCATAAGAGCTCTATTGAGCAAAACTTGAATAAATGAATTTTGTTTTTTTTTTCAATTTTTGAATAAACCTTAACTTAAATATTAGGTACACTAAATATGAAATTGATGTTTTACATAGAACAATAACAAAATATAAACACAACACAGGTAATTTAGTGCACATTTTGGTCAATATAAAAAAATAATTTTGAAGCATAAAACTATTGTCATTTATGTAAAGTTATTCTCATCCTTGCATAATGCTATTATGACCCTGTAGCCCTTTATTTACGCTTAGGGCCCAGAGCTCACTGGTCTGACTAAATTTATCTGTTATCATACGGAGCGCTTGTTGTTTGACATCTGTATCCCGGAGGTAAACATCATTTTATAGTTAACCAGATTGTTTTATACCTAGTCTTGCCATAAGTTCTGCTCTAGCTTATATGAGGGTATTTTAAAATAAGTAATATGAATTACTATTATTTGATGTCTTAATAATAAGTAAGTTTTATTCTATTAATACCACTACACCACATAGCTGTAAATAAGGAGTGGTGTACCACAGATAATCGAATCGCAGTGATAGCGTCACAAATGTAACAAAACAGCAGTCGAGTTTATCAAATTGTTAAAACCATTGAAAATAACACAGAAATTTGATTACTACCGGTCGACCTCAAACAACAACCACACCAACAGCTATCAATACCATCTGAGAGAAAATCTGAAAAAATCCATTTCGTAGAAAATCAAGGCTAAGGAAATGAAAACTTCCCCTAGGCCTATGTCACGTGTCATAAAGAAGGATCTTAAGCATAAGGCTTGTCGAAGAAGGACAAGTCAGCTGTTAACTGCAGCCCTTCGTTTCAAACGCACTACCGAAGGAAAGAAGTTATTGCAGAGACACGCAGATGGTGGCCATCGGAGAATTCTTTATACTCATAAGAAGACTTTTAGGGTTGAAGAGAAATTTAATCTTCAAAACTATGTCTATGCACACAGCTCCCAAGAAGCTACTGAGATAATTCCGAAGGTCGAAAGTGGCCACCACCCAGCATCTGTGATAATTGTTGGGGCGAGTCATACGAAAGGATTACAAAGCTCCATTTTCGTGAAGAAGGGGTGAAAACACGAGCAATTGACTACTAAAGCGATGTTTTAGAGAACAGGAAGTCAGACTTTGTTTGCTGCCAGACACTGGATATTTCAACAAGACTCAGCATCAGCGCACAAAGCGAAAGCAACCCAGAGCTAGTTAGACTTGAATTTAACGGAGTTCATCTTCAGGAGATGTGTCCTGTCAAGTCCTGATTTTATTCCTTTGGATTATTGCTTATGAAATATTTTAGAGGAGAAGGTCTGCTCAAAATCCCATCAAAATATCGAGTTCCTAAAAGCAAATTTAGTAAAGTCAGATGCCTCGATACCATTGTATGTGGTACGTGCAGCCATAGATGTACATATCTATGAAATATCATAATATCTATTATCTATCATAGAAAATTGTAAAGGCTAAAGGAGGTAATTTAGATTAATTTTAACATTTGTAATAAATATATAGTCAGACGTGTAAAATATATAATTATAAAATTTCTCTTATTTCTTTCCTTTTTACTAGGCATTATATGAGGGACAGAATTTATAACACGACTAGTATAATTTTAATCTATTATAAATATTTTGAAGAGAAATAAAGGTATGAAGTAATCTGCTAGTTACTTAGGCCTTACCATACCTTTTTCGAAGCGGAACTTGAATTGTAAATTATATTTGCATAAAACTTCCCCCACTGAACACCGCAAGGAGAAAAACTTTATTATATCCACACGAAAGAGGGTTGGTCATAGGTATTTTTAAAGTGCATACGAAGTAGGATTATATTTATGTGTTTAACTAGCTTCTGCTAGTATAACGATATTCGGTTTTTGATACTAATTAGTTTTTATAATTGAAAATTTATATTATTCTATTTCTTTGTAGGTAAGTAACCGGTAAGCCAGAATGATAGCAAAATATTTGAAATCGTACTGTTGCCACGTTTTGCCAGTCCTAATTAAATGGCCTATTTATTTTAGACACAAATAATTTAAGGACTTTATCAATTAAACTATTTGTAATTAATAGGCTCAATGAGTACTGAACTGATTTTCGAAGTTCTTTTACTACTAGAAAGTTACATGCTTCGTATTATTAATCGATTCAAGAAATAAGAGATCACGAATAATAGTCATCTTCATTTATTTTTAAGCACACATGACTTGTAGTGATGTTTTTTTTTCTATTTTTTTTCATCTCAGATATGGACTCACTTGCTTAGAGCATTTGCCAGGCTCAAGTAATATAATTAATCAAGCTATTTGCATTAATGCAGGATTTTCGTCATTCAGCACAGTGGACGTCAAGTAAAGTTTGTCATAGTTGAGTTCAGACAGAGTCAAGTCATACCCTAGTAAAATAGTGGAGACTTGATTAAAGCGCTTATTACAGGGTATGAAACGCTTAATTTTTATTAGATTATACCGAATGCATATAAGCAAGTATGTTGTCACTTATGAAGACAACTAGAAAGCTGTTAGAGTTTTTCAAGTAGCTGAGGACTCAGGTCATAGGGTATCTTTCTTATCTAAACTAATACATTCCGTATTTTATTTTATTTTACATCACAAGGTGACAACTAAGCATACGGCCCACCTTTTTTTTTTTTTTTTTTTTTTTTTTTTTTTTTTTTTTTTTTTTTTTTTTTTATTATCGTCTGTAAAAAAATGCTGCTTACGCACTGTCTCCCGGCCAAAAGGGGGAGACCGGGAGGGGGTGTGGGGCTCACTGCGGCCGACACGACCACCGCAGTCCTACCCACTAAAAAACTTCAGACGACGCCCACCGCTGTTGAAAAGGGGCGAGGCACCCGTGCCCGGGTTTGTAGCTTCTGGAACCCCGCCCGCGGCCAACGTCCCCCGGATCAGAACCGGGGAGACCTCCTCAGGAAGGCGCAATTTGCAGCGCCCCCCCTACCTCCTTGTGCGGCCATGGCGTTACTGGCCGACTTCGGGGGGGGTCTATGGCGAGACGGAAGGGGCCCCCTGCCCCCGCCGCCTAAGACCCCCCGGGCGCTGCCTGACGGGCCCTCCTGGCCCGCCCGCTGCGCCAACGGCGTAGCCGGAGAGAGAGCGGATCCCGCTCCCTCTCCCGCTCCGCGGCCTCCTTCTGCGACATCACCACTTCGCAGAAGGAGGCCATCGCCTCCCATGCCGTCTCGCTGTCGACCATCTTTTGCATGATGGTCGGCAGCGAGAGAGCCACCCCACCCAGGGCCGCGGCTAACGTCGACCGCGGCCCCGCCCACGCAGGGCACGCCACCAGAGTGTGCTGCGCATCATCCATCGCGCAGTCACAGTGGTGGCAACACCGGGTCGACTCCCCCCCGGCGACGTCACACAGATACTTCCCAAAGCACCCGTGCCCGGAAAGTACCTGTGTGAGCCGGAAAGTCATCGACCCCCACCGACGGCCGACCCATCGCTCTAAGATGGGCCCGAGCATACGGCCCACCTGATGCAAGGCATCACAGCGCGTTGCCGACCATTTAAAACCGTTTCAAGCTTATTTTTTAAGTTTAATCTCACTAAAAAAAAATGAAAAATATATACTTTATTGTCTTTAAGATCAACATGGAATCATTAAGATTCGTCAAATTTTTATACACAAAATGTAAATTTCATAATTTTTCTTCTTAACAACAATGAAAGAGATATGAGCGGTACTATAATCAGGAAATAAAAGAAAATAGATTCTTTGTCAGAATTTGTCAAGTTTTGTCAGTTTATCTGTCTGTTGTGGATTTTTTCTCAAGATTTGTCAGTCTGTCGGTTACTCTTATAGGGGGGATCTGTCAGTCAGCCTGTCGTGATCAGTCAGTCTGTCGGTGACTCTAACGAGGCTTCCAAAAAGGCAACGTGATTGAGAAGAATGCATCAAGAAACTCATCTCGGCTTTTTTTAAATTATGTCTTGAAATCTAATACAATAAAGGAAATTAAATTAAATTTACCGCTGTTGTTCTCCAAACTACCAATATGTAATATCTAAAGATCATATCTCATCTAATATCTTTATAAAGAAAGGGGCAATTCATGTCACTTCCCCTTACGTGATAACTGGAACCAATGGTCTTAAATGCATTTCGAGCGCACGGAAGCGCTAATTAGTAAATAGCACAGAAAGTGTTACCCATCCTAGGGCTGGCCTCATTAATCTGCCTAACTTCAGTAACCGTTTCTGACTGCCTGGTATCGTCGAGCTACGACGCTTTGCATTTGTCTAGTAACTTGAACATTAAAAATCTTATAGTTTTCAAAGTAATACTACCAATATGTTATATTTGACTGGTAATTTAAAAGAGCATAGCCTGTGAGTTTCTTGCCAGTTCTTCTCACAGAGCGGGGGCTCGGAACTGGCACTTCGTTTCACTTACACTTAATTTTTATTTTTTGCATGTAAGTGAATCTAAGCTTCACGATTTCATTGTAATTATATTTATTTTCTTTTTATTTATATTTTGTTTTGACGCTTTCAAGTGCTAAATGTAATAGTTTACGAAATAAGAACTTTTTACTTTTAATAGGCAAAGAAGTTCTTTCTTTGATAAAAATAACTGTAGACAATCAAATAGCCGGCAGTCGTACATTTGCTGTCCTTCGTCCAGATTTTATTAGCTGTGCTTTGTTTTATCTATGAGAACGGTACGAAAATGGCGTCGGTCGATGGCGCCGCGCCTGCGCAGTGGAGGGCCCATTGGACTACACGTGCCACAGACTAAATAAAGAACTGCTTTAATAGCTTGGCCCTCTACCGTGAACATTTGTAAAAGATTGTCATCTTGGCGTGAAAGGTGAGTTTGTCAAGTTCTTGAACTGGCTGGTATTACCTTAACCTATTATAAACAAGGGAATGTGCCCCTTTCTTATGACTTGATTCTGTGACTAACTCATCCTACGCCATTTTCATTTATGAGTAAACATAGTTAAGGGGACAGTATTTAGACTAACTTTAGTCGGAGCCTAAATACCCTAAACCGACGGGCGTGTATGAGGAGGTTAATAAGTGTGAATTAAGCTAAAAGTGTGTGCCAAGATCGTAGCAAGTGGAAGGATGTGATCTCTGCCTACCCCTACGGGAAAGAGGCGTGACATTATTTTTGTAATAGGTTGGGGAAAAAGTCTTTTCGTATTTTTGTATGAAAAGTCAAGACATTTTTTTCACAGTTTATTTACATTTATTTACAATATATATGTACCGTTTTGTTGAATAACTTTCTGCCATTTTGTGGGCAGAGACATTATCCCGTTACTGTAGAAACTTTGGGACTTCTGATCAAAAAAACGGGACAAATAGTTTTGGCAGTCCTCTCTTGAGGTCAACCTTACAGAACCTAAAGAATTCTGCAGAGACCGAAACAGGTGAAAATCTGAAGGCGCAAGGTCAGGGCTATATGCTGGATGCACTAGGACCTCCCAGTCGAACTCTCTTAATTTTTGCTGAGTGGCTAAAGATGTGTGTGGTCTAGCGTTATCGTGATGAAAGACCACACCCTTCCTGTTGATCAATTCCGGCCGTTTTCTCTCGACTGCTTCCTTTAATCTCATCAGTTGCTGGCAGTAAAGATCAGAATCGATGGTTTTGCCGGGCGGTAAAAGCTCATAATAAACAATGCCCTTCCAATCCCACCATACACACAGCATCACCTTATTTCGTGTTAGGCCAGGTTTGGCCACAGTCTGTGAAGCCTGGCCAACTTTCGACCACGACCTTTTTCGCACGTTCTTGTCGTACGTGACGTGATCCACTTTTCATCGCCAGTTATCAATCTCTTCAAAAACGGCTCGGTTTCATTACGTCTCAATAATGAATCGCAAATGAGTACACGGTTCATTAAGTTTCTTTGAGTGAGC
This sequence comes from Musotima nitidalis, assembly GCA_949126915.1. Classification (NCBI taxonomy): domain Eukaryota; kingdom Metazoa; phylum Arthropoda; class Insecta; order Lepidoptera; family Crambidae; genus Musotima; species Musotima nitidalis. Next base: position 400,724 of record OX421423.1, on the reverse strand, counting down.
TCGTGTGGCACCCAAATATCGAGCTTTTTTGTATAACCAGCTTTCTTCAAATGGGTCAAAACTGTTTTGTGGTCAATTCCCAGTTCTTCAGCTACATCGTAACTACTAATATGCCGATCTTGCTCCACTCTTTCAAAAATGGCGTCCATTTTATTCGTAACAGGGCGACCAGAGCGAGGTGCATCTTTAACATCAAAATTTCCGGACTGAAAACGTTTGAACCAAATTTGTGCTACTCTTACTGACACTGCATCAGGTCCATAAACATCACAAATTTTTTTCACTGCTTGAGTTGCATTTTTGCCTTTTTTATAATAAAATTTTAAAATGTATCGAATTTCTTCATTAGATTCACTCATTTTTACGGAGAGAAAAACAAATGAAAAATAGCGGGAAACAACTTTTTTTTATTTTTTTCTTTTCTTTATAATGGAACCTTTTTAATGATACCAAAACCAGCCAGACACAAATAGTACAGTCAAAAAAAAATTATAATAAGTTTATACCTACGTTATGCGAAAAGACTTTTTCCCCGACCTAATATGTTTAGACAGAGCTTCACATTAATAGCAAGGGGTTTTTTTTCTGTTCGCTCATATTCATATTCATTAAGTCCGATTTTAAGCGATTTCGTCATGCCTCTTATTATTATATTCGCCGCTTTCACAAAGGTTGTGTTGTTGTTTGTAACTAATCTAACACAGACAGAATTCTAGTTTACAGTTATTTATAATAACACTATTGGTATACTCTTATTAATTTAGACTGTGACTGCCATACAAAAATACTTAACTGTTTCTTTGAATGAGATTAATTATTAACGTCTCGAATTCATAAATAGACATATTTTGGAAACAATTTTACATTTATACATACATACATATAATCACGCATGTGTTGCATGTAGACAATTTTCGCCAATTTTATTGTTGGTCCCACGTAATAAATAGGTGGCAAGCCTATTGCCGCTTGCCGGGAACTTTTATGTTTGCTAGAGCCTCGTCCGTTGATCGGCATTTTGTGATCTGAATTGCATCCTTATACACCCATTTTACATTTATAAAGTATACATTTATATTTATAAAGTCCACTGCTGGACATTAGCCTCGCCAACAGATTACATTCTGTCGGAGCTAGGAGTTACTGCTGCCCATCATCCGGTAGTAGTTCTCTTCATCGACTCTAACGGCTCCCCGTGAGACGAGAGGAGGTGGCACTGTTCTAGGGCGCTCACGGCCACATTTATGTAAGGCTAAATAAAACCTCAGTGAAAGTAAAACAATCGTCTTCAATACAGTGGAGCCAACGGCTCGTTGAGCGTAGTTCAGGATGCCCAGCTAGGTGGCTCGACGACATACGCAAATTGTCTGGCAGCAGTTGGCGGCGAAGAGCTGATGGAGCTCAGTGGCGTACCGTTGGAGAGACCTATATCTCTTGTCATTATTGTGTATTGTGAGTTTCTTGTCAGTTCTTCTCACAGAGCGGGGGCTCGGAACTGGCACTTAGATTCACTTATTTTTATTTATTTGCATGTAAGTGAATCTAAGCTTCGTGATTTCAGTGTGTAAATATTGAGTTTTATTTTTTAAATTTATATTTTGTTTTGACGTCTTCAAGTGCTATGTTTATGGAATAAAAAACTTTTTACTTTACTTTAACAGTGGATGAAAATAGGTTGTTGATGATTTTGATGAACCATCTTTTAACCATTAATCGTCCAGAGCACTAGCCATCAAACAAAATAAAAAAAAATTACTATGATTTTTTTTTTTGTATTTCTACCTTTTCTTAATCTCTTAAGGTTCATAATTTGGTGGGAGCATTTCTTTATTTTAAAAATAATCTCTTAGAACTGTATAATTTTACCCATGCTTTCGGCTCTCTATCAATAATTGTCTAGAAAAAGTTATTCCGTTATCTTATGTAAGAATCACAGTATAACCGCCCGTGTAGTTTTGAACGGCGGTTAACAGCCGGCGGTTTGACGCTGCATGCGGCGGTTAAATTAACAAATCTGCAAACCGCGGCGGGAGAACCGCCCGTGTAGTATATATAGCTCTTAAACACCATAGTTGAACAATAAAAATAGTTTCACGCTTAAAAAATTAAGACGTCCCATACTAACTTTAAACCCCGATATTTACCCCATTATAACATATTTTATGCATTAAAAAGTAGTCTATGTCCTTTCTCAGCCTCTAGAGTGTCTGTGTATCAAGTTTCATTTGAATTGGTTCAGTCGTTTTGGCGTGAAAGTGAGACAGACTGGATTTCGTATTAGATAGACATACTCTTTAATGACCAAAAAACATAGAAAGTACTAATTAAAATATTGAAAAAAAAAATACCAGACGCAAAGGAGAGAACAGGAAAGCAGTAGGCAGAGCACATACACTTTAAAAAGAATAAAAACTATAACTATTTGTTAAATATAAATAAAATACACAAATATATAATATATAGGTATATAATATTAAAATAATTGATACAAATAACTAATCAGATATATTCAAAAAGTAAGACTTCACCCTTTTCTTAGAAGATATATAAGTTCCTGATATCCTTAAGCCTTATTAATAATATTGGTATGGACAATGAATTTTATTATTTACCAAAACCTCGCCTGCTTAGGCTTTAGATTATCCCAAACATTATTAATGTCATCCCATGGGAACGCAATCTATAAACAAATTTGGCGCAACTTTATTTTAACTAAATAAGAACAGTACAAAATCAGTAGCGTTCTTAAATACAGGCGTGAAGCCACCATAATCCCAGAAGTCGCTTCGTGGAAGAGAACGGATTTTCGCTTCGTAATAGCGAGTGGTGTGTTTATCCTCAAACATGAAAGCTAAAATGTAAAAACGTTTCCCTCTTTTTGTCTTCCTTATAAGTATGCTGGTTATATAAAATTAAATAGAACATATTTTATATACATATACAAGTTTATTTTTTGCCATACTCTACAGGGTCCATATTGTATCTGTGGTATTATAAATAACATCTTTGTAACATATGGAATGCAATAAAGACATTGAGTATTGAGTATTTGAAATCAATATCAGATCAGCCTTTTAAAGTTCACCGCTGAACATCAGCTTTCCCAATAGATTACATACTATTGGGGGTATTTGTCTACCGATATAGCGTAGAGGCGATTCCCACACAGGACAATCTTTGTGTGCATGAACATGAATATTTGTTCTGGGGGCCTACCGCCGAATTCGATGGATTACCGGTAATCCATCTAGATCAAACTTTGTTTTGCGTTCATTAATCCGTACCGGGGAATCTGCCGACAGCCACCTTTCATTCATGACCTTCTTCGTCCGTGACAGACCAATAGGTGAATGGAGAACGCCATTTTGTTTCGATTTGCATGAGTTCGGCGGTACGACAGAATCAATTCGAAATCCATTTTGCCTTATAATCGATTCCCATCGAACTCGGCGGTAGGCCCCCTGGTCTGGGTGATTACCTATGTATATTAAGTATGTATTTACAAAAAAAAGATATGTAAGTATGTTTATCCGTTCTTTTTTTTATTTTAAAGTACGCAATTTGTGTAATTTAAAGTACGCAAGATGAAGCTGCTGCCCGTCATCGATGATCGATCGATGAGAAGTGGTGGCACTATTCTAGGCCGGTACTTTACGGCTCTGCACATCTATTTTGGAATGCTCCTGCATGAATCTTATAGCAAAAGTTCGCATTCAGTGCTGTATGGTTATCGCCGTAAGGCGCAAAACATCAGCATCGGGTGTCGTACTATGAAACATTCTGCGCGGAGACCTTTGGTAAAGCCCATCAGGATATAAGTAAAAATCAAGAAATTTATTATATGAAACTTGATTGTTTAACTAATAAACGTATTTTCTTTCTTTTTTTATAAACAATTTTTTTTAGTAACTAAAACCCTCCCGCGGCTTGATTCTTTCTCCGAGCAAATCGAAACCGATACTTTAAAAGTCATCAGTGAAAATCTCGTCCAAATCGGTTTATCTTTTTCTGAAATTACACTATGAAAGATTTAAATAGATATATGGGTGTATAGGGATCCTTTCCAGATCTGAGGAGCCCAAGCTAACCTCACCTGCAAGTGTTGCACCTGCCGAACAACGTTCAACGGTAAAAGTTCCCAGTAAGGGGCAAAAGGTTCGCCACCTATTACATGGGACCGACAATATAATAGGCTAAAAGTGGGCTTATAATATGCCTCTGACTGTATGTAATAAAATTAACTTAATATATCTACTTATTTTATTTATGTCTGAATAAAACACAATGATAACATTCCCGGTCACGTAGACTCGTTTCGCGATTCACTGGATTCAATTATGTTTTAATTATTCAGAGCGGGAGTGATAAATTATTCTTTTTCTCTGACAATTTTATGAGAAAACTCAGCTTTACTTTTTATATATGTAAATTTAATATCATATCTACTCTAGAGGGAAATGATTGTGCGAGTTTCTTGCTCAATTCTTGTACCCCTATGCTCCTCCTGTTCGTAGTTTTTCTCGAAGTTCATAAATCGTCATCTTACAAATACAAATACATAATAATTTATTTGCTCAAACATGTGTACTTAACAAAATATGGTATTACAATAAAGTCTTTCGACCAAGTCTCAACATATTTACCATTTTGTGGTATGCAAATGTCAGTTTTATGATTCTCCATGTCAGTATAATGTCAGTATAATTATTTATGATCAAAAATTAATTATCTAAAATTACACAATAACAATAAAATTAAAATATATGTCAAAATTTAATGGAATATAATAAACTAAACCTCTAAAAAAAGCTTTTTTGATCATCAAAAATACTGAGTGAGCATCTAATAGGTGATTAGGTGCTCAATCAGTATTTTTGATGTACAAAAAGGTTAGGTTAGGTTGGCAATTTATTAATTTTGAAGACACGTTAAATAACACCCAAATTTAATTACAAGAAAAAAAAATTGGTTGCCTGTAAAGTCGGTATACGGGCGAAAGTTTTACGTGACAACGACTTTGAGTGGAAAAATAATTTTAATGTGAATATTCATTCGTATAGTAGGAAGAAGGATAAAATAATAGTAACAATTTAAAACATTTATTTATACAAAGAATTATATTTATGTCTGTCTCTCTCGCTCTTAGGCGGGCTAACCATGCCCGAGTGGAAGGGACGCGTGCCTCTCACTCGCTCTCATTGTGAATGCATAACGTGAGCGGAGCGTAACGCAGTTTCTTGAAGTGTCACCCGGCAAACCAATTTATAAGACGTTGTCACGTCAAAACGGGGTCAGTAAACACCTATTAACAATTAATCATAAAGTGTATCGGTCAGAAAATCTTTTTCTAGCATTATCCCAGTTGCCGTAGACTTGAGCTTAGGGCCCAGGGTGGACTTACTCGTCCTAAGCATATTTCACTAAATTTCAGTACTCGACTTTCATAAGTGCTCCTTCGAAACTCAAATTGAATATAACATTAAAATTTCCAAAGTCATAAAACTTTATTAAAGTTTTCTCAATAAAGCTCTTATGCTCGTCATCTTAAAAATGAACGTATAGAATATTAAGTTCCAAGCGCCAACATAAACTGAACTTCAGTACAAAGCAAAATTAACGCGCACCGAGTTCAACATACATATAAGCTTCAGTATTTGATTTGTGGTTTACTGAGTCCTATAAAACGATTCGTTTTTTTAAAGCTTATGATATTTCTCCCTTAATTCAGCGTCTTGCAAGACATCCTTGGTAAGGACAGCAAAAACAAATGAAGAAAAATGAATATGGCCCACCGCCAGTCCACTAATGGTTTTTTTTAGTGTAAATGGGTCACAGCGACAACACATAAGAAAGTGTCTTGGTGCCAAAGAGTCATTATATAACCGCGGACGAGTCGGTCGCCGACGAATATATAGGGGCAGAAGGACTGCTCCAGAGAGTTTCAAGCATTCCTCATTAACGTTTACAAAGATCGTCATGAAAAATAAACGCAAAACGCTTTTACCATTCAAGTTCCTACTTTGAAACGACTACTTTCATAAAATTTTACAAAATAATTTCAATAATAGCAATAAAGAAATCAAAAACAGTCAGGCGACGACAACAGACGTGAACGTGACAGATAAATTTAATTATACCATTAATATACATAAAATATAATACAGATAAAAAGCATATAATCTGATTGAGTCTACATATCATATTACTATTATTTTTGTGTATATGTATAAATGTAAATATATGTAATGAAGGTATTTGCAGTTTAAATTACAAATATTTAATTCTATGTAAGTTTATATATATGTTTTCTTGTTCGTACTGCTTCATTATTTTTTGCTATCCCAAAGGTTAACTGGTAGAGGATACCTTGTAGCATTAAATTTTCTTTCTGCACAATTTTTTTAATTTGTGCGATAAAGTTTAAATAAATAAATATAATGTAAATTTGCTATCATATTTGTCGAAGCCCAACCGACCTAGGTACCTACCTAAAAATAGCTGCATTGCAGTTTGAGTTAAGAAATTTTCGACATCAGTAACATACCTACTATTTTCCTATTCAGATTTGTGTTTATGAAGAATGCAAACTTAAAAGTTAGATCTGGAATTATGAAAAAATTACATACTTAATATGCAAAGTATGTAATTTTTTCATAATTCCTTTTAAAACTTTTAGTGTACAGTTATTTATTTATTGGCAACTACATATAATTTTACATAGATTGGGATATCCCGACACACTTTGCGAGACAAAACGTGTTTACCTCTCTGCTTTTTTTGATTTAACAGTGTAGCTTAATATGCAGATTAACTAACTAGGTAAATGGGAGATATCTGCCACATTATGTTTAATATCATACTTTAACAGATATTATAAGGAAATCTGCAGACTGCCTAATGCATATTCAATATAATTCGCATTCTAATGGCAACATAATTATAATATACTGCATGCAGGGTACAGCTTTCCAAAATAACTAAGAGCTAAGTAAATTCTCTTATTAACCCGGATCCCTCAAGCAGGGCGTGATACCTCATTTTTGTAGGCCGACAGGAGTGAGTATTGTCACCGAGCTTATTTCACGCAATGGAGCGCATTCATTTCTTTGGACTGCATCGACTGCTTACAATTTTGAATTGTCACATAATAGAAAAAATATTAGTTTATTTATCAAGAAAAAAAACACTTGACTTCTTGGCGGGAAAGTGAAGCGTCAAGCCGGTAGTTTTGTTTTATTTTCTAAAATTTGTGATATTTCTAACATTAATGTGTAATAACGGTGGATTATTAACCGTTAAGATGTTTTAACTTTTAAAATTCTCTCTAGAGGTCCATGTGAGATCTCAGTATAGTCCCACATCTTTACTGAGGACTCAAAGGGTTAAGGGGGAAGGCATCTCATTTACCATTTATCATCTTTATCACCACTTATTCTCATTTACTATAATTTATAATGTCATTAATATATCTCTTACTCGACAGTGGCTAAATGTGCAAACTGCACGAAGCCATTATTTAAAAAGAAAAAAACACTTTAAATATACAAAGCACGGTCGCATCTCCTAGCACCTGAAAAAGAAATAGTTTTAAGCAATGAGTTACAATTAAAAAATAACAATTTTACAGTCGTTTGCTTCCTTTCAGACTAAATTGTTAATGCCGTGAATCTGGTGCGTAATTTATTGGAATATCTGCATACTAGAAGACATTAATAAGAACTTTGTTACGCGTTTCGCATGTAAATTGGTAGATAATTAATTTAACTATGTAGTAACGATAACTTAAATTAAATCTTTTATAAATCACACAGCACCTTCTTGTCTTATTCTAAGTAGAAGTTGTATTGGCACTGTACAACGTATGAACGATAAGGCGGTTGGTCAAAGATATAATAGGTTGGGGAAAAAGTCTTTTCGTATTTTTGTATGAAAAGTCAAGACATTTTTTTCAAAGTTTATTTACATTTATTTACAATATATATGTACCGTTTTGTTGAATAACTTTCTGCCATTTTGTGGGCAGAGACATTATCCCGTTACTGTAGAAACTTTGGGACTTCTGATCAAAAAAACGGGACAAATAGTTTTGGCAGTCCTCTCTTGAGGTCAACCTTACAGAACCTAAAGAATTCTGCAGAGACCGAAACAGGTGAAAATCTGAAGGCGCAAGGTCAGGGCTATATGGTGGATGCACTAGGACCTCCCAGTCGAACTCTCTTAATTTTTGCTGAGTGGCTAAAGATGTGTGTGGTCTAGCGTTATCGTGATGAAAGACCACACCCTTCCTGTTGATCAATTCCGGCCGTTTTCTCTCGACTGCTTCCTTTAATCTCATCAGTTGCTGGCAGTAAAGATCAGAATCGATGGTTTTGCCGGGCGGTAAAAGCTCATAATAAACAATGCCCTTCCAATCCCACCATACACACAGCATCACCTTATTTCGTGTTAGGCCAGGTTTGGCCACAGTCTGTGAAGCCTGGCCAACTTTCGACCACGACCTTTTTCGCACGTTCTTGTCGTACGTGACCCACTTTTCATCGCCAGTTATCAATCTCTTCAAAAACGGCTCGGTTTCATTACGTCTCAATAATGAATCGCAAATGAGTACACGGTTCATTAAGTTTCTTTGAGTGAGCTCGTGTGGCACCCAAATATCGAGCTTTTTTGTATAATCAGCTTTCTTCAAATGGGTCAAAACTGTTTTGTGGTCAATTCCCAGTTCTTCAGCTACATCGTAACTACTAATATGCCGATCTTGCTCCACTCTTTCAAAAATGGCGTCCATTTTATTCGTAACAGGGCGACCAGAGCGAGGTGCATCTTTAACATCAAAATTTCCGGACTGAAAACGTTTGAACCAAATTTGTGCTACTCTTACTGACACTGCATCAGGTCCATAAACATCACAAAATTTTTTCACTGCTTGATTTGCATTTTTGCCTTTTTTATAATAAAATTTTAAAATGTATCGAATTTCTTCATTAGATTCACTCATTTTTACGGAGAGAAAAACAAATGAAAAATAGCGGGAAACAACTTTTTTTTATGTTTTTCTTTTCTTTATAATGGAATCTTTTTAATGTTACCAAAACCAGCCAGACACAAATAGTACAGTCAAAAAAAAATTATAATAAGTTTATACCTACGTTATGCGAAAAGACTTTTTCCCCGACCTAATAAGTTAAACATTACAAACGTCAAAGCGAATCCTCCTCGGAAAATATTTGTTTGATTGGTCGAAGGTGAGATGCTTAAGTAAATGTAGTAGTATATTGAACCTTCGCTGCATCAGATACTTAAGTCGTCGATTCCACAATCCCTTAAAACCAGGGTCTTCAACAAGTTCGTTCTACCGGTAATGACGTGTGAAGCCGAAACTTGAACACTTACTGCAGGACTGATCCATAAATTAGGTCGCTCAGCGTGCGATGGAGCGCGTGCTGTTCGAGGTATTTCTGGCGAATAGAATTCGTAATGGAATCATTAGCCAGAGAACAAAATTTACCGTCATCGAGCATAGGATCAGTACGCTGAAGTGGAAGTGGGCCGGTCATATCTCCAGGCGAACTGATGAAAGTTGGAGCCGACGAGTGTTGGAGTGGAGACCGCTTTGGACAAAGGTAAGGAGGCCTACGCTCAGCAGTGGACGGTGATTGACTGATTGATGGAACCGGCATTTCGTACACCTTTATTCGTTTACTGTTTAAACATCCATGGTAAGAATAGCATTACAATTTCAAGAAAAATGTGTGATTTGAATGGTATTTTTTATAAATAAATCACAGCTTTAACATAGACATAAGAAAGTGTTTCGGTGTTAAACAGCTTTTACATAACCGCGGACGAGCCAGTGAATTTTAATTTACATTGAACAGGCTTTCTGCTCATATATGTTTATTAAGCGCGATATCCAGCTTTCAGGCCGTATCGACCGCGACCACGCCCCCCGCCCCCCTCCCGAACTCCAGACCCCTCACCAGCCCTCCCCAAACCCCACAGACCCCCAACCCAAACTGCCACCGATTCCACATCGACAATCGAATTAAAGCCCACAATCTAAGCGTTGACTATTTGCTCATTAACAACTTCGGTGATAAAGTTGTGATATGTGAGGTTAGTTCGGTATTATGTCATGATGTGATTATGACATATTGTGTGTGGCTTGATAATTATACCGTCGAATAATTCGGCTAAGAGATAGGTATATCCGCTCTTAACTCTTGCAGAGATGTAGCCGTTTTTATCCTTCACTTCTTGGGTCAAGGGGCAACTTCTCCCTTTCTTTTTAATTTTGTTGGCGGTTACAGTTTTAGTTAGGGGTTAGCCCAATCTAACAATAACACAAGTGTTATAACGATTAAAAAAATTGGTATATTTATAATTAAATTCAATTTAGATTTTTAAATTTTGGGATGACCATTCTCCTTCCTTCTTTTATGTGCTAAATAAAAAATATTTTCTTTTTCGTTCCCATAAGCTCATAAGTTCAATTTGTTATTTGCACAATGATATTTTAGTCCTTTCGTCCAATTGGCCATATCGTGTGATACTCGTATAATTGCGCGTTAGTTTATAAATATGACTTTCATAAGAGCTCTATTGAGCAAAACTTAAATAAATGATTTTTGATTTTGACTTTGAAAATATATGCTAGGTATTATAAGATGAATAAGTTGTAATATTGTATGTTTGTTACGAATAAACTCAAAAATACCTTCTAACAAAACATACTTATTTTTTGTAAATTACATATTTATATTACATAAAAGACATCAAGACCATTATTCATCTTCAGGTACATAAAACTATTTCTTGTCGATTATATCGAATCGAACCCTTAATAAGGTGCGTAGATCAGTATTTGTATTTATTTGACGACCGATATGGTGGTCAGCTATCTACCTACACTTTACCTAGATACCTACACTTCACTCCAGAGGTCGTGGGTTCGATTCCCACACAGGACAAATTTTTGTGTGCATGAACTTGAATATTTGTTCTGGTCTGTGTGTTTTCCTATGTATATTAAGTATGTATTTACAAAAAAAAAGTATTTAAGTTTTATATCCGTTGTTTAGTATCCATAACACAAGTTCTTAATGATACGTAGTATTAATAGGCTTGTACGGAAGACCAGCGCCGCGGGGCCATAGTGACCCCTCGGCATATGCTGAGTATAAGCCTTTTCGGTGCCACATGTGTTTATTAATTTTTATTTTTGTATTTTTGTAAACCAATGTATCATGTGTCACAGAATAAATTATTTTCTTTCTTTCTTTCTTTCTTCTTTACTTATCCTGGAACTAAATAATTGGTGTAATTGTCAGAAAATATTGGTTTATTTATTTATTTTGTTTAGATTTCTTCTGTAATTTCAACAATGGTCACTGATAGTAAGTAATACGCCTGTATGCATTCATTGCAGTGTCATTTAAATGTAATCCAAAGTCAGTCAGATACATCAGTTGTCGCCATTTTCAACAATAATCGTGTTAAAAATGGTGAAAATGCTCATGTTTTTATTATCTGTAGGACGAAGACGCGCGCAAAAGCTAGTTTTGCATCAATTAATTTATTTTACTGGTAGTATATAAACATTTACACAAGTACAGCTCATTCCCAAAGGATATTTTTCTTGCAGACAGAGAAAGCTAACAACCAGTTGAGCTTTATTAAATATCCAAGAAAGATTTTAATTATTCCTAACAGTTGATGGATCTTTTTATCTCAAATTACTCTCTTTTTTGTAACTTAAAAGACATTTATCCTATTGTTTATATTAATGCGCATATATAGAAATTTCGGTAATATTAATCTATTTTTATCCCGACGTATCAAATTTTCAAAAAAACTTACTGTGATACGAAGCTGTTGCGATAGTTGGTGTCTCCATAGACAAGTTACAAAATTTTAAAAAATTACAGTAAACTGTGTTTCATGTACTGTAATCCTATTTTAATACCATAATACCCACCACCACCAAATCAGCTTCATAAAGTTCACTGCTGAACATCCCCAATAGATGCATTCTATTAGAGGTATTTGCCCATAATCACCATGCTGGGCAGGCGGTTCTCGCAGTTTAGACCCGTGCTCAGGATGACGCTGCTGTCCACAATTCAAAAGTCAAAAGTCAAAAATTATTTATTTCATAAACTATTATACATAGTAATTAAAAACGTCATAATTAAATATTTTAAAAAACAATCGAAATATATTCGAACAATAGATTCACTTACATGCAACAAAACAATTTAAAAACAAAAAATAATTAAGTGTAAGTGAATCTAAGTGCCAGTTCCGGGCCACCGCTCTGTAAGAAGAACTGGCAAGAAACTCACAGGCTATGCTCTTTTAAATATATCCATTGGTTTGGTACTTGAATTACGATCTTCATTTGTCTGTGAAGTTATACAATACAATAATAATATTCGGTAGGATTTCTCTATCCTAGGCCGATACCACTCGGCACATACCATGATAACTCTTAAACATTTCACACAGAGTCATCTAGCCCCAAACTAAAATAAGCTAATAAAATAATGTTCTTTGGTTACTGAAGCGCTCGTAGTTTGCGGTAATAGGTCGGTAACGATCACGGATATTAATCATTTCACAATGGTCACTTAGTTGGGTGACCGTTTGTTTAGAATTTAATATAAAACGCTTCCGTGCTTTTTATTTTAATGTGCTTCGGAAGGCACGTTAAGCGGTTTGTCTCGATTATCACTACAAATTATAGTCGTTGAGCCATGCTAGAGGTCCTATGAAGCAGCTTGTCTAAATGTACCTTTTTAACAGCAGGATCAATATCTTAATCCGTAGCACCCTAGCATACATGGTCACACTACCAACAACAACCAACATGTGACTTAAACTTAGGGCTCAGGGTCTGCTTACTGCTCTCACCAGATTTGGCTGAATTTTAGTTGTTGTATGGACACTTTACGAATTGAATGCAGTACGAGGGCTGCACTAAAGTTATCGGGAATGGAATATTTCCCCTGTTCCTGTCATATTAAAATCTGTTTAATTGAAAACTACTTGGTTTTAAATATCGAATATCATTTATTTATTTATTTAAAAAAAAGAATCTCAGGCTTGTCACAAGGTCTTGTCAAACTTGTTTAGTCGTTGAGAAAATGCAATTGACTCGAGGACTTCTTGGCGGGAAAGTGAAGAGTCATGTCTGCAGTTTTGTTTTATTTTCTAAAATTTGTGATATTTCTAACATTAATGTGTAATAACGGTGGATTATTAACCGTTAAGTGTTTGTGAATATACATGAGTGTTGGTAAATCAAACAAAGCAGTGCAACATCACTTTTGATATTCTCTCAAAGAGTCCATATGAGATCTCAGTATAGTCCCACATCTTTACTGAGGACTCAGGGGGCTTTGGGGAGGGTATCTCATATACTATTTATCATCTTTATCATCTCTCATTCTCATTTACTATGAATTATATATTATTAATATATCACTTACTTGACACTGGCGAAATATGCTAGACGCACGAAGACATTATTTAAAAGAAAAAAAAATTGACTCGAGAAAATACAAGAGCGATGATTTATTATGACTTTTGAAGTGGTTTAACACAAAAACAGTGTATTGACCGGATGATTTTTGCATGTGGTGATGAACTGGGCTTCATATAATATATATAGCCCCAATATAATGTTATTTATTAAGGAGGTCAATGTTAAGCAGTGGACTTTATAAGGCTGTTATGGTGATATGGACAGGGGACTACAGTAAATAGTTACATTTCCCGAGATTTCATCAAACATTCACCTACAACTTAACAGCATGCCCCTAATACCAGGAAACAATACTCAATTTTGCGATGATCTGTAAAACCAGTTATGAGGCCATCGTTACCGGTTATAAACAAGTTTAAACGTGAACCGGTTACTGAGTAGTTAAAACAATGATATACTTGAACTTTCTTTGGTTAATGTTATTGTTGGCGACAGTAATAATGGGTAATTATATTGACGTGTTGGAGACACAGTTTACGTTTGGACAGTAGGTTATGTTTAATTTATGTGCCAGCTTTACAGGAACTTATTTAACGTTTATATTTCACATTTATTAAAACCAAACAAATCCTAACAAAATGTATTATTATACTTATGCAGTTCTTTATTGTTAATTTACAATCTAAAAATATTCTTCCTCTAAAAATTTTTCACATAGAAAGAAAAAGATTTTTTTACAATCACACCAGTTATTTAGTTTCAAAATAGTATCATTAAGAACTTGTATTATGGATGCTAAATAACGGATAAACACACATAAATACTTCTTTTTTTTGAAATACATACTTAATGTACATAGGAACACACCCAGACCAGACCAAATATTCATGTTCATTCACACAACACGTGAAAGGGTAACGACTCAACAAAGTATTATACTAACAACTTCTTTGCTAGATACACATACCTAAAAAAGATTTAAAAAATCCTAAACATTTCAAATTCTTCAGTAATAGATTCATTTCATTATCTATAAGTCTATTTTAGATATTTTTAGATATTTTTGACTTATTCCAGTACTCCTAACCTCCCTAAATCAAAATGTGTTGCGGACCCTCCGGTCCTTACTGCGAACCACTATGCTGTGGCCCTTGCTGCCCCACCATCATACACGAGCACATTCCTCGGGGCAGCCCCGATTCTTCGTCGTTCGTCTTCGAAGACCAGCGCCGTTGTTGTGAAAAAATAAACGTATTATTATTGTATTGTAGTCATTAGATTCACAGAAATATTTTCTTGTTTTTGCAGCAATATACCAGCGAGATATTTTGGCTAAGCCATATATACTCTTGGTATTAATTAGATCAACGAAAACCTTTTTTTATCACTGCAGAAAAATACCAGAAAATTGCTAGTCTAAATTAACTCATCTTGGATTTGTATGCATGAACATGAGTTTCAGTTCTGATCTGGGTGTATCCTGATTATAAAATTAAATGAAGTTTAATGAATGCGTTCTCTAGTACCCAGAATAGGAACTTTTCATATTCTGGTTTTAATGGCGCTAGATGAATTTTGAATAATAACAACACAAAGTAACATACAAACGGAACTAATTATTATTTATTTATTTATTATTAATGCAAAATGGATCGGAACGATTAGATGGCGCTGTATTGGATATTCTTTATTTTTATTATTGAACATGGTTTTATTATGGGCATACAATATGCCTCTGCCTACTCCTTCGGGGAAACACGCGTGATATGATATATTATGTATGTATATGTTTTTATTATGCTAGACACATTAAAAAAGGAGTAAGGTTAATTTATTTATTAAAATTATCACCAACAAAACAAACATCAATAATACCAAATAAGGCTTAACCATAGCAGTATTTTCTCAATGTCATGATAATTATAGGCATAGAGAGCATCCAATTTAAAAAAGTTTTAGTTTAAAACACAATAAAACAGAAGCGCTCGTAGCTCTGCGGTGCTCGGTGGTCGGAAACGATCACCGAAGTACGGCAGAGTTTACAGAGGTCAGTCCTTGGATGGCTGACCGTTTGTGTGGCATTTGATATCGAGCGCTTCCGTGCTTCGGACGGCACGTTAAGCCGTTGGTCCCGGTTATCACTAAATGTGGTAGTCGTTAAGCCATGTTAGAGGCCTAATGGGCGGCTTGAAAAATTCTAACAGCAGGACGCCACACACCTGCCTTCGCCAATCCGCACTGGGTCAGCGTGGTGGAGTATGACCCAATACCCTCACACCTTGATATGTGAGAGGAGGCTCGTGCTCAGAAGTGGGACGTTAATGGGCTGTGATGATGATGACAATAAAACAATACCATACTATAACAAATTAAATTCCATTACTTCAAAAGCTAAATGCAACGTCTGTGCTAATTTTGTAATTTAAACTGTGTGACAGACGCTAAGTCAAATCAATTTATGGAAAACCTACTGCTCTTACTCTACTATAGAGATATAAACGGCCTGAGTTATTCAAGTTTCTGAATATTGGAGCAGGATGCGCGCTACCTGGTCGATGGCGGCGCCGGTGGTGGCAGTGTCATGTTACTGTCGCATTCCATCTCGCTAAACGATCCTCATAGCAAGGCACGTCTTCATTATACCGCCGTTTAACATAATCAATCCGGCTCACTGGCTGTGAAATTAAATAGCCTTGCCTTTGATAGTTGGCAATAAAAACGTAATGGGATATGACTTCATTCTTAACACTTTAAGAATTGAATCCAGTATCCTTTTTGTTCATACGTACAATCACGCCCGTTTCCCCGAAGAGGTAGGCAGAGGCACAATATACTCCCACACTTCGCCAGTTGTCTTGTTGGTCCCACGTAATAGGTGGCGAGCTTATTGCTGCTTAGCGGGAACTTCTATGTTTGCCAGAGCCCCCTCGAAATTTTCACTATTACTTTCTGTCCTGTGCCAGTTCGGTTCATACACCCATGTCCAGCGTCCTCCAGTCCTTATGTGACCTCGTCTTTCCATTAGATACTCGTCCGTTGAACGGCAGGTGCACCACTTGCAGGTGAGGTTATCGTGGTCTCCAAAGATGATGTTAGGATGCCTATACACCCTTGTTTTTCTTTTAGCATCGGCGATTAGTGTTTTGTACGTTTTCAGAATATCGATGCAGTGATTAAACACGATTACACTACGCAATCTTCAAACATTGGCATTTGGCTAGTCTTTTAAGTTAAGCCTACGTTAAACGTTCTAAGTTAAAGTTAAGCGGGTATTCTTAAACTTAATACTGCAACAAGACGCTACTGCAACTTCACACACATAGCTGTTACTATTTTAATAACATCATCATTGTATCTATCCTTCATTCCTAATACCTACGTAATCCCAATAGCTGCAGAGACTACTTACGTTTAGATCGCAGGGTCTGTTCAAACCAGATTTGGCTGAATTTTAGTAATTACAATGAGCGACTGACGTCTGACCTTCTCAACCCAGAGGGAAACTTCTTTCTACGGTTGAACCAGCTGTCAGGATATTAGAAGGCACGACATCCTAATAACACACATTAAGATTCGATGTCAACTGTCGTGTATGCCCCAATACTATGATCATTTATTCAATATACGAGTCACTGACTTTTAAATTTATATTACGCTTATCATAATATAAATGTCTAAACATAATGGTTTTTTTTACAAATCTCAAAACGACTTTTTTTTTTATTTACCCGGAATGTGAGACACAGGACATTGTTATTTAAGCAGTTAATTTCGCTTAACAAGGAGTTCATTGCGCATTCTTAGAAGCGTCTCTGAACAAGTTTGCTCAGTACAGTTAACTAAACTGGTTCAAAAAGAAGTTTGTAACAATCAGTTACCATTGACCTTACAGTTCTTTATTGTTTCCTGAAGGTGAAATTACTCTTAACTATGCTTCTGTCAGAGCAATAAATATTTATTTATCACTAGCAGCGCCCCCTGGGCCACCCGCGGGGTACTCGTTTCCTTAGGAATACATTCACGCCTGTTTCCCCGAAGGGGTAGGCAGAGGCATATTATACGCCCACACTTCGCCAACTACATAGTTGGTCCCATGTAATAGGTGGCGAGCCTATTGCCGCTTACCGGGCACTGTTATGTTCGCCTGAGTCTCGTCCGTTGATCGGCAGGTGCACCACTTGCAGGTGAGGTTAGCTTGGACTCCTCAGATCTTGGTAGGATTCCTATACCTTGGGAATACAAGGATAAAATATATCTTCTGTGTAAGACCAGGTTAAAAACTACCTGTGCAACAAATTTCGTGCAAATTCGTTCAGTAACTTATACGTTAAGCAGTTACCTACAAACATCAATGCATTGAAACTTTCGCATTCATAATATAATATAACATAATATAATATAATATAAGTGTAAAAATAAATGTTCAATCACGCTAGTTTAGCATGCAAATATCAATTAATCATAATGATCTACTACTACGTCGCGTCGTGGGCATAATTTAATTACGGACACATGTAGCTCGCCACACGGGTCACGACATCACGCCCTCTTTCTCTGCTTTTGGTGATCCTGATGCACACATCAGGTGATGATGATGAGATGATTTATCCATGGCATTGGTGACCTTCCGCGAGAACTAATATTCTCTACTCTCTCAACAGTTAAGCCGTTATTAAATAATATAAATGGTAAAATGTTGGCGCCTAATATGCCTCAGCTTACCCCTTTGTCGAAACAAGAGTGATTTTATGTATTTATAGTCATACAGAAAAACCCATGTTGTCTACTTAAAAACATTAGTTTTAAACTGTTACAACCCCAAAAATTAAATTAACTTTAGCGCCCTTTAATGTAAAACACGGCATGGCGTGAAGCGCCGCCATTTGCCCAACAAGGGGGTCTTAGGGATTAATCACTAAGAGGATGTTGTTAAAACTAGAGACAGTTGCAACAATGCATACAATTATGTATATATAATTATATCTTATTAAGGCGCTTAATGTGCAAGGCTTATGCATGTACGTTGCATTTTTTCCAAATATTTGTGGTGATTTTAGGAAAAACACACTTCATTGAATATCTATTGCTATTTTGTATGAAACCGGTCACCTATCCAAGGACTCTCCCTTCTGTGAACTCTACTTAACAACGGTGATCGATTTCAACCATAAATTACTGTTGGAGAGCCACAGAATTTCAATACCACATATGAACATATACAAATCATACTTATATTAAATATATCACATTAGTCCAAGGCAAAGATTTATATTTATGCATAAAAAAATCTCTTATCCCACGGGGAGTCGTACGAGTTGACAAAGCGAAATCCTATGCGATGTTGGACAGTAGCGTCATCCTGCGGACTGGCTTGAATTGTGGATCATCAACCTGCCCAGCGTGGTGGATATGGGCAAATATCACCAATAGAATGTAATCTATTAGGGAGGCCAATGTTCTGCTGTGGACTTTATAATACTGACATGATGATGATAAAGAAATGTCTCATACGGGACGGAATGTATCATCTTATTTTACAGTGATTTTTTTTTTATTATATCAACAGTCAGTTGTTCTCACTTCTCACAGAGCGGTGGCTCGGAACTGGCACTTAGATTCACTTACACTTAATTTTTATTTTTTTGCGTGTAAGTGAATCGTGATTTCATTGTAATAACATATAGTTTTTTATTTTTTTTATTTCGTTATGACGCTTTCAAGTGTTATGTCATAGTTTATGAAATAAAGAACTTTTTACTTTTATAATAGTAAAATTTATAATTTATTTTTATTGCTATAAAATGGTGAACATTTAAATTTAAATTCTAGTCATGTCAGAACAAAAAAAGTTACAACATTTCTATGCATTGCTTCAAATGTATAGTAAAAGAAAATCTTTTATAAGAACTCTATCTTACCTATTTCAAAAAACAAAATACAACCAATGTTTAGTTTCACTCCCTTCAGACGCAGCCCCTGTGGCCTAATGGATAAGGCATCGGCCTCCTAAGCCGGGGATTGTGGGTTCGAGTCCCACCAGGGGTAGAGCATCGCAGTTTATTTTATCCTACAATCTTATTTTAGTATAAACAGCGTTATGTTTTTATTAATTAATGTAATTTATTTCCATTTTCACGTAAGGAAAAATACAGAAAATTCTTTATTTTACTTTGCGTTTTTTACGTAGAATAAAAAAATCTAAAAGTTCTTTATTTAATAAACTATTACATAGTACTTGAAAACGTCAAAATTTATCATACACACCGCAGTTACTTTTTGTTGACCAACGTTTCCAAATCTCGTTACTCAGCAACATCCGACAACAAAAAGTTACATACAACACGGTTTAAAAGTTACAAAATGTTACCAAATGTTGTTAAATGTTACCGTGTTACAGTGTCTTACTAAACAAAAAGTAACTGCACTGTGTGTGCACCGTAACATGCAACAAGTACAAGTGAATCTAAGTGTGTGAAGAATAGTAACTCTGAGTTTTTTAAGCACTTTCATTTGTTAAAACGTTATATTCAGGTTAACAGATTTGTAAAAGATCAGATTGATTTCCTGCATTAATAATGCATGCTTGTTGCAGACTTTATAGTAAGTTTAATATCCCGCTCGTGTCTCACTCAAAAACAAGTGTTGAGCAATAAGACGTAGGAAGCAGGATACAATAGGTCTGCGGTGGGCGGGTAGCTGTCTATTAAAAATGTTTTCTACCGCCCCTCGGTGACGAAACTGACCAGTGGCCACTAGAGGTTGGTTATTTGGTTGGCTTTCAGACTATTGTGTAAGTTCACCGGTCACCAAAAACTGACATCAGTTAATTATGCTTTACATAAGTCCTTTTCATTTAAAAATACAAGGTTAAGACAAGTATGAGTTCAAAATGTAGATTATTTACTCTTCAGTCTTGAATGGAAGATTGATTTGCACAAAGATCGTTGTATGTTCCCGTTCTTTGCCATAAACTATGTCTATTAATGGAATTATTGTAAAGTACTAAATTTTTTTAAAGAATGTATGTTTTTACCGGTTTGCCTAGAATAGAGCCACCCCCTCTCATCTCCCGGAGAGTCGTAAGAGTCAACGAAGAGAAATCCTACCGGATGATGGGCAGCAGCGTCATCCTGCGTACTGGCTTGAGCTGCGATGACCAACCCACCTGCCCAGCGCGCAGGTTATAGGCAAAAACCCTTGTATAGCGAGGAGGCTAATATTTAATAGTCGACTTCATGTGGCTTTAAGGTATATTTTTACGTACCTACCATAGTAAAATGATATGTGTAGGACTAAATAGCATTGTTTCATACAACCAAAGATATGATGCAGCTTAACAAATATTCGTGAGCTTCTAGCCTTAAACTAAGTAAAATCGGACGACCGATATGGCGTGGAGGCGAGTATACCCGCACTTCACTCCTGAGGTCGTGGGTTCGATTCCCACACAGGACAAATATTTGTGTGTATAAATATTAATATATGTTCTGGTCTGGGTGTTTTCCTATGTATATTAAGTATGTATTTACAAAAAAAGTATTTATATATGTTTATCCTTTATTTAGTATCCATAACACAAGTTCTTAATGATACTTATCTTGGGACTAAATAATTGGTGTAAGTGTAAAAATTTTTATTTATTTATTTATTATTGTTAAATCAGTACACACCTAATTGTCCTGTGTGGGAATTGAAACCACGGCGTCATGAGCGGAGTGCAGTTATACTAAGCTCTCTCATATCGGTCGTCACCTCAATCAATATTATTGAGGTGCCCAAGTCAAAACTATGAGCGTTAGAGAATACCTTTTGCAAACATTATGGTGGGAATATAATAGACCTTCTAAAACAAGCAGTAACTTACGAATAGCGTCGGGTATGTGTGTCGTGTAGCTTAAACATTATATAACTCTCGCTTGCTTACTCTGGCATCAATCCCTCGAATGATGTTCGAGATTCTTGACGAGTGTGAGAATAAGGCAGGTGTCGTAGGGCTGCTCGCTGTCCAAAATTATTCATATTTCTTATTAGGAGACTCTAATTTTGATAACTTTATTCGTACTTACAATACAAATGGAACAGTTACACGAACTACTGCAAAGTATTAAAAATATTGAAATGCGTTTGAAAAAAAAGGTTTTGCGTATGAATAAAATATGTTTATTATTACTAGCGCGTTTGGTTTAAAATGTACATACATCACACCAGTGAGTACTGAATTCAAACCTCGCTTATATACAAATACGTTAACCCACTTGTGACACATACGGCAAGAAATAAACATTATTTGTTCTTTCATAATTATCTACTATATTCATCATCACAGCCCATTAACGTCCCACTACTGAGCACGAGCCTCCTCACACATATCAAGGTGTGAGGGTATTGGGTCATACTCCACCACGCTGACCCAGTGCTGATTGGCGGAGGCAGGTGTATGGCGTCCTGCTGTTAGAATATTTCAAGCCGCCCATTAGGCCTCTAACATGGCTTAACGACTACCACATTTAGTGATAACCGGGACCAACGGCTTCACGTGTCATTACTTCTTCCTATCTACTATATTACTTCTTCCTAAATGAGGTTCTTGTTTTGATTTGTAATTTATGGTAAAGTAAAATATAAGTTTATAAATATTCATACTCCTATCGATCAGCCAGCCCTGCGAACTGCGAACAGCGTACGAACACCGTCGATGGCAACCTTAAAAATCAAACATTATGCGTGTCATGGCGTAATGCGGATGGCACTCGCGGAGACCAGCCGGTGAACTAGACCTCGTTGCGTGAACTAGCGACCTCAAACATTACGCACTGCTAGCCAACAAGAGGCGGCACACCTTAGCTTATTGATCTACAACGACGCAGCAAGCAGCTTCCATCAAAAATAGAAATCTCTTTTACTTTACTGTTTTCGATTTGTTATACACAAGGGTTGGGAAAACAATAGTACCTCCGCGATAGAAAAGTTAAAAGTTTGAGTTAGTTTAAAAAGAATTATTTTTAGCAGAACACAATTTTTTGTAGACTTTTCATATTATTTTATTATAAGGTAACTCGCCACCTGTCCGCCTACTATAGGCGACAGGCCGCGTCGACGGCGCTTTCGTGTTCCACGCGCGCCTCAAAGAGATGTCAGCACACTGAGGGGCCCGGGGAGGGGCCTTCGAAAGAGTTGCCGCAGCCTTGGTGTTACAGGCTCAAGAAGGAACATTAATGGTTTTTAGTCAGTAAAAGTCTCACACATCCTTCCGCTTCACCTACTGCGCAACACGGTAATTTGATGATATTCCATCTAAAAAAAATGGGCATCACTAGCGCTTAAACCAAATAAAATGTTGAAAAGCCCCATGCTGTAATCTTTTGGCGAAGTATCGCGTTTAGTTGGAGGCTACAAACTCAATCGAAGTATATTTGTTATTAAAGACAATGTCGGGAACTTTATACAATTATTCTATCGGTCTAGCCTTCTAGTGAACTCGAAGTTAACCGCGAGTTGTACCTGCCCAAGGAATTGTTTCAAAGTTTTGACAAGTTATCGGTAGCTTGTATTCGTAAGTTCGTATAGGTAAGTCATATTCACTTAGCTGTTTTTAACTTTCTAGCTACAAAGATAGTTAGATTTAAACTAGGGGAAGCAACTGAATCCTATTACAAAGCTTCTCAACAGCACGTGTATCCAGAGACTCCTGTCCAGTGTTAATAGCGTGTTAATTTATAAGTTATCTTGACATTTATAAGTGTTCTGGTAAGGCTTAAATTAATAATAGGATTTATATCAATGATGAGATCAAACCTTGACAAAATCAAACAAAGAATCCATATTGCTTTTATTTTTCTCTCTTTCCTGATAATTGTACCGCCCACTATATCTTGCATTGTTATTTTAAAAAAAAACATATTTTTATTTTGTTTGCTTAAATTTGTATGAATTGAAATGATCATGTTGTTCTAAACGACCACAAAATAAATTTCATTTTGATAATAGAGACAGTTAACCGAATAAACAATTTATTTACCTTTAATTTTTTCCGTAAATATTTTATATTCTGTATGACTAGTAAGTTATAACAAAACTATGTTAATTAAGAGCTGTTCATGTTGTTCCATAAATAAAAAGTGCTTTATATAAAGACGTATTACTTCACATGATTAAATGTTCACTTCTCACTACTCCTTTTAAGTTAAAGAAAAATACATTTGACCTTTGAAGACCCACGTCGCTACCTGCAGACAATTAACAATATATTATATTTTATTATAATTTGCGAGTAATAGACGGGGAAATATCATTATAAAAGTTGCGCTGATTGCTCAATGGTTATGTTACACGATGATTGATTAGGTAAATACCTTACACACCTCAATTATATGGAAAAAAACTACAATTACTGACGCCCGAAGCTGATACTCAGATGAATCTCAATTGCTCCGAGATATAATAGTTACAAGTGAATTAGGGTACGTTTCCATTGGGATTGGTATAAAATACGTTAATATGAATATTTGTATATGATATTATATTTCAATCGCGGTTAATTGTACAATTTTAGCACGAACGCTTAGCATACGTCGAGGGGGTGACTAAAATTGCAAAGGGTAACTTATAAATTTTATATAAAAATATATTTATCAAATTATACCGTAATTTATTGATTCAGGCGTTACTTTGCGGAAATCCATTGTAAGCAAGTGATGGATTAAAAATAACTTTGCAACAATTCCCGCGCCACTATAATTTCCCGAAAAATCGAGAAACTATTCAACACGAGACTCTCGTTTCAGCGTTGGTCGTGAAGACATCGTTGTTCTGAGGCTCCTATCTTACCTGAAGATGCCCTGTGTAAGGAAACACGTGTCGTGTTGATTAGTTTCTCAATTTTTCGGGAAATTAAAGTGGCGCGGGAATTGTTGCAAAGATATTTTTAAACCATCACTTGCTTAAATTATACCGTGTATTCACAAGTATTTTTCGTCATTTATGTGTACATTTATGTGCTGAATCTCTATCTATTATTATTCTTATATAGTATATTGACGACCGATATGGCGTGGAGGTCAGTATACCTGCACTTCACGCCAGAGGTCGTGGGTTCGATTCCCACACAGGACAAATCTTTGTGTGCATGAACATGAATATTTGTTCTGGTGTATATATATTAAGAATGTAATAGGTTGGGGAAAAAGTCTTTTCGTATTTTTGTATGAAAAGTCAAGACATTTTTTTCAAAGTTTATTTACATTTATTTACAATATATATGTACCGTTTTGTTGAATAACTTTCTGCCATTTTGTGGGCAGAGACATTATCCCGTTACTGTAGAAACTTTGGGACTTCTGATCAAAAAAACGGGACAAATAGTTTTGGCAGTCCTCTCTTGAGGTCAACCTTACAGAACCTAAAGAATTCTGCAGAGACCGAAACAGGTGAAAATCTGAAGGCGCAAGGTCAGGGCTATATGGTGGATGCACTAGGACCTCCCAGTCGAACTCTCTTAATTTTTGCTGAGTGGCTAAAGATGTGTGTGGTCTAGCGTTATCGTGATGAAAGACCACACCCTTCCTGTTGATCAATTCCGGCCGTTTTCTCTCGACTGCTTCCTTTAATCTCATCAGTTGCTGGCAGTAAAGATCAGAATCGATGGTTTTGCCGGGCGGTAAAAGCTCATAATAAACAATGCCCTTCCAATCGCACCATACACACAGCATCACCTTATTTCGTGTTAGGCCAGGTTTGGCCACAGTCTGTGAAGCCTGGCCAACTTTCGACCACGACCTTTTTCGCACGTTCTTGTCGTACGTGATCCACTTTTCATCGCCAGTTATCAATCTCTTCAAAAACGGCTCGGTTTCATTACGTCTCAATAATGAATCGCAAATGAGTACACGGTTCATTAAGTTTCTTTGAGTGAGCTCGTGTGGCACCCAAATATCGAGCTTTTTTGTATAACCAGCTTTCTTCAAATGGGTCAAAACTGTTTTGTGGTCAATTCCCAGTTCTTCAGCTACATCGTAACTACTAATATGCCGATCTTGCTCCACTCTTTCAAAAATGGCGTCCATTTTATTCGTAACAGGGCGACCAGAGCGAGGTGCATCTTTAACATCAAAATTTCCGGACTGAAAACGTTTGAACCAAATTTGTGCTACTCTTACTGACACTGCATCAGGTCCATAAACAACACAAATTTTTTTCACTGCTTGAGTTGCATTTTTGCCTTTTTTATAATAAAATTTTAAAATGTATCGAATTTCTTCATTAGATTCACTCATTTTTACGGAGAGAAAAACAAATGAAAAATAGCGGGAAACAACTTTTTTTTTTTTTTTCTTTTCTTTATAATGGAACCTTTTTAATGTTACCAAAACCAGCCAGACTCAAATAGTACAGTCAAAAAAATTTTATAATAAGTTTATACCTACGTTATGCGAAAAGACTTTTTCCCCGACCTAATATTTACAAAAAAAAAAGATATTTAAGTATGTTTATCCGTTGTTTAGTATCCATAGCACAAGTTCTTAGTGATACTTATCTTGGAACTAAATAATTGGTGTAATTGTCAGAAAGTATTTAGTATTATTGCTTATTATATTATATGTTCACACAATGAAGATCTTCTATGCCGACTAGAGATATGTCTAACATTTCACAATTAGCTTAATGTAACTATAAAGTGGAGCTTTGTAAAAAAAGTATTGTTTTGTGTGGGATGTGTACGACTCTTGTGAGGATGGATGCATTCTGCAGAGGACTGGGATGTTTAGCGTTTTATGAGGAAGTTGGCTGATTGATTGATAGTAAAATTTCAGGAGTAGGTTATAAGCTCTCTCTGCCAAATTGTTGACTTCACAAAACAAAAAATTCATTTTTGGGCAATTGATTTACCATTGGCAACTTTTAAAACTGTAGTTAAAAAGCAGTTTCTTCGAAGGGGTATTATGCTGTTAATGATTACTTATCGGATAAACAAGCTTCGGCTTAACATTTTCAACTTGTATAAAAAGTCAACCAGATCATTGTCGTGACCATCCCTTATTGTACAGGCTCAGCTCAGTTTCACAATACATACTTACTTGACTGTGATGGAAGGTTCCCTTAGTGCTACTTTATTGGTTACAGCTTCGGGGGACCCTTTCAGTATCTTCAAATTTACACTGTGTGTGTTTTGTAATAAAAATAATGTAAAAGAGCATAGCCTGTGGGTTTCTTGTCAGTTCTTTTCACAGAGCGGGGGTTTGGAACTGGCACTTAGATTCACTTACAACTAATTTTGTTTTTATTTGCATGTAAGTGAATCTAAGCTTCGTGATTTCAGGGTTAATATAAATTTTTTTTTTCATGTATATTTTGTTTTGACGTTTTCAAGTGCTATGTAATAGTTTATGAAATAAAGAACTTTTTACTTTTTTTTTACTTTTGGTTAAACTACACTTCACTCAATTGCTCTTCCACCATTGAATAATCTTAAGTGTCATTAGCAACTTATATCATAGCCGCACATGTCCAGTGGAAACGCACCCATAGTGTTTACATTTCGAAAGCTCTGTGGACTTGTGTGATGTTGCTAATGTGAATGGATTGGTGCAACGATCAACTCCTGTAAAATTTTGACACGTTTACATTACTAAATTGATGTTAAACCGCCGATGAAGTAATAAAAAGATTCAAAAGGTTTCATATACCAATCACATGCAGATAAACTACGATCTAAGTATTGTATACGCAATTTCAGGACGCACCCCAACCACTTACACAACGGATCCGGATGCGTGAACTAAATGGTTACATACATGGGTTAAATTTTTAAAGAGTTCATACACCCGTATGACACATCCATCCCTAATTTAAATCGATGAATAAATAGCCTATATTATTCACTTTTTTTTTTCATCTTCATATCCTTTTTTTTTTTGGCTGGAAAGTCATCAAATGACCGTGTGGGTGGAGCGGGAGGGTGTGTCAGACTTCTACTGACTAAAAACCACCCATGTTCCTTCTCGAGCCTGCTACGTACCGAGGCCGCGGTAATCCTTGCGAACAGTCCCGCAAATGAGGGGCACTGAGGGGCCCCCCACCATGAGCCATGCTGATTTCTCTCGCGCCATCGACGCGGCCTGTCGTCTTCATATCCTAGCATTCTCTCGATTGCCTTAGACTTAAGATTAAAGCCCAGGGTCAGCTCACTGGTTCCACCAGATTTTGGCTGAATTTTAGTTATTACATAGAGCGACTGCCGTCTGACCTCCGCAACACAGAGGGAAACATTATTCTATGATTAAACTAGCTGTCAGGGTGTTAGAAAGCACTGACGACTGCCGTAGATGTACATGACAGCCAGCACCAACTGCTTATCCCGCTTTCAGAAGCATGGAGCAAGCGATAATATCGCACATAACTTCGAATAGTCATCGGTGTTTGCTACCTGGGTTTGAACCCGGGCCCTTTTAAATTTAAAGACAAGTGTTCTTGCCACAGGCAATCGCCGCTCAAGCTTTTAATTCAAATGTAATTTGGACAATCGGTTCACTAGTTTTTTACCCAATTCATTTTGAACGAAGTAAAATAAAACTCTTTTTATAAATGGGTAGTAATAGTAAGGTCCGAAATTATTATAAAAGTAAAGAGTTGCAAACTGAAATAGATTATCATAACAGCCTTATAAACTCATCATTCTTTCGCCTCCCCAACAAATTACATTCTACCTGCCCATAATCACCACGCTGGACAAACGGGTTGTTGATCGCAGTTCAAGACAGTACGCAGAATGACGCGGCTGCCCATCATCCGGTAGGATTTCTCTTCGTCGACTCTTACGACTCCCCGTGAGATGAGAGGGTCAAAGTCAAGTCAAAATACTTTTATTTCTTAAACTATTACATAGTACTTGAAAACATCAAAATTAAAAAAAAATAACAAAAACAAATAAAATATAATCATACTAAAATCACGAAGCTTAGATTCACTTGCAACCAAACAATTTAAAAAAACAAAAAATATTTAAGTGTAACTGAATCTAAGTGCCAGTTCCGAGCCACCGCTCTGTAAGAAGAACTGGCAAGAAACTCACAGGCTATGCTCTTTTAAATTATCGATTGGTTAGTTACAATCTTCATTTGTCTTTGGCGCTATACAATGCAACATAGTTAATATAACAATATTCATGCTTTAAGTCATTCATATTAGAATAGCCTGTATGAAACGGCAGGGGCTGGCACTATTCTAAATGGACACTACGCGGCATATTGTTATAAATGGCGTGTAAAACATTAATGTTGATGTAAACAAGTGTTTGTTCCACTTTTATTCATAAACACCACTGGTTCGATTTTGGAATTCGGCACCTTAATAGTTTGAATTCAATTTCAACTTGAACTTTTCCATTTTTATTACCAGCAAATTATGAAATAAATACACACATCACAATTTTTAATGATGTCATTAGCTAAACATCATTATTAGGTATAAAGAGAAGCACCTTATTAAATATGTATTGATGTGTGTATAGAGTATGTGAAATATTGCATTATATAATGAAATCGGTTTGTATGTGCACGCATTATGTCATGTCAAGTGCTATTAGTTGAGCAAGGTAGGAAGGATGGTACTATGATTCCCCTCATTTATTGTGATGTAAATTTCCTAACAAAATTACCAAATTTAAGCAAACAAAATATAGATGTAGAACCTACCTAAGACCGAAGCTCTAGAGTTCGATTCCGACGCAGGGTCAATGGGTATTTGATACATCGATTTCTCTCGCACTACTACGGCTCGAAGGTTTAATGATGAGTACTCAGAAGCCACTGCAAGAGCGGTGATAGCACAGTAGCAAGACCAACATCCTGCGTCAGAGGGTATTGAGATCAAACCCTGGTGGCGCACCTATGGCTTTTCAAAGTTATGTGCTTAACTATCATTTACTCCATCCCTCGGAAACTACCTTAAGTCATTGGTCCCGGCTGTCATGAACATCTATGGCAGTCGTTAGGGAGTCAAAGCACTGATCATCATCATTCTATAAAGGGAACATCTTTTGGGTTGCGGAGGTCAAAAGGCAGTAGTAATTCAGCCATACCTAATTAAACCAGTGAGCAGACCCTGAACTTGAGTCTAGGGCAACCGGGATAATGCTAGGATATGATAATGATGACGCAAAAGCCACTGTAAAAAAAACACAGTACGTTTTTAGTTCCAACGCTTTCGTTCTGGAATTTTGACCAAACCTAGTTGTCAATGAGGAAATGAAAGCGATAGCGAAAGCGGATCCTTCTCAAACCACGTCAGAGTTGGCAGACTTCGATGTGAATGATAATATTATATTAGATAATTTAAAACAAATTGGAAAAGTGAAGAAGCTTAAAACCACCTGCACCACATGAATTAAGTGAAGCAAACCAGCAAACACGCATCGACTGCTGCGACACGTTACTCAACCGTCACAATAACGAGGGGATTTTCAATCGTATCATTACTTGTGATTAAAAATGAATCCTTTACGATAACCGGAAAGGCTCATCACAGTTGTTGAACCCAGGTGAACCGGCTAAATCTTGTTCTAAGCGAAAGTTGACCCCATAAAAAGTACTGAAATGGTGGCCCAGCGTTGGTGTCATCCCCTACAGAGATGTGTTCAGACCATTACGGCTGATTTATATTGCCAACCTCTGGAAACCATAATGGAAAAGCTAGGCGTTAAACAACTGATATTGGTCTACTTCTCTAACCCAGTGCTGCTTAAGGACAACGCTAGACCACACACTGCACAACAGGCAGTGGCGAAACTAGAGGAGCTAGGGTTGGAATGTCTCCGTCACCCACCATACTCCCCGGACCTTAATTAGCACTTTTTTCGGTCGGAAGAAATTCAATTCAGATGAGGCAGTCCAAAACGCCTTCAAACATTTTGTTAATTTTCGCTCCAGCAGTTTTGTCAGCAAAGGAATTAATGAACTCCCTATAGAGACACAAAACTTCATAGATACTAACGGTATATCCTGTGATTATTTAAATATAAGAAAATATAAAAAAACAAATAGTTTTCATTTTTGTCCACTTAATATATTTGGGCGTTAAAGTGGTACAAGACTCTTTGTATTTTTGGAGATAATAGTGATGATTAATTGCGAAGGCCCGACTGCTGGTCTGCTTTTTCCGCGTGTTTTCAGGTAACCACTCGGACGATTAATAAGCCTTTCGCAACATACTTCGAATGCCCTCGTGGCCATAATGCCCCGTTCGTGATTATAATGGCGCCCGCGCCGTGCGTGAGACTAGATCTCGGCTTCATCTACTCACTTTATAGGGCTGGCTCTTTGACTCATTTGAAAAAAAATAATTGTAACATCACGCCCGTTTCCCCGAAGAGGTAGGCAGAGACATTATATGCCCACATTTAGCCAAATATATTGTTAGTCCCACGTAACAGGTGGCTAGCTATTGCCCCTTACCAGGTTCTTTTGCCACTGCGTCATGAGGTGTTGCTTGAAAACCAGCGCAGCGATAACAATGTTGCATTGTTATAGCTGCATTACGCTGAAGCAATACCTTTTGACTGCACAATTTCAGTTTTGTGAAACTCAACAATTGTTATGTACCTACTTGTGCAGTTAATAAACAAATCTTTCTTTCTTTCTTTACGTTCGCCAGAGCCTCATGCTGTGTTCGGCAGTTGCACCACTTGCAGGTGAGTATGGCTTGGACTCCTCAGGTCTTGGTTAGATCCCCATAAAAAATAAATAATAACAAATCATTTATTTAAGCTTGACCGAATTTAATTCCGAAGCACTTGTGAAAGCCATTTAAATTTAGTAGCGCAAAGAAAATATGACCTACTATAGTGATACGTGCTTAAAATTTTCCAAATGGCCCTTTAGTCGTGATGTTGCTGTGCACTTACAGGATGTCACATAAATACTTAAGTGCTTTCCTAAATTTAAGTGTTATTGTAGGTACATTTTATTTGATACGCAATAAATTATTTTATTTCCGCACAATTATGACTGAATCAATAAATAATTGAATTTTTTAACTATACTTAACCAGTTAAACCACATAGATATTAAATGCTATCCTTTATATATAACTATTGTTAAGAGAGACTGCCGATGATAATAATTAAATGCTCGGAAATTTGATTAACGGATAAACATTAATCATAAACAATTTTTTTTTAATTATACATATATAAATAAATATCTTTACACAAGGTAAATTGCCTTGTGCAAATATGAGTGTGTAAAATTACCAGTAGTGCAGACATATCATACTTGACTGATTGAAATACATGTCTAAACTACTAAACTGATTTTGATGAAAATCGACTAATTTTAATCATGACGAAAGCTGTAAAATATAACTTAAGTTTCCGCGACATTGGTCTGTAAGGATAGTGTTATTCTATTGTACTTAATTCATAACATGTGTGCTCAGTTAACCATTCATTATTATTAGTTATAATTCCCGTAACCCCTGGATTCCCATCTGTTTATTAACGGGTTTAACTCGCGGCTTAATGCTATGGACCAAGCGCTCAACACAAGAGTTATGAGCTCCTAAATATTAATTCATACGTAATGGAAGTTGTTAGAGGCAGCCCTGGCCTTGACCCACGGCGGAAGCTTTTAGGGTCGACCCCAAGCACTGATGCTCCATTTCGATGGCACTGCGAAAACTGGTCTGCATTTTCTAAGATACAGATACATATTCTGTATATTATAAAAAACGGATTTAAACATGTTTTTAATGGTCAATAAAAATTAAAGATCTACAGTATAGAGTAATGGTTTTCAGAGTATGGCTGTAGAGCTTGGGTTCCTGACCTGGGGTAAAGAAAATGAGCTCGTTGTTGACTGGTTTGCTGAATGGCCTGGGCTTAAAGAATAAGCCAATTCAACATTTCAGACTGCATATCTTAGTATTAAGAATTATATATGTGGGTACATGTTATATAGTCGTGCCGACCGACGGCGGTTATATTGTAAAACAGTCTCAATATACGTTTGAAGCTAACAGCTGTGTATTATTTATCACAGACAACAACCTTATGAAGTATAAAGTAGTGACATAGGTCATAAGGCTAACGGAACTAAAAAGTTTAAGATTTGGAAGAAATACTGAGAGTGAATCCTCTCAGAGTTCCAGAAAGCTGATTATCAGTTTCGTTTAGATTTTGACAGCGAGTGTGGTAAAGTCCAGTCAAGTTACGCGGTGGAACAGGTACACTGAAACTTTCCGTGTATTTATATTTCTTCGTATTTCTAAAAGTCTGCCGTAGGACTGATTACCGCTTGAATAAACGTGGCCTACAGTGGAGAACACGGCTCGGCAAGCGTAGTGTAGGGCGCCTTCCGGCTAGGTGGAGCAACGAGCTGAAGATCCAGCTCAGTCAGTGGCGTACCATTGGAGACTTTGCCAGCAGTGAACGAAGACAGGCTGATGATAGTGATGATGAATAAACTTTCCTAAAGTAGTTCTGACATATAATGTTTATACACATGTGTATTAATGTTGGTCTGTTTTAATGTGGGTCCATGTGTACTAATCTGTTGGGTTTTATAACTGATGCAATATAATTGATATAAGCTATATATTTTGTTTATCTGCTTTAAGACATAACGTAGGATATATGGCATATTTATAATTCTATGTTCAATAATTGATGACACTAAATAAACAGCTATACTATTAAACTATATATTACACTAAATAATGGTTCTCAAAATAGTAAAGAACTTAATAAATAAAATAGTTAAAACCGTTTTATTGTTTTACTTTTGAATTCCCTCAACTGCTAACAGCATTTTCTCATTGGTTATTGATCCTATTATTTTATATATAGAGAACTAGACCTTAAGGCGAGGTATTCCGAGCGCTGTAGGCAAAAAAGTCCTCGCCCTTGCTAAACTAGCGTAACGTAAGCAAACACGACGCGCGCGAGACCACGTGACCCCTCCCGGCCAAGCGCATTTTGAGCCATAGTCAAAGTTTATACAGTAGGATTATGGCATATACTTATATGTTATTTTTATAGTTTACTCATTTATTTATAATAACGTACATATTTGTAACTGTGACCCCGTCAGAGACACAGTATAGAGATTCGCAAATAAATAAAGTAACCAATTAAATTCAAATACCCACTCAGATTTGTACCTCTTAAAGGTTACAGAATTTTTAATCTTCCTCTCTATTTGTATTTATTTTGTATATTTGGGTTATGTATTTCAAAAATATAAAGGATAAGAAGAAAGGGTAACAAATAAAACAAATTTACATAGTTATTAAATACAGGCATAAAATATTATTATGCATATTATCAAAATTCTTTAAAATTTATTTCTCGTGTGCTTGTATCCGGTTGCACATCTGATTGTGGCTCAGGAGATAACAACGCTATGGACTGAACATAATCAATATTTCCAATTTGTGGCCCAGGAGGTAATGAAGCTATGGACTTTACGCTCTACAGTGTTTGTGTCAACATCTATGACTAGACTGCGTGATTTTACAGCAACATTGAATATATAATATGAATGTTCAATTTTGGATCTTTTTGAGCTTTTCGTTGTCATTTTTATCTTTGGTACAATATTATTCTTGGCACTTTCTATGGTTACCGAAAGCATGTGCTAATTAATAATATCATTGTGAAAACTTGATATTGCTACATTGCGAGGGCTTTCAGAGGCTTTGTGATACATTGTACAGTTGATTTCCGCATCGTTAAAATTTTGGCATTAGTAAGCATTTTACGGTGCGCTAGAGCATATTTTGTTTCTGTAGTCAAACTATGTAGCTTTTTGCAGAAGTTACGCAGTATGTGATTCGGCATTCAATTTTTTCAGCAGTAACATTTTCATTCTCATACGGTCTTGCTTTGAGAATTTCAGCGTAAGTGGATGCATCTCCGTCTCCTATCATTCGCTTATATATATTCAGTTTCTATGGCGCTTGACAAACCTTCATAATTTTTTAAGCATTTGTGCTCTTTTGGAGATGTATTTTTATGCTGAGCTTGAGCGCATATTACACAACATTAATTTTTTATCCCAATGAAAAGGACTTGGCTTGATATTCTGCCGATTATGGCTGCTGTGCCTGATGATGCTTTAAAGTTTGTGCCGTAAGATCTAGCAGACCATGTGCCGTCAACGTAAACATCAA
Source organism: Musotima nitidalis (assembly GCA_949126915.1). Classification (NCBI taxonomy): domain Eukaryota; kingdom Metazoa; phylum Arthropoda; class Insecta; order Lepidoptera; family Crambidae; genus Musotima; species Musotima nitidalis. Next base: position 366,079 of record OX421423.1, on the reverse strand, counting down.
TCACAGGGAAGCCGTTCTTAATTCGACCATCTGCGAGAGCGATATCCTTTTCCATTTGAGCTGCAGCTTCCATGGAAGCAGTTGCCGACGTTGTCCATTTTTCAAACACTTAATCTACTAATTTTGAATAGTATTTTGAACTGAACACCGGAATATCCATAGCTGAACATAATTCTTCAAATTGAGAAATCCGATATCTGAAGCTACTATTCCAGTAGTGGCGGCTATATTTAGATTCACTTGTTCTTTGTCGTTTTGGTCTTCAGAATTAATCAAGCATATTTGTTTGCACATCTTGCACTCAAAACGATATACCGATAAAAGTCCTCGTCGTGTTTCATTAATCAAACGGAAGTTACCTAGTGTGCAGTTAAATAGACCATTGTGACAAGCTTTTTCTTGTAACTTCTGTAAAATATAATTTATATCAACAACTCGCCGCCCCGAAACAGGTTGAAATTCATCTTCTTTGAGTTCATTTTCTACGATCAGCGGATTTTTGGGCTCTTCAGTATCTCTGAAACAGTGAACGCATATGCTAGGTTTTATTTCTTTTAGATTAAGTATTATTATATTTTGTTGGGAGGTATATAGTATAGCCTGAGTTTTTTTAGTTTCTAAGCTCTTTCATTGCATCAAATTTACATTATAATATTATAAAATGTAAAATATGTGACTTATTTCATTTAGGAATATTTTCTAGTCAACCATGATTATCTTAGAGGTGACAAGATGAGTTTAGTTTTTATGTCAAGTTAATAGACTCAAAAATAGATAAAAACTTATAAAGATAAATGTTATTATACAAACTATGATAATTACGTAAAAGTTCCAGTTTGTTGAGGATCGACAGGGTCCGATCTAATAAAAGAGTTGTTGGAGACGTCAGCCATGTTACTACCTGTTGCAAAATCCGTATGCCTGAAAATTAACCGCATGTTAGTTATTAGGTTTATTCCCAACTCGACACCTTACCTGCGATAAACTTTCATCTTGGCGCCCTATAATAAATCATTTAAAATGTCATACATCAAAAGTACACTTCTGTTCATATTTGTTTGGTTTTTATAAGGATTCCTCGAACGATATTATATAGTCCGGTCCCCAGAGTTTCTTCAAAGAGTTTTAATTACAAATATTTGTGTTGATTACTATTGCAACTGGCATTTTTTTTATTATTATTTTAACCTGCATAGAAAGCAGTAGTGCTCTAAATACTAATTCACTATGCAGGTTTATTGTCGGTGTTACAAAATTCGTAGAAATGTACCAATTAAAATTAGTAAAAGAATGAGCAAGATAAAAGCAATTTGCTATGACGCGCCGTGGTCTAGCGCCAAACCGTTTCTAAGTGCATTCATTATTATGCTTTTGGCCACATACTGAGATTCCATTTTCTTGACTACTATAAGCTTCTAATAATGATTTATAACAGATTTCAAGGCGGGAAGTTTTTTGGGCATAAATTATTGGTTGCCGAGATAGGAAGGTGCCAAGTTGGGAACAAACCAGTTATTGTACAGTGTTTAATATTATATCATAAAGTCTTATTTCATAAAAAAAATTAACCAGCTTCACCTTAAGAACGTAAAAAGGTACTAACTACCTATTCCGATCTATGGTAAGTAGAATTACTTACCTGTTTTCAGTTGTATTCCCAGGTATGAGATTTAATACTGCGTCAGTGTCCATGACAGTTATTTTAGACTGCATTTTGCATCATTGACCTACAATAAAGAGTAAACAGAGTACTTATTACTATTCACTCATATCTATTTATTTTTCGTTTGCAAACGGCAGGCAGAGATATCGATATAGACAAAAAATGATTTAAATCGTAGCTACCTTCAGTAGATACTGATATTCTTATACTATGGCACTATGACCGTAATTTTAGACATGATATTTTCATAAATTACCAATCAGAAATTGAAAGACAATGAAATCTATAACAAATATATAATATATATTAATAATTTAAATATAATAAAGACTGAATTATAAAAATATTTACTTACTTCGCATATCGTTGGGGTGCATTCGACTTTTTCGCTTGCGTTATTTATTGCCCAAACTGAATAATTGCAACAATTTTATAAATTCGTCAAAAACGTATTATTTGGTGCACGCGCAGTTATGTAATCGTCGCGGAAAACACTGACACAGGTCCATCGTCCGTAAGCGCCAGCGCGCGACTGATCGGGCCTGTTCAGCCGCCGCGCTCGCATATTTAGTAGATATTAAATCATAGTAATTAAGAAAATCATTTTATCAAGTCAATCTCTGCGAATTTGTCTATAAATATATATTGGCTTTATTTGAGTACAAAAATTTTATGTAAAATATGAGTAGTTTAGTCATAATACTGAAAAAACATTACAAAAAGGGGCTACTTCGGGATTTTTTTACATCGAGTGAATTTTATTAGATCTTGTATCTAAATGCGACTTTGACTAGACTAGATCTTAAACTAATACATATCTTTTTTTCAGAATTTAAAACACTATTTTCTATGTCTCAGATGGTTTTAAAAAACTCAAAAGCTCGGCTTCAGCAGGAATACCTAGCCTTAAATAAACCTTTCTAAAGAAAACCTACAAAGTAACAGATAAAAACATTACACATTTTACGTAAAGAAACCTAAGGTACAATAGATTTGAGAGAATTATGAAAGAGTCAAGTATGCTATGAATATATTTAATATCAAAAAAATAATCATTAGTTGACCTTAAAATTACAATTAAACATAGTTACGAGACAAATGTCGAAGTGAAAACATGCCTCAAACTTCTGTTATGTGATGATTTTCATGCTCTGAATAAACTCATACTTTACATACGGGGGCCACTTGAGATTCATTTCATCAGCAGCCTAATATCAGCCTTAAAACTACGTATGAAAGAACTTTTGAATAAAATATTGTATTAAGTAAGAAGTTTATGATTGTACTTAATATGTTAATTTTATTGACTTATGAATATACTAGCAATGGCCTGCGTATTTATTCGTGTGGACTGTGGAGTTATTGTTGAAACTTTTTTTTTTTACTTTTTGTGTTCTTCCACTTTCGTACTTTTGCAATGAAACTCTTTCTATAGACGAGTATATGTTTTTTCTTATTTTAGCCACATTTTAAAAGACATAATCATCAAAAACCACATTCCATAATAAGTAAGAGTATAATAATAAATACTGTAAAATAGTAATAATCTGGCGGCGAACATAACAGTGCTCGGTAAACGGCCATAGACTCACCACCTCTTACGTGGAACCAACTTTATAACATGAATCTGCCTAACTCTTCGGGGAAACAGGCGTGAATGTATATACATTTGTATGTATGTATAATAAAGACATACTATACAATACATTTTGCGATTTTTATATTGCACAGTTTCCGATTTAACTTACTAGGTAGATGTGTACTTACTGGTTGTAATATTGTTTAATTTAAGAATAACAAGACAACCTTATACTTACAGGCCAAAGATGCGTTTTATTTAATTGATAGATAAAATGTCCACATTTTTTGGTCAATATTTGTAAATATAAATATATTTTTTTTCAATATAATTTGTTTACTGTTGTTGTAGTTCACATCTATTAGAATAACAAGCAAGTGGGAACAGACTTACACCAGAATTTTATATTATAATGATTCTGAACTAGCGTTAATGTCTACAAAAACAGTTTTGATTTCCATAAAACAGTGATAATAACCAGCGTAGCAACAATAAATATTATAATTGTGTTAATATTCGTCTTACCAACATTTCAGCAAGTTATACCAAGTTTAACTTCATTATTCTAGTTCAAATACTTACTTTCTCAGTGAATAACATTACTTACAGTTACACAACAGTTTAAATTAATAGTTTAATTAACGCCTTCTTAATTGTTATACACATTGCTTAAGCGTAAAGCTTTAAATTTAAAAAGGTTCTGGTATAAATACCTTAATATAGGTTAATGGGTGTTTACAAACGCGAAAGTAACTATGTGTATGTGACCTCTCCACGCTTTAACGCCTTAACTGCTTTAGGTGAAATTTTATATGGAGATAGTTTGAGACTTTTGAAAGGAGGGAGGATAGTAGTACCTTGTATTTTAAAATCGAAAAAAGATTATTAAAATGTTGTATAGCACGTAGCTTTTTTTTATCTGTTCTGGAAATACAACTTTGTGCATAAAGATGATTACAAAGAACTTGTCTTATGTAGTTTGCGATTAAATTCAAGATACGCAAAATACCGAACAAGAGAAGTGCCACCCCCTCTCATCACACGGGGCGCCGTAAGAATCGACGATCAGTAATCCTACCGGATGATAGGCAGCAGCGTCATCCTGCGTACTGGCTGAAACTGCGATCACCAACCCGCCTGTCCAGAGTGGTGATTATGGGCACAAACCCCCAATATAATGTAAGCTATCGGGAGGACAATGTTCAGCAGTTGACTTTATAAGGCTGATATGATGATGAAAAGAATTCGTGTGCGGAAGCTATTTATTAAGTACATAATTAATTTCATTTATTCAAATTAAAAAATATATATATTTTATCAGAGATTACAGCATAGCGCTCTTTACAAAGGGTGTGAATCGAATGCTTCCTTATTTATCTTTATAAGGTAGTGCTTGTTAAGTTAAGACTACTAGGCTACTTGAATAATTTTAACAGCAGAACGACATACACCCGGCTTTTAACAGTACATTAATAGGAAACCACTCTATCAAAAGCCAAAAATTACTAATTTACTTAGCAATTAATATTCTTAAAAAAATTGCACTACGTTAAGAGTCACAACTATGTTGGACACATTACAGCCAAAACAATCTTCTCATAAAGCTGGCAAATTTTCCGCATGCGTCTCGTTTGCGACGTGTCGATGGATAGAACAGATATAGCAAATCGTCATAGTTCGCCAAGATTACGACTCAGGGTTTTGGCGAAGGGGCTGGTGCTGTGGGAATCAGGTTAAGGACGATGAATGTTATGTAAAAAAAAGTTTGTGGTCTACATTTCTTAAATCACTTACTTTGTTCGCATTGGAGATAAACGCCACAGCAAGGATTTCATCCCCACTGTCACTGTCATCAGGTAGCGATGTCGGTACTTCGTTTTACCGCGTGCCTTGCCGTTATAGAAAATGGCAAGATTTTCCTAAATGATTACAGAATTGAAAATTTACGCTGAAAAATTTACATATGAAACTGTTTTAATTGAATGGATATAGATATAACTAATGTAATATAATGAACTCCATTATATAAAAGATATATCGGACGCGCTAGTGATGTCCCTGACATTACAACCGTTCATAGACTGCGGTCACCACTTGGATGGAAAGTGCCACCTAGTGTAACGGATAATAACCTGAAAAACAGTAGCATGCTGTGTATGTGTGTTTCTGTGTTTACATATGAATATAAACATAAAATAAATAAATTAAAGGAGCCTGCAATAATAAAGCAAAATAACTATTGTTACAAAATACACACTACCAAAATATTTAAAAATGTAACTTCATGAAGAATGAAGAGCTAAAGAACCAGTTCCTAAGAACATGGTCGCGGTTCTATAGCTGGTGATACAATAAATAAATAACAACATACAGAAACGTATACTTTTTGTAGTCTAAATGTGAAAAATGTCTTCTAACTTAGGTGATCATTCCAAACTTCGCCAAACGCGACTCATTCCCCCTACAGGCCTACAGTCTCTGCCTTATTTATTTCCCTAGTTTGTCTTATTTTTGCTTACTTTCGTTTTATGTAACACTAGCGGCCGCCCGTGTCTTCACGTGATCTATGTTGTTTTAAACTTCATCTACATCAGTTTTTATCCCAGTTGAACCCTAAATTTGAGCTATAATCCCAGGGTATGCTTTCCACTCTAAATAGATCTGGTTGAATTTCAGTTACATGTTTATATTTCGAGTTAGAACTGTATTAACGTCATAAGAGCCCAGAAGTATTAATAAAATAATTTCAACCTGTTAACGTCTCACTAACGGGGTTCAAGCCTAATATTATAAATCAAGGTCCCACTTAACTTCAAGGGACTGTTCTAAAGGGTTACCGCGGCCCCAAGACATAGCAGGCTTAAAGAAACGTAACGAACAAACATACTCACATACATATCTTCCCAATGGTTTTGGGCAGGATCTTACCATCAGGCACATCTAGTGGCTCATTATAATAAAAAATAAATATTCTCTTACAATCACACCAATTATTTAGTTCCATGATAAGTATCATTAAAAACTTGTGTTATGGATACTATAGAACGGATAAACATACTTCAATACTTACATTTCTAAATACACTTAATATACATAGGAAAACACCCAGACCAGAACAAATATTCATATTCATGCACACAAAGATTTATCCTGTGTGGGAATCGAACCAATGACATTTGGGGTGAAGTGCAGGTAGTCTGACCTAAATTCTTGTCGTCATAAATTCTCATTGAAATAAACCAAAAACGACATATGTCTATACATATCTTGTCGTCTATTGGAAACTGGATACAACGACTCTAATTGTGTCCGCAAAATGGTGAAATAGCGTGTATAAAATAAAATGATGTAAATGATCAAATTAGTGCTAGACTAGACCGGATATAGACATTTAATAGACTTACCGTATGCACAAACCGCCGAAAGACATAAAATTTGCAATTTATTGTTGTAAATTACGTTTACTTTAGTACTTAACATAATGTGTAACATTAATGGCACACTGAAAAAATAGGCATTTAATAAGAATAGGCTTACTTCAACTCCAGCTGGTAAACTCCATCGTCGACTAAGACTGATAGAGGTTCTTCGCTGCCAAGGTTGTCTGTGCGACTCCCACACAGGGCTAATATTTGATATGTCTTGTTCTGGGTCTTTTCTCTATATTTAGGCATGTCTGTCCATTGTTCAGTACGCATAGAGCTCTTCTTACTTTGAAGTTAGATGGCGCTAATTGGTTGCACGTCCAACTAGACTTTATTGATAAATCCAAGTGCTTTAGCGGAAGTGTTCCTACCGATTCCTAAAGTTATTTAAAGGAATCGGTAGTAAGAATGCGTGTTTTTACATTTTATTCAGGTAAAATATACTCGTAAACATAGCTTGTTGGCATGCACAGGTTTCGTGGCAGTGGTTTGGGACATAGCGAGGAAACCCGGTAGAAAAGTTAGGGCGGATAATTTATTAAATCATCATCTCAGCCCACGAACCAACGTGAGAGGAACTCGGGTCCTACACCACCACGCGGACGCGTGACGTCCTGCAGTATAATCAACTTTCATGCTTACTAGGGCCTCAAACAGCTAAATTTAAATGAGCATAGCCTGTGAGTTTCTTGCCAGTTCTTCTTACAGGCTAGGAACTGACACTTAGATTCACTTACCCTAAAGTTTTTAAATTGTTTTGTTGCATACAAGTGAATCTAAGCTTCGTGATTTCATTGTAATAAAACTTAGATTGTTTTTTATATTAAATTTTACGTTTTCAAGTACTATATTTTAATATTCTATGAAATAAATAATTTTAGATTTTGATTAACATGCTTAACGTATACTACATAAAGTTATAACCAAGAACACAGAAGCGCAATCGGTCACCCATCCAACGACTGACCTCTACTACTCTCTGAGTACCCTGCGTTACTTTGACGATCGCTTGCGACAGTATTTTTAAATAAATTAACATAATTAATTTAGTATTAAATCCTTTAATGAATTTCGCAGTGACGAACCCTTTCGCGTGACCGAAGCTATGGTTAAAGATTTAAAACAGAAGTAACAGTAACATTGAGTTCAATTCGCATCCATTCTAATGGCGGCCATGTTTATTTATCAGTTTCATAAATGCGCAGGTATATAATGACCACATTAGATCCGTTCTCTAAATTAGTTGGAGACCAATTAGTTTTATGTGGTGAAGGGAACTCATCAGTAGGTACATGTTACCATTCAAATTCCAAGTTTGTCGTGTTTTAGTGAATTGTTTTTATATATCAGGGTAACTGGTTGTTAAAGTTGGATGTACCAGTCGAATATTTAAAAGACATTCGAAGCATTGAGTTCGAGTCTCGTCGTACTTCTTGGAAAACAATTATAAAATGCACAGTTTAACTTAACAAATAGGAAAATTGCCAAAATGAGAACATTTTTGGATAATTAAAATTAGAACAATAAAGTGCGATTGGCGATCATCAATCGGTCGCATCAATCGCGCGCGGATTTCGTCAGCGCATCACACGCTACCAATCAATTAAATCGCACTCATTTATCTAAGGCCAAAGGTACACAGCAAGCGACAGGCGAGCAGCTTAACTGTTGGTTGAAATACCAATCGTACTAATGCAATGTGACACTACCACTCATTCCTTTCATCAGCAGTGCAACTGCCTACTCCTACGCCTAAGACTTTTGTCTTTATAAAAGAGCTTATGATTCAAAAAGCCATGAACCTAAAGGCATATACAATAACATGTCAGTTTGTATGAAACTTGTCGTAGATTTCTACGACACGACGTCGCATCTAGTTATGTTTAAAAGCCCTAAGGCAATATCTTCTTCTCTTCTCTGACTAGTCTACTGATTGTAAACCATTCAAAATTACTGTTTTAGCTGTTGAATAAAGCATAGTTTAGTTTATGATGACGATCGCAGTGCTTTGCCTGTTGGAAAAAGAATAGACATATACCATTAGCTTTATAACAAGCAACTCAGTTCTGGCGGTAATTTTAAACCAAGAGCAAGTATGACAGTTAGCGTGTTATTTGACATAAGCGCTGCCATGCTTCCGAAGACATGTTAAGTTAGTTAATTTGTCTTTACAACTTTTTTATATAAGGTAGTCGCTAAGCCAAGTGCAGCTTAAAAAGTCTACATATAGGTTATCTGGTTTTTTAATATTTTTTTTGTTTTATATTTAAAGACAAGAGATGCGCCATCGCTTCTGGCGTGAAATGGACGGAGAGCCTTACGATTAACGATTACGAGCAACGTCGAAGGCAGGACGACTCGTGATCGTAAACACTTCCAAAAGGAGACCACGATCATCAGCCTTTAGCCGCCTTCAATAATACAGATAACACTGACAAACATAAATGCGCTGGTTATTAGTCTGACGAATGAATTATTTATTACTAAGGACAACGCGCGATTTTGTCCGCGCCTATGACAGTTAAAATTAAATCAAAAGGCTTTTTTGAATTTAACTTCTTCAGTTCAGTTCAGTTCAGTTGTTCCTCCGAAAGGGTAGACAGTGGCATATTATACGCCCACATATCGCCAATAATATTTATAGTTCCACGTTTTACGTAGCGAGCCGATTGCCGCTTATCGGGAACTTTGACTTGGGTTCCTAAGACCTTCTTTTTTTTTTTGATTTGATTTACGTCGGTAACAAAATGCATTTACGCAATGTCTCCCAGCCAAAGTGGGACCGAGAGAGGTGTGTGTGGGACTCACCACCGGCAGACACAGTAGTACCAGCCGGCCGGCCAGCAGCAATACCCACTAAAAATCTTCCGACGACGGCCGCCGGTTGTTGAGAAAGAGGCGGGGGGGCCAGTACCTGGGTTGCAGCTCTGACATCCCGCCCGCGGCCAACGTCCCCCGGACCAAAACCGGGAGGACCTCCTCAGAAAGACGCAGTGGACGCGCTCCTCCTACTACTAGGGGCCCCCTGCCCCTGCTGTCTAAGACCCTCCTGGCACTGCTTAACGGGCCCTCCTGGCCCGCCCGCTGCGCCCTCCACAGGGACCTCTTAGTTGCCCCCCCGGTAGTTAGTACTAAGGGCACCAAGAGTCCCCAATTTTTGGGTGTTACCTTTTCGCCTCCTGCACCCTACAGGGAGGTACTCAGCCCCCCACCACGACAAGGTGGAGACCAGTCGGGGGGGGGGGGGGGGGGGGTTTCTAATATCTCCACCAGCGGGTGGTCAACTATGGGTTGAGATAAAGGATGATGGGTCTGTGACATGGGCTGGCGTGTGGTGCTACAGGAGGATAAGGTCACTCTATCACCTTCTTGGCACCTTACGTAGAGCAGAAAACAGCGGGTTTTAGTCGGTAGTCCCGGCCACTATCATCTCGGCCGGGGAACCCGACACTTTGTGCTGTCTCTGCGGCGCAAAGTATGCGTGAAGACATTTACCACTATAAAAAAGGGTTCCTAAGGCCTTGGTCCCATACACCTTCTACTTCTATACACTTTCTTCTTCTTAACTTCATATAGCGCCTATTAATTAGGTGCAGGAGCTTGAGTGAAGAATCAGGCAAGATAATACTTTTAGTTTGTCATCTCGCCAGTTCTCATTTATTCACTAGGTGGTCGGAATAGACCAGCCATGTGAAGCTGGATGTACGAACGTCAGTCCTTGGATGATTTTTTTTTTTTTGTAGACCGTTTTAGTGGCAGATCCGTGCGTCGTAGGCACGTTAGGCTACACTTAAATCCAGCTCCAACTCAAGGCCATACCAACCTGAACCTGAAGCACGTTAAGTCACTTTGGTCCCGATTGCACCGCACGTAGTATTTTGGGCGGCATAAAAAAATCTAACAGCAGGACGCCTGCCTCCGCCAATCGGCACTGGGTCTGCGTGGAGTAAGACACAAAACTTTCTAACCTTGGTGTTTATCTGAGTTAATTATGATGATTTAAACAAAAATTACGCATCTACGACTATTTTGCAATTTTTCAGATAATAATAATAATAATAATTAACATAAAAATAAAATAATAATTAAGTTAACTAAATTAGATAAACATTTAGTACGCGTAATAAGTTAAAAAGATGTATGTATTTAAGGAGATGCGAGATTTTCAATCATAAAATACTAATGACATGTAGTTTTATTTTAATATGATGATCGATGAGGCGTGGAGGTGAGTATACCTGCACTACACTCCTGAGGTCGTAGGTTCGATTTCCACACAGAAAAAATATTTCTGTGCATAAATATGAATATTTGGTTTGATCTGGGTGTTTTCTTATTAATATTAAGTATATATTTATAAGAAACATATTTATGTATATATAAACTTCAGTTAGTATCGATAGCACAAGTTCTTCATAATACTTATCTTGAAACTAAATAATTGGTGTAATTGGCAGAAAATATATTATTAGAATTTGGTCAGAAAGAACAAAACATTAAAATGATAATAAAAATGTTCTGTCGAACAAAGTAAACACACAGGATGCTGTTGTTATTCGTCCCACGCGAGCAAAACCACGGACACAACTTTGTTATATCCAAAATAAAACTTGCAGAGCGCTCCGATTTCCATTTTCTTTTCGTCCTAGTTTTTCTTTAGATAACTATACAATATAAGAATAGAATAGAATTTATTGGTTAGTTAAACATAGGTATTTTACATTAAGGTGTTGCATACTAAATATGTGCGCTATGTTTTGTCGTTGAGACATACAAACATTAACAAAGAATATTAGACTAATTATAATTAAAATTACAGTAATGTCTTATCATCTAGGAACTCATCTACGTGGTAATAACATTTTTCTTGTTGTTGCTATTCAACGACAACAATGGTCGTCTGACACATCAAATTTACAGATATAAATAAATACCTATATAGATTTAAAAAGCTTAAATATTTTGTATTTGAGCTTTTACTAGACGACCGATATGGCGTGGAGGCGAGTATACCCGCACTACACTCTGAGGTCGTGGGTTCGATTCCCACACAGGACAAATATTTGTGTGTATAAATATGAATATTTGTTCTGGTCTGGGTGTTCTCCTATGTATCTTAAGTATGTATTTACAAAAAAAAAAGTATTTATGTATGTTTATCCGTTATTTAGTATCCATAACACAAGTTCTTAATGATACTTATCTTGAAACTAAATAATTGATGGTGCGATTGTAAGAGAATATTTATTTATATTTATTTATTTACTAGTCGGGGTTATTTTCTAGAAAAAAACTGAATTATTATAAGATATATACGTAGGTAATTTTATAATTATGACATTATGGAAATAAATAGAAAAAGCTATAATTCCAGCATCCTCCGAAGTAGCCCCGAGAGATTATTTCTTTTTATGAAGTTTTGTATTTATAATATATAGCAGTTGACGAATAAAAGATAAAAAACACAGGTAACGAATTAATGTTAAAGAATATTATTTATCCCTTGGACCTCTTAAAATACTCTCTCTCTTCAAATAATACCTCTTAAAGTCTCTTTCATAACTTAGTCCTAAAATTTAACATAACAAAGAACGGCTTACATTAGGTATAATGTAGATCAAATATCCAACGAAAATTAGCTAGTACCATATCATGGTGTAAGTGGTCGGTCGCTAATTTAGTATGAGCGTTAGAATTGTCAATTTTATGACTCCCTATTAAATAATAATTATATTTAAATTGTTAACAAAAGATGTATGTAGCGATGAGTCGGAGAGGGGGCTGGTGTATAAAGAGTAGGCGATGATAGTTCTACGGCCGCAGTAGCAACATCGCAGGCACGCATTTTGCCATTTCATTCTTAAACCCCAGCACACGGTACGAAAATATTCTCAATCGAATACAAATTAAATCGTGATTATTTTTTTAATCTGTGTGTTATACTCGCCTAGTTCTTGGTGAGTATCTGTGTTTCGTGAATTTTAATCTGAGCGCAGAGATCCGCCAAAATTTCAAAATGAGAATGTGCAAAATATTTTTTTTTGGGTTTTGGCGCCATCGCGGCAAAGGACACATCGCGGCAGTATTTTATTTTCCAAAACTAGTGTACATTCGAGTTTTTATGTGTAAATATAATGGATTATTGGACATAAATTCAACGGCACCGTAAACATGTATAGAACAGTGACATATTCCAGTGCATTGTTATTTTTCCATATTTACTCCAAAACTTTCCAGAAACCTCTAGTAAAGTCTCCACTACTTTACTGGGGCATGACTTTGACTTGACTCGACTATGACGGACTTTAAATTTGACTAAATGACGAAAACGCAGCATTTATGCAAATAACTTGATTTATTTAATTACTTAACACAATACATGTGTCCACATCTAAAAAACAAATTTGTTTTTTTGTAGTTTTATTTACTTTGTAAACGTAATAATAATTATTGTCGTGATGTAATTAAGAAATACTGTGATCTCAGTTCGCAACCACAAATTGTCTGTAATAAGAAGGATGCCTCCGAATAATTATAGTCCTATCTTGCATTTATTATTGTCAGAAGTGTAATAATATAAAATGTGGCAAACAGTCATTGTAATGTGGTTGTTCACAGAGCTAGCCGTAGTTGCCGCTTCTGAAATGGTTCACTTCAAGTCTATGGTGAGTTTACATATATTTTATTATCATTTATATATAAGTTATAATCCTCAAATAGGAAATATTTACATATGAAGAAGGATTCTGTTTTTCCTCTCATTTACAAAACAACTAATTATTCATCGATTTTTTTATTTATGAAGGAGAAGCAAGAGATTAAAAGCCCATACGGCCGCATTCTTTTGGCGGGAACTTACGTACCATAGAGCATGATCAATGCATACGTTCATCAATAAACACAATTTATTGCTAAGACTTTATTCTGCATGCCTTGAATATAAACATTCGTTTATGGAAAACATTATGAAGGCACTCACTACACGGCGCGGTTAGTTTCGTAATCATTTCCTAAATGAAAACTATGGAGTTATAGCGAGGGAGAAATTCATAATGTATATCTGCTAGCTAGACCTTATTTGCTTGGTTCTGAGCTATAACAAGATGCATTACAATTATTTACTTTACTTCATGCCTAGGTGTTCACGGAAGATCAGCGTCGTGGCATCCTATGGTGTCCGACAGTGTGCTGAGTGGACACCGTTTCAGTACATGGTTTAATGTTGTATTTTGCTTGTGAAAATTTAATCGTTGCTTTTTTGTGTACTAATTTCTATGTTTATGTTTCCATGTTTATTTGTACTGAATAAATTTATTTTCTTTCTCTCTTTCTTTCTATATTTATACAATAAAACCAGTTGTAAATAAAGTCCTGAGAGCTTGATGAAAACCTATATGGTAGGGAGGTCTTTATGCGTAATTAGAAAGAAAGAAAGAAATGTGTATTAACCGCACAAGTAGGTACGTAGGTAGGTAGGTAATATAGTACTAATTAACAAAACGATTGACTAACATGCAATGTCTATTTTCAGAATATTCAGAAAATGTTTCTTTTTTTTACATAGCGTTTTTGAAAACTACGGTGAATCTTTAGGATTGTCCAAAAAAATAACGAAAGTGGACACCATCGGCTTTTTTGGGAAAATAGTCAAGGCCTATGTTTTTTGTGTGTACAGTGATAAAAGAATTCGTACACACGTGATTAGTAAAAAAAACATAGGATAATTGCAATATCCATCTAAAAAATATTTATAAAATTTATAGTTGTATGATATGTATTGTATGTGTGTACCTTTCATATTATATTATATTGTTAATTGCAACTGTCTGAACAGGTGATGGCTGTTTACAATAAATTAAACATTTAAATAATGCAAACTATTCTGTGTCTCTGTGACTAAATTTCTGTACACTGTAAATTTAGATTCTTTCATGGATGCATAAATTTAATCTTGATAAATACTCATTAAAGTTGTTTCAAGCGGTTATGCTCTTCTTTAAACTGCTAAAGAATCATGTGTAATCTACGCAATTAAACTTTTTGAATCGTCACTAATAGAAGTTGCTATCTACAATTTGAAAAAACATGATTTAATACTTCTCATTGATACTTACTACTCATTGATTAAAAGCAATAGTTGCCTATCGATTGAGCTTTCGGCTTAGAGCTAGTTAGTATTAAAGCTAAATGTACTAGTCTCCTTCCGGACCCTGGCAATCTCAAGGCTCGGAATCACAAATCCTTAATGATACCAGTAACTTATTATGGTAGTCATCGCCTAATCGAGAGCATGCCTTATCAAAGTTACGGATTTAAGTTAGCAAATAATAAAGTTGATTAAGTTGACTCGGTGACCCACTAAAAGCCCTTGAAGCTTCATACCATGGTTTCAGTTCAGTGACAACCTTTACGGTCAGCTATAAAAACCGACTGTGTATCCTATTTAACTACGGGAATCATTTTCGACATATCGATTATTTTGTTATTCTTACTCTGGTACAGCAACCATCAATAGATAGCGGTGATCACTTTCCATCAGTCTACCGTATTCCAAGTATCACTTCATAGTACAAAAACATTATATGGATAAAAACTTAACGCCAGTGGCACTAACATTTCTGACCTTGTCTTTTAAAGCCACAGGTGACAAAAAATCACTAAGATGCTCTTGACGGAATATCAATTGTGCCTTATTGTTTTTATTCCGGGAGAACTAAACTTGACAGGGAAAGGGCGCGTTACTTTTTAAGTCGACGTTCATAAGA
The DNA here is from genome assembly GCA_949126915.1 of Musotima nitidalis. Taxonomy (NCBI): domain Eukaryota; kingdom Metazoa; phylum Arthropoda; class Insecta; order Lepidoptera; family Crambidae; genus Musotima; species Musotima nitidalis. The sequence goes on along the minus strand of OX421423.1, from coordinate 350,647 downwards.
GCCAAATATGACATAAACATTTTCACTATGCCTTAGGTTTTATGTCAGTAGATACTATTGGAAATATTATAACGCCAAATAGTGTAGCTTTATTTGCTTTTATATTTAGGGTGATGTAGCTGCCAATTAACTGGTCAAGTGTCATTTTATTGATGTGTCAAAGTAACGAGTGCTGTACAATGCTACAGTAAGTTTTTTTAATGGTCTGTAATGAATGTGGGCAAGCATGTCTCTTACCATCAGGCGAAAGTATAGTTAATCCCACCACACATTGAAATAAAAAAATGCGATCAATCGTGACTATTGTGCCCCAATTACAAAGAAGTAACGAATGTATTGATTCACACAATCCAAATGGATATTAAAAGCTCGTTGCATAACACTGCGGATGATTGCAGATATGCACTCTTACATAACTGTCTCCTACACAACGACATTTTATTATTTTCTTTACATTAGACTCAATTATGTATTATTAAGATCCGCAAATTACAGCATTGTTAAACTTCATAGGTTAACGTTGGAATAGGTGACTCTTAGTGCAGTGCTTTTTGATTATATATGAGTCATTGTTGCACTATATGAATTAACATAGAAAGAAAGAAAAAAATATTTTCTCAATACAAGTTGCAAAAAAAAACATAAAATAAGTACAAAATATAGTTCACACAAATCAAGAATAGAATAATAAGAACTTAAGTGAAAGAAGAGCTCAACTTGTATCGAAATGGTGCCCACTCAGCATATTGTCGAACATCACAGAGATGTCGCGACGCTGATCTTCCGTGTGCACGAACATAGCTTTAAGTTATGCTTCTGTGTATTCTTAATAGTGATTTTCAGCTCTGTTCTGTCTAGGAATTTAATTAACTGTGAAAAAACTGGTTTTGATTTTGAGACATTTCAGTGTTTTATCTTTGGCTCATCCTTCGGTTACGCTATATCATCTGTTGTTGTAAGCTAATTTGAATTGATAATACTCAAACTGATGGTAAAACTGCAGTGGTAGTATCCGATTTCTCCCTACTCCTGGAGGCAGTAATACTTTCAATTGCTGCGATCCCATTCAAATTAGAATAGTCTCCAACAAATAACATATTACACCAAACTCAGAAACATAATTTACATATTTATTTTATTTAGGATCACCAGTATCCGTTTACACTATTACTTAAAAATAACTTCACAAATATTATTAAAAACAAACAATTAAGGTGAACACCACATGCAATAAGAAAGAAATTACTTAAAATAATTTAACAAATAACTTATAGAAAAAGAGAAAAAAGATAACAACTTATAATAAAACTAAAATAAAATACATGTACAAAAGACCTACAACTTAAGGGATGAATCATATAATCACATCATACATTGTGCTATCATTCATTTCCCCAATGCTAGTACAATTTTCTTTTGAGATGAGTAAACTATAACTATAGAAACAATTATATTTTTCAAGCCGGTTTTTGTAATTACGCAATTTAATATCTAAATATAGCATTTAAAATGTTAACATTTCACAAAATAGAATGCAAAAAATAGAAATAACTGTAGCTTGAAATTTTAGATAAGTATAATTGTACAAATTTATATTAGTTTAGCAGCAGTTTAACAAAGTGTACATATGTTTCTCTCTGTGCTACAAAATCTTGATTAGGAGTAAACGAAAATAGCAGAAATAAATATAAAGTAAGGAAAGAGACTAATCATGCTAATTGAAATACATAACTTAATTGGACCAAAGCTAATGTATTTGAGAGGGTGGACACCCCTTTGTGTACAGTCAGGTTAAAAATAACTGTAGCGGGTCGTGCCTCAGTCAGAGGGCTAGCAGGGGCCGGTTCAATTAGATAAACAGTCCTTTGAAGTCTATGTAATAATTCTAATTGGGATTGACTTTCCGTGTTGTGTTCCATGACGATTACAGATTCAAACCTTTACGAGAGCTACCCGTACTGTTTACCGATAATAATATATGTAACCCTCCTGCTACAATTGATGCGAGTATGCACTTGAGCATTCCGTTTTAGTTATTTGTTGGAAAAACCAGAACAAGAATACATTTATTTCCGTTTTAAGTCAGTTGCGACGAAACCAAAAAAGGTCATTATCATCTCGATCGATTTACTTCACGGGGTTACTTACCATGGTGAAGAGGAATCATATAATTTTTACGGGGTCGGGGCTTCTCTTTCAAACCAAGGTGGTTATATTCCTCCTTGTAGACAGTGACTAAAATTATGTCGACATGCTATTATATTTTTTTAAAGCCAATCAAATGGGACTCCCTTAGATATCTACTACCACATTTAGTGCTACTGGAACCATTGGTTTAACAGACTTTCTAAGGCTCTGAAAAACTCCAAACTAGTAGCACAGGTCTTTGTAAAATGCTTATGTTCGGTGATCGTGTCCGACAACGTATTCTAGCAGAGAGCTACGAGCGCCAAGTTCGTAAGGTAACATAATATTGTGTTCCCCTAACAATCCCAATTTCCAACTGGCACACCACAATTATAGTGACGGTTGCGTCATGACTCGCGGTTGCGTCATGTTCGTCATCGGCGACACACCGCGACCCCACAGGCAGATCTCATCAATCGTGGCCTACGGTGAAAGTTTACTACGAAGCTCGCGTGTCTAGGATGTCTTATCCCATTTTGGCAATAGGAAAATTTGTAACTGTTAATACCGTGACCTACTTCTGGCGGTTTATGGCTTATGGTGCTTGCAACACTAGTACTAGAAGGAATTGAATGTCACGCGAACCAACAATCTAAGCAATAAAGATTGTCGAAGCTGTTTTTTTCACCAACATTTTGCTTTTTAGTTTATTATTTTGGTGTATTAGTAACTAAACTGCGTCAGCGGCTATACCCTTTGCCCTAAAATTCATCGCGATCTCAAGAGCAGAGCATTTTTGGAATGAAATGTAGCTCATATTTTCCCGAAATTCAAACATTTTGATTAACAAAATTTCATCAATCTCGGCCATGACAACATCCTGCCTGATGGTTAACAGTCGACGCAATACAAACAATTAGAGCATTCTTTACAATGGAATAAGCACGGTAGTGCGCACCCACTTATGGCGGCCTGTTTAACGTCGCTTCCCGTCCCGCTCTAAGGGCCCGGAGTTGTGTGGAAATCGTTGCTCATAGGATTTAAGAATTGAGAGCAAATACAGGTACGTCGCATTCAGAATACCTGGATGCTTGGCGCTCTTTGGGGGCGCATATATTAAGCAGTGGGCGACAATTGATTGATTGGTGACACTTTACTTCTACGCCATGGTAGTCGTTTAAATTCCATAGATCACCTATTAATAGTTAAACTGAGTCACGAAACTTTTTTGACCTGGGGCTAGGTCAGTCATTCAGTACTCATCTGACCTCAGGAAGTCATCTGTTTAATTGCAGACTATTGATTATCCTAATCGCATGTGCCAGTGTGACAGTGGTCTAATAAATACAGCGTCAACGTCCGCCGGCCGTCCGCGAAGCCTATGAAGGTCATTGCCACTCATGCGCATGCGCGCTTACGTCACACCTATAAACCCGCGCCGCAGCCTATACATAGTAGCTTACTACAATATCACCTGTTTAAAAAGCTTAGAAAAATATATGCACTATGCATTGTATGAACTGTACTGCCTCGAAACGCAGTAAGTTAGTTTCTATAATTGTCTCGATCACGTATATATAGATGTTTTGTTATTCCTACTTGCTTCAAAAGAAGATCTGCGCCGGTTGCCAATTTTGAGTGTGTTCTGTCCCTTTATTGTAATTTCCTTTTTAAAACACTGTTAACAATATTCGGTACAATACAAGGCGTCGAGTCCCCGTGTCACGTAAATATCTTATGTGTGGACAAAAAAATGGATCCACTTCTCATGTAAGTGTGATATTTATTATACATTATGTAATGAATATGATTATTAGCGTATGGAGGGGAAATGAACGTCTCAAAAGAATTGGATTGATGTAAACGATATGATGCAGAAGAGGGTGAATAATTAAAAACATGCTTCGCTGATAGCATAAAAACCGGGACATAAACAGAACAAACCGATGTACATTGGCTGTGGCAAATTGGCGCGTGCGCATTGCGCGAGGCCCTTCTAACATTTGCTGTAACTTGACCCCGCGTTTTCTTTTCTGCCAAACTTATATAACAGCGTGTGTAACGAGAATGACCTATTCAAATAATTGGTCACCTAAACGTTATGCGTATATATGTGTATGTTAATTTTATTATTTTACGGTTTACTGTTAGCAGTCACATCATTCGCAATGGCCACACATCACGTAATGCTGTGTTTAGGTTGCCAAACTATAGTGCGATAAAGCAAGTAAACACGAGTTATACAACATTGAATGGAGGTTGCAGTTTAGCTTAATGACAAAGCTTAATTGCGAAACTTTAAACCTTAGAAGGCAATAAAACTCGTAAGCAATTATTTAAAAAAAAAAAGATAAATTTACGGTTTTAATTCTCGGATTCAATCTTTCATCTCATTTAAATCTTCCTGTGATGTGCGTTATGTTTAGTATGCATACAAATCATTTTAACTAAATTGAAGAATAAATTAATCTCGTTGCATGCGAAGTTTCAACAGAGTTACCTTAGCAATCTCCCTAAATTGAATTAGTGATGATATTGATTATGAAAATTGGTTATTTGCATAGGACTGTTGTTGCGTTAAACGGTTCACACGCCCGCGCCCGGCGCTGTGCAATTGTGCATATTGAGAGTTCAGTCAACCGTTACCACCCCTTGAGAATGTTCCCTTGTATTGATTTATGTTTGGGAAAACTTATTTGAATGCTTTGTGATCGTCAAGTAATTATCTTGTTAAGCAAATATTGGTGAATTCTGTTAAGTTGTGATTAATAATTTCACTGGTCAATAAATGAATGCTATAGTTAGACTATAGACAGTGACTAACTAATAATAATCAAATAGGTATAATGATACATCCTTCAATCAATCAATCAACCAATCGCCTTCCACTGCTGAACTTAGACCTTCGCCAAAGACCTTCATCCATTCCGGTCCTCTGCAGAACGCATCATCCTTATCCATGCCTAATTAACCAATAAGGTTACTCTATTTTTTTTCTTTATTTTAAATAAATATCTTATCTGTAGTTCATAAAGAAGAAATGAAAAGACTAACTTTCTCATTTAAAATATTACTATGTATTAAGATTAGCATTTATCGCAAGTCATGCGGTATTAGTATATCACTAATACCACGCCTGTTATCCGATCGACTCTTGCGCATGTAGAACACAAGCATTTTGTAGGGCACCGCGAACAAAACCGGCGGGTCACAGGTCGAACGCCTTTAGCACACTTTACATAACGAACAACAACCGAGGAGATTGCAGTACATTGCTGGGTTCCTACTCAAGTAGTTGGCTTCTATATAGTCAGGCAGGTCGACTGATAAAGTACATTGCTTACTTTTACTTTTCGCATCTGCAGTCATTATGTCATTCTGCTCACTAGTAACATCGTTGTTGAATTGTAAGACTAGCAGTCGCCCGTGATTTCGTACCGCGTTGACAGTTGTAACAATAACATTCTTGATAAAAGTTGTCTGTATATTGTTAGCTCAAGAAAAATAGAGCATAATCTTGACTGTACTTTGTACTTGTAATATAAATTCACTAAATTTTATTGAAGCACACCTCAAAATATGTAAAGCAAGTTCAAATAAATAACAAATAAATAATATAAATATTCTCTTACAATCACACCAATTATTTAGCTCCAAGATAAGTATCATTAAGAACTTGTATTATGTATTCTTTAGTATCCTAAAGAACGGATAAACATACTTATAGACCTTTTTTTTGTAAATACATACTTAATATACATAGAAAACACCCACAGCAGAACAAATAAACGTGTTCAAACAAACAAAGATTTGTCCTATGAGGGAATCGAATCCACGACCTCAGGAGTGGAGTGCAGGTATACTGACCTCCACGCCATATCGGTCGCCAAATAAATCTAGGTCAGTATTAGAATGAGTAACCATTGGTCCTGGCATTTGAGATCGTATGCTTTCGTGCTCCGAAAGGCACATTGATTAAAAGGCAAGTTAAAGACGCAATGGGCTGATATAAATCGCTAGCGATCTTACAGCAAGACTTTAGAAAAGTATAACTCAAATTTCCGACCTTTTCCGTGGTTCAATAAAAATATATTATTGCTTGCAGAGTTTAGCAACAACAACTACTACTTACTAGACAACAGATAAACACACTTAAATACTTACCTTTTTCTTAGTACATACATAGCAGACATCTAGATCAAGGTACCCCTTTCTGGCAAAAAAATATTTGCTCTGTGCCAGAATCGAACCAACAGCCTTAAAAAAGGAAAACGAACGTACTGATCTTCGAACCATATCTCAGTATATAAGAATTTCCAAAACGGCATTATGACACACTGGAACGTTTTTAATCTTACTTAAATAATGGTAATGAGTACAATTTGAATTTTAAATGGTTTCAGTAATAGTTTCCGCTCTTCTTAGTGGCGCACCGACCGCGACGGATGCGATTTGGGGTTGTACTTTTATGGTGTTTACATCATAACTACTTTCGGATTAACAAACATATAGTTACGAAAGTAAGGGTGATTGCTGGTTACGCTAACAGACATTAATATTAGCTACTGATGTTAATTATATTAGCTTACTTCCTAGTTTTACCGCTAGTAAGGTATTTGTTTCCGCGCTGGGTCAGTGTGGTGGCGTATTACCAGAATCCCTCTTACCTTGTACGTGGGAGGAGGTTTGTGCTCAGCGGTGGAGTGTTTACAGACTAAGATGACAATGATGAAAATTATTTAAAAATTATATAACGCTTATTGAGTATAGTACTCGCCAAATTATTAAAATCAATCGCTCTGCATCTTATATGTTGTATTTTTCAAAGGAATTCAGGATTTCTTCGTATCCAATTTTTTTTGGCTAAATTTCTTTCGGCCCCTCAATGAGCCTAAATCGTCCGCAGTGGATTTATTTCTATTGTGATTAATTTTAAGCTTTTGCATTGAACTTGCTCTTTGCCTCAGCCAGTGCAGTGAGACGCCAAGTTTTGAAGTGTACGGCCAAGTTTAGGCTTTGTTCTTCCATCTTCATCCAGGCTATTTTTGTGAAATTTTGGCACCAGTCTCAATTATAATGAATTACAGATTGACTTATTTTAATTGGTGTTCGATGCTTATTATGCAAGGTGCAGTCAAACAGTTATTGTACAAGATGTAGTTACTATATAGTATTTAGGAAATGTGATTTACTAAATAAGTTTCCATCTTCAGAACAGTCATTTCCTAATGGAAGATTTCTTATGATTGAGGTAGTTATTATAATACTGAGAAGAAATCATGTTTTGTGTTACGCAACTCACATTTATCTATGGGCTTATTTTATAAGCAGGAGTTGTCATTAACAATGCACTGTAAAGGAATCAATAGTATTATTGTTATTGTATTAGGTGCTTGATCTTTAAATTTAAGCTATTTTATATAATTAATATTTTAAATCAATTCTTATTGCTGATATCCCTACGGCTCTCTGTGATTTTATTATAAAAAATAAATATTATTTTGATTTTTTAAGTAAACAATGTAGCAAATGATCCAGTTATATACATGACAAACTTTAATCAGCTGCTAAACTATAATAAATAAAAAAGGTAAAACGAAAGTGTTTTGCTTAAAGTTGAAACGTGATTATGTATATGTCAACAGCCAATAAAATTAAAATCATCAGTGATTTTAATAATTTATGCTAGCGACGCTTCTTTGAACCGTAAACACTACCTGCATCAAGCTCTGACCTCTAGTTCCATTTGATATCCAATATCCTTCTAGCCTGAGCATTATGTAAACACTGTCGCTTAGGGTTCTTACAGACGAACTGCAAGTTGTGAACGGCAGAGGCTACTTCAGCCGCCGCCAGCTGTCGACGCGTCGGCGGCAGCAGTCAATACGTCGACGACTGCCGCCGACAGGTGGTGACGTTTGCAGTTGTGGCGTGTTTCGTCCGCCATTTTGTCAGTCGACGGCAAATAGACCAAGAGTGTGCAAGCGTCGCGCGTCCACAAAATGAAAAAAGGGTTTCAAAATAGTAGTTAACTCATCAAAAGAAGCGATTGACATTCGAAAGTAATTGAAATTTTTTTCAATCGTGGATAGAGTGTATAAAACGGCTGAAGTAGCCTCTGCCGTTCACAACTTGCAGTTCGTCTGTAAGAGCCCTAAGATCTAGACCTTCCTAACATCTAGATGTTGAACTTACGCAACAGCAAAGTGACATCTCTGTCGTTTAGTATTGGAAAGTGCATTCATTGTGCCGCCAAACCCAGCTTCCTGGCAGTGAAAAACACCACTCTTAATTCAGTTCAACAATGCCTGGGAAACTGTGGAAACTCTTACACTCTTCGTGATTAAACTATTTGCGTAGTTAATCTGTCGATTTTATTATGAGCAAAAGCTGTTGATGGCTTCCCATTGTTCTGACTATCATTTGAATATTAAAATGTATAGTTGTGAACTCAGCTTTAAGTGCGTTTTGTCTATTGTAAAAGAATCAATTTAGAATACCTACGTTTAATGAGAATCACTTGTTTGCCATTAAAGTAAGTAATTTGAGCTTTTACCATTACAATTGGTGATGATAGTTATCAAAATGAGTAAGTATACACATTTGAGAAACTATTTGATTATGATTGAGGCTTTTGAGCATATATTTAATAGACAGCTGGTTAAAATCATACTGTGTAAATTTAATAAACTGAGGTAAAGTGTGAAGCAACAGTGGTAATATAATACATGTACATTAAGGCCCATTGTAGTACTTAGTTAGATCCAAAAAAATCTTGGGTACTTTTTACTGCGAGTAAATTACTTTAAAACATACTTTCAAATATACGAGGAACAGCAAAATCAACCATGACTTCAGATTAGTCTCTAATTTTCATTCTCATCCCTCTTTTCTGGAACACATTGCTATATAATTATAAATAAATTTATCCAAAATAATATTTCACCAGCTAGCAACTAGCACAAAGAAAAAATCCAGTTAATTGAACTGTGAGGGAGGGCATCAAAAGGATTTCAAAAGTCAGAATTTTGCACAATTTTGAACAATGGTACGCACTGTTGCGCAGGAGCATTGTGACGGTTCCCATGGCAACGGACCGTTCCCGTGAGACCATCAGTCCTCCATTGTGGTCTCATCGGACAGAATTGTATTTTATTGCATTTGAAACTCCACCGAGATAGCATCAATCATCGTAATTAATTGCTAATGGGTGTTGATCTGTATATCATATGATGATCTGTTTAAATCCAACTCATAGCGTTCATGTGAACCATTTCAGCATACAATGGATTTAGTCTTTACAAATTTATTAAAGCCCCCACTCAACTATGGTATCGAGTGGTCATTTTTGGTTTAACTTTAACTAACGTGCTTACGTACGTAACGTATAGTTTTATATACCAGTACAAGTGATCCTCACATGTGGTATGTTTATTGTTATGACTAAACAAAAGTTTTTAAAACAAGCAGCACACCATATGCAAATCAAGAACACACCCATAGTCGATCTGTAATTACGGGTCTCAGAAATGATGATCTATTTGTAGGACATTATTTTGAACTTAGTTAGACTTTTTTTATCTCAAGCGTTTGTCGCAGTGTCATAATACGACATCCTAGTTTCTTCGCCACAGTCTATAACACTCCATCTTCTTGACACGATGTCCAAAAACATCGTAAATTGTTCATTTCGGGTCACAATTTTGACACAGTTGCTCAACCGGCTGCCATAGAGTGCGGCTCAATGCACAATATGTCATCTCGTAACGTATCTCGTCTTAGATGTCAGTGAGGCGTTACCCAACAACCAGAAGTAATATGTGAGCTTATCAATGACCGGAACCTCCGGCTGCGGTGGTGCTTACTTCACAGGTTTGTGGTGAGATTCTCTAGGTTTGTTACTATGTGCTATGGTTATGATAACTACATTATATTATTATATTTGGCACAGTTTTATGTAAAAATCAAAATCAAAAATTATTTATTTCATAAGCTATTACAATGTACTTAAAAACGTCTAAATTATAAAAAAAATTACACTGAAATCACGAAGCTTAGATTCACTTACATGCAACAAAACAATTAAAAAACAAAAAATATTTAAGTGTAAGTGAATCCAAAGTAAGTGCCAGTTCCGAGCCACCGCTCTGTAAGAAGAACTGGCAAGAAACTCACAGACTATGCTCTTTTAAATTTATCTATTGGTTTGGTACTTTTTGCTACTTAATTACAATCTTAATTTGCTGTATATCTTTACAATGCAATATAATATAACATTAACAATATTCTTGTTCTAAGTGGTTCAGAAGCGCTCGTAGCTCTGCGGTGTTCGGTGGTTGGAAACGATCACCAAAGTACAGCAGCGTTTACAGAGGTCAGTCCTTGGATGGGTGACCGTTTGTGTGGCATTTGATATCGAGCGCTTCCGTGCTTCGGAAGGCACGTTAAGCCGTTGGTCCCGGTTATCACTAAATGTGGTAGTCGTTAAGCCATGTTAGAGGCCTCATGGGCGGCTTGAAAAATTCTAACAGCAGGACGCCATACACCTGCCTCCGCCAATCCGCACTGGGTCAGCGTGGTGGAGTATGACCCAATACCCTCACACCTTGATTTGTGTGAGGAGGCTCGTGCTCAGTAGTGGGACGTTAATGGGCTGTGATGATGATGATGAAGTGGTTCATATTAAAATAACCAGTATGAAATGTGTGACATGTATGTATTTTATAAAAAAAAACTATATTAGATGACATTTTTACTACGAACTTAAAAACAACTTGTGCCCGGTTGCCCTCATAACTATTTATAGCATGCAAGAAAACCGCATTAATAAGACCTCTATTTTTGTTAGGATATGTTCCTTTATTGCTTACTTTATTGGCTTCAGCCAAAAACTTAAAGAATCTCTTCCTAGCCGCAAAAAACTTTCTGTAAAAATTCCCATAATGGTAATTCTAGAATGTTATCTCTTATTCTTGTTAAAACCTAGTATAACCCTAGTCCTAAATATTTCAGATTACTTAAAGATATTTTATATTCAGACCTCCAATGCTTTTAACTATTATGGAGAGATAAATTACATCAAATTTCAAATTCCTCTTTAACCTCCTTATAAAAATTAACTTTTTGAATACTGCCCTACTGTTTCCTACGTCTTAAAGTCATTGTCATTGTCATTTTTATTTTAGATTATAGACCATCGGTAGATCAGTCAGTCACGTTTTTCGAGTTTAGAACAAGTTATTAACAAAAAGATTACTGTGGTCATTTACTGTCTTTTTTTAGACATTAGAAAGTGCCAGTTCGTTATGTTTTATCTATCTATTGGTCTTTTTTTGTATTTACATGTAAACAGTGTATTTTGTCGATATGAAATTCTCCTCCAAACTTTAGACTTCCACTGGGCAGTTGAATCAATAGAACCGACCATGTTTCTGTCATGCTGCAGAAACTTTATTTGACGCATCACTTGCAATTGGTCCCTAAGTATAAGACTCTGGTAAAAAATAATTTAAGTAGGTTACATTTAGTTAAGCAAGCGTAAAGACTTTGCGGATGCGATGAAAACGTCCATAAGACCGACAAACATAAATTATTTGCCCACACAACAATTGACGTCGATTTTTATTTCGTTCAGATTTTTGAGATCAGACATCGCAGTTTCAGTGCATTATAATTGTTAAGCAGGAATAACATAATCGTGTACTTTGTTTTCTATGTGTCTTTGGTGTATTGTTTATTGAGGTATATCAAACCCCACAAGCATAAGAATTATCTTCAATAATTGGTAGAGAAAGTAGACGTTTGATTAAGAGTGTAATGACTTCCCGATAATCTGCCTGTATCTGCACAAAACTTCTGTGTTCTCTGAAACAAGAAAGCCTCACTAAAGAAGTAATTAAAACCTAAATCCATTCAAATCGCAGACGCACAATGCATTGAACAAATATTCCCACGCCGAAGGAAGTATTCCGATTGAGTTTTATTTATAGCGATCTAATTACATTATTAATTAAATTGATTCCGGTAGGAGGCACTTCCGTTCTGTCATGCTTAATGTGATAATCAGCCCTACTTACAAAGACATTTCTGCTCAGGTTTTTGTTATTGATGTAAGCAATGATTTTAAATCAGCGGATTTGATGTTTGTTTCATATTCTATACTTTATAATTATACAGTAAATCTTTACTGTCCACAATTTAGCATAAAAATACTTAACAGTTATAAATGCTACTTTTACCTTAACTGCTGAACAGCATCGATGTAATAATTTAGCTCTTAGCGTGAAAGATTGACTTGTAAAGTCACTGATTGGCTGTGATAAAATAAATTAAATGCACTGGAACATATGGAGTATACAATTTGATCATGACCTGACTTTGAGTTTTGCTCAGCCATAACTGACGCTATAAGAAAACGTATTTCAATTTTATATTCTACAATGTTAGTATGTAATCCTAAAGACTTAGAACAGAGTGTTAACAACCTTCCAAAAGAAGAGCCCATAAAACATTAAATAACAACTTAGACAATAATATAGCAGTTGTACAACAATGAAAAGCGCGTTGTATTTAATAAAAGCACTTATCGTTTTGAAACTGTGGCCCTAACAATGGAGGAGAATTGAATAACGCAGTTGCGCAGGCGCATGCCCGCCTGACAACCGGCGCGGCGCGCTGGTCTATCTCGCGCGTTTACTGACATTATTATATAATTCATATCTAATACATTATTTTTTATTTAAGCTACAACTTCTCTGTCTACGGTACCTTGTGCTTATGACTTGTAACACAAGATTTTTTGATTTTTTTAAAGAGATCCTAATACATATTTCAAATGCACAAAGATGGACCAATAGGTACTATATGGTTTTAAGTGAAATTTAGTAAATAAAATTAATAGCGGGTATATTTCTATTTCATAGATACTTACAAAAACTGTAATTATAAATGCAGAAGCTAAAATTTTTAAAATGGTTCGAATGTTGACATAATTAAATCTTACCATGTAATCAAACTAACAGTTGACTATATTGTAAACTGACATTAGTACTTTGTATGTCAGTATATACAATTTACAGTACTATTGTTATTAATATATTAATGTTCTTGCATGTTTATATATGAACTTGCATGTTCAAATAATTTTTGCATGTATCTTAGGACAAAACGTGCTGATCCAGCCATCCTAATGTAAGACCATTTGCATGTACCTACCATGTTGTGAAGCAAATAAGTCTGTTGATTTGAATTGGCTATAATTTCAAATGGCACCATAATAGATTAAATTTGCTAAAAAAAAATCTTATTTACGCAGGCAGCACAAAATGTTGAATGGGAATCGAACCCTGAACCTCAAAAGGGGAGTGACTGACCTCTACGCGAAAACGGTTGTCTAATGAGTGAGATAAGCAATGATGCCTCATCATATAATTGTAGTATTAATTATCTCATACTTTAGTTGTATGAGTCGTGATTGCCTTACACAATGCATTTAGCATAATGGCGCTGAGCAGTGAAAGTGCTAAAACGTTCGCTTTATCTGACTTAAATCGTTGTACGGCGTGTTATTATTGTTGTATGTAATGTAGAATATGTTATATGTTATTCGTATTTTATTATAAAAGTGACTTTCATCTTTCAAATAAAAGCTATACTCTCGTTTCAGCGTTGGTCGTGAAGACATCGTTGTTCTGAGGCTTACCTGAAGATGCCCTGTATAACAGCTAAACACGTGTCGTGTTGAATAGTTTCTCGATTTTTCGGGAAATTATAGTAGCGCGGGAATTGTTACAAAGATATATTTAATCCATCACTTGCTTGCAATGGATTTTCGCAAAGTAACGCCTGGATCAATGAATTATCTATTATATAAATTTTAGCCGATGGATGTAGGTGACACAGGATTGATAGATTTGGAAAACTATCGGGGAGGTCTATACTTAGCAGTGGACTTAATATAACTGAGATGATAATGATATACATTTCAAGGTTTCAAGCCACGCAGAAGGGCCTCGAACATGACCGAAGACTATATACTACATACTGACTATATACTGTGATAACCGATACTCCTTAACTGAGGCTTACTCGTAACCTGCCTTCCGAACCAGCCCTCGATATCAAATGCCACACAATCGTTCTCCGAACCAAGGACAGACTTTTTTTTACGTCAATAACAAAATGTTTTTACGCTCTGCCTCCGGCCAAAGAAGGAACGTAAGGGGCGGTCTGCAGCAGCTAAAACCCACTGAAAATTTGGACGACATCGCCTGCGGCTTCTTAAGAAAGGAGTAGTACAGTACCTGGGTTACATCCCCCCCGAGTCAGAACTGGGAGGACCTCCTCAGAGAGGCGCAGTGGACGGGCCCCTCCATGTAACTCAGTGAGGCCGACTTCTTGTAGGGTCTATGATTAGACTCAAAAGACACTCATGGCGCTGTTTGGCGGGACCTTCAGAGGTCCCTCTTAGTTTCTCCTCCAGTAGTCAGTACTAAGGGCACCCAGAGTCGCCGGCCTCTGAGTGTTACTTTTTCCCCAGCCACTCCTCCGCTCTACCGGAAGGTACTCAGCCCCCCCTCTATGTCAAGTTGGAGACCATTCAGGAGGGATTCAAGGATTGAACTTTGTCAACTCAGCTTTACTTCGGTACCAGTACCTACGAGCGAGATAAGAGAGCTCCAATAGCTAAGTTAGATATTTATGATGTTGTTGATTATGATAATGGATAATTAAAACTAAAGTCACGGGCATTTGAAGACTCATTTGAAATTCTGTTTCTTATTTCCCGTCAGTAATCTCAGGAATTAAGGACGCAATTAATAAGTTATAACTTGTGACAATCTCTCGAAAAAGCTCTAGAGTATAAAGTGACAATTACAATTTATTGAAATCATTTTAAGAAAAAGATAATATTTTAAATATAATAGTTAGATAAAGATAAAAGTTAAAGATAATAGTTTTAATTAAGTTGCCATTAATGGTCTAAATCTCCAATGACTATACACATAAAAAACACTCCAACAACTTCAGGGGAGTAGTTATTGTTAATTTACTAAGCCTTAACTTAGATTCAAAATGTTGAAAACATAAATTAGTGATTGAGCGACGCAAAATTTAGTGGTTTATTTTTAGATTGTGCTGTGTGTAGTAATCATGCTCATTTTAAAACAATTTCAAGTGTTGAGAATCAATCAGACAGTAAGTGATCACTGCTGAACAATATCCCTGCAGAACGCATTCATCCGGCACCAGCCACATTTCTTAAGTCTTCGTTCCATCTGCAGGTCGTCCTACGTATGTTACACTAACACGCTTTGGCAACATCGTCCATCATCCTGTCAGGAGACATACTGTAGAGAACATTTGGCACCAATATTGCACGTAACATCTAGCTTAAAGATTAAGATCAAGTTCACATATCCGGGAAAGTGGTTTAAAGTATTTATGGGAGTACGCGCAGTGGTTGCGTAAATACAACGATGAAGAAAGTATTCGAATGCTATTTTTATGTTTATTGTCCACGTGAGGAGACTGGGTACGAAGGTTGCGACATTGGACCCACCACTCTTAGATAATCTTGTTGAGATCATGAGTCTTGTGATTGAGACATAGAGGTAAACTTCGTGCTCTACAGTACATACATTATTTAGACATACAAATTTACCTATTTCTGTTAGAAACTTCTATTATTTGCTAGTTTAACGCAAGAGCTACTACCCGCAGCTCCAACCGCTTGATTAGGAATTTCTTAGGTTGAACGATTGGTTAAGAGTGTGACACGAGTTCGAACCTCAACACAACACTATTGACGTGAACCCTTTCGTAGGGATGGAAAGAAGTAATAGAAAAATTAATATCGTGATAACAACATAACGTTTAAGCTAACGTGAAAAACTTTATGTTGAAATTTATGGGAATTCATTTCGATATACTTTTTTGAATAGTGTAGTATTGATAGGAAAAGTGTAACAATTATGCTGAGGGACCTAAGTCATATATATTTAAAACAACTACAGATAATCAAAAATACATAATCACAGTGTGTGTCTACTTCGCTGATAAGCTCCATAGAACTGAAATCTGTAAAATTTTCCACTTTAATTTAAAATTAAACCTAATTCATAAATCTCAATAGCAGCCGGATGTTTATATATTGCATAAATCGTACTCATTGTTAACACCTGAGCGTAGTTATTAGTCACCTCTCTGACTAGAAGCTGGAACCGCCAAATCTCCTTGGATCTAGAGAAGCCCTTGTTTCGCAATCTCACGAAAACCTCAATGCCCCCACTGCGCTAATTTAGCCTCGTTGGTTGACCTTATGACTCAGGAATTAGACGTTGAAATGTAATGACAATTTGAGTCACAACACTGTAATGTTTTACTTTAAGCGGTATGAGGAAGGTTACCCTTGTTTGTAGAAACTTGAGCGAGGAAGGTCAATGTCGTGTCTTTAATCAAAACTTTGGGGTAGGCTACTGAACGTGTCGAAGTTCCATCGCACTACTTGACGGCGATAACAAACATATCGAATCATTAGACTTATTTAATAATCTATAATAATCTTTTCCGACAATCACACCAATTATTTTAGTTCCAAAGTAAGTATCATTAAGAACTTGTATTATGGATACTAAATAACGGATAAACAAACATATATATTTTTTTGTAAATACATACTTAATATACCCAGACCAGAACAAATATTTATGTTTGCGCACAAAAAGATTTGTCCTGTGTGGGAATCGAACCCACGACCTCAGGATCGGAGTGCGGGTATACGCGCCTCCACGCCATATCGGTCGTCAAATTAACTAAAGCGATAAGCTAGGACATCTCACTCAGTGTTTCTACCCTCAACCTAAGCAAAGCTTGAATAGGATGGGTATGGAGGCTTCTGGACAACGTATAAATCAACTTTTTTGTTTGTACTGTTACTGAATTGTCCAATAGTAGGTACGAGAACTCACAAATATTCGTACTTATATAAGTAAAAGTCTTTAATTTTCCGTTTCACTCCTAAATAAGATATTGTTTGAAAATTATTCTAATAGTTTTATATGATTGTTACAGCTGGTGCTGGCAGCCCTGGCCTCTGCGGTGGTCGCGACGCCTCCCCGCAAACACTACAAGCGCGATGGTAAGATTGTACCCTACTCCTGAATTTGCAGAGCTTCTTAAGCATCGGAGAAATATGTTAGAGCTACATCCATACAGTTGGGCTCGACTAATACGATCGACAATATCACTGGGTGAAGTCAGAATCAGTAATAATTGTTAATGAAACTACCTCTGACGCATTGCCTATAAACAATGGTCTGGATGGAAAATATACATTAATTAATAATAATAATAATAATAATTTATAATAATGTAAAGATGCAATCACCTCTGCCCCAGCTGCTTCACTCTTTTAGTTTTACTATTCCACTGGTTTAGCGTAAAAGGTTCAAAATTATATTTGACATCATTCAAATTCATATTCATTTATTCAAGTTTGGCTCAAAAGAGCTCTTATGAACGTCAAAACTTAAAAACTAGCTTATGGAATACACCTACAAAAACCTGGCAACATGCTATTGATGTTGGCAAACCCGTTTTTTTTTGAGTCGTAATGCATTATCGCATACTTTGCACCGCGGGGACAGCACATAGTTAGCCAACTTGGTCAACATTTGCTTATGTTAAACGTACCCTCATCGCATCTCTCAATAAACCTTTCACCATCATCTTCAAACATTGCCAAGTCTAGTGAAGTTGCTCGAGTGCTGTTAAATGTTAATGGTCCAAGACACCTTATGATTTCAATTCATGCAACTGAAGGTCAGCGCTGAAAAACATAAATTGTAAAAAACTATTCTTTTTCTAGAATTTTAGATTTATTTTCCTAAATTTGATTACAATGGATTACTCGTAAAAGCATAACAAACTCTTCGTCGCATTTGTATTATAGCAGTAAACTTTATTAGGTCATAATCCTTATGTGTGACATAATTGACGCCAAGTTAGATATTTCACTGCGCAATACTGCAGCTAGCGAAGATATGAGACATGAGACTTACTGATGTGATGTGAAAAGTGCTATGCAGCATGGAAATAAACATGCCATTATCCTCATAATGCATTTCCGCCGCCATAGCATTCGTTAAACAAATCCTCTTTTCTATTGAGCCTGCATGTAAAATAATGATTTTTCAATTTGTATGGTTGTTCCAGCTCCTCTGAGTTCGTCCTACCTGCCACCTTCGAGCGGTGGCTTCGGAGGACGCCCATCTTCGAGCTACGGCGCTCCCCCACGACCCTCGTCTAGCTACGGCGCGCCTTCTCGCCCCTCTTCGAGCTACGGACCCCCTAAGTCCAGCTACGGACCACCACCAAGGCCCTCCTCCAGCTACGGCGCCCCGGCACCGTCCAGTTCATATGGCGCGCCTTCATCTAGCTACGGGGCGCCTGCCCCGTCGTCCAGCTATGGCGCTCCTGCCCCATCCTCCAGCTACGGTGCCCCCGCCCCTCGTCCATCATCTAACTATGGAGCCCCAGCTCCTAGGCCTTCAAGCTCCTACGGTGCACCTGCCAGGCCCCCAGCGACCAGCTACGGTGTCCCGACTGGACCTTCCACCACCTATGGAGCCCCAAAACCATCAAGCAACTACGGCGCACCCAAGCCCTCCAGCTCGTACGGTGCCCCCGCTCCTTCTAGCTCGTATGGAGCCCCTGCTCCATCCAACTCGTACGGTGCGCCTGCTCCTTCATCTTCCTACGGCGCTCCATCGTCTGCCCCGTCTAGTTCGTACGGAGCCCCATCATCTGCCCCGTCTAGCTCTTATGGAGCCCCATCGTCTGCCCCGTCTAGCTCCTACGGAGCCCCTGCCCCATCTTCCTCATACGGAGCTCCCGCCCAGGCCCCGTCCTCGTCCTACGGCGCTCCTTCCTCCGGTCATGGTAGCAGCGGGTTCAGCAGCAGTGGATTCGGCGGCAGCGGCTTCGGGTCGAGCAGTTTCGGAGGCAGCGCACCCTCTTCCAGTTACGGCGCACCCGCTCCCTCCAGCTCGTACGGCGCCCCGTCCCCGTCCAGCTCGTACGGAGCCCCCGCGCCTTCCAGCAACTACGGCGCTCCGAGCTCTGGTTTCTCTGGCGGCCACTCTAGCGGCTTCTCATCCGGCTCGAGCGGGTTCTCGTCCGGCGGCGGCTCGTTCTCGTCCGGCGGGGGCCACTCCAGCCACGGCGCCGGCTCCGGCGTGCCCGCCACCATCAACCAGAGCTACGACTCCAACGGCGGCTACGTGTACTAAACTGATGTTCGTATAGACCGGAGTATGTAATAGTCAACGCTAAGTTAACATGACCCTTCGAGTATTGGAGTTAAGGAATATTCGGGAACGCTGCAATACCAATTGTAGCCCGAGCTGATAACGAAACAGTGCTGCCCTCAATTGACTTTATAATTTGTATGAATGAATCTCAATACTCACGAAATAAGATAAAGTACCCAGCTCGTATATTTATTGATTGTGGTCACGATTGGTCCCGCTGCGTCATACTTTGTAAGTTTGTTACTGCGCAAAAGTATTAAATTTATTTAATTGTAATGAACTGTACAAAATATTTAGATTAAGTGCTGAAAACGATTTTGTATAAATTAAACTTTTGTAAATAAGTACACCTAAGAGTTTTATTTCCTTCTTTAAACCTATATAGGTAACGATTACGTAAATAAAAAACCCATCCAACATACTATATGTTTTAATTACGTCGCAGAAGTGTCTGCAGAGTTCACAACATTACACATATTTTTCACATTTTCAAAATATTCAACAAGAACTAGGAATAGGTCAATAAATAGTATATCTACAAACTAACAGTGGGCCGGGCGCTCACTAATACGACACGCATTGAGTGCAACATTACAAAGAAATTACGAAAAATAAGTTATTTGGTTTTCCTTAAAAATGTAAATAAAGATTGGAAAATTTTAAATAAAATTAATAAAGATTGAACAAATCACAACATTTTTTTATTTAATTCCTCTTACTGATTACCTATTCTTTACATTGAAAAGAAATATCTAATTATATATGCATGACAAATAAAAATGCATTGAATATGTCATTTAAATATCCTAAAAAATATCTGTTTCAATAAGTCAAAATATACTAAACGTGCGAATGTATATATATAA
This sequence comes from Musotima nitidalis, assembly GCA_949126915.1. Taxonomy (NCBI): domain Eukaryota; kingdom Metazoa; phylum Arthropoda; class Insecta; order Lepidoptera; family Crambidae; genus Musotima; species Musotima nitidalis. The sequence goes on along the minus strand of OX421423.1, from coordinate 330,342 downwards.
ACATTTTCGTCATTTTATTAGTAGTTTTATGATTATATTATATATATCAAAATGTTCAGGAGGACGGAAGTTAGCGATTTTTGAGATAACCTGCGTAAAATATGAATAAAAACAATAATGAAAATTACAGATACGCAAAGTAAGAAAGTTTAAAGTAAAAATGCAAACGACTAGCGTACAAAGTAAATTTGTAGATCTTAAAATATAAAATTAATGCTGTTAAACTATTTTCTGCCGCTTTTTTTTCTATAGTATAAAATAGAAGTGTAAAACTATACATTATACAAAAATGTGAACAATACATGATGCGAATTCATATTAGAAAACGGGACCACGGAACAACAACGATACCTATTACTACTCCTATAATTATATTGATATGTTTCGTTTCACACTAAATATTATAATATGTATAGTTACACATTTATATTCATATTTAAATCACGCAGACATGATATGTATCGTTAATTAGTAGTCTTAGAGTAAGATAAGTATATTCATTTATAGGTGAATAATTCACCGACGTTCAAGAATATCGTAACATTTTTTTTTTATCACATGAAAGGGTTTGCAAAACATTCTATAAATATTACCAATATTTGTTTTTTCTTTCTCGAATTTATTAATTCGATAGTATTTATAAATTCTTTATAAAATAATACTCAGAAAGCAAGGTCATATTTGACTCGAATTACACATTTATAATAAATTTGTGATACAATTACTTCCCAAAAGCTTTTCCTATAAAGTGCGACACATTTAATATTTAAGTTTAGCACACGCTTGTTGGCCATGAGGCCACGATATGTATTATAATATGTGTGTAGGTATATAGTACATCTGAACACCAATATATTAAAGATATACATTTATATTACTTTTAAAATCGAGGTCCATTCGTGCTATCACCAAAAATAGTGAATTCAAGAAAAGCTTTGTGCGCAAAAATATAGCAATTCTGGTCGCACATTCCAGAATCCAGAAGAAGACATTAGGCCATATATTGTACATTAGCTGATTTATGGTCAAATATGGTCTTATTTTACTCAATATTTCTAAAAGTGTTAATGTAACACTTAAAATATTAAAGGTATTAATGATACCTGATTCCTTTGTGTAATCTTAAAATATTATGAATTTAATTTCCTACCAGCTCTCCAGAGTCCACTGTTGGAACTACAATCCAAGAAGTAACTTTAATATGTAAATTTATCTAATCATGACTATGATGTACTGTTGTCAACATTTTATTTAACTTTTAACTACTTTCCCAATAGCTGTCCTACAAACTGACCATCTATAACACTAATGTTATGATGACATGCAGTTAAGTCAGCATATATTTTACTATCATTGCAAAAGTTTAGTACGAATAGACCTCGAAAGATACCCACAAACATTACATTAAGAAGCTGAACCTTTTAATAAACTATATCCATAAAATACATAAATCAAATACTAACAAGAACAATAAACTATATTTCAATAAAGCTTCAATTTTAACATAATAACAGTCTCTACGTTGTACTGTCTACGCTAAGAAAATTTGCACGATAGCCTTAACGATAGTTATATCTCTATAATGTGTACGAGTAGAAGTCACCATAGACAATCTTGTAATAAACTTCTAAATATGCCTCTTTACGTAAATACATTTTCAAAATATTTTGACGTACGTATTAAATATTTCCAATAGTCACTTTGGTCAAGTATTGGCTCCTCGTATTCCGGCGAGCGTCGCATTCTACCCACACATTTACATATTTATTAAATTTGACCTATGAAGCACGTAATATATTATGTGCTCACATTTTTCTCTAAATTTAATTGACTTAAATAAGGAATCTTCTTCAATATAAATAAATATATGTATGTATGTATGTATAGATATAAAAATCTCTTTTCTAACATTAAAATAAGACTTTTCATGATATGTATTATTAGCATCGTTATACTATGTTTAAAACTATAAAATAAATATTCGCTTAAATTCGTAGATATGTTGATCGCAGCGTGTTAGATATGGTTCTTTGCTATGTAATGCATTACAAGCAGTTGTGTATTATTCAGCAGCCCTACTTATGGTTTGTTATACAAAATGGTGTCTTGGGAAGATTCATGGGATACAAGATTTGAGCACAACGTTCTAACTGGGTAAGAATACTGAATGTGATGGTCGGTGTGCACCAAATGGTTGGTGGTTGCGTGCTCAAGAATGGCTAACTATTAAGCATTGGAATGAAATCTTTCAGTCAGATCATTAAATAAACAATCTTTTGGATACTTCTGGAAAAATGGATTGTCTGATCCTACAAGACTCTTCTTCTACAAGATTCTTTAAATCCAATTTTCAAGATTATTACTATTACGTACATTTGCAAACTTGACGGCGCTATCTAGCTTTGTAGTTAAGTACTTGTAGTAAAAATTTGTTTTTTTTTTAAATACCAAGTTCATCACACAAATGTTCTGGGTGAAAATCCGGGAATCTTTCTACCAACAAAATAGACAAGCACGCCGAGTAAAATAACGAAATGATTAGGTAACTTATAAATAAAAAAGAATAAAGACTACGCCAGAGTTATTATAATCCTTTAAAGTTGTGTCAAATGACAAAAACACGGAGCAGATTTCATTCCAAACTGTTCCTAGTTAGGTATTCTTAGCGTTGGAATTTATTGAACCTAATTTCAGAAAGCAGTTTGTTTCCCAAACGGCTGAACTGGTGGGGGAGCGTGGCTGCTGCCGAACAGCGGAGTAGGTCCATCGTTGGGGTCGTCCAGGTCATCATCCGGTTCCAGGGCCGGATTGATGCGTCCGGCGGTCTCGTCCGGGCCCACGAGTGTGGACGCGGCGCCGTACAGCCGGCCAGGCACGCCGCCCAGCACCGACATTTGCTCGCCGGCCTCTGAAGGTTCGTCTACGCGACGGATGTCTTCTGGGATGTTCACCACACAGTTGAAGTAGTCCGATTCAGGGCTCAGGTAGCCGGAGTTGAACAGATATCTATGGGAATAGAAAAAAATGGCACAATAGATTATAACTATAGTGACTACTTTTTTTCTTGAACAATCGCGAGGTTCCTGCAGACGTGTTAACAATATAACAGAAGGCGAAGAAAAGAAAAAAAATTGCAGAACCGGGAAATATATTTATAATATCTAAAAATATTATATTTTAGAAGAATTTTTACTCAAATTAAGTCAGCAAAAACCGCGGGTACAGTTAGTCTATAAAATAATTGGGAAAGCACATACTAATTTTAAACTACGAAGCTATCAAACAAAGTCACGAGATTAGTTTTTCGATGACTCTCGCGAACATTATGTAGAATCGATTAAGATTGAAAGCCGATTAAATTAGTATCACGATCGACGTCTTAATGGCGAGTGCATCAATACCCCGTCACCCTGCACTCGTCCATCAGTCACGACATCACCAGACCACACTCGACAATGTAAGTATGAACCAATGTTTACGGATACTCGCAAATATAGGACCGATGGAAGATGCAGGCTGTTCTACGAAGAATATAACATAGTGGCCGTCCCTTCCTGACATATACTAAAAATATGAAAATAATTTGGCGAAATAAGTCTGACTTTTTTGTAAACGTAGATGAAAATTATACAGGAACTAAGGAAAATAAATAAACTATATGTATAAATAAATTACTAAATAGCCTGTGAGTTTCTTGCCAGGTCTTCTCCCATTGGTGTAATTACTGCACCCCTCTGAGGAGGTCCGCTACCTTCCCATCACAGGAGCGGTCGTTGCCACTGGCGAGGCCATGGGCTGAGGAGAGACCATGGTCCTGCCTTTTTGCCAACTAGTGACGGGCGTCTTCAGTTTTTTAGTGGGTAGGCTGAAAAGTTCCTGCAGGAGCCCCACATAACCGCTGTCCGGACCCCCGCCCGGTTGGGTATGCGTAAATGCACTTTTCTGACGTTTAAAAAAAAAAGTTTTCTCCCAGATTTACAGATTTAATTATACTTAAATATTTTTAGATTTTTTATTGTTTTGTTGCATGGAATTTATAGCTTAATCTAAGCCTTGTGATTTCAGTGTAATCATATTTCGATTGTTTTTATATTTACATAAAATTTTGACGTTTTCAAGTACTACGTGATAACACTTTATTTAAATAAGCATAAATAGAAATTTATATTTATATTGATAATAAGATATTTGAATATATTACGCGCTGGTTTTGAGAAAATACCAACTAGCCATCATAACATCATAACATCCTAAGGTTGCCTGGAAGAAATTGCTGTTAGCAATAAGGCCGCCCATTGTACCATATATTCGTTTATGTGATTTTATTACTTTTTTATTTATAGTGTACAATAAAATGTTCATTCATTCATTCAACTATTTAGCAATAATATTAAGCATTAAATCATATTTCTATAAATGCAAACCGGATCTTCGACATCAACCTACTCCGACCTTTGTAAGCCCTAACTCTCGTCTAGATTTGTGAGAGGAGGCCTCAGTCGAATAATGGATCCATAAAATACTCTGAGATCAATAAAAGAATGAAAATTAAACAGCAAATTTGTTAGCGCTCGGTTTTCCTTATCGCATTTTATAAGCCAGTATACTTTTTAATCTTTCCTTTCCACAAACCAATAACTTAGCGATGACATTTTACTGCAGATAAGGTCTCTCTTAATTTTTATTTAAAATAAAGCTTAATTGGCAATAACAACACAATGATTATTAACTGTGTCATTTATACCAAGGTCCAGCAGATGAAGTGCCCTTAAATACAGCGAACGGGGTGATTGTTTTAAAATGCATGTAATGTATTAATATTTATATGATAATATGGTGCTCTCGCCTCATAGGGATAGATTCCCACTCGAAACAATAATTTGAATTTATGAAGTTGTTTATTGATTCTGGTCTGAATTTTTCCTATGTATCATAAGAACGTTTTTACCAAAATACGTATTGCTTATCCTTTGTCAAGTAATCTCTGGTTCATCACTTTTAACTGTCCTTCTCAAAATACAAGCTAATCGGCTAAGTTCCCAAGTAAATAAGTAAAATTAGTTATGCTAAAAGTATTTTATAGATCAAACGAAATAGACAGTCAGATACGAAAAAAAATTTGTGTGTTTAATAAACACAAACTACATATTATTATGTAATTAATGTAACTCTGCGCAAACATGAACATATTATTTTGACCGAAAAATGAAGAAAAAATTAAAAAGTGATTTCGGCAATAAACTGATATGCTATTCGAAGACTGTAAGTGTTATCGTCAATATTTGGTATTTACCCTTCAACGCGTTGTATAAATTAATATATTATCATTATAGGGACAACAAGCAACAACATAAAGTGAAGAGCAATAATGTAAATTAAGAATTATTTATAATGAAGGAAATCATACTACTAGTAATTGCTAGTAATGTACCCAACATTCGCCGGCTCAGTCGACACTACATGCTCGAAAGTAATTAATTAATGTAATATGTTTTATGTTATTTAAGGTCAGGCCGGGAGTCGGCAGCGGTTTACTTCATGTAGTTTTTTTTATTGTCAATATGGTATTTTTATTGACCGCTACCTCGCTTGCATGACCGACAGTTTCAACTATTGATATTTGCATTTTGTTGATAAAAACGCAGCTATAATAATGTATATTATAGAAGCAATATTATACATTAAAGTCTTATTTTGATTCGCTGTGTTGATTTAAACAAGCAGACAAGCAGTTAAATCACTTCAAATTATAACAATAGAACATGTCCCATACGAGGCAAGTGGAACATGTTTTATGTGTTGTCAATAAGTTATCAGATCTCAGATAGACCGAAGCTTCTAATTCTATACCTTAGTCAAACTATGGCCTGAACGTTTAGTTTATACACGAAATATTGTCAAACAGAAAAGTAATAAACAGCGAATAATTTTGATCCTATCCACATATTTTATATTGTTTAGGATGTAAATAGGTGCACGACTACTGGGAGAATAGAGTTTTGGTTCCACGTACCTGAAAACCAAAACTAACTATATATATAAAAACGTAACCTTTTACACCAGTTTTCTTAATCTGTAAGTTGGCGGACGAAAGCTGGAAGACAGGAAACGATAGAATTCAAATTGTGTGTTCCTAAAAACCTAAAATAATAATGAGGATAATGACATTCAAAAATCATGAGTTAGGTAAGAGACTTACACTGAAAGCCAGGATACGAACGCCAGGGTGAAGAGCGACATGACCATCGCCATAGTCCGGAAGGGGAACAGCTGCAGCTCCTTCTCGGCGTCCCAGCCCGGGTAGTGGATCAGCGCTGGCAGGCCCAGCATCTTCTCACCACCTGGGAGGAGGATCACGTCAGCCTGTTACCGTCGCACTGTTGGACTTGGAACTCCTCTCGCCGTTGAAGGAGATATATGATACATGTGTTATTTATTTCTTTTATAAAGACTCACTCATATCTAGACTATTTGCCAGTATCAAGTAATTTTCGTCTTGTAGAAAAAAAACTTATATCACAGGGAAGTCAATGTCCTACCCCAGTACTGTGTTGGAAACTGTACTAAACTCTTCTGTGGAGTTTTGGAATCAATACGATACATCACAATTCATTGTAATTTAAAATGATGTTTCCCTCTGGGTTGCGGAGGTCAGACGGCAGTCCCTCCACGTAATAACTGAAATTCAGTCAGATCTGGTTGAACCAGTGAGCAGACTCTGGACCCTTAGCTTTCGTCTAGGGCAACCGGGATAATGCTAGGATATGAAGATGACAATTCATGGCAATTTGCTACTTACAAAAATAGAACACAGCATTGATGTGTCTTTTGCTTGCGGTAAAAAAAATTCACAGGCATGGCATTACAAAATGATACTAAATTAATAAGTGAATTAGTTTCCGAGTCGCGGCTGACAGGACTCGTTCGCAGATCGAGGCTTGCCACGCCATCGACTTAAGGACAAACACAAAAATAACAATACACACGAGGATATTACTCGAAGTATAAATTGCTATTTTGTTGGTATAAGCCATTAAGCTATGTACCAATGTAAGTTATTCTGACTTACATGGTGTCTAACTGTCTACTCCACCCCTAAGGTCTTGGGTTCGATTTCCACACAAAAGTATTGGAATACGAAAATTTTACATAGTCTTAATGTGTTTTATGCATGTATTAACAGAAATAAAATAAGCATATTTATTTATTATTAGTAAGAAGCCCTAATCTGGCATATAACCTCTAAAGAATTTGACTATACCAAGTCTTGCTTGAGGGTGTCGTAAAAGGCATCTATGATATTACAACTAACAACTAAGGGCTCTTTCTTACACACGAGCAGCAGTTGCTGTAGACGTATGTCACTGCAGTAAAATAAAAATAAAATATACTTTTATAGTAGCGACACCGTACAAGCGATGAACGGAACGTAAAAGATGAATGAAAATCCTCGTAATAACTGAAAATCAGTCAAATCTGGTTGAACCAGTGAGCAGACCCTCCCCCCCGACCGGTCTCCACCTTGTCGTGGTGGGGGGGCTGAGTACCTCCCGGTAGGGCGCCAGGGAAAAGGTAACACCCAGAGATTGGCGACTCTGGGTGCCCTTAGTACTGACTACCGGGGGGAAACTAAGAGGGACCTGTGGAGGGCGCAGCGGGCGGGCCAGAAGGGCCCGCGCAAACAAAATTCCTCAAGCTCGTAACTATGTATACAACACCCAACCATGGAATAGGCTAGCTGGTGACAGGTGGTCTTCGGTCGCCTGAAGTCGCTTCTGCTGTGTAAATGTGCTGCTCGTGTGTAAAAGACCTAACATAGACCCCATTTAAATAGTTCTAGCAAGGTTCCTGCCGACTTCAATTGAAAATCCCATTGTGTTTATCTTTAATTTGTACCTGTGAGGCGCACCAGCATGGCCACGATGTAGGCGGCCAGCGAGCCGTACGTGTTGCAGTGCTTCTTGAAGTGCACCACCATCAGCAGCTGCGGGAACAGGATCACGTACACCAGGTCCGAGCACATCGACCTGACCACACACAATTAGAGTTATAGGCTGTTTCTTTTTGCATGTAATAATAATCCTTATTGCACAATAATAATTTTAAGTATTAAATGAGGTATATAAAATAACATGTACAAAGGTGGACTTATCTCTAGAAGAGATCTCTACCAGCCAACCCTAGCAGTTGTAAACTAAATAGTTGGATGGGATAAATGTTGTCCAAGAAAAGTGATACTAAAAAAAATTATAAAAATTTATGAAATGTACTGTTTTAAAAATATATTTTATCGTTTTCAAGTACTATGTAATAGTATAATAAATGAATTTTGATTCAAGACAACCCGCATATTACACTAGCGGCCGCCACAATTCGACTTACCGCCTTATCTAAAGGAACTTTGTTAATTTTAGATTAATAAGCTTTAGGTTTTGTCCTAAGCCTCTATTTACCATCAGATATCTGTTAATGACAATCGTGTAAAAATTGGTTGAAAAACGGTTTGAAGGTTAGACACAACAAACAGATAAAACATTTTTTGACAATAACTACTATATTACTTTCACATTTAACAAAAAGCTCTTGTTTCGACATTACAATTAGACACTTCAATTTGATTTATTCGTATTAATAAAGCGCTTTTAGGGTGAACTAGGTGACTGGAAACGACCACAGTACAGTTTGACCAGCGTTCGCAGAAGTCACTACTTGTAGTCCTAGAAATGCAGCGAAATCGAAGAAGCGCTAGTCGTAGTCCCCAGTATGTCTGTATGTTCATTCAATACATATGTATAATAGTTCAGTCAAGATTAGCTGAATAAAACTCTTACTTAAAAAATAAAGCACGAATTCTGACGACCGATATGTAGTGGCGAGTATACCTGCACTCCGCTCTGGAGGTCGTGGGGTCAATTCCCACACAGGACAAATCTTTGTGTCCATAAATATGAATTTTTGGTCTGTTCTGGGTGTTTTCCTATGTATATTAAGAATGTGTATAACTAAAATATTACTATATGTTTATCCGTTCTTTAGTATCCATAACATAATTTCTTAATGATACTTATCTTGAAACTAAATAATTGGTGTGATTGTAGAAAATAATTATTTATTAGGAAATTATTAATTTATATATTATATAGCTTATAGTTATTAGTTCAGTATTAATTTTTAAGTGTATGGGGATCCTACCAAGACCTAAAGAGCCCAAGCCAGTTGGCCTTGTGGCACCTGCAAGTGGTGCACCTGCCGTTCAACGGACGAGGCTCTGGCGAACATAACAGTGTCCCGGTAAGCGGCAATTGGCTCGCCACCTATTAAGTGGGTCAATATACAACCTATGAAGTGGGAGTATTATTATATACCTCTGCCTACCCCTTCGGGGAAACAGGTGTGTATGTATGTATATAATTTTTAAGTAACGCTATTGGAATTTTCTTTGATCGTCCAAAAATACAGTTGGTGATTAGCAGATACTTCAGCATAATAATGTGTGACGGCAATACGATTTTGCGCATTGAGTTGCGGTCAATTATCCAAAGAAACGTAAAGACCAACATTTAGACAGATTTTAGTAAACCATAAACCAAGACTTAGCTATTTCAAATGATATTTGGTTAGAAATTTATTTTTAAAACAAAATGTATGTAAATAAACTATATGAAATTCACAATTATTAAATGGAAATTTTTCTTTTTTGTACATCGGTAATATTTACCTGAAAAAAAACTATATTTGATATACAAAAATAATAGTAAACTTTTAAGGGATCTGAAGTTTATTTTGAGGAAGCAACGAAACACCGTTATAAGTCAGTTTATTTAACATATTATTATCATATTTTAAAAGCAACTAGTCAATACTAAATCTAATTATACCAAGAGAAGATATTCACTGCATTGAGTATTTGCCATAAACACATACAACATCAAGGGTATCAATTAGCTGACTTTTACACCCTTTTCACCCTTTGAAACCTTGACGTCAGTGATACGTGTTCCCTAATCTGCTTAGAGGTAGAAATCAATCTTTTACAGTCATTTTGGAAAATAAATATATATGGAATAAATCGGATTGTAATCCTATCATAATTTTAATCGGAATATGGAGTATTATTAAATCCTGGCAGCAATTCATATACTTTACTGAGGCCTCAGATGCGGGGATACCAAACGCAGCGATAAATAAAGTAAATAAAATTAACTTCTACTTGAACCCATTAAATTAATGCTATTTATTGGTTAAGAAGATACTTTCCGAAAGTTATCAAAGATTGACTGTGTCCTCACAGAACAGTCAATATTGAAGGGCGAAACACGTAAGGATTCTTTGGGAAATTACGAATTAGTTAAATAACGTGTTTTTTATTTACACGAGTAAACATAAGACACGTTATATACAAGATAAACAATACTGTGTTATTTTTAAATAAAATACATATTATATTATAAGAAAGCTTGTCTTGTAGGAAATGTTAGCAGACCATGCTGTCCTACAAGTGAGATCAGTTTACATCACCATGAGAGCGTGCTGCGGAACACCCACCTAACCACTGCAGTTTCATAGCCTCTCATGAAACCCCAAAACAAAAGAGCTATATAGGACTGGGAACTGCCAATTTAGAGGCATACCATCTGACAAGGAAACCACTAGCAAAAGTGGAAATTACTTACCAAGATCTCGAGAACAACGAAGAGCGTTTGAGATCGGTGCAGGCAGAGTTATTTCGCGCTAATAGTTTTAGTATTCATTTTTTTTTATAAATTTATTCAAACTACTATATCCCGAACGCATTGGCATGTAAGCGTCACTTTAATGTAGAAGCGCTCTTTTACCAGAACGGCGTCCTATTAAAAGAAAGGCAAAATTCTTAGCAAGGTTCTGTTTCCCGTCAAAACATTTTTTTTATCACCTAGTAGGCATGGTAAGCATGCGTTTCGCGTTGTCGACCCATTAAAAACCGTTTCACGCCCCTCTTAAAGCCAGCCGTCTTAAAAATCTTTATTAATATTGAATAGTTTACCATTGTCGTGATCTACAATAAATTACCGTCTAATTATAACGTTGTGCATAAATCGACATTGAACCGTAAAAATGGCAGAGCCTCTCTAATGGCCGCCATCGCCGACACGTCGTAAATCGCTCGGACGATTATCGAGAACCTCTCGCGTCATCTCACGCGCGTCGATTACTCATCGAGAGATATTAAAGCGAGGTCTAACTTTACGAGCGATTGACTCGTTGGACCTTTCGCAACAGCCCTCCTGTCTAGTGCACCCGACCACTGCATCACGATTTCTATATAATGAGAATATATGGAAATTAACTTAGCTGTCATTGTCTTTATTCTCAATTTTAATTATTTGTAATTAATATTTTTACAGTAAAAAACATATTATATAGAGCTTCTTTGTCGGCATATTTTAGGTTTAGCCCACCATCGTCTACATCTGGAGCAAGAGTGTTCTCTCGCGAACTCAGTGCAGAGGGACTTAAGCTGTGTTTTATTTTACAGTAATCAAGGGGAGCATAGTAGAACTAATTATTAAATTTATGAAAAGAATTTTATGACAGATTTCTTTCTTTCTTTCTTAATTACCAAATAAGGTACCATGTACTTGTAAATTTGAGTAATTGCAATTTTGATATGGATACATTTGTGTGATCAATATCTCTAGTTTTTAATAGTTCCAATATATCGCTTCGCGAACTAACCTTTAATGATAGTTGTACAAATCTCTATAATTAATTTTAAAAAAGCACTCTAGCGCGCATTAATAACCATATATTTTATTATTTATAAATAACTTTACTTTCCACCATCTGGTCCGCTGGAATAAATTTCTTTTGGAAATAAGCAGCACCACTGTACCATTGTCAGTAATTATTTGTCTTAGGTAATTCTATGTGTGTACAAAAGTACATTAATAAAGTAAAAATAATTATTTAATCGGTATTAAAACGAGGCTAGGAGCCGGCGTGGCGTTCATTTCACTAACCCTAATCAAACAATCAACCTTTTCATTTCAATCTATCTATTCGTAAAATTTTAATGAAAACTGCCTTTGATCTTATCTAAGGGTTTATGAATATCATTGCTAACAGTAGTCAAATTAAATTATACCTACTGAAATATTTACTTATGTATAAACTATAGACTAGTTTTTAGTATGAAAAAACGGATCTCAATGCATACAGATTTTTAAATATTTACTGTTACAGGTTTGAGATTTTTATAGCAGTTACGCGCTTCTTAACAATATAGCACTGGGCGCCGTTTTACAAAACCACTAGAAAGACATGACAAATATTTTATAAGCATATAGCAACAATGCTACTAATTATGAGAACTAAATTAGGTACCTTACTTAGGTAATTAGGTACAATTAAATCATTGTGCACGGTAGCCTAATAATTGCTTTGGAAAATCTGTTTGGGAGGCACATGCTTCCTGTAAAATGTAATGTTCGATACACCTTGACTATGTACCTAGTCTTTTTTATATAACGACGGACAGTCTACACACACTTCGCATAGTATATAAGACAATTCAAAAATATCGTTATAAAAATTAAAAATCGTTTCTTTTGTTTTTTTTATAATATAATAATAGTAACTTTATGTATCTTACTAACATTACAAGCACATGGATTAAATACTAATAATTACCTACGAGTCGTAGATATAATTGTTAAACAACTGTTAGTTAATCGTCGGGAGATCGCCGCAACAAAAGCGAAAGATTACCTTAACTATTATTAGTAATGTTTGCTTTCATTATTGTTCGCGTTCAAATCACAAAACGTTGATAGCCAGATGATGACAATGTACTCGAAGATAACATATTTTCCCTTGAATACCTTACCATACTAAATTGATTATTGGGGTTGTACTTTTCTATAATTCTGTTAACTGTTATACGAGTATTTTACGTTTTCAATGTACATATAAATAGTCTGTGAGGTGGTGGACGACTTATGAGAAGATAATATAACATCGATTGTATTTTTAATAATGTGTATAAGGCTCCTACCAAGATCTGAGCAGCCCAAGCAAACCTCACCTGAAAGTAGTGCACCTAGGGGGTGCCCTTTGGTTCGCCTAAAATTGTTTGTCCTAATATGGTTTGGCCAAACTGTTTTGGCCTAAACTTAAAACGTACAATTATTGTTTCGCCTAAAAATAGTTTTGCCACCATTATAGTTTGGCCTAAGAATTGAAAGGCCTAATTTTAGAATGTCTAACATAAAATAACCTAAACTATATTGGCATAACTTTATTTTGGCATAACGATTATTTCGCAAATTTGTAAAAGCACTAATTTTAGCATATCTAAAATGAAATGTGCCAATAATGTATTGGAACAAAAGCATAGAATTGTATTGAGAAAATAAATTGTCAGAAGCGAATCGCTGCAAACCCGACTCCACGTAGTCTTGTCTGCCCTACCCTAGAGTGCAATATAAGCCCGCGTAGGCGCGGAGGGGCGAGGCGGCCCGCGAGCTAAGGAACAGGTGGGTTGAGCTCGCCGCCGGGACTGAGGCTGGCCGGCGGCCAGCAAGCCGAAGACTCGGTGGTAAGCGAAAACCATCTGCGACGAAAAGCTCGCGTGGGACCGCCGGAGTCCCGCAGCGCCGAAGCCGTGACGGAAACTATGCAAGTTTACAATTCCTAAATATTAATTCGCACAAAATTAAAAATCATAAAGTACTAAACGCCTACTCATTTTTATGCAAACAACTGCTTGCATGCTGCATGCCTGCTTGCACGCTTACATGCTGCATGACTGCACGCATGTTGCATGTCTGCATGCATGATGCATGCCTGCTTGCATGCTGCATGTTTGCATAAAAATGAGTAGGCGTTTAGTACTTTATGATTTTTAATTTTGTGCGAATTAATATTTAGGAATTGTAAACTTTAGGGATAACGAATTGTTCTGCCAAATGACGCATTTGATAATGACAATGTGGCGATAAAAAGTTAGACGAAGTGAAATTAGGGCAAACACGATTCTGAAGAGTGAAATTAGGCGAAAAAAATTTTGGCTTTTAGTTTGGGTGCCATTACAAATTAGGCGTATAAAAAATTAGGCGATCCGATTGGGACCCGCACCTAGGCTCTGGCGAACATAAAAGTGCCCGGAAAGCGGCAATAGGTTCGCCACCTATTACGTGGGACCAACAGTATAAATGGCGAGGTGTGGGCGTATAGTATGCCTCTGCCTACCCCTTCGGGGAAACAGGCGTGATGTTATGTATGTATTTTTTAAATATGACTCGTATTAATGACCACATCCTTCCTGATGGTGGATGGTTAGCAGTCCATGCAGTCCAATAAAAAGAAAAGATAGTTCCATACCGTTGAACTAGAGCGGTAACCCATGACCGCCACTAAAATATTTATTTCACGTTCCCCTCAAAAGATCTGGAGCTGGCAGACACATGCGCTGGTAGAGTATTTTAAGGCCGAATGGTATTGCAAAGCGTCTTCATCAAATCTTGCAGAGCTGATAGCGTCTGTTCAATATGAGGGACCAGCACTTGTAGTTGGGGAGAAGAAAGGAGAGGGCGGGAGCCTAAATATTGGTGCCGTAATGTTAAAGGGCATTCTTGAACCCGGTCTTGGTGTAGTGGTTTTAGCGCAACTGTCATCGGGGGACAAATCTTAGAGGTCAGAGAGGTTTTTTGTTGTCACGAAAGCATCTTTTAATCTTGATATTAACTTGTGCTTTGAAACTTTATTTATGTTCTTTATAACTGTTATGAATTAAAAAAATAATCTGAGTGTTCATATTGTCACATATTTGTTAACATTAATATTGCGTTACATACATAGACGCAACTCTCATTATGTTTTCTACATACAGCCATTGCTTGATATAAACTTTAAAGAGACATTATTATGTCTAAAATAAATATTTCTGCTACTTGAAAGGCAATCTTTGATATTCAATAAGATCCTAATTTGACGATGTTCAATGAAATGTGTTTCATGAGTTGTGTCGTGAGTATTAGCAAGTACGCAATCCGCTCGTGTAGCTTCTCTTCTCGTTCATTTTGTTTATTCTTTTTTTTTTCTCGATAGTGCTTACTCAGTTTGCAAAATAAATTTTGGTAGGTTATCCTGCCTACTTCACTATTTAAATATGTAGTTTGCTTTCTCGCAGTGGACGAAGACGGCTATAGACTTTAATTTACCAAGCATTGACATTATAATAAATTAATAAAAATCACATTAAGTATATCCTGTCTTGCACTTGGTTTAGGCCCGAGCTCTCCGTTTAGAGGCACCGGTAAGAAAGAACGGCAAAAAAGCACACGGAGAGAAAAACTAAAAAAAAAAATATTTATCCCAAATAGAGTTATTACAAATTGCAAATATGATTTACTTCTATTACTTTAAGTATTTTTATAATTAGGCCTTTAATAGCTGGCACTTAAACTGATACCCGTGCTATAAATACCAGCATATTTCCACGAATCGCTGTCAAATTACTGTCATTGGTAAGGAGCTGAAGGTGGGGGAGGAGATAAGTTTAATAAATTGTCCAAGAGAACTAATTTTAAAAGCATTGTATAGTACCTATAGGTAAGTTACTGTTTGAAAGCACGCCATTATAAAGTTTGCTGAATAAGCAGCTAACTTGGCAACTCGATGAATGAAATGCCTATCAAACTACTTCCTTCGCGAACAATCGAGGACGGCGATCGACCACAGAAATCGTTTACTGATTCTGTGTAATATAGAGAATATATGTGAGCGGATAGAGTAAGATACACGATCCACCTAAGTATGTTTTTGTATTTAATTAATTTAATTTAGTCACAAAACAAAGTTTGGGCAGCTGAAAAAAAAGTTAAAATACATAATAATATGTTGTATTTTAAATGTGGATTTCTTTTTGACTGGAAGACATTTGTCATTTAGACGTCATTTGCCTTCTTCTCCATAGCTTGCTATTTACAAGTAGATACTTTCTAGGCTTCAACACAAAGGTACCTAGTATTAGAACACACTTGATGGCTAAATAGCTTCGCAAGTAGCCACATCACCTAAAGCGCGCGCATTAAGCCTAAATCTGCACGGAGTGTCCGAATCCGTGTCAATGTTCCCAACAGCTTCATAATAACGTGTGTCTTAAGAACCATTAAAATAATATGGACCCCTCGCCTTCGCGGCCTGTCATTAAGGTGGCGTGTGCACGATTATCGGTGACGAAACCCGCGTGCATTGCTGGAGCGAAACAAGTGTATTATCGGATATGCCGCGGAGTTTATAGGCCTATTACAATTTGACCATGATTTTTGCGAATAGTTCCAATAATTATTATAGTATTTTAGGACCGTTTGCTTTATTTATATGTGAATTTAGATAGACCGATTAACATTCCATTGCATTTCAGACAAACACGTTTGTTGTAATTAATTAATTATTAATTTATTTATTTAACATACTTATTATACTTGAGCCGCGATGACATTTTGATATCTGGACGGGTCGCATAAGGTTCCTGTAAATTTCAAACTACTTACCACAGGCCGTAGATGGACGGGATGGTGAGGGCCATGACGGTGGCCAAGAAGCCCACCACGAGGATGGACCCGCGCATCACCCAGATGATTTCCATCTCGGACGCGTTCTGACGGAATATCAGCTTGTACACATTTCTGCGGACAATGATCACAATTAGGAAGTTGAAGCGAGCAATTAGATGCAGAGAATCTAAAGAGCATGGAAAGAAGGTTCTGCTGGTGAAAGGAATCATCAGTCCATATCGTGGAGTTCTTGGTTTCATTTGTTCAAACAACCAATAGATTTATTGGTTATTCTTGGTATATCCCCGCACACAACCAATTTGTCGATGACCCCTTTTTTTATTTTTTTTATGGAAAATCATCAAATCACCTTTCCCCGCATTGAGTGGAGCGGGAGGGTGTGTCAGACTTCTACTGACTAAAAACCATGTTCCTTCTTGAGCCTGCTACGTACCGAAGCCGCGGTAACCCTTGCGAACAGTCCCGCAACTTTGTCGATGACCCAGAAGACGGTTGCAGATTTTATAACCTATGAGCAGCTGGCAATAGTGTATATGTTAAAATCTATGTTTCGAGCATTCCCGGGGGTTCTAGGAGGGTAGAGGGGCAGTTTTAGTATACGTCTCGCGTTACTTTTCTTAAAAGTGTGTAGTTTCTGAAAAAAACTCCTGCCGTGCTCATAATTCATTTAGGGTCGGGGAATTCCAAAAGTGGAATATCTAACCTGGCAAACATGGAGGAAGCGCTGAGCACGCTGGAGTCGGCTGAAGACATGACGGCAGCGGACACGGCGCCCAGTCCGAAGAACGACACGAAGTCTGGCGTCAAATGCTGCAGCACAAGCGGCAGGATCATGGACGTCTGCTCTGACGTCAGCTCGCCTTCCGGAGTCAGGTCGCCGTGGTAGGCCGTCTCGTTCCAAGCTGTATCAAGCCACAATAAAGGAACATTATAATTGAACCGCAATACTTTTAGTACAACCCTACTGTCTTTTGGTTTTATTAATTATGAGCTGTGTTGCATTGTTATCTCTGGCATTGACTATTGTATAATTTGAAGTAGGTGGATACTGTCGTACTATGTATTATAAGCTATAATATTAATACATAATGCATAGATGATAGATGAAGTCATTACTTTGTATTCATAAAATACAAATTTAACGTATATTCCATTACTTTTGTTGGCATACAAAATGTTCATCATCATCCAGATATTGATCCCGTGTGGGGATCGAATCCACAGCCTAAGAAGGAACTGAAACCACTGTTCTAAGAGTTAAGTATATGCACACAGACCTCCTCGCTGTGTCGGTCGAGGTCGAAGTGAATATAGTGCACCATTTGTTTAAGATGGATTTCGGGCAACTTATAAAGCATAGACTTTTCATGGCCAAATTCGGAAAATTTGGGAAAAGAGTAGGTCAAAAATACCCTAAGCCGACGGGCGTGTATGAGGAGGTTAATGAGTATGAATGAAGCTAAAAGTGTGGGCCACGATCATAGCAAGTGGAAGGATGTGATCTCTGCCTACCCCTACGGGAAAAAGGCGTGACATTATGTATGTATAAAGCACGAACAGTCCTTGAGATTTGCAGCACGCAGCTCGTTAATTAGCCGACATTGCGTGTTGCTAAACCTCCAGTGCCAATGAGAGGCAGGTATTCCAGCTGCGTCGTCAGCACGTGAGCTGCCCACGAATGGCTCATCTCACCGCGCTCCGATCTCTGGTGACGCAAGCACACCGTGCAATGGTGTTACACACTCCTCACTGGCACCGGCAACTAAGAAGTTTTCAATCTAGGTGCGAACAATATTTACTTGTTTGTCAAAAATATTAGTAGCTCCTGGGTTATGTCTACATTGTACGTATGTTCGTTTGTATTACACGGGAAGTCGTAATAGTCAACGAAAACAAATTCTACCGGATGATGGATAGGAAGCATTGTCATTCTGATCACTTGCTTGAAGTGCAATCACCAACCTGCATATATAAATACCCCCAATAGAATTTAATCTATTGGGGAGGCCAATGTTCGGCAGTGGACTCTATAAAGCTGATATAGTGATGTCTACTTACTTACTTCTACAGTTAAATTATCTTTATTTTCTTCTTTTTTGTCATTTATTTCATTTACAAATTACTTTATATATTTATATGAAATTTTCGAATTCTGAGAGCAATAATACTAAATGGGTGAATGGACAAAAGACCAACGTTGTGCCACCCCATGGCGTCCGAAAATGTGGGACACATTTTCAGTACGTACACATATATTTTTGTATACACACGTACTTTTGTATAATATATGGAATGTGTAATCACAAGCTATAAAATGAGACTTTTTAATTAATTTCAAGATGTAGCTGGGAAAGAAGTAGGCGTGTACATAAAGTCCTGCACAATATTAATTTGCGAGGTGGCAGTTGCAATGTTTCCAAATCGCATCAATCAGTAAATGCCGCCTTCCTTTCCTTACCTCGATGAATGAGTTCCGTGCGAGGATTTCCCGAAAGATAAGCAGACCAATAAAGGCGTAAAATGGCCCAACTGAAAACCAGCGCTGGGAAATGATCCTAGCAAATGCTGAGATGGGTCATTTTGGTGCATCATACCATGAATTGTTTATTATTGTAATTAGTTTGTATCCACAAATTTTATGATGCACCAATAAATGATTATTATTATTATTATTAAAAGGTTGACAGCGCGCTGCCCCGGGTATTGCAAGCGTTCAAAGGCTGCGGGTACCACTTTCTACCAGATTGGCCGCATGTTCGAGTGCTACAAATGTAGTGAAAAGTTGAGACCTGTGGCCTTGGCGATGGCCCCGATGAGCACCGGCGGGATGGCCATGAGGATGCAGCCCGCCGCCGCCACGTAGGACAGCACCTGCGCCCGCCCAGCCGTCTTGCTGCTCAGCACCCGCTGGAAGTACACCTGCCGACAACAACATCATCACTGCCTACTGCTGCTTCTTGCAAAACTATGGTAACGTCATCTGCGTCCAAGCTTGTTATTGTCTCACTACTGGGCTTAGGGCTCGCCGACCTCATCATCATCATTTCTAACTATTGCGTAAGACAGATGAATACAATAATCGTTTATATTACAGACCATTAACTTTCACATACTGAGCTCAAGCTTCTCAAACTAAGTTGAGGGGTTATGAGAAAATACCACGTGAACCCAGTGGGGTTTAATGAATGCCGACGTGTGGCAAATTTTCAATCCGCTTCTAAATTGGCTTAATTACTACCACATTTAGTGATAACTGGCACCAGCGGTTGAGTCACCATGATCATCTTCCAAAGCTTAGAAACACTCAATTAGATGCCACACAAACTGTGAATAAGTTCAGGGAACACCACTTTCAACTGTTGCTCCTTGTTGGCATAATGTCATCATCTACATCTCAGTATAATAACGAATTAATTACTGTAACGAACGAAGGCCCCAACCGCCATCAACGCGAGGGCATGTAAATATAGAGCACAAACGAGCAAACGCATTACTGTTTTCACTAAAGTTCCACTGTTTTCCACTCTAAGACTTATAAAACGTCAAAGCCCTTTTGCAGAAAATTCATATCCAAAATCCTAAAAGCATATTGATATGCTCCTAGCTTCTAAAACAACGAAAAGACCGCAACCTATAAATATTGTAATTGGAAAAGATAAATTGCTTTAAAAATGCTATAAAATCACCCTTTTTCCAATAACTTTTATCCCAAAGTCTGAAGACAGGACAACGTGTCGCACCCCCAAGGACGAAGGGACGTTTGGTCTAGACTGTTGAGGTTACAGTTTATTACCATTTAAGTTACCACCTAGCTCTATTAACGGTATCAAAAGAAAACGTTTTCTTCGAAATTGGGCGAGAAAAACCTCGTAAATTTATTATAACATATTATTTTTAAACAAAACAAATATAGCTTTTCTACTTCCCAAAACTCCTATAGACGAGCACCAGAAGTGTTTTATACTTACTATCCTTTTATGCTATTACTTTAATAATTTGTATTCGCATGTGATTTTAGAATAGATATTATTTATACAGAGATATTTATAGAAATGTTCCACACAATGTATATTGTTGAGAATAAATGATTGAATTGCATTGAATTATTATAATTCTCGATCATATCACACAGAATAATCTAACTCTACACCTAAAGAATATTAAATAATATACAGCACTAATTGAATTATGCAGGTATTTAAAATAACCCTATTGCCTAGTAACAAGAAAAGATGTCGCAGAAAAGTTGTCGCTCGTTGATATCTATATCATTACTTTTACTTTAATAATAATCTTGTAATACATAGCACAAAATGTAAAATGTAATTTATTTGTGCACAATATGACCAATGGTCAGGTTATAGTTATTAGAATCACATATAAATGACGCCGTTAGAATGTGTTTTGCTAATTCCGTGTCCTGGGTGAACGATTGCGATGCCACCTATGAAGTTGCAGAAGCGGTATATATTAAGTATTGGTATAAGTAAGTACTGGTAATGTTACCGCTACGGATTGACTTGTTAGCTGGTAGTTTTAAGAACAACTGGGCGGGAATCTAATTATTTTTGTTCGTTTCTAAAATATATTTTGAAAAAATTAGAAATAAGTTTCTTGAATGCCTCAATTTCTCAATCTGGTTGCCTTTAGGAAGCCTCGTTAGAGTCACCGATAGACTGACTGACGGACAATAATTTCCTTCCTCCTATAGATCACGACAGGCTGACACACAATACATTAGATAAATTTTTCTCTCTCTTTCTCTTTCTTGATTATAGTACCGTGCATATCTCTTACATGTTAAAATTTGACAAATCTAAATGATCTTGTTAATCTCAAAGACAATAAAGTGTGAAGATATTGCTGACGTTGTCGTCACGATGCGCGTCTATAGTCAAACAATCGATAATAGTAAGCTAGTAACATACAAAAGTACAAGCCTACCTGCCAAGGTATTCCTCCAAAGACGAGCAGCAAGCCGTAGTCGACATAGAACCAGTAGTAGTCCGGTTCGACGTGGCCGATCCAGTCGATGTCCATGGAGCTGAGCGGTTTGACGTGCGGGTTGGCCCAGGCGAATGGGATGCACATCCACAGCCCGATGAAGATGCAGAACAGCTGGATCACGTCCGTGTACGCCACGGAGTACAGCCCTCCGAACAGCGTGTAGAAGACGGCCACGCACGCGCTGAAGATTACCGACGTGCGGTGGTCCATGTCGATTATCACGGACAACGTCGCGCCTGGGATAAACGGGAATACTTTAGTCGACGAACGATCGATATGGCGTGGTGGCGAGTATACCCGCATTACACTCCTGAGGTCGTGGGTTCGATTCCCACACAGGACAAATATTTGTGTGCATAAATACGAATATTTGTTCTGGTCTGGGTGTTTTTCTATGTATATTAAGTATGTATTTACAAAAAAAAAGTATTTAAGTATTTTTATCCGTTATTTAGTATCCATATCACAAGTTCTTAATGATACTTATCTTGGAACTAAATAATTGGTGTTAGTGTCTGAAATATTTAGTTATTTCATCCTTTGTGCTTATTCAGAACAGATACAGTGCTTTGATTGGAAACTAAGTAAAGCTATTCCTTCAAGAAGCCGATGAGAAATAGAAACTAGTGTATTGAAATTCAGTAAAATATTTTTAATTGGTTTATTTTATTTTCCGGTGCTGCCACCACTGTGTAAGCGCGACCGCGCAGCACACGTTGGTGCAAATGGATAATAAATGAAAACCTGTAATTTACTTTACTAATAATTATACTACTATTACTAGATAGGATATTTGTATAATATTCAGTTGTATCTTCATAAAAATAAAATGAGAAATAAACCTGTAAAGTCATATCAATTCAATGTTTATTGCACTCTATAATGATTTACATAAGGTCTTACATCTACACAAGTTACAATTATGGACCCTGTTGGGCACGGCAAACTTAGGAATGTTACATGAAGTTTCCATTAAATAATTTACAACAGCAATGTCCTACAACTAAATATAACCATTATTGGTAACTTAATTTTAAAAGTATACTTTTTATAAGTCAGATCGTTCCTTTCAATTTGTGACCAAACTTTATAATTTACTCTATGAACTTTGAATTGTAAAAAAAGCAAATGCCTGCAAGAAACATGGCCGCAAATCCCACGCAAAGGGAAATCGTGTGAAAAATGCCAGGCGCGTTCAAAACAAAAACGCGATCTAACCGCTTCATAACATTGGATCCATTATACATGAACCTTATTGGGATGTAACCTACACCGCCGACATTTCCAAAGGGTGCAAAAACTTGTAAATCGTCCATTAGAATGCAACTCAAGCTCCAATACTTCGATCTGAGTTTGTAAGCCGTGCCTCTAGGTACCTGTTCAAGAGTTATAAAGTTTGCGTGGAATTTCTTAGTAGGGGTTTTTGTTAGAGGTATAAAATGTAGAATGGATTGGAGTAAAATTTATACGACTTCTAATACCGTCACACACAACTAAACTGTAGGTACTATTGTTTCGTCACTCTCGGAAGTCGTTTGCCATCTGACAAGAAAATCTTCATATTTTCTTGGTAATTGTAACTGCTTCTATTAGCACCACTACAGTAATATTGTGGAGTGTCCAATTGAATGAAAAGTAGCCTTCAACATTCTGGCCTAGCGTGTAAAGAATACAGGGAGAATAATAGAGCTATTTCTGCATCATTATTATTTTGGTTGCGAAAATGAATTTGTTTATCATGCATTCACAACTAAATGAGTTGACAGATTCTGAAGTACTGAATTGAGATAACTTATATGGAAGGGCATAATCTACTTATATTGAAAATAAATGGTTCCTTTATAAGTATGAGCGAGAGCGAAGCCGCTAACTAAAGCTAGCATCATATTATTATAATCACCGCCAGCGTAAATTAAATCACTCTAAAATTATATTCATATTACATAAAATTATTTTTGTTACAAAATAAAATCGAGTTACTTAGTAAGTAATATTATACGGTCTCTTACCCTCGTTAGTAATGTACGATGCCTGAGGGTCTGTAAGTAGGTATGTTAACCACTCAGTGTACACGAGTAGAGCAACATTATTAAGTCATACGAAACTCGACAGGTAGCCCGAGAAGCCTGTCTGTCAAAAAGTCTGGGTAATTTCCACGAATTTTCTGAGCTTTACTCTAAAGATTATAATAAAAATGAAAGATTTTATTATATCAAAGAGTGCCGAGGCGAACAAGACGCTCATATGATGGTAAGTGACATACGTCTGACCTAATTCTTTTTTGCAAAGAAACTTTGTAAAATGCAGAGTAAAATCGGCGGCAGAATATTTAGCACAGCGGTAAATACTGACCACGGGGCAACCACAGAAACCGTAGTATTTTTTTATACCACAAGATGGCACTCTCATCCAGTGCCGTAACTAGGGCGGTGCCAGCATTGCCCAGGCACAGGGCGCAGACCCTGGAGGGGCGCAGAAATGACCAGACTAGAATCTAGTTTAATCTCATGGTAGCTAGTAGGTACATTTTGTTTTATGGCGAACATGGTGTAAACGCGCCCTACTGTACCTGGCCTGTGTTTTCAGAGCCTGGTCAAAGCATTTTCCAAGGGCGCAGTTTTGAAAGCTCGCACCGGGTGCATAAAAGCTAGTTACGGCTCTCATCACTCAAGAATACGAATAGTCCATACCAAGGAAACTAGTACTTCTACTTTAGATGTATTTTTTGGGTAAAATGACTTAGTGGATTTTAGAGTTCTTATTCATTAATCATTCGTTGCCGTATATGGGCAGAGACGTTATTAGTGAGGTTGTGTTTACGCCTCTTAATGGTAACAGTTTTGGGATTTGTTATGCGAGTTCAAAATACGCGTTAAAAAGCTAGAGTTCACTGCCTAAATGATCTGGACTGTTATTAACCAGTGAATGATTTGTCTCGATGGTACGAGATGTTTAACCTTCATGGCAAGCTTTTAACACTTGTTTCGCAAGCGCTAGTGTACCGAGATTTGAATTTAGAGTCAATTGACTCATTAGACCTATCTGTCAACTAAGATGCTAATACCATATAACCGCGAAAGTTGCAAAAAAACCACGAGACAAGATCATTTCAATATAAAATTATTCCGCAACCACTGGCAAGATAGCTTGAAATAACATGATTTTTACTATCTAAAACATTGTGACACTTGTGTAGTACAGCATCGCATAGAGAGAAGAGCTCAAGTAAACCGGCTTCAGTCCCATGGCGAAGATTCTTAGAACAAAGACGCTTACTTTGACACAAAGCGGGTGAACTTCCAATTTAGGATCCCTTGACCTATATACGTTTTCTTACTTTATGTGACGATAATCCGATATAACACTTTTACCGAAGACGTTAAAGAAATAATACGGCTTTCTTGACTAAGGGGTTTCACTAATGCTTTTTGTGTTTCGTAGAAAACAAAAAATCATCGCCATCTCTATACTCCTCGTGTGTCTCCTGCCTCACCGAGTGCTGCCAGAATGCCCGCCGCCCAGAACACCTCCCCGCAGAGCGCTGGCAGAAACAGCAGCCCCCCCATCCTGCTGCCGAACGAGTCCTGCAGCGGGTCCAGCATCGTCACGTACCCCTGGCGTCGCATCGGATTCGCGAAGAATATACCACCTGGGGACAAAACATTTCTGAGTATTTTGACTGAAATTAGTTTTTCATGCTTTTCTTTCAAGAAGGAAGTAAAATTGGAAGTCAGAAAAAAAAAAGATCGTGAAAAATGTCGAGAAGTAATTCCTCGAAATTGAGTTATTTTTCGCAATATACTTAAGTGCAGCATGCTCCAGTTTCCTTATTTTGGATAAAAAAATAGTCAGGACTGAAGCAGAAACAACATTGTCTGTTTTATTGTTTTGTTTGTTTACGGTCGGTGCTCTCGTATGCATGTTTTATAGAGAGGGCAGTGATTGAATATTTTTTCTTTTTATTATTTTATCTGATATTTACATAACTTTATTTAGCTTTCATAGACTTATGTAGCCGTTAGATCAAAACTACAACAAGAATTAGGAAGATATGACAAGAAACTTATATTACTAATAACAAATGAAAGTTTAGTACAGAACAGAAGAATAGATCCACAAGTTTCGAGCCCATAATAATACCTTTATCGTAGCACATATGTGAGATAACGGGGACCAGGACCAACGTGTCTTCCGAGGTACAAAAGCTGTCAATATTGAAAGCCACACAAACGGTTACCTCTAAGGGTTGACCTCTATGAACTGTGCTTAACTTCTTAGTTAGAGTTAAGCACATACAGCCTTACTAATAAAAAATGCTTAAACTGCTACTTAACGATTGAATAGTTACCCAGTGAATAAACTTTGAGTAAAGTTATACACGAATTACACAAAGACCCTACCAATAAACATTGTATTAGCTCTGAATAGTTAAACGTCTGCTTTACATGGTTTAAACATAGCATTGGCAATATTTTTGCGTTACGTTTAGAAACCATATTGTTTGATGTGTTCATGGAACTGCAAATAATGCTATTTTAATGATAAAACTACATAAATAATGCAAATAATTCGTTATATTAAAGATGGATAAAAGAAGATCTCTTTCATCCATCTATTATGATGGACGCAACTGATATTTTGATACCGCCTATGAAAGCAGCACCACGAAAAAAGTTTCTCTTCGGCCGTGCTGACTACACAGCTATAAATGATTTTCTATCTAAAATAGATTGGAAAGCATTGTTGGAGGAATGTAGTGTGGAGGATGCCGTAAACAATTTTTATGCATTATTAAATGATACCATAAAGAAATATGTGCCGGAGATAGTTCTATCTAATACATATGTGTATCCTGCTTGGTATACTCGCGAACTAATAAAATTAATCAAAGAAAAAGCTAAAACTCATAAAAATTGGAAAAAATTTAATAATAAAGTAGAATATAACTTGTTTTCATATTTACGCGCTAAAGTTAAATTACTACAAACCAGATGCTATCAATCTTACATTCAGCACTCGGAAGAAAAAATTAAAACTTGTCCTAAACTGTTTTGGTCTTACATCAAGGCAAGAAGAAAAACTAATACAGATTACCCAAAACAAATGATGTATGACACTAAAGTTTTAAACACTGATAGCGATATCTGCTTATCGTTTAATGACTTTTTTTGTAAAAATTTTAGTACGCCCTCACCAAACCAAGGCTCAACCCCTACTCTCGCATCCATCGAATGCACGGATACGCTGCACACTATACAAATAAATAAGAACTTTATTTCTAAATTAATTAAATCGGCTGACCCGACCAAAGGAGCTGGTAGTGATGGAATACCACAGATATTTCTAACTAATTGCAGTGAATCGCTATCAGAGCCCATTGCCATTCTATTTAACAGGTCATTTCGTAACGGATATTTCCCAAGGGTCTGGAAAACTGCGCATATAGTACCAATACATAAAAAAGGCATTAAGACTGCAATTGAAAACTACCGCCCCATATCCATTCTCAATACCTTGAGTAAATTAATCGAAAAGGTAGCTC
This sequence comes from Musotima nitidalis, assembly GCA_949126915.1. Classification (NCBI taxonomy): domain Eukaryota; kingdom Metazoa; phylum Arthropoda; class Insecta; order Lepidoptera; family Crambidae; genus Musotima; species Musotima nitidalis. Next base: position 303,234 of record OX421423.1, on the reverse strand, counting down.
ACCATCATTTATACCCCTTTATTTTTCCCAACATACCCCATCAACAGCATGGTTTCATTAGGGGTCGCTCAACCAACACCAACCTGGCCATATTTACTAATGACATTTTGTGTGGGATGGACAGAGGCGCTCAGGTTGATGTGGTGTACCTGGATTTTGAGAAAGCCTTTGACCGCGTGGATCACATAATCTTGCTACGAAAACTGCAGGAACTGGGGATCTGTGGAGATCTCCTAAGATGGCTGGAATCATATCTTCGCAATCGATGTCAGGCAGTGATTGTGGGTGGACACTGTTCGGATTTTATGGATATTCCGTCAGGCGTACCTCAAGGTTCGGCGCTTGCTCCCTTGTTATATGCTGCCTACCTATACGATGTCGGTAAATGCTTTAAAAACGCAAAGTACCTAATGTACGCTGATGACACCAAGATATACTGCAATATTAAAAGCATATCTCATTGCAGGGACTTACAGCACGACTTAAACGTACTCAATTCATATTATAGAAACAACAAAATTAATATAAATGTAAATAAGTGTATGTCGATAACATTTACCAGGAAAAGAAATGTAATCAATTTTCCCTATAATTTTTCCAACATGCCAATAAAAATAACTAACCAAGTCAAAGACTTAGGAGTACTATTAGACAGCAAACTTTCATTTAAAGATCACATCACTGATATTGTGAATAGAGCTTATAGTAATCTAGGATTTATTTTAAGAGTCAGTAAACCATTCTCAAACATTAATTGCTTAAAAATCTTATATTTCGCGTATGTCAGGAGCATATTAGAATACTGTAGTAATATTTGGAACCCCATTTATAATATATATAATCAAGACTTAGAAAATATTCAATTAAAATTTTTAAAACATATAAACTACCGCGCCCGACATAAATATATAGATTATAAAGAATCATGTATCTTTCACAATGTTCTAAGTCTTAAAGATAGAAGAAATCTCCTTGACATGTCGTTTCTGTATAAAGTCTGCCACGGTGCAATCGAAAGCATTGAGCTCACCGAACAGTTCCTGCAGCTTCGTGCTCCTACGGTCCGCACCAGACATACTGCTTTGTTCAATCTGCCACTCACGCATACAAATTATTACAAAAATTCTATTGTTCATCGTTTGCAAAATTTATATAATAAGCAATTTAACTCTATAGACATTTTCAATGACAATTTTAAAACATTTAAACAGCTGGTAATTCAGATATTAAATAATAAGGTGTAAGACTCAAACACAAACACACATACATTCAATCACACACGCATACATTCACTCACACCTACAGTACACACATTCCCACACTTTTTTCTAATTTTGTATTTATTTTTTTATGTTATAGAATAAGTTCTGCTCTCTTTTTTGGAATATATAGTAAAATGTAAATCCGTAATTAGGTGTAAGGATAAATTTAATGTGTTATGTATTTAATTTATAAGACCTGTGGATTTTGTAATAAAATAAAATAAAAATAAAATATTAATATTTATTATTGTTTTGGATATATTACATAGTAATTTATAAAATTATTGTTGAACGTTCACCTGAACCTAGTGTGAGAGACTTCAAAACGAACGTCATTCTTCCTTGTTTTGTTTATAAGCTACCTGGCTTTTAATAATTGTTACCGGTGTGTACGTCCAATTATTTTATTTATTTTTCAGTGCTTTAGTTTACATATAAATTTTATAATTATTTATATTAAAACAATGGCGAATAAAGTTACAAACCAAATAATAAAGAAAATTTTTTTTTTGATAGTCAACAATGTACTACTATTTTGTACATTGTCTTTGGAAAATATAATATTGAATTTTGATTCGTTGTAATTGATGAGAAACTTTTATATATTTTTCGATTGTTCGTAACTTGAGTTCTCTATTGCAAATCTAAGTAAATTTGATAAACCGTATAATGCAAAAAATATTAAAAACCAAGATATGAACCCAAAATGGACACATGTCATACACTTACACAATAGATAAACTACGGACCGTAAGTGAATAAGCCCTGTGTAATTTTTCTTCTACGCTAAAACAGACGTATACAACCGATTTGTCAGAAATGTTTTTATTGGTATCCCGATGGCTTGCATCACCTTATAACGCCTGAGCTTATCTTTATTAGTAAGGCTGTTAGTTTCGCGGAGCGGGAAGAGTAGTTACCGAAGACGAGCGAGAGCGCGTAGCCGAAGGGCGCCTGGCACCACACCAGCCCCGAGGTGTAGATGGCCTCCGCCGTGCCGTTGATGTAGCCGCCGCCCACCCACGTCGCTGCAACAAACACACACACTCAGTTGTATTATCTAGCTATGGCATTGGTGGACACTTACACCAATTTTTATCAATATCTCTTCATTCAATTCAACATATACTAACACTATCCCGGTTGCCCTGGACTTGAGCTTAGAGCCCAGAATCTGCTCACTGGTTTAACCAGATATTATCTGAATTTCCGTTATTACATGGAGCGACTGCCGTCTGACCTTCGCAACCCAGAGGGAAACATCATTCTATGGGTAAAACATATGTCAGGATGATAGAAGGCATTGACTTCCTAATAACGACTGCCAAAGGTGTTCATGACAGCCGGGATCAATAGCTTAACGTGCTTCCCGAGTCACGGTGCAGGGGTCGTGTATCTATATTAATTAAGCATTAATATTCTGCACTTCTCACCAATGTTATTTTCTTCGTAATTGTCTTGGCTTCAATACCCTTTGTCAGTGATTTTATTACAACAAATCTCCCTTTGTATTCATCAAAGCTGCTGTTCTTTCGAATAACTTTTCGTAATCTGTACAAAAGTCACAAAGTAAAGACTACAATGTCTGCAAAGAGTTTTCTTTTATTTGCTGAACTAACACAATACAAGTCGAGAAAAGCAACAAGACGTTAGCAAAGCTGCGATGTCTTTGTGTCCGTCGTTCTCTCTAAGGAATGTGAAATGCATTACATACTGCTAGTTCAAAGTACTTTGAAGTGAGTACAGACTCCGAGTATAAATAAAACAGACGGTACCCCTCCCGGCCGAGGCGAGCTGGGAAGGCCCAAGAAGGGCTGGCTGACTTGATCACTTACACTTTAATGGGCTCTGATATGAGTATAATCTGCCGCTGACTCCAAAACTACTACTCACTTATTTTAATTATTTATGGGAACATGTATCAAACTATAAATAAACTGTTTAGTATACCTAGTACATAAATACTAAATCTAGTGCCGCGACAAGCATTCTGCGCTTAAACTATCAGAACACTATCAGACCGGTCGCAGATTTTCCAGATAAACCACGCGCGATGGAGCGCGATATTGAGTTTGAATTGGAGATCACCAATCGGCACGAAAATTCAATATTAAGCCCGTACGTACTGGTTTCGCCGTTTCGGTCGTCCATTTTAGTCCACTTTGATTAAAACATGAATTTTCATTCAGCGAATTTGCGAGTTGGAGGGGGTCTGGCTGAGAGGGGCTGGGGGGGCCGCCTGGAGTGGATCCGTCTGGATTCGTTAATATTTAAACAAGCTATTACAGTCTCGTTGTGCATTTGTAACATTACCAAAGAAAATCGTTAAAAGTGGAAAGTTTCGTGTCATTGATAAATTGATATTGCTATTGTTTATACTTTATACCAATATTATAAAGATGATTGTTTGTACTAACATCAAAGATCTCATAATAGTTAACGCCGCTAACCACCCAGGGTAAACTTAAGGCATGGTTTATAATAAACGGAAATAAAAAAAGACAGCTGAATTTTGACTTCCAAGAAAGTGTAAAATGCCCCCCACACTTCGCTTGGGTACCTATTTGTACCGCAATATTATGAATGTTTTCATAGAGATCCCAAGCTATGGGATTTGAAAAATTCTTACATTATTAGAAAGCTACATTATTTGTGATTAACGTGAGCTACGACTATGTATTCAGCAATTGAAATTTGGGTGCTAAACGCACGATTAGTTATAAGAAAAATTAAAAAATAAGACTTATAGTCCGTCGTGAATAACAGCAACGTCATTCTCGACAGCCGCAGTAAAGAGTTGCAAACTAGAAATGTGAAAATGGTTTTTAAAATAATCATTTCGAGTAAATCAACTCGATTTTTTTAGTTTACTCATTCCAGAAATAACTGTTAACCTTAAGCTATTCTATATATTGTTTTTAACACACAATATTAATAATATGAACTAATATATTTATGCATTATTCGTAGTCCATATCATTGTGTGTCGTTATCTTTCGTGTTATTGCCTCAAAGTAACTACTTTTAGATTTGCCAGCAGATTGCGTTACAGAAAGTGAAGCCTTCACTCAAATTGGAATGACCAGAAAGGTCCCTTTATGACTCAAACATTTAGCTTTCGAAATGCGAAATTCTATATAGCGTAGTTGTATGTTTATGTATTATGTCAGTTAATGGTAGTTTTGTATCTAATGAGGCTATTTTTTTAAACCCTAAGCAGGTTTTTATCCCACAAACGCCTGTCATCGATTATCAGCTCTGGATGCGACAACTATTTAAAATAAGTTTTTATTAAAATATCAGGTAGACGTTTGAACCACTCGTCGACGTGTTTCTGGATTAGTTCAGTTCTTCAGCTTGTCCATACATTTTACAGCATGGGGCTCTTCAAACGGGATGTGAAAAGGTTTTTAATGGGTCGGCAACGCGCTAGTGATGCCCCCGGGGTTGCAGGCGTTCGGTAGACTTTTTCGGATGGTAAATCATCTAATGACCTCTCCCGCTGTTTGTGTCAAAGTTAAAGTCAAAATCATTTATTCAAGTTTGGCTCAAAAGAGCTCTTCTGAAGGTCAAAACTTAAAAACTAGCGCGCCTATTCACTGCGGGCGGGAGCTGAAGAACGGGCAAGAAAATCGCCTAGATTATTTTTATCTCCTGCCAGTTACAAGAAAATGTACTTTGTAGTAAAACAATTTGACAAGCCGACAAAAACCTGTGTTCTGCAGTCACAAGATTTAACATAAAAGAAGAAAGTGACTTTTTTTAGTTGTACGAAAATAATTACGAATAGTAATAAAATTAATAGTAGACATGAGCAGACCAGTCTCAACTGGCGGCACCCGTTCACGAGTATGTCGCATGAACCAGCCATCGTTTCGCTCAACCATATTTTAAGGAACGTAACGACCCGACACGTGACGCCACCACCGCAAAGACATTCAAGTGAGCATGACATACTCGAGCTACAGGATGAAAGAATTTTAACAAAATAACATTATATTGATGAAATGTGCTGCAAACCACAAATATTTTGGTCTTATGAAAGATATCATTACTGACTAAAAACCATCCATGTTCCTTCTTGAGTCTGCTACGTCCCGCGGCCGCGGTAACCGACCATAGACGTCGGGGACTATTTTCCATCAAGTGGGTTGCATGCTTAAAGCCACCTTAAAAAAAGGTGGTTAACACCGACCCGAGTCGCGTTACTGTTGAATAACTTGTTACTGGCCGGAAAAAATGAAACCTTGAGTTTCATCGCTAATTCTTCTGAAATCGAGCTCCTGTGCTTCTTCTGTGCGTCAACTTGAGCTCCATTAAGTTGAAAAACAATAGTTTTTCAATTGCGTTTGATAACCCCGTGCCTTCAAAGGTTATAAATTATTGCTACTAAACATATTTACATTAGCTCGCCTACGAAGAAAACAATGAGTAAGCTATTTCCAACAACCAAAATGAAAGTGCCATTAATCACCATCAGGCAGGACGCGCGACACGGCGACTATCGCCACGTCTACCTGTTACACTTATGTTGCGCTACCTGCACAAAAATGACGCAAATCTAATACGCATTGTCGTCGTAAGATATAAATAAATAAATAAATATTTTCTGACAATAAAGTAATTTTTAACAGACCATTTTCTCTCGAAGTGACTATATGAGTGATAGTTTATACAGAGAATCAATAATTTTTCTAGTGAAGGTTATTAAACTCAAATAAGTGCAAAAATTTGGATTTCTTATGGTACATTGTAGATCACAAAATTGAGGACCAAACAATTTTTTAATTTCTGAAAAGTTTCGTAAGCTAATCAAATCTGGGTGTAAATTACATAAACTTCCAATTGTAAAATATTAAATACATAGGTAAATAAGTACATACATACATAGGTACACAAGTATCTTTTTAAACTTTATATTTGTGTGTTCGAGGTCTTCAAATTCAACAGGATCAATGAAAGTCTTAGCGAAAATATAATTAATAAATCAATTTTTTAATGGAAAAGTGAAATGAAAGTTACGTTCTGTAATTTCTTTATTTTCTTTTATTTTCTATCAAAAATCATTCTAATTATAATACTGCAAGATTCAGACCTCATGTAACAACTTATGAGGTCCGAAGCTAAGCCGACCAGGGCAAGGTCGCATAAACTCAACATGTAGTAACTTACTTTTAGGTGAATCCGAATGTTTTAGTGACAGTAATTTATAATTTCATTTATGCAGACTCTTTCCTTGATCATTGTACAGTATTCAAAACGTAAGATTAAATAGTAAATACTAGCGATTTATGTTTAGTTTTACGAAATATATTTATCCGATCTTTTGTACGCATAGTATGAACAAGTACTCTGCTCACTTCGAGGCAAGTCTTCCTTCAAAGATTCCCTCTTTTACTTTTTGTCATCATTATGAACGAGATGCGGCAGCAGGTACGTCAATTAGGATGATTTGGTGAGGAGATGACAATACGCTCTCGGGCACGACGCCGCAAAATCGGCAAAGGGCAGAGGTCAGCGCGTCCCCCCCCCCCTCCCCCTCGTCCCGGCCGGAAGCCACATCAATAACTAATACTTTTTTGATTTGCTTACACTTTTATCCGACAAAACGAAAGACCGGATCATCAGGACCATTTAGTGAAAATATAGATTAGAATATTTTTATAGTTTCATTTGAGCTCGGTACCCTCGTAATTTGATTTGCTAATTGACCAGTTTACTGATATTGCAAATATAGAACAACCGGTTAACACCCACTTTGTTTGGTTTCCCACTAGTTGTGATTATTGCTGTAGCTAGATTACGCCAGCAAAGCCTTAGTTTAAAATATTGTGAGATATAATGTGAGATATAATGGCACAAATGTCTGTTATACATAGTTCTGAAAGATTCTAATGTCACGCAGATTTAGCAACGTAGTAATGGAATATTACATTTGATATATATACTAAAACACCGGTAAATGAGTACATATTATTTTGATAAATTGATGACCGGGATGTGAGGAGGATACCTGCACTCCGATCTTAAGGTCGTGTGTTAGATTCCCATACAGGGCAAATCTTTGTGTGCATGAACATGAATATTTCTTCTGGTCTGGGTGTTACTTATTTTATTTATGTCCTTACAGATTTATTGTCTATCATTTAGTATCCATAACACATTTTTTTAATAATACTTATCTTGGTACTAAAGTACGTTGTTTTGTTTAACGACATTTATAAATATTATACATTGGACGAGGTGGGCCTTTACCCTGGCCAGCCAGAAGTCCGAACCTAACCCCCATGGATTTTTATGTGTGGGGGCAAATGAATAGTCTGGTTTACAGTGAGCTTCACCCAATTACATCAGTTAAAGTGTTGAGAGATCGAATAATAAATGCGGCTAGTTAAATTAAAAGAACTTTAACTACTGGTGTAGTAAAAAGTGGACTTCGCAAAAGAATGAGAAGAATTGTGTCAAAAACAGAAGCGGACATGTTGAACATAAAATTTAGACATGTTTTGTTGAAAATTTAATAAATTTAGTGTCTTGTACTCATGTATTGTTTTATTTAGCTTTTTTTGTCTCCCCTTTAGAATATGAAACTAAGATTTTTCTATAAATTTTTGATAAAACCCTACATTGTTTTACCTCGTTGGATAGCTAATTAAACGTAGATATTTTAAAGCGCATCTTCAAAATAGGAGCCGTAATTTTTTTAAAGATATCCTTTTAAAAAAAATACACTTTCTTAATTTTTTTAATTTTTTTTCAAGTGTTTATTGTCCACAACGACTAATTTATTCATTTTATGTGAAATATTGATTATTGAGGTCTCTAAGCATCTTATTTTACATTTAAAAAACCAACAATTGTAACAATAATGCTTACACATTTGAAAATATCTTAGCTGATAGCCGGAAATCGGGTATTTTTTAGAAAAAGCAGTTAAATTCAAATATCTCGAAAACGGTTAGATTTAGGATAGGGTGTTTCATAGGCAAATCAGTCAGAAACGATGTTAACTGCACGCCCTCAACGGGAATAGGTCGACTTAAACTGTAACCCTGTATAATTTCATGGCATGCAGCCACAGAGGGGCAGGCAGGATAACGTAACGCTTTCTTTTCTTTATACGATTTCTACAATAAAGTGTCTCTTCACCGCCCATTCCACAACTCGTGTCACAGACTGGCGAGCTCTGATGCCTCATTCGCAGTTTTTGAAATTTTAACGTCATCATTATATACTATCATTATCCCGGTTGCCCGCAACCCAGAGGGAAACATCATTCTATGGCTAAACCAGCTGTCAGTCTGATAGAAGGCACTGACTTCCTAATAACGACTCCCATAGATGTTTCCGCCGCTTCTAACGCTACGCTATGGAAATACTGTTCGCCCCCGAAAAAAACATGCATGGAAAGGTAAGATCTATAGAATTTCAATATATTATTAAGATTTATACAGTACAGGACAGGCACAATAGATGTGCCTGTCCGTTTATAGTTGTATATGGAATTTACCATAACAATGCGTAAAAAGCTAAGCTAAGGTATTGTCTGCCTAAAAAAGTTGACAACGAAATATTTTAAATATAATACAATTGTATAAATACATATTTACTTTATATACTTTTTATATTTTTTTTATTGATGCTAATGCAAAAGCAACCATTCTATTAAACGTCATAACCCCACCTCCGGTTATGCCGGTTATGCCGGATGGTGAAGACGCTTTGGGAGATCGCACTCCGCTAGTCTACGGGCACTTCACTCTTAACATCCTGGTACATGTCTGCAGATACATTAGCAGGCTGAATAGACCACTCACCCGTCATGGTGAAGATGCCCACAAAGAGGCCGATGGAGCGGCCCGCCAGCATGACCTCCTCCTCGGAGTCGTTGCCGGGCGGCTTCTTGCGGCCCGCCCAGATGCCCACGGCCAGGATCAGCACGTAGAATATGATGATGGAGATCACGCCCGCTACGTTAATCATCTTGAAGGTGTCTTTTTAATCTGGGGAACAAAATTTGCAATGTTTTATGGAAATATTGAATAAGGAAGATGCTTTAAGTTGTCGACAGGTCTGAAATAGGGAAACTAAGGTAATGTGTTATGGTTGACTTCACCGGACAAGCATAACACTAACCGCTAATTGAGGCAATATGGAGTAAATGTGGCATCAACAGGTCATGGCCCATGAATTAATTTATATAATATAATATAGGTCATCGTATCGCATCCAGTGTTTTCAAAGAGAGGCTAAGTGGAACCTACACTGTCCGGTTCTGTATCCTCGAGACCATGCGTGCTTATGGAGCCCGACCTCATAATCTTTATCCTAAAGCCCATTGCTGAACATAGGCTTACGCAATAATTTTCCACGTCCATTGATCTTGTGCTCCTTAGCCAGATAATCGTTCCTCTCATCATCACACGAGAGCTCGATAGAGGTATTGAACACATAGGCAGGCAAGCAGCAGCAGTCGAAATATATAAATGATCAGGGGTATTCGGCAACTTCCGCAAGGCATCGCTTCGGAGTCAAATATAGAATGTTATTGATTTGTCGGGTGTATTTTTACAGCGTAACCATTTTAAACGTAAAGCGCTCGAAGCGCCGCCTAATTAGGTATTCGAAAATGATCACAGAGGTCAGTTTATAAGACGTTGGACCCGGTTCCACTGTATTTGTGAAAGTTATTAATAATTAAGTTATTAAAGATCTTATTAAATAAACTGGCCCGGCTTGAAACATCAGGACGTCAACCACCTGGCTCCGCCAATCAACACTGGATCCGGGAAGTGGAGTGTGAGCTGAACCCTTTTCAACTTAAATTATGACAGGATGCGATTATGAGATTACCAAAATAAGTGGCATGATCACAAATGATAGGGGATGCGTCATTTGAAATAGTCAACTTTGAGGTTCCTAATTTTTAACACTAAAAGTCAAGGTACATGTACTGTAATTACCTGTAGATTTAACTATTTGTTATGGCTATATCTTGTATCCCTAAAATACGCCTGTTTCCCCGAAGGCGTAGGCAGAGGCATTAAACACCCACATTTTGTCAGTTATATTACCAACCCAACTTATTCTTGCTCTTACATTAATAACTTTAAGACGACCCCTACTACGTTTGTTGGTCCACTGTACTCATTGAAGATACTTAAAACATCCGCTGTCGTCGGTTTTCGAGCTACGTGTCTTGCCTATTGTTACTTCAGCTTGCAAATCCGTCTTGCCACTCACTAGTAACTCTATTTGTCCAATAGTTTCCTTATTTGCGACTCTATAAAGTAGAGATAGGGACACTCCGATTAGAGCTCTTACCATTGTACGCTAGGAGACCTTGAACTTTCTTATCAGACCCATAGTCAGGCACCAATTCCTAAACATTCCTAGTACATCATCGCTGGCATCAGACACTGAGACATGTTAAACAGAAGGAAAGAATAAGAAGATATTGGGTTTGGATTTGGATATTGAAAGGAAAGAATAAGAAGACAGTTTCCTGAACACTTCCCAACCGAGCTGAATTCGACAATTGACCACTTCTCGAAGATTAGTAATGATCAGTTCAGCTATTTCATACAAAGTCCTAAAATGACATCGTTCCCAATATACTTTAGCCCTATTTCATACCTTATCTAGGTGAATCACAGAACAGGGATAAGCTCTCTTCTTTGAGGTATATCTTGAACCTTCGTGCTAAATTATTAACTTATTATTATTATTATTATTATTATTTAATTCATTTTTATAGGTCTGGTCATATATCTGGGTTAGTTAGTGATTCGAGTGACCTCGCAATTTTATATCTGTCTTATTAATTGCAGTAGCAAGATTTTCACAATAATACGCAGATTGAACTACAGTATGTCTATTAAAATTATGTAAGAATTTTTCTTCAAATGTGGTTAAATCTCTCTCGTCCTCAGAATTTTATACACGAATAAATTTCGTAAATCATATTCAGAAAAAGTCAAAGCGTTAGTTTACGTACCACGTCGTACGTTAAGTTCGTATTGTAATAAGTAACTTAACGTAATACGTTTATGGTAAATAAAAACCAATCAATTCAACTTAAATACATCTTCAAATATGCTATGTAATGCGATGCGTTGGACAATATTTAGAAATATGAAAAATTATGTATTGTTATGTGCCTTTTTTTAAAAATAATACATATCATTTATTAAACCTGTCACCTCGGTTTCCTTCGCCTACACTACTGTGTTATTATAAATATTACGTGATCTAACTTGTTTCCTCGTTTCTTATCTCATGGCCTGGGATGAAAATACACAGTTTGGGTCAAAACACCAGAGCTTAAGCTCACATTTGTTCCATAACAATGGCAACCATTATATTATCTCGAGTTCTAAGACCATCTAAGTAACTCACCTTTTGTCAATATAGGATTCTTCACAGATGATAACAAGAACCTCCCGGACTGTCACACGCACCGAACTAAGATCGCGTCCATTATCAAGTAGCCAAAATCAACACTGTCAGTCCCAATGACAACGATCTACCAATAAGCATATCACTATAGAGTCACTCGTGCACTAGTCGGGATTGTCGAGGACAGCGCGCGCGGCAGTCCAGGGGACTAGCTAAGTGAGGGACAGCAGTCGCCCCATCGAAGCGAGGTTTTCTGCGAAGGACTATTCCTTGTCCTGAAGCTTAGCCCGCACATGAGGCATCAGACTGGAGGCTCCCTTACGTAACGGCTGCCGGGAGCTCACGTGCGGCGCGGCGGTGACAGCCCGCGACCGGGATCGATTGCTGACGTCATGGCCGCCGCCAGCGCGCATGCGCCCCAACCCACGCACCTGCCCACCACTACCCGACGGATTTCGACTTTCATTGCCCGCCTTAAAGGACTCCATACTCCCACGCTTCGAAGTCAGCGAGCTATACGTGCTGAATGGAGTGGAGTTGAGCATAAAGCTCAGGTATCGTTCCGCGTGCGTGGGCCCGCTGTAAGTCGACACGTCCTTATTTTCATTGATACAGTGATTGATGAGTAAAATTGGAGTAGGTAATGATAGTGGGCGGGACGAGTGTTAGTTGTCGTGTTCATTCCCTGCTCAATAATATTAGGTTAATAGATACAAGTTACTGACAAATATGTTTGTCTATTTTTAAACCACTAGAGGTCACTATTGTGTATCTGATGTGAAGTGGTTTCCGGAGCTTAAGATCGGAACGGAACAAAACTAAGTTTGCATATAATATATAAGTATTTTTTTTATGTAAAAAGGCAAAGCATATACTTGTATTCGAGCCCCGATGCAAAATAGTTCGTCTAGTATGAAAAATAAGACAATATGAAATAAGGTGTTTTTAGGTAAATTAATTAAGAAAGTTAAGACGAAAGCAAACCACAATTTGAGTAACATTCCAAAGTTATTTAAACGTATCATAAAAACTTTTCAAGACCTTACGTAACATAAATATATAAAAAAATATTCTTAAACACATGTCGCAATTGACTCCCACCAGCCAGGAGTTTAGCCTTCAAGTCGAAGGACTTTTTTCATTTTCCACTATCTGTCCGACGACGACGTTAGGTTAGGAAGACTGTCCGGGCTGTTAGATGGCCATTCGATGGTTGGGATGCTCTTTGACAGCAGCCATGCCTTTGCTATCCTTGCAGTAACCACCTTGCAGTGGCAGGAACCACCGTCTTGTTGAAAAATGAAAGAATCTTGATGTTTAAGTGACGGAATGGAGGGCAGTAGACTTTCTTCCAAAATAGTTTGATATCTTGTTGCATTGATGGAGCCATCCACAAACTGGATTTCACCAACACCTTGTGCAGACATGCAGTCCCATATCATAAGAGACGCTGGAAACTTAACTTTTCGTTTAATGCAATCAGTATGAAACGCTTCACGTTTATTTCGAACTACTTTTTTTATTTCATCGCCTACTATGACTTCAAATTTTGACTCGTCACTCCTTATGATACTACGCCAATGATCAGAAGTCCAATTTAAGTATTCACGCGCAAACTTCAATCTCTTTTTTTTTTATAAGGCAGTCAATATTGGTTTCTCCTTATCTGTGTAAAATACGTAGCCCATTCTTTTCAACACTCTTTTGCAGGTATCAACGGAGACATCTTTGTTAATCATGTCTGTCCAATGCACCATGAGTTCTCCAGGTCGAGCACGACGATTTTTTTTTAATTTTCTTAATGGTTCTGTTTTCTACTTCACGGATGGTGATACGGGGAAAGCCAGTTGTCTTCAAGCAGGAAGTATTTTCATTCTTTTTATAGTGCTGAATGATAGATTGCACTGTAGATCTGGGCAGTGTCAAGTCTTTCGAGATTGATAACTTGATTTGCCCGCCTCAATCTCACAAACTATTCCCTTTCGAAGTTATTCACCCACTGATTTGCCACGACCCATTTTTTCTTGGAAACTAAAGAAATTAACAGAGTAAGCTAAGGAATAATTAATAATTCCAATTAGCTCTGGAACTCGCTGCCGGCTCATGTGTTTCCTATATCCTATGATCCTGGGTCTTTTAAGAGGGGCTAAAACGGCATTTTAGCAGGGCGTCATGAGTGGATGCGCTTTGTTCCGTGCTTATTTATAGCTGAACTATTTTGCTTACCATTTGCTCGACTTAAAAGCAGGATATCTTCTTATTTAAATGGCTGAAATAGTTTATTGTTTCAACAATAAAAAGTGCATAAGTAACCGACCATGACATGGTAGAATAGTTTTTCTGTTTACGTAAGTAGACAAAAATAACTAAGTTTGAGAAAATCCTTCTCTACGTACTAGACGAACTATTTTGCATCGGGGCTCGACGTATATAATCTCAGAAATGCAACAAAAAAGATAGATACATCATTTAAATACACTACTGACCTTAGAGCATTAAACCAATAGCTCTTAGTCTAAATCCGAAACAGAACAAATATTCATGTGAATGCACACCAACATTTGTTCTTTGTAAAAATTGAACCTACGACATTATTATTATATATTTATAAATATATAAATTAAACTATTGGTAAAAACACTTATGAAGCAAAGGTTTTTTGTTATATCGGCCATAGAGCATCTCAACGTTTTCCGACACTATCGTGACGTTTTGACTTTTGTTGACAATTCATTTCCGTAATTTTTATTCAGTGGGGTGTGATTCAAAATTTTACATTTATATTATTTTATCGCTCAAAATTCAAAAGCATACTTATCAATATTAATTACCAAAAGATACCTTCGTGAGATATCAGAATGCATGATACTGTAAGTATTTTATAAATAAGCCTGACCCGCTACCTGCCCAGCAAGAGTAGCTGGCTGTTATTTAGGTGGCCACGAAGTCAATGTCCACCTCAGGTCTATTATTTATTTGGCCATACAAATAATTATACTTTAATAAGTAATAAATAGTTTAAAATTATAATTAAAATATATATTCAAAACAGAGATTCACTTATACAGCTGTATTTATTACCTATAAGTATTTACAAATCCAACAGAGTAAACAAAAGACTCGTATGGCGTTTTTTTAACTAAAAGTTTACATGTGAACTGGCTGGAGACAAAGAGCTGAAAATAGAGCTCAGTGGCGTGCCATTTGAGAGGCCTACGTCGAGCACTGGACGAGTGCTGGTGTGATGATGATGATTAAATGTTTAGCCCCTATTATGTGTTTACTTTATTTTCAAAGACAAAGGGGTTTATTACAAAAAGAGATCTAAAGTTAGACCAGGTTCAAAACTAGTGCTGCCACTGTCTTCGTCTTATCAAACTTTTTTTTTGATTTACGTCGGTAACAAAATGCATTTACGCACTGTCTCCCGGCCAAAGGGGGACCGAGAGAGGTGTGTGGGACTCACCACCGACAGACACGACCGCCAGCAGTAATACCCACTAAAAATCTTTCGAAGACGCCCGCCGCTTGTTGAGAAAGAGGCGGGGCGCCAGTACCTAGGTTGCAGCTCTGACACCCCGCCCGCGGCCAACGTCCCCCGGACCAAAACCGGGAGGACCTACTTAGAGAGACGCAGTGGACGCGCCCCTCCTACCTCCTTGTGCGACCATAGCGTGTGTGGCCGACTTCTCAGAGGGTGGTTAGACAGCAGGGGCCTCCTGCCCCCGCTGCCTAAGACCCTCCTGGCGCTGCTTGACGTGCCCTCCTGGCCTGCCCACTGCGCCCTTCACAGGTCCCTCTTAGTTTCCCCCCCTCGGTAGTCAGTACTATGGGCACCCAGAGCCACCAATCTCTGGGTGTTACCTTTTCCCTAGCGCCTCCTGCGCCCTACCGGGAGGGACTCGGCCCCCCCGCCACGACAAGGTGGAGACCAGTCGGGGGGGAGGGTCTGCTCACTGGTCTAACCAGATTTTGGCTGAATTTTCAGTTATTACTTAGAGCAACTGCCGTCTGACCTCCGCTCCCCAGAGAGAAACGTTGATCTTTGGTTAAACCAGCTGCCAGGATGTTAGAAGGAACTGACCTTCTTATCGTCCTTACAACAACTGCCATAGATGTTCATGACAACCAACCTGAGGACTAACGGCTTAATGTGCTTTTCGAGGCACAGAGCTCGCCACTTGGCTACTGCCGCTTTTTTTAAACTGTGCTCTCTCACTGATATTTTATACTTAAAAATAAAATTGTATTGGCCAGATAATCCGGCTGGCCGATGTGTGGAAGACGTGCAACAAGATCCGCGCGGCGTCGTTCCGCGTGGGGCTCAACCTGTGGGACTGGTACCGACCCCTCGACCCCGAGGGGAACTCCCTCATCTCTGGTAAACAACCACCTTCCACTTCCTCCAATGATCGTTGTCTAAGTAAATTTTTGCACCTTCATCAGGCATAATTATAATATTTAGTTCTACTCCTCCATGAATTCAAAATCATTTATTCAAGTTTGGCTCAATAGAGTTAAGGTGAAACTTAAAATTTAGAGCGCCTTTTCTAGTTCCAAATGTACTTGAATTAAAAAATAGTTTACAAAAATAAACAAACTTGTTTTCTGCAGTCAAAAAAATGTTAAAGAAAATAAAAACTAAGCTCTCTCTCTTTAGCAAGATAGACATCAGTACGGATAAAAATAGTTGACATGAGCAGACCAGTCCCCACTGGCGGCACCCGTTCACTGTATGACTGGTTCATACCAGCGATCGTTTCGCTCATCCATATTTTAGGGAATGTGACAACCCGACGCATGACGCCACCACCTCAGAACCATTTAAGTGATACTAAAGCTAAAGATAAAGGAATTGAACAAAATAATATTAAATTTATAAAATGTGCTTCAAACTATAAATCCTGTTACTGTAAAGTAGTATATTATGTTATCAGTTATGCGATGCAGCCATCAAACCTGCACTTCACTCCAGAGGTCATGGGTTCGATTGCCACTCAGAACAAATCTTTATGTTCATGAACATAATTATTTGTTCTGGTATGGCTATTTCCTATGTTTATGTATGTACAAAAAAATGGTATAAAATTAAATTCATCCGTTCTTTAGTATCCATTACACAAAGTTCTTAATGATACTTATCTTGGAACTAAATTTTCGGTATGATTGTAACAGTTTTTTTTTATTATACAAATCAATTACTAAAAGATAGTCAGCGAAATATATGGGTGGACAAATGCTCATGATAGAACTCATTGTTCAGCTGTTTTACGGGTGACCATAGATGAGTCCTAGATGACGGTGGTAATGGTTCCAGAGTCGAAGTTCGTGTCCGTGCTGGCGGGCCCGCTGCGCGCCGTGGTGGGGCTCTCGGACGCCGAGATCGCGCAGCTGGCCGACTACTTCCGCGCGCAGGACGGCCGCGTGCTCTACCATCAGCTCTGCCAGATCATCCATGGTGAAGGTAACGCTCTGGTATAGAAGTAAGCCTTTGTCGGCATCCATAGCAATCTAGCTAGAAGTAAAAGTACATTTTTACAGCTCATAATTATGAATGTCAACTTAAAAACGAACGTGGCCGAAAATTAATATTATATTATTATCTTGTGCTAAATTTAAGAGTAATTATGTTAGAGATACTGCAATAATTTATTGATTCAGACGTTACTTTGCGGAATCCATTGTAAGCAAGTGATGGATTTCACGACCATCTCTCGTTTCAGCGTTGGTCGTGAAGACATCGTCGTTCTGAGGCTCCTATCTTACCTGAAGATGCCCTGTGTAAGGGCGAAACACGTGTCGTGTTGAATAGTTTCTCAATTTTTCAGGAAATTATAGTAGCGCGGGAATTGTTACAAAGATATTTATGCAATAGTTAATAATAATAGTTAAGGAATATTCTAACGCAGGGCATTTGATCTTTATCAATTTAAAGTCCAAAATTACAAAGGAGTTGCAGTATTGTTAGCAGCGGGCTGGTTTCCACCAACGCCGTACAGCGGCCCCGTTAGTGGGTCGGACCTCTCCGAGATCAATATTGCATCGCTTCCACTCGGAGATGCCGAGCTCCGGCTCCTCAGCCACTTGAGTGCATCAATCGATCAACCAATTAACAAGTAGCTGAGATGTGGTAAAGATAATTTTAGACATTCGGCATTATTGATGTCTGTACGTTTTTTTAAAGTATAAAGTTAATAACACAGGCATGTTATGAATTCAAATCGTAGTTTATTGAGCTATTTTAATCCCGATGAGTCGAATATTTGTTAGTGATTCGTGGAATAAAAGTGTATCAATAGTTACAGTTACAAGTTTAAATCTACCGTCACTAGAACATTAACAATATATATAATACACACGTCTGTATTTACTCAAAATGAGCTTACCAGCTCATGACGTAATAGTAGTAGGGCTCATGAGATCTGGTATTGGTGGGTCTAGCTTTGGACATCCGTAACTTCAATACCGGGTCGAATTATCCTTAAACTGATCCGTAAGGTTATTGAAATAAAAAATAAAAAAATATCAATATAGGTTGAAATGTACCGCCTGCTTCGGATCCTATATTCATTATCATCCCGGTTATGAGGGACGGACTTATGCTTTTGGCCTTGGGTCAGATTTGGGTGAACTACAGTTAGCCAAACCTGATGAATTTGGGATTAATACAGTTAGTGAAGTCCAAAGCTAGACCAACCAATACAAGATAACAAGACGTGGTGACTTAAAGAAATATCAATATAACACGACATAATAACGCGGGCTTTGAACGCAAAGCACAAAGTTTTGGAAAGTTCAGCCTGCAATCGAAGTCCCGATAGCTTAGTGGTTAGAGCAGTGGACAGACTATCCAAAGGCCGTGAATTCGATTCTCGCTCGAACCACCGCGTATAAGTTTATTTTTGTAGTAAAATACTTCATAACAACATTAACTTGATAAGCGGGCTTATTGTAAGACGCTGGAGGCCGAGACAAGACGTCGGCGGACTGCCTGCTGGAGGCGTGCCCGCCGCCGCCCGAGCCGGCTTGCCACTCCCTGGACCAGTGGCAGCTCCGGCGGCTGTGCTGCCTGCTCGCCACCATCGCGCAGCGGGAGATACCGCTCAAGCCGTACTTCCAGGATTACGAACTGGTCTGGACAGCTTTTTTTACATTCATTGCTTGCTTAGGAGTTCGCAAGAGTTTTACGTGATTCTAAGACTCATCGAAGGCAATAATTGTTGAAGAGCAGACCTAAAGAGTCTCATCAAAATCTTTGTTATTAATGCATATCGTCGGGGATAGTGCAAATCCGCGAAACTACCATACGTAAAGTCTGCGTATAGATCTAGTTTGACATGGGAAGGTAAAAAAAATTTATAAGTTCTATTTTTCAACTAATTTTGGGCAAATTTTTACACATTATATAATTCATTATATGTTATATCTCTTGTTGTAAAAAGATTTTTCTGGAAGTACATAATATTGGCTTTGCGACAGTTACGCCCATTAACTTAAATTAGCAAAATTTTTCAGTTAAGCGAAATTATCCAATGCTAGTTACGCGGCTTTGCACTATCCCCGACGATATACCTAAACAACATATGGATATCGAGTGCATACATAGTACACTTGTGTAAAATTGTTGATGTTAGTTGCTTGTTTTGGCAGACAATGTGTCTTGTGTTACACGTCTGTTGGTGAAGTGTACCTCACAGGGCCTGCAGCACACCGAGCTACTGCCGTAGAAGCCAAATCTTCACTATATTTCACCAAAACGAGACATGAAAAAACAAATAACGATCTATAATTTAACATCCGAGATTTTCAAAAAGGATCATTATACAATTGATCTTGGTACAGCCCGCTATAGACGAGCGTAACACTTACGAGACGTATATATAGATAGGTTCGCATCATAATACCTTGTAATAAACCACCATTATAAACTAACATGTGACACCTCGCAGTGGGATCTTCTTACATAAGTTTCTTATCGGCTCCTTCCAATGCTGTGGCACAGGTGGCCAAGAACGACGGTCGCATAACGTTCGCGCACTTTGCGCGCATCCTGAACTACATCGGTATCCTGGTGTCCCCCGAGGACTTCAACCTGCTGGTGCGGCGCTTCATCCGGGACTCCTACACGCTGGACTATGTGGACTTTCTCAAGGCGGTCGACGCAGTCAAGAGAGAGGGCATTCGGGGTCTTGGACCGGTATTTATTAAATACTTTCCGGCTATATTTGCGCCAGCATTTTGTCGCTAACCCTTAATTGTAAGGTTGAAAAGAGAGTACTAAAAATATAAATGCGATTGAAAGTTGTTTTCGAAAGTTAGTTAATTTATATGTTTGTTCTGCTTACTAGCCTAAATAATATGGCATAGAATTTTGGTATGGAGAATGCTTCAACTCTAGAAAAAGACAAAGACAAGTGATAAACTCAAACTTAACCAACCCTTGAACCTAAGCAAGTAAAGCTGACTCTGAAAGAACAGTGTCTTGTGTCAAGTGAGTTAAACCAGACTCTACCGTTTCCTTGTATAACGTGTACCAACTCTTTTAAATGAGTTTGTGACCGACAGGAGTACATGAACCCGAAGTCAGTGATCGACACGACGCTGCCGAAGCTGTCCCGACCGGAGGTGGAGGCGCGCCTGCCGCCCACGGCCCTGGGAGAGACAGACTCCTTCCACCCCGCGCTGGCCGCGCCACTCCCCGCTCGCCGGCTGGTAGACCTCATGCTGCGCGTGCAGGAGTTCGTCATGCAGAGGCGGATCAGGGTCTCCGAGTTTCTTAGGGTAACTACTACGTCATTTTATCTTGATATTGTACGGGCTAAATAAAGTAAAGCATTATCTAGCCACCTGCAGGTTTAATTACTTTCAGGATACGCAGTCACTTACAGTCGTCGATATTGAACTCATTAGAATCTACCCATGGGAACGTACAATATCGACGTCAGACTCGTGTATGTGTTCCAGGACTTCGACCCGCTGAACAGCGGTCGCATCGCGCCGCAGCAGTTCCGGCGCGCGCTGGACGCCATGGGGCTGGGCCGCGCACTCTCGCAGGAGGAGGTGGTCTGCATCATCCGCCACTACCTCGACCCCAACGACCAGGAGCGCGTCTGTTGGCGCACTTTCGAGGACGACTGCGACCAAGGCAAGGAAACTGTTATTTTTAACAAATCTTTGAAGCATTAGTGTGTGTAATGTGTACATGTGCGTAATGCAATTTAAGGAAAATGTAAACCTCATTTATTTTTTAAATAGACCACCTTTAAGTTTGTTTTGATTAGACCAATAATTTCGTCGCTCTCCGAATAATCCGAAAAGCACTCTATTGGTTCTATCTAAGCAGTTTCTTTACTTATGGTAAATATTTTGATTTGAATTATTAGAAACCTTTGCGGTTTTCAACCGTGCTGAACTTTATATTGAGAGTGCCATACTTGAGCGCTATTCCTTGCTATGCGCATGAGTTAACTGCACGGCCTTCATATCTAAAATATTAAGTAAATACACACACAAGCTGCAATCAAACGAGAGATATTAACATGTTTTATACTGGTCCTTTTTAGGATAATGGAAACTCGTTTATTTGATAAGTAGAATTGTGAACTAAGCGTGGCCCCCTAGCACATATTTCCCATAAGTACATCTCAGGGAACAGGGGTGGCTGAAAACCAGCGCCGTCTAGTGTGTATACGCTGGACAGCACAAGCTGAGCCATCACCCTTTGCTCTCTGGACCTTCGTAATTAAATTAAATTAAATTCTGGTTGTATTTTCATATGTAGAAACTTTTTTTTAAAACGTATAATGTAAATTATGTAAAGGGAAGCAATAAATGACTTTTTATTTTTATTTTTTTTATTTTTAAATTGCATCTTTGTAATTATAATAATATCGCTATAAATACTATAGTGATGTTAGGATTCTCTTTGAAGAAGTATTTAATGCTGCATTCAACTTTAACTTTACTCCTTTGTCTTGCAAACTATTCACCCTTAAGTAGAGCAGACCATTAGAAGTCGAACTAAAAGAGTTGGCTACTCGTTTCTCCACATAACATCAAGAAGCATTTAAACATTTTCTTTCAGTCATAGTCAAAATATGATAGTGTCATGATATGGTATTTGCTTAGTGTTCACGACCAAGGAGTTGGAGAAGCACCCCAACGCGGTGGCGGGCGCCGCGGGGGCAGCCGTGGCCGCCCTGCCGCCCCGGGGCTCCGCCGATGTGAGTTGTCGACCTATATTTTATCTGTAACTTTAACTAATAAATTCAGCAGACTGATTTGTCACAACGTCAAATCAAATATCTTTGTTGTGAAACATGGGTTACACTGGTACATTGGTATACGTCGTTGCGGGAGCCTAGAGGAAAGGATCAGGTCTCGCAATATCGGGAATATTATGAAGTCAGCCTTGAAGGGAAGCACTTGTTACGCATGCTTGGGCTGCGGTATGTAGCTCTCTTATATTTTTGGGCTATACTAGTCAGGCAGACAGGATGGGTCGTTATGACGAGTCATATTTCAAAAACAAATAAAAAACTAACTAATTTTACATGGTCACAGAAGTTCAAGTGTAACAAGTTATACAACATCAGATTTAAAAAAAGTAAAAATTGTGATCACCGCTTATTTTCAACTTAAATATGTAGCTTTTTGTTTCATATAACTTATTCAGATACCCGATACACACAGATCTAATCTGTGATGGGTGCGCCCTATTTGGTAGAAACTTGGTACTCCGAAACCTATTTGGGATAACTGACTTCGCAGAAACTTCTTTAGTCGATCATTTATTAGGCATAAAAAATATTTGACATAAATATTTTTAGGCATAATGTGCTTATGACCGAATTTAGAATGGCATACATTTAAGATAGTAGAATTTTTATTGGCATAATTACCTTTGGCATAGTTAAAATTTTGTATAATTTCATTTAGCATAACGTTCATTTAGAGTACAGATTATTTGGCATAATTTGACTAGGCATACTATGAAGATCATAGAATTTCAATTAGAATAATATAGATTGGGTTACTTTCTTCTTTAAAAATGCGTAGGTTAGGTTAGGTTAGAACTGTGACCTGTGTCAGAAACGAACATGCTCTCATGGGCAAGCCATATTTAATATACTTTAACTTGTTTTGATCAACACAATAACACAATATCGATATGACAACTAAGGGTACCCGACAACTAATAATGATTCATGTGATTACTACCTCCAACAAATAGCAATAGTAAAAATGATAACGCCTGATTAGAAAAGTGTTGCAATAATCATAAAAGATGATTCTTGCTGTAAGCATTATGTGAAATGATGGTTCTACTTTTAAATAGTTATGGATAAGAAATATATGCCAAAAGGTGAATCTGGTTTTGAACTTTCTGCGATGTGATGATTATACATTGTGATTATTATGGATACCAAAATTATGCGTACAGATGATTCTGACTTACAAAATTATGGGTTTCAATGTATGCTAAATGAGTTTATGCCAAATGATATTCTGCGAAAAGAGGTTTATGCTATTAGTTGTTATGCAATATAAAATTATTACTTAAAAAGTTCTACCATAATAGGTGTACCCATCTGTGATAACATTGCATGACGTAGAGTGGACTTAACCCTAGATCATTAAACTTATTACTTTAGATTATTACTTGGGATTACTTCAGACTCTAAGCTACAGTGGGGCCCACATATTGGTGAATTGTCGAGTAGGCTTAGCTCTGCAGCATTCGCGGTAAAGAAAATTCGCCAATTAACAGACGTTGTAACAGCTAGGCTAGTTTATCATAGCTATTTCCATAGTGTTATGTCCTATGGTATTCTTCTGTGGGGTTGTGCCGCAGACATTCAAACTATCTTTGTGCTGCAGAAGAGGGCTATTCGAGCAATTTATAATCTCCCGTGTGGACATTCACTAAGGGAAAAGTTTAAAGAAATTGGTATTTTGACAGTGGCTGGTCAATTCATTTATGATAACCTGGTTTATGTACATAAGAATACTGATCAATTTAGTAAGAAAAGCTGTATACATAACCTAAACACAAGGAATAAGCATAACTTAGTTGTACCTGCCACTAGGCTCCAAAAGATAAACAAATCTTTTAAAGGTCAATGTGTACGATTCTACAATAAAATCCCAAGCAACATACAGCAATTGAGCCTAAATAAATTTAAATTAACCATATAAAACAAGCTGTCTTCAAAGGGATACTATTCTATTAAAGACTATATGGCAGATAAAATGCTTGGGATTAAGCTGCCGTTTCATACAGGCTATTCTAATATGAATGACTTGAAAAAATAAATATTGTTAAGGTTATGTTATATTGCATTGTATAGCTTCACAGACAAATGAAGATTGTAATTCTAGTACCAAACTAATGGACATATTTAAAAGAGCATAGCCTGTGAGTTTCTTGCCAGTTCTTCTTACAGAGCGGTGGCTCGGAACTGGCACTTAGATTCATTACACTTAATTATTTTTTGTTTTTAAATTGTTTTTTTGCATGTAAGTGAATCTAAGCTTCGTGATTTAGTGTAATATTATTTCGATTGTATTTTTTTTTCATTTGTAATCATGACGTTTTCAAGTACTATGTATAATAGTTTATGAAATAAATAAATTTTTTATTTTTTTTTTTCAAAGTTTAATACTAACCTTCGTCATTTCGACTACGCTGTCAAAAAGTAGGTTTTTAAGGTATTATTGAATGAAATATATATATTTATTTTACATAATTTATTTATTAGAATCTTTTATTAGGAAAAATATACCATTTTTATTCATTTAAATCACATATTTATTTCTTAATCAGCCTTATTACTGAGGCGATATTTTTTGCTCCAAATAATGAAATTTGATTCTTTAAGAGCTTACCTAT
Source organism: Musotima nitidalis (assembly GCA_949126915.1). Classification (NCBI taxonomy): domain Eukaryota; kingdom Metazoa; phylum Arthropoda; class Insecta; order Lepidoptera; family Crambidae; genus Musotima; species Musotima nitidalis. The sequence continues at coordinate 278,682 of OX421423.1, read as the reverse complement.
GAAAAACTAAAACACAGCACAACGAAAAAAACTCAAATAATCACAATTTATACATGGAATCAATAAAAAAAATTACATTTTGATAATAAAACTATGAACTAATACATTTGTGACACACATCAAGTTTGTGTTCGCCAAACAATAATTTATTGCACTTGTAGCAGCTAAACTTCGTTTTGCTGACGGGCATATGGCACAAATCTTTGTTTCATCTCGATAGGATTATCTGCAGCTTCTCTTTCTTCAGTCTCAAGTGTCAAACTCGATCTACTACTTCCTGGCATTGAGCTGGAGGTGGATGTAGTGTCAAAAAAGAGACCTCATTTTCATAAGCTGACTCATAAGCGGGATCAACCTCGATGTGGTCTTCCTTCTCACTCTTTGATGAATTTTCTTCGTCACCATTATCTGCCAATAATAGCTGAACAATCGTACGTAATAAAAATGAAAAAATAAACTTAACATATTAGAAACATAATAGTACAAAATATATCGTTAACACTAACCTTCGTCGATACGACGAGTTGTGGTTGCTGATCCGGCGCAAATAGGCCTTCCGCAAAAGAAACACTATCGTCCGTCGCGGGGGCATCGGGTCAACTGAGATTACACGGAAGCTGAAATAGGTGCGACCGCGCACTCAAAATGTACGACACTTTTTTCGAATTCGCGTCGTCGTTTCGACGAAGCTTAGTGATCTAGGGTAAGGACTTTGAGTGCTCATTAGGTGTGTTTAGACTGTAGGTACGCTAAGTTAATGAGAAAGTGTTTTCGTGCAGGACGTGGGTGGCGCGAGTGGGTCGTGCGAGCGCACGCTGGACCTGGCGCAAGCGGCGCTGCTGCGCGTGCGCGCGGCGTGTCGCGAGCGCGCCATCGACCTGCGGCCCGCCTTCGGGGACCACGACGAGTCAGTGCTCTTTATTTTACCCAATGTACACTCAAAGGCGGCGTGCCAAAAGAGTGCAGCCCTTATAGCTGCGTGAGACCAGTAGTAATTTTATTTATGCAGTGTTAGGTTCCTCTCCTTGCATCGTGTTCCTCAATGCTGAGGGTCGGGACCACCCTTCTGAAACACCCTTTCTCTAATGATGTTCTTTCATCTAATCCTGTCATCGGCGGTGTGGATTGCATAGTGGACTGTAGAACCGAGAGTGGTGCGGATCTGGTCGGACCAACGTAATGGGCTGCGCCCACGAGGCCTTTTCCCCTCTACTTTTCCGGTCACAATTAGTTTCTCGAGATTGGCACCGTCTTTCCTTGCAATGTGACCGAAATACTCCAGGATTTTACGGAGGCACTCGGATGACAGCCGCGAGGAGATTATAAGTTCTCGCAATATGGAGACGTTGGTCCGAAATGCTGTCCAAGGAATGCGGAGCATCCTTCTCCAGCACCACATCCCGAAAGCGTCAATGCGTTTGCGGTCTGCAGCTTTTAGTGTCCATGTCTCCGCGCCATATGAAAAGATCGAAAAAACCAAGGTCCGTACCAACTTAGTCTTGGTTTTCATAGAAATGTTCCGATCTTTCCAGACCTTTCCGAGCTGGGACATGGCGCTCTTAGCCATGCCAATCCTCCTGCGTACTTCTATCTCGCAAGACCTATCGCTACTAATGTTGGAACCCTAGTATATAAAGTTGTTCACTATTTCTAGGTTTAATGCACCAGTGAGTTCCAACTTTCCACTTCTATCAACCACCATGACCTTTGTCTTGGACCTATTTATAGAGAGACCCAATTCCTCGCTAATCCGCTCCATTCGATCAAAAAGTGCAACCATTTCCGACTCATTTGCTGCCAGAAGAGTAGTATCATCGGCGTAACGCAGGTTGGTGATTTTTACGCCACCAACTGTGATGCCCCCCTCCCAATTCGCGCAGGTACGTCTTATTGTGTGCTCTCCATAGGCGTTAAACAGAATAGGCGATAAAATGCATCCCTGACGAACTCCTTGGTGAAATTTGAAGGGTTTTGAAATGGTTTTGTCAACTCTTACGACTTCTTGGTTACAGTCATACAGGGTGCGAAGAAGGGCGATAAGATGACTTGGTACTCCTAGCTCTTGCAGAACCCTCCATAAACAGCTCCATTTGACACAGTCAAAAGCTTTGCTGTAGTCGACGAAACACATTATCACAGGCGTGTCAAACTCATAAGCCTTCTCAATTAACTGCCTGACATTGAGAATTTGCTCCCTCGTGCCCTTGCCCTTCACGAAACCCGCTTGCTCCTGCGGAATTTGCCAATCCAGATAGTAGCGGATGCGATTATTGATGAAATGAAGCAAGATTTTGCTGGCATGTGAGATGAGGGACAAGGTACGAAATTGCCGCAATTTTTGGTTGACCCTTTTTAGTAGTGTTAGGTTAAGAATGTTTAAATAATTCTTAATTTATTCCGACCCCGATTAAATATTATTTTTCGATCGATAAGACAAAACGCGTGGTGGTCAGGGTGTATAGGGATCCTATCAAGACCTAAGGAGCCCAAGCCAACCTCACCTGCAAGTGGTGCACCTGCCGATCAACGGACGAGGCTCGGACGAACATAACAGTCCCACGTAATAACCAACCAACTATATTATTGGCGAAGTGTGGGCGTATAATATGCCTATGCCTAATCCTTCGGAGAAACAGACGTGAATGTATGTATATTAGTAGGTCAGAGTAACTGCACTGAGTCGTTAGTTAAATTCCTACACAGGACAATTCTTTGCGTGCATAAACATGAATTTTTATTATTGTGTTTTTTATAGATAACAATATTAAGTATGTATTTACAACAATAAAAAAGTATGTTTATCCGTTATTTAGTATCCATAACACAAGTTCTTCATGATACTTATCTTAGAACTTAATATTTGGTGTGCTGGTAAGAGAATTAATTATTGGTAGTATTATCCAGAGATAATACTTGTAATATCACTCTAAATACACATTTGAGCCCTTTGCAACCAATATAACATCGAGTACATCGGTGATTAATAGTGCTTAGTTCAGAACTGGATAAACAAGTATTTCTAGATTATGTGTTAGAACCCATCATCAGTCAGGGAGCAGCTCTAAGTGTCCTTCGATAAGGTGTATAGTTCGGCTGACACGGCAGCCGGTGGTCCCGCCTGTTGCAGACTGAGCAACGGGCACGTGTCGCGCTCGGCCGTGCGGCGCGTGCTGGCCCGCCTGGGCGTGCTGCCCGCCGCGGCGCAGCTGCGGGCCTTGGAGGCGCGTTACCTCGACGACTGCGGCTTCAGCTACGTGCGGCTCCTGGACGAGGTACGTCGACCCCACTGCGACTACCTCCGTCCTACACAAAAAACAGGCATTGCTATTGCTGCAGACGTTTCACTCGCAGCTCGATGTCCTGTCATTAGTAGCAAACAAAAACCGTGTTCTCTGGAGCACTCCTGAGGTAGTCGAAAAGAGATACACGTCTGCCTCAATCAATCTTTGCAGGGATTGCAGATAATGTGTGGTCTGTACCCCTCTCATGTAGTTTCAGAGCAAAGCCCCTTGTCTAGTAGGGGGACGTTATTGAGATGAGGTGATCATTAATTATCAAATGATTATGTAATAGTGATGTGTGTGTAGTTGGAGGAGCGCGCGGCGGAGAGCGCCGTGGTGGGGGGCGGCGCGGGGGGCGCGGGGGGCGCGGGGGGGGCGCGGGCCCGGCCGCACGACCCGCTGCTCACCGACATCGTGCAGATACTCGCCAAGATCAAGGGCAAGGTACCACCACACACTTACATTAACGGACTGCAGATCACAACTTTTACTCACTATGTTTGTACTACGAGGGCGGCACTGATAATTTCGGGAATCAAGGAAGTGACAAAACATTACTATTTAAAAATGTATTTATTGCTTTTCAAGGTATTATCCGCGAAATTTAAAACATTTTTCCATACGATGTAACCAATCGTTGAAGCAACCATTCCAATCGGAAGTAGGAGATAGATTTTTTGTTTCGGGTTCGTACGCGTATATCCAGGATTCGTCACCTGACACGATGTTGTATACAGCATTTGAGGATCTTGCGTGGAATCTTTCGAGAGTTCTGACGCACCAAGTAACGCGAGCCGCTTTTTGCTCTTCACAGAGCGAATGCGGTATCCATCGGGAAAACAACTTTTTTACACCTAATTGTACATGCAAGATTATTTGTATTTGACTGATGCCAATGTCTAAAGTTGTCTGGATTTCGCGATATGTCACATGTCGATCTTCCTCAATCAGCTCACGCACAGCATCAACGTTTTCTTGGGTGACTGCAGTTTTTGTACGACCTTGACGGGGATCATCACTAAGCTTGTTGAGCAACACGTCCACGTTGAAATTCAGCAAACCAGCGATAAATTGTGGTTTTGAATGGGGCTTGCAGACCACCAAATGCAGAAATCATCCGGTCAATACACTGTTTTTGTGTTAAACCACTTCGAAAGTCATAATAAATCATCGCTTTTGAATTTTCTCGAGTCAATTGCATTTTCTTAACGACTAAACAAGTTTGACAAGACCGAGATTCTATTTTAAATAATTAAATGGTATTCGATATTTTTAACCAAGTAGTTATTAATTAAACAGATTTAATTTATGACAGGAACAGTGGAAATATTCCATTCCCGATTCTTTTAGTGCAGCCCTCGTACTGTGTATAACAATGGCGGCTTTCACAAAACATTTTTTAATTTGATTTAAAATGTCATTGCATCTCTGTAATTTTTTTTAACTTTAATCATGATTAGTGATCGTTGTGCAAGACATTCAAGTATTCCTTACATTGTCGGAAAGACCTACACATGACGAGGTTCTTGCTCAATTCTTCTCTACCCAAGCTCCTGTCCGCAGTGCGACTGTGCGACTCCCGACAGACAACTGACGTACGACCAAACCAGCACGCGTTGTCTTTTTACGAAAAAACTGTAATAGTTAGTTTAAAAATGTCTGTCATTGAATTTTCATGCTAAAATTATAATTCATTCATGAAAATTGTTATTAGTGTGGTGCTTTTTACGGTGGGTGTGCAGATGGTACGCGAGGGCATTCGTCCGCGGGACTTCCTGCGGCAGTTCGACAAGCAGAACGAGCTGGTGATCCCGCGCGCCGACTTCTACCGCGGGCTGGCCGCCGCCGGCCTCGCGCTCGCTCCGCTCGAGATGGACACGCTCATGGAAGTGTACGTACGGGACTTGCCAACCTTGAATCGCCAGGGAGCTCGTCCGCACACCTTGGTGAAGTTCGGAGCGAGTACGGCACCAAAAGAGGCATTCACAGGAAAAATTGTGCAGCGCTCCTTTGTGTTGTGACATAAGCTGCCTGGCGGGGTTTTAGCGGATAAAAAAGTCGTGGAAAAGGGTTTCTAAAAGGTTAACAACTCGCTGGTGGTAGTGATGCCTCAATATTGCAGACATCGAAACGGTGGACCGCATTGAGTACCACTTTTGGTATAATGAAATAAAAATTTCTTATGTATAGTTTAGCCTTAGCCACTAATCAACTCAATACTCAATACTTTATTGCGTTAACTTCTATGTGTGGTGTAATCGTTTGTAAATTATGAGAACTTATCTTTGTGTTTCATTATTCTTTGCAAAATACGTAATGTATTTCAGTTATCCCGTCAATTATCTTTAACACACGGATTGTTGTATTCCATAAAATACGTGGTAAGCACTTGTCACTCTGAATTAGATAATAAATAAACGTATAAAATTCACATTTTCGCACTCGTGAGTGGAAACAAGGAGCGCGCCTCCTGCACCGCTTAACTGAGCTCACGTCACGAGACCTAACTCCATCAGCAATATCCGGAACTTGTGCAGAAACACTGTCAGGATTCATTTTTTTTTTTTTATTATTTACAAATAACCTGTATACACCCAACAAAAATAATCGTCGCGACACCACACTGTTCAATGCGAAATAGAAATGAAAATATCTGGCTTGCTTTCTATAAGAGAGAGAGACAGACAGAGAAACATGCGACGCCGCACAGCTTACAATAGCTTACTATAGCAAAAAAGTGTCGTGACAACTTTTCGTAAGTAATTTTTTCCGTCTAGCTCCCTTTTACAACGCGCGATAAGGAACTTTGTTCCAATACATCATCATCATCATCACAGCCCATTAGCGTCCCACTACTGAGCACGAGCCTCCTCACACATATCAAGGTGTGAGGGTATTGGGTCATACTCCACCACGCTGACCCAGTGCGGATTGGCGAAGGCAGGTGTTAGATTTTTTTAAGCCGCCCATGTGGCTTCTAACATGGCATAACGACTACCACATTTAGTGATAACCGGGACCAACGGCTTAACGTGCCTTCCAAAGCACGGAAGCGCTCGATATCAAATGCCACACAAACGGTCACCCATCCAAGGACTGACCTCTGTAAACTCTGCTGTACTTTGGTGATCGTTTCCGACCACCGAACACCGCAGAGCTACGAGCGCTTCCAATATATACTTAAACGCAAAATAAATGCGCTCGGCCCATGCCCAGTAACCAAATTTTTCTTATAAAATCTATCTTAAAAATCGCCTGTGTTCCTGTTGTCCCCATTGACGCTGTCCCCATTCAATGGGGACAGCGGAACTGTATAAAAAAATATCAAATTTATTCCTGTTATCCCCATTGGCCGTGTCCCTGTTAATGGGGACAACGGAATTCAATAAAATGATTAAAATTAATGCCCGGTGTCCCCACAGACGTATTTTTAAATAAGATGAGCGGAATTTAATAAGATTAAGAAAATAAATATTTTTATTGGCGTTGAAATAATAAGGGACTTTTTTAAAAATCCCTCCCAACCCCTACCAAATAGGATTGGAACTTTTCATTATTGAAGCCAGCCTCTTTTTTGTCTTTAAAACAGCAGCTACTCATACAACCTTTATTAATCGATAAAAACTAATTGTAATAGGACAAAATCTCTTAGAGTCACGTTTTTAAAACATAAGTCTTTAAAGTTGTGTTGGTCGCCTAAAACAATAATATTATTAAGAATAACCACAATAATAATAATTACAATAATCCTGTTTCCTAGTCTAGTTAACTATGATAAGGCAAGTGACCTTGAAAAGGATGCGCCGCCGGTGGCGCGGCACGACAATGCAGCTAGGAAACAAAAGCGCGCAGATAACATTGTTTTTGGGATTTTAAAACGTGTTTCTAAAACGATTTTCGATGATGTTAGAGAAGTTAAAATACCTCCAAAGTATGAACATTTTAAATTAGCGGACTATTGTGAGGGTAATACCCGTATTATTATTTTCTGTTCTGATGAGGCAAGAGATAAAATGGCGATTCTTAAAGACTATTTTGGAGATGGTACATTTAAGAGTTTCCCAGTTATATTTAATCAAATATTTACAATTCACGCCGATTCAGGAAGCACCAATGAAAGCACTACACTAACTCCATTAGTATGTGCTTTGATGACTGACAGAAAAAAGTATACATATGAAACTCTTTACAGACTTATTAAATCCCAAGTTCCCGATTGGAACCCATCTTCTTTTACATGTGATTTCGAAGAAGCAAACATGTTCGCAATTAACGCAGTATTACTGACTATACATCTGCATGGTTGTTATTACCATTTCAATGGAGGAAGGGTCGTCAATTAGGCTTAACAAAGTCGAAGATCCTGCGCCGTCAAGTAGCGCTTAGTGCAGTGCTTCCATTGTTGCCAGAAGAACGTGTAATGGAAGAATGGTTTTATATTGCCGAACTTAGTCCTGATGACACCCAAAGCACAACATTTAGGAAGTATATGTTAACGCAATAGCTGCGCCCGAACTTTGTAAAAGAATGGTGTAGTTTTGGCAAACGACACCGTACGAACAACTTTGCAGAAGGTTGGCACTGCAAATTAAATAATGCAGTTGGCAAAAAAAATCTCACTATTTTGAAACTGATTACAGTTTTAAAACAAGACACCAACTTATTTAACGTTAAAGCCCATCAGTCACCAAAACGCCGTCCGCAAACTTCGATCGCTGAAACTTATCATCACTGAAATAACTGTAGGTCACTTTCTTGAAATACTGCGATATTTTTTATTAGTTTAATAGTTACCATGTTGATTACATGATACAAATAAGTATTTTTTAATATTTTTTTTGTTAAGTATTATATGTTCATTCTAAGACCCAAGCAAATTACTAACATTTTTTTATAAATTTATAATATTGGTCCTATGTTCCAAATAAACATTGTGGATTTGCGATTCAAATAAATGATTGTGATGATAACGTTTACAACATTTAAGTTGTGTTATGTCTGCAAGTTCTTTTATTAAATTTTTTCACATAACATGTCATTAAAACTCTAAAACATAAATACATTATTAATAAAAATCTTATTTTTTTATTTTACCTATGTTAATGGGGACAACAGGAAGTATATTTTATGGCTTCCTGGTGTCCCCATAAAGGGAAAACGCCAATGGGGGCATAGGGAAGGAAATTTCGTGACTTCCCGTTGTCCCCATCATGGGGACAGCGTCAATGGGGACAACAGGAACACAGGAAAAATCGCATCGCAAATCCAAATTTATCTTAAAAGGCAACTAACGTTCATTTGTTTCGCGGCGGCCATTTAGTCAGCTTCAGGGATAGTTCAGGTGCCTCAACTTAAAAATTATTTCACGAGCTTCAAAAATTCTGCGATAGTGTTGTTAAAGTAATTTCAGACAGACAATTGACGAGTACCTACGAGTATCAAAATTATTGCTTTTTTTAGCTCTATTTTGTTTGGTTTTCTGAGTAAAAGTGTGCCAACAAGGTGATTTTTCTAGTATATAGTTCAATCATGGACCTTATTCAGAGGCCCAGTGCCCATTTAAAACCATAGACCGGCTTTGAAAAATAAATATATAAGCAACTGTCCATCGGTGCCTTATCATCGTTCAATATTTTCTCTTAAAATAAAATCTAAAATCTTCTCAAAATTGATATATAAGAATTACAAAAAAAAACATATTTCATTTGTCTTCTTTCTTTCTTTTAAATAATGGCTTCGTGCGTCTAGCACATTTAGCCAGTGTCAAGTAAGTGATATATTAATTATATATAATTTATAGTAAATGAGAATGAGTGGTGATAAAGATGATAAATTGAAGATGAAATACCCTCCCCTAAGCCACTTGAGAGAAAATTTGAAAAGTGATGTTGCACTGTTTTGTTTGATTTTCCAACAATCATGTATGTTCACAAACACTTAACGGTAAATAATCCACCGTTATTATACATAAATGTTAGGAATATCACAAATTTTAGAAAATAAAACAAAACTGCAGACTTGACGCTTTACTTTCCCGCCAAGAAGTCATTTCATTTGTCTATTAGCCACTCTATCAGTATTTTTTTTTGTACCCTAGTATTTTACTTACGTAGGCACTTGACTATATGCCGATTACAATAGAAAGCTATATAATGGTGCGTGTGACAGTTTCTGCGCGCCGGGGCGGCGGCGGTTCGTGGAATACGAGCGGTTCTGCGAGACGGCGGGCGGCGCGCTGACGCAGGGCGGCCTGGAGCGCGCGCCGCTGCTGGCGCCCGTGCCGCACGCGCCCGTCCTGGACTCGCCGCGGAACTTCCTCAACTTCGAGGAGCGCAGCCTCGTCTCCGGCGCACTCAAAAAGCTTTCCAAGTTCCCCGACCAACTTTCCAATATTCTCGAGGTGTTCAAGGTCAGTTATCGTTTCTGGGACCTTTCTAAATAAGTTCTACTCTAACGCACCCAAGGAATGCATAAAGAAAATTCTATTACTCGTATATTCCATATGTAAACTACCCGTATCTGTGTGTCGATTCCTACAATAGTCCGCCACTTTATATGTAGATTAAGTCAACACACATCCTACTAATATTATGACGACCGATATGGCGTGGAGGTCAGTATATCTACAAAATAAAAATAAAATAAAATATACTTTATTGTCTTTAAGATCAACATGATCATTTAGATTAATACACTTCACTCCAGAGGTCGTGAGTTCGATTCCCACACAGGACTAATCTTTGGGTGCATGAACATGAATATTTGTTCTGGTCTGGGTGTTTTCCTATGTATATTAAAAAAAAAATACATTCACAAAAAAAAAGTATTTAAGTATGTTTATCCGTTGTTTAGTATCCATAACACAAGTTTCTTAATGATACTTATCTTGGAACTAAATAATTGGTGTAATTGTCAAAAAACATTTATTTATTATAAACGTGAAAGTTTGTATGTGTGGATGGATGTTTGTTACTCTTTCACGCAAAAACTACTGGAGCGATTGTGATGAAACTTTGTACGTGTATAGCTGCAGTCCTGGACTAACATATATGACACTCTTTATCCCGATATTTCCACGGGAACGGGGACCACGCGGGTAAAACCGCAGGGCGCTGTTAGTAACAAATAAAGTGGGCCCCGATTTTGTCTGCCATTTCTACCGGAGTACTGCGGGCGTTGGGAGGTTTTGATCGGAAATAATGCCTGAACAACAGAATTTATTAGCAGTAACTCATAGCGGGTTCCTTGATAACACCTACAACGGGTAAAATATTTCAAAATGTAGGGACTGAGTAACCAACCAAGCAACCACCAGCGGCGATAGTAATGTAGGGACTGAGTAACCAACCAAGCAACCACCAGCGGCGATAGCCCAGTGTTCAGAGACCCATCATATTCAAATCATTTATTTGCGATAACATAGGTACATTAATATATGTAGGTTATATGAAGTAGTTTTACTATATTCTGCTTTCAATGGCGTACAAGTAAATGTTCATAATGAAAAATATAAAATGAAATTAATATTATTACAACATTATTATTCAAACATAAAATGTACATGTAATTAAGTTCAAAGTCAATTCAAAATTAAATTGATGAGATAATTAATATAATGTCAAGTTGATATACATAGTGGTCAGGTACACATTCAATTAAATTCTGACTATTAAAATATTTATCCTGGGAAGTCCTACTCACTAAGAAATTCAACTACTTTATTATTTATAATAATTCATAATTCATATTCATTTATTCAAGTTTGGCTCAAAAGAGCTCTTATGAACGTCAAAACTTAAAAACTAGCGCGCCCATTCACTGCGGGCGGGAGCTTGATCGTAAAAGAACGGGCAAGAAAATCGTCAAGGTTAGTTTTTTCTCCCGCCAGTTACAAGAATATGTACTTAGTAGTAAAACAATTTGACAAATCTACAAAAACATGTGTTCTGCAGTCACATGATTTAAAATAAAAGAAGAAAATAACTTTTTATTTTAAGTTATACGAGTATGAGTACGAATAAACATAGTAGGTAGACATGAGCAGACCAGTCCTCACTGGTGGCACCCGTTCACGAGTATGACGCATGAACCAGCCATCGTTTCGCTCAACCATATTTTAGGGAACGCAACGACCCGACGCATGACGCCACCACCGCAAAGACATTTGAGTGAGCATGACATACTCAAGCTACAGGATAAACAAATTTTAACAAAAATAACATTATATTAATTAAATGTGCTGCAAACCACAAATATTTTTGGTCTTATGAAAGATATCATTTACAGCAATTCAGTCTTAATATCTATATAATCATTTGAACAATACTATGCGTTCCTAATCAAAAACATCATTTAGGAGAATGATAGGACAACAAAAATTGTGTGTGCAGCTATCAGATTAAAAATAATATTAACTTTTCTCAGTTAGCTAAATCTTTAATTACAAATAAAAATAGTAGACAAGAGCAGACCAGTCCCCACAAGCAGCACTCGTTCACGAGTATGACGAATGAACCAGCCATCGTTTCACTCAACCATATTTTAGGGAATGTAACGACCCGACGCATAACGCCGCCACCCCAGAGACATTTAAGTGTGCATGACATACTCAAGCCACAAAATAAAAAGATTTGTACACATTTGTACTATTAAAGTAGCAGAAATAACAATAATATTATAAAAAACAAACAGCCGCAGACCACAAAATTGTTTGTTCTATGATAGATACAATTTACAGCCATGCCGTCTTATCATTTATATAATCTTGCGTACAATAGTATGCTTTCTTAATCAATGTTTCTTTAATAGCTACTTTAAATTTGTTTAAGGGCAAATCCAATATATCATGCGGAATTTTGTTGTAGTATTTCATACCTTGCCCCATAAAAGACTTCCGAATTTTTTGGAGTCTTAGAAAAGGATTTAACAGTTTATTTTTATTTCGTGTGTTAAAGCTGTGACGTTCACAGCGCTTAGAATAATTATTTATATTTTTCCGCACAAACAAAATACAGTTAAAGATAAACTGCGAGGCAGTAGTTAAAATACCAATTTCCCGAAACAACTCTCTAAGGGATGATCTAGACCGTAGTTTATAAATAAAACGTATAGCTCGTTTCTGTAAAATGAAAATAGTCTCAATTTCAGCGGCAGATCCCCACAATAAAATACCGTAGGACATCAAACTGTGAAAATAGCTAAAATAAACAATTCTAGCAGTTTCGACATCCGTTATCTCACGAATTTTTCGAATCGCATATGCGGCAGAACTCAGTTTACCAGAAAGGTTTTCGATATGTGGGCCCCATTGAAGGTGTTTATCTAGTGTTACACCTAGAAATAAGGTTGAATCGACCATTTCCAACCTCTGACCATTCAATTCTATATTGGTTTCAACATCTCTTACATTGGGTAGTGAAAAATTAACACATTTAGTTTTTTTAGCATTCAACTGAAGATTATTAACAGTAAACCAGTGAAGCAACTCTGAAAGTGCACTATTTACATCGTCATAATTATTTTTATTTCTGTTAGTTTTAAATATTATTGATGTGTCATCTGCAAATAACACCATTTCACACTTTCTACTAATAAAGAAAGGAAGATCATTTATATACACCAGAAACAAAAATGGGCCTAAGATTGAGCCTTGAGGAACGCCCATCTGTATACACGAACCAGATGATTTAGCGCCATTAATATCTACTTTTTGAAATCTAGATGTAAGATATGAAACTATCAACTTCTGAGCCAAATCACACACGCCATAGAAATTAAGCTTAAGAATAAGGGTACCGTGGTCAACGCAGTCAAAAGCCTTCGATAAGTCACAAAACACTCCTATGGCGTTTTGCGACCTCTCCCAGGCATCATAAATATGCTGTAGTAACGCAGCACCAGCATCAGCTGTAGAACGACCCTTCATGAAACCATATTGTTGACTGTGCAAAAGTTCATTTACATAAAAGTATGCAGATAACTGATCTAAGATAATTTTTTCAAAAACTTTACTTAAAGTTGGTAAAATTGAAATTGGTCTATAGTTACTTTTATCCTCCTTTGAGCCAGTCTTAAACAGAGGTATGACTTTACTAAGTTTCATAAGATCGGGGAAAGTCCCTTCATCGACGCACTTGTTAAATAATTCTGCTTATAGTAGGCTTTTTTTTATTATGAGCAAAAGTAAAAGCTTTCTAAATTTATAAATATTAACTTCTTTTAACTTTTTCGGTAGTTTACTATAAATTTTAAGAGCCATACAGTAAAAACTATTTCTTTTTAAAGTAGTTTTTGAGACCGGAGCTCTGAGTAGATTGTCACGGCGACGGCTTATTTTTATTTACCCATCTGATAGGTGAGGAAACAGTTTAATATTTGATTTGACAAACATTGCAATTTCGTATATATGCAGAGATAGAACAGTAAATATTTTTAGCTCAGTAAAGAGTATTTAGCAACTATCTGTTTTTTTTTAAACCTTTTATTGCCTTAAAGCAATTTTTTTAGGTTCTAAAAACTTGTAATTAGTTAAAACATTTTTCCAATCGCAATATAGACGCTACATATCCATTGTAGGCGATCAGAACTATTTCTAAGTTACATACTTGGGATAGCTTTTTTAAAGCAAACACAAAAGTGTTCATACGTGTACACAGATTGTATATATGAGTGAGCCAATTTGTTTGATAATCTATATAGATTCCTAAAAATGTTGTCGAAGTTACAAGTTTATATAATTTTGTCATCATAGGATACGAGGGCGGCACTGAAAATTTCGGGAATAAATGAAGTGAGACAACAGTAGGTACTATTCAAAAACTCGAAGTATTCTCGCGAAATTTGTCACATCTTTCCATACGATGGAACCAATCGTTAAAGCAACCATTCCATTCGGAAATAGGGGGCTCCAAAATGACCGTTTTGTAGGCGTCCACAGCTTCTTCAGGTCATGAAAACCACGCATTCTTTCTTTATTTTAGGGAATGTATAGTCCACGTTTAAATTCAGCAAACCAGCGATGAATTGTGTTTTGGATGGGGCTTCATCACCAAATGCAGAAATCATTCGATCAATACACTGTTTTTGTGTTAAACCACTTCGAAAGTCATAATAAATCATCGCTTTTGAATTTTCTCGAGTCAATTGCATTTTCTCAACGACTAAACAAGTTTGACAAGACCGAGATTCTTTCTTTAAATAAATAAATAAATGGTATTCGATATTTAAAACCAAGTAGTTATTAATTAAACAGATTTTAATGTGACAGAAACAGTGGAAATATTCCATTCCCGATACTTTTAGTGCAGCCCTCGTATATGTATGTCTAGAGGTTGTACGCGTTGTCGGAAGTGGGTAATTTGTTTCGTCCATATTAATATTAAGATTGTCATGCCAAGCTATTTAAATATTTTATTCAATGTCATATTTATTTCATTTTCATATGTCTTAATATCTTTATATGGTATTAATATTGTACTATCTTCAGCAAATAGTGTTATGGGATAATCTGTAGCCGATTGTAGGTCATTTAATATATAAAATAAACAAAAGCGAACCCTGTGGTACGCCGTACTCTACAACTCTACATTCTGATCGATATTCATTCTCTTTTTTGTTTCCTAAAAATACTTTTTTTAATACCGTTAATTGTTTGCAGTTACTAATGTATAACTCAAGTAATTGTAGAGCCACTCCTCCTGTTCCATAAATGAAGAGTTTGTGTAACAGCAGTTTATGCTCTACGCAATCAAAGGCTTTGGACATATTCATAAATACTGCACAAATGTGCTCTCTTTTGTTGATAGTCTGTTATTAGCTTTAGAAAATGATTAATTGCCAAATTTATGTGTGTAAAACCATATTGATGTTAGTAAAATATAATGGATTTTTTAAGAAAGGGGTTAATTTTGATTTGTATATAACTTTTTCATAAATTTTAGATATAACTGGTATTAGTGCAATAGTTCAATATTTTCTATGTCAGTGGTGGTGCCATTTTAAAGCAAGCAGACAATTTTAAAGCATCAGGATAAACTCCTTTTTTTTCTTTTTCTTTTTTTTTTACCTTTACTAAGTACTTTCCTTTTTGAAAGGAGGTATCTTATATACACTATAATCTAGCCTATGTAAAGACTAATTAGTAACTTTCTTTTATCATAAACTACTAAGTATTTCAAAAGTAAGAATTTGTCCAATTACACTATTCTTATTGTTTCTATTAAGGCGAATACACTTTAGTAATGTGTTCTTAGTCACAGTATTACACTTCACTGACACTAGATAGATAGATAGATAGATAAAACGTTTATTGCACTAAATAAACACACATACAAAATATTAACATAAAACAATACAAGAGAAAAAAAAAAATATATCAAACTTACAAAAATTAATTAATTATTTGTACGTGTGCTCTATTCATGCGAAAAGGTCATAGCTCAACGTAGTATTGCTCAGCGAGCAAAACGTTGATTTTCAGCTACAACCTAGAGAGCCGCGATCACGGTTACCAATTAACTGACTTAAACTAAAAATACAATTTAATTTACAACATAAAATACAACTTCATTTACAACATAAAATACAACTTCATTTACAACATAAAATACAACTTCATTTACAACATAAAATACAACTTCATTAACAACTTAAAATACAGCTTCATTTACAACTTAAAATACAGACATTAAAATTAAATATTACACAGATATACAGGGTACATTCTTTATTTGAACGCCATTTGCAACATAAAAGGCATGATTTCGCCACCTACGTAAAGCGCTTCGGTATTCCTATCTGTTGTTTGCATAAGATTACTGCTTTTACCTTTGTTTTTAATGCTGATTTTGATTTTAGAGCTCTAATAGGCGGAGGGATATTGTTCCAGCACTTCGTTGCGTGGTAACGAAAACTGCCAGTAAATGCTGCTGTTCGGTGATGTTGCGTACTTAAAGGAGGACGTACAGATCTAGCCTCGCGATTAAATACCTTATTATAATTAATAAATTTTAATTTTGAAAATAGATAATTAGGATTTTTAAAATTGATGACATCAAACATTAAGGAAGCAAGGTGCAACTGCCTACGCGATTCCATGTTGAGAATAGATGCATTGTTCAAAAAAGGTGTTATGTGGCTTCTAGGAGGAATATCAAAAATAAATCTACAACATGCGTTCTGGACTCGTTGAATCAGACGGTTCGATTTGTATAACAAACGTGGGCCATAAACAAGATCTGCATAGTTAAGGCGAGATAACACAAGCGATTCTACAACATTTATTCTAGCTTGTCTGGACAATAAATTGCGTATTCTGTACAGAACTTTCAACCTATAGAAACAGCTTTTGACAAGACTCTCTACATGACTCTCGAAACGTAATTTGCTATCAAACAGAACACCCAAATTCTTAGCCTCATCAACTTGACTAATATGCTGACCAATAATACTTACTACTCGACCCCTGTGAATGATTTTTTGAATGTGCGTCTTTGATCCAAGCACCATAAACTTAGATTTATTGGGGTTAAGTGTCAAAGCGTTTCCAGTACACCAGTTAGCTATTCTGTTTAGGTCTTCATTCAGAAGTTTTATGGCACTGGATATTTTGTCAGGGACCTCAGAAATATACAACTGTACATCATCGGCATATATATGGAACTTACTATGTTTAATCTGCTTTACTAAGTCAGCACTATAAATAATAAAGAGAAGGGGGCCCAGTATGGATCCTTGGGGTACCCCACGAAGCACTGCCAAGGGAAGTGAAGTCGTGGTTGTACCATCACTTCGCTTAAGTTTAACAGATTGATGTCTATCACTTAAATAACTGCTGAACCATTCAACAGCTTTTAGATCCAGTCCGTAATAGGCCAACTTCGACAACAAAAGAGAAACGTCTATGCTATCAAATGCCTGAGAGAAATCTAACAGAGTGAGAATAGTACCACGACCAGCATCTTGTTCAGCCAGTATATTGTCTGTTACATCCAACAAAGCCGTAATTGTGCCACGACCCTTACGAAAACCTGATTGAAGGGAAGGGAGAATATTACTACACTAAACTAACTCAAAAGGTTTTGTCCTTCTCAGTCTTCTCACTCGACAACACGAGTAGCTGGATAGCCTCAACATTTACATGGTGATAAAGTCTTCTTTCATGAGCTTCTGCACATTTTCTTATTATGCTAACAACCAGATCCACTTTAAGGTCCCGATGTAGATCGTCGGTTCTGATGTACCAAGGTGCGTTAACAATGCCTCTTAATACTTTATTCTGGAATCGCTGTATGATTTTTATGTTACTTGGTTTGGTACAAGCCCAGAGCTGAATACCATAAGTCCATACTGGCATAAGGACTTGTTTTTACAATAGTATTTTGTTGTGTACCGATAGCGCTGAATGTTTACCCAGAAGCTAGTACATTTTTTTATAACGAAGTTCTAGCTCTTCGCGTTTCTTCTTAACATGTGCTTTCCAGCGAAGCTTTGTGTCTAATGTCATTCCTAGGTATTTAGCAGTATTTTCATATGGTACTACAGTGTTGTTTAAATATATCGGATGGTGTACTTTTTTCTTGTTTGTGAAATCTATGAGTTGATTCAGACTTATTTAATTTGATTCGCCATTTCCTCGTCCATGTGTAAATGGTATTGATAGCAGTTTGTACCTTTTCCACTGCTTCCACTTGTGTAGATCCTAACGCCATTATGGCCGTGTCGTCAGTAAAGGTAGCAATGGTGTTATCTTCTAATTCTGGAATATCGCAAGTGTACAGTAGGTACAGGACCGGGCCTAGCACACTTCCTTGAGGCACTCCAGCTTTTATTAATGTGAGTTCTGAATATGCATCGTTTTGTCTCACTCTAAAAACCCTGTCGGATATGTATGATTCAAGAATACTTGAAAATTGTACTGGGAGGACTTTCCTTAGTTTGTATATAAGGCCTTGACGCCAAACCTTATCAAAAGCTTGAGCTACATCTAGAAATACTGTAGAACAGACTTTTTTCTCTTCTAATGACTTTTCTACCATGTGAGTAATTCTGTGTACTTGGTCTATAGTGGAATGTTTTTCTCTAAAGCCAAATTGGAAATCAGGTATAAGTTTTCTACTTTCAATGATTGGCTTAAGCCTTTTCAAAATCACCTTTTCTAGTAATTTTGACATGATTGGTAGCAACGATATAGGTCTATATGAAATAACTTCATGCGGCGGTTTTCCTGGTTTTGGTATCATGATGACTTCTGCTACTTTCCATAGTTGGGGAATGTATTTTAATCGTAATGAGGCATTAATTATATTTGTCAATTTTATAATTGCTTTACAAGGCAGGTTTTGAAGTACTTCACCAGTAATGAGATCAAAGCCAGGACATTTCTTCAGTTTTAATAGTTTAATTTCTGTGACTATTTCTCTGGGAGTAGTAAACCTTATTTCCAATTCATCACTTTTACACTGATTTAGATCTAAAGTAACGTGATCGTCATCACCATCGTTAGGTACAAAAATACTTTCAAGATGTTGCGCAAAACTAGATGCTTTTTGTTCATTACTTATGGCCCAGCGCCCATTGTTCGTTTTGATCGGAGATATCTGCACAGTTGGTCTTTTGAGATTGTTTGTGGCTTTCCATAATGAATAATCTGTAGAGCGATCATTAGACAGCTTGGTCAGATAGTCTGTCATGCAGTTTTCATTGAATCTTTCTATTGCTCGGCTTAACTTTTTTGACAGATTATTTAGAATCTGTTTGTCTGGAGGAAATCTTGTTCTTTGCCATGTTTTTCGCTGCTTTCGCTTTTCTAATATTAGGTTTCTAATATCTATGCGATACTTATTGTTCCTAATTGTATTTTTCTGTACATAGCGTGAAGTATTTTTCCAGGCACATTGTTGAATATTTTTCATAAATGTCTCTACCTCTTGATCAATTTGTAATAGAGTTTTTAAAGGTATGTTTAGCTTGATATTACTATCTAATTCTTGTTTAAAACTCTCCCAGTCGGTGGTTCTATTTATAAGAACTGGGTTTTTTTTCCATATATGATATGTTTTCCCCAATGGTTAGAACGATTGGTGAGTGATCGGAAGACAAGTCATTGCCTTGCTTTATATTGACAAATGAGGTAGAGATATTTTTATAAATATAAAAGTCTATTAAATCTGGTATCTTATTTGGATCAGTTGGCCAATAGGTTGGTTTACCTGTTGATATCACGTCACAGTTCAGCTCTTTAATTGCACTCATTAGTTCTTTTCCTTTGGTACTTGTTAACCGAGAACCCCAGTAGGTGTTCTTAGCATTGAAATCACCTCCCAGTATAAATCTGTTACCAAGTCGGCTTAAAAACATTTATATTGATCTGCTTTTAAGGAATACTTAGGAGGACAGTATATGGCTGATATGATCAACCGATACTTTTTAGTTTTTACACAGACAGCCACTGCTTGTATATGGTGTTCTTCGCATTTAAACTTTTCATGATGACTAATGTTTTCTTTTATAATAAGAGCGCTACCACCTCTAGCTGAGTTGTCTGGATGTAGGGCAATATACGTCTGATAGCCATTTATTTTAATGTAAGATTCCTTTGTGCAATGAGATTCAGAAATCAGACACACATCTATATTCTCTAAATTTAGGACCACCTGCAGCTCATTTAAATGCCTCAGAAGTCCATTGGCATTCCAAGCCATTATTTTTAGTGATGCAGACATTGCTTTTGTTTTGAAACAGCAATTTTAGCGCCATTTTCTAACTTCTTTAGCCTATCCTCAAAAGAGGTTATAATATCTAAAATTCTATTAAGTTTTTCATCCATACTAGGGCTTTTTAGTTCATTTTGTGGATGAGAACCTTTGGCTATTTGTGCAAAGGAAGCACTCTGTGACACTATTCGAGCAGGTCCAGGGGTACTTTTCCTAGCATTTCCACTGCTAGTTTGAATCTGTGGCTTAGGCATTAACGTTGACTTTGTCTTCATCTTCCTATTTTTGATATTTTGCAGTTCTTTAGCCACGATGCAGCCTCTATAGTTAGCGGGGTGAGGTTCTCCACAATGCACACATTTCGGCTTTGCTTGTACTGGTTTATTACAGTCGATAGTTAGGTGTTTCCCAGTACATTTTACACACCTAGCTTCCTTGGAACAATATTTCTGTGTATGTCCATAAGATTAGCATCGTTTACACTGTGGTATTAGTCTGGATGTTTTGAGTGGCTGTATTTCTACTTTACAACCCAGAATTGTCTTAATATTATATATTTTGTTTATGTCTTCATCATTTTGGAAAGAAAGCATAAACATGTTTAAAGGTTCTTTGTTCTTCCAACTCAGCTTATTAACTGCTTCTTGGATTTTATATCCCTTAGATAATAGGTCCTCAATTATTCTTCCTGGAGTACACGAGGAGTGTACATTCTTTGCCATTACTCTAACTGGTCTATCCTGTTTGTTCTCGTTAGAGTGCCATAGACAGTTGTTTTGTAACAACAGCTTTGTAAAGTCAAATAAAAGATCTCCAAAGTCTAATTATAGATCTCCAGCAGCAGTTGAAGAGCGCCCAAGAGCTAAACCTGAATGTTCTCCCCAAGAGTAAGCACTTAGAATCTGATGAGCCTTCTCGAGTCGATTACGGGACCGATGAAGAAGAGCTTGCCAAAGAAACGGAGTGGGTTCGTAAGCAGAACCGAAAAAAACGGAAGTTGAATACAACACTGTCCCCACCCCATATTGATCATAAATCAAACATACCGACCGTAGAAAAGGTACAGAAAATACCTCCCCCGCCATCAGTTGTGGTGGAGAACATTAACGACTATCAGAAGTTCTACGATCTCGTGTTGTCAGGTATTGAAAAAAATGCATTAATTGCAAAAAAGATGAATGGAGACATCCTCAAAATCAACGCCGCTAACGAAGACTCGTATAGAGCCATTACAAAGCTGTTGTTACAAAACAACTGTCTATGGCACTCTTACGAGAACAAACAGGATAGACCAGTTAGAGTAATGGCAAAGAATTTACACTCCTTGTGTACGCCAGGAAGAATAATTGAGGACCTGTTATCTAAGAGATATAAAATCCAAGAATCAGTTAATAAGCTGAGTTGGAAGAACAAAGAACCTTTAAACATGTTTATGGTTTCTTTCCAAAATGATGTAGACATATACAAAATATATAATAGTAAGACAATTTTGGGTTGTAAAGTAGAAATACAGCCACTAATACCTCTAATACCACATCCAGACTAATACCACAGTGTAAATAATGCCAATCTTATGGACATACATAGAAATATTGTTCCAAGGAAGCGAGGTGTGTAAAATGAACTGGGAAACACCTATATTTTATCCTATCCTATCCTATGTATTTCTAGATGTAGCTCAAGCTTTTGATAAGGTTTGGCATCAAGGCCTTATATACAAACTATGGAAAGTCCTCCCAGTACAATTTTCAAGTATTCTTGAATGATACATATCCGACAGGGTTTTTAGAGTGAGACAAAACGATGCATATTCAGAACTCACATTAATCAAAGCTGGAGTGCCTCAAGGAAGTGTGCTAGGCCTGGTCCTGTACCTACTGTACACTTGCGATATTCCAGAATTAGAAGATAACACCATTGCTACCTTTACTGACGACACGGCCATAATGGCGTTAGGATCTACACAAGTGGAAGCAGTGGAAAAGGTACAAACTGCTATCAATACCATTTACACATGGACGAGGAAATGGCGAATTAAATTAAATGAGTCTAAATCAACTCATATAGATTTTACAAACAAGAAAAAAGTACACCATCCGATATATGTAAACAACACTGTAGTACCGTATGAAAATACTGCTAAATACCTAGGAATGACATTAGACACAAAGCTTCGCTGGAAAGCACATGTTAAGAAGAAACGCGAAGAGCAAGAACTTCGTTATAAAAAAATTTACTGGCTTCTGGGTAAACATTCAGGGCTATCGGTACACAACAAATTACTATTATATAAACAAGTCCTTATGCCAGTATGGACTTATGGTATTCAGCTCTGGGCTTGTATCAAACCAACTATCATTGCATGCAGATGTACCAAGGTGCGTTAACAATGCCTCTTAATACTTTATTTTGGAACCCCTGTATCATTTTTATGTTAGTTGGTTTGGTACAAGCCCAGAGCTGAATAGCATAAGTCCATACTGGCATAAGGACTTGTTTATATAATAGTTATTTGTTGCTTTGCATGTTGTTAGCATAATTAGGAAATGTGCAGAAGCTCATGAAAGAAGACTTCATCACCATGTAAATGTTGAGGCTATCCAGCTACTCGCCAACACAGACCTAGTGAGAAGACTGAGAAGGACAAAACCTTTTGAGTTAGTTTAGTGTAGTGACAGTGAAGTGTAATACTGTGACTAAGAACACATTACTAAAGTGTATTCGCCTTAATAGAAACAATAAGAATAGTGTTATTGGACAAATTTTTACTTTTAAAATATGTAGTAGTTTATGATAAAAGAAAATTACTAATTAGTCTTTAGATAGGCTAGATTGTAGTGGATATAAGATTCCTCCTTTCAAAAAGGAAAAAATATTGTACAGGTAAAAAAAAAATATTTCCTAAACCTAAGTCTTCATTTTATCAAATAAAAGAGACATTCGTTTTAAACCTGGTTTTACTTAACATATTGCTTTGTAATAAGTCCCACTTTGTTTTTTTCTCAGTTTTTTGCCTGGAAAAGCATACCATTATTATTAAAATTTATTCATTCAAATTTATTTTATCACTTTTAAAATATGCTCCTTCAGAAACGACACACTTACGCTAACGAATAATTCATTTTTAAACGCTGTTTCTGGAATTGAGTTCAGTTCTCGCCGCGGATTCTCCTTTATGTCTTCTACAGAATGAAAACGGGTGCCACCAAGTGGTAAATTGAGTTTAGGAAAAACAAAGATGGATATCTGGTGAATATGGTGGTTACACGATGTTATTTGTTGAGTGTTTGTACAAAAATTCGTTCACAATGATGGCCTTGTGCCAAGGCGTAATATCGTGGTGTAAAATCCAAGAATTTTCTTTCCACAAATCTGGCCTATTTCGTCGAATTTGTTCTTTTAATCGCCGCAAAACGCTCAAATAATTTGACCTTCCGGCAAGAATTCCGAGTGCACAACACCGCGATAGTCAAAGAAAACAGTCAACATGACCTTGACTTTTAAACGACTTTGACGTGGTTTTTTCGGTTTTAGTTCAGTTGGAAGGCGCCATTCCGAAGCTTGTTGACTAGTTTACGTGTCAAACTCGTAAACCCACGTCTCGTCAACAGTAACAACTTGTTTCATGAATGTTGGGTAGATATTGACTCGTTCTAGCATGTCCTCAGCGACTCTCATGCGATTTAGTTTTTGAAGAAAATTCAGGTCTTTTGGCTAGTCGCCAGACTAGCCGTTTCATCCCTAAATTATTAGTTAAAATGGTACGAATCGACTTATGAGATACAGAAAGTACGGCGACCATCTCTCTCAAACGTGAATGAGGATTTTCAGTCACTATTTCCTTCACTTTTGCGATGTCAACTTCAGTTGCAGACGTTGATGGCCTGCCAGAACGAGGCAAATTTTCATTATATCTCGACCGCTTTTAAACGCTTTGTACCACTCATATGCACGTGTTTTTGATAAAGTCGATTCACCGTAAGCCTTCTGTAACATTTTCAGTGTCTCCGAACACGAAATTCCATTGGCGATGTAGAATTTAAGACAAACCTTTTGTTCGATGTTTTTGTCCATTATGAAATTCGCAATCATCATCATCACAGCCCATTTACGTCCCACTACTGAGCACGAGCCTCCTCTCATATATCAAGGTGTGAGGGTATTGGGTCATGCTCCACCACGCTGACCCAGTGCGGATTGGCGGAGGCAGGTGTATGGCGTCCTGCTGTTAGATTTTTTAAGCCGCCCATTAGGCCTCTAGCATGGCTTAACGACTACTACATTTAGTGATAACCGGGACCAAGCGCTCGATATCAAATGCCACACAAACAGTCACTCATCCAAGGACTGACCTCTATAAACTCTGCTGTACAATGGTGATCGTTTCAGACCACCAAGCACCGCAGAGCTACGAGCGCTTCGCAATACACAATTAAATAAAAGTTTTTCCGAATAAAATCGACTATTTCTAATGGATTTCCAAGTGTATGTAAAAACGTAAAAGAAGACAGTTTTTGTATCAGTTTAAAAAAATATAATTTCTCGTTGAGGTCCACCAGTTAACCATACAATATGTCGTATAAATATGTTATATAAAATATATTTACATATCATAATGGTAATAATATATCTCAAAGTGAGCTCTTGACTAGATATTCAAATTTCAAAAAGTCCAATAAATAAAAATCTATTGATCAAATTTGTAATTTTCCTCTGCAGTGCACTGCTATAAGACGAAATCGTGTATTGAACACTAAAAGATTGAAGTTATGTCGTAAAATAGGCTACACGCTCTTAATAAACCCTTTTTTTCGGGTGGAAAATCATCATACGACTTTAGGCTTTAGTCACAGCGGAAGACGCTGTGACTAAAGCGGAAGGCCGTGTCAACACCTTCTTGAGCCTGTGATGATCTAATAAACCCTGGGCCTTAATTTAACCTGGATGATGCTAGCATCCTATATAAGTATATCCTAAGATATGAAGAGCTGAACACCAACATTACGCGACAGTTTCTAGGCGTGTCACAGCTTAGCGATTTGGCTGGAGTCGAGCTTACATACTTACATATAGCTTGTATTTTATCATCTCACACTATCATAGTATGTTACCTTATAATTCTACAATTATATATTTATGTATAAGTATGTAATATATATTTTAGTGATGTGTCTTGCGTTTTTTTACTACGAGTTATTAACGCGCCATTACCCTTCGGGTATGAACTTGTGTGTTGACGGTAAGGTAGTTGCCGACAGGACATGGACCGGGAGCGCTGCGGCACGATCCCGCGCGTTTCAGTGGAGCGCGCGCTGTGCCAGCGGAACCTGCTTCAGCTGGTATCGGCGCGCGAGCGGGAACTGCTCTACAAGTGCTTCGGCTACCAGCGCGGCTGTGGGGACGAGGTGAGCCTGAGGGAAGGTGGCGGGGTGGGACACGGAAGCGGTGGATAAGACTGCCAAGTGGTGGCTGCATAAAACCCCAGCACAGCCATAAATAAGGATGCTGTCTCTATGAGTACAAAGACGCAACTCTTAGCTAAGTATAAAATAGACAGCTTGGCGGGAAAGTGAAGCGTCATGTCTGCAGTTTTGTTTTATTTTCTAAAATTTGTGATATTTCTAACATTAATGTGTAATAACAGTGGATTATTAACCGTTAAGTGTTTGTGAATATACATAAGTGTTGGTAAATCAAACAAAGCAGTGAAACATCACTTTTCATATTCTCTCAAGGAGTCCATGTGAGATCTCAGTATAGTCCCACATCTTTACTGAGGAGGGGCTTAGGGGAGGGTATCTCATTTACCATTTATCATCTTTATCAACTCTCATTCTCATTTACTATGAATTATATATTATTAATATATCACTTACTTGACACTGGCTAGATGTGCTAGACGCACAAAGCCCTTATTTAAAAGAAAAAAAAAGGTATAAAATAGCTTCTGTTACTAGACTTGTTGAGAGTGAATCAGTGTAAAAGTTTTAACTCTGTTCTAAATCACCGGATGTTGCAGCAATCGGCTGAAAGCACTTAACGGATAACTTACTTTACAGGTGGATTACCGCAGCCTGTGCACCGCGCTGGACATCCTGTACGCCACCTCCAACTCGCAGCCCTGCTGAACTGCCACTGTCATTGTCGACGTTCAAATAGAAGCATTTTCAATATCATGTTAGTTCTTTCATTATAAACACCCTGGTTACTCCCGAAGGAGACCCTGGATAAAAACGATTCATTTTATCGTTGCGTACTTCTGAGATTATGCTTTACATAGACTAAAAATAGAGCATGACTATACTGCTCTTATCTCAGTTAGGTCCCGAAATCATTATGGATAGTTTAAGGAAAACAATACAATTGATAGTTACGATCTCTCTTTGCGTCCAGTACTATCGATCAACAATTACCGATAGAATTACACTGAGATCGACAAAAAGCTTTAAAAAAATTTAAACACGGGTGTATCCTATCATCATCTGAGGAGCCCAACATAGAGTAATTTGTATATATAGGATATCACCTGCAAGTGGCGCACTTGCCGATTAACAACTACTAACTCACGAAAATACAATCAACTGTGAACAGTTAATTCTTTTTTTTTGAAATTTTTTTTGTGTAGTATCTACTATTGAACTGTTGTATGGACGGATGATTTTTATTCGTAATTTTGTTGCTGCCCAGGTCAAATTTCTGCAAATTCATAAGTAAAAATCCCTCTTCAATACATTTTTTTTACATTTCATATTCATTTTTATATTGTAGTCTTCACACAGTCATAACACACTAGCATAGCCCCCCGAAAGACCGTTGTACCGTCCTTTAATCCTGTCAATTAATTGCAACTACTGTCAAATGGTAGCAGTATTTTTTTCCTTAACTAGTAGACTTCTTGGCGGGAAAGTGAAGCGACAAGTCGGCAGTTTAGTCTATTTTCTAAAATTTGTGATATTTCGAACATTAATGTGTAATAACGGTGGATTATTAACCGTTAAGTGTTTACGAGTGTTGGTAAATGAAATAAACAGCGCAACATAACTTTTCAAATTCTCTGTGAAGAAGTCCATGTGAGATCTTAGTATAGTCCCACATCTTTACTGAGGACTCAAGGGGTTTAGGGGGAAGGCATCTCATTTACCATTTTTATCACCACTCATTCTCATTTACTATACTTAATTTAGGTAAATGTTATTAATATATCTTGACACTGGCTAAATGTGCTAAAAAGCCGTTATATAAAGAAAAAAATATAAACAAATTACTAAGCGCTAAAAGGCTCCACATTTTTGTAAATGTTGAATTTAAATAATTTTTAACAATTAGCATTTGCATATAGTGTGAACCGAGGGCCCAGCAATTAAAACGTGAAGATTACAATATTATTACTATTTATGATCTTTCTTTAGTTTTAAAATTTTCCTTGTAATTTTTACTAAAGATTGGCTTATTTGGGAGCTTAGGTGTGTGAACTGAGGGACCCACTTAAGGCGATATATCTTTTGAATTAAGTCTTACAAACTCTAAAAAGATTACAGGTTTCTTTTAACATTTTTTTAAGGCTATTTGGAAAAAATGTAAATCAATTGGTTATACTAAAACAGTTGTTAGCTCAAAAATAAGACGACTGTATGTACAGCTCGCATTTTTAAATCCACGACTAATCCCTGAAGATTATTTGTCTATTCACGAGATAGCTACAGAATGCGACGAATG
This sequence comes from Musotima nitidalis, assembly GCA_949126915.1. NCBI lineage: Eukaryota > Metazoa > Arthropoda > Insecta > Lepidoptera > Crambidae > Musotima > Musotima nitidalis. The sequence goes on along the minus strand of OX421423.1, from coordinate 250,973 downwards.
GTCAAAATTTGCTAATTATTTTGTCAAACAGTGGAAGAATCTAATTACAAGCAACTTTTAGTTGTTATGGTGAAAACGTACCAAAAAAAGGACAAGTAACTCCACATGACAGGTGACATCAGAGTAATCTCGAAATTTCCTCACAAGCCATATATTTAGCATTTATACAATTTAAAAAAAAATAAAGAAGCTACGGTGCGAGATAGAAATATCAAAAAATATGATAGGTATGTGTTGCACAAGTAACAAGCAAACCATGAAAACTATTTAAAAAAAATGTAGGTATAATAATAAAAAAAAGGGAGTCAAACGAAATCAGTGTACTAGAATGTCTTCAACGTTTAGCAACCCTAAAAAAGTGGCTAAAAATTTCACGTGTTGTTGTGGGCATGTTGTTTTTTTTTTTTTATGGCAATACATGAATAATTGTGTGGTTTGTATTTTGTTGGTGATGTTACTTCTGCCATAAATTAACAAGAATCTGCCGTAACAAGAACCTGTCGTAACCAGAATCTGTTCAAAGACGAATGAATCGTTCGAATTTACCGTTACCAAGACTTCGGTACCGATGGGCGGGCCCTCAATCCTGTGACTGAAACTGAGGGCCTAACTTTTTACTTCTTAACTACTTTACTTTCACAGAATCAGATTTCAACTTGCATCTTATAAAGCGTGCACTAATCCCTCAGCATATTTAAAATGAGTTTTAACCGATCCATTGCGTCTCACATTCACTTTTAGGGACTTCTGTCCATGGCGGCTAACAAATTTTCTGTGACGCCTCTGTGCGTCAGCCGCCACCCATAGAGAATTTTATTTCGCGGGCTACCCTGGAGCATTTATCTGACCCTGTACAATTTTGTCTATTTTACTATGTAGACTATTACATGTGGCATAATATTATATTTCCCAGGTCGTTGGATTTTACTATATAAGTCATCATAGCATTCAAATAAATTACTATTTTTTTTTGTTTGTTTAGTTTGGTCACGATTTTGAGCATGTTAGTCACATGTACATTTTATTTGAAAATGGCTCTTATAAATGTACTTAATCATGTGTAAGGTCATAGAAACAGCTATTAACCTTTTCAGCGCCAAAGTCTGATATATAAGACGTTTAAGTTTCGTGCCCTCGCCGCCAAAGTCTGATATATCAGACAAATAAATCTTACCAATTTAACTCTATTTTTTCTAATCGTTATAGTACCTGATCACATATGCATAAAATTTTCAGACAGTTTATACTTTAGTTAATCAAAAATAACAATTTCACAATGTATTATAACGTTATTTTAATAATAAATTATTAAAAAAGAAACCGTGTTTATTGATTAAATCCGACTCTTTTTTTATTTGAACCCTCAGCGCCAATGTCTGATATATAAGACATTAGTGATGTTACATTACAATGTAACTACCAAAGCCTAAATAAATAAAATAAATCAGGTACTCTAAAAAGAAACTTCTAAAAAAGTCAGAATTATACAGATTTTTGTTTTGGGCATAAACATTTTTAAGTGTGATGTTATTTTACAAGTTTTACCACAGAAAATGGAATTATTTTCAAATTATGTTTTGAATCGAATCCAGTAAATTTCATGGTATGTCACAACACTATAGCGACACGATCATGCATCAGTCTCGTGCGCCAACGTCTGATAAATCAGACACGAAAGTGACGTCAGAGGCGATAGATGTTTCTAGAACTATTTATTTTGTGCTGTACAATGAGGGTAGGAGATATCGATAAATTATGGAAGTACCTGAGTATAAGACATGTATATATTTTTAAGTGTCACCATGTTAATGACAAGAAATTCACATTTGTCTATTGAAGAACATTGGTCGACGGATCCTCTATTATGTGCTCCTATATTTGGGAAGTTAATGACTCGCAACAGATATTGTATGATTTTAGGTATGCTCTGTTTCCATGATCTGACAGCAGCACCAGCATCAACGTCTGATTTAAGACTAACTAAGCTAGAATTTATTATACAACACGCACGTAGATTGTATAAAGAATCATTGGTTCCTTACAAGAATTTGTGTATCGATGAAAGCATCGTCCCTTTTAAAGGGCGCCTTGTTTTCAAGCAATATATGCCTAGAAAACGAAATAGATTTGGGATAAAGCTTTTTGTACTATGTGATATTGAAACTGGATGCATAGTGGACTTCTTAGTATATTGTGGTGCAACCACTGATGTTGCAGATATTCCGGATTTGGGCAAAAGTGGCCGGGAAAATAAGGTATTTTATTGTTGCAAAATCAATGTTTATAGAGGCATATTATACTGAATAATGATATATTAATGTTTATTATTTGATCATAACTAAATCTTCAGCGGTATGAGCATTATTTTATTTGTGAACCACGCACAAACAAAATGTTTCGATGCTTTATCGATATACTTTTTTCCATCACTATTTTTTGTAGGTATAATATTAGAAATATAATGCTTGGCGTCGGGAGCATAATTTTGCGTAGTTAGCGTGGCGGTCAAAGGGTTAAAATATAATCCAATAACAACTTTATTTTATTAGTTATTACTTTTCTACTTCTGTGTACTCAGGCACAACACGTGTGAACCGGTTAGTGAGTAAAGTAAAGAAGGTCCTCGTTAAGTATGAATCCGTCGCTTTTTAGTAGTCATTCAGATTTGGTCGGATAACCAGCCGTTGTTTACATATTTTGGTTTTTTGTATATATTTACTTAATGCGTAACACTTGAAGCTCAATATTTTCACCATATATTTTTGACTAAAGGCACAAGATTTTTGGTTTACACCTACACATCTGGGATTGTGCCAGTTCCTTGTATTTTGCCGTCAAAGTTATGACACCATCGTTTTTACTTTTAGCAAGATTATTCAAAAACGCATGCATGAACATTTTTGAAACTTTGTATGGTTATTATTAGCGTCAAGAAAGACCGAATACAGTTTTCAGCGAAGTTATGCCTTGTCTCATTTAGGCGCTGCGATGTTTTTTCTGGTTTTCATAAAACCGCGATAACTTGAAAACTATAAATATTTTCTAAAATCTAATTGGGGCACAAAGGGGCACACATTAAGAGCTACTCGCGTATGTTTATTCTACAGGGGCACATGCAATGGTTTTAGAGATATACTATTCATCAAAACGTTACTCCAGCAGGAAATATCTCGAAAATCTGAAGGGGCACAGATTTTATTTTTGGGGGCACATTTTGGCACACATATAAGCTATCTGGCCATGCACAGTTTTTCTCTCTCCGATCATTCGTTTAGAATTTTCCTGCTAGAAAAACGTTACCCCAGCAAGAATCGTTTTTTCGATTTTTTTTCGAAACGACAGGGGGCACACATTTTTTATGTGGGGGCACATTTACAGCAGATAAGGCACCAACTATACGTTCTACTCATATAACTCTAGGAGATACTTTCTTGTTGGGGTAACGCACACGATTGCGCCTGCAATGTTACATATTTGAACATTTGCTACATGATTACATTTGAAATGCTGTTTTTAAGAAACAGTGCTCCAACGAATCATGTTATTCTACCAAATCAAGGCAGATTGCATTGCTGCCAATCAATATAGATTGGCAGATTTCTATGTTTGGCATTTTTAAGTAATTTTTAGTAATGAAACTAAGACATGTGATTTATGTGATGATCAAATTTATTAGTTATGAATTTTTGACGTGACAACGTCTTAAATTAGGTTGCGGCTGGGAGTCACTTATGAAAAAGTGTAACGCTCGGTAACGTTACGATGAGTCACCGAACGAGAGAGAGGCCCGGCGAATGCCTTGCGTCTCTCTCCCACTCAACTATGATCGGTCTGCCGCGCGCGCAGCACTAGTGTACAATGTTTTAGTAAACAAAATATATTTCTATAGTTAAAATTTGTGCAATTCTTATTTTCATTCAATTCCTTGTTCCTATTGTGCAATTTAATTATATTCATATCAATAAATATTCTACCGAGAAAAAGACGTTGTCACGTAAAATCTTCGCCCGTAAAAACGACTTTACAGGCAACCATTTTTTGTTTAATTTGATATCCTTTGATTTGAACAGATGTGATAAAATTTATTTGAATGATGTACCAAATACGATTTATGTAAGAAACAGACGCTACAAATTATTAGGCGGTGTAGAATTTGTTCCTTCATTAAGTCCCGATAATATTGGACACTACAAAGGACATGGTGTCCATAAGAACGACGAAATAGTCTGTTTTGATGATTTGGTGGGAAAAATGTATAGCAGCAAAGAAGAAGAATCAGTTATTTTACATACTTTGTCCTACGGATTTATCGATTAGGTTACATCCTGTGTGTTATATGTAACTATGAAGGTTGTTAGAAAAAAGTTAACATAATAAAAAGTTACTTTCTTTGATAACTTAAAAAAATTCTGATTTTTATTGTGTATGGAATTCTTTAGTATGATAAACCTAATACAGTGTGACAATACATACATAACTTTGCTCAAACTTGTCACTTAAAAAATGTAAGTAGATGTCGAAATGATGTAGTAAATACACTCTAAAAACGTGTTTAAAAAAATATGGCCGATATGGTCACCCTACTAAACGTTTTCCTTAAGAATTGTAAAAAATTAGATATCTTTTAAAATATATCACTTACAGGGACTATCAGTTCGTTAGATTTTAGAGCAACATTTTTCACAATTTCTGATGTCACTACCTTCTATCTATAAGTTTCGGTTTATTAAATAAAGTTCAAGATAAGGATCACTCAGTTCGGACGATAGAAAAAAATTAGATTTTCATTTTCTCTTAAATCAGTAAGATATCAGTCACGATCTCTGTTTCACAAATTTTCCCAGAAGCTTAATTTATAATAAACATGACATTGTTTCATAATTTTGCAGTACAAGGTGGTGTTTTAAAAGATCACTCAACTGAACACAGTGCAATCTGAGTGATCCTTAAAATCCGTTCTAAATCGAAAACGTGGCATTGAAACGAATCGAAAATTTGCTAAGCAGCTTTCACAAATTTTTCACAATTATTTCAAATGCAAATCATAAACACATAGATTGTATATTCTTGGATATGCGTTATGGCTTATTCTTCAGGTGTCCAGATTGAGTGATCCAGTTAATTAATTCTAACTTTCTTTGTTTAGGTTTCACAATTTTTTTATCTTACTATGAAGTTTTCACAATTATTTCCTAAATCCTCTTATAATTTGGTTGTGGTTGGATGAGTTTTTTGAAAAGATCACTCAGTCCACACGCACACGGCAAAAAACTCATCCAACCACAACCAAATTATAAGAGGATTTAGGAAATAATTGTGAAAACTTCATAGTAAGATAAAAAAATTGTGAAACCTAAACAAAGAAAGTTAGAATTAATTAACTGAATCACTCAATCTGGACAACAATCTGTAACATTTTTCTGGAACGCAATAAAATTTAAAAAATATATATATATATATATATATGTTAAGGTATTAAAAAGGTATTGAATATCTACAAATAAATAATCCAGATATTTTGTCTCATGAAAAAAATGTGGTCCAGACAACCTGACGTCAGAATGTCTGGCCACATTCTTTTCATGTTTTTTCACTGCTCGTCGAGGTACTAGATAATTTAATTTAGGTATCAAATAGTATCAAAAAGGTCTCCAAACGTAAAATATTTCACTTGGTCCAGGGGTTCTAACGCTAACCAATTTTTACTTCATAGCACGCTTATTTGACTTTCACAAAATCTGATTTCAGCTTGAGTGAGCACTAAACCCTAAGCATTTTCAAAGACTTAGGAAACGGGCCCTTGTATCTTCACCACACGCACATGGGAAATATGGGAGCCTAGTTGGGAATAAAAACAAGGAAGATTTAAATGATGCAAAATATTGAGAAACACAAGACAAAAAGTCAATATTTTATTTACACATTTGTTTTATTGAGACATACATATGTACATCATAAGTTTTGTTCATGTCCAAATCACTTATTATTCTAAATAATTTCATCCCTATTCAATGGAAGAAACGTTTGTATAAAATACATGATTCTGATTTATAATAAGTCAAATCAGATACAAAACTACTACATTGTTGTAATGAGATCCAGAACATTAATGTAGACCGGAGAACGGCATGCGGCACTTACACACTTCCACTCAACACTCGCGTTACTCGCCGACGACTCACAGGAACACTAGGTTTTACTTTATTAAACTCTGTATTAAAAAACTATTTCAGTTCCAAAGGTAATTATTTAAGATTCTAATCAGCAATAATACTCAAATGATTCTATTATCCATTCTATATTAATAATAAATTACGTAACGCGATCTTTCAGGTAGGCGACCGAATCACATAGACAGTATCCTTAAAATTTTCTTAAAACAGATTCCTTAAATTAATTATGTGGAATGAAATGACGTGCCCCAAGCGCGGCGAGACGAGAAGCGCAGGGGGACACTCATGACCGATGACTTAACCTGAAATTATAAAACGTACTTTAGTACGTATCTTAACAAAAAACAGGACGAAATCATTTTTTGACTACAAAACTTGGGTCCGATTCTAGCGGAGCACAGCTATTTTTATAGGTAGAAACATGTGTTTTATTTTTTTTAAATCAGATGCAGCACATACCTTACTATTGGACTGAGATGACTATCGGCAGGTACACTTTGCTTAGTAGGGTTGGTGCCTCTGATTAGCTCGGCCGCCGCCGCCGCCGCCACCGCCGCCGCCGCCGCCACCACCCCGCTGCTTACCGCCCTGGTAACCCGCTGCAACCAACAGCGCCAGTCAAACTACCCACTCAATCACAGCACCTCACTTGATACCCTACATTACGAAGTACTGCGTGCAAGGGTTATAAGACTACCGTTATAATGCAGAACTGATGATTAGCTATCCTCTACAACATGCGAAGGCACTATCGGTTATTAGCGGGTTATAATTCTTGAATATTTTTTAAGAAACTAGGAAATTAGGTTACTTGTATCATTTGGAAATAGTAACGTGAAAAAGTTGCGAACAATAGATGAATAATATTGTAATAATGCCTCAAAATCTCCGAGCTAGTTTCACCATGGACTACTTGGTCGACTAATTTTATTGCCTACTACTTTTTAGGAACTTTAAATATTAAAGTGTTCCATAAATATTACTATTTATAATGTCAAGTGCAATTCTTTCCAATGCCTTTATAGCATCGGCCAAAACCTGCTCAACCAAAGCAACGGCAAAGCGGGCTGCCGCGGGGCTGAGGCTACCCCCCCTTAAGTCTATGGCGCTTTGCACCCCTACGCGACCACAACGCAGGACGGCAGCGTCCAGAGCGGAACGTACGCGTCTAGTCAGTCGTGCAAATTACGATGTCTACAGCGGAAGATACACAGATTTATATGGAAAAATTAATACTATTTTATAAACTTCAAAAAATAAAGGGTATGAAAAATTACGAAAATATAAATTTTACCATACAGACTCGGATTTTAAAGTATGAGAATGTGCTATAATAGTAAATGTTCACTAATAAATAAAATACGCGGTTTGCATTGCACGACTACTTTCGCGTACGCTCTTGTTTTGCTCCCGCTTCGCAGTCGTTTGATTGAGCTGGTTTGACCACGATTTATGCCCTCGATGGTATTTAACCCAACTTCTACTTGTTTATTTGGGTATTAATATAAAAAAAATATCTCGTAACAATTCATGTGAAATGAAACTGAAAGCATTTTGAATACCTCGTTTTGGACCATTCATTACCAAAATTTATGTGCACTTATTTTCATCGTGCCTTAACAGTTCGTTAAAGAAACCCTATCAAAAACCCAAAAATAGTTAGATAGTTTTGGCAGTTTGTTATAGAACACATCCTAACTCTAGTTTACCCTGTGCAATAAATTGTAAGAATGTACATACTGTTTGTTTGCATACTATATTTAAATGTACACAAAATTGAAAGGACTGAAAAACAATCGGCCATAATTTTATGTGAATTAATCACGTCTTTCTTGGTTTTCAGTCGTTAATTATTTGTCAATGGTAATGGTAAGATTTCTTTTTAAAAAATCATTGGTGATAAACGTAAACGTAGGGACAATTCTGCGAAAAAGGTTTCACCACATTCATGGCAAATAATATGTTGTCACTAAAAACCAATAAAAGAATATAAATATTTTTTTTTGGTAACGGAATTTCAAATAAACTTTTTAGTTATTGTGCATTTTGGACATTCTGCAAATCGGATATTGGATATTTTGGGTTCTACAGGAAGTTAACCATAGTATTGTTTATTCCACATTTAAGTATGTCTAAATCTGACATGCTACTTGTATATTATAATTAAAGTTTTGTATTTTAAATGCCGTTTTTCTCGCTGTGTGTCAATTTATGTTACTTGCGAAGGTGCAGCAATATACAAATAAATTTTTTTTAGGAATGTAATAAAATTCACTGTCATCTCAAATTTCTCTGGAATTATGTGAGATCTGTTAGGTTAGGTACTCGTTTAAATTACAGCGTGACAATAATCATTGGAAAGTGAACCATGCTCTTAGTTAGTTTTTAAGTTATGTTACAAATGCAATACGTGATGCTCGTTCGCAGAGACAATAGATTGCTGTGCCAATTAAATCGCAACATCTATGGAAGCGTAACTAACTCTCAGATGAAACTACATAACTACACAAATTGTATACCAGAAACGCTTCAAACGTCTTAAAATACATGACGCTTCAACAAATTGATACTGAGTTAATAAAAGGTGTCCCGCGTAATTATTGGGCATGTATGACGTTTGCGCGCGTCCGGTTTTGGCGGTACCTTTGCCGCGAGGAGCTGCGCGAGCGCCGTACCCGCCCTCGTACCCTCCGTACCCGCCGTAGTCTGCCGCAGGGGAACAATATTAGTACCCGCAATGTTTAGAGTTTGTTATGAAAAAAAGGCGCCGCAAATTTGTTCAGAATTTCAGATTCTAAATTCCGAAATGTCGATTCATATATGAAAAATAAAAAAGTATAGGGAGCCGATATTTTGTACATTTCATTGAAAGATGCAAAATGTCCAAGTAGCAAAATGTTCAATAATAATCTAAAAGTAAAACCTATTATTTTTTGGCTCATATTTAATGTGTCATCAAAATTAATAAATTACCAACCTAACCTAACCTTTTTGTACATCAAAAAATTCTGATGGAGCACCTAATCCCCTATTAGATGCTAGATCAGTATTTTTGATGATCAAAAAAGTATTTTTTGTTCAGTTTATTACATTCCTTATTTTTTGGACCTACGTACGTACATGAAGTACAACGCATGCAAAAATCAACTAAGAGGAAACTGCTACAGACGGTAGCCCCGGGCTCTTTTATTTTTATTTCTTTTGAGATTCTTTCTTTAGTCGGATTTTAGAAACAAGAATAAGTCTTTATTTCAAGACTACATTGAAAAGAAAACGTATTAATAAATATGCTTTGTGTACAGTCAACCGTAACGAACTGACCCGCCGGATATTGTCCGAATTTTAAGGTAGTGGTGGCAAACTAGTAAAGTGGCAAAGTTTTTTGTTTAGTTAAGTTTTTTGCTTAATGTTAAAATAACATTAGCTTTAATAAAATTGTGCCGAAGGACTTGCATATAAGTACCTTACTTTTTTTAGAAGATTAACAAATAAATTTTTTTCGTCTTATTGTATGTGTGGTATAGTGAATTTCATACTATGTATCGCAATAATATAGACACCGTACGCTACTACAACGTGTACGTGTAGGGGTGTGTATGGTAGGTAATTATAAGATATTATCTCCCAATTTTATAATTTCTCTTATGAAGAATCAGATATTGTTTATCAGATATTATTTCCTGCTAGATAGTAGATAAGTATTGCTTCTAAATTTCCTACTAGTGAAGGATCAGATAGATTTTCCCAATTTGACAATATCCTACTAAACAGTGAAAGATACGATTTTGAGTTATCTCCCCTAATTCGATTCCTGCCATTCAGTAAACTAAAGGATACCATATTTTGTACTGATTAATTTCCTGTTAGATGTTGTGTTACTCCCTAACTAGAGAATGTCTCGTCAATAATCCATTGAAAAATTCAAGACTATACACAAATCCATGAACTTTAAAAAAACGATGATAGTTAAATAGATAATATAATATGGAATCTCTGGTTTTAGTTAAGTATATTATTGAAAACAGAACTAACCCAGAGTAATCACTACCCTCTCAATATCTAGCTTCTTCAGCTGCTTTATGGTACACTTCATATTTTGCACATTTCATTGAAAGATGCAAAATGTCCAAGTTAAAAGCTCAAAAAATAGAAAGCCTATTTTATTAAAAACCATTAGGTTAAATTTAAGAAATTAAGTGTATAATTTGAAAAGGCTATTAAATAAAAAATACTAAGCAATTGAAATCCAGTTCATGAAAATAAAACATGGGTGCTTTTGATTTGATCTAAGAGAGCAAATAACTAAGAAACATCTACATCGGACATTTTGCGACGCCTTTTTTTTTAAAGTTCTACAGGTCGTCAATTTTTTTTTGCGTCATCCTATTTTTATTTAGTTCTTACTGGTACTACTATCTCTACGCTTTTACCATGAAAAAAGGAAGAATAAGGCGTTAAATTAAGCTAACTTCATAAAATGTATGTGAATTTACAATATTACTTGTTTGAGGGCCTACGAAGAACCCATGCACGTGTTAGTATAATATCTAAATCAGAACTGTGCCGACGTGAGGTGACGTGAAATGAGGTGTGTCTTGGGAGGATAGGGATAGGGGATTTATATGGAAACACATTGAGAATTTTTGTAACAGTGCTTTATTCAAAAGCTTTCATCATAGTATCTTTATCATTTTCACAATGTCTCTCCATATTTACCCCATTTCCCAAATGTAGCAAGTGGCGGAGTATAAAATAGGTAAATTAAAAATACCAAAAAAAGACTCTGGCGACATTGCTACATATGTCAAAAGTGGTATTACAAATAAAACATACTTAAAAATAAAGCAGGTAAAATATGTACAAATATAGTACCCAATGAAATAATGATAAAGAAATATGGCCAGCATATTGCTCAACTGAATTACTTAATGAATAGATGAGCAATCAAGAGAATGCTCTTAGACACTGAGTAGTAAGTAGAGGCTAACTATAGATTAGTGATGTGAATAAACAAAAATATAATGTAGTAAATGACAATAAATCAATTAAAATGAAGTATAATACTATTAAATGAAAACGTTTAAGACTGATCCACGGTTATATTCAGATATACATTGTCGCCTCCACAACATTCACTACACATTATCTCGATAGAATATTAAATATTTAGAAAAATAAATATTTTCTACACACTAAGTTATACCTAAGCTTCGCGTGATGTCGATCTCTTTGACTTAAATGTAAGATATACATAAACATGTAAATAGGCAACATCGAGGACGGAGGGTCGCCCGCTCGCGTCGGCGGGGCGGCGCCGGCCCGCCGCCCCCTACTCTACATTTACATCCTAGGGATCAGGTAACATCAGTCGAGGTAATGTGTCGGTGAGCGGGCCGGGCGGCTCGCCCCTACTAGTACTGCTTGCCGCGTTTACCGTAATTAGGGTAGCCGGAGTAATCGTAACCGCCGTAACCCCCGTAGCCGTCGTATCCGTAGCCGCCGTAACCGTATCCGTCGTAGCCCCCGCCATAGCCGCCCTGGCCATAGCCATAGCTGCCATAGCCCTGGCCGCCCCACGCGCCCTGTCCGCCGTAGCCACCGCGACCTCCCCTCCCACCACGGCCGCCTCGCCCGCCGCGGGCCCCGCGCCCTCCCATGCCTCCGGGTCCATCGGGTTTCGGCGTGGCTCGTTTCACGTCAACCTGCATTGATAAAATCGACCCATCAGTACTGTGTGGCGCAGAGTTGTGCCATCTTTTAGACTTATTGGCTTACAATTGATACAGACCTCTTTCCCAGCGATGGTTTGTTTAGGTGTTTTGAGGAGCTCATTTACAACCTGCTCAGATTCGAATGTAATAAAACAGAATCCTTTTCTTTGGTTCTTAGTCTTGTCGAAGGGCATCTCGACTTCGATTATCTGAAAATTATTAACATTTGTCACATAAAAATAGGTACAGGTAGTACTTATGGAATTATGATTTAAAGGAAATTTCAGTGGCCCGGTTGTATCCTCACTGACAATCAAGAACTATAAATCTCACCAATCCGGAGTTTTCATCATTAAAATTATTATTAAAGTAAAAAAAAATTACAGAACTACTCACAGAGCCAAAATTACTGAAGAAGTTTTTGATTTCATCATCTGAAATTTCAGTGCTTAATCCACCAACAAATATTTTGCCATGTCTAGCCTTTGCCTTTTTGGGATCTACTTTTTTGTTATTGATTGTGTGTTCTCCGGCTAGCATTACTTTGTCAATGGAGTCTGGTGCCTTAAAAACAATAAATGCAAATCCTCTTGATCTCCCTGTGTTAGGATCAGTCTTCACATTGATGCTCTCAATCTCACCATATGCACTGAAATGGTCACGTAATTCCTCTGAAACGAAAAAAATAAAGGATTCATACACAAGTGACAGGAAGATTTATATTGTGATGTATACTTTAAATTTCAGAATTGTGGGTAAAGTGTCTTCAACTCAATTCAGAAGCAGAACTGAATAAGGTCATCATAAAAAAAATTAAGTAGCAATCTTCAAAAGTTATAGATTTACTTACTGTCTGTTGTTTCCCAGCTCAAGCCTCCAACAAAAAGTTTTCTGTGAAGATGGAATATCATAATTAAAATTTGCAATAATTAACTAAATCGAAAATTTGATTTAGAAACTGACTTATAAATTACGATTTAACATTATCACTATGCAGTACTTGTTTACAGTACTTTACAGCTACTTTTTTTGTTCAAAACAAACTCCCAAGCACTGCAGCAAAACAAATTCCTGTAAGTTACAAAGGTAATCTGGACATTTAAAATTATCAAAGAACAACAAAAAAATGAAACAAGAAAAATTACTGTGAAGTGAAATCGCAAGATTTGAAATTGGCAAGTGTGATCGAGGCCCAAAGTTAATAATTGACCTAGGCATTAGTCAGTTTGGTCGTTGTTTACTTTAGTGTGAGCCCAGCAGATATATACCATGACGTCCTTCGGCGGCTGCTGCGGCGGCGGCGCAGGCTCACACCTGCAGAGAGACACAGCGTTAGTACCAACCAGCTAGCGCCCAAACTGACCGCGTCAGCCGCCGCCCCGCCTCACCCTCGGCTGCCGGGCGACGACCCTAAATGACGCACTTTGCAAATTCACCGATTTAAAATCTTGCTAACGCCTATCAAAAATACAAACTCTAAATTTCCCACTCATTTGACTCGAACGGTGTAGGTACTCTAAAGTGGAATACAAATCGATAATAACTGTACATCGGTGCCGCGTGCAATGGGTAGACGCGCAATTTAGACGCCATTTTACTTCTCATGCGGCCGGTGAATTTTTATGAAATAGCAACAAGACCTGAAAGTCATCAGAAATGTGAAACTATAATTCGGCAAACTAATTTCAGACGATAATAAAAACTCAGTTACCTTAAAAACAAACAATTTAGAATGGATCTCTCAGATGGAGATAGATTAAAATGCCGATAGTGATTAGGCAAGCCGCCGCCATTATAGCGGGCGAGAAATATATACACCGCAGACATCATTAACACAAAATATACTATTTTAGGACATAATTTCTATGCATATGGTTATAATATTGAACAAAGTAACCAAATAATTTATATTAAGTACCTGTCGTCATCGCGTCCTGGAGCATCGGAACTATCCTGTTGACCATCACCACCACCGTTCTCCATATTCCCGTTAAGTTGATTTTCGGTAACGTCTTGTGCAAAATTATCGTTATTTGCCATGACTTGACTTACAAACTAGATACTTTTTAAAGATAGAAATTCTAAAACTAAACAGCGGTCTACACACGACCTTCAACTCCGAATGCCAAATGAAGAAGAAGGGTCCACACCGTTCGGATAAGCGGCGATGAGTCGGCGCGAAATTGCTGCAATGTTGGTATGAATGAAGCAGAGACGCTCATTTTTTGTTTTCATTCCGCTCAACGAACCAATCACAGCCAAGGCTGTGAAGGGTCAATGGCATTATAAAACGTATGAAAAGGATATTCAGTCAAATTTCAGTGTGTTCGAAAGAGATAGAACGATGAAACAAAAAATCAATACTTTTCACTACCAACACACCCGTTCATTTGCCGCGTTTTCTGTTCGTTCAGAAATAGGTTTAGAGCACCACTACTTTAATAACAACATTTTTTTTTGAATGTGCACCTATATGACTAAAGTGATGGAAATTTATAACATATGTATTTCAAGACGAAATTGTTTTAGACATTCTGATAATTTAAATAATAAAATTGCTTTTGCAAATTACAAAAATAAACTACAGTTGTTTGGAGAGATTTGATGAAAATATATTAAATGTATTTATTTTTGCTTTGTATACAAAATTTATTCCAATACCTAGATTCCTACTTGTAAACCATATTTCGTGATTCACAAGGAATAGCAAAAACTTGGCTACTTCACTTCAATTCCTACGCTGAACCCATGAACTTGAGGGAGGTTGAGCGAACACAGACACTGCGTGTTCATTTTAATCGATTTTTGTGTTCATCATATTTTGTTTGTTCGTGCGTACCACATAATAACTAAATAACAGTCTGTCTGTTATTAAACAAGAAGAAATAATAATTTGTAAGTAACTGTAAGGGCCCAACATTGAGGTTTGTTTACAAGTTCTATAATAAGTAGGCACCTACCTACCAAAAAAAAAAATATCAACATCGTTGCCAGAGTTAAGTATAAGTCTCCAGTATACGTACGTTGCTCACACGTTGGCGTGTTTCATAATGTAATGCGCTGTCTCTTTAAGAAGATGGACGTTAGGGCGATCGCAACAGCTGCAATATGCTTGTACAGCGCTTTTATATTTTGTTTACATATGCACCAGAGAAAATTGATTAAAAAAATTGAGCAAAAGAAGATGGCGGATGCTAAGTATTCATCGACACTCGACGGATCAGCGGCAAGTATTGGTGAAGAAGCCAAATACACACAAAATGATCATGTATATGTTCGCCGAGACCTCTCGGCGAGTGCGCTCGGCCAACGTGTACTAGAGCCTTTAAAGAATTTTGCCGTAAACCCGATACAGATACCATTAATTTTTGTGTAAGTTGATTGATATAAGATTAATAAGTAATAATAGTAAACGGCGGTAATGAGTAAATGGCGCGGCGGTCTTATTTGAGTAGTGATATAACATAACACAATGAGAGAAAACATCACGTTTTTTTTTTGCTTAGGTCTCACTCGCTTAGGTATTTGCCAGTGTCAAGTAGTTTGATAAATCTAGTTACTTGCATCAAATCATCAATGCAGCATTTTCGGCATTTAGTCACAGTCATAGACAAGTAAAGTCCGTCATAGTCGATTCAAGTCAAAATCGAATGTACACTAGTTTTGAAAATAAAATACTGCTGCGATGTGTCTTTTTCCACCTTGGCGCCCAAACTCCTATCATGCATTAACTTTCTTTTTTTTAGTGTAACAGTAAATACATACAAAGAATTGAAACTAATATCTTTTGTATCAGTTGTATGCAAATGATGTTTATATAATATTGATATCCCGATTCCAATTGGTGGTTGGGAAACCTATTCTGTCTTTTTCTTCCCTATTCTTTTAAATAATGGCTACTTGCGTTTAGCGCATTTAGCCAGTGTCAAGTTATAGATATATTAATAATATTTAAAAAGTAAATGTAGATAAGTGGTGATAAAAATTGTAAATAAGATGCCCTTCCCTATACCCATTGAGTCCTCAGTGAAGATGCAGGACTATACTGAGATCGCACATGGACTTCTTCAGAGAATTTGAAAAGTGATGTTGCACTGTTTTGTTTCAACACTTTTATTTTCTTTTAAATAATGGCTTCGTGCGTTTAGCACATTTAGCCAGTGTCAAGTATTATATATAGTATATTAATTTAAGGTTAATTTTTGAGGTTAATGAGTGTGAATGAAGCTAAAAGTGTGTGCCAAGATCGTAGCAAGTGGAAGGATGTGATCTCTGCCTACCCCTACGGGAAAGAGGCGTGACATTATGTATGTATGTATGTATGTATTAATTATATACAAATTATAGTAAATGAGAATAATAATTAGTGGTGATAAAGATGATAAATGGCAAATGAGAAGCCCTCCCATAAACCCCTTGAGTCGTCAGTAAAGATGTGTGAGATCTCACATGGACTTGTTGAGAGAAATTTAAAAGCGATGTTGCACTACTTTGTTTGATTTACCAAAACTCATGTATGTTTACAAATACTTAACGATTAATAATCCACCGTTATTACACATTAATATTCGAAAAATTACAAATTTTAGAAAATAAAACAAAAAAAACTACAGACAGGACGCTTTACTTTCCCGCCAAGAAGTCTATCCATCGGTCTTCTTTTCCAATTTTAATATTATTTTTAATTTAAGGCCGCTTAGGATTAAACATTATGATTGTGCTAACATAAGTTTCCGCAGTAGAACAACCACCTTACCTAGTTGTTACATTTCTCTATGAGAACAACGTTATTAGTTAACAACGTTATAGAGCTGTAACAAAAAATTAAAAAAGAGTAGGCAAAAATTAAAAAAAAATTGACATTTGTACGGTGAGGTAGGCTCTTTTCTGTTTTCAGTTCAATATTTATTGTGAAAATTACGCGAATTTCGTGATCACTTGTAGTTTATCACTCTACTTTAATGCCTAAATTTTATTGAGGTAAGATTTGACATATTTTTTTTACTAAATAATTAATTTTAGATACGGTTTTTATGGTTGTCGGCAGATGTATTTCTTTTTAAAGGTTAATGATCAGCAATTTGTTCTATCGGCTTTTTGTTTATGTTATCTTTGCAAATATTGTTTTGAGCTATGGTCTGTTCTCTTTTAGCATAATTAGCTTCTTAATTTCGTATTCAACTAGATCATTGTGATCTATACCAATGTATACTAAATTGTCGCCATGTGTGGTTTGACATGAGCAGCAAAATTGTTGTTTCTCAATTATTTACAATGCATAGACGACCTTTTATATAAATTTTGTATGTGTTCTAAAACTATGTTTGTGTTTGGCTGCGGCTGACAACACCTGGTAATTTTGTGTGCTTAGAATTAAAATACAGTAATTATGTAGAATGCTTTGTTTGGTCGAAGGTATACCTACCTACCTCTGTTAGGTAACTATAAAGTAATTTTGTAGAGATTTCCTCCAAGATATTTTCTAATAATTTTACTGATCAAAATGTTTGTGTTTTTTTGAGATTTATAGCTTCTTGACCCATGGGTTTGCTATGTTGATATTTTAATTGCTTCAACGGGTAGATCGGGGTATAAAATGATTACCTAACTACTTAACCCCCAAAATAAACTACATAATATCTAGCCAAATAGTTTTGAGTAGTATAAATACAGTATTGTAAACTATATTATGCCCCAACAATGGTCATTCAAGTGCGACAGTAATACCTGTAGCACCTCTAGTCCACCAGTCTTTGACTTTGTAACATACAATGTCTAAATTACACCTAAGTATGCAGTATTTTTCATCCACTATTAACATACAGATACTGAATATCCTGCTGGCAAGAGTGTGGTTGGGCCAATTAAGTGATATCTGGTATTAATAGTCATTTTCTCTGTATAGACTAGGAATAAGCCTGAATAATAAAGAGGGCTTTTCTATGGCTCCCCTCACAAACCTATAGCTCATACTCCAGTCACCTGGCTAAAAAACACACCTGTGTGGCATTTTTTGTTGGGAATTATTTTATGTCCATAGTTGTTCCTAAAATATTACGAATATATTTAAATTCATAGCATAAAGTAATCAAGTAGTGTGTACGTAAGAGTTATATTATTATGACCAAACAAACCAACAGAAAGATGTTTACACACACACACACTTTTACAATGGGTCTTAAGTGACAAAATATTTTTTTAATACCTCTCCATTCAGTAAAAAATATATGGCCAGCAATATGTAACAGGTGAGATAAAGATTTATATCATAAATAATAGACGTATATGGTTTTTCAGAGCAGCTACAGCGGAGGGCTGTTTTGTTGAGTGATAATACAGCGATGGTAATGGAGGCGTCCCCTTCTCCGCAGAGCGTCGGCCGCGAGTTCGTGCGCCAGTACTATACTCTGCTCAACAAGGCGCCCGCCCATCTGCACAGGTTATTACCATCTTTAATAATAGTTACAAGTAGACTTATCTTTTAAGAATCGCATGATCAAGGTGATTTTTGGCTCAATAATTTTCTTGTGCAATAATCACTATTAAAATGTGAGGTTATCGTAGAATAGAGAACTGTAGAGTCTACATTATGCGGGATAGGTTGTAAGAATTGTTTTTTAAGAAATTACCTACTCAAATAGATTTATCCTTTTGTATAAATTTTCTAATCATTTAGGAATAACCTAAGAATATAGTATCTGTCACTTAATTAATTTTATTAATATTTCAATTTTAAATTGTTTAGAGACGGTCTAGATATATAAATATCTGGCGACTTGTCATGGCATTGCATGGGTGGACCTTTAATTTAAACATTTTGAGATTAAACTATGCCTAGTCTTTAATATTGAATATTAAGTTCTAAAATCAAGCCTTCGTTTTATTCATTATAATTCAGACCTCATTATTGGGAGGTTTTTACTTGTCATATCATTTGAATGCAATTGCTGATTTTATTATATTTCTAATTGTAATCTATCAGTACTGAAACAGTCTTAAATGAGAAATAATTAATTTGATTAAGGATTCATACAGAGATATTATGTTAACATTTCTTATAAAACAGTAGTTATATGGACATACCTACAATACTCCGACTTTTGGTGTCGCAAAGTTGATGTGTTCTTTAATATTGTGGAAATTTTTTTGTTCTATTATTTATCTGCACCATATGAAAAACAATTGATGTTTAAGTAGAATTTTTTCTAGTGAGAAATATAGCACTCAGTAAAGTACTATACGCCTGTATTCGCTTGTTTTCTAGACCTGTCTAGGGTATTTGACCTGGTTTCCTATGACGTATTGTGGAGTAAACTACAAAAAGTCGGTCTACCAGTGGAACTCACAAATATATTCAAATGCTGATATGGAAACCAGGTGAACAATGTTTGGTGGGATGGTAACTTGTCGAGACCTTATGGTTTGGACTGTAGGGTAAGACAGGGGAGGCTGAGCGCACCTATTCTGTTCAATCTCTCCATCAACGAGGGGATAGGTAAGCTCAGCAGAATCAGACTCGGCTGACACATTAAGTGAGCTTTAACAATATTAGTTCCGCTGATGATATGTGCCTCTGTCTGCCTTAGGAAACTGATGTCTATCTGCGAAGCATACCCTAACAGTCATGGCTTGGTATATTATGATGTTAAAGAGAGCCAAACAATGGTCTTCTCAACAGATAGATTAAGTGCCACCTGTTCTGCTTGTTAATATGAGCTTAAAAGAACATCTAGCTTTAAATATCTAGGGCATCTCTTGACTCTGGAACATAAAGACGAAGGTTATATAGATAGAGCGGAGGACTTTGTTGGTGAGAACAAACATGTCAGTCCGCAGGATTAGTCACTGTTCACGCGAGGTCACTTTATTTAGAGCGTTTTGCACGTCCTTTTACGCGTGTTGTGTTGACACACCGCCGTGAGGACTAACCATACTCAGAAAGCGTACCAGGCCCTTCGAGTTTACAATAATCTTTTTAAAATGTTGCTAGGTTTCTCTCGCATGTGTAGTGCATCTCTACATCCTCTCGCGGGGGCATATTTAGATTGTTTCTATATAACAATGTAAGAAATTCCTGGTAAGGAGGGTGTGGGGGAGCACCAATGACTTTCTGATAATTATTGCAAGCAGATTGGACTGCGCTTGTATCAATTGCTGCTGTGCCAAATCGAGTGGCATGGCACGTAAATCGTATATTTAGTTTTTATAAATAGTGTGCAGTAATAACATAGTTTGTAGGAAGAATTGATACTAGCAAATATGAGTTGTAAAATTACTTGAGCAATAAAATATGCATTCATTTATTCATAGCCTATGTTACTCAGGGATAATGTAGGATTCTTATTATGGCTTGAGTTTGTCATGCACACTTAAATGTCTCTGGGATGGCGGCATCTTGCGTCGGGGCGTTACGTTCTCCAAAATATGGTTGAGTGAAACGATGGCTGGTTCATGCGTCATACTCGTCAACGAGTGCTGCTTGTGAGGACTGGTCTGCTCATGTCTACTATGTATATTTGTAATTATGCTCATATAACTAAAAAAAATATTTTCTTTTATTTTAAATTTTGTGACTGCAGAACACAGGTTTTTGTAGACTTGTCAAATTGTTTTACTCTATAATAGTACATTTTCTTGTAACTGACGGGAGAAAAAACTACTCTTTTACGATAAAGCTCCCGCCCGCTGCGAATGGGCGCGCTAGTTTTTAAGTTTTGACTTTCATAATATCATTAAATTAATTAACTTATTATTCTCCAGCCATTTTAATTTTTTTCTTTTAATGTCCTTCTCACATATTGATTGAAATTCTTTTGTTATTCATTGTCCCACACATTCTATGTGTCATAATGACAACACAATTCAGCTTATCTTTGATAATTTTATTATTAAGCTTTAGTTTGAATTATTTTGGATCATATGATGTTAATAGTTTTATCAGTTTATTATGAGTCAGTGGATGAGCCATTTTAGGATCAAACCACCGTGTTGTACATTACGCGTTACTTAAAGTATCCTACTTTTACCAGGTTGTTTTCATAAATATACCTTTTATTATCAAGTCATTTTATTGTTTTTAAAAATATAGGATTGCATATAGGACTACGGATTGCATAATGTAATAAAATTTATAACTTAGGATGCCAATATACTATCATAATATTAATCTATTATAATATCATAATATTAATGATTTCATGTTACGATATTTTTTACATTACTTCGAAAGAGAACTACAAAACATAACGCCATGGGTCCTCGCTCTTCCAAACAATGATTAACAAACCACGCCCATTTACAGAGCTACTGTATGGATGGCTGTAATGCCGTCGTGGTGAGCAAGTGCGGTTGTGTTGCAGATTCTACAACAACTTCTCGTCGTTCGTGCACGGCGGGCTGGACGCGCCCAACCGCGAGACGCTGCCGGTGGTCGGCCAGAAACAGATCCACCACCGCATCCAGCAGCTCAACTTCCGAGACTGCCATGCCAAGATCAGTCAGGTGAAACTGTAGCTTCTCTCTGGTATTTAAAGGGAATTAAATTGTTAGCTAAGGTCTTCATATTTTAAGCCTAGGAGCAATAGCAAGCCTGTGTATTTTATATTGTAGTGGTTTTAAAAGACTTTTCTCAAATATTAAAACCAGATGAGAATGCGAAATTTAGCAAAATTTGTTAGTAGCAAGTTACCGTGTCATAGTTTGGAGAACGCTGCAGCTGGCGAAAATATTGTTCATGTGGGCAGTTATTTAAATAAGTATATCATGTCATATCTTTAATCAGAAAGCTTATTAAGTAACATTTAATATTAGATGTATGCTGATGTAATCCTTGTTTGTGAATGCATAGTGTAAATTATAATTTGTTGTATGTTTACAACTAACGAATATTGCATTATGTAAAGACTTTACACAATGGAGCACATTGTTGGTGATGTAAATATAATAAAAAATATTTATTTCTATGTCAAACACTCGCTGCTCGCGGGACAATAAAACGTGGGGGTACGCAGCTCCGCTTGTGTGTCACTGTAGCTGCTCAGACAACGCCCGTGTGGCACCTCTCCTAGCTTGTGGCGATGTGTGGTGACGTGTGGTGACGCGTGGTGACGTGTGGTGACGCGTGGTGACGTGTGGTGAGTGCGGCAGGTGGACGCGCAGGCGACGCTGGGCGCGGGCGTGGTGGTGCAGGTGACGGGCGAGCTGTCCAACGGCGGCGCGCCCATGCGGCGCTTCACGCAGACCTTCGTCCTGGCCGCGCAGGCTCCCAAGAAGTACTACGTGCACAACGACATCTTCCGATACCAGGTCCGTGTCGCATTATATTGTTCTGTCCAACGGCGGATTATCTGAGAGCTGTTTGGAAACCGATTGTTGTCGTGCACAGCGGGCCCTCATGCTGCGCCCTATCGAAAACCCTATGGTGCTTAAGTATTTAAATATTTTCATCTCGATCGTCCAGGATCCGGCTAAGAACGAGATTTTTAACAATTTGAGAAGAGGCAGGAGTACTATTGATTACGTCTATCATAGTTATCATTTTGGGTCGTTTTGCCAATCTTCTGAATGATTATAATTTCTCGTCTTGACTCGTCGATTCTGTGCCAGGACATAGTGTTCAGTGACGAGGAGGGCTCCGGCTCGGGCCCGTCGGAGGGCGAGGAGGAGGAGGCGCAGTCGGCGGGCTACTTCCCCGCCGCGCCGCCCCCGTCCGCCTTCCCGCTCGCCGCCTTCCCGGAGCCGCCCGCGGAGCCGGCCGCGCCCGCGCCCGCCCCCGCCCCCGCCCCGGCCGCGCCCGCCCCGGCCGCGCCGCCCGCCCCGGCGCCCGGGCCCGCCGCCGCGCCCGACGCCGCCCAGCCGCACGTCAACGGCCACCCGCAGCTCGAGGAGTCGGCGCGGCATCTGGGGGCCGCGCTGCAAGGTAAACAATGAGACCAGGGACTCATCCGAGCATCATGCAACGAGCGGTATTCAGTCATTTTGTTATTAGAAACATAGAGACGAAAACCAACTGGAATAGTTCGCTTGGTTAGTTTTAGTAGCTATGTGGGGGTGGCTTATACAGATGATTCAGTTTTTACATTTCAAATACATTATATATATTACGTGCCTACTTGGATGAGCATACCCTCAGGTGTACCGCAGGGATATCGCTTGGGGCCACTATTATTCATCATTTTGCATAAATGTAATAAATACAGTAAATAAATTATATCAGTGCTTTTTCCACTCTGCATATCTTTTAATGCCATGAAGGTTTTGAAGTAAGATATTCAAGATAGAATGTCATTGACAATCAAGCTGATTGGCATAGGTTGGACAATTTCTTATTTATGAACTTGTCTACGGTTATGCGTATTAAAAACACCTATCCGATGAGAACCTAGGCATCTTGGAGTTGTGCTATGTACATAGATGGTCTGAGATAAACATAAAGCATTTAGGACCTTAGGTTAAGCGTTTGTCCATATTAAAACTTTACAAATACGTTCTAGTGCATATTTTTGCAGTCTGATAAAATTATCATAATTTTCAATTGAAAATTGAGCAAGTTTATAAGAAGTTAACCTAGCATTATAAACAAAAGTTTTACGATTCCCAACATCTACATTGAACACCGACGGACTCGATTTCTACTCGATGACATTATCGGTCGTCTATTTTTCCATTTCCACTTCAAATAAGGCATGCATTAACTAGAGGTGTGTTGTGTAGCGGCCACCGGCGTGGCAGCCTCGGAGCCGGACGTGGAGCCGCTGGCTGAGGCCACGCCCGCCGCCCCCGCCGACCCGCCCGTGCCCGCGCCCGCACCCGCCGTCCAGCCCGCGCCCGCCCCAGCGCCCGCCCTGGACCCGCCTGGTACGTTCTTACACACAGACACACACATAGACAGACAAACAGACATACAGCTGGACAGATGCGCGCGCGCATGCATCCCGTTCTCTATAAGTAGTTGTCATAAAGTGATAGGTGTTAGTATTCCTAATATACCCCGGTGGTGCCACCCATTGACTGCTAATTCAGAGACCTATGACTTTTCCAAGTTATGTGCGAAATTTGAAAACCTTAAGCCTTATTACAAGGGCCACAATATAGAAGATTAGGACTAACAAGTGTCGGGAAAAGTGATTTTTACAATACGTGTTAGCGTAATATGCTGATTTTTGCCAAATTGCGGAACATGGCAATACCAATGGTGGATCACGCAAAGGTCTATAAAAAAATAATATTGTTTTTATTTGTCTCAAAACTGATGATACATCCCCAGTAAGTAATAAGTCCTCGAACGCCAAATGACTGACGAACAAGATTTTCTATCGTGTCTGGGACCAATGGCGTTCAACGTGTTTAGTAAAACTTGTTCAAGGCTCGCTCTTTTCCTTAATTATTAATATTGAGACTATCTATGACGAGATAACAAATAAAATAACTAAAATAATATAACTTATACATTTATTAGCAGCTCTGTGCAACGATATTTGTATGCCTATGTTAAACTGTGAGTGTGTGTATGTGTTTGGGTGTGTGGACGTCTACTAACATGACACTGTTTGCTACCTCATTGTTATTGTTACCTGTCTTCCACAGTACCGTTGGTATAAAAACTGTGAAAGAATGGTTTAATTGAAAGTGTTTCCCCCCAGCAGCCGCGGCCCCGCCGGTGCCCGCCGAACCCAAAACGTACGCGAACCTGCTGAAGTCTGGGTCGGGGGCGGCGCGCGCCTTCCCGGCCGCGGCTGCCTGGGCCCCCGCCCCCGCGCCCAGTGGCCCGGCCCACGGTGGCCCCGCCCAAGGTGGCCCCGCCCACAGCGGCCCCGCCCACGGCGCCCCTGCGCCCGGACCTGCCGCCGTGCCGCTCGAGCAGAGACCCAGGATGACGCGCGCCCCGCTGCCTTCAGGTATTATAATGCAATCGTGTAATATGTATAATTTAAAAAAAAATCAAACATTAATCTAATCTAAAGGATATGCTCCTGTTTTTTTATTTTGCATGTTAATTTATATTATTCTGATAGAATCATTAAAACTATACCAGTGCTATTACAAAAAATACTTTGAACACTCTTTAGACATGCGTTTATCTAAACAGTGTCTAAAAATTTTAATGCTTCTTAAGGTATGTTTAACTTTCTCTATTACAAAACACTGTTTAGCAAACGTTTAGTTTTACTTTCCTCCCCAATTGGCAATTTTAAATTTGCCAGCGTCAATTGTCAAATCGTTTAGTTGAAACCGCTTCTAAGCGATACGTTCATGTAACAGGCTTTCATTCATTCTGTCACATTCCGTGTTAAGCAAATCATGTTCGATTTGCTTAACACGGAATGTGACGGAATGTGACAGAAGCAAATCATTTTCATTTACTAAACAATAAGCGTAATGAAGTATGAAACGGAACGTCACAGTTGTCACCTGTCATCCTTCAAAGTATAGATACTTAAAAATCTGTAAATTAATTGAATATATTCAAAAATGGGTATAATTTAAATGCAATTCAATTTAAATAGTCCCCACCCGAGGGTCTTTCGGATTAATTCGTGTGCATTTTATTTGAGTGTCACGACAGGTACGACAAGGCTTAAATCCATGGTTAAAAATATTTACTTTGACTAAAAAGCAGCAGAGATACACAAAAATGTCAGAGGTTTAAGGTTAAACGCGGCCTAAATAAGCACCAGCACTTGTTTAAATTTAAACTATGTCTAAGAAGTGTTTAAGTTTAGGCAATGAATAGACAAGGTTTTGTAATGGCTTTTTTTTAAACGTGTGTTCAGCATCTGTTTAACTTTATTGTAATAACACTGTATACATTTGTCAAATCACAATTAAAATTTTACAGTTAGATGGGCAAGTCCATTCCAAAATTATAGAATAAACAAAAAAAATACAATCTTTAATCTTACACAATTTGTAGCAACATTTAATATAGCTGTAGACCTAAGTTCGCATGCGGCCCATACAAAATAGCAACATGTGACGCGATAACGGGGAAGCCGTTTGAATGAAGCGTCATATTTAGAGGAGTTGACAAGCTAAAGAATTAATTATGTCAGGAATGTTTCTATGATTGAAACGCTCATTGATAACATGCAAAAAACAGACTGCTACCACATTATTGCAATTAACTTAAATATTTGAATAATAATATAACTGCATGGTTTATTAAGCATTTCTTCTCACTGCCATCAGGTTTATTTATTACTTTTGACGTTTCGTCGCGTTGGACCCGATTAGGTTAGTTTTCATACATATCGCAATTGCTCGATAGGTGCTCGCGTTTTGCTGAGAAGTAGGAGGAGGTTTGCTAGTGAATATTAAGTTTATTGGTGAATAACCTCAGTGTAAAGTTGGAACGTTTTTTGCACAGGCGGCGGCGGGGGGAGCGGCGGCGGGGGGAGCGGGGGCGGCGGCGAGGGCGGCGCGCGGCGCTACTCGGACTCGCAGCAGCTGTTCCTGGGCAACCTGCCGCACTCGGCCACCGAGGAGGCGCTGCGGGCGCTGTTCCAGCGGTTCGGCACCATCGCCGAGTTGCGCGTGCACTGCAAGCCGCCGCCGCCCGGCGCCGCGTCCGGGGCCGCGTCCGGCGCGTCCGGCGCGTCCGGCCCGTCCGGCGGCGCCCCGGCCGGCCCGCCCGCGCCCGCGCACCGCCAGCCCAACTACGGGTTCATCACCTACGACTCGAGCCAGGCCGCGCAGGACTGTCTGCACGCCGCGGTACGACGCATGCCGCTAGTTATATAATCGACTGTTGTTTTATACCGAAGTGGTTGGGATCATCTAGTACATCTTGGAACATTTTACGGAGGCGGAACTCGCTCCAAAAGATCGGCGACTACCAAAAAAATGTGGGAGGAAACGATCGGTGCATACTTTTTTGATTACTGCTGCTAGGTTCTGTCCGCGAATAAAATATATCCAGTTTGTAATAAGACATTTAATGGAGTTGATTTGTTTGCAGCCGCTATACTTCCCGGCCGATAGCCTCGAGGGCGTAAAACTGAACGTGGAGGAGAAGAAGACGCGCCGCTCGCCCCCGCCCCGCCGCCGCGCGCCCCCCTCGCCCCGCGGCTACCCGCGCGCCCCGCACCGCCGCTAGCCGCGCTCAGGTACTCCCAGGAGGTTATTGTTGGCGCAGTACCACATAACTTCGTCTCAATCGAAGTGCGGCTTGGGGGGGATAGACAGACCCGTAACTCAACGCGGCAACACTACGTTTGCATGCATGCGCCGAGCCTGTTTCTGTGCCTTTCTTTGTTTTGTCTACGATTGTACCTGCGCAAACAACCTCCATTGTTGAATTAACGTATCCGCCTCCTATACTCACGAGCGAAAACGCACCATTCGCCGTCGCAGTGACGACTATAGATTTATTACTTTTTGACCACTTCCTAGTTGATGCACTCCAAAAATGATCACGCTTCATAATGCGAAAAATATACGCTACCTTAGGCAATGAGAAATAAATGCGCCATAAAAGAATTCCCAAACTGAATGGTCTTGTCGATCTGGTCGAAAGCCGAAGAAATACCTCATCAATTTTTTGGTTAGAATGTTGATAGACTAACATAGCATAAAGTGGGGTCGATTCCTAGGATCAACACGTGTAGTTTGAGAGAGGGCGGGATTAGGTCCAAAAGTTCTTTATACATTTTTCATAGCACGTCACACAATGCGCTTTATTTTTCCTTCACTCTTCTTTATGTTGATGGTAGGTAACCCACCATTTTTCGGCACCGCAATAAGACTGTGTCGTTCTGAAGTAGTGCCAGTTGTGGTGTATGTCTGTGGGGCTCACCGTGACGTTTGGTTGCAGAAGGTCGCCGGGAGCGCCCCGCCGGCACCGCTCACATACAACCAACACGCTTCGCTTTCCTTATCTCCTCGGTTAAGTATGTAGTTAGATAGTTAATTCATTATTATTTCGGTCGGTACTGTGCAAATTGTGACATGTATCTATCGGAGCGGCGACAGCGGCTAAACGTGCACATTGCAGGGTTTCTGTGGATGGTCATGCGCTTTGGGTACGGAGTGTGAAAGACGTTATTACGCATTTCATAATTGACTTCTCTTCATAGACTGACTGCATCTCATACACCGTCTAGACTACACTTGCTCAATTTCAGCGAGGACTATGATGAAATTATTTGTTTACTCAAATATATAAATGTTTTTTTTTTTTTTATTAAAATATAATATATAACTAGGTTCTAGTATCTAAATGAAGTGGAGATGTAATAGAACATATTTTATTTACAATGAACTATAAATAGCATTCCATGGGAAATCAGTGAAAGTAATTGTAATAGAATCAATTACAGTCCGTACTCAAAATGCCACGAGAATCCATTATGTAGGATATTATAGGGTAAATGTGTAAGTGGTGCGGCGGAGTGAGCGCCCGCCATGTGCGCGTCTGGTCGCTCCGGAACACATACAGCGTATGGTATTTATTTTCATTATGAAAATGGCTAAATTCAATTTGATATGTCTTCAAAACCTATGTAACATTGATGCACTGTGCCTTTTTATTGTTCAAGAGAGCTGTGGTCATAAACTTAACAGTTATTTTGGGAACTTTTTTAATCCCTTTCCTGCGAGTGTGACTGCTAAGACGATACCAAAGGCACCGTGCATCAATGCCACAATATTCGGGAGAATGTCTAAAAAAATATAGATTTGTCGATAATGTTAATTTCATAATGTTCTTAATGTAGTGTAAGTTATTTTTGAGTTGAATGGCTGCAGTGCGCGCTAGCGGGCCTAGCGCGGCCGCCACTCGGGAGCCTCCTCACCGACCTTACAAGTACCAAGTACTGCACCAACTATACCTTGCAACTCATTTTCTTAGTAACATGTGTTGCTGTAAAACTTTGTTGAAAATTTGTTACAAGGCCCTGTTTAAGGCTGCCTGTCCACTGAAGCGGAGCGAGGATGCGGAGCGGAGAAACGGACAATTATTAACCAATGAGATTCGCGGACAGAAAGAAGCGAAGATTTCATGCAATCCTATTGGTTAATATTTGTCCGTTTCTCCGCTCCGCATCCTCGCTCCGCTTCAGTGGACAGGCAGCCTTATAGTTGCAACATTGTAGTTTGTATCGTTCGTGAAATAGGCTTTTTATGAAATTTATATTATGGAAATACTTATCGAAAGTCGCCTGTATTTCTGTCGCGTGTGATGAAACTGCCCGCCGCGCGCCGTGGGGCTCTCGGAGCACCACGTTGTCTGGAAATTGGAAACCATCTTGTATTAGGTCGGTCCCGTTTCGACCCCCGACCGACGACGATCACGTATTACATATGTAACGATTTGGGAGCCATGTTCGTTGAGAACAGGGTTCGTGTGAGATTTACGACGCGCTTCTCACGGAACGAATTTTCTTTTTATATAATGCTTCCTGGTTGTGGCTCCACCATCACGTACTATACCGAGTAATTCTATAACCGAATACGTCTACGTCAAACACGACATTGAATATTTATAAAATTCAAATTTAAACTAACAGCTCAGTAGAATACATTCATTTCTGATTCAATTTTCTTGTGATATTTGGTAATGTCCAGTCGTAATCCTTTCAAAAAGGGCGACTCGCGACATTATACATCAGGAGTGTAGCTGATTATAACATATAGGCTCAGACCGAATGTACCATGATGGTGGATCCCCAACGGGTGGAGCACTCTCGCAGGTCTGCCCCTCGTTCTGCGACATTTTTTGTATATTTTACATTATAAATACATGTGTATTGTGCCCGGATTGTGTCGGGCTCGGTGTGCCTGGCCACAGTTTACGACCTCGATTATTTTATGAAATTAGTATTGTCAATGTTCTGAAATAAAGTTTTCTTAAAAGAAATCCAGGTTATAAACAATGCATCGCGTGTAGCAGTCGGGTCGGGACTGGGGCCAGGCCGCCTCCCGGACTATAACGATAAGCTATCCTTGATACTTGTGTTACTTATATTTCAATTAATATTAATATGATTTTGTATCGTGATAAGTTAATTAACGGACTTGTAAAATTCTAGTTTAGTGCCAGCTAGTACGGCGTCCGCCCCTTTCCTCTCCTACCTTTCCTCTCCCCCAGCAGTTCTGTTCTCTTATTTTGTATATACACAGATATGTTTCGGTTTTCTTCCTGATTTTCAGAGAGCGAACTTCTTAAGGCACATTTAGTTGACGTTTAACAAATTATAATTTCCCCTTTGTCTTCAAATAAATTATTCAGACAATTTTTTTTTTATATCGCAATTCTGTAATTTCGGGGCTCTATTATTAAAATAATGAAGAATCAGCCCCGATCCATAAATATGTTAAAGAAGTTCGCTAGCTGCTCGTTACACAGATAGTATATACCTCCCCCCGCGCCCCCCGCCACAGTGCCAACAGCCCGGCGAGTGGCGCTAGTGCGCCGCTGTGGGCGACGTCAGATACTGTATGTCACTCGTTATTTTCTACTGTCAATAAAAATGTCGGAAATTTCATAGAGATTTTTAATTTCTACCTTAATTATTGTTTACTAATATAGATATAAACCGAGACCCGCGGGCTCTAAATATACGTCGTGATTACTAATATTATAATAACATAGTTTGTGTAAATAGTTAACTTACTCTGTCAGTGCGGCGCGAACCGCCATCTTGCTACTTTCGGCGGTAAATTATAAATTCTAGAATAGTTTCCGAAGTATTTCTTTAGAAATATTAACTTGTATCTAAAGTGTATGCTATGTGGTATAGTGTGGAAGTTGTCATGCATTTACTGGACGCGTATCGGAGCCGCGCTGCAGTACCGTAGTCGGGACACCTCGTTCGGATTTATATAACTTCAACAATATTTGATAACATGTTAGCATTTCAAGTAAAATGTCAGAATTTGTAAGTTATTACAGTAATGTTACGATATAGTAGGTGTACATATTTAATCAGCCATTTCATTTTAAATGTATTTTTTTATGTGAACGGGTGAATATTTGTATGGAATGAAAACACGCATGTCTCGCTCGGTACTACGCAGCCGTGTCCGATATGATGTTATCAAAAATGTTATAAATATACATTACTTATATCTTACTAATCATAATCTTAGATGCTGGGCAAATAAATTGACAATGAACTTCATTTTTTCAATAGTGTTTGTTTGTATTACTCCTTTTTAATGAACTTCTGCTGAAACCAATTGTGTCACTTCATTATTGGTGGTGAACCGCTCGCTCAAAGTTGTCTGCCGCATTGTGTAGCGGTCTATCAAGTGAACGATCACTTCACTATGATTTTTATTATATTTAATTGATGATATCGTCCAATCGGAATCAGTACGCACAAGGTACTCACTCGTTTCCTTGCGACACAGGGGTTGGGCGTTTTCAAACGGGTCTTCAAATTGTAAACTAATAAGTTTGTATAAAGAAATTCTGTTAAACTATACCCCGGTACGGACTTCACTCGTCGTCTGTGTAACGTTCGTAGAATACATCAAAGTTATGGCATTAACGACTTGAATATGTCATTTCGCGGAATCGATTCCACAGTTACGTACACGTATTACGAGCTTAGTTGTGCTTTGACGAGATGTTAGACATTTACATACATAATATCACGCCTGTTTTAAGGCATCAGGCAAAAGCATATTATACGGCCATATTTCGCCATTTATATTGTTGGTCCCACTTAATAGGTGGCGAATGTATTGCCGCTTACCGGGAATATTTATATTCACCAGAGCCTCGTCCGATGATCGGCAGGTGAGACTGGGTTCTTTAGATCTTTATAGAAGCCCCTATACACGTTAGACATTTCATATAATATAAATATATCGGCTATTCATATATTGTAAAGCTAAAATCGTTATTCGCATTATTGTAACAATGAATTGGTTATAAACTTATAATTGAACAACAGCGTTGAACCGTAGCCGTTATCTGTAAAGATTGAGAATAAATGGATCACGGGACGTAACTGTCTGCGCTATCAGTGTTTACGCGGCTGCTGGCGCCCCGACCCGCGCCGCCGAGGTAACGCCACTGCCGCTAGATGTCACTGTCAATCATGTTACTAGTTAGTGTACCGCACCATATTTATAAGGGTTTTTATGCTCGATCGAAATTAGGATACTGGAGACCTTTTTATTGTTTTTTTGTAACCTTAAAATACTAGCTGGTTTAAATAATGTTCGTGTTTACGCGTGCCAGTTTTATTCGTATGCATTGGAACTCGGGTTCACCATTTCATCATTTCAGGACTAAACCCTGTTTTCATTTTCTTGTGTCCGTTGTTAATCGTCTTAGTTTGTTAGTTGATAGTTCCTTTAACTACCAATATGCAGGTAGGTATAGGCGTTATTAATTAAACAGTTAAACTGCATTAGCGGCAATAGGCTCGCCACCTATTACGTGGGACCAAGTAAATAATTGGCGAAGTGTGGGCGTATAATATGCCTTTGCCTACCCCTTCGGGGAAACAGGCGTGAATGTATGTATGTATGTTAAAAACTACGTAACATAATCACAAAACCTTATGAATACCATTAGGGCAAGTAAATCGGAGCACAATAAAGTTTGTCCCGGGAGCGGGTTCCGACCTCGTGCCAACTCAATGATGACGCCACCAACCCTCAGTGACCACGTCACCAGCCCTCAACTATGACACACACACGTCGCTTAGCCAAAGCAATTTTGATAAACAGCATGTAACATATTTTACGCTATCGTTTTACATGAATTAAATTTTACTTAAACTTTGACTGCGTGAAAGCAACTTTTAAGAACCCTCCTGCGGTGTTAGCTTTATATAACCGACCTGTGTGTTGTGATTAATGGATCTCTATTCGAGTTGTAGGTTGGTGATAGATCCCATATTGAGTTTATGACTAAGGGATGAGGTCTGGGGCTAGTTTCTTTCTTTGTCCTGAAGTGATCAAGTTTAGTATGCACCGTCCCCGCCACTTGGCTGCATCCTTATTTTCAATCTTGCAAAAATATTATGACTATTGAGGAGCGTTTTCACAAAGCGATGATTACACCATAGAATCTATAGTGTGATGTATCGCTTTGTGAAAACGCCTCTCAATTATGACCTGAAAAAAATTACAACTTTTTGATTGAAGCGAGCTACCGTTTAAAAAGTATATACTGAACGGGAAAATGTTTTAGTACGATATTTTTCCACATCCGACATCCTAGGTAGCATATGCAAGGATAGTCAATAATATGACATTATTTACTTCTAAATATACTAAAAAACTATAATGTGTAGGAAACAAGGCGCGCGCATGCGTGGCGGAGCGGCGCGCTCTACATCTATAATACAAACGTACTTTTTGTAACACTTTGGGCGTTTTATTTCACCACACCCTTCCCCTCATGGATGAAAATTCAATATTATTATCTAGTAATAGAAATTAATACTGATATTAGGTGTCATAAGAGTTCGTTTTCCCATATGAGATTATAGCACAAGTTTCAAAAGCGGCGTGAAACGGGTTTTAAAGGTAACAAACTAGTGATGACCCTCCTAATGGCGTCATGGCTGCGGTGATTACCTTTCCAACAAAGATCATGATAAATATGTAGAGCGAAGAGAAAGTAAGTAAAATGTGTAAAGGCATGGGGCAGGAGAGCACATGTTAATAGACAATCAAGCAATAGTACACACGATATCGTCCAACGCGGCGCATAACAATCTATAGGTACCCGTCGCAATACCTCGTTGCACGCGGTGACATGTAAACGCAGTGAAAATATATAGGACCTGGAAAACACGTGACTAAGATTGACATTTCAAAGCTGACGAGCGCTGATAGTCCGCACAGTAGAAGAGTGGTTCTTAAGACCAGCTAGTATTGTTTTGGGAGAGGGCGGGATTAGATCTGAAAGTTGTCAAGAGAGACTATTACCTCGGCATCCTCAATAATCCGTACCGCTCGAGACTTTGCAGTCTATCAAGTGCGTCGAGGAACTATTTAGCGAAACCATCGTATCGTAAATGTTTGTTGTAATACGTCATGCGGATAGGCGAAGGTAGGTATGAATAAAGAGCCCCCTGCTGGTGTACATTTTTATACTTGGCTCTTAAAAAACTGTCTTTTTCCGCTGTGTTTAAGTAGATGGGATCCCGACTGAACTGATTGGAATCTTGGAGTAACAACGAGCAATAACACATTAAGAAAAATATTAATAACTTCGTTAAAAACGAATATCATATCCTAGCATTATCCCGGTTGCTCTAGACTTAAGCTAGGGCCCAGAGTCTGCTCACTGGTTCAACCAGATTTGACTGAATTTCGGTTATTACGTGGAGCGACTGCCGTCTGACCTCCGCAACCCAGAGGGAAACATCATTCTATGGTTAAACTAGCTGTCAGTCTATTAAAAGGCACTGACTTCCTAATAACGGCTGCCATAGATGTTCATGACAGCCGGGACCAACGGCTTGACGTGCTTTCCGAGGCACGGAGCAAGCGATATTACGCACATAACTTCGAAAAGTCATTTTTGCGCCACCAGGGTTTGAACCCGAGACCTCTGAATTTAAAGGCAAGGGGTCTCGCCACTGGGCTATCGCCGCGTTAAAAACGAATATATAGGTATTAACTAATAATGAACAGGAAGGAGCAAGAAAATATAATAAAATTGGATTAGGTACCTAATGACATATTTTTTTTATAAAACCCACAAAAAATATATGACGAGGCCATCACTTCAAGCTATGCTACATTCAACAGACCTCATGAAAAGCCTAGCTAGCTGGCAATTATAAGCTCTAGCTTCTCAAAGTAGATTTGTATAAAGTCTAGGTACACAGAGGCTTTTCAGACTTGTGACTGCATAGGGACGACATTCACTTCATTACTGTAGTTCAGGGACTACATAACTAAACTAAAGAATATTTTTTATATTTGAGGCGTCAATGTATCGTAATTAATAAAAGACCTAATTGTACACCGAGTGATTATGATCGTAAATGCGAGTAACATAAATTCTAAAAATTTACATGTAATGCCGTTATTTATTTTCACTAAACACATGATGACTACGTGGGTCATCTCGGTTGGGTCTGGTCTTGACGAATATGTAAATAACAAGCCCATAAGTTGACGTAGATATAAGTAGGTGAGTTCAACATACCTAACAGGGGGCGCCAGTATCCTAGCCAGAAATCGAGGTCGTGATGGTTTCAGAGGGAGAGGAAAGGTAAACGTACTAAGTTATATATTTACGATTCAGTGAGCTTGATAAAAGTGGATCTACGACATGAGTACCTTAAGCTGCATTGTATTTATACGACTAAATCGATGAATCGGCCGATTTAGTAGCGACGCGGCGTCTGCGAATAGGGATATCTAGCTAGCTGGTCCTCCCGCGGGCGTGAGGAGCCTGCCTCCCGTCCCCGCGCGCGGCCCACCCTGCTCACTGCTGGCTGCGGCTGTATGTGCACGCCGAGCGCGCACCACACTCGCGGGCTAGCACGCGCAAGCAACGCGACCTGATATACACACGTAAGTACTGAATTATCATTTCTTCCCCGGCCTTTTAAATATTTGTATTTTCTCAAAATATATTTTACAACTTTTAGCCTAGACTAATGACCTTTTTTGATATGTTAATGAGCATAGCAATTTTCACTTGATATTTTTTTAATTTTAAGTAATCATTAAACTATGTAATAGGACCCTTAGAATACCGTTTATTTACGATAATTTTCATAAAGTTGTGTTTTGTTTATGATCCTTGAGTTCTTGATTTAAAACTGCCATCTTAGTTTGATTGCGAGGTTAGGTAAACCAAATAGTAAGGAGACGAAAACTGGTTTAGTGAGCTGTCTGGAGTCTTAAACTTTTGAATGTGAAAAAAGTTTCTTTAAATTTGGCAAGACATTAGCTCAAATCTTATTCGATAATTTTTAATATTTTAGGATGTAAAGGATTTTTTTTCAACGAGTGAAGCCTTTGGAAGCCAATTTTCTTTTTTATGTAAATTTTAAAAAACATGAAATTGTATAATAATAAATGATGACGTCTGTCTGTCTGCCTGTCTCGCGACCCGCGATTACACACTGAACTTTTACACATGTGTTTGTATGAGATTTTATGTGCGTTTCAATGACCATAAAACGCTTTTAAGCCTGGTGCTGATGGAACCGCGTCAGTAGATAACTAGTAGGTTAACTGAATAATATTTATAAACTGTAAACAATCATAAGTAATTAGGAAAGGATTATTGAAAATTCAACTGAAGTAAAATGATCCGTGGTCAGT
Source organism: Musotima nitidalis (assembly GCA_949126915.1). NCBI lineage: Eukaryota > Metazoa > Arthropoda > Insecta > Lepidoptera > Crambidae > Musotima > Musotima nitidalis. The sequence goes on along the minus strand of OX421423.1, from coordinate 214,837 downwards.
CAGACGACGCTGTGTTATTCAATATTCTTATTAATATTTTCAATTAGGTGAATTAATTTTCTATTTATTTTTATACCTTCACTTTATTATTATTATTGCTATTAATTAAATAAACAAGAGTCCGGCGGTCTTATTGTTAGGAGCCATTTCTTCCTATTTTCTTTTTATAATAAAATTTAAAACAAGCTTGACCTATTTAGGTCATAGCTATTAATTAGAACGACAATAATTTATGATTTTATGGCAGAATACTGAGCACTAAAATAAATATATGTATTTTATAGAATAAAATACCTTGTAATGTAATACAGAAGCTATAATAACAATTAGTATCTGAGATATTAAATAATTTTATTTTCCTTTATTATTTTACTTTTTTTGCTTCCTTGACCCTTAGTCTTTTTTATTATTTAAAGTAGTTACTACCGAGGTCGTCAGCCAATCTGCCCTGGACGGTTCTGACCGTAAAATGAATACCTAGCACATAGTGTTTTTTTAATTTTTATACACATTAATTTAAAATCTTTAACAGTTTTAAACTTATGATAGCACGTCAACACACGACTTCTCACTGGCGAATCAAATAAAGCTTTTGAACTTTCTGCAGCCACATCCTGCTTTCAGTAGGTATTTTAAAATTTCGTAATATATATAGATCCCTGTCAAAATGTAAAAATTCAAAAAGTAAAAATTTTTGCATCTATGATCCAACGATTGGGAAGTTATTCATAAAAAAACTGGATGTAAAAAAAATTGATACAAAAAATTGGGTGTGACGTGATGTAATTGTGCATGTATGAATTAAATTAGTGTGACATTAAACTGAGATGAACATGAAGTTTCGTTGGGGCAACTTTGTCGCAGCGAAAACAGTTTTCGGTGAATAGATAACTCCCCAATGGTTGAATGCGCAAATTTTACTTAAGTACCATACACAATTACACTGAAAATCTGATAAACTCAAAAAGTGAAATTTGAACTTTTTCCGCTGGGGCAACGTTCACCAAGAAACCCAGGACGTAAGTTTGGAAATTACTGCATGAGAATTAATAATTGGATAAGAATGAACTGACTGTCTGACCCTTCACGAATCGAACAACCTCGAGTACATAGGCATGATTACAATTTCTTTGCCAGGGTACAATAACTTAAGGACGGTTGATTGTACGTTTGTTGCGAACATAGGTACAAATAGATTTTTGATTATGAAATGATTAGTAGGTGCCCTAACAGAACAACAATATTTTCAATAGTATCAGCCATTATGCAACTGTTATTTAATTATTTCTAAACAAACTTTAGTCGAATAGCTCAAGTTTCACTTCATGAGTATAAACGTAATATAATATTGCTTACGTCTGTTTATAAACTTAACGAGAACCTCTAGAGCAGCTGCCATACCCGATCGAAATATGATTCATGTCAAACTCAACCATAGAGTCAAATTCACCGATAGTATGTACATACCATATCGTCGTTGTTCTGGGAAAACCTTGTAAATAGATGGTTACCTAATTTGAGTTATAGGCAAATGATAATTCAAATTAAAATATTTTTATTAAAAAACATATTAACTTAACTAAGTTGTTGTGTTTCAATATCATGCTATTGTATATTGTATTGCATGAAAACCTGAGTCAATTATTTGTGTTAACTTATTTTATGAAAAAAGGTTATTTACTGGGTTTTCCCAGAACAGCGACGGTATTGTGATTATGTAAATTAGTTAATAAATCATCAGTTTGCCGACACTATCCAAATCTGCTCCACAAAAAAATTAAACACTCAGACGATCCTTTGTGTGGTGTTTAATCTATTAGATCGATTGTTTAAACATGGACTTTCTCAAATTCAACTGACTAATAACAAATATCTATTGTGTTGTGACGTAATTTAATTCAATTTCTTTTAATAACAATTATGAATGAGATCCAGTAGAAACAGATAAATTACTTAATCACATTATAGCCTCATAAAAGGATACGTTTGTTTTTGTTTATAAATCGGTGCCTCTGCGTCTGTTTCGTGGAACTATTCGTAGAGAGACGTAATCAAATCAGTTAATTTTATATGAGGGTAAACGTCTGTTAATCCATTTAAAGAATATGGAATAAAAAATTTCTTGAATATGATGATTGTTTTTTTGTTTTAAACTAAATCTACAGAAGTTTTCTCGTCGGCCAACCATTTTGTCGTGCTTGAGTAGATAACGTTCGATTGTTTTTATTCCCGCTAGGTAGGTCAGTAGGGCTGCGACTTGGGGCGGCGTCCAGCGATAACCGGCGGGATGTGGTATGTGTGATGTCGGAGGCAGCGCCGTCCTACTGCGCACAGTGCTATGTTTTATTTAGAGTTTTTTTATCGGTGGGTCACCGTTATCGGCGGACATGGACGCTTCCGTCGACCCGAGCCTCGCGCCGCTGGAATATTCGCTGCGATGACCTACTTTGTTTTTTTCATGTTTGCGAATAATTTGCTATAAAATTATATTTTTGGGCTAAATTATTATTTTCACTACGTCTTTGTAACTCATGATTATTTCAATTTTAGCCATAAAACTAAAGTATTATTTCGGAGTTCTGATTATATGGTTCCATCCAAATCTGTTCCACATTTTACCCAATATTCGAACAATGTGCTTTCATCTATATACTTAAATAAAATAAATAAATAAATATTTTCTACTTTACACCAATTATTTAGTTCCAAGATAAATATCATTAAGAACTTGTGTTATGGATACTAAATAACGGATAAACGTATATAAATACTTTTTTTTTGTAAACACATACTTAATATACATAGAAAAACACCCAGACCAGAACAAATATACATGTTCATGCACACCAATATTTGTCCTGTGTAGGAATCGAACCCACGACCTTGGAGCGGAAAGCGGGTAAACCTACGCGCCACCACGCCATATCGGTTTTCAAAATACTTGCCTTATATTCTCAAATAAATAATAATAATGTGAATTATCGACGTACTAAGTAAGCTGTTACTAGTTGTTTCTGACAGTAAAGTTGATCTAGTTACAAGTAATTCAGGTAACGAGTTCCAGAAATACAGCGGTGACGGGCGACGGCTCGTAAACCAGCTGGACTCGGCCATGCGCCGCTGCCGGCCGGTGAACTGCGCCCAGCAACATTTACTGCTGCTCGGAACCGGGTCATCTACTACCTACTTACAAATATTTTCAAAGTAATAAAAACCTATGATAGGGTCTATTTACTTTTTCGTTTGCGTGATTCAGGATTTTTATTCATCTTTTCGTTCCGTTCATCGCTTGCACGGTGTCGCTACAAGATCATTCTAGAGAGCGACCAAGAATAAGGGTTCTTTAAATAAAATGGTCAACTACAAACATACACATTCCTCTAGAAAATTAAATAATATCATAACTAGGTAATTATTATTGATACTTTTTTATAAAACTGTGTTGTATTGACGACGCCGAGGCGGCGCCCAATCTAAGGTTATCGCCCGAAGATACTGTGCCCAACTATATTTTCTGATACACGTTCATAACTTATGGTTATGTTTGATTCCGTGTGCTTTAAGTTGAGAGTCATTTTAATTTCATTCTTATATGTCCGTAAGATTACCTACTAAATTTCCCTCTTGGGCATTATTCGAAATTCGGTGACAAAAAGCACTACATAGTTAAGTTCTCTTATCTGAGTATTTTTGCAGAACTAAGTTACTTATTATGTCTTATTGGTGAAGGTAAACAATATAAGTCGTTCAGCGTTTCACTTCATAGATCGCATCTCAATTAAATGGCGTATCAGTTGCGTAATGCTCCCTCAATTAAATGAAGATGAACTTGCCCGCGTTGAGGTGGCTTTGATATGGAGCTCAGCATATTTGGGTCAATGGAGACTAATAGTCAAAGCAGATTGCGTCCTCCGGAGTGCGATCGAATTCTACTCCCAATTGAGTCGCCGCTGCACCGCCGAAGTGGGCCACACACGACCGCCAGCAACCCCTCAATTGGCTGTTGACGAAACTGCCAATATGCCGATGCAGCTGTGTTATATGATCGCGATGTAATTGAAACCAATGAGCGTGTTCCTATAAAAGAGTTGTCGAAACAGCAAGTTGATTAAATCTTTGTTGTCAATACGGACACGCGGGACACGCACCGACGTACCTGCTTAATTTTTGTTAGAACAGCCGGATTTATATAGGTACTAGGTTTTTTTTATTATAAAAGTACGGAATTATCCGCAAGAGAAGCATAAGTACATGGTACAAATACACGTCGAAATTTTTGATTTAATTTTATAACGAAGTTTATTAATTTAGATTTTTTTTATAACGTCATCAAGTGGTCTAACGCAAAATATATGTTCTATTCGACACTTAGGTACTTGTCGTTATAATAAATGTGCTCGGTAAGTGTCAACACAACAAGTGCACGGTCCAGCGCGGTAAATCAATTTAGACACATCTGGAATTCAAAGAACAGCGGCGTGATCTCATGCAGCGCCGTGGCACCGCACCGGGGCCGTGACGCACGCCTGCCCTGCGCCCGCGCTTGTCGCTATTTACCGACTGTTATAAGTAGTAAAAATATAACACTGCTATTCTCTTTTACAAAAAAGAGTTATTGTAGAGTATTGAGATACAATAATAATAAAGGCAATCAGTCTGGGCTGATAGTAAACACGACCTGTGGAAACCTGCACTATAAATATACACAAGAATGGAAACAATAATGTTGTTTTCATTATACTTATCTAATTGTATGAAAATGGAATAAAAATCTCATATTGATAAATGGATACGTGCAGTTCGACTTGTTTCACAACATCGAACGGTTCTTCCATAAATATAATATCATCATATAAGTTTAAATACTTACAATTATTATCTATAGTTTTACTAACCAGTTAATTAGCTGAGCGCTCCAGGAGTTTAATGTGAGTGAGGGAGAGCTGTTCTGTATGATTTCTGGCATTTTTTTAAAAGTTACTACAACGATTTCTAGTGTATTTAGAATAAAGTGACTTATGGCACCTCAATAAAGAAGTATATGTAGACCCCCGGCAAGAAGTATACATATATGAGGAAAATAAGTAACATCTCCGATGGAAACAGAGTTAAGGGAGGTCAGCCCTAGTGTTGGTGACCTTTTCGTGCTTCGGCCGGTTTATCATGTTTTGGTACCATATTTAATAGGCGTAAAGGAGGCCTAAAGGCTAAAACTCTAAGAGCAGGACGCTACACACCTATCTCTTCCAAACCGCACTGGGTGCGCTTGATGGAGCCCTCTCACCTTGGTTTGTCCGGCTCTGCTCAGTAGCAGGACACTGTGCTGATATAATAATGGTGTGATGTATTCGTAGTGTTGATCGTGTGCTTTGTTGCAGTTTACCACAATGAGGAGCCGGCTGTTCCTGCTGGCGCTGCTGGTGGCGGTCCTCGGCACCGCGGACGCCCAGGTAACGCTAACGATGCCCAACTGAGTCAATGGAATAGTCTGCGTAGCCTAGAACCATATTTGAAACAATAAAGCTCGCATTAGTAAAACTACAAACACAATTTTTAGTCAGTCTCGCTTAAGTATATTATTCATTGTGGAAAACAGCGTCGCCGTCACCGTCGCTTGCGCACCACGACGACGACGGAAGTGCCGGGCGCGGCGGGCGCTGACGTGGCGGGGGCTGAGGTGGCGGCTGCCGGGGTGCCTGACGCGGCCGAGGCGCAGCCCGAAGACTCGGAGGCGGAGCATCTTGAACTCGGCATGGCGGAACGGCTCGATGAGAAGCGATTCCAGGTAACATAAATCTTTGTGCTAAGTCCTGAGTGACCCGATATGGGTTGTGTCAGGCCAGCGGCGGCCGATTGTAAAATATTCTTGACCAATATTTTTATTCAGCCAGCTACTAAGAATTACCCAGCAGGTAACGCGCAAGGGCAGTGCTTTGCGTTTGTGGAAAGTGGAAGAGTGTTGTTGTACTATTAAGGCATGCTGCGCCGACCCAGATAAATAAAATGGGAGCAGAGCAGCTGGAGGAGGATGATAATGCTATGTTCTAAGTGAAGTGTTGTGTTGTGGCAGCTTTGTGCTCATAGAAGCCGAACATTAAGTATCAATAAATAAGTACTGACGACTTTACTACACTTCGGTCTTTACAGGAGGCGGAAAGAGCGCGCGTGGGGGGGCTCGGCAACGAGATCGCCGCCGACAACGACGTCTTCATGGATGGTGAGTGAGCTTCATTCACCTACTTTATATCGCTTAAATGTCTTTTAAATTTATTTGAAGATTAAGCGAAATAGCAAAACTAACAACATCTAGCTAGTTAAACTACTTACGTTGCAATGTGGTTAGTGGGCGGGATCTTATGACTTACTCGCCGCGCTCAGTTTTGCGCATCATTTAATTACTATAACACCTTTTCTTTGTATTTCTTTCGTGTCGAAGGTGGCTCTAGATGTCTAAAAAGTGTGTGTGACTTGTAGTTGTTTGTGGTAGATCCATGCGTGAAGGTGCACTGCAGCGCGGGCCGCGTGTGTGAGATCGACGAGCACGGCGACGCGGTCTGCAGCTGCATCCGCGAGTGTCCCTACGAGACCGACTCGCGACGCAAGGTCGGCGAACACACATACACAAACACATGAGACCGACGAGAGACTAACACGTACTTATACACCTCTGTACTTTATGCTAAATGAGCTTTGACATAAGTATATGCATATTTTCACGCCTTATTCCCGGAGTGCCTTGGCGGAAGTCACATTCTTTCACTTGCTAAGATTCTGACACTCCCTTTCAGCTTCATTAACGTCTCACTCTCGTCGGTCAAGGATACTTCTGGCCGTTAGAATAGGACCTATACTCACTCACCTCACCCCCTCACATCTACCGGGGAGTCGTAAGAGTCGACGAAGACAAATTCTCCCAGATGATGGGCGGCAACGTCATCCTGCGTACTAGTTTGAACTACGATCACCAACCAGCCTGCCCAGCGTGGTGGTCATAGGCAACTATTCCCAATTGATTACATTCAAGGTCAAATGTTCAGCACTGTATAAGGCTGATGTGGAGACCCACCTCAGCCAAGGAACGTCTCACTGGGCTCAAACCTCCTGAAGCCTGAAGATTGAAACATGTTATTCTCATTTTAATCACTGACCTAATCTCTTAGCTCTGTTGTATACTCGTCGATTGCCTATTGTATAGTGTCTTGTTGTCGTGTTGGCGGGCAGGTGTGCACGAACCACAACGAGACGTGGTCGTCGGATTGCGAGGTGTACCGGCAGCGCTGCCTGTGTCTGGACGGCAGCGAGCTGTGCCGCGCCGCGCAGTACCACCACGTGCAGATCGAGTACTACGGCTCCTGCCGCGAGATGCCAGTCAGTACCTTCCTTGTTACTCTTCACAGCCGAGCGTCAACATTGTAATAGTGGGATTACAATGATATCACTCGCTCGAAAGTTAAGGTGTTAAAGACAAGTCACATTGGCCATATCCTAGCTGATCCACCACGCCCCGGCCCCTACTTATTATAATTAGCTAACTAACATTGTACATTGAAAGCATGCGTTGTTTATATCGACTAAAATACACAAATAACTTTTTGACGTTCGTACTTTGGAACTGACCAAAATCATTAAATATACATACTATTAATTTATAAATGTACATACACCGCGCCAGGACCGTCCTTAAACTATTTGAGACCCTGGGCACGTTAGGATCATGGGGCCTCTATGACCTTGAGAAAGCTCACTCACTCCCATCTGTCAAAAAGATCAAGCTATGTTGTAGGTACACGGTATAGCTATGCGATGCAGCAAGCTAAAGCTAATAAGCAAGTAGGTATTGGAGTAAGTCATTATCATCAGATTTTTCAAAATTAATGTTTTTCGGTAATATTTAAATATCGGTTATCATTTGGTAATCTAGCAGGAACTAGGGGGCCACATTAGATCGCGAGGCTTTGGGAATAGTGCCCATAGTGCCCAGTGGGGAAAAGGGGCCTGCACCGCGCACATAGAGATCAGTCTTTAGATTAGTGACCAGTTGTGTGGCATAAAGCGAAGATATGCTCTAGCCGACACAGGCTCTCTGGTTATTTCTAAATTGTTTTCAGCGCCCGCCGGTGATCGATAATGATCTCGAGAATCTAGGAGCATCCCAGATCTAGATTATAAGGACTAAAACTTAACCCTGTATAGGATACAACGAGAAGAGTATTTAAAGAATTCATTGTTACTGAAGCTTTGGATATGTAGTAATAAAGGTTGTAATGTAACTGGCAGGAATGCACCGAGAGCGAGATGTCGGACTTCCCGCGGCGCATGCGCGACTGGCTGTTCAACATCATGCGGGACATGGCCGAGCGCAGCGAGCTGTCCGCCCACTACCTGCGCATGGAGCGCGAGGGAGAGACCAACCTCACGCGCCGCTGGGCCAACGCCGCCGTCTGGAAGTGGTGCGACCTGGACGCGCACGATAACGACAGGTATGCACGCCTGCGCGACCACCACACACCGACGCGCCTATGTTTAATAATACACGGCTGCTGATCGCGGCACCTCCTGGACATGACAAGTCGGATTAGACCCTTCTCGGCTGACTAGCCTTCGCTCCGACGCGCCCGTAGACCCAGACGCAGCGCCGGACCACCAGGGCCAATATATTCGATCACACGCGTCTGACATACAAACCACCAAGAAAAGGGATGGGATGTAAAAAGTAGTTCATTTCTTTTCTGGTCTGTTTCGTATTTATCATAGCGGTTGAATTTATTTTGCAGTTTTTCACCAACAGACGTTCGAAAAAAACATCTCGACCTGATTTTTCTATAATGTGAGACTTTGTGTGCTCAGGTTCGTGTCCCGCCACGAGTTGTTCCCGATCCGAGCGCCGCTGATGTCCCTGGAGCACTGCATCGCGCCGTTCCTGGACCTGTGCGACTCCGACCACGACCACCGCCTCTCGCTGGCCGAGTGGGGCCGCTGTCTGCAGCTCGACGAGGTACCTATCTCCTGACTAGCCCCACACCCCACCTAGGCTTTACTCCACCATTGCCACTTTAACAGACTAGTTCCAACCTAGCCTAAACCAACTAAAAACTTGACATGCGCATTAACATCGCTAAACCTCTATCGAGGTTCAACAACGACAATGGTATCATATCTTCCTTTTCGTCGCCATGATGACTTGAAGATATTTATATTGTCCATAACTTTATTACAAAAGCAATTTTTTTTCTAGTACGAGCTGGAAGACCGCTGCGACGACTTCGTGGAAGACGCCCAGCAGGTCGACCTCCACTGAGGACTCCCCTCCCCTCCCCTCGCCCCACCTCTCCACCAGAGGACACTCCATCTCATATACAACTAATATTAGTAGGACCCTATGACAAGGAGCACGTGGTCCATGGAGCAACCATCATTGCCTCTACTTAACTCTTAGTACTAAACTTAAGGATTATTGACATTGACATCATCTTAACACATCTTTCCTAAGGCCTCCTCCTCCTCCGTCGGCGAACGTTCAATAACCAGTAGTTTTAATAATTTCAGTTAAGATAACCTCATTCTAAATGTTCTTTTCAAAACTACGTAACATTGTAATGTGTAATGTAATGTAATGCTGTGATGTCGCTAGCAACCAAATACTATTTTGATTTTGTCATTTAATGGTTATGTATCATTAAGATTAATAATGTATTTTTAATAATAAAAAATGAATAATAACAACACTGAGTTCTTTTTGTACCCGCAAGTTCCCTTATTTGATTTGTCATCATCACCAGCTTACACTCGTCCACTGCTGGACATAGGCCTCTCCAATGGCCCGCCAATGAGCTCGATCCTCAGCTCTTAGAATCCCTCGCTGACGACCATATTTTTTAAAATTGTATATATTCCAAAACACTGGTAACGCACATTGAACTATGTTCAAGTCTTTAATCAATATGTGGTGTTGACTTATGGATTCGAAACGTGGTCTCTTACCAGGGCCTTGAGAGGAAGCTCCGAGAGCATGGAGAGAACTATGTTAGGGATTTCACTGCGAGATCGAATCAGAAATGAAGAGATCTGTAGAAGAGCGAAGGTCATCGACATAGCAGTTATTTGAACCAGAAAGCTGAAGTGGGCAGGGCACATAGCACGAAGAACTGACGGCCGTTGAAGTTCTGTAATGAAGACCCTTTGATAGGGAATGTCGATCAAGATCGATCGATCAGATAAAGGTTGCAGGATCACGTTGGATGCAGGGAAGGCTGCCATCCTCTCGGGATTCCCTGGATTTGTCCTAGTTTGAAGGGCGTCCGGGGGCCTGTCGACAGAGGTTTTTCAAAAGTGTCTACGAGAAACCCGGACATTTTTGTTGTCAGGGAAAAACATTTTTTTTTTACAGAAGCGATAAATTGAATCTCATTTAAAAATTCATTCAACAACAACAACCCGCATTTAAGAAGGCCATTATTAACCAAAACAATGTTATGTATATTTTTGTTGCACAAAATATGTTTTCAGAAGTCTCTGGTGAAATCATAGTTCGCTCAAATGTCCGGGCTTGTTGCCGTGTTTATCCGGCGCCGGCAATTTAGCTGATGGCACTATGCAGTCATACGAAGGGATCTTTTCTTTCTTATTTTGTTTATGTATAGCAGCAATTAATTTGATAATCTGAGGGAATTTCAATTAAATAAACATTTAACACAAACAAGAGTTCTCAAGCTAGAGACCTAATTAGTTATTGCGGTGGGCAGTCATTGTAGTTTAGACGTGCCGTTAAGTTGGTTTCGTCAGACCATACAATGTTACTTTTGTAGTGGTCTCACATCCTGGGGGTGTTGTAAGGATATTTAGACAAACCGACCAGCAAAATTATATTAATAATAATTAAACATAAACTTTTTCTCATTCTCATAAATAATATTTTGTTTCATTTTCGGAATTTTGAATTAAGTACAATTTTATTTTAAAGTCTCTTTAATAATGAAAAAAATAACAAAAAATTTTGATCAGCATACAAACAAGCAATAGTGAAAATTTCTTTGCTGATGAAATTATGACATACGTCGAAGAATGGCCACCTATTGCGCTTGGTCAGTAGAATTTTCTTTGTAGACATCTAACGAACATTGACGTATTGTTTATAGAATGAAAGACTATAAAAACTTCATTATTATTACTTATGTTAATCAGCAATCAGCATTCAAAATGCCACTGCACTTGCAAAGATATTTTACGTTTTTGGCTTGAGAGTAATGACTTATAGCACCTGCAGAACATTCGGGTGTATAGGGATCACACCAATACCTAAGGAGCCCAAGTCAACCTCGCCTGCAAATAGTGCACCTGCCGATCAACGGACGAGGCTCTGGCGAATATAACAGTGCCCGGAAAGCGGCAATAGGCTCGCCCCCTATTACGTGGGACCAACTATATAATTGGCGAAGTGTGGGCATATAATATGCCTCTGCCTACCCCTTCTGGGAAAAAGGCGTGAATGTATCTATGTAGAACATTTGGGTGTGTTTGTGTATTTGTAGGCAGGCATTATAAAGAAATATTGTGTTATGAACATTAGTTAACGGTTAAAAATATGTAAATACTTTTATGTACACAGGAATAGCCCAGACGGGAACAAAAATTTTTGTTAAGGCACACAAAAATTGGTTGTGTGACACCAACCCGCGACCCAAATTTCCTAAATATTTTGTTTGAGATATCCAAATATTTTTGACGTGACAACGTCTTATAAATTGGTTTGCCGGGTGACACTTCAAGAAACTGCGTTACGCTCCGCTCACGTTATGCGCTTACAATGAGAGCGAGTGAGAGGCACGCGTCCCTTCCACTCGGGCATGGTTAGCCCGCCTAAGAGCGAGAGAGACAGACATATAATTCTTTGAATAAATAAATGTTTTAAATTGTTACTATTATTTCATCCTTCTTCCTACTATACGAATGAATATTCACATTAAAATTATTTTACCACTCAAAGTCGTTGTCACGTAAAACTTTCGCCCGTATACCGACTTTACAGGCAACCAATTTTTTATTTATTTTTATAGCATACATTTTCTCAGCTACGTACTAGCAAAACAAATAAAACTGACATAAAAAAACTAACAAACTAATTATTTTTTTGGCCCAATCATAATCATTGTATCTTGGTCTTTGCCATGCCACAAATAATTAAAAAATAATACATAGTTTTCTTATTTCACCACGCGTGGCTTGGCAGCACTGTGCAAGCCCGCCAATAAGGTATCCTCTGATTGGCTGAACAACTAGAGTGGCACTGTGTGCGATACTTCCGGTGGCTTGTGGTTGGCTATTGTGAGACGGAGCGATATTATTTTGTGCCAAAGTGATTTAGCTTAGCTTGGCGCCTTTCCTGTGTTGGTTTGTGCTGTATCGTAGTGATAGTGTTACACGTTTCAAAATGGTGAGTTTTGCAAGAATATGTGAAATGTAGTGTATATATCTGTGTTGATTGTGTTTATTTCGGTAGATAATGATATTATTTACCTCCTGGCGAAGTTTCAAATTCGTAAGACGAAAATTGATGGGTTTTTTCGTTAATTTTAGGCTGGAGGTAAAGCTGGTAAAGACTCGGGCAAAGCTAAGGCTAAAGCAGTATCCAGATCTGCAAGAGCAGGACTTCAGGTATAGTAAAACATTCTATTAAAATGAATAATGATTTGTAAAGATGTTTCCCACACTTAATAGATCCGTATTATTTATTTCATAAAATTTAATAATACGCATGACCTCTAGTTAAGAATGGCCGCCCGCCGCTTACGTTAGTAGTTGGACAGAAAACGGAATCAATATTTTGGTCAATTTTTTTTATCTGGAACGCTTTATGTTTTAGTTTCCAGTGGGGAGAATTCACAGACATTTAAAAAACAGAACTACAAGCCATGGGCGTGTTGGTGCCACAGCAGCCGTTTATTCTGCAGCTATTCTGGAATATCTTACCGCGGAGGTTAGTATGACGCCCTGTTAAATATGGCGGCAGTAGCTACATGTAATTATTTATAATTTGCTAGCGTTTTCTCGTCGGTGTTATTTTGCTGGGCTAACAATATTTTTTACTTTCCAAATACCTAGTATCATACATTTTAACTACCTATCAATATTTATATATTTAATGTTATATTAACTTTGGCGGGAAAATTTTATGCTGGCATAAAGGTTAATAAAACTGAAAAATAGGTCTTAAATTGTCTTATCATTTAATTTAAATAGTCTGCGATCTTCGTAGAACTTGTTTTTAGATTGCATCACTATTACCAGCTATAATAAGCAGTTATGCTGTTATTATTAGGAATTTACAATGATACTTTTTATAGGTTCTGGAGTTGGCCGGTAATGCCTCCAAAGATCTCAAGGTGAAGCGTATCACACCAAGACATTTGCAGCTAGCTATCAGAGGAGATGAAGAATTGGACAGCCTCATCAAAGCCACCATTGCTGGAGGTGGTGTCATCCCCCACATCCACAAATCACTCATCGGCAAGAAAGGTGGACCTGGTGCACCAGTTTAATCAAGGTAATTTTGTTTTTTACTTGTTTATAGTACTTACAAATTTGAATACACAAGTCAATAATAATGTATATTCTGTTTAATCAATTTTGTTTTCAATATTGAAGTGTCTTTCAATAGCAAAGGCAAATTTACCGATTTTAAATATTTTCTAATTATAATTATGTATGTAATTATTATTATCATGTGTTCAATTCTACTTTAATATGATATTTTTGTTACAGGGGCTTTAAAGACTTCTTATTGCATTTGAATCCGGACAGAATCAACATTCTCAACTCCAGCACCAAATCAGTAAACATAGTTTTCTAAATAGTGATGTAATTGAGCAGTGATGTGACTACGAGAACTATTTGTCTGGACTCTAGCTGTTAAGTATAGTTGTAATTTAGGTTTAAGGAGATTTATGATTGTAATAGAATTAAGTTTCAATTCCTTGGATTGTTTAAGGGACATTTTATTTGCTGAGAATCTGTACATGGTCTGTATAAATTATCTTGCTGCCAGCTTTATATTAGACGAACAACAAGTTGGTGCGACATAATTTTTACTTTCGTTGACTGCAACATAGTGTAATATGTCGCTACAAGCTGTTGTAATAATTATTATCTGCAGCGTTTTGTATTCTTTTTAACAAAAATAGTTATAGTAAATATGTGTATGTTGTAATTTGGAATGATTGAACTGTTAAAAAGTTGTCAGAAATGTATTTTGATCTTTAAAATATAATGAGGAAGCACTATAATGTCTAATTTATTTCATATTATTCATAACTACTTCTACCTAAGTACATGAATACTGAATTAAAAGTGATTTCCTAATATTAATTTTAAATTGTAAGAAACATTTATTAAATTATAATTCATAGTATTTGATTATGTAGTCACAGGGTTAATGGAACTGGTTTTTAAATTAAAAGTAGCAAAGTGGAATTATGAAATGCTCAATCATAAGAATTTTAACTGAAGCTCTTCACTCCCCTCATAAATTTCAAAAATGACTGCATGTTTTTAACTTAGATTAGTTATGGATTTCATGAAAACCCTTCCATACCTAAGTATGTAGTTAACTTCCTACATACATTCACGCCTGTTTTCCCGAAGGGGTAGGCAGAGGCATATTATACGCCCACACTTCGCCAATTATATAGTTGGTCCCACGTAATAGGTGGCGAGCCTATTGCCTCTTGCCGGGCACTGTTATGTTCGCCAGAGCCTCTTCCGTTGATCAGAAGGTGCACCACTTGCAGGTGAGGTTGGCTTGGGCTCCTTAGGTCTTGGTAGGATTCCTGTACACCCTTCCTAAAATACATTAAAAATAATTATACACTAAATAATGCGGTATCTATTTGTCTTAATTATCCATTTACTAGTAAGATTGATGGTTGCACTACTTTAAACACTAGAAGTACATTTAAATCTATGTAATATTTAGATGCATAACCGGTTTCTAGTTTAATTTATCAATTAATATTGAGTGAGAGTGAATTTTAATAGATATATCATCATCTCGGCCATGGGGCCCTCTGTGAACTCTTATTTACGGGATCGTCTCCGACCATCTAGCACCCCGAAGCTACTAGTGCTTTATTCAGTGAAGTAAATCAACACTATTCTTTAATGCATAATTATATAGAAGTATCAAATAGTAGGTACTAAACGTTGATAAGTCTCATGTTTTTGATTCGATTGGTTCGTTCATATAATGTCAATCGTTTTTTGTTAACTTCTGTGTCATCATCTCGGCCCATAATCCACCAGGCAATCCCAGTGCGGCTGTGCGAAGGCGATTACCTTTAAGGCCCCTAGCATGGCATACTACTTCCACATATAGTTATAACCAAGAGCAACATCTGACCTCTGATTTCTTTACTTTGGTGATCGTTTTCTCGAAGTTAAGTTTCTGTGAATAGTCATCATCAACACCTAGATTATAGGCGTAATCCCGATTGCTTGCGAAATACGGGCCCGGGATCCGTTAATTTCTGTTTTTTACGGTCAACAGGTTTGTTGTGTATATAGTAAGTGTCGAGCGTACTCATATCTGCGTGCAATGGAGAGAGCTACCCTCTGAATGTCCTTAAGTGATATATAGAACAAGAAATGAGGAAATCCGTAGAAGAACTGATATGACCGACAGCGAGGCGGATTTGCAATAGCGAAGAACCGACGACCGATGTGGCGATACAGTTCTGGTCAAAGCCGGTGGATGCAGGCGGCTCAAGAGCGATCAACGTGGAAGACTATTGGGAATACTAAAACTGATGGCTCAAAAAGATATTACCGTGACCTCAGGAACTTTGTTACAGCTACTAGAGAAAGAGAAAAAAAGGCTTTCTTCAAACATTCCATAAATAATAATATTAATAAACCGGCTTTACTCTAGAAAAACATAAAAAGTACCACTATGATTAATAACAACCGCGAAAGATCGATTCCTATGTACCTTTGTAACCCGGATAAAATCAACTCACACTTTTTAAACTTACCTCCAGTTAATGAATCTGAAATAAAACAAGTAAAAAAGAACAATGATATGGAAACAAATCAAAATTTTAAACTTAGACCAGTATCGGAAGAGGAAGTTAGCAAAATAATTAAAAACATTAATACTCACGACTTTTTGAATATAGATATGATTAACCTAACCTTAGACGCAACTATTTCTTCTATAACCAGTATAGATAATAAATCTATTTGTACAAGCACCTTTCCAACAAGCTGGAAGAATGCTCTAGTAACTCCTATCCCTAAGAAAACTCCAGTAAAGGAATTAAAAGATTTAAGACCTATTTCTATCTTGCCGGTGCTGTCTAAAGTTTTGGAGAAAATAGTACTTAATCAAATCATGTCATATCTAGATACTTATAATATAATACCTATGTACCAATCAGGATTTCGTAGAAGTCATGGTACTGAAACGGCCCTATTGCACATAACGGATGACCTAACAGAGGCCTCTGATGCTGGTTTGTCGAGTATCTTAGTCTTGCTAGATTATTCCAGAGCTTTTGATTGCGTACTCCCGGAACTTCTCTTAAATAAACTTGTACACTGCGGATTTTCAAGAGATGCTTGTAAATGGTTCGAATCATTTCTTACAAATAGGGAACAAACGGTTGTCATTGACGGTATAGACGGACATAAAAATTACTCCTCTCCTCTTTCTGTGCAGCGAGGTCCCACAGGGTTCCTTGCTGAGTCCTATTCTCTTTACAATTTTCACTGCTGATTTACCCTCATATATTCAAACCTGTAGACACCATCTGTATGTAGATGATGATACTCAACTGTACTTCTCATTTCCTGGCATAAATGTTAAAGAAGCCGTTAATAAAATAAATGCAGATTTAAGTAATGTAAATAATTGGTCAAAGCAAAACTGTTTAAATATAAATCCGCTCAAATCACAAATGTTAGTACTTGGTACAAAAAAACAAATCAAATCTGTCCTGGATTGTGAAGAGAAAATCAAAATAGATAATGTTGTAGTTGAGGAAGTCAAATCGGCCCGAAATCTGGGACTTATCATTGACGGTGAACAGAAATATATACAACACATAAGTAATAAAATAAAAACAGCTTTTTTTAAACTCAAAACCCTGTACAAAATAAGACCATACGTCAATAGTGAACTCCGTCATCTTTTAACAGAATCTCTTGTACTAAGCCACTTCAACTACTGTAGCTCAACATATGGTCCCAGACTGAATCAGCACACGGAGCGCGCAATACAACGTGTGCAAAACGCTTGCATTAGATATTCGTTCGGAGTGTCTAAAAGAGAACATATAACTCCCTATTTAAACCAACGCGGCATTCTTAACATGAAAGCTAAAAGAGAATTGCAGTTCGCATGCACCCTTCAAAAGGTGATTTACAGTAAAAATCCCCTGTATTTGTTTGAGAAGCTAAATTGGTCGAACTCTAATATGACAAGGAATGCTCGCTCAGCTACTAAAAAACCCTTAAAATAACGTCTCATAAATCAGTACGTTACAGAGGATGTTTCAAGTTCTTAGCAGCCAGTATATGGAACGATCTCCCACCTCCACTAAGAGAGAATATAAGCTCACATTTGTTCAAGACTCGTTACAAATCCGCCTTAATCAATCGGCAACTTGCTGCTGAGAACGTAATGTTCTCCTATGTAAAGGAACTCAAAATAAAAAACTATTTTTAAAACTACAATAATCCTACATGTCTAATATAATTTAATACCTGAAATCTCTCACATACTTACACACACGCGCACACACACACACACGCACGCACATAGAAACACACACGTACACACACACATGCATATACCTACTCATCAAAATTTTTATATCATTGTTTGTTAAATTAAGAAAAGTGAAATTTATTATTATTATCCTTATTTTTGTTTCTATTCTGTGGTTTGTTTTTATTTGCAGTTTAATATTTGCTTGTTTACTTTTCGTTTTTGCTGAAGTGTTAACTTGTAATTTCTTTTTTTCTACGTGGTCACTACTATGTTGCGAACCTAATGAAACGGGGGGGCTGAAAACCAGCGCTGCGTAGAGTAGCCTACTCTGTGCAGCATAAGCTGAGCTTACTCCAGTTGCTTTTAGGATTATGACTATTTTTAATTTTATATTTTGTCATGTTAATGTATTCCTTAAAAGCAATAAATGATGTTTTATTTATTTATTTTATTTATTTACTATGTTCAGCAGTGGGCTTTATATGGCTGAAATGAGTTTATTTTATGAAAATAAGTAAGTTTTATCTTTATAAAATAATAAATAGATTTGGATCTATTATACGTACGTTAATTGCGTGTAACTCTGAATTTTAAGCCGGGTGGGTCAGGCCTAGAATAGTTCCACCCCCTCACATATAACGGGGCGTCGTAGCGAATAAGAGTAAACGAAGAAAAATCCTATCGGATGATAGGCAGCAGCGTCATCCTGCGTACTGGTGATAATGGGCAAAGACAACACTTACATTTAATTTATTGAGGAGGCTACTAACTGTTTAGCAGTGGACATTAAAAGATTAATTTTTATGATTCTGTATTTGTATAATGTAATATACAGTTAAATAATACATAAATATATATATACTATTTTTTTATAAGTATATAATTAAATAGGATAGGATAAAAGTCTATAAGATGGTGAAGAAAATATTCTTATTATCTACATTCCTGACTTGATGTGTTATGCAAACACCATATCATATTTTCGTTAAGTACTTTAAAATCGAAATTCAGGAAGATTAAATATCAGTTTGTGGAATTTTAAAAATAATTACGCATTTATCAACTTACTAGGCAGGACACTCACTCTTTTCTAGAAAAAAAATATTCTGTCATTTGGTTTTGACAATACATCAAATAAATTGTCAAATTGACGCCATCCACGAGACGAGTAAAAAACACACGAAGCGGATTGTCCTTGCGATATTAAAAATCTAATCCTGATTTTCTCATAAAGCTGATAAAGACATACTCAGTTTTTTCCCATTTATAAATTGACACTTGTGTTTCCTTGTGTTGTGAACTGTTATTCGAATAGCTGTGCCTGGGCACCCTAATTTGTGCTGCCTCTTGTAGTTGTTTGGGAGGCTTAAGAATAGTCAAGGAAATGAGTTCGCGTCATCGAGACCGTAGTCGTTCTCGCTCCCGGGATCGGGATCGCCATAAGGATCGAGACCGTGAAAAGGCCAGGGAGCGGGGCCGGGATAAGGACCGCGAGAGAGACAAGGACCGCACCAGGGACCGCGAGCGCACCCGTGATCGGGACCGACATCGCTCCAAGAGGTTAGTGTACTGTTATGAGATAACACTTAAATTTTTGATCCTGGGTATTTTAATCTACCAATATATTTATTTTATCTTATAGTAACTAGAAATTATATTAATCTTCTCTATGTCGCTAATTAAATAATGTTTATCTCTCATTTGTATCTTGTCAACATGTATAGCACTTACAACTTGTTTTACACTTGTATGTAGTTCTTAATGAATGTTTAGTCAGTAGGTACAAACAATTGGATTTGTGCTGTTAAAGGCATAGTCTTGAAAGCAATTTTTGGTGAAATGTTAGACTGTTTTTAATTTAGTATTTAAAATGAAAATCAAAGCTATGGTCTCTTTGGTTAAACAGTAATAAATTAAACTCTTTTGGAAATATATGGGTAGTATTATGCTGAAAACATTCACACTTATATTAAACCGAACATGCAATACCCAAAATCTACTATTTAATGTCCGAATTTGCGTAAATGGGGTAGCGAGGTAGTACTTAACTTAAAACCCATCAAATAACAAGAAATAATTATACATATGTATGTATATCCACACTTTCCTCAATAAGTAGCTCTCTCTGTAAGTGGAGTTTGACTAGAGAATACAATTCCGAGCATGTTTATCTATCCCAGGATTATGGGATTTTTATGCATAATCCCGGGATCCCGGGACTATCCCGGGATTAGTCTATGTGATTTATAATTGGGCTAAAATTAAAAAAAAAACGAGTTATTTCTTAAAAAATGTTTTTAATATCATTGCACACACAACACAAACCACAATATACATATTAAGTAAAGAAAATACACAAAACATGTGTATGTAATCCCTTAGTCGATCCTTCCGAAGTCTTGAGAATGGCTGGGCATCGCTTACATTTAGCACTACTTCCGTCCTTTGCAACTAAAAAGTAACTCCACACTGACGTAGTATCACTGCCTTTTTATGTTTAACAAAGTTTCCCACCATTCTTAATTTCAGATAATTTTTAATTTAAATGACGTACGTAACGTAACCAACGTAACCTCTTTACTGGCAGAACAATAAATGAAAAAAATAAAACCTGATTGGCGTATTTATAATCTCGGGATCCCGTGATTGTATTCTCTAAGTCTGACTTACTGACTAAACACTATCTATGGTCCTTCTTGAGCCTGATATGTATCTATAACCCTTAACCCGAACAGTCCCACAAACTGAAATATGAATAATGTTTGGGTCGACAGAGACAAAGAGCGAGAGCGCAGCCGCAGCCGCGATCGCCACAAGGAGAAGCGCCGCAGCCGCTCACGCAGCAGGAGCCGCAGCCGGGGCAGGAAGTCCAAAGATAGGTAACCCACTGGTACAAATAATACACTAGTGTGTGCATAGACATTTAGGAGCTGCATCAGTATTCAATAACGTGGACGTAGTCGGGGAGGCGCTCGTCCCTAATAAAAATTGGAGAAAGATTGGAACTCCAAATAGGTTACAACACAGGGGGACAATCAGCTTGACGTAAGTTGAACAGTGACCTTGGATGCGCAGGGTCACATTACGGGGTCTCAATCGAAAGGCGGCATGGGGTCTTTCTTTTGTCTACTATTGCACCTGCCTTTATTTTCAACTCGCATGCTGCTGACTACAACTGTTAACTGGAGCTGGGTGCCAGGAGGTTTGGAGAGCAACGCGTGATTCATGATGTTCGTTTGTGTGTCGCGACAGAGACGGCACGATCGCGCTGCTGGACCAGATGGTGGGCACGACCACCAAGGCCACGGCGCGCCACGTGGCCTCGGCCGCGCCCGCCAACGCCGCCGCGCACGCCGCCATACTCGCCGCCGCCGCCGTCGCACAGGTACGCACCACGCACACGCACACACGCACACACACGCACACGCACACACGCACATACACGCACACACACACACACGCACACACACTATGCTCCCACATCTGAACACAGGACTTTTTTGACGAGAGAGTGAAGAGCCGTGTCTGCAGTTTTGTTTTATTTTCAAAAATTGAGATATATCGAACATTAATGTGTAAAAACGGTAGATTGTAAAGTGTTTGTGAACGTACATGAGTGTGGGTAAACGAAACAAAACAGTGCAATATCACTTTACAAATTCTCTCAGGAAGTCCATGTGAGATTTCAGTATAGTCCCACATCTTTACTGAGGACTCGAGGGGTTTAGGGGGAGAGCACCTCAATCATCATCTTTATCACAACTCATTCTTATTTACTATGATTTATATACCTTCTGGCTAAATGTCCTAAAGTCACGAAATTATTATTTAAAAGAAAAGATGAACAAGATCATTGAGATTCGTCAAATTTCGAAAGAGATTTGGGCGATAGTATAATCAAGCAAGAGAAAGATATAAAAGTAATAATATGAAATAATTGATGGATTGGAAGGAATGACCGGTTCATTGGAGACACTACTAACTAGATAAGTAAATAAATCACACAAAATTTACCATAAATTAATATAAAATTAACAATAAAATAATATTCCTTATAACTTTTGTGAGACCTCACTGCAAGTATTGTGATTGATTATTTTTTGTGAACATAAAAGTGCTGTTAAATTTTAAAAGTATTGGCCTATTCCTACCTACATAAAGGAACCTAAAGTTCTTACTTAACAAAATATAGTCGAAAATATTTAAGTACGTCAATATTTCAAGAACTGTTAAAATAATGATATGTTTATTGTATTAAAAATGCGCTCTCATGACTCCATGGAAAATCTTATTTTGCAGCATAATGCTAAAGAAAGAGAGGTATTGATATTTTACAAATTATACAATCAATAAATGTAAGGTAATAAATACTCCCATATTCATTATTTTGTTATTTTGTGTTCTAGAAATATGTCAACTACATGGTGCGTACGTAGTGTAGCGTCTAGTTTGTAAGAACTTTCAAAAACACTCTTTTACAACTTAATTTAAACCTTTTGTGTGCTGGTTACGTTAGATATGTTTTCTTTATTCTAGTTTTATTTTCTTTCTATTGCAAGCAATTATGAAAAATTGTTGTACTTCTTTTAAATGGGATACGTCATAATGACCATATCCTGCTCGCCGACAAACAGTCGATGCAGTCCAAAAAGTGAGAGCGCTTCATACAGATATATATTCATAGTGTTCGATCTTCACGGCCCGCAGACGGTCTTCGCTTTGCTCCATTATACGACTGCGTGTACTCGCGTTATTGATACAGTGAACTCATTATGATAAATGTGTCCGTTCGATGCGATCCGTCCGCTGCGTGCTGGACGCTGGCGGGGACGGATTGCGCTTCGTCGAGCAGCGCTCTGTATGGAGTGAGTTGAGTGCGGGCGGGTGTGTCCGGCAGACGTTCGTGGCGACGCGGCGCGTGGCGGCGGCCGTGCAGCCCGCGGCGGCCGCGGCGGCGGCGCTCTCCGCGGCCACCGCCATCCCGCCGCCCACCGCCGTGCAGCAGCGGCTGGAGCAGCTGCAGGCGCGCGCCGACTCGCGGCATCGCCACCACGACCACCACGACCATCACGACCACCACGACCACCATGACCACCACGACCACCAGGGGCGCGGCATGGACGACCACGATGACGATGGTATGTATCACTCCACTGTCGATCAATACGCATGCCTTCCCAGTTCGAACGAGATGTAGTGACTAGGATTGAGAGAAGTATGCTTAGATCGTTCGGTCATGTTTGAGGATGAATGAAAGTAGATTAACGAAACCGATCTGTGGTGGACGAGTAAATGGAAGTGAATCGAAAGACGATTCCTACTAACATACGCCCGGCCGGGGCGCTAAATAGATGGACAACCATTATCCTCAATACACTTGTATACCCGTTGTTTTAAGATATTTACCAACTCTAGCAACTACTTAATGACTACAAAAAGATTTGATGCCTTATCAGGTCGGTGCATGGTCTTTTCTGATGGACCATTTGGAGATCATCTTCCTGGTATTATTTAGTTTTAGCTGTAGCATCAGAACATAATGTATGGCAGAAAACTGCATTAAGGTACTTTTCAAATACAGAAAGGAATTCCTGTAAATTGAGATGTACCCCCAATGGAGTACATGTGGCCATGAAATGAAACATGCGTCTTGGTTTCTATCGAAATGATGCTCAAAGTGCGGACATGCGTAGTTTGGAAGGCGCCCTCCAGCTAGATGGAGCGACGACTTACGCGAACGGTTGGCAGCGCGCAGAGGCGAAGATCCGAGGATCGAGCTCAGTGACGTGCCATCGGAGAGGTCTTTATCCGGCCGTGTCGATGATGATGATGATGATGATGGGTGTGTGGTGTGGCGGCAGGTCCGCTGGGCGAGACGGCGGCGGAGCGCGCGGCGCGGCGGCGGCGCACCCGCTGGACCGGCTCCGAGCACGACAAGACCTTCATCCCGGGCCTGCCCACCGTGCTGCCCTCCACGCTCACCAAGGACCAGGAGGAGCAGTACCTGCGTCAGTATACCGCGCACCGCTCACACCGCCCTCTCCCCACACTCGAACATCACTCCAACATCACTCCCACCTCACACGCCACACAACACGACTATCCGTAGACGTCACATTATTATACGCAGGCAGAACAAGTTTTTACTGGAATGTAAACCATTTTATAAAATGTCATTTATTTTGTCTCGGTTGGGTAGAGCCAACTCCGCGCTATTTCCACGAACCATTTATACGAAGTCCACAAACATTCAGTTCAAAGTTTTAATGAGCTGTTTCATAATTGCTGCCATGAGTCGTCGCAAGCAGATTGGAAAATGCATCGATTCACAAATTGGCCAAGTGGGTTAGTAAAGTGGGATTGTTTAGATTGTAATTGAACTTTCATTAGTAGCAACACGTTAAAACTTATTTTAGAACCCGCCGAGTTGTTTTGACGAATGGTGGATTTTACAATCTGCCTGCGAAATACTGAACTAGTAAATAAGATTCATTATGATTTTAATATATTGTTTTTAAATTGTTCTTTGTCTCCATAACCATTTATTTTGTTATTGGTATTTTATACTGCACCATTAATTACATAATTTTTAACTTAATTATTCGTTTACAGGTCTTATATAAATAATCTAATGTCCATTAATACTAGATTTAGGTACATTAAACACGATTTTCTAGAAAAAATAACACAGATGTTTTAAACATAATTCATTATTCCGATATTTTTTAATTGTAAGATTAGTGTCAGTTTTAAGTAAAAGTAATAAACTTTTTTAAACTGCTTACGTAATTAGTATTTGTTGTAATGTTCGCAGCAATGTACGTCACAGCGAACTTAACCATACTCAATTTATTTATTTATTTCAGCTGAAATTTTTTCAGGAATTTATTTCACTAATCAATTTTCCAGGATATTTTTTCACCCCAAACATTATACCTTAATAGGGCGGTTAACTACTTTTATAGATAATTAAAACGCAACGTTCTCCAAATCGAGGAGAGTCATTTTATTCCAAATAAAGTTAATATAATTATTTTAATACTCCCAACCTTCAACGCGGTCTCCACTGATATGGTACGCTATGTACATTTTACACAATACTAATTTAGTGTTAAATACTGGCAACACTGTCAGTTGCGTGTACGACATGAGGCTTACATTATCCTCGAGCAAGTATTTAATTTCATTGTTTTAAAACGATGTGCTTTAAATCTTTTTTTGGATATTTAGTCAAGATGAATCGAATTAAAGAATTTAAATATTTAGGAGTGAAATGCCCTATCAGCGGCGCGAAGTGGTCGCGCAGCGGTTCTAATATGCGGTTGTGTGTGTGTGTACGGTTGCAGTGCAGCTGCAGATCGAGGAGGTCAGCCGCAAGCTGCGCTCCGGGGACCTGGGCATCCCGCACAACGTCGACGAGAGGTGACCACTCCCCCCGCCCCACCGACCCGCCGCCCCGCCCGCCCCGCCGCCCCGGCGCCCCGCCGCCCCGCCCGCCCCGCGCGGACGCCAGGCGTTACCCACTCCACTGAGTATACGAATCGACGTCTCCCGGCGCGTCCGCGGCGTTGGCTTCTCTTCCAGAGAGCGCTCGTCCGCCGCCAAGCATCTGATGCGTTCCGGCCGGACTGACGGCCCGCCCGCCGACTTCACAGTACCTCCCACTTAGCTTGTAGTTTAATTTAATGCTTATCACAATATGTTTGCTTTTTATTAAGTACTTAATTATGAGAGAAGACGAACTTATTGCTCCATCGACGGATCAGTCGAAAGATAAGATGAACGACGACGCCGTAGTGTATCGAATGACTACTGAGAACTGTCACTGTCAGTGCCCTTAGGGTGTCCACGGAGCAGCCCCGGCCCGGACTCACTAATGCGCCTTTCTCGTTTCGCAGGTCGCAATGCCCCGCATAATCAGTAATAACTAATAATCATATTAATAAAAAATATAATGATGACTTAATCGATTACAATTGTTTCAGCGACAGCTAATAATGATTTAATCGGCTATTTTCAGAGCTAATGACATTAAAGTTTCAGGTCAATTAATAATCATTAATGAATTAATTCGATTCTCTCCTCAGGGCTAATATTGATAGGCTTCATTGTTCGCACGTTAGGAGCCCCGCCCGCTGAATGATGCCCGATCATTTTGGCGCTACTTTTAACGTCATTCATGTCGGCAACAGTATTTGTTATGAATTTCATTGTAATTAATGAAACCAAATTAATTAGATTGCATGAAAATGCGGGATCGTGAAATGGGGACGCAATTAACATAGTGTAAAACGTTGAAAGACCGATAAATCAATAACAGTACCGTTTATTAAGGTAGATGACCTGATATTGAACTTCACGATTCGTCTTTAGATATTTTATTTTCGAAATGACTTAAATATAAGTAGTGAAAATGAGCACGTGTCGGCACTCCCTGCTGGTAGTGCCGGTGCTGCCGGTGGTGCCGGTAGTGCTGGTGGTGGTGCCGGTAGTGCCGGTGGTGGTGCCGGTGGTGGTGGTGGTGTGTGACTGGGCGGGCCTTGTTGCAGGTCTCCGTCGCCGGAGCCGATCTACTCCACGGACGGCAAGCGGCTGAACACGCGCGAGTACCGCACGCGCCGCAAGCTGGAGGAGGAGCGGCATCGCCTCGTCACGCGCATGCACCAGATTAACCCCGACTTCAAACCCCCGCCCGATTACAAGTACGTCGCTCCCTCGCCGCCTTCTTACGGATGTAGCCCATCCATAAGAAGAAACGTGACTAGGATTTTATCGATTTACTCGGATTAATTTAGCTGGCTTTGTTTCAGAAAATGTTATTAAAAAAACTCAATGAAACAACATAATTTTATGCCCACCAAAACTGTACACAGAGAACGTCTCTGTCTATCAATGGACAGTTTCTTGTCTCGTGATAATGACCTCATTTTGCCTGATAATGATGGTGAGCAGTCAATGCATTAAAAAAAATACTGATTCGTGTCGCCCTGCATAAATGCCGTTTGACGGTCCACTTGAGAGACCCGAGGCTACAGGAGCTGGGAACACTGCGGCGACTGCAGGATTATATTTTTGAGTATCGTATTGTATAGCACATAGACGAGTGGCGTGGAATCTTGTCCTTAGAGTTTTATCGTTTCCATATTTTCTTTTGTCCGTTAAAGGCCGCATATTATGTCACACGAGTAATAAACTTTATATTATAGAGGTTAAGGTTTGCTTTTCTGAGTGGTCATAACTTTTTTTCTTACTTATTTAATGTTATTTTGTTAACGCGACGAGCGCTTTATTTCAATAGCCAAATTTACTTTAACCATTCTAGTTACACATGAAATAATTTCCCCTTTGTATGGGCAGGCCTCCGATCATCCGCGTGCACGACAAGGTGATGATCCCGCAGGAGGAGCATCCCGACATCAACTTCGTGGGGCTCCTCATCGGGCCACGCGGGAACACCCTCAAAGGTACGTCCTGCCTCATCGCGACCATTTGATGGCGGCGCTCACTGCCAACAAGTACGATGCATCACGGAGTCCCCATTGCCCGCGCGTCTCCACCCGCCACGACGCTACGTCAACCTTCAGGATGCAGTGGTCCGAACTCATAGTACTTCTATAATTTGTCTAATGTTGAATTTTTGGTCACGAATGCCTTCTCCTTTCACAAAACCAGCTCGTTCTTAAGGGATCTGCCAATGAAGATAGTATAGGACTTTGAGAGCGTGTTAAATTAGATCGAGTATGCGATAGTTATCGCATTTTTTGGTCAAACCTTTGTCGTGGAGGGGAAAGATGATCGACCGAGGGAGAGTTTCGGGCCATTTGCCGTTCATTATTCATTCATCAATTTTAAGCTCACCGCAGGGGCTAAAACGAGAGTTACATGTTTCGCATTGAATGTTTTAATTATACGACCGGCCCGCGGATCCCTATTGTATTATTCAAATTAACTTTGTTCTGCCGCAGCGATGGAGAAGGAGACCGGCGCCAAGATAATAATCCGCGGCAAGGGCTCCGTCAAGGAGGGCAAGGTGGGCCGCAAGGACGGCCAGCCGCTGCCCGGAGAGGACGAGCCGCTGCACGCCTACATCACCGCCACCAGCGCGGACTGCGTCAAGAAGGCCGTCGAGAAGGTGGGCTCTACGGGGGGGGGGCTCTACGGGGGGGCTCCACGGGGGGGCTCCACGGGGGGGCTCCACGGGGGGCGGGGACCGGGGACGAACGCGGCACCGCTCACCGGCTGGCCTTCGGTGTTTCAGATAAAGGAGGTGATCCGCCAGGGCGTGGAGGTGCCGGAGGGCCAGAACGACCTGCGGCGCATGCAGCTGCGCGAGCTGGCCCAGCTCAACGGCACGCTGCGGGAGCACGACGGCCAGCGCTGCGCCAACTGCACCGCCACCGACCACAAGACCTGGCTGGTGAGTAGCCTCCGCCCACGAGACCAGGGGGCCTCCCGCCGAGTTCGATGGCAATCGATTATAAGGCAAAATGGATTTCGAATTGATTCTGTCGTACCGCCGAACTCATGGAAATCGAAACAAAATGGCGTTCTCCATTTACCTATTGGTCTGTCACGAATTGAAGGTCATGAATGAGAGGTGGCTGTCGGTAGATTCCCCGGTACGGATTAATGAACGTAAACAAAGTTTGATCTAGATGGATTACCGGTAATCCATCGAATTCGCCCACGAGACCTGGCTGGTGAGTACCCTCCGCCCACGAGACCTGGCTGGTGAGTACCCTCCGCCCACGAGACCTGGCTGGTGAGTAGCCTCCGCCGCGCCGCTCGCCCGTGCTCACTAGTACAACGTTATTCTAATGGACCTGTAAAACCAAGCGCCTACCCGACTCCTTGCCATTGAACTAAAAACACAAAGTTTAAAAAAAAATATTACAAAAATCTATGTTTGTTGTGTTGTTGTTTATGCACTTTATATGAATAGCTTTATATAATAGTCATAAATATTTATCAGGGTACTTAACTATTTTAAAGAAAATTTCGATTGAATGTAAAGAATATGATAAATTTCTATCTAGCAAACATTGCATGTCAATATGAGTTATTTAATGCTTAGTTAGTTAAGAGGAACTATGTCTAAGGTATGGAGCGCTCTCACATTTTGGATCGCTGACCATGAGGCATGTGGTCGCTATGACGGGTGACGTTAACCAATAATGTACGTTTGTTTGTTAGTGCCCGGACAAGCCGAACGTCACGAACAGTATCGTGTGCTCGTCGTGCGGCGGGGCCGGACACGTGGCCCGCGACTGCCGCGCGCGGCGCCCCGGACACCTGCCGCCGCCCGCCGACAAGGTACCACCACCACCATCCACCACCACCACCAACCACACACACACCACCAACCACACACACACCACCAAGACCACACCCACGACCAACACCACATACTTGTCCATTTACCACGTTTCTTGAGCAAGCAGAACAGATCACAACTTATACCGCTGCAAATGCACCGGTTTGTACGACGCACTGACTTCGACTATAGGCCCCTCGAATTGGGAGAACTTGCAACAGGACCAGGTTTGGATATGTATTATCTAGGTGGGGATGAAGTATCATTCGCAACGGCGGAAGTGCATTGTACGCCAAAACAACTCAGGTTCAGGAACTTCAGGTTGGTGTGACCATGGGATGGAAGAAAAAACCACTCACCACCCGTTTTTCTCGATCTCAGGCAAAACTGTTGAGTGCGCAACTGTTGAATGATCCTCCATCGATAAGGCGTCGGTGGACCACCCCCTCCCAGGTTTCTGCACTTTGCTGTTTTGTGTCCAAATAGATAACTTTTCCATTCTAATAATGTTGAAGACGTAAGTCTAGTTGTCTAGTAGACTCGAACATTTCACACTACATTATTAAAAGCAAAAATAATGTTATTTCTGCCTTGCGTGATTGCTATCAAACTTATTGCATTGATGTGCTTATTTTCAGACGAAGATCGACGAGGAATACATGTCTTTGATGGCCGAGCTAGGAGAAGCCCCGCCCCCCGGCGGTGGGGGTGGCGGCGGCGGGGGGGCGGGCGGCGGGGGGGCCGCGCGCCGCTTCACGCCGTCGCTGTTCGCGCCGCAGATGGCCGCGCGGTCTATCATGCCGTCGCCGGGTGAGCACTAAGGAATACTTTACATTCATTTACTTTAACTAGGTCAAGGACGTGAAAAGAAAAAAAAACAACTCCTAGAGCATTCTGTGACATCTTCCAAGCCTCAAATATTTGCTGCATTAATGCTGCACCAGCATCTGCCGTAGAACGGCTCTTTTTGAAACCATACTGCTTTTTATGCGTTGTTCGCCACCCCCTTGAGAATCACGACAGGCAGGCTGACAGATCCCCCCTATAAGAGTAACCGACAGACTGACAAATCTTGAGAAAAAACCACAACAGACAGATAAACTGACAAACCTTGACAAATTCTGACAAAGAACCCATTTGCTTTTATTTCTTGATTATGGTACCGCTCATCTCTTTCATTGTTGTTAAGAAAAAAATTATGGAATTTCCACTTTGTGTTTAAAAATTTGACGAATCTAAATGATCCTGTTGATCTTAAAGACTGAAGTATATTTTATTTTATTCGGAATTAAATCACTGGGTGCTAAATCTCAAAAACAAATAATTTTTAAATAGATTTTAATTTGTAGAAATAAAACTAATGATATAAATCTACAAAAGATAATGCAAATGCATGTACTGTTATGTTTGTGTGCCTGCAGCGAGTGGCGGCGGCTTCCCGCAGCACGCGCCGCACCCGCCGCACGCCCCCCACGCCCCGCACGCGCCGCCCGCGCCCTGGCTCGGTACGTATTAATAAAAAATAGAATAAATAATTATTTATTTATTTACCTACTCAACACTTCACTAACTGCCGTTTCAAGAAACAGGAAGTCGGTTGATTATAGTTAGTTCACCAATCAGATTTTGCTGAATACGCGGAATTCTGCCGTCCCTCCGTAACCCAGAAAGAGGCATGCTTCTTTTCGTTAAACCAGCTGTCGGTATTAGATGGCACCGATTGACCAATGTCGACTGCCATAAATGTTTATGAAAGCCGGGATCAACGGCTTAACGTGCTTTTAGAAGCACGAAGCGAGCGATAGTTATGCACATAATTCGAAAAGTAACTGTGCGTCCACACCGCTAGCCTAGCGCGGTGAAACCGCCGCTTAAGTCCATAGTGTAGGGACTAAGGAGGATGCCTAGCTCGAGGGACATGAGCGGGATAGCGCGCGTGGTTTTGATGCGCAGGTAGCGGGGGTATCGAACTAGCCGCTCGGCGGAAGCGCGTCTTTAAATTTATTTTGTCAAAATACCGATAAATACTTTAGACCAGCGATATGGCAAAGTTAGTTAGTCAAACGTGGTTTTTAAGGCTAAGTCCCGTAATGCTTACATCGGAATCACGTTGTGAACCGACTTCCCCCCAGCTACTTATGAAATATGCATGGCTAATAATGAATGTGTTCGGTCAGCCGGCGTGGCCAGCAGCCAGCCGCCGCCGCCGGGCAGCCAGCCGCCGCCACACATGCCGCCGCACATGATGCCGCCGCCACACATGGTCAGTACGCACGACACACCACTCATTATACCGCCTCCACACATGGTCAATACACACGCCCCACAACACCGATAACTATACTCTTCGCAACATCTCATTGCACAGTCGTAAACCAATGTGCAGTGTTGTGCTTGCGTAAAGTACGCGCTTCAAAACAACGAGACGATCAAGGGATAACGGTCACTTTTATTTGTTAATGAGGGTCTTTTCGAAACATTAAAATTATGGGTTGTGCAACAAAACAAGACTTATTGTTTTATTCTAAATTTTTAAACATTTACCGATAACATGTCGATACGCACGGTTTGTTTCACTGCGCGTGCTACAACACCCATAAGTGGGAGTCGACGAGCATTATAATTCACTACACACGCACGTTTTAAGCTTTAAGTAGAATTCCTATTAATGGGTTGTGATTTGCCAGATCATACCAATCGACAACATGGTTAAAATTCTGTGTATACACCATCCAGTGTGAAGTCTACTCTATTATATGTAGCTAAGTTTCAATCACATCTGACAACTAAAACCTAAGTTAGGGGTCATCCATAAATTAGGTCACACGGTATCCGTAATTTTTTGACCCCTCCGTCCTTGCCACAGCTGGTCACACTTGTGAGACTCCCTCCTCCTTAGTGTGATGTCACATATTTTGCAATTGTACAGCAAGAAATAATTACATCAAAACAGCAGTTACAACATTTTCATAGGACCTGAATTTTGAAATGTGACGTCACGAAATTTTGGATCCCTCCCATCCTCTTGTCACACTTCGTCAACCCCCTCCCTCCCCCTTAACGGGTGACGTAATTTATGGATAGCCCCTTATTAAAAAAAAATAAAATCAGGAACCAACCCACACTATGCTAAACTAAACTTATCTACCTCCGTGCTATTATCGTCGTTGAATTATAACTATTCAAATGAAATGAGCCAATTATTTATTTTTATATTAATTTAATTTGCCTTGTAGTGTTTTAGTAATTGTCGAATGTGTTTCCAGAACGACAAGATGGGCGCGCCGCCGCTGCCGCCGCCGCCGCCAGGTGCGTATACTTCCTATAGTTTCGGTCCAGTATTTTAGTTTGAGAATTCTTTGACATTTTTAAACACAGTATTTATTCCAGTCTCTAACTGGTAGTTTATTGAAGACTTCATCATCATCTGACCCACTATCGAGCACGAGTCTTTTCTCACAGCACGCGGACCCAGCGCGGAGTGGCAATTAATGACTTGCTCCATACGTGTATTGTGCATTTTGAAGTACATATCGTGTCCTTAGTCCCTCGGTATTGCATTAATGTATATCCTTGTTACGGCACCACTGTTTGTATGAAGCTGATCTTCATCGGTAGTAATAGGTATTGTGATATCTTTTGTTCAGGAGTGTTTAATATTAGTGAATTTTAACAGGAATGGGACCTCCCCCAGGCATGGGCCCGCCGGGGATGGGTCCCCCGGGGATGGGACCCCCAGGGATGGGGCCCCCGGGCATGGGCCCCCCCGGCGGTCCGATGGGTCCCCCGGGAGGCGGGGGTGCCGGAGGCGGGCCGTGGCGCGGATTCCCGTGGGCGGCGCCCCCGTTCCTGGCGCCGCCGCCGCCGCCCCCGCCCGTGTCCTCGTCCTGAGGGCGCGCCCCCGGGCCCCCCCCCGGGCCCCCCCCCGGGCCCCCCCACGGGCCCCCCCACGACGACAATGCGCTATACTCGCCCACTTACTCGAGCTAGGTTCGAACGAGAGGCGACGTAGTTTCAGGACACATTGGCCGGCCTACCCCCTCGGAATACCCATTGGAGTGCGAGTGATAACACAACTATCTAATTAATTACTAACGTTTCCATATTTCTCATAAACACTTATACATTTAGATTTTATTATCACAGTGTATGTACAGGCGTACATAATTCCGGCGACTATTCTATTAGAAATGTCTCTAAAGTGATCCACTAGCTCGGCGGCAATTTTGAGTTATTAAAATTTTACATGGAGCGGAATATATTTTAAAGATTGCACTTTTTTTGAAAATTTATTAATTCATTATTAATAAATATGTATCTAACGTTTTATGATAAATAAGTATCCTAGTTCTACTAGCCTCGTAAGAGATATATCTTGACTTTGATGTAATCTATATTTTGTGTGTTTCATTCTCTACATACCGTTCTTAAAACAATCTTTGTAGTGGTTAATGTAAAACTAATGTAATTATAGTTAGATCTACGAATTTAGTATTTAACTCATCAAATATTAGGAAATTTCCATTTAGACTAGCTGTTCGCGGCAATGTTGCTGTGACAACCGCACATATTGGTTCTTATTTTGTCTCTTAATGGTGGTAACCGGCATCATCATCACCACCACCATCGTCATCACCATCTCAGTTCATTAACGTCCCACTACTGAGCTCGAGCGTCCTCTTACGAACCAAGGTGAGAAGAGTACATTAAACGAAAGTTTTAGTAAGAAATACGTTAGAAAATGTACAATTCAGAAACCGTGTAGTTAAAACAGCTCGACCACTTACAACAATTTTATATTAGACGAATTTAGTTCTAAATTGTACGTAATAGTACGTATACGTAACCCAACCCAGTTGTGAGCGTTAGCAAATTGTATTGCTATTGAGTTTGACTGCATTTCTGGAACGCACTCGGGGACCCAGACGAGGCGTGTCCGAAGCGTCTAGCTCCTAGTAGCTCGTAAACAGTAGCTATATGAGAACCTAGACGTTCGTATTTTATCTTTTTGCTGTAATATATGTGATGGGTTACTGATTTTTATATTAAACTATTGTGACATTATGAATTTTGTTCCCCCTATTGAAGGAACATGTTAAGAGATATAGTAGTCGGCACGTAAGTTGAACAATGGTGGTCTGCGCAGGTATAGTGAGCGTCATATACTTGTTAAGTTCCAAAGCTCCATAAAGTTCGACGGATGGCATGTCTCTAACTCTTCATTGTGAAGAACGTTGGGCCTTGTCCCGTTGTAATAATATATGGCGCTTTGGGTGCTTTTAACTATGGGACGTTGGCTGTACAATTGTAGGCAAATGAAAGAAAGTGACATTGGCCGCGTCGTTATTGCTTTACCGCGCATCCGAGATCATTGCTCAACTTATGCGCCGCGGATTATACCTGTAGTTTGTTAGTTGAGTAAGATATGTTATATTCCACTATGTTGTATTGGCATGGTTCGTCCACCGACAGGCCCGCGTCGAGGACGGGTCAATGGAATTGTTAGTAATAACGCTTCATTTGTGACTTATTGAAACAATAAATAAGATGATATGGTATTGTGAATGGTCTTTTCATTGCTGCGTAGATTTTGCTTTAATTTACTTAATAATTTGAATCAGAAATCTTACATAGAAAACACACACTATTTAAATTTATTTGCCTATTACGAATTAATTGAAAATGTCTTAACACAAAGTATGTGTCACATACGCAATAGGAGATAAAGTATGAAATTGCCGATATGTACAGAAATATTTAAAGCTTTTTTAAATTTACATGTATTTAATTAAAGTAAGACACTTTAGTAATTTGCAATTTTAAGCATACAAATATAGCGCAAATTATTTACATAACTAACTTAAAAATATAGTGTATATTCCAAATAAGTCAAAAAGTTAAGAGCCATTTCCTTTCCGGTGTGGTGAGAAAATTAAATAATCGGCTATTTGTACTTGTACTTCATGCATTGAAGTTGCAACTTTTAAATCGAAGAACTATCTAATAGACTGCTTTAAATTAGAAATATATCAAAAAATAATACGGACAAAATCACAATCCAATTTTTATTGCTTTGCAGGAAAGTTGCCTGTGGTGCCTGGTCTCAAAAACCTACAAAGATTTTCGTTAGTGATGCCCGGCTGGGGTAATGTGCAACTAAAGATTTGATTTGGTTGCCTTCCCTTGATCTAATCAGCTGGACGTTTTTGGTTTTCATCACGTCTGACGATTATATTAAAAACCATTTAAACCAAAAATTGGCAGAAATTATTACCAACTTGAATACAATTATAAATGCATCTTAAAAATAGTTATGTCCGTAAGGATTGAGGAGCGTCACGCCTGCAAAGTTGACCATACACCATCCCTTACATTTCATTAATATTAGTATAATATGGTCGTTCTTTATAGCGAATTCACAAGGAAATAGTAAAGTATTGTTATTCCAGAATCCAAAATATATACACTGCTGAACTAAGAAGAAATTTTTGCTAAATTATAGTGTCTCTGGCTTTTGATTCCGTTGAGATCTCAGTTGGCTAGAGTCAATCATATAAAAGTAAATAGTCAGGATTGAGAAGCCAAAGAAAATTCGTTCATCTACAAAATTTATTCTGTTTTTCTATTTTATTCCTATACTGAAAGATTTAAAGAGCGAACATTTTAAGAGCCTAAAAATAATCATCTTGCCACTGTTATACATACATACACCGTTTTGTTATGCAATGTTACCAAAAATATACACCATTATGAGAACTTTGATGGAAGACGTATAAGGCACAAGTAGGAAGGACTTTTAATCCAAGATGTTTCCCAAGCTTGATTTGTGTAAGCATAGATACATACATAAAATCACGCCTTTTTCCCCGGAGGGGTAGGCAGAGGCATATTATACGCCCACACTTCGCCAATTGTGTTGTTGGTCCCACGTAGTAGGTGGCGAGTCAATTGCCGCTTACCGGGCACTTGTATCTTTGCCAGAGCCTCGTCCGTTATTTGCAGGTGAGTTTGGCTTGGGCTTCAATTTATCAGAGTACTAAATTATTTAATAAGCTTTGTTTATAATTAGCAATCTAAAAACAAACTGAAAGCTTTTTTGGAAAGCATGTGTTGTGGGATTAGGTTTCAAATTAGATGAGCTTTGATTTATTGGAATTGATAGTTTGCATTGTTTTGAAGATACTTATGATTTTTTTTCTTTTTTTTTGAGTTTTACTATATTAACCATATTGTAGTTTAATGATTCAATTTTATTTTGACTTGAGCAATGTCCATATTTCAAAAACTATGTAAATTGTTTATGAATAAATATTATCTTTATCTTATTGTATTTTCTGTCATTTGAGCGCTACAGAAGCCAAATTTGTAGAGGATAAATACTAAACATAATTGTTGCTTAAAATTCTCAAAAATATTTATCTATTACTCAACGAGTTCCAAGTGGCTCCTCAATCCAGATGTTTAGATTGAGGATTCACCTTATTATTATTACTTATTAGTGATATATTTTGCTGCTAAATCAGCTACTTTTCTGATAACTAAAAGATCAGCTTTTAAAAATCTGATATGGCTCCTTAATCCGTACTAATATGTCACACTTTGATTAAGAATACACTTGATATATTCAAAGTTTTCATGTAAAGTAGGTGACTCTACCGCCATCTATTGTTTATTCCGTAGGCACACTTGACTGCACTTGCGGAGGCATATTTTTCGTTTCTCATCATCATCAAAGCCACATGGTGTCCACTGCTGAACATAGGGCTCCCAAATAGATTTCCACGTTGAGCTATCCTGAGTTGCCTGCATCCATCGGCTTCCCGCCGCCTTGATTGTAATTATCGGTACATCGCGTGTGAGGCCGTTTTTATTTCAGTTTCTCAAAAAAACAAGGGTAAAGGAATAGTTGCAAAGTTTGGTTGTATAAAATAAAAACTTGTCGGATTTTTGTGTCGAATTTATTACACAAGTTCTGTAAAATCTCTTAGAATCCTATCTCCATTGATGATGTCTAGGGCCTACTAATATCAGTGGGTAGTAGCTTCTCTTAGCCCTCTGTATTTTCTCCTTGAATGCACACATATTTATGCACAGGACGTTCTTTGAAATAGGCCCTCTTATTATTTGATAAGTAGAATCTATAAATTAAGCTTGACACATAATTATTATGTAGTTGCATTGACGCAACCACACGGCCTAGACACTTGGGACTGACCTGACTCGACAGAACTCCTCGGCGGAACATCAGCTAGGCACACCGCATCGTCAGTCACCGAACAGAGCTGTCTTATATCTGATCTGTGGTCAGAGTCTTCCACTCTTGTTTTCGTGGGGCGTGGTAATTACTACCTCCGCCAAGTAGACCCACCATTCGTTTTCTGAACACGTTGAACGCCATCTTCAGCCACAGATATAACAATATCCGAGAACACATTTAGAAAATTATATGTAGGTATATACGGTCGAATTAAGGCACCTCCCTCTTTATAAAGCAACGCCGTGGCGTATATTACACCATTTATTGAACCTTATGGAGTTGAGTTAATGTAGAAAAGCAATGAAAAAATTCAACATGTTCTGTCCGTTAAAGGGTTTGGAGCGGCATAGATTTTATTGTACTGCTGTAAAAAACCCCAAACTAAAGTAAAATTGTTATTTATGCGCATTTGACTATGTGTATTGTGCGCCTGACTCGTTTTGATGCCTGCCGTAACAATACTGTTCCTCTATCATCCCTTCACCCATTGACGTCTTATTACTAAGCACGGGTCTCCTCATAACATTTATTTATTACCATTTTGATAAATCATGGACAAGAAATGAAATCAAAAAAAAAACATTTAATTTCATCACGTTTTTATTTCATTTCATTGTACGACATATCAATAGAAAACTAGACGAACCAGGAGCCGGACCGCCGGCGGGCCGCGGCTCTTCTAGAAACACACTGGTCACTTACCAAATCAACAATCAATCAATGTTTAAAGGAAATGAACAGTTAATCATTATTATTGACACTGGCATCACAACTATGTAAGGCGGCTATCACACCAACACACCAGACCACAGGGTCGAGGGGACCGTGTTCGTGCGGGGCTGGCATATTCAGCTGATGTTCGTTTAACTAAGAATTATTGGCAGTGTGTCATACAAATTAAGGTCCTAAGTAAGTAGTCAAATATGGCAGCGCCGCACACCGCGCCGTGTGATAACCCCCTTAAATATGACCGCAGAAACGCGACAAAAATGTTATAATAATTCTCTGACCTTAAGTGGATTCTGTTTCCTAATTAAATGCACAAAATATATCTACAGTGACTTAGGCGCTACTTCGAGATAAAGTGAGATATAAACACGATGCGATAAATAATTTTATCTAAATTAAAAGTAAATGTCACGTCGGTAGCTTAAATAAACTCAACACTATAATAAATAGTTCTTAACAATAGCACGCGTCGCATGTTAGTAACAATCAACCGCCACTCCACGAGGCACCGGGCCGCCCGCCGGGACAGCGCGTCACAACACCCCCGACCCCGGCCCCAGTGCTTGAGTATTCAATCATTTAATAATAATAATAAGCGATACACTATACCTAAATGTATTAAAATAAAAATTGCACTATTTCTTACTTTCTGACCAAATAGAAATCGAAAGCGCGTCCCGCTCGGGGCGGGCTCTCGGGACATCCACTACACAATTCAGACTATCCAAGATATAAACATCTGTCTCTACTTCCGTAAATCCATATTCGTATCAAATTTAATTCATTTATATCGTCATCTATTATTATCTTTAGGGAAGGCAATCATCAGTGAGGCCGCAGTCTGCCGGAGCGCCCCCCCTCTCCCCCCCACATCCCACTCGGCAGGGCTCGGCCGTTTCCGCACCAATCTTATTGCTATTTAATACTACTAGTGATTCCTACTATTGATCCCTAATCGCCCAGCCAGCGGCTGGCCGCGTCAAGGCATCGCATATACATAAATCGATTCCTTTCAAATATCTCATAAAAATATGATATCACAACATCTATTAAATATATCATAAGTGTATTTCTTCATGAGGATTTGGACACGAGGATGTTTAGTTCTAGTTTATTTTGATTGCGGCGAGGAAAGGGGCAGGGGTACGGGGAGGGAGGGGTGGTGGAGGGGGGGGTCGGGGGGGCTCATCGCGCGTCCTTGGCGGTGAGTTTCTCGATTAGCTCCTGCAGGGGGGCCAGCTCGCGGCGCTCGATCAGGTTGAACTCCTGCAACGTTTTAATACTTAAGGAATTATTTTTAAATAACTATCAATAATGTATTACTCATGCAGTAAGCCCTTTAAATGTAATTATGTTACGGTTTATCCTGCTTTATAAATTAAACGTAGTTTTGCAAAATGGACCCCGCCACAAAAACTTACTTTTGAGAAAACAGGAGTTTTAGTACGTTTGATATAGAATAATATGAAACTATAGTTTGTTTTCGAATTCCTGTTAGAACTGGATATTGTTATCTACTTCCTGTCTAGTATTGTTTTAGTAAGTTTCATGTTAATAAATATACTTTTAATCAGTAAAAATTACATTGTATCTTTTTTAAAATACGAAAATTGTGAGATGGATCTTTTTGTTTAAAGTTTAGGAAATAAAACGCAAGTGTCGGGTGGAGCCATACCTGCACGAAGAAGATGAAGTGCTTGAAGGAGGTGTTGAGATGCGCCTCCTCCCCCAGCTGCACCACCTCGGGGAAGTGCTGGTGGTAGATGTGCGCGTACACGCGGAACAGCCGCTTCAGGATCGTCTTCGCCATCGGCAGGAAGTTCTTCGGGAACGGCACGCCTGCCACAGGACACACAGGACGGGTTAATAGGGTTTAGTGATATCCTCCAAGGCGCGGTGCGGATCGTCGGGGGCAGAGTTTGGTGAACTGCTACAAGAATTTTACTTCCTTACTTCTTCACATAGTACTAACTGAACTACAGGAGTCTTTGTGTCCAGTTAGATGTGAGAGTACGCGCTGACCGTAGCTGCCAGTATCATAAGCTACTTTTCTTAAAGCTATATTAAAATTCTTTCTTTTTCAAACACCAGACCTATTATACATAGAAATCTTACGATTCACAATTCGTCACAACTGTTCGTTTGTGATTCGTCTGTGATGACTCGTAATGAATCTATCCAATAATGTGGACTATTAAGAAAAGAAGCGAGTTGTAAGCATTTCCTCCATTTGGACCTCCGTTCTGTGAATATTAAGAATGATCTGGTCCAGAACGCTAAATGGAGAATAGACAAAGCAAATTTTGGACAAAGGACGAAAAATTGTGTGCCGTGACGGACATATTTCGTATGCTAATTACAAACTAGCTAGGCGTTATCCTCTTGTTTTGATGGTGACGGAAATGAATCATGTCAATTTATCTTCACGTTACAGGAAACTGAGATATCAGTGATTTCAGTTTATTGCAATAAATAGATGCGAACGTAATTTATTGACATAAACACTTTACGTAATCATTAATATTGCACGGAAAGTAATTTAGTATTATTTAATAAGAGTACTTTTAGCAGTAAATGCAGAGGCCAAACAATACATGAATATTTCCATCAAGTTTAATACCAAGTATTTCCTTGTTCAATGGTTAATGTTACTAATAGTAGTAGTAGTATGATAGTTATAATTTAGCAAACTATAGACCGAAACAAAGAAAAATCTACCCAACACTAGTCTGTGAGAAAAGAGGAGCCCCGTCATTGGGCCAGGAACAGGTCCAGATAATCCGATTCAATATTCAGTTTTACAAAGAAAGAATGGAGCAGAGCCAAGCACAAGTACCTATTTTGGAGGGGAATAATGTTTCGTCGTCGAGCTGGTCCTGCGCCCACGTCATGAGGTAGTCGATGTACTTGGGCGCGGAGCACTTGATGGGCTTCTTGACGGTGTGTCCGTCGGCCCAGTGGTACTCGTACTTGGGCCCGGCCGACATCACGGCGCACGTGTCCTCAGTGCAGAACTCGGTTATGGTCCCGTACAGCATGTTTATCTGGTTGAAGAAGTCCACCGCTGCAACACAACAATCAGCTTTACTATTTCTTTAAACTGCCTTTTTGAAACAAATTAATAATCCTGTTATCAGTCAAAAAAGGTTCTAGAGAGATATTAATTAAATAGAAGAAAGTTTTATGACAATTCTAAACTGCTGACAATTAAAATACATCAAAATATTTTTTTAAATTCAGTTTGACAAATATCTTTTACTCTAAAAGGAAAATGAGATAGATCTATATAAATGTATATCAAACTATAGTCGGATCAGGATCAAATACTTAATATTTTTGTAGACTTTCATAAGAGCTCTATTAAGGCAAACTTGGATAACTATTTTAACTTTGTCTATGAACATCTCAGCCCATTACTGAGCAGGGGATCAAATTAATGACAACATGTAATTTTAAAAGTAGTAGTAGTAAGTATACTTTAGGTATTTAGCATAGCAACACATTAACATGTACCAGTTAAGAATATTATTTCACTTAAGTAACCAAAACATTTTCCGTGTGGCGCCGGCCTAGAATAGCGTCACCCCTTCTCATCTCATGGGGAGTCGTAAAAATCGACGAAGAGAAATGCTACCGGATGATGGGCAGCAGCGTCATCCTGCGTACTGGCTGGAACTGCGATCACCAACCCGTCTGCCCAGCGTGGTGATTATGGGCAAATACCCCCAAATGAAAAATGGCACACACGCATATACGGCCCCCAGTCCCCGGCGGCCCCGCTATTCCAGATTACGGTAGCGGTCTTGGTAACGGCGGGGCAGGGGGTGCTAAGAATCACCGGCAGAGATCCGGCTACCACCCAAAACGACGACTTCTGCACCTGGCAACTTATAACACGCGCACACTGAGGACCGACGAGAAGATTGACGAGCTGGAGGAGGAAATAGAGCGGTTGCACTGGGACATTATCGGGTTATCCGAAGTCCGTAGACAGGGAGAGGATACGGTAATCCTTAAGTCCGGCAACTTGCTCTACCACCGGGAGGGCGATCGCCTGTCCCAAGGTGGTGTCGGTTTTATCGTCCGGAAGTCTATCCGTAACAACGTCGTGTCTATTCGGAGTGTGTCGACCAGGGTAGCGTACCTAATACTCAGAATCACCAAACGGTATTCGTTGAAGGTAATTCAGGTTTACGCACCGACCTCGGCACATCCTGACGAGGACGTGGAGATATTGTATGATGACATTTCTGCCGCCATTCATACTTCACCGACTCACTACACGGTTGTTATGGGAGACTTTAACGCAAGGCTAGGCCAACGAAGCGGTGACGAGCAGAAAGTGGGGCAATTTGGAATAGGGCGAAGGAACCATAGGGGACAGCGGTTGGCTGACTTCATGGAGAAGGAGGGCCTCTTTATGATGAACTCCTTCTTCAAGAAGCCACCACACAGGAAATGGACCTGGCTGAGCCCCGATGGTTTCACGAGGAATGAGATAGACTTCATCATGACCACTAAGCGACAAATATTCAATGATGTCTCTGTGATCGCCAGGGTGAAAACCGGTAGCGATCACCGAATGGTAAGGGGCACATTGAATATTAATATAAAGCTTGAAAGGTCCCGTTTGATGAGGTCTACGCTCCGACCCTCAGCTGCCCA
Source organism: Musotima nitidalis (assembly GCA_949126915.1). Lineage (NCBI taxonomy): Eukaryota > Metazoa > Arthropoda > Insecta > Lepidoptera > Crambidae > Musotima > Musotima nitidalis. The sequence continues at coordinate 172,111 of OX421423.1, read as the reverse complement.
TATTCAAAACCCCGAGAACTTTCAGCTCGAGCTTCAAAATCGCTTCGCAGGTCTGGAGAACTGCGTAACCGTTGACGATATAAGCGGCGGGCTGGTTGAGACTGTCCACGTTGTCGGGTCCAAACATTATAAGACCCGACAAACTAAAACCAATAAACTGTCGACTCAAACTCTTAATCTCATGGAAGCGCGACGAGACATGCGATTGCAGTCTTCAGCGGAAGCGTCTTCTTACCGGCTCATCAATAGACAGATCTCGAAATCCTTGCGACTCGATATTCGCAAATTCAATACAAATTGTATTGAAGATGCAATAGAGAGGAACAGGGGTTCAAAAGTGTTCGCACGGGATCTGTCTATTGGTCAGAGTCAGTTGACACAGCTGAAGACCAACGAAGGCAGTCTAGTCACGTCGAGACCAGAGATTATGAGGGAGATCGAAAGGTTTTATGGACAGTTGTATACCAGTACGCAAGATCCCGCTACTTGTTTGGCTAAAGACCCTAGAGCCAAACTAACTCGACATACCACCGAAGACATCCCGGACATCAGCCTGTACGAGATTAGGATGGCCCTGAAACAACTAAAAAACAACAAGGCACCGGGGGAAGACGGGATGACAGCAGAGCTTCTGAGAGCGGGTGGTACACCAGTACTTAAGGTACTCCAGAAGCTCTTTAATACCGTCATTCTCGAGGGACGTACGCCACAGGCGTGGTCCAGTGGTGTGGTTGTCCTTTTCTTCAAGAAAGGTGACAAATCCCTTTTGAAGAATTATAGGCCAATCACGCTACTGAGCCACGTCTATAAGTTGTTTTCACGGGTCATCACGAACCGTCTCGGTCAAAGGTTTGACGACTTCCAGCCTCCCGAACAAGCCGGTTTCCGAAAAGGCTTTTCAACCATAGACCACATTCACACGCTGCGGCAGGTTATACAGAAGACCGAGGAGTATAACCAGCCACTTTGCTTAGCGTTTGTGGACTATGAGAAAGCCTTTGATTCGATCGAGAGCTGGGCAGTGTTTCAGTCCCTGCAGCGATGCCGCATTGATCATCGGTATATCGAAGTTCTGAGGAGTTTATACAGAAACGCCACCATGTCCGTACGAGTACTGGACCAGTGCACGAATCCTATCCTCTTGCAGAAAGGCGTGAGACAGGGTGATGTCATTTCACCGAAACTGTTCACTGCTGCTCTGGAGGATGTTTTCAAGCTACTGGACTGGGAAAACTACGGCATCAACATTAATGGCGAGTATATGACTCACCTTCGATTTGCCGACGACATAGTGGTCATAGCGGAGTCGCTTGTGGATCTGGGCACAATGCTCGGAGACCTCGACAGAGCTTCCCGAAGGGTAGGTCTTAAAATGAACATGGATAAGACCAAAATCATGTCAAATATCCATGTTGTGCCTACCCCAGTAATAGTGGGAAGCTCGGCCCTCGAAGTTGTCGACGAGTACGTATACCTGGGACAAAAAGTCCAATTAGGTAAGTCCAACTTCGAGAAAGAGGTCAATCGTCGAATCCAGCTCGGTTGGGCTGCGTTCGGGAAACTACGCAAAATCTTCTCGTCCAAAGTACCTCAGTGTCTCAAGACGAAAGTCTTTGACCAGTGTGTGTTGCCAGCGATGACGTATGGGACTGAGACGTGGTGCCTGACTATGGGCCTCATAAGGAAGCTCAAAGTCGCTCAGCGTGCAATGGAGAGAGCTATGCTCGGAGTGTCCCTACGTGATAGAATCAGAAATGAGGAAATCCGTAGGAGAACCAGAGTGACCGACATAGCGAAGCGCGTTTGCAGGCTGAAGTGGCAATGGGCGGGGCACATAGCTCGAAGAACCGACGACCGATGGGGCGTTAAGGTTCTTGAATGGCGACCACGAATCAGCAAACGTAGTAGAGGGCGGCCCCCAACGCGATGGACCGACGATCTGGTCAGGGCGGCGGGGAGCCGGTGGATGCAGGCGGCAAAGAATCGATCTACGTGGAAAGCAATTGGGGAGGCCTATGTTCAGCAGTGGACTTCGAATGGCTGAAATGATGATGATGAACCAAAACATTGTAAAAATGTGAACATGCCATTCTAGGGCGATATCACAGTAGCTGTGCATTATTTCATAAATTTATAGTAGAGAAATATCATCATCATCATCACAGCCCATTAACGACCCACTACTGAGCACGAGCCTCCTCACATATCGAGGTGCGAGCTTATTGGGTCATACTCCACCACGCATTTAATGTTATTACACGAGCAAGTTTAAAAAAAATTATGTTAATTATTCTTAAATCTTTCTTTTACACTTTATGCTTTTTTGTTTGTAATTTTTAACAAAATAAATCAAAATTTTGTGTATCATAAAAATAATGGTGGATGCAGGCGGCACAGGATCGATCAACATGGAATGCAATTGGGGAGGCCTAGGCTAGCAGTGGACTTCATATTGCTGAAATTATGATGATAATTTGCCTTAAGTACCGTAGTGTATTTGCCTTAATAGGAACAATAAGAGTAGTGATATAATTCTTACATTTAAAATATGCAGTAGTTTATGATAAAAGAAAGTTACTAATTAGTCTTTAGATAGGCTAGATTGTATTTATAAAAATACCTTATATCAAAAAGGAAGGTATGTTGTATAAATAAAAAATAATGCACTTCATATGTTACAAAGGTGTTATTTATAATATCACAGATACAATATGGACCCTGTAGGGTGTGGCAACTTAGAAGAGCTGCTAGCTATTTACATTTAGATTAGTTTAAATTTCGATTATTGTATTCCGTTTATTATACAGTAAATATTGTATTTAAAATGGTAAATATGTCATTATTATATAATAATTTGTGTATATTATTTTTGTTTTTGTTTTAGGTCTTTATCATCTAGGTATTCTTTAATACTATAATAAGTTTTGATTATTAGTATTTGTTTTAACTTATTTATAAATTTTGTATAACTTGGTTCTTCTATAAGGGCTTCTGGAATTTTATTAGGTATATATTTTTATTGCCATTGCATTGCTTTTGGAATAAAGGGTCAAATTAGAAGTAGGTAGTATTAGTCGGTCTAAGAAATGTTGGATCATTTAGATTTGTCAAATTTTTATCAACAAAATGGAAATGCAATAAATTTTTAGCAACAATGAAAGAGATATGAGTAGTACCAAAATCAAGAAATAAAAGCAAAATGCATTCTTTGTGAAGGCTTGTCAGGTAATCTGTGTGTTGTGGATTCTTTTTGGGGAGATTTGCCTGTCAGCCTGTATCAATTCTAAAGGGGATTGTCCGTCAGTCTGTAGGTGACTCTAACAAGGCTTACAAAGGCAACGAGATTGAGAAGAATGCCTCAAGAAACTTATCACTATTCATAAGGAAAAGGGATAAATATATTATTTAGCTAAAGTAATCGCAGAAAAGTACATTGTGTAAAATTGTCTTATAACTTATCAAAAATAATGTAAGAAAACACACATGTCAATATTATAGAAGCACTATGTTTCAATTAACATTAAAAATGCACCATTGTTAAATATTCTATATAAGTTTAAGCACAATGACTACTTCCTATGCGAGCATGTACAATAGGAGCACACACAATAGGCTGGTTGCGTCTAAATAAGGAAGCAACGAAACCATTCCTGTATGTGGTCTACTTGTATATGTTGGCCAGGAGCAAGGTTGTGTACTGACTGTTGACGGCGACCCACTCGTTGAGGTCCTCGCCCTCGGGCAGCATGACGGCGAGGCGCAGGTTGCCGGAGCCCAGCGTGGCCGCGGCGTGCCGCATCAGGTCGTACTGGTGCGTGCCTTCCGGGATATTCTTCTTTGGTTTGAAGGTCTTGTTCGACCGGCTTCCGCTATTGATGTCAATAAAAAGTACTAGTTATTAATCTGCTTCAAACAATAGAACTTTGTAAAACTTCTTGTTGTAAACACGGTTGTCTCCGAACTTTAGAAAAAAAATTAATGCGAGATGACTTCGCGAAGTGTGAATTCTGAATAATAGTAATTAGCATAGTGCCGAAACTAGTCGTTTAATCGTTTGAATATTATGATCAAAACTTGATCACGGACGTAAACAAGACGTCAGCGAAATGGTAACTAATCAGTTATAAATAGCCCGCTTCCAACTTCCAATACTTACAAAAGAAAACTCATGTTTAGGCTTATATATTATCTGATATAGTCAAGTGTGCACTAAAATAGCTCCAATTCATTAAAATAGGTTGATAGATTATTTCTAAAATCACAGTCCTTTGATACACTTCATTCAATTGTCAAAAACATTTGCTTGTTTGCAATGTTCCTGCTGTTATGTATTATGGTATGAGATTGCAATGTTTTGAAACTCAGTCAAAGAAAGATGTTTAATTTTATTGCATTCATTCACAAGTGACTGCATAAGTATGTAAAAAAATGAGTAAGAACATGCTCAAAACTTTGACGTTTCATTATATGGTATACAAGATAAATATAAACACAGCAATAGAGCAACTAAACTGTAGGTAATAGCTGTATTGCCTGAAAAGAAAAAAATAACATAGTGATGTGAGTTTCCAACATATATATTTGTCGATATGGTGCCAGTATGACTACGAATATAATTCTGATTATTTGACTCGCAAACTAAAACAATTATTGTTTATTAGGAAAGTTTGGTTATTAATACCGAACAGCTAAAGGACTGGTGATGACGGTCATTTGTATAAAAAGGTTTTAATCGCAATAATAAAAGCATGTATGGAAAGAGGAACCAAAACATATTTTATATCACAGCACATTATTTCTTTGATATTATTAAATGTATAATATTATAATTGCAATGTATAATAATTTAAAAGAATAACTTCCGATTGAGTTTTCTAGTTTAAGAAACCTGTATAAATCGATATGTGTTTGGAATCGTGTTTTAAATATTTTTCATATATAGAACGCTTGACTAGTCGATCGATAAGTTTTCATAATACTTTAGAAGTCGGAGCAACTCTACATATTTTTACGTCGAGTTGACTGACTGACGTATCGGTCGACAGATTATTTTCGTTATCTCTTGGTCGATATTTTCTAAGAATTGTACTAAAGAAATAGTAAAAAATGCAAGGCTTAAGTATACAGAGCTTGAAAAAGCACAAAGCTGTAAGTATGAGCTACATGTGAGAGTTGGATACGGTGCACTCGATGTGCAGATTTGCGCAGATCTAAACGTCTTACATAATGCTAACCTCAATGGTAAATAGGCATAGTGGTAATGCGTTGGGTGATGTTGGGGTGGTCGGTTGCAGCTGATCCCGCTGTACGTGTGCACGGCGCTGGGTTGCGGCGGCGCAGTGTTCTACCTGCTGAGGCTGGCCACGCGCTCCCCCGACGTCTCCTGGAGCAAGAAGGGCAACCCCGAGCCATGGGAGGAGTACCGCACCAAGCAGTATAAGGTGCGCTCCCTCTACACCACTCTGTTTGCCGATTGACTCCTTTGGCACATACATATAGGACACCAAAATGTAAACGCCCTTGTTTATTGTAATGACCAGCGATCAAAATAATTAAGAGTGATTTTTCCAAATTGGTCAACAGAATAAGTATAAGGCCACATTAATCCACCAAATATAAATTCTTTCTTAATATCAAATATTTGGGAATAGCTTTACTACTTTAAATCTTTAATATGTTTAAAATTTACTCATTGTTGTTTGTAATATATCATTCTTTTTAACTCCTAAAGTACAAAAGATTTTTCATTGAAAACAATTATTAATGTTATTGTCTCTTTTTATTGAAACCTATTTTCACATTAACATGCTTTCATGATGATAACTAAATAACTTGCTACTACACTAAAACCTTCATTGATAAAACACAAATGTAATAATGTTTGAATTTTTTTTGATAGCATTGATAGGTAGGTTACAAATTTTTGTTATTTGCTCTTTGATGATAATTTAAATGATTATAAAAATACTCACATATTACCCGTGACTGAAGTCGGTGTTGTTTGTCCACAGTTCTACTCGCCCAATATCGATTACTCCAAGCAGGAGTCCCCCGCTCCCAAGTTTTAAGGCCGTATTATTTATTAGCTAAAACAGTGGTACCGACTAGATGACTGTGTTACTTTCAATAGATTTAATGTGATAATATTATTTATTGTTTCATTTTAAGTATAATTTTTATTTCATAGATAACCTTTTTACTGCATGATTATTTAGGCCCTTATGAATTTCATATTGTATTGTATAAACAATGGCGACAAACTGAGTTCTTTTTTGGTCAAAAAATTGTTATTATTTAGTTTTCATATCTAACCAACCTTACCTATTGAGTATGAATGTCTTTGTATATGATATACAAATGTATTAATCTTGTTTAATTCTTTGAACTTCATTAGAAACAGAATTGTAGTAGATGTGCAGCGTGTGCCAAAGATCTTGTTTACATACTTATTTCACCCGGGTTTTACTACGGAACAAGAATGGGTTTTTTAATTAAAAAACCAACACAGAACCCAAGAGCTAGAAGTTTGGCATATGTGGCACATGAAATTGAAAATAAAAATAAACAATAACAAATATTTTTATTTTTCTTTGTATTGATAATGGATGAAATTCATATAAAGAGCATGAATATCTTCCATATATTCTGACCCAGTTGACCACAGACATGAGTTTTGTGTGGAAACATGTAATTTAAAAAAAAAAAGTTTTTAACAGGGTGGAGTAGTAGTTGCGACACCACAGTCGCGAAATTGAGCAAGGGTTTCGTCAGAGTGCATAGACCCCTCCATCCCCCAACTGGTTTTCTCCTTGACGTGGTGGGGGGCTGAATACCTCCCGATATGGCGGAGTCGTCAGGGAAAAGGTAACACCCAGAGACCGGCGAATCTGGGTGCCCTTAGTACTGACTACCGCCCCCGCAACGAGGAGCCAGGAGGGCCCGCCAAGCAACGCCAGGACGGCAGCGGGGGCAAGGGTCCCATGCTGTCTAACCAAAGACCCTCTGAGAAGTCGGCCACACACGCTATGGTCGCAGAAGGTAGGAGGGGCGCGTCTACTGCGCCTCTGAGGAGATCCTCCCGGTTTCGGCCCGCGGGCGGGGTGTCAAACGCTGGAATTCAGATACTGGCACCACCTTCTTTATCACCAAGCGGAAAGATTTTTAGTGGGTTTACAGCTGGTGGTCGCGTCTGCCGGTGGTGAGAAAAAAAGGTGCAAAGACCTTCGAGTGACAGCACTATACAAAAGTCAATTCAACGCCAATTTTGCACAACATAAAATGATTCAAAAGTAAGCTGAGTTAATTATGACTTTGCCTTTTGAGAGTTAGGTTAGTTCAATGTGTGATCTAATCTCATGACCTCATTACCAAGGGAGTCACTGATAGGCTACGTGGACATACTTAGGGGGCATCCATTAATTATGTGAGTCTAAAATAGGGGGGGGTCCGGCCACATCTCACCAAAACTCACCAAGGCGGGGTCAATAAAAATTTCACGTCAACTTTTTAATTCAGAGAATATACATTTTTATACCACAGTAAAATTTTGTATTTATCAATACCGGTCATCATCATCATTATTAGCAGCCTATATTAATCCACTGCTAAACATACGCCTCCCCAATTGCACGCCATAGACAATATTGTCTATGCCCGGGATTCCCCGAAATGAAGCAAGTGCCGCACATGTGTCAAATTACATTCGACGAGTTCTCTTAAAATATAATGAAATTCGTAATAGTGCGCCTTAAACGTAGTATCATTTTTCTCCTCTTATTTCCCAGAAAAAATGTACTACCTAAAAGACAAATCAAATAAATTAAAATTTTGGGTAAATCTCACCTGAGGGGGGGGGGGGGGTTCGACTACATCTCACCAAGGGGGAGGTCTTAATTTAAAAAAAACACCTCATGTAATTAATGGACGTCCCCTTAACTATATCATTATATCGGTCGCCATCAAAATATGAGAGAGTACATTGAGAATAGCTACCTTGTGTAATGCCTTAAATGTAAAGTCCACGCACACACGTCAAAGTTCGGAAAACATATTCTAATTAAGACAAATATTCTATTGTAAGCTGATAAACGTTGCGTTCGTTTAATTTCACTTTGATCTGGATACTTAAATCGTGGAAAGATTCAAAATTGTTGGCGGTACCTGCTCGCGCTTTTTGAGGTTCATCAATCCGTACCGGGGAATCTGCCGAAAGTTATAGATTTTTTATAACCTTGGCAGACTAGTGAAGCGACTAATTAATAATAATCTAAGTTAGTTAGTTTTTGTAGAGCAAGCAACAGATCTTGAGAAGAAATAGGATTAAAGCACTGTATAAAGTTACTTCATTATTTCGTATTAAATATCTTAGTCTACAATAAGTAGCACTGGTGAAGGATGCACGTACATTACTACTGGACCGGGATGTTTGTGCGCATCCAAATTTCACCCCCAGGCCGACTGCTCCGTTGCGCTTATTTTAGTGTATGTTAGTTACGTTATCGGTAATAAATAAGAACAAAGTATAATATAAAAACATATTTATTATTTTAATACAATTTAAATAAAGCACTACAAATGAAGCTCTGCAAATACAAGTGATCTTTAATGCATTTAACTTATCTTTAATTGCGCATTTGAGACTATATAGTAATATTATTATTTATTACTCAACTCCCCTTATATATTTATAATATTTATTATCGTCATCTTTCCTTTGCCAGATTTACAGCAACCATCGATCCTCCATTATGAATACATGTGCACTGCTAAAGAACAAATCCAGCAATGGTCGGTAAAGTGGAAGTGATCACGAGGGTTAAGAGAGACACGACATACTCTCAACTTGGCACAGGCTCCTGTTTCTACTTATTCTAATTTGATAAACAATACATTTTTATTTATATCAAGATCCAAGGCAGAACATCACAGCTCACGCACGATATAGTACAGTAGATTCAATTCATTTTTTATAATAGATTCTAATCATCTACTAAAGTAAAAAATAGCAGGACGAGAATTGTATATTTTTTTACATTTTCATTAGGACGCACGTCCCATGAACTTCAAAACAACCACCAGTGATTTATAAAAAACTAAAATAATAAATTACTGCATACACTTCAAAATATTTGATTTCCACATCATTAATAATCGGGAGTTAAAATGATATGCTTCATGAAGAGGTGACGGTTTGGTTTAAACTGCTGCAGACAATACATAAACACAAACAAATAACATATTTAAACAATCTCAACCTTTTAACTCGATATTGGCACTTGATTGACGAAATGATAACTAATATACTCTGCCTGCAAAAATGTCTCCTGACACATGTATTTCATTAAAATGAAATACTGGCATCACGAGGAAACATTGTATTCAAGATGCAGCTCGAGTGGGTTCGAACAGACGGTCCTTGGACATTTGAACAATGGGTGCCTCTATGTAGGATATGTGGTGGTATCTTACGCTACTTTCAACCCTTACACCTAAATGTTAGTTTACATACTATTAAAATTATCGCGAAGAATATTTCTAAACATTTTTAGTCACCATAAACTGCAGTAACAACCTTTATAATTGTACCTCATCAACAACCTCGCACCAAAAGAAACCATATACAAATATAATTCTCTTTCTATTCAATCATGACAACTAGCCAAATAACTTGGTATCTGCACTCAATTAGTTATTGCTAAATAAACGCATGAGAATTCGATTACACAGAAAATTATAAATTTAGATTCAATTAAATTGTGTGCCCAAATAAAAAAAAACACTAAAACGAAATATTGTCTAAACAGTTTTCTCATGAGTGAAATATCTATCTATAAAAATAATTTTTTTTGCTTTTTGTTGTTGGAAGTACAGTGAACGTCAAGTAGTTGGTAGCACCCAGAGCGCCATATACATCGGAACAGCCATTGAAGGGTCAGTCTATGCGAGTCTTGTTAAATAGGTTTAGGTTATTTATTTTATGGTGTCAAAAGTAGAATCTGCCAAATGTAGACTTTCCGCCCTAACGCTCTTGCCAATAGAGACGTGTATCAATCTTTACAGCGCTTTGAATGCTACCACCGATATGCCGCTTACTGTACCTTTGTGACCATAGGTCGGTGCACCATAAATTCATTGAGTTTTCACAATTATCTAAATTTCTCGACAATTAGACAATCACATGTCTTTTCATAGATATTCTTTCCACTATACATTACGTACATAGCCTAATTGCTACATATATTATGACGATACATATTTCTATCATTCTCTATTATATAGATATTGATAGCACATTAATATTCTATTCACACCACCTGCTCGGCAAGCCATTAAATCCTGTGAGATATTATCTCGTATCAAAATAGCCAGGAATGTAATGTAAATAGTGCCTCCATTTCCCCCGCTCGCCGCGTGTTTGTATGTCGCAGGAGGTGTGGCCAATAACGCGAGTGTCCGTCTCGGGCCGTGTACATGGCTTCACTTCGAGCGCTACTTCTCAATTATACAAAATCATTAACCCGTAGCGTTGTTGATTTAGTTCCGAGTCCAGTGTGCCGCGCGTGTTTATATTTTGTTGTGCCTACTTACATATTAAACATTTCATTATGTTTAATTATTATTATTATTTTGATAGAATAAAATTATATAAATCAAATGGTGAAGTGGCGCCTCGAGTATTCCGGAACCACCTCATATAGCTCCAAGAGTTACATATTATGCAGTTTATTAGTTTCGTTGGCATCGTAAATGACATACTCAGCATTAGGTCTGACCAGCGGATTTTTCTTTATAGGTCGTTCAGTTTAACAATTAATTGAGCTACAAAATGTCGGAAAACCAATAATTATATTTGTATATATAAAAATAATGTTACAATGTAATACTATACAGGTTCAAGATATATATTTATATCTAGTTTGATCTACTTTTTTTCAGTGAAATTATAATATAAAGATGTCAATATTTCTGCATGAACATAGTACATTTAATAAAATGTACGAAGCGACTGGTTGTCGGCATTTGTTTGAAAATAATCATGTCTAATATATACAGTTAAAAGAAGACGCCGAGGCGACTCGGCCCTCCACAGGACAGGCTTTGCCTAGGGTAGGGGCTAGGTTAAATATATGTTTGTGTAATGTCTTTTGGAAATAAATATTATTATTATCTTTTTATTATGTACGTCGGATAGTATAAATTAACATAAAAACTTTGAAATAATTAAAATACAACGAGCGATTGCATACATTCAATAACACTCTAGTAAAAAAAAATTTTTGGTACACAAAGAAAATGATGATGGTTGATTCTGCGCTCGTCGGTCAGCATGGGCCTACTGCGGCGGCGGCTGGTGGTAGGGGCTGTAGCCGGGGTACTGCGCGGGCTGGTAGGGCGCGGCGGGGGGCGGGGCGTGGGGGGCGGGGTGCGGGGCGCGGGGCGCGTGGTGTGGGTAGGGCAGCGTGGCGTAGGGGTGGTAGCCGGCGGGCAGCGCCGCGTAGTACGGGAACGGGGCCGCCACCGCGCCGTACGGCAGCGGCATGCCTGCACGCACACACACACATACATACACGCACACATGCATACACACCACCCGACCATCGTCGGCTGAACTGCGGTCACTAGGGCTCCGCCCGGTGACAGACATTGATAGAGATCACGCTTCGCTTCGTTCAATGCTTTCATAATGCAGTTCATATTGATGTAATTTTCAAGATATCAAAAACGTTAGTTTGGTTTATTTTCAGCTAACAAATATCGATAATTTTTATAGATCTTCGGTAAGTGCTTTAGCAACTATTAGGCCGATGTTTATCTTAATATTGGCATGACCGATAAACGATTTTATGCGACGGTAATCTGAACATAAAAAAAATATTACAACGATCTAACCAGCAACTATTTTGAATACTAAACTTTCGCCAAAGCCTGGCTGTCGTCACCCAGCTGTTAACTATTAGTTAAAAGAGCATACTGACCTTGCGGCTGCGTGGGGTACGGCAGCTGGCTGACGGGGGCGGGGGCGGCGGGGGCGGGGCCGGGGGCGGAAGCGGCGGGCGCGGGCGGCGGGGGGCGCGGGGGAGCCTCGCGGCGGACCACCGCCGGCTGCCGGTCAACATTCTCGACACTCAACTTGCGATCAATTGTACACTAGACTACTTATAGTACAGCTCGTTCTAGTACAATTAAAGACGCCTCAGTGCGAGCCGTGCGTTGACTAGACCCTTTCGACATGTGTTCGGGACGGCAGCAGCTGTGCAGAGACTTGCTAACGTCGCTGGTTACTGACAAATAGAAAAATCTTGCGCGTGTTGCGGTTTAAGTTAATGTCACTTGTCATACTGACCACATCCTGCCTCATAGCAAGCTGTAGTCGATGTAGTCTGATAAAAAAGAGCGCTCCGTACTGAGTAACGAGCACGACAACGAGCGCACCCACTCACGATGCCTGCCCCGGTGTTGTATGATGCTAAGTTAGTGAATTATTAACGTTCTTTCGGTGCGGACATGTTTCATTTAATTTTCCTATAGCTCGCGACTAGAGCCCGGGCTCGGGTTGAGGCTGGAATCTCGATACGATATAATGTGAGTGTACTCAAGATGTATGAACAGTCGCTTAAGATGAGGCCGCTCGTCACGACGTGCACCTATGATTATTAGAAATTATGTGCGTAATTATCGCTTGCTCCATGCCTCGGAAAGCACGCTGAGCCGTTGGTCCCCCGCTGTCATGAACACCTATGGGTCGATATAAAGAAATCAGTGCCTCTAATATCTTGACAGCAGGCTTAACCGAGGACTGGATTTCCCTCTGGATTGCGGAGGTCAGACGGTAGTCGCTCCGTGTACCAACTAAAATACAGCCATATCTGGGTAGAGCAGTGACCAGGCGCTGGGTGTGATGCGTAATAGGAGGCGGTACCTCCGCGGCGGGCGGCGGGCGCGAGGCCTGCTGCGTGAGGTCCTTGAGCAGCTCCTCCTTCTCGGTGCGGCGCGCGAAGCAGAAGTCCGACACCTTGTTCTGGAAAGCCACCAGCAGCTGCGCAAGAACAACCCATTAATTGCAGATCAAGTGCCCATATAAAAGTAGTTTTAATGCTCGGTCGTCGTGTTCAGACTTATAATTAATAACATATTCTAAAATTAAAATCGACACCAACAAACAACTCTCAACAAAACCAGATTACTCAAATTTACTCAGATTACCATTCCCGGGGCTCGTTTAAAACTTAACCTATATATAAAGTCTTCAGGGATGGTATCTAGTCTAAGAGAGAGGGATCTCGTTCAGTGTCGATGTGAGCGAAAGCCACTTTTTACCATTTCAATCGTTTTTATTGCTAAATAAAAAGTCCGAGCAAGCATTCTGTCTACCCCGAATGGGACTTGGGTGTGATTATATTAGTATACAATCTATAGAATCAATTTGAAGTGGCCGAAGTAGACAGACCGCACTTGTATTTCTCATGTGATCGCGAAGTCAATTTTATCGGAGAATCTCCTTCGTCACAATCGACACATCGATTCCTGTGAAGCTTCAATACAACTGAGAGTAAACTGGCTCTCGCAACTGTCTCGGTGGATTGCCTGCTGCGTACAGGACACACAGACCTGCGTGAGGTCGTTGTAGAACTTGGTGGCCTCCTGCAGGTTGGCGGTGAGTTCCTGGTAGGCGTCGGCGGCGGCCTGCAGCTTCCTCAGCGCCGCGTCGCGGTCTTCCCCCGCGCCCCCCGGCCCCCCCGCCCCGTCCCCGTGGAGCGCCGCGTGCGCCTCCTGCACGCGGCTCATGAGCGACTCCTGCTTCGTCAACGACTCCTGCACAAACATCCAGATAATTTGCAAAATAAAAAGGGACTTAGAATTGACCCCCAAGGAACACTAGAACCAAAGTTTGCCAAAATATATCAACTTTTGTATTCTAGAAGTATGATTTGAAACTATGAACTTGCGAATCAGATCCCACGCCCAACAAAAATTTTAATCTTATTTATGATAGACGCAGTCAAAAGGCTTCGATAAGTTACAAACTCCCAACGACGTTTTGTGTCCCCATCCAGCATCATCACAGCCCATTAACTGTGCAAAGTTTATATAAAGAGTATGTCTTTGACAAATTCTGACAAAAAATCATTTTACTTTTATTTCTTGATTATGGCTCATATCTCTCTCATAGTTGTTAAATTCTTCATTGTTTGAAAAAAAATTACGAATCTAATGCTTTTGTAGTGGTCGTTTAAAATATTTTATTTTACAATTTTGGAAAACTTACGGCTTATTACAATATTATCTTAGATTAACGTTTATGGCCAATTACAAGTGTCCACTTATAATCATTTCTTTAACATGTATGGAGTTGATGAACTGAATGAACTTGTATGGAGGACTTAATACTATACTATAATATACTTTATATAATCAATAAGCAGCAGAAAATTGAAAGGAAGCAATTGAAAATATTCATAAAAAGGTACAATCGTAGTCGTAGAAAAGACAGGGACTGAGAACACGCGGCCGAGCGATTCGCCTGTCGCCCTGGAGTTTGGCGCAACACCGCCGCACCTGGCTGTGTGCTGCTGCGTGGATGTGTGTTGCAGGACTTTAAGCAGACAGCAGTATTTTAAGAATAGGGACAGACAGGTCGGAGTCGCCGTCGGGCACGCCATGGGGAGGGTGATGGCTGAATTACCTGTGTTGCATCCCCTCTCTCTCTACTGTATTTAATTATTATTAAAATAGTTGTAATAGTTATGTTTAGTAGGAAAGCACGTGGTTACCTCGACGCGGCGCAGCAGCGGGGCGAGCGCGTCGTCGAGCGCGGCGGCCGAGATGGCGGGCTCGTCCAGGGCTCCGCCCCCGCCGCCCTCAGCCAACGCCCGCGAGAAGGCGCCGCGCAGGTCCACCGACACGTCCCGCAGCGCCGCCTCCAGCTCCTCGCGCTCCGCCTTCAGCTGCTCCACCTGCACACACACACACACACACACCTATCACAACCATATATCTACACTCTGTTCTAAAGCGCTGCACAAACGTACGACACATTTTTCACGGCTCACCATCCCAGAAAATCGTATTTAAGTTTTCTTAGCACAAAATGAAAAGAACATTTGTTAATTTAATATAACTAGATATTCTTTACCCTAAAATGTCTTCCTATATTGTCTTTCTAAAAGTTATCCTCTACACCAAATCCAGACAGGTTGTCTCATCCAGCTTTCTTTAAGGTCATAATTGTTTGTTTTTTGTGTTACTTTAAATAAGTAGTTACTGAATAGATTATTTATTTACTTACCTTACTATAGTATGTACCCATGTCACTAAATTTAAATAACTAGGTACAAGTACTTTTCTATTCTCTTAGTCTTATTAGTCTTATGTCTTGTATTTGATGTAACACGCCTTTTATCCTGTTTTGCTTATTACACACAAATTTGAATTGCAATCTAGATTCTGTGCCTTAGTTCTTAAGATTTTTATTTGTAAAATTGTAATTTGTCGTGTGTATCAACAAAGAAATAAATTTGCCTATGATTTCAACTGGTTAGTTTGAGGGAGTTTTTTTAATCGACCACGACTTCGGTCTCATTGTGAGATTAGGACAACATACTGGGCTCCAAAGAGTATACATTTACGGTTACGTGTGAGAGTACCCGTGATAATTTCATTTCGAACACATGTAATAGAACATTAATTAGTATCAGAAAATGTACGTAAAAGTAAGAATGTTTATGCATATTGGTCTCTCTCTCTGTGTGTGTGTGTGTCTGTGTGTGTGCGTGCGTGTGGTACCTCAGCCATGAGAGCCCGCAGCGCGGCGAGGGCGGCGGGGTCGGCGCGGCGCGAGGCGGGCGGCACGCGCGCGTCCAGCTCGCTCTCGCTGCCACACAGCGCCTCGATGCCCTGCCGCCGGCACACCGTCACATCATCAGCACCACCGTTAGTCTTATTTACAGTCGCCTCTTAACATTACCGAATGTAGAGTCTATGTTCAAGTAAACCGTATTTTATTAGGACCGCCCGTCCCAGTGAAGTGATGACGTACGGTACTATGACTTGGTGCCTGACTATGGGCCTCATTAGAAAGTTCAAAGTCGCTCAGCGTGCAATGGAAAGAGCTATGCTCGGAGTATCCCTACGTGATAGAATCAGAAATGAGGAACTCCGGAGGAGGACTGGAGCGACCGACGTAGCGAGGCGAGTTTGCAGGCGGAAGTGGCAATGGGCGGGGCATAGCTAAATGTGGAAATCTATTGGGAAGGGCCTATGTTTAGAAGTGGACGTCATATGGCTGAGATGATGACGATGATGAGCTGCCTCAGAATTCTGAATTAAAATCGTCCGAGATAGATAATCAACCGAATTTAAAATGACAAAGAACGGTCAAAGTCAGCTTTCTAGCGAAGATAACTTTTTAGGACGCGTGATCCAATTGGCAGATCCGACTTCGGGAAGGAACCGGGCAACGTTCGGGTAACGCAGAAAACTCAAAAGGCTATAATAGATGTGTCACAGACGCGACTAACGGATTCGACGAACTGGAAACGTAAGACGGACCAGCCTGATGGGTGGAGACGCAAAATCACGCTGCGTGCTGACTTCTCAGAATCGGTCACTTTGGAAGTTTACGGGGAAGGCGAGGGACGCCTAGGGGGGGGGGGGGGGGTGATGATCGATTTCTTTCTCTTCTGCGAAGCGCAGTTTTGGAGGAACAGAAGCTCACCTCCTCGTGCGCGGCGTACTTGTCCCGCACGATGGTGTCGGCGCGGCGCGCGTTGTCCAGGATCTGGCGGTACTTGTCGGCGTTGGCGCGCAGCGCCGCCGTGAGCGCGGCCGACGGCGTGCGCGCCCAGCCCGCGCCGAACTGCGCGCGCAGCGCACTGTCCGCCTCCTCCTCCTCGCGCAGCATCCGCTCCGTCTCCGTCAGGATCTCCTGCGCATCACCATTATCACCACCGCGGTTATACGGCGAACGCGATACTTCATGAAATACGACTCGAGTCCAATAATACACTGAAGCATTCGTTCACATACGTTACCTATTAGCTTCCTTAAGACGAAATTCATTAGGCGAGTCCACGCAGAGCGAGCAGCCTGAAATGATCCCTGAACGAGCAGAATGCCCGAACTACTTTGTTCGTTCTTTTAGTTGAGAATTAAAGTATCATGGCACCACACGTACGTGTTGCGGTGGCAACTGTTTTATCCTTATAAATATGATTATAAAAAAGCGAAGACAACAAAAACTTAAGAAACAGACTATTATATAATGGAAACGAAGTGTACCAAGAATTGATAAATGATGGAGCGGAGAAAACTTTTGCACGCATTAATACTGAGGAGTCGGATCTATCGTGTTTAAACTTGCAAAGCAAACTATACAATGCGATGCAAGCAAAGACACAATATACGCTAGCGTCCAGAGCACGCGCGGCAGACGACTGAAGCGCCTTTGAGCAAAACAAAGAGCCGACACTCGATGGCTCGGGCGCTCGCCCGCGGCACCACGGCGAGTCACACTGCCAGCTCGCTCTGTGTGGACCCGCCTATTGCAAATTGTTCTCCTTTCGGATGAATAACATTTTACATTCACAAACGATCGGAAGCTCCTGAAATAAATGGATTCTAATCTTACCAGAGCGCGAATACGTCTGGAGTCGCTGCAATAAATAAAGTACGTCGGGGGCACCTGGTTGCGGTCGGTGAGAGCGGGCAGCTGGTGCAGCAGGTCGGTGAGCGCGGCGCGGCCCCCGGCCCGGCGCGCCGCCGCCGCCGCCGCGCGCAGCGAGTCCGGCGCCGCGTCCGGCCCGCCCGCCGACGCCGCCGCCGGCAGCCCCAGCGCGCCCAGCGCCGCGTGCAGCAGCTGCGTGGCGCCCCGCAGCCGGCCCGCCGCCGCGCCGCCGCGCTCCCGCAGCCGGCCCGCGCTCGCCGCCTCCGCCTGCCGCACCGCCAGCGGCACCAGCCGCTCGAACAAGTCCGGCCGCTGCGGGGCCCAGCGCGCGGCCGGCGCCAGCGGCTGCGCCACGGGCGCGCGCGGCACGGGCTCCAGCTGGCGCGCGTCGGGCACTCGCTCGTGGTAGATGAAGTCGTTGTCGCGCTGCGCCGCCGCCAGTGCGCGCGCCGCCCGCGCCGCCGCCTCGCGCAGCGCCGCCACCGGCACCGCGCTCGACGCCAGCTTCAGCTGCTCCGCCGCTATCTGCGCGGGACGCCCCGAGACCCGCCATTAGCATTCGAATAACACCGTGCGACACGTCGAATGACGGCCGAAAAGCATACTCAGAGTCGATCGAAACGGGCCGTCGCCCCGACCCGTACCTGCAGGCGCGCGATCTCCTCGCCCACGGCCTTGGCGGCGTGGCACACCAGCGCCTGGTACAGCTGCGCCAGGCCCCGGAACGCCGCCTGTTTCGCCATCACCTGTCGACATCGACGTTCTGATTAATCGACCCAAAAATTTAAGTACAAATAAATTACAAATACAAGTACAAAAAATTACACAGTAAATAAAGTTCAAGCCAAGTTCGTAAGGTTGAAAATTTAAGATTAAAGTAAATAACATAGCATCAAAATAAAAACAACAGTACATTAAAATTATACATTAAATAAAATTTGAGGTACTGTGTAAATAAAACAACTACTAAGACTCCGAGCTACTAGCAAAACGACAACGTGACATCGCCGGCGCACCTCCCTCGCCACTTCCGCATCATCAAGTCAGTTCTTTCATTAGGTCAGTCTCGAATTAGACATGAGACAGGGAACGGTTTTTTACGGCTAGAGGCGAACATGAAGAAAGAAAAACTTATCGAGGAAGCATCGAGATTATTTACGATTCTGGTGATGAAAAGTATAGCGACACGATCAAAAAAGATCAAGCATGGAGGCGGGCTGACGGCCGAAGCGCAGCCGGTATAGTGCGTCGTCTCAGGGGGAGTGTGAGATAGTTACCGCGGGGATCCAGGTGCGGTCCCACAGCACGCGCAGCGCGTCCTTCTGGAGCGCGCGCAGAGCGTCCGTATACAACTCCTCGCACTGCGCGCACACCTTGGCTACCATACTCTCCTTCATTTCGTCTGCAGGAACAAAGATAACGTGTTAGACTCACAAATGACAGTGCGGTGTGCGTGTGTGTCGGTGTGTGTGAGTGAGTGTGTGTCGGTGTGCGGCGGTACCTCTGATGCACTTGTAGGCGATGACCTCCTGCGCCTGCGCCAGCATGGTGGCGGCGAGCGCGTGCAGCGTGTCGGGCGCGAGGTCGGGCGTGGGCTCCTGGTGCACGGCCAGCAGCACGTTCGCCTTCAGGTAGCCGAAGATGCCGGCCGATTGCTACACACACACACACACATTTAAACTTGCCCAGACCCGCGACAAACTACCGAGAGGCACTTCAAATAACGCTCTAGTCTAGGTGAAGCATTTTAGGGTCAGATCCTAAATCATTTATTTAAGGTTGGCTCAAAAGAGCTCTTATGAACGTCAAAACTTAAAAACTAGCGCGCCCATTCACTGCGGGCGCGAGCTTGATCGTAAAAGAACGGGCAAGAAAATCGTCAAGGTTTGTTTTTTCTCCCGCCAGTTACAAGAAAATGTACTTAGTATTAGTAGTAAAACAATTTGACAAGTCTACAAAAACATGTGTTCTGCAGTCACAAGATTTAAAATAAAAGACAATAACTTTTATTAAGTTACATGATTACGAATAAACATAGTAGACATGAGTAGACCATACAGACCTAGCCGATATACATGCCAGAAATGCTCAAGTCCACCGAGATGAGCACCGAAAAGTTTTAAAGTGAGGGAAAGTTAAGGTAGGGTAACCATGGACGAAATTGCACACACCGACCTGGGTTGTGTTAGCATATTTGTTAGTTGTTCAACTCGACCTTCGACCTCGACTTCAATGGAACTAAGTAAATCAGAAGGTCGGACGATTTAAGAAAGACTGCATTGCCGATGGCCAGGTGCGCCGCCTCAACAACTTTATGGAGTTCTATAGAAGAGGCATATGCTCAGCAGTGGACGCAAAAATGCTGAGAAGAAATCACCCGGGTCGTCTGTGCGTGTGGGGTTCCCTTAGGGTTCAATTTTGGGACCACATGTCTTTTTAGTATATAAATGAAATGAAGCGTTGTGAATAGTATTGTTTGCTGACGTTACTTCATTAATATTTAATATTGATCAATGTAAAAATGACTTTGACAATGTAAACGACGCCACTGTAGAGCTGGTTCGTTAGTCAACTGTTAACAACTTACAGCTAAATAAAAAAATAAAATAAAAAACGAAATGTATTAAATTCACTGTTTCAAACGTAAGGAAACTTGAAACTCATATCATTATTGACGGTCAGAATTTAGATTTAGTCGATTTTACTGGTTTCTTACGCATAACTTTAGACTAAACATTTCAGTGGTTATTTTTAAAATTCTTGCTAGAAAACTTAGTTCTGCAACTTATGCTATTCGTAAAATTGGCCAATTAACAGATGTTGATCTGGCAATAATCGTGTAACTTTCGTTATTTTCATAGTAGGTATATGTCTTACGGAATTCTTATTTGGGGATATATAGAAACTATTCTTATTTCAAAGCTCACGAACTGAGAGAAAAGTTTAAAGAAATTATCTTGACTGACTGCCTCTCTATAAATTTATAATATTGAAAATATTTATAAGATAGAATATTGTATTTATTATAAAAATTGCTATGCTATCGCATTAGGTTAAGACACCTGTAATGGTAGCATAAGATTATAAATAAATAATAATATCTGAACACTTTATTACACCTGCATAAATTCGTAAATCATTTATGCGGCAGGGTATACAAACTTATACCAAAATTTTACATGTTATTCTGGATTGAACAATTGTACTTACCAAGAAAGGGATTACCCTTTGATTAACAGTGTAATAACACTGTTAATGATTACGCTAATGACAGAAACGCTTGGCTGTAACATGTAAAATGAAAAAAAGTGGTGTTTTGCGGCGCTTGCGACAAAAACTTGCAAATTTTTCTAAAAGTGGCATATATATGCTATTTTTATATTAATAACACTACTTGTAAATGATAAATATATAACTGCTTGCATAGCATAACTGATATCATTTGATATAATACTTTACTGTAAACATATAAGTGGTTTGCAGCACATTTAAAGCTTTTAACGTTAATGTAATTTAGTTAAAATGTTTTCACCTGGAGCTTGGGCATTTCATGCTCACTTAATTGTCTCTGGTGGCGCCATGCGTCAAGACGCTACGATCCCTTAACTATGGTTGAGTTAAACCAAGGATGGGTAATGCGTCATACTCGAACAGGTGCCGCCAGTGAAGACTGGTCTGATCATGTGTACTATGTGTATTCGTAATTATGTTTGTAATGCTTAAAGAGCAATTTTTTGGAGCACAAAAAATTTCACAGCTGCATAGACGGAAACGTCGTCGAGCCAAGGCCAGTAGTGCGTGTAGTGCGTGCAGTGCGTGTAGTGCGTGTAGTGCGTGTAGTGCGTGCAGTGCGTGCAGTGCGTACCTGCAGCAGCTTGGCGGCGAGTTTGAGCGAGTCCTCTGTGTCGAGCGGCTCCTGCGCGGCCAGCGAGCTCTGCGTGGCGGCCATGTTGAACATCACGCACACTCGCTCGAACGCCAGCGAGCTCACCGCTGCAAGCGACACCACATCATTCATTAACTGGGCTTTGCATTAGCCGCGTGCGTACTTTCTAGGCACTATGTCATCGAGAGTAGTGACGACAATTCAGCTATAATTTTATCTACAATATTTGGTTGTCAAGTGTAATTAAAAAAGATTGACATGTTTATTGAACGTTACATATTAATATTTATTTAGACACATTATTTAATAAAAAAACAAGTCATATCAAATTCCTAAAAAAAAAATATTTTTCATATTTATGCATAAAACACATTGTTTTTTTACTTTTCCTAAAAAATAAGGATAAGCCCTTGCGTCGTGAAGCATTCATAACTCCACAATACAAGGTCTAATACTACAATCTCCAAAGAAAAGTATAGTTCGCAGAAGTTAGTTCTTGAAAGGCACGTTAAGCCGTTAGTCACAGTAATCATTACAGGGGCTGGCTGGGAGGCTCTTTTGGTTGAATAGAAAGTTCATACAGCAACAAGCCTTTTGCTGATTATGATTAGAGCATGACCTGATCCATCTCATCTTGGTTTGGGAGGAGAAACCAGTACATTTACAGGCTCGATGTAGTTTGATCTTTTGACCTAAATTTTTACAAAATCTCCAAACTATCTTAAAGAGCATTTCAAATTCCTCCATGTTGGTCAGTCTCGAAACTTGTGGTCAGAAGAGAATCTGACTATAAATATGCCAATGCATATTAAAAAAATTACGACTCATTGTTTATTGTGCAGGCACTTCGTCTTTAGAATGAGATTTATTTAGGAAATCAGTCTGGGAGCATTACTTTAAGGTTGCCTGGAAGAAATCGCTGTAAGCGATAAGGCCGCCAATTGTATCACTTTTCTTTTGCAACTGTTTTCTTGTTCTATTTTTAATTTGGTGTACAATAAAGAATTTTCTATCTATCTATCTATCTACTTGTCTATGTAATTTTAAATATGTTATATTATGTATGTTAACTTTAGATTATTTATTAATGTAATAATATGTATTTGTAAATTTATTATTTACTTATAAGTAAGCAAGAGTGACGACGGATTTGGCGTGGAGGTCAGTATACCTGCACTTCACTCCAGAGGTCGTGGGTTCGATTCCCACACAGGACAAATCTTTGTGTGTATGAACATAAATATTTGTTCTGGTCTGGGTGTTTTCCTATGTATATTAAGTATGTATTTACAAAAAAAAAAAGTATTTAAGTATGTTTATCCGTTCTTTAGTATCCATAACACAAGTTCTTAGTGATACTTATCTTGGAACTAAAGAATTGGTGTGATTGTAAATGAATATTTATTTATTTATTTATTTATTTATTAAGAGTACTCTGTTGTGCCTACTATATTATTAACTTTTTCATAATAATGTTTCCTGTCCTTCCTAAGGTTGCTTAGAAGAAATTGCTGTTAGTTAGTTGTTTGTAGCAATAAGGCCGCCCATTGTACCATACATTTGCTTATGTGATTTGATTAGTTTTTTTATATTTAGTGTACAATAAAGTATTTATTCAATATAGTCTAAACTTACTCAGACTCATCCTGCCCCCAAATAAGGAGCCTTTGTCAAAGGCATCTTTCCACTTAAATGGTATTTGCACTTCTTGAGGTGGTATTTTTTGCTCCAAAGCTGAAAGCTGGTCGTAATAACTGAAAACAAATTATTTACCATCTTAAATACCATTATTATTTTTCTGCATTATAAATATGGTTATAATCAGGTAAACTATATCATCTACACATGTCTATAATTCTTTCAAACACAACTGTATATATTTTTTTATAACATTAAGTTAGGTGCAGGTAGCCTTACTACATTAAAAGACAATTTTAAAGCCAGACAAAAACCTTTTTTTTATTATGTTATTATATTAAATATCAAGAAAATAATGTCCTAAATAAAATGATATAATCATAAGTAAAAAAGAAACAATACAAAGTTTTTAGATAACATTATGTGTCATCTATTAATTACTTAAATACCTACACATTTATAAAATAATATATTCATGCATACATACATTCACACCTGAGGCAGAGACATATTATATGCCCACACTTCACCAATTATATACTCTCATGTAATAGGTGGCGAGACTATTGGCCTATTCATATTTACCAAAGAATTAATTTAGATGACAGTATTAAGCACTCATATCAGAAGTCAATTATAATCTAGATCTTGGTACAGCTCCAGAGCAGTACTTAGACCAGTCTAACTAGGATATTTGCTGAGCATGGTCAGATAATTACCAACAAATCATCTACTTCTGTTTTGAGTTGAGTAGTGCTCCAGACCATGATATTTCATTACATATTACATATGATTTCTAACATTAATACAGTTTAATCAGAGTATAGAATCAAGTAATTAAGTTTCTTAGTTTAGGTAGATAACACTTTAATTAATTGCATTACAAACCCAATTTATGTTCGTAAAATATTGTAATTAGGCTAGTTATTATACAGAAATAAATTATTATTATTATCAGAATAAGAGGCAGTATGAAATTAGGACTTAAAAAGTACTTTTTATCGAAGCACTGAACAGTAAATGCATACATTGCTTGATTACAAAGCAATATAAGAATAACATAGCTGTGTAAAGGAACATGTTGAAAATGTCCTAATGAAACTTTGATATGTTACACAAACGCCTTTTAACTGATGTTTTAGAAAATACTAAAAAACTAGTAAATTCTGTATTTCTTTTTCTTTTGCTATACTTCAACCAAATGTTCTGCATAATATAATCTACACAATACGTGTACCTTGACAATAGTGGTAAGTAACTACATAAACAAACATCTTTATTAATTCTTTATCTTGTATGAGTCATTTGTTTAAGAACTAATATAAAATGGATAAACAAGACTTACTTGTATAGCACATCCAGAGAGGATTTTTCAAATACTTTCCAAATTGCATTAGTTCGCAGGCGGCTTAATTCGTTAAGAGCTTCGCTGTAGTCCTCAGTTTCCTTGTCTGCATTGTACGAGGACTGAATCAAATTCTTCAATGGCTTAACAATATCAACATCAGACGACTTTTTTAATGGCACATACAATAACTCGGCCATTTCTGCTATTTGTTAAATTGTAATGTAAAATATCTAGTAGGAAGGTATATAAAAAGTGATTGCAACTCTTGAATGACTAATAAAAATACGCCTTCTTGCGCTTTGCGTCTGACATGACAGGCAGGTCTGTCTGGCCCAGGGTCTTCAATGTCGGTACAAAAACTTTGAGACTATGATGAAAAAATAAGCCAACTTATTTAAGATGGTCATCGACCAATACTATTTTCTCCTGGGGACGTACTTCTTAATTTAGTTTTTTTTAACTACAATTAGTTTACTTACTTGCGCGTACAGTAGTCACTATGTGGTCATAACACTTCTAAAATAAATTAACACATAGTTTATCTATAACACAACTGAAACAGTGACCTTCTAATTTAGTCATGTTATATGCCAAGCAAATTGGCTGCATAAGGAATTTTCTTCCATTTAGTAGAATTATAAGAGAGAAAATAACTAATTTGTCAATAGATTTTTATCCCAAAATTATTTTATGTTTAATTTTTAGTTAATTTTTTTTTGTTTTTAATACTTTTGTCTTTTTGTTTTGATGATTTTGTACGATATAATATAAAATACGCTTTTTTATTTTTATAGTGGAAATAAATGGTAGGAAACTTTCTATGACTATGAAACACTATAAAAAACTTAAAAAAGTTACAGTGTCATGGCCGCCTGCCTTCTATTTACATTTTGCTTTTACGTTTTTAGTATTTGTTTTTATTTTTGCGTCTTCATAAATCCGTTCATCCGGACTATCAGCAAGATTTAGTTGCTTTTTGTGAAGTTTGATTTGAGATGGACTTAATGAAATGTACCTATGTGTTTATATTTTATGTATGGAGCATAAATTTCAATATTTTTTCTTTGATGAACTTTGATGATGACAAGAGCGTGTTGCATTTTATAATTGTGTCATTCGTGATTCGTGTAATGTTGCGTAAATGTAATAAATGGTAAATAAAGAAAATAAATTTTATTTAATCAAAGACTTGACAGTGTTGTTATTATTTGTAACAAAAACCGTTCCTGCTTCCTAAGACCGTCTTAATTAGGCAGATACTGTTTAAAACAAATGCTGCATTTTTACAAGAGATGCAGTGTTTGTTTTAATCAGTATCTGTCTCTGTAAGTTTAAGAAGTCATTGAAGCCAATTCGAGTTTCCCGCTTTTTTCTAAAGTAGTTCCTACTTATGCGTAGAGATGGCGTTGTTTGCCTAGGGTAGTACTAAAAAATCATAAAGATATACCTCTATTTCCTATATATACAAATTACTCTATGGTCTGGCCGACTGACTGAACAAATGTCATGTATGTCATTCAATTGTCAATTTGTCAGCCTTATTCCACAAGGGTGATTACGCACAGCCACTAAACATTGTGTTCATTTTAAAACTAATAATAGTTTTGTATCATTAACATAGTTAAAAGATTTAGCCAAAACATTATGATAGGTATGAAAAGTGTATGTATAAAGTGACTTTTCAAATTGATTAAAATAAAAAATAATTATTTTGAAGCTAATCTAAATGGAAGCAAATATCAATAGCAATGAACTTATGGTTATCAGTGTTAAACAGCAAGTGAAATAAATATTACAATAAATCAGCCAAGTGGAAGTGCATTACGAACTGTTGCCATGTCCATAGTGATTATTCTTCTGTGTTTAGTGGCGGGATAATTCAATTGTTTTGTGACAGTTTTCAAACTGATCCACTAAATTTTCTTATAATAAATATTCGGATTTTTCCAATCGAAATTGTTATGTGATCCAATATATATTAAACACAATTCTTAAGAGATAAATTATTTGTGAATATTTTAATTCATTATTGTTACAGAAATGGTAGTTCAAACTAATTTATCAAAAAAGAAGTGAGTATTATTTTGATAACGTCTATACGTGCAACGTTCATGTACAATTTATATTCATAATCGACGATGTACTGCTTCGAGGGTACGTAACTTAAAGTGCGAATATTATTTTCTTTCAGTAAGTTTTGGTTGTACATATTTAGTGTGTGTGTGCCTTATAGTTAGTGAGTGTTAAAAAAGAATTGAATCGTTGTAACATCCAATGGAAGCGAGGAGGCGGCGACATGCGCGTTGGGCTTTTGGCACCTCCGGGCAGCGCGAGGCACTCGCGGCGCGTCCGGCCCCCGTGCGCCCGCCGACACTCATCGACCCCAGCGCCCTCGAGCCCCCGCCTCGTCGCCTCCTCGCCGCCTCGCCTGCCGTAAGTGCAATCTGCCAACATCCGAGGGCTCCTCCAACAAACCCCGCCTGCAGCAGTGGTGCGTTGAGCGATCTGGGCACCTGAAGCAGGTCGCTCTAGTGGGACTAACTGTTGCTCTTTCAATCGATAAAGCCCGAGTGTGCTTTTGTTTTGGACACGATCTTTACACATGGCCGTTCCCGAAGCAGCGTAACTGCGTAAGTAGAGTTTCCAAGTTTGATTGTTGTGCATTCATTCATAAAAATCAATATTTTGGTTTTAACTATTAGATATGTAGGTATGTCAATTGTATCATCGTCCAATTTATTTATTTTTATTACACTTTCTTTAACAAAGATAAGGTTTTTGTAATTAAAATCTTAACTTAAAATAGTTTTTTATGTATTTTAGGGAGACGACAGACATTGGATAAACCGTTATTTGCTTCAAAGGTCGTTGGTTAAAATTTCACGCTGGCCAAGTAAATATTTGTGTGCATATTTTATTTTGATCTGGGTGTTCGCTAATAAAGGTATATTTTGGGGTAAAGTATCGATGCGCGAATTGTCAGAATATTACTTATCATTAGATTTGTCTCTCATGGTGATCCAGACATTTGGAAACTATATGTGGGATCCGTGGGACCTAGGACAACATGTAGAGGTGTTTTAGACAATGATACACATAGACTGTGACCGGCTATACAATACATATCCACGCATTATAGAAATACACCAAACCCCGGAGATTGCAGTATCGAGTCGAGTGGAATCTATCATGAGTGGGTTGATAAGCTGATGTAGGTACTTGGGAAATTGGATCAATGATAGAGTAAGATTAACGAACACCTGCCGTATGTATTATACTAGAACAATTGGTAGGCTGGTTTTGCAGTAGAAATATATGGGCCCTCCAGCGCTCCGTAGAATAATAATAGCAGGAGCGCACCATTGACGTCCTCAGCTCCAAGGTGTGCGCCGCCGATTCCTACTCGGTACGGTAAGCATGTTTGTCAATTCCACGCTGCGAGCTACACCTGTATTTGGCAACACACTACCCTCTGATTTGCGACAACCAAAAAAGCGAAGGCTGAGGCCTTGCCAGAACCTTTGTTGAAGCTTTGTCGAGTGGGAGACGAGGTCCCATACTTTACCTTCTGGAGCATTTGGTTTGTCGCCTGTGGTGCGGCCATCTGCTTTCACTATTAAATCGTGTGCCGCTATAGATACAATAAAAATGAACTATGTAGAGGATGATGACCCTGCACTGAACATGTTTAATGAGTTTTACGGTTTCAAATGCGGTTTTCACTATTAAGAGCAAAGACATTATTAGGTGTAAGACATTTCAAACAAATTGTGATAACTCGTCTGCGGTAGCCTAAGCAGGAATCGAACCTATATGACCTTTAGATAACCAGTCCACTGTTCTAACCAATGTGCTACCAGAGACTACGATGGACACGCTGACTCTTCCCAGTACTGTGTAATTTGCGTTTTAAACTCGCGTTATCACGTCACTGAAAATTAAGATTGCCCACACAGTCCAAGAAACAATTTTATAAGCCATCGATCCAGACTTCATATCTTTCTAGTTTTTTTTGTTTTTTTTTAAATTGAATTTTTTGCTTTTTCAGTGCTATGCTATGTATGGTTATGAAATATTTTTTTAAAAATCTACTCATCCGCGGTGGCTCGAGCAGTGGATCGGTTATCCAAAGGTCGATTCCTAATCGGGTCAATGCAGACGAGTTGATATTAAAAACTTTGTTTTTTTACGAATAGTAGGTTGCATTTTGTGTTAAACACGTTCAAGTTCACAAGTATTGACGATCAAACAGTGCTATTTGTATCCTATGACACACAAAGGATTGACGAGGGAATACCCCGAGCCGTGGGAAAGAGTGCCAGTAGCGCGACGCGCGTGTTAGATTTAAGGTTCTAGTTATCTATATATAAATAATAGGATCAATAACCACTATAAAAATGCTGTAAGCAGGTGAAGGAACTCAAAAGTAAAACAATGAAACGGTTTAAACTATTTAATTTATTAAGAATTTATAATTTATAAAGAACTTATTTACAAATTAACTTATAACTTATTCTTAATTAGTGTAATATATAGTTTATTATTATAGCCGTTTATTTAGTTTCATCAATTGTTAAACACAATGTCTTAAAGCAGATGAACAGAATATATCTGGGGGCACGGTAGTGCCCCCACCAAGTCGAGCAAAAAAGCGGCACGGCCGTACCATCCTTTTCTCGAAGCAATTCAGGCCATTTTCGACCCCCTGGAACTTCGTTGTGGATAATACTAGAAGACTGAATTTTCAGCAACCATACAGGCATTGTAAAGACACGGTATATTTCAAATTTCATCAAAGTTTCTTAATTTTGTCACTTACTGACTGACTGACTCATCGATCATCAAAATTCTAAGGCACTTCTAGCAGACCTAGAAGCTTCAAATTTGGAATATAAGTAGTGCTTGGTGTATGAATCAAGGAAAAACTAAAATATTTGGGGGCACGGTAGTGCCCCCGCCAAGTCGAGTAAAATTTTTCAATTTCGGTCCAGTTTTCTAGATATCTAAAACGCATAGAGACAGGGAGTGGGCTCTTAGAAAAACTGTAGCTGAAGCTCAAGAAGTAGTACCGGAAAAAAGAAAATGGAAGGCTACCTACAAAAATAAGAAAAGTTCATAAGTCAGAGAGAGGGCATAAGAAAATTCGTTGATGGTCATTAAAGATTTTTAATATTGATATGCATCACTATAAGATGCTGTTAATTATTACGTAACAACTTAAGACAGAAAGTAGCTGAATAAATTAATAACCGACTTGGTATTACATGGATCTCACAACTTTTTACCGTAGAACAACTGAGTTGCGAGACTTGGTTTTTTTGACAAGTATTTTTTTTGATGAGATAACTTATATCAATCATATTGCATCAGTTATAAAGCCCAACAGATGAGTACACATAGACTCACATAAAATCAGACAAACATTAATACCCATTAATAACGTTATATGTCAGAACTACACTTACTGGTGTATCTATCTATCAGTACAACCAATTGTATATTACAAAGCATTTCATATATCTGTCCATAATACCAACTAGAAACAACAAGGGTACAACCGTGAAATAATTGTTAAAGATAATAATTTAATTTATTATCAACAATCATCACAATCATAACACCTTAAAACAAAATAACATTATGCCAAATAAGTAGATTTATATGTGTCTAGTTTATTCGGCATATTGACTATACACAAGCACATAGCTTAAGATAATATAACACTGTAGATATCTTCTTAACTTAGTCCGTAGTTCTGGAATCGACCCTTAATACTAGTTTTCTTACGATTACAACCTGCTTTTTATACACATCAAATCACATCTTAAGAATATCTCACAATAGGTGGCAGCAGGAGTAAATACTTTCTAGTTTTATTGAATAATACGATAATTATTGTGCTGCAGTTAATCAAGTTCGATGAAACTCTATTAAAAACACTTGATGAGTTATTACAAACATTTACCTACCGAAGGTACATAAAACATTTATTAATAAATCAAACATAAACTTTTACCTCAATAAGATCAGAGGATATCAGGATACTCATACCAACGTATTGAAATATCAAACATAATATGTAACTTACATTTATTATCTTATTATCAATATCTTGAAGTCCTTTTGAAAACCATTTCTAAATATCTTATTAAGACTAATTTCTTTTTAAAAATAAGTAAACATGAAGTTTATATTAAAAAGTACTTTTCTTGATTATTTCAATAAGGAGTCAAGTATACGTCTTTAAATAATTTAAATTCAGCTCAATGTAGGCAAAGGCTAGTAGTTGTCGTATTCCTATATGTATTTTAGTGTCATAATTCCCTGACACGCGCCTGCCTTTCATCGACTACCGACTTTCGAACTAATATGTAGTACAGCAGGTAACCTGTTCTGTAGACAAATTCCTACGTCAATAATCAAACCTCCCACTATAATTAATGCTACAAATAGGTAATAAGAACTGAGGAAGTTGTATGCGGCGCGGGCCGACACTTGGTGGTTGATTTAGTTGAAGCCTCAGTGTCGGTCGCGTGTCGCGTGCTCCGTGGCGACCCCCTGACCTATACAAAGCAGGCACATAGTTACGACCGTCCGGCATGAATGCACCATCTATCGCTAGTTCAGGCAAATCTTTTTTAATTCTTATACTAAAAATAGTCGGACTGCACAATTGTAACAGTACTTGTTATATGCATGAATATTAAATATTTTTGGTCCGTTCTGGATGTTTATTATGCATAGATAATAAGTATTTATTTACAAATAAAAAGTATGTAGGTAGGTATGTAGGTATATCCGTTGTTTAGTATCCGTAACACAAATTCTTAATGAAACTTATCTTGAAACTAAATAATGGTGGGATTGTAAGAGGATTTTATTATTTTTGAAAAACTATAATAAAATTTTAAAAAAGCAGTGACTTCCTGACATTGAGATTGTGTGTTCCCTTAAATATGCACATAAAATCATGCCTGTTTCTCCGAAGGGGTAGGCTGGGACATATTATACGTCCACATTTCGTCAATAATATCGCTGCCCCCACGTAATAGGTGGCGAGCCTATTGCCACTCACTGAGAACTCGAATGTTTGCCAGAGATTCATTCGTTAATCAGCACTTGCTGGTGAGGTTGACTTGGGCTCCTGAGGTCTTAGTAGGAAATTTGTTTCAGACAGAACGCAGGTAAACCTAGCAAAAAGGATGCAATCATCTTGAGGATCCAGAAGCCGAAGCCGAACTATAGGTTCGTTGGTTTCTATTCGCACCAGTCATGGTCTTTGTTGAGGCTTCTACAAAACACTAGGTACTGATTATGAACTGAAATATCTGTCACACCGGGTGACTTTATTTTATAGGAGATCGGTGCTCAGTCAAAAGTTACGTAGTTTTGCGGAAGGCACGTCAGTCCGTTGGTCCCGTTTACCACGACACCAAGTTCTAAGTGCATTAGTACTACAAGTACCACCTATACGCTGACTATATCTACTTGTCAATGAATCATCCACCAACATCGGTTTTTGGTTTGCCATCATAGGTACGTAGGCATGTATGGCAGTATTAAGTAAGTCGGTAGCGGTGCCACCAGGCAAGGAGCGCGTCTATAACGCTACCTGTTTGTCTGTCGCAGAGTGACGTGCTCGGCATCGTCGTCGTCGGCGGCGGACGTGATCGACCTGGGCGCGCCCCGCCCCCGCCCCCGCCCCCCCGGCGCCGCCCCCGGCCTGCCCCACGTCCCGCGCGCCTACACGCCCAACCCGCGGCTGTGAGTATCCGTATCGAACTACCGACAGCACAGTACGTCGTCTCTCCATCTGTGTAATATTACCTATTTATCTTAAATAAGTATCTATAATATACCTACTTTGAATAATTATGCAGTATATACGGTGGTCTGCTTGCGATTTTAAGCGCCGTTCGCCACTCGTACAGTAAGAGGAAGGAGGGGTAAGATGGTCAGTACCAGGGGGTACCCGGGCCACCAGCGGAGGGGAAAGGACTGCTGTACCAGGGGGTACCCGTTTTTATATGAATTACACAATTGTGTACAAAAGATATAAAGAAGTGCAACGTCTGTGTAAAGTGTCGACGCTGCACGTGGATGTTGCAACTGGGCCAAATCGCCGCTGACCACGCTGACGCCAAGTCCAATGTGCATTGTCCAATGTATATTGGACTTGGCGTCTCGGAAAAGAGACACGACGAGCTGCTGATGTCCGCGTGCTTTGCAGATTGTGCAGGATGACTGTGGTTCTCAGCTGCCTCGCTGCTTAACGTGATGCAGACGCTATGCCCATTGTATAAGATGTAGACTTGTACACAGTATATTTCTCGTGTAACCTAAATATTACTCCCGCTTTCCGCAACTCACTATTTTCCGAATTGCATCTCCTACTGCTCCGCCGTAGCTATGGGTGTACTAATTTGAAGGTTTGGGCCGTTATGTTGAAAAAAGTCATTGGTCTCCTATCTTCAAATGCAAAGACATTCAAAAGTATCCTACTTCACAGACGTGGCCTTAAACCTGGGGGCCTACCGCTAAATTCGATGGATTACCGGTAATCCATCTAGATCAAACTTTGTTTTGCGTTCATTTTGTTTCGATTTCCATGAGTTCGGCGGTACGACAGAATCAATTTGAAATCCATTTTGCCTTATAATCGATTGCCATCGAACTCGGCGGTAGGCCCCCTGTTTGACTCTTATGCACCTGTGAAGCGATTCAGAGTAAAGCACAATCCTTCTCCTTGGCTTACTAAAAATATTAAACGGGTAATGGTGAGAGGGAACAGAGTGAAGCAACGACTGGCGTTTTCCGTCTGATGCAAACCTGATGCGAAGAAGCAATTCTTCCACGATTCTCTTGCTAACAGTAATAATTCTTCTGACTCAGGTCAGTGAAATAGGTGAGTCTCTCCAGATTCTCTCGATTAAGATCTTTACGTTCCAAATACAATTTTTTAAATTTTAAATATATGCATCACACTCCAAATCCACTTTGTTTAATTATTCTGGCATTAAACTTCCCGATTGTCCTTCTTTTTCGGTTAAGGTTTTATAATTTTACCCTAAAACGTTTCGAATACTACAGCCTTCGATCAACAATACAACTAGATAACGCATCACATACAAAAACAGAACTCAAATATGGCACCGAGTGACTATAGAATAAATAGATATAGGTATACCCTATGAAATGGAGCAAAACGACTTTTAGCTTTAATATTTTTTATCAAACTTACACCTTATCTGGAATATATAAAGCAAGCTTTTGTTTGTGTCAACATTCACTTACGCTTTTACGACATGAATGACAGAAAGCGATAAGAAATAGAAGTTCTTATCTAAACATTTTTTATACACATTGACTATTGTGTCTAAATTAGACTTTATATGTTAACAAATAAGTTTAATAATAACTTAAAAAGTAAATCCATAGCTGCACTGTTCTGACACAACCAACTTATGGCAAACTCACGCGCCAACATTTGCCAATGTTGGCGCGTAGGTTGGCTTTACAAAGTTAATAGTGTAATGTTATTAAAAAGGCGAATATTTAATCTATTATATTATAAAATTATATTTACTTACCGAAAGTACGATATTCCGTCCGATACATTTTTTTTCGATAGTTATTTCCACAGTTTTTGAACACACACTGAGGCATTGTGGCACTTCCGCACGTTGGCGCAATCACAAGTGAACTAATTTGAAAATAAGACCCCACTTTGAAGTGAGACGTTATTTTCTCGGCCGTTTTTAAGACTCTGACCCGTTATCTAGTTGTATTGTTGATCGAAGACTACAGCCAATCAAAAATCAACCTCACTCGGCGTCGCTCCCGTGTCGGCAGGTACCCGGGCTCCGCTAAGCCGAAGCGTGCGCGGCCAGCTCGTCGCGCGGCCCGCCAGCGCGCGTTCCGGCGCCCCGTGCCCAACGCGCGCCTGTACCGGCCGGGCCCGCGCCGCGCGCCCCCCGCCCCGCCGCCCCCGCCGCGGCCCCGCGCCGCCTGGCCCCCGCCCCCGCCCGCTCCGCTGCTCGACACCGCGTCGCGCGCCGCCTTCCGCCTGACGGCCGTGCGCCTGCCGCGCCCGCCGCCCCGCTCGCTGTTCGCTCGCCCCCCGTCGCCCCCCCCGCCAAGGCCCGCTTCCCCCGCCCCCGCGCCCCCGCCGCGCCGCCTGGTGGTGAAGGTACCGGCCATGGCGCGCGCCCCCGCCAGCCCCGAGGAGTGCTCGGACGGGGCGGACGCGCTCGGCGCGCCCAGCGAGTTCCTTGCCGAGGTGCGTGCGTCCCTCCGATCTGTGCGTCGTTCCCGCGAGTCGCCGCTGAATGCCGACCCTCACGACCCGTACTTGTGCCACAGTTCCTGTCGGCGATAATGCGGCGGCAGTACGCGGAGGCGCTGAAGTACTGCCGCCTGATCCTGCAGTACGAGCCGCACAACGCCACGGCGCGCGGCTTCCACCCGCTGCTGCAGCACAAGCTCACCGAGCTCGGTCAGTATGCGGTCCGGTCGCTCGGCCGGCTGTCACATGAATCTTCTTATTTTCTGCTCCCTTTGATTCCAATCGTACTTTTTACATTAACTAGATGTCATTAAATGAAATGCTAATTCGTATATGTTGACAGAGAGCGGGCGTAGCGGTGAGTTCCGCGGCGGCGGCGGCGGCTCGGGCGGCAGTTCCAGCAGCCTGGAGTCCCGCTCGCCGTGCCGCTCGCCGAGCCGCTCGCCGGCGGGGGAGGGCCGCGCGTCGCCGCCGGTGAGTGACTCCATCGATGGCACCTCTGTTCGTGCTATGATGCCAGCTATTTTTATATGTCAGATTTTTTTTTGACTACAACCTCCTCATAAAATAAATGAATGTTCCTTGGATGCTCTGACATCGGCAATATAGGAAGAGGGTTCCTGCCTTATGTATGATATTCGCGGACGACATTGTGCCAGTGCGGAAGACGCAATAATTAGGGGCTCAGAACAGACTTCCAGTCGGCGAATGGCGACAGAGACTATAACTACCTAAAAAGACTTTATTTGGCTTATAAATCAGAAGAACCAAAAAATAACTGGTTTTGGACAACCCTTGACCATTAACATTTGCTGAATATCCTTATCGGTTTGTTATAAGTATATTGGTGGTTTTAGTATATTGGCAATGATGGTGATATTGAGAGAGACGTAAAGCATCTCATCAAACACAGGTTGGGTGAAATGAAGGCAGGACATACAGGATCCCACCCGATTGGTCTCTCCACCTAGTCGTGGCGGGGGGGCTGAGTACCTCCCGGTAGGGCGGAGAAGCCGCTAGGGAAAAGGCAACACCCAGAGATTGACGACTCTGGGTGCCCTTAGTACTGACTACCGGGTGGGAAACTAAGAGGGACCTGCGAAGGGCGCAGCGGGTGGACCAGGAGGGCCCGTTCAGCAGCGCCAGGAGGGTCTCAGGCAGTGGTGGGTCAGGGAGCCCCTGCTGTCTAACCGTGGACCCTCCGAGAAGTCGGCCACACACGCTATGGTCGCACGGGGAGGTAGGAGGGGCGCGTACATTGCGCCTCTCTGAGGAGGTCCTCCCGGTTTTGGTCTGGGGGAGGTTGGCCGCAGGCGGGGTGTCAGAAGCTGCAACCCAAGTACTGGCCCCCCCGCGGTCGGCGTTAGCCGCGGCCCTGGGTGAAGTGGCTCTCTCGCTGCCGACCATCATGCAAAAGATGGTCGACAGCGAGACGGCGTAGGAGGCGATGGCTTCTTTCTGCGAAGTGGTGATGTCGCAGAAGAAGGCTGCGGGAGAGGTAACGGTACCCGCTCTCTCTCCGGCTACGCTGTTGGCGCAGCGGGCGGGCCAGAAGGGCCCATCAGGCAGCACCCGGGGGGTCTTAGGCGGCGGGGGCAGGGGGCCCCTTCCGTCTAGCCATAGACCCCCGCAGAAGTCGGCCAGTTACGCCATGGCCGCACAAGGAGGTAGTGGGGGCGTTTCACATCGCGCCTCCCTGAGGAGGTCTCCCCGGTTCTGATCCAGGGGACGTTGGCCGCGGGTGGGGTGCCAGAAGCTACAAACCCAGGCACTGGTGTCTCGCCCCTTTTTCAACAGCGGTGGTCGTGTTTGCCGCAGTGAGCCCCACACTCCCCTCTCGGTCCCCCCATTGGTCGGGAGATCACATCCTTCCACTTGCTATGAACTTGGCACACACTTTTAGCTTCAATCACACTTATTAACCTCCTCATACTCCTTATATTTGGAGTTGCAGGCTCAAGCTTATATAAAGCCTAAGCCTGTAAATTTTTGTGTCTTTATTGCAGTTGTTAATTATTGTTATTTTTATTATTTCATCGATTGGTTTTCTTTCCCATATACATATTTATTCATGTGTAACATTAGGTTAAAGGTGGCGGTATTCTTGTTTTTGTGATTTAAATTGAATATAGTACTTTGTGTGTAATTTTATTTTTTCAAAAATTATTATTAGTTTAAGTTTTATTAATGCCACTGCGTCATGAGGTGTTGCTTGAAAACCAGCGCAGTGATAACAATGTTGCGTTGTTATAGCTGCATTACGCTGAAGCAATACCTTTTGACTGCACAATTTCAGTTTTGTGAAACTCAACAATTGTTATGTACCTACTTGTGCAGTTAATAAACAAATCTTTCTTTCTTTCTCATACGAGGGCGGCACTGAAAATTTCGGAATTCAAGGAAGTGATACAACATTACTATTTAAAAATGTATTTATTTCTTTTCGAAGTATTCTCCGCGAAATTTGACACATTTTTCCATACGATGGAACCAATCGTTGAAGCAACTATTCCATTCGGAAGTAGGGGGCTCCAAAACGGCCGTTTTGTAGGCGTCCACATCTATTTCGGGTGATGATTTCTCTGACCACGCAATTTATTCTTTATTTTAGGGAATGTATATACCTACAAATCATTAGGGCTTAGGTCGGGGCTGTACGGCGGATGGTCTAATAATTATATGTTTTCTTGCTCTAAATCTCTTTTGTTTTGGGCAATGTCAGAACTCGCATTGTTGTGATGGAGGATGATGCGGCGATTGCAGTTCTCTTTACGGAGTTCAGAAACGACCGGTGGCAAACAAATGCTAGCATACCATTCTGCATTAACCGTTCTTTGTGCCTCAAGAGGAATAGTCGCAACATGACCGGTTTTGGACACAAACGTGGCCACCATATTTTTTGCTACACTCCGTGAACGAACAATTTTTGTTACCTTTAACTCATTTTCGAACACCCAATATCGTGACTGATTTTTTGTTTCGGGTTCGTACGCGTATATCCAGGATTCGTCACCTGACACTATGTTGTATACAGCATTTGAGGATCCTGCGTGGAATCTTTCAAGAGTTTTGACACACCAAGTAACGCGAGCCGCTTTTTGCTCTTCACAGAGCGAATGCGGTATCCATCGGGAAAACAACTTTTTTACACCTAATTGTTCATGCAAGATTATTTGTATTTGACTGATGCCAATGTCTAAAGTTGTCTGATTTTCGCGGTATGTCACATGTCGATCTTCCTCATTCAGCTTACGCACAGCATCAACGTTTTCTTGGGTGACGGCAGTTTTTGGACGACCTTGACTTGGGGATCATCACTGAGCTTGACACGTCCACGTTGAAATTCCGCAAACCAGAAATAAATTGTGGTTTTGAATGCGGCTTCATTACCTACCAAATGCAGAAATCATCCGGTCAAGACACTGTTTTTATGTTAAACCACTTCGAAAGTCATTATAAATCATCGCTCTTCAATTTCCTCGAGTCAATTGCATTTTCTCAACGACTAAACAAGTTTGACAAGACCGTGATTCTATTTAAAATAAATAAATGGTATTCGATATTCAAAACCTAGTACTTTTCAGTTAAACAGATTTTAATATGATAGGAACAGTGGAAATATTTTATTCCCGATACTTTTAGTGCAGCCCTCGTACACGCCCGTCGGTGTAGGGTACTTGACCTGCCCTTTCTCCAATTTTTTTTTAAATTTGGTCATGGAAGGTTTTACGTGGTCTTCCCCTCCCAACACTTCCAATCACTTGTCCATCATAAATCACTTTCGTTAGTCTACTTTCATTCATCCTCTCAACATGACCAAACCATCTAAGCACACCTTTCTCAATTCTTGTCACTATATCACTTTTACACCAGCTTCGACCCTTACCACTTCATTCCTAATCCTATCAATCAATTTCACACCTAGAATACTTCTGCTCTCATCTCTACTGCATCAATGATACTTTCATGTTTCTTCTGCCATAACCAACATTCGCTTCCATACATGGTACCAACACACCTCAATGAACTGCCAGACGTGCTTTTTCGGACACTTTCTAACTGCTTACAAAGACGTGGAGTGCTCCATTCAACATGTTTCCAGCATCTCTCGTAAATTTCGATCCCAAATATTCTCACTTCCGATTAAAATATCACAATTTGTCACTTCGTCTTTTCTTTCAAAAACCATAACTTTCGTATTACTAACGTTTACTTTCATTCCTTTCGCTACTCTTGGATAGTCATTTTATGAGCGACTGGTTAATTCTCAACCTTTTAGCACACTCTTTTAAACCAGTACGGCAAATGTCCAAAAATAGGTTGAACAGCCAAGGTGACGCTACAGATCCCTGTCTAACACCTTAACAGATATTAAACCAGTCAGTCGTACTCAAAAGACATCATCAGGGTAACGTTGTTTCCGCGGCAGGGCTTGGAGTTCGCATGCGGCGGCAGCAGTGGGTCCGGGAGCCGCACCGGCACCGCGTCCGGCTCGGGCGCCGGCTCGGGTGTTGGCTCGGGCTCCCGCTCGGGCAGCGCCACGCACTCGGGCTCCGGCTCGGGCTCCGGCGCGGGCTCAGGCACGGGCTCGGCGCGTTCGCTTTCGGCCTCGTCGCTAGAGCTGGACGCCGACGACGCGTTGGACGACAACGGCAACCACGCCGCCGCCGCGCCCGCGCACGCTTCCGCTGCCTCCCTCGCCTCCGCTACCACCCCCGCCCCTGCACCGCTGACGCCGCGATGCGCGCGATCCCCGCGCCTCGGCCGGCTCGGCGTCACTCGCGACCGCTCGCCTTCGGGGATTGAACCAGGTATAAACCTTTTCTGAGTTTTGGCGCCACGAGCTTTTCACTTACATGCAACAAATCAATTAAAAAATATTTAATTGTAAGTGAATATAAGTGCCAGTTCCGACCACCGCTCTGTAAGAAGAACTAGCAAGAAATTCACAGGCTATGATCTTTTAAATTTATCAACTGGTTTGGTACCTAATTTACAATCTTCATTTGTCTGTGAAGCTATAGTCTTAGAGATAGAATAATATCCCTTTGAAGACAGCTTCGGTTTAATTGTTAATTTTATTTAAGCTTAATTGCTGTATATTGCTTGGGATTTTATTGTAGAATCGCACACATTGACCTTTAAATGATTTGTTTATCTTTTGGAGCCTAGTGGCAGGTACAACTAATTTATGCTTATTCCTTGTGTTAAGGTTATGTATACAGCTTTTCTTACTAAATTTATCAATATTCTTATGTACATATACCAGGTTTTCATAAACAAATTGACCCGCCACTGTCAAAATACTAATTTCTTTTAATTTTTTCCTTAGTGCATTCACACGGGAGATTATAAATTGCTCGAATAGTTCTCTTCTGCAGCTCAAAAATAGTTCGAATTTCTGCGGCACAACCCCACAGAAAAATACCATACGATATAACACTATGGAAATAGCTATGATAAACAAGCCTAGCTGTTTCAACGTCTGTTAATTGGGGAATTTTCGAATGCTGCAGAGCTGAGTCTTTTCGACAATTCACCATTATATGGGCCCCTACTGCAGCTTAGAGTATAATGTAACACCCAATAATGTTGGAAGTAACTACAAGAGTCAACTCATATTCCTTTATTTTAATAGTGGTGTTTATGTTAGGCGTCACTAATTGAATACATTTCGTTTTAGACCCATTTAATAACATATTATTGACGTCAAACCAATGCACGACCTTTGAGATCGCACTGTTTACATCGTCTGAATTTTAAAATCGCTTTAATTTAAATAATAATGATGTATCATAACCAAACAATACTATCTCGTGGTTTTCCTTTACCAAAAGTGGCAAATCATTAATATAAATTTACAACAAAAAGGATCAAGAATCGAGCCCTGCGGTACCCCCATTATAATAACAGAACCCTAAGATCGCTTCCCAATAACCTCAACTCTCTGAACCCTTATTACCCTTTAAGTAATAACTTAAATATAAAGCAAGAATATCCAATGCGGAGCCACTCATTCCGTAATAATCTCATTTTTTTATCAATTTTTCATGAGGAACACAATCAAAAGCTTTGGACAGGTCGCAAAAAATACATAAAGCGTCCAAAGAATATTCCCAAGCATCAAATATATGTTTTAAAAGCTCAACACCTGCATAGGTTGTAGAGCGGCCCTTAATAAAAACAAATTGTTTTGAATGCATTAACCCATTTTATTAATCATCAATTTCATCAATCATTTGGTTGTAATAAGTTTTTTAATAAATTTACTAAAAGTAGGCAGCACTGAGTTGGTTCTGCTGTACTGCTCGAAATGATTTTACCGATCATTAAATGTGAAAATATGCTACAATCTACACATTTATTAAAAATTAAGAGTATTAAATGTCTTGATAATATTCTTGGTGTTACATGACTAAACGTAAAAATCTTCTGTTCATATATTTACATTAATATTTAAAATAGCCTCCGCTAAAGTAGACGCGAAATTCAAAGCTTTTGTAGTAGACACTGGAATATTAGTAAGGAAATCATCAAAGGCATTGGCAATATCTAAGTCAGATGTAAGAGATTTGCTATTAATTTTGAGTTTAAACTCAGTATTATAATTCTTATTTTTTCCCGTTTAATAATATTTCGTGTCATTTTAATCTTATCATCACTATTTTTTATTTTAGAGCTTACATAACAAGACTGCCACATGACATGCTTTTCTAAATATTTTATAATATATCCTTACATAAATTATGAATTTTTTCACTATTGTTTTAATTTTCATCATACAGTTCATATAGTCCCTTTCTACTTGTATGTAGCCCAGGAGTAGCCTATTCACTAAAGGTAGCATCATTGTTTACCTTAATCGTTCTGGGAGTAAATATTGATTTCAATGTATTAAAAAAGCTGCCGAAAAACATTTTATATAAAATATTAGGGTCACTGCTTTCACCTATCAAGAGAAAACTAGTTATATGATAATATATTATTATTAAACCTCTCAAAAAGAATAATGGTTTTCGTCATAACTGTTTCTATTCTTTTAGCCACAGTTTTATTTCTACAAAGCAATGATATTATGTTGACCACAATGATCTGAATCTATTTGATTAATAACTTTTATATTGTAATCACTTAGTATATAATAGCATATGAAAAAAATTAAAGATAAATAAATATTAAATAAAAATATGTAAATTTGTTATCCAAGCAAGCGGCAGTATTGGCTGTAATTCTTGTTGGCTCCAGAAATAAATTTATCAAATTATACGATTTAAAAAGTGCTTTTATTCTTGTACACAAAATATGCTCTCGAACAAATCTCCACAATCAAATTTTTTTTAGTATTATTAACCTTACCCATCGCTTCATCCAAAATACGTTCATATAATCATATTGAATCTGATGGAGGTCTGTCTGTATACACTCCATACAACAAACTGCTGCATTCCAATTCAGGCTATTTCCATGGATTCAATAATCCGTTCAACAAAGAGTACCTAAATAAGAATTTTAATGTTTTTAAATTTAAATGTAAAAAAAAATTAAAATTTTAAATTTAAATGTAAAAAAATTAAAATTTTAAATTTAAATGTAAAAAACAAAGAGTAAATAAGAATTTTAATGTTTTCATCTTTTTCAGATGA
This sequence comes from Musotima nitidalis, assembly GCA_949126915.1. NCBI lineage: Eukaryota > Metazoa > Arthropoda > Insecta > Lepidoptera > Crambidae > Musotima > Musotima nitidalis. The sequence goes on along the minus strand of OX421423.1, from coordinate 129,649 downwards.
CTTGGAGAACGACAACGGCGTATCCTCGTTTAAGGTAATTAGGTATACCTACTTACTGACGCGTACCTACATTTCACGAACAATCAAAACTTTGAAGTGGGCGCTGATTCAACAAAATTTCAAAAGAAAACCATGAAAATATATTTTTAATCTATTTTATTTAAGTTTTTTTTTCTTTTCAATAATGGCTTCGTGCGTTTAGCACATTTAGCCAGTGTCAAGTAAGAGATATATTAACAATATATAAATCATAGTAAATGACAAAGAGTGGTGAATGAATGGTAAATGAGGTTCGCCCCTTCGGAACCGGGGTAACTAAAGAAAGCTTCCAACGTTCAGGGAATTTTGACAGACTTACGGAAAGATTAAATTGAATTAAATTAAAGATTAAATGGGTTATGTACAACCTTACTTAGAAAAAACGAATCTATCTTAATATTGAAGTTGCCCTCTTTGTATTTCCAGTCGCTCACTTAGTAATGTAGTCGCTCATATAACATTTAAATATCTGAAATGGATTAATCACAATCCACTTTATGTAAGCTCGTTCTGGATTTTATTATTAATCAATATTCGTCGTTAGTTAGTAATTTTTTCGCTTACTCAAATTCATACCGCTCAAGTTAATAAAACAGTATGTCATTATCAGTCGCAAAGTATTTTTTTATTCGCTCGTTTTATAATTTCCCCTTTATTTAAGTTACAACTATCGAAACTGGTTAATTTCATAATTTGGAGGGTAGAGATAAAGAGAGCTAGAAGGAGAATATAAAGAATCCTGCTATTTCAAATAATGCAACACCTGTTCAAAACTGCGTAGAATGCAAAATAAAATAAAAATACGGAGTAGGGCGCTTTAACTATAATTTAACCGGCTGCTACTGTAACACCAACCTAGTTTTACGCCTTTTGACAGACACTTGCGTGTATAGAGGGTCTCCTTAACTTTACCCTCCATTGCAAAAGAGGCAGACGAATTGAACTCTTTATTTTTCCAGTTTCAGATTGTCCTTTACTTACAAGTTTTTCATGATTTATTTTTAAAGCTATCACTGTTTCTTTTCCAGAACGAGTCCTCTTCGCTGCGGCGGCTGCGCGCGCAGTTCGCCTGCTCCATCAAATAAACCCCTGCGCCCCCCTAATACCCGGGAGCTGTCCCTTACACCCGTCCCCCTTCCAGCCTGTTTCCTGTCACCGCACACCTTCCGAGGCCTCGCTTGCCTTCCCTTGTCAGAATAACCTAAAGTACAGTTCGATAGGACGGAGACGTTCACGTATATTTAAGTACTTAGAAACTTAAACGCAGCTAAAAGGCGCTGGCTGCTTTAATGTCTCGCCCTCTAAACATCGCTCCATGTAATTCAACATGCTGTCAATAAACCAAACCTCCGGCCAAGTCGCATTCGTCTACTGCTAGAAACACCTATGACATACCTAGGTACCTGTTAATTTTATACTCAAACTTTTCATATTCAAATAGCAGTTGTTATATGCGACTAGGACAGAATGGATTTTTTCGGCGAAATGCGGGGTTCAATACTCAGGCTCTCGCCCGCCCCCGGGTCCGGGCTGCGAGTTGGGAGCAGCAGCACGATGTTAACATCGTGGTTGACGCTGCCAAAGTTTACAAATGTGACAGTTGACTATTATTCAAAATTATTAAATGTATAATATATAGAGACATATCTATATCGTTGTTTACATAATTATGACATTTATCATGGTTACAATTTTGATCAGTATTTATTAGAGATAAATTATAAGTAAACTAGAATCTGTCGACGCGAGGCTGCGCAGGCGCTCCACTGCACGTGCCTGTTGTTTGAATGTTTGTCCGAGCACCTTCGCCCCTCGATCTCATGCACCAGTGCGTACCCAAAACTACGTCGGTACCACCATTGTCTTGTTCCGTGGCTTCCCTTCACTCAGCTTCTGTTCCGTGCGAACATTTGCACAACGATTGTTTGCAACCATGCATCCTACTTACACTATATATTTTTGGTACTTGCGAGTTACTGCGCTCAAATCGTCTTAGTCGTAGAGCCTAAAAGGGCCTAATTTGCTATCTATTTATATTTCAACTCTTATACTATGTGCTGTCTCTTGTGCCGTGCCCGTAAGTTAGTTTAATGTTTCGTAAGAGCTGAGTGCAACGAGAAGACTGAATGCCGTGTCGACTGGAGTACTTTATAAGCAAGATGGCGCCGCGAGCCGTCCTCGCGCCCGGCCTCACTCCCACGCTCTGGTTATGTTTTTGGACCTGGGATGATACTATATTTTCACTGGTGCCTTGTCTTATTTTGTGATGGGCCTAATTGTTTAATTTATCTAATATAGGGTTTTTTGAAACACCAACAACCTTGAAGGTTTATATATAGCATAGGTACATCATAAACAACGTTTGGTCCGTGACTTTTGTAATTAATTTGTCACATTTTACTTTCATACAAAAATAAATATCAATTTGATTGTACGTCTGAATGTGGTAAGCTCTGTGCGCATAGCCTGAGTAAACAAATGGTTCAGTGATTTTTTTGTGGCAAAGCAAGCGCTAGGTATTATCGCATGCTTAAAGGAACATCGATCCATTAATAGTTAGGTAGGTTTACACCGTACATAAACTGTCTTTCTATTTCTTACTGAGATCGAATCAAGTTAATCAAACGATCAAAACACAAGCAGAATTACTAATTAATAAATCAGTAAGTATCAATTTAATGCGCTCACAAGTATTCTTTAAAAGATCTTCTTTTGTGATGTCTCGAAAATCGTCTTTTTTGAGTTATGTCCCTATTCCATTAAGCATGCGTTATTGTTTCCATTAAGCTATGTGTATAATGTACTATGTGTATACAAATTTTCAAAGTTTTTGTTTATGCTGTTAGCGTCCAGTACTGCGAGGTGGTTAATGTTTTACAAATAGCCCTGTATTCATATATGACTGTTGTTAAGAGTTAAATGGAGAAAGATGAGTGAGCGTGATTAGTGCGTCGTGTCGCTTGGGACGAGCTCGCGCCGCTGTTTCCGTTTTGGTGAATGGTTGTGGAAGCCCCGCGCAGCACGTACAAAGGAATGCGCTGATAACACTGTTCTGGCTGATTCTCGATGTTAGTATCACACAAATGTATTGAAATATTTTTTTATGACATAACAATAAAGTGATTTTTAATCCCATATGCCAAATAATTATTAAGGATAAAGTGCTATGTTTTTAAAAAGATTGTTAAATAATAAAACGTATTACTTTGTCCTCTAATTAGAGTTCTATTAATAAAAATATATGGTGAAAACGCAAATAACTAGGGATGATTGCAGATTTAACGAAGCGCCACTCTTAAGATTGACGAATCACAGTGCCAGTTGCTCACGCCATCTCTTTGTATTTGCTTCGTGGGAAGAACCTACTTTATACTTTTACTCGAGTATTAATCAATCGAGGCTGGCGTTCACTACTATGGAGTCGCAATGTAGCTCACCTGTGCGTCCTTGTCGGACTACTCGAATCGTTCATTCCTCATCCGTTTCCCTGCAAACTGCTATTGGAATCGACTCGAGCGTAGTGAACGCGGGGCTCACTAAATCGTCGACTATAGTGTAGACTAAACATTTGAATAGTTTCATTGTGAATCCTACCATCTATAATGTTGTAATACTAACTAAAGTGTATCAATATTTTGTTATCAAATTAGATATAAAAATTCGTGTGAATATAATGCTTTGTTTTTATTAACATTTATCCCTTTACAGATACCGATCCGAAATTGGACGTAGTTATGCAAAATGGATCCAACCCACAAAAAAGATTTTTGTGAAATACTGTCTATGACTATTTATTAAAACAATAGTAGACAGGAAGTAGATAACAATACCCAGTATTTACCAGGAAATCGAAAACAAACTAGAGTTTTCATATTATGCTATAATCAAATTTACTAAAACTCCTGTGTTTTCATAAGTAAGTTTTAGTGTCTGGATCCATTTTGCATAACTACGTCCAATTTTAATTGCAACTTGTGGAAACCCCTATTCAATAGTTTTAAACAAATGACGAATTGTGTGTACCTCTTGAAGTAAATAATAACATTAAAATTTAAATTGATTTTATATGTTGTAAAACATTATATATACTTACCTAAATTTTGAAATCTTGTTTAGGTAAAGAATCAAGAGCGCTTCTGTAGTTAGCTCACGGAATACATAAATGAAATCACACCTGTTTCTCCAAAGGGGTAATATTATACGCTTAAAACGTTTTTATATTGGTGGTCCCACGTAATACCACGTGGGTGGCGAGCCCATTGACACTTACCGGGATACTTTTATGTTCGACAGAGCCTCGTCCGTTGATCGGCAGATGCACCACTTGCAGTTGAGGTTTCCTTGGGCTCCTAAGATGTTGGTCGGATCCCTACACACCCAGTTCGAGAAATATTCGGAGTTAAATTGGCTTGAGGGTTGAGTGAGCACACGGTATAGAGTATGGTATTTGTTATATACGGAGATCTGACTGCGATGAGTCTTTTGTTTTTCATACGCTAATTACCAAATGTTATTTCAAATTACCAGGCTGATATTTTCTTTGAACCTGACGATGATGTAGGATGCTATATAAATAAAAGCAGCAACGCTAAGTTGGCGCTGCTCATGTGTGGCATTTACTGCGTCGAATCCTACTGCGTTGCGATGATGCAGCGCCGACGCAATACCCGTGGTGCACCTCTCTATACGGTAGCTCACGATTAAAGGGATTGCAAATGAATAAAAAAAGTAAATTCAACCACTTTTTTTTAATAAAAACGATAAAACATTTTCTTATTCATAATAACCAGTGAAACAACGCACTTTACAAATATCGGAGGCACGCCCCGCTCCGCCCCTGGCCGGCTCCCACTGCGGGCGTCGACGCGCGGCTGCACTACACTACTTAATGATACGACGCCACGCGACGCCGCTAACTGCACGATTGTTACAAAATAATGACTAGAACACATTCTAGTTAATATCGTCATCGCGTCGTTCTCTCACTCTGGCTGAGCTACCACGCACAGTAGACATTTCCATTAATAACACACTTGGTGATAGTTTTGGCACTTGCTACACTTGTTGCCGGCACATTGTTACCGTCAAAACCCGTATTCAACCAGAAAGTAAAAACTTGCTACTCAGTTATAATTATTTAATAATATTCCGTAACATTTTACAGCGCGCCGTCTGGTGCCAATATAAACAATATACTATGGGGACATGAACGACGAGTTCTATTGTGTTATAATACACCCGGTCCAAGCAAATACTCCTTAACTAATCGAATCCACGACTTTTGGACATGAACGCCTTCTTATTTTATGATGGCTCCCACAGAGAAATGTTTATATGAACAGTTTAAAATTAAAAATTCAAATAAACAAATGTTTATTTTCAACATTAAAACCTTTGGCCGCGTCAGGTTCTGCCAGTGGGAGGTTCGAGCACATTGCCAGATCATTGCTGGGCTAATGTGTTCACATTTAGATCGCAAACATTTTCCAGATAAAATAGACATCCTATGTTCAGGTTGGCGGCGCACGGCTCACTAACTTATATCAATAACTCTTAGTTTTATAAAAGCAAATTTATTTAAATGGCGATGATGATGAAAATCTGAATATCAGTGAAACTGGTTTTAAATCGATAACCCAAAATTATTCGTTCTGACAAAATAGCTTCATAGCTTATTTTAAAAAGTTTTAGTTACGATCCATGCACCTCATTAAATTCCAGTTAGTTAAATCAACTAAGCGCCAATCCAGGTCCAGCGAGTAACAAAGCGTTGGTTTAAAACGTGTTTGACGGTAACCAGCGATCTGTGGCGGTAGTTAAACCGAATATCTATTGTCTACTGCAATCACAAAGAAACCATTTATTACATATACATAACAACTACCAATAACCAAACAGGAGGTTCTTATTTTCGTTTTGGTTCATTTCCATACAATCACAAGGAACACTCTCATAAAGCACTACCGGTTAAATCATGCACTGCCAGGATCAAAAACAGATATAGATAAGATTAGGCAAGAGATTTTACGGTCTACTTTTGGTCCTGGCGATGTCTTACAATTATATACTTCTAACGCGTAACAAATTATATCATAAGCTCCGTGGTAAGACAAGGTTACATTAAAGCAGAGATGAGCAACTCTGGTTGGCCCTGACACGACACGCTACGGCACGGCGTGGTACGGCACGGCGCAGCACGGCACTGCACGGCACTCCACGGCACTCCACGGCACGGCACGGCACTGCACGGCACGACAAAGAGGCGAGCCGCGCGACCACTCAACGTTCAACTTCATAACTTTCATTACTTTTCTAACCGGCTAGTTCGATTGTCCATTCTCGATAATTCTAACTTCTAACTCGGTTTAAAATTCTCTTAAATTACTTTAACTTAAAGCATAGGAATAAAATTATGATTAAATAACACTATGCGGTGTGCCAGTTGCCTGGCGGTGCGCTCCCCCCCCTCCCCCCTCCAGCGCCCGCCGCACGTCCCCATCCGACACACTGCTTTTATATAATATTCTGAGCGCTTACATTACTAACAGCATCCTATCACTGTAGGGTTCAATATTTAACAACATCTTCCACTCGGCCGCCAGCGTCGCCGCGGCTTCATCTTTTCAGACACAAGTCCGAGCGCCGAGTGTGATCTCCTCTTTAAATACGTAAAGTTGGGCCCGCCCTGGCTACCATATTTTTTATATTATGTTTACATCAATTCAAAGAAAAATTAAAGAGAAATACCAAAACAAGGGAGGGAAAGCTCTCGTAGAGCTGCAGGCGGCGCCGGACTCCTCCCGGCCAGTACTGCACGCCGCTAGCCGCTAGCATATGCGGAAGTCTACTTTATTCTTTATCAGATAAAACCAGTTCTAATATATTATAGTCAATTTTCTTTAATAATGTTTGTTAAATTTTATATTATATTCGATTCCATCATTTACGACTCAAAATAAACGATACTCACTCATTGTCCTTGAATTTGCATTGGCTAATTGAAAACACACTACACTCCACAAGTTCGAGTGTACAGAAGCCCACGAGTTGGACATAAACTGTAATAACACAACTTCTACCCACCGATATATGACTAGTTACCATATGTTTTTAAATAGATAAATATTTTTCAGTTTCAACAAGTCGACTAACACGTGATAGAATTTATTTTGGTAGATGTCTGTATTCGTATTGATTTATTGCTGTACATTTTTAAGGCTTAATATATGTGTGTTACTTTCAAATTTCCCGCTAAGATGCTTTTTAGTAAGAATTACTTCTATTGCATTATTTTTATTGTTCTTAATCGCAAGAAGCTACGTCAAAATAAAGTAAAGGTACAGATTAATAATATAAGTAGAAGAATTCGGAGCAAAATAAGGATTCCTGAGGCACACTTGAAAAGTCCTGTCATCGCTAAAACATTCCTTATTATTTAGTTGTAGTCTTAAAATACTGCACATATTTATATTAGGCGTGTCCGTTTGTGTTCCCTGAACTAGGAGGTTGACATCACGGAGATAATGAAGTAGCACCGAGGAACTATGCACCAGCTCACGGACATTACGATGCTCATGGTTCGATTGGTGTCTTAGCAACTTTTAACAATACAGTATTACTAACAATAATACAGCCCCCCCCCCCCCGTCTGCCCCCTCTACAGCAAAACGTGCAGATGGCTGCCGCGACGTATCAGACGGAGCTGGTCGCCGCCCTCTGCTGGCCCCGGCGCCCCGGCCCCCGCTGGCCCCGCCGCCCCCGCTGGCCCCGCCGCCCCCGCTGGCCCCGCCGCCCCCGCTGGCCCCGCCGCCCCCGCTGGCCCCGGCGCCCCCGCCGCCCCCGGCTCCCCCGACACGCCCGCGTGGAACACTATGGACACCGGCTGCTGCCCGAGGCGCGCTTCGAACCTGCGGAGTGCGGAAGACCCAGTCATCGTCAGCACGCAGCGGGTGTGACACATAGAGAAGATACGCTTTACATTTTAGTGCTTTCGAATGGTATTACCTGCCGTCCACTATCCACAAAGTCACACACAAACCATTTTTTTTATTGAATTTATTTACCATTCATTAATGATTTTCGATAATTTGCATTTTAGTAACGATTTAAGTATAATTAAGAATTGCTGAGTTACTTAGACCACCTCCCTTTTGTTTTTGCGCCGGGGCATTATTGCGGTGAACATAAACACTTTAAAGTTGTAAAAAATATATAAGATGGCTATAAGACTAGATTGGTATTGGGGCTCTCGTAAACGTAATTCGACACCGACGCACGATCAATACGTGCGTGTATACTGACTGCGAGGCGATGTTGACGTGGGGCGGCGCGCCCACCGCGTTCTGCACCACCAGGAACAGCTTGGTGGCCAGCTCCAGCACGTGGCACGTCCGCAGCACCACGTCGCCGCGCCGCCCGCCCCCCCCCACCAGGCAGCCCCCGCCCCCGCCGCCGCCGCCCCCGCCGCCGCCGCCCTCGTCGCTGCCCCCGCCCCCGCCCTCGTCCGCCCACGCCGCGTCGTCCTCGCCCGCACTACACTGCACGCCACACCAATATACCAATATGTATTTCCGACAATTACACCAATTATTTAGTTCCAAGATGAGTGTCATTAAGATTTGAGTTCCGGACACTAAATAACGAATAAACATACATAAATACTTTTTTTGTAAATACATACTTAATATACATAAGAAACACCCGGACCAAACAAATATTTATGCACACAAAGGTTTGTCCTGTGGGAATCGAATCCCCGACGTTAGGAGCGGAATAAGGATATTCTCGCCACCACGCCCTATCTAACTTTAACTATTTCCATACCTTAATGTTCCGTTATTTTAAATGGGGTTCTGCAACTGACATTGACATTATTTTAATTTTATTAGCAACAAGTTGTATGTATTATTTCATGTATTTAGATCATCTCTTAGAGAGTTATTTATGAAAATTGAGATGGACGGAACCTCTGCCTCATAATTCACATTTAATTGTATTTTGTTTGTGTAAGTTCTCATTGCCAAATGTTACACAAGTTTCGACCAACTTAAAAATTGGTTGTCTGTAAAGTCGGTTTACTGACGATAGTTGAACGTGACAACGTCTTAAGAAAATACTGATGGAATGGTAGCATTTTTCAAAAGAAAATTTTAATTTTAATTTCATTTGTTTAATAAAGCAGCAGCTGTCCACGCAGACGCATCGCTCACTCGAGTAGGAGAGAGACGGATGCCGAACGCTGCCGAACGCAAAAGCCGATTGTGCTTCTTTGTCGCTCGTTCCGCGCTCTCGCTTGCACTTCAAGCCTTACATGGAACGCCTCAAAGCGAGGTAACGCCGCACGAGTCATGTTTTTTCGTGCGTGCAAAGGCTTTATCGAATTATAAGACGTTGTCACGTCAAAATGAACGGCATGAACATTGCGTTATTAAATTACACAAAGTTCTTAGGCATCGAGCTAAATTTTAAATTGCAGTGGAAACTCCATTTGTCCGGAAGGCTTAGCTCAGCATGCTATGCCATAAAAAAAAGTTCTAACGGACGAAGAAACAGCTAGATAAGTCTATTTTCAAAGCATTACGTCTTATGGTATGTTATCGTGGGGATCTGCTGCGAATATACATAATATATTCGTACTATAAAAGCGCGCCATAAGGGCTATCTATAATCTTAAGACAGTCCAGAGATTAAGCTCTAAATAAGCTCTCTCTACCAAATTGTCGACTACACTAAACGAAAAATTACTTTTTTGGGTAATAGGATTAAATTTTATACTAGAATACCACAGGAAATAATTGATCTACCATTTCAGACTTTCAAAACAGCTGATAAAAAGCGTTTTTTTCAGAAGGCGTAATATGATGTAAATGATTACCTACTCGTCCGATAAACAAGCTCGGGTGTAACATTTTCAATTTGTATTTGGACAAATTGGAATAAATAGTCAATCGAATTTTTTTAGATTCCAACTCGGTTCAGTTTCACAGCACTCACTTACTCGACTGCGATGGAAGGTTTTCTTAGAGCTATTATATTGGGTACGGCTTCTGGGGAACCTTGTTATATCTTCAAATATTCACTGTGTGTTCTATATGCATAAAATTGACTGATCATTTAAAAGCCTGCGAGGTTTTCGTCAGGTCATCTCACAGAGCGGGGGCTCGGACCGGCACTAAGATCGAGATGAGCATCGAGTACTGCATTATTCATATTCGCTCGTTCGCCGGGAACGAGCGCACTCATTTTTAAGTGGACGCTTAAAAAACTTTACCGAGATGAACTGGATCAAAATGGGAAATGAACTATTGAATAAACACAGAGAGTGGTTGCAAGGTGCGACGTACGTGCACGGCCAGCAGGTCGTCGTGGTGCGGGGACAGCGACAGGCGCCACACGCGCCGCGCGCACACCCGCCGCCGCGCGCGCAGCGAGCCCGGCTCCAGCAGCAGCAGCGCTGCAAGCAGCACACACACACGCGTCACACGGACCCTCGCCCCCAGACGGACGAGCGGGAGGGTAGCGGAGCACGTACCGGCGGTGGAGACGACGACGAGCACGGAGCCGCCGCGGCCGCCCAGCTTGAGCGCCGCGTCCGCGAACACCACGCAGCGGTCCGGCGGCAGCGCGCGCCGGCGCCACGCCGCGGCCGCCCGCAGCCGCAGGTAGTCGCCCACGAACGGGTGCGCCACGCTGCGCGCGTACGACGCCTTGCGGCCGCGGAACAGCACCGACGCGGTCACCTTCTCGCGCATGCGGTTGCGCGCCGTCTGGTCCACGCGCGCGCGGTACGCCCGGCAGCGCCACGCGTGGTGCAGCCGCCGCAGCCGCGCGTCCGCCGCCCCGAGCAGGCGCGGCCACGGGCACGCGGGCCACGCGCGCCACGCGGGCGACGCGTGCCGCGCCGGCAGCCGCGCCGCCAGCTCGCGCAGGTAGCGCGCCCGCGCCGCCCGCGCCCACCACGCCCACAGCGCGCGCCCCGCCCGCGCCTCGGCCGTCTCGCGCCCCACCGGACCCGGAGACTGACGCAAACATGAGGTGTACGGACGGCAACACAATCAACAAGATTTATTAAAATGAGAAAATGATTAGAACATTATCTAACCTTATGATTTTATCGCAAATAGTAATAATTCTGTCTGTTCTGTGCCCAGTGCTGATTTCAATCGTATGGCTCATTATCACAATAATAATTGTTTTCTAGTGTTGCCAAATATTACGAAGGTTGCACGACCCTCACCAGAATAATTCTTTATTCGACACCATCCCACAATATATTATCACTAACTTACTCTATTTAGTTAATTTTGTTTAATAAAAATAATTATTTCAGCATCAGCTTGCTTTTGCTTGTGTATGCGTTCACAGTATTTCTATTAAGGACTATAATTTTGAATAATTGAAAACCGTCTAACATTTCAAAATCACACAAAAAAGAATTATCTTATTATGCCAATTAACGATTTAGTAATCCATAATACATACTTTTTATTATCTATACAGCTAAAGACACTTCTGTACGCCGCTCGCTTGTAGGAGGAAAAAAAATCAAAATGAACTTACCACTAATGTATTGCGTAGAGCTCGTTGTTCAGGCAAGTCCCGGGAAGCCTGCAATTTATTTGTATAAATGAACTAATCACATTTATCATACAGATTTTCCAATAGCAAAATTATGATGTTAGCAGTGTGCTCACCCTGTGCCCCCGCCAGACGCGCGCGATGAGGTCGGCGGCGCGCCCCCGCCGCGCCCGCTCGCGCCGCGCCCGCCACGCGCGCTGCACCGCCACCACCAGCCGCCGCACCCGCTGCGCGCGCAGCGCCTCCAGCTCCCACACCTGGAGACACAGGCCCAACGTTCGGTACTCGTTATCGAGTGTAGTCCACCGACTAGGAAAACAGTGGCTACGTTACCGCGCGCATACTCCGGATGAACACTTTGGACTGGCCGTACGCGAACTCGGAGCTGGGGATGGGCAGCGCGCGCACCAGGGCTCGCGCGGCGCGGACGGCCGCCCCGGGCCCGCCCCCCTCGCCCGGCCCCCCCGCCGGCCCCCCCGCGCGCCCCGCCAGCAGCCCGTACCGCGCGAGGAAGGCGCGCGCGCACTGCGCCTCGCCCCAGCCGCCCCGCCGCAGGATCGCCATCTCGAAGATGCTGCCCAGGCAGAAATGTAAAATCATAAGGGAAAGACTTTCGTACACTTGTTTCTGTCGAAATTACCCCGGATTTTACCCCGGACCTCGGACCTTATTTATTTTAATTTATTCGGAAACCAACAGCACATTAAACATTTTGCAAACAAAAATAAATGTAAATAAGCCACAGAAATAGTAAATAGGAAAACAAATAAACATAAAATCATGCGAGTCTATGAATTTGTTGCACCTTGGGACCGTGGCCCGAAATACTCAGAGGTGAATATTTTGTTCACTAATGTAGGTTTAGCTTTAAAGAGGCTCAAATAGCTGCTAATTTTAGAAAGATCATTGAAAGAATTCCGACGATCATTTGTGTTGACTCTGGGGTTGATAAAGGTTGAGGACGTCTAATTGGTAACTTGCGCTACTAACAATATTAATTAGACAAGTGATATCAGAAACTTCTTTAACGGTAAAAAGTGATATCTCTTACATCTTGTCTCATACTCTCATGGTCTAACCGTTTACATTTAAATTGCAAATTCCTCAAAATCTTTTCTGTATAGATTCAATACGCGAGACATACCGTCACATTGTGGACTCCAGACAACGGAAGCGTCTCGAGGATACTGCGCACACAAGCACAGTATAATACTTTGATAGATTTAAATTCATGAGAAGATCGAATAATAAAACCAAGAGATTTGGAAGCTCTTTTTACAGCATAATTAATATGCTTATCGAATAAAAGTTTTGAATCATGTACAAGTCCCAGATCCTTTATCGATGTAAAGTAAGTTAGTGATTTGATATTGATAATGTAATGGTTTGGGTTTTCGTGAAAAAGTCATCGCGAAACACTTGGATACATTTAGGTTCAGCTTATTTTGAGTGCAGTATTGTACAAAGCCATCTAGGTCACATTGCAGGCGGTAACATTCTTCGAGACTTTATTCATGCGTATAAGATTCAGCTAACTTAGGAGCTCCAACCTGCGGACCACGGAAAGCGCCGGCCACTCGTTCAGTGGGTAATGGAGCAAAGTGAAGTCGATGCCAATTTAATAACACACAAAATTGACGAATTCGGGGGTCAGAAAATCCTAATGCAATCCATGAAAAACAAATGCACCCACAACGGGTATCCGTCTGGTGCGGATTTTGGTCAGGCGGCGGGATTGGACTTTACTTTTTTTAAAAATGAGGACGAAATCGCAGGCACTACGAGCGGCATTCGTTACAGGAATATGATAACAGATTTCTTGTGGCCTCAACTAGACGGCATGAATCTGTAAGACATGTGGTTTCAGCAGGACGGCGCGACCTGCCACACCGAGCATCAAATAATCGAGTTATTGCACAACAACGATTTCCAGAACATATTATTTTACCAAGTTCTGATGGCAACTGGTGACCGAGATCGTGCGATTTATTTTTTGGGTCGGGTTTATGCAATAAATTGAGTTGAAATCGGAAATCCAACGCATCATCGGTGATATGCAGCTCCATCGTTGGGCAATAGTCATGGACAATATCATGAAAATCATCGGAGCCGGGAGGTCATTTGACAAGTATTTTATTCCATACTTAATCGGAACACGTCTTCTTTACAACCTACTGAGACACCTATTGTGTGTGTGTGCGCGGGTCCGTGTGCGCGTGCGTGTACCGACCCCTGCGTGCGGATCTGCTGCAGCAGCAGCGGCGGGCTGGGCGCGCGGGCCCGCGGCAGCGCGTGCGGCCGCAGGCAGCGCAGCAGCGCGGGCTGCGGGGGCAGCCGCCGCAGCAGCCCGCCCAGCAGCGCGCGCTGGCGCACCGAGCGCGGGGGGGGCGCGCCCGCACCGCACCCGCCCGCACCACACCCGCCCCCACCGCCGGCCCCCGCACCGCCGGCCCCCGCACCGCCGCATCTGTACCGCGACAGTCTAATTTTACAAGAGACAAGTTTCTACCACAGCAGATCTAGATTTTTGATCAGCAAATGCACCACTTGCAGGTGACACTGGCTTGAGCTCCTTAAATGTTGCTAGGATCCCAATACATATATTATTATGATCAAATGTAGAAACTTTAATGTTAATATTTTGGAATATTCCTCAATAACAGAAAGGTTTCTGAATTCGCTCCAATCTTTCGAATTACACAATAATTTTTTTGAACCCACTTAACATACTACGTCATCAACATGCTTAGAAAATAAATTTTTGTAATTTTACTACTGTACATAAATCAATTGGGCATGGCGTAACTTCTGATTACAGTGGACTAGTGGTATAATGTTTAAATATAATTTACAATATTTCTCTAAAAAGATATTAATTAGACCAGTAACAAAAAATCTGGTTTGAAATTTCAAAGCAAAGCGATGAAAGTAATCGGAAATCGTGTCACAATTGAATAAGAACCGATCGATCGCTGGGAGCTGGGACGGCACTTCTTTCCCTTCGCCGGCGGCCAGAGAACACCTCATGTGGCCTCTGTCCTCATCTCGAAGTGGCCCGTGCCCGTCCAAAGTCAATAATACACGGAGTCGACGATTCATACTTTTGAATGCTTGACTGAAGTCAGCGAAAACAGTACTCGCTGGTTTTTCATTCTACTCGTGTAAAAATATATACATACATAAATTCACACCTGTTTCCTCGAAAGGGTAGGACATGTTATACGCTCCTATTCGCCAATTAAATAGTTAGTCCCATGTAATAGGTGGCAAACCTATTGCCGCTCACCGAGCACTGTTAAGTCCGCTTCCGCCTCATCCATTTATAAAAAAATAAAGCTTAGATATCGATATGAATCTTAAAAAGATATAAAATGATTTCGGTGAGACGTTAAAAAAATGTAATCTGAGCTGGGTCACGTATACGTAGTTCGGATTGAGTGGGCGAGTGGGCGAGGGGGCGAGGGGGCGAGGGGGCGAGGGGGCGAGTGGGTACCGTCTCTCGGTGGCGAAGAGCTCGGCCAGGAGCGGGTCGGGCGCGGCGGCCAGCGCGGCGGCGGCGCGGCGACCGCCGGCGGCCCGGTCCGCGCGCGCCATGCCCCGCGCCGAGTACCACACGGCGCCCCCGAAGTGCACCACCCTGCAACGCAACCGCGCGCCGTCAGTCGTTCCGTTCCTTGGGATCGCCCGCTACAGCCGTCCAGGCTAAACTATGAAAGCGAATCGACTACACACTCGTCCGACGCCAAAACCTCTGACGCGACAGTCGAAGTGTTCACTAGAAATTTTTTGAATGTGTATGGCCATATTCATAAGAAATTTGGCAAAATATGTGTAACATATAAAAATAAATGATGGTGGTCAAGTGACGCACAAACTGTAAGTACATACTTTTGAAGAAAAAACATTGTAAACGAAGTGATGGAGCATTGAAGTGAACGAAAGAAAGATGGGTCCCTTTAGGATCGCCTAAATTTTTGTACGCCTAATTTGTAATGGCACCCAAACGAAAAGCCTAAAATTTTTCGCCTAATTTCACTCTTCAGAATCGTGTTTGCCCTAGTTTCACTTCGCCTAACTTTTTATCGCCACATTGTCATTTACCAAATGCGTCATTTGGCAGAACAATTCAGAATCCCTAAAGTTTACAATTCCTAAATATTATTTCGCACAAAATTAAAAATCATACAGTATAAAACAGGTAAAGTGCAGCATGCAAGCAGGCATGCATCATGCATGCAGACATGCAGCATGCGTGCAGTTATGCAGCATATAAGCGTGCAAGCAGGCATGCAGCGCATGCAGCATGCATGCAGGCATGCAGAATGCATAGTTTCCGTCACGGCTTCGGCGCCTACGCGGGCTTATATTGCACTCTAGGGTAGGGCAGACAAGACTACGTGGAGTCGGGTTTGCAGCGATTCGCTTCTGTCAATTTATTTTCTCAATTAAATTCTATGCTTTTATTCCAATACATTATTGGCACATTTCATTTTAGATATGCTTAAATTAGAGCTTTTATAAATTTGCGAAATAATCGTTATGCCAAAAAAAGATAAGCCAATATAGTTTAGGTTATTTTATATTAGACATTCTAAAATTAGGCCTTTCAATTCTTAGGCCAAACTATAAAGGTGGCAAAACTATTTTTAGGCGAAACAATAATTGTACGTTTTAAGTTTAGGCCAAAACGGTTTGGCCAAACCATATTAGGACGAAAAAATTTAGGCGAACCAAAGGGTACCCAAGAAAGATATATGCTGCGCCGTCTTCAGATGCACTGGAAGCGGGGCAGTAGGATCATGTATTCGTTTTTTCGTTTATATTTGTTTATTTACTGCAATAATTGGATACATTTGAATTTGTCGGGCAGGGCAACGTGGAAAAGAGAGAGACTATTTTTTGTCACTGAACATCATATCTTGTATCACATTGTAGAATTTTGTTGTCTAGTTTTATATTCGAAGAATATAAATATTTCCATGCAAAAATAATAGGGGCCTACACCGTGAAAGATGTAATCAGATTTCGGTCTGGGCTGTCGTTTTCGGAAGGGAGTACTGACTGGAAGCGATCGGGCGGCTGCACCCGCAGGCGCGCGTGGGGCCGGCGCTGCAGCCGCTGCAGGAGGGCGGCGTCGCCGGGCGCGGCCCGCAGCGCGCCCAGCACGCTGGCCGGGCCCGCGTCCAGCAGCTCGGCCGCGCCCTCGTCCCGGTCCTGGTCCTGGTGGTACTGGTCCTGGTAGTACTGGTCCTGGTCCCGCTCGCGCCGCACGGCCGCCCGCACGGCCGCCTGCAGCCGCTCGGCCGCGTAGTTGATCAGAAGCCGCGCCAGCCCGTTGTGCGCCAGCGACTCCAGCCCGTACACGTCCAGGATGCCCAGCGAGCAGCGCGCCGGCTCGCCCGGACTCATCTGCCAACCCCCGCCCCGCCCCCCCATTAGAACGGATCGAGCACTGATACGGTAGTCGACCAAAGTTGTGCACCTTTACTTATTTATTTTCTTAAAGTAGCTTCCAGTTTTTACATTGCACGGTTTGACATGAACGAATTTCTAAAAGGTTCATAAGTAGTAGTCCGAGAAATTCGAGTAGACGAAGTAAAATGAATTCTCGAAAAGTGACGCTCCTCATGAACATTTTTAATATATCCTGAACATTTTTAATATATCATTTACAATTAGAAGATATTTAGCAAAACACTAATCTATATCATTTATAAATATGATAAATAAAAGAGGATCCCTGCGACACACCCGACAGAAGACTTCATCAACAATTCGGAGCGCAGCAAAGAGTGATCCAACCCTTTTTCGTAATCCGTGCACATTTGTGTACGGAGCGAGGTCGGTGCACGCGGCACGCACCTGGGCGGGCTCGAGCGCCGCGTTGACCGCGCACACCAGCCACGTGAACAGCCGCTCGTACACGTCGCTCACGAGCCGGTCCCGCGCCGCGCCCGCGCCCGCACCCCCCTCGTCCGCGCCCGCGCCGTCGCCCTCGGCCCCGCCCGCGCCCTCGTCTTCGTCCTCCGCCCCGCCGCAGCTCTCGGCCGCCTCCCACGGATCCCCCTCCGACGACTCCGCCGAACTGTCTTCTGCGGCGAGAAAAGTGCGTTCAAGAGGCATTGCAAAAGTAGATATGCGAGTCGCGGTATACAAGTCCATCCAACGAGGGAGGTGAGACACGTACCGGGCGCGGCGCGGTCCCGGCGCGGCGCCCCCAGCGCGCCGCACAGCGCCTCCTCGTCCACGCCCAGCAGGCCGCACGCCTCGCTCAGCTCTGCCGACAACGCACACCCTCAGTTCAGTCAACGTCGGCGTGCCTCGCCGCCGCCCCCCCCTCCCCCCCTCCCCTGCTCCGTACCGTGCCGGTTGAGCAGCCGCACGCCGATGGAGCCGTCGATGTTGTGCTGCGGCTCGAACTCCACGTTGCCCACCTTGAGCACGAAGGCCAGCAGCCGCAGCACGGCGCCGCGCCGCGCCTCCGAGAACCCCAGCGCCTCCATGGCCGCCTGCGGACCGACCGCGCGTTACGACAACCCCCTCCGCCCCCTCCGCACCCTCCGCACCCTCCGTGCGACCGAGGGGTGCCAGATCCTAGCCGACTCGATTGAGCTCCTCATTTGATAATCTAACTTCTGAGTAAGTCATATTCTTAATAGAGATATTATAGTATTACGCCGGATTAGCTATAGGTTAAATTCGGAGAAATGCAGTACAGGCGAAGTCAGAAATAGGCATTACAATCTCAATGCACTTCGACGATCCCAAGTATGCATTTACTCGCCACTTTGAAAATCCTGGCCACTAGAAAAACAAGAACAGGTAATAATGTCGGACTTCGGAAGCGTCATGTCTGCAGATTTGTTTTATTTTTTTAAACTTTGTAATATTTCTAACATTAATGTGTAACAACGGTGGATTATTAACCGTTAAGTGTTCGTGAACGTACATAAGTGTTGGTAAATGAAACAAAACAGTGCAACATCACTTTTGAAATACTCTTAAGAAGTCAGAGTTAAGTGTGAGATCTCAGTATAGTCCCACATCTTTACTCTTTAGTAAAGTCCTCACTCAAGAGGTTTAGGGGTGGGCATCTCATTCACCATTTATCATCATTATCACCAGTCATTCTTATTTACTATGATGCTAAACGCACGAAGACATTTGAAACATAAAAAAATTAATACCAATGTTAAATTAAACTGCGTTGAATGTTTAAGTGTGTGTATAAAGTATTTCGAAAGTTATTGGTTAACAATAACTACACCGGAATTATTTGGCTGCTCCGAGGAAAAGTATCGCAACGAATCATTTAGGGGGATGGCCCCACAGGATCAACAAAAATTGTGAAAGCAGCCAAATATATTAAAAATTTTGTACACTTTAAAAAGTATGCTAAACATCACGACACCCGTATTAAAAAAGCCTTTGCCCACCAAGTCTTTAAGAAATCCAGATGGGTTGAACTCAAGTATGATCTGCACTTGAGAAATTTAATCACTGACGTAAAAAAGAAATCTATCTGATTCACAGATTTTCTCCAAAAAGCATCTTATTTGAGTTACGAAAGACATTTTACAAGGTATTTATTTGATAGTGACCCTGAATCTGATGGCAGCAGGACTCCTGATAGTGATTCTTCAACAAATGATTCTTCAGAGGATTTAGACCTCTTTAGTTAAGGATTAACTTTGTTTCAATTGATAAGAGAACCAAAAGAATGCGGTTAAATATTTTGTTGTTCTATATTAAAGACAAAAGTATTTTAAATAGACTGTGCTAATTTTCCATTTGACTGTACTTAATTTCTGTCCTACTCAGAATACAACCTAATCATACTCGGGCCACTCAATAATCTATCGTACTCAGCATTATACTAACTGAGATTCTGGGAAAACAAATATCTCACCTACTCAGAATCCGAATGAAAAAGAAAAACACTTCTTCAGATTTGGACCTAAAAGCTCAATTGACTCGGCTAGGATCTGACACCCCCCGCCCAAGTCGACCGAGGGGGCGTCGCGTGTCGCTGACCTTGGTGTAGGCAAAGTGGTCGGTGTCGGCGGCGGCGGCGCGCGGGCCGGCGGGCGGCGCGCGGCGGGGGGACGCGCAAGGCCCCCCCGGCCCCCCGGGCCCCCCGGCCGCGGGCCCCTCGGCGGGGGGCCCGTCGTCGTCCAGCTCGGGGTCGCCGCGCAGGATGCGGTAGTGCTCCCAGGACCGCTGCAGCTTCAGTCGTTCTAAATTAAATAATAGTACCTATAGTGAGTTTTAGGTAACGAAATGGTGATTATTGGTGTCCGCTAAATAACGTATATGAAGGAATGACTCATTCATTCTATTATTTAATTCAATGCCATGTTCTGATAAACTGTAGTACAAAAAGCAATAGCCCAGTGCTTTTCAGCCCAGGCAGCGGTAGGCCAGGGGCGAGACCCGTAGTGGTCTCGGGGGACCCTGGCACATCTATGACTATTCAAAGTTATGTACGTCATTATCGCTTGCTCCGTGTCTCAGAAAGCACGTTAAGCCGTTGGTCTTGGATGTCATGTACATCAATGGCAGCCGTTAATTGGAAGTCAGTATCATAAACCATAGAATAGCCATAGAATGATATTTCCTTCAGGGGTACGGAGGTCAGACGGCAGTCGCTTCTTGCAACAACTGAAATGCAGTCAATATATGTACTTGAATTAAATTAATTATCAAATTAAAAAACATATGGAACATCGCAAAGCTATCCGTGCGACCTATGTAAATTATTTTATTTTATTCGGAACACCAACAACACATTTTTTCTTTTATTGTATACACTAATAATATAAACATCGCTAATTACAGGTATTCGCAGTGTTGATATATTAAAGTAAATTAAATATTCAGTACCTTCTTCCAGCTTGTCTTTTATGGAAAAAAACAATATAGGGAAGGAAAGGTGTGTAAGGATTTCATCCACAAAAATTCAATCAGCGCCGGCCAGCAGTTGGTACAGCACGTGGAAGTTCCTCTCGCCACACGCGCTCCGTGCGGCCACACACAACTAGTAGGGCACTCACTGAGCAGCGTGGCGTCAGCGCCGGCCAGTAGTTGGTACAGCACGTGGAAGTTCCTCTCGCCACACGCGCTCCGTGCGGCCACACACAACTAGTAGGGCACTCACTGAGCAGCGTGGCGTCAGCGCCGGCCAGTAGTTGGTACAGCACGTGGAAGTTCCTCTCGCCACACGCGCTCCGTGCGGCCACACACAACTAGTAGGGCACTCACTGAGCAGCGTGGCGTCAGCGCCGGCCAGTAGTTGGTACAGCACGTGGAAGTTCCTCTCGCCACACGCGCTCCGTGCGGCCACACACAACTAGTAGGGCACTCACTGAGCAGCGTGGCGTCAGCGCCGGCCAGTAGTTGGTACAGCACGTGGAAGTTCCTCTCGCCACACGCGCTCCGTGCGGCCACACACAACTAGTAGGGCACTCACTGAGCAGCGTGGCGTCAGCGCCGGCCAGTAGTTGGTACAGCACGTGGAAGTTCCTCTCGCCACACGCGCTCCGTGCGGCCACACACAACTAGTAGGGCACTCACTGAGCAGCGTGGCGTCAGCGCCGGCCAGTAGTTGGTACAGCACGTGGAAGTTCCTCTCGCCACACGCGCTCCGTGCGGCCACACACAACTAGTAGGGCACTCACTGAGCAGCGTGGCGTCAGCGCCGGCCAGTAGTTGGTACAGCACGTGGAAGTTCCTCTCGCCACACGCGCTCCGTGCGGCCACACACAACTAGTAGGGCACTCACTGAGCAGCGTGGCGTCAGCGCCGGCCAGTAGTTGGTACAGCACGTGGAAGTTCCTCTCGCCACACGCGCTCCGTGCGGCCACACACAACTAGTAGGGCACTCACTGAGCAGCGTGGCGTCAGCGCCGGC
The DNA here is from genome assembly GCA_949126915.1 of Musotima nitidalis. NCBI lineage: Eukaryota > Metazoa > Arthropoda > Insecta > Lepidoptera > Crambidae > Musotima > Musotima nitidalis. The sequence continues at coordinate 108,123 of OX421423.1, read as the reverse complement.
CAGTAGTTGGTACAGCACGTGGAAGTTCCTCTCGCCACACGCGCTCCGTGCGGCCACACACAACTAGTAGGGCACTCACTGAGCAGCGTGGCGTCAGCGCCGGCCAGTAGTTGGTACAGCACGTGGAAGTTCCTCTCGCCACACGCGCTCCGTGCGGCCACACACAACTAGTAGGGCACTCACTGAGCAGCGTGGCGTCAGCGCCGGCCAGTAGTTGGTACAGCACGTGGAAGTTCCTCTCGCCACACGCGCTCCGTGCGGCCACACACAACTAGTAGGGCACTCACTGAGCAGCGTGGCGTCAGCGCCGGCCAGTAGTTGGTACAGCACGTGGAAGTTCCTCTCGCCACACGCGCTCCGTGCGGCCACACACAACTAGTAGGGCACTCACTGAGCAGCGTGGCGTCAGCGCCGGCCAGTAGTTGGTACAGCACGTGGAAGTTCCTCTCGCCACACGCGCTCCGTGCGGCCACACACAACTAGTAGGGCACTCACTGAGCAGCGTGGCGTCAGCGCCGGCCAGTAGTTGGTACAGCACGTGGAAGTTCCTCTCGCCACACGCGCTCCGTGCGGCCACACACAACTAGTAGGGCACTCACTGAGCAGCGTGGCGTCAGCGCCGGCCAGTAGTTGGTACAGCACGTGGAAGTTCCTCTCGCCACACGCGCTCCGTGCGGCCACACACAACTAGTAGGGCACTCACTGAGCAGCGTGGCGTCAGCGCCGGCCAGTAGTTGGTACAGCACGTGGAAGTTCCTCTCGCCACACGCGCTCCGTGCGGCCACACACAACTAGTAGGGCACTCACTGAGCAGCGTGGCGTCAGCGCCGGCCAGTAGTTGGTACAGCACGTGGAAGTTCCTCTCGCCACACGCGCTCCGTGCGGCCACACACAACTAGTAGGGCACTCACTGAGCAGCGTGGCGTCAGCGCCGGCCAGTAGTTGGTACAGCACGTGGAAGTTCCTCTCGCCACACGCGCTCCGTGCGGCCACACACAACTAGTAGGGCACTCACTGAGCAGCGTGGCGTCAGCGCCGGCCAGTAGTTGGTACAGCACGTGGAAGTTCCTCTCGCCACACGCGCTCCGTGCGGCCACACACAACTAGTAGGGCACTCACTGAGCAGCGTGGCGTCAGCGCCGGCCAGTAGTTGGTACAGCACGTGGAAGTTCCTCTCGCCACACGCGCTCCGTGCGGCCACACACAACTAGTAGGGCACTCACTGAGCAGCGTGGCGTCAGCGCCGGCCAGTAGTTGGTACAGCACGTGGAAGTTCCTCTCGCCACACGCGCTCCGTGCGGCCACACACAACTAGTAGGGCACTCACTGAGCAGCGTGGCGTCAGCGCCGGCCAGTAGTTGGTACAGCACGTGGAAGTTCCTCTCGCCGCGCGGCACCCGGCTCGCCCGCTCCTGCCACACACAAGCTTCCTTCATCAGTACTCGGTTCCAATTCGAATCATTTTCATCTTATTAAATATACAAGGGCGGATCCAGCGCTAGATTATTTTATACCAAGAATATTTATAAAGAGTGCCCACGCGGTGTGGTGGTTTCAATTGGGACATTTAAAAAGGTATATAACCTAAACTGCCGTTTCATACAGGCTATTCTAATGTGAATGACTTAGAACATTAATATTGTTAATGTTTTATTATGTTGCATTGTATAGCTTCACAGAAAAAAGAAAGATTGCAATTCCAGTACTAAACCAATGGATAAATATATAAGAGCATAGCCTGGAGTTTCTTGGTAGTTCTTCTTAAAGAGTGGTGGTGGTGGCTCGGAACTGGCACTTAGATTCACTTACACTTAAATATTTTTTGTTTTTTATTGCTTTGTTGCATGTAAGTGAATCTAAGCTTCGTCATTTCAGTGTAATAATATTTCGTTTGTTTTTATATTCAATTTTGATGTTTTCAAGTACTATGTTACAATGTAAGTTTATAAAATTTACTTTGAACTTTATCGATGTTCTGGTGTAAACTGTTTTCTTATCAAAATGTTTCAAATTTGAAAAGATCACATTGCATCGATCATTGCTGCTAATAACCTTAAATATTTTCACTACTATATTATACTATACTATATAATATACTGTATAATATCTTTCCCGTATCATCAATTAGTTTTATGCAAATTCTCCGTGATCTCGTTAACAAACAGGTACCCTGAACTAACAGGTTACATGAGGATGTAAACCAGCACAAACTACAGCCTGGCCTCTGTTTTTAATGTAGGATAATCACTAAAAAGTGTATATTTTAAAAGCATCAGCACAAGTGTATCATTATAGCGAAGTGTTTTCAAACACAATTGGACGTAGTTATGCAAAATGGATCCAACCCACAAAAACGATTTTTTGATAAACTTTTATAAATGTCTAATGTATTAATACAATACTAGACAGGATGTAGATAACAAAACTCAGTATTTACCAGGAATTCGAAAAAAAAACTACAGTTTTTTCATATTGTGCTATAATAAAATTTACTAAAACTCCTGTTTTCGCCAAAAATAAGTTTTTGTGGCTGGATGCATTTTGCATAACTACGTCCAATTCTGTTAACGCATTTAAACGTGGCGCGTCGCTTGTGTGGGCACGGCACAACCGCCTAGCCGACCGGGCGCCGCACGGGCCGCCACTGGACCCGCCCTCGTTCATTGAATCATTTACTATTTACCTTTTCCAAGAGGTCTGCATGAAACATTAATCCTACGGTTAAACATTTCATAACACACTAAAATATAATATGTATATATTTGAACAGACTGACATTACTTGGAGCCTACCAATTACGAATCGAAATATATTTTAAATTAATATTAATATACTTACATTGTGTAATATGTCCTCCGACAGGCACGCCGCGGTAGTCGAACTCTATGTCTAATAATTTTCCCTGGAAGTCATAACAGTAGAAATTTTAAATTACTTTAGCACAGAGTTAAAAGATTTATAAAACTATGTATTAATGTCTTGGCCTTTATGGCGGAAACATTTTGTATTTCGCGATCTTAGAATAAAAACACCTAGAACGATAGTTCCCTCCAAAGCGGTCTTTCAAAAGCGAGGCAAGAAAAAAATCTATGTGTGCGTAAGAGTACTTACGCGTACTTAAGTATTTACGCTCGACAAAACGCACACAGTAAAAAAAAATCATGTTGTCATTTCATTCAATTTTCTTTACTTTAACTTAGCTATTTATTGCATTTAGTTTATTGCGAAAAACCACTTACTTTATAATTTCATTAAAAATGTATATATTATTATCCTGCCTGGGGTGAATTATTTATTTAAGATATTTAGAGCTATGAAACTCTTAAATTGTTATAGTTAGTCAACTATTTTATGTAGATAGACCAGAATCGAATAAAACTATTACACCTTTTTAAGATGTGATTCATGCCATATCAGTTGAAATCAATCAATTAATGATAAAATAAAGATTTTTGTGTTATCGTATGTTAAAGAAATTATTCCACGCGGACAAAGTCGCGGGCGGAAGGTAGGAGCAGATAATTGTCAAATAACATTTTGTGCAATTTAATTATTGTCTAATTGAGACGTGTTTCATTTACAATAAATTGTAGGAGATTTTTTTCCCCTTAATGGCAACATTCTCATTACCAAATTTTGAAATTATTTGTTTCATTTTAATAGCGGCGTTTTCCCTGAAAGAAAACGCATATTAAAATACTTACCTAATTCGAAGCTTATATATGAGATAGGCATATCCGTTTCCCGTAGTCTTTAGTAATTTTAGTGATCTGTGATGACGTATTTCCGGCGGCTCAGCAGGCAATGGCGCTATCTGTGAACTTATGTAAAGTGAGCGGTGCCATTTTATATTCATTGGGTTTTATTCACCAGGCAGCGTTACAAAGTAAGCTTCGAATTAGGTAAGTATTTTAATATGCGTTTTCTTTCAGGGAAAACGCCGCTATTAAAAGTACTTGACCGTAATTCGAAGCTTATATATGAGAAGTGTTTGTTTTCGCCTGGTGAGCCGCGTAATTGATAAAGAAAAGAAAACGCCAATGTGATACAAAATATAGTTTTATTAAGGTAGGTATATTAGGTAGGTAACATTTAAGCTTAACTTATTAACCTTTACTTAAAAAATTGAACTTCATTGATTTCTAAATTAACACTACGATTTCTAGGTTTCTTTATAAGTAAAAATTTGCTAACTAATCACATCTCTCGTAAGATATTAATCAATAGGATTAAATAATTGAGTTATGTTATCGGAGCTAGTATTAGTCATTATTTCACGTCTATAATAGTTTTGGAATGTATTTGCAGTACGCCAATTTCCCCGAGCAAGAATTTCGTCTAATGGATAGTTCAACCAGTTTTTAGATGCTACTGCCGATCTAAAGCTTCCAGGACTAAACTTGATGTTAGCATCAGTCATTAAATGTTTTACCCAGCCTGCTATAACAGTTCGTGAAGCAGGTTTCGGAGACCCTCTAATGGTTAAAAATAAACAGCAGGAATTAGCAGAAATTCTTCGATTGCTTAGTAAGGATATTGTTGTTTCTATCCAAAAGACAGGATCTAGCTTTGAATTTTCATTATTACGCATTAACTTCCAACCAGACTGCCGGTGATCATAAGTATCCGTTTTGGATCCAAATTCTGGCCAAAAAACTATAGAATTATGTGATCTAATACAATGTTCCGGGTCAATTTTCAGCAAGGTAAGGTCATGAATGCGACGACCTGAACATAATAACAATAGAGTAGCTGCATGTCGAGACACTTGAAATAAATTACTTGTATCTATGGAATAAGTCGATAAGTAGTCGGTCAAATTATTTATATCCCAAATTGGAGGTTTCGTCACTTTTGGGTTTTTCATAGCAATTGATTTTAATATATGTTTAACTAAGACATGGGAACTCAGTGAACTCGAAGTATCTGCATTACAAAGGGTGGATACAACAGATTTATGTAATAGAACAGTATTATATGACAGGCAATGAACCAAATATAAGTCAGCTAAGAACTGGGCAAGCTGAGATCCTGTAGGATATCTAACGTCAATTTTATTCGATTTTGCCCAAGATAACCAACGTTCCCAGGCAGCTCTATATGTTTTCAGAGTAGATGGTCTCCAAGAATTTTTTAACAAGGCAATTTGAGTCGTATTCCAGTTATTTATCTCCTCGGACCACCCCCACATCGCCACACTTCCAGAATTAGGTCTTCTATGTTGGGAGGTGGAAGGCCTGTCGAGGTGTCTATCAGGTTGGTTTTCAGGTTCCTCAGGATGAATGGAGCTTCGAGGGCTCTTGCTTTGAGATCGGCTCGCCAAAACACTTTCTGCCATCGTGGTACAACTATCAGATATATCCCTGTGGATTGGTTCAGGTGTGATAGTACTTTGGGCACTAAGAACGGCGGGGGGAATAGCCAGCCGAGAGGGTAATTCCACGTCACGCTGAACGCATCGTGAAATAGTGCTTCCGGATCCGTCTGATCTAGGGACACATAATTGCTTATCACGTGAGCTCTGCGGGATGCAAAAAGGTCGATCACAGGAGTCCCCCATCTCGAGAATATTGCTTTCAAGCATTCCGGTGATAGGTGCCACTCTGGTGGAAGTCGATATCTTGAAAGGTGATCGGCATGGTTGTTGTACCTGCCCGGAATGTAACGAGCCGTAAAGCAAATTCCATGATGGTCTAGCATTGTCAATAACTGACGAGTTAATTCCATCATTGCGGTCGATCTGGTCCCCCCCTCCTTCTGTAGATGAGCTACGACAGTTTTGTTGTCGCACTGAATTAATACCGAACTGTGGCTCAGTATATGTATGTGATTTTGGACTGCGTGAAATATAGCTAGCATTTCTTTCTGGTTGCAATGCAGAATTTTCTCTTCTGGAACCCACGAGCCCCTCAAGGCTATGTTGTCTAGTTGAGCACCCCAAGCAATATCCGATGCATCGGTTGTCAGAAAATGAACAGGAGGAGGAGAATGCAACGTCGTCGAGAGATGGCAGTACTGACTCCACCACTTTAGTTCTAACAAAACTACCTCGGGCATCTGAATTTTCTGTCCTGGTTTGTCTAGTATAGTGTTCATGAACCTTAGTAGGTGGCGATGATGTAATCGGCCCCGCGGCACCACAAAACTGGCGAAGTTCAACAACCCTACGAGGCTTTGAACTTCGTTTAACGTCACAAATTTTTGGTTTAAGATTTGTTGAATCTTTTTTACCAGTGTCATGATTTTTTCTTCCGGTAACGACTTTAGATTGTCCCATGGTCTCCATAGGATACCCAAGTATGTGAGTGACTTCTGAGGAATTATTATGGTCTTTTGTAGGTTGACAGACCAACCTAGGTCCTTGAGGATATTTAAAGTCATTTGTACGTGTTTGTGAAGAATGACAGGGCTTTGGTTCACAATTAGAAAATCGTCCAGATAAACAAGGATTCGTACATTGCTTCGACGCAGTACTTGAGCTATCCAATTGGTGAGCATGGAGAATGTTTTGGGTGCCGTGCTTAATCCAAACGGAAGACAGGTCATTTCTAGTAATTCTTTGATGTAAATTAGTCTGAGAAAGCACCTGTGTACTTTTTTGATTTTCAAATGAAAATAAGCTTGACTCAGGTCTATTTTGCACATCCAATCTTGTGGTTGGAGGAATTCGGACACACGATGCATGTTTATGAGACGGAACGGCTTGGCCTCTACGAATACGTTCAATGCCTTTAGATTGAAGATCGGACGCAGGGATCTGTCTGTCTTTGGGGCCAGAAACAGAGGAGAAATAAAACTGGGGGACCATTTTACTGATTTTAGAATGCCTTGAGCTTTCATTTTTTGAATCATTTCTGTCATTTCCTTTGATACAGGCGTTAGACGTGTATTCATTAAATTTGGTATGGATAGTGGAGGTTTTCTGACAAATGGTATTCGGTAACCGCTTATTAGTTTTAACAATATTTTTGGGGCCCCCATTTCTTTCCACTTGTCGTAATAGAGAGCCAACTGGCCGGCTTGAAACGACTTTGAGTCATTGCTCATACCGTTTCGAACGCCCTCGTGGGACATGGGCAGAAGGTGCTCGACCTCTTTCCCCTCTTTGTGAACCGCGGGGCCTCGAGCCCCTGTATTGAAAGGATCCCCTTAAATTGTTTGGATAATCATTGTGAACCATAGTATTATGATATCCACCCCTCGAGGGTGGTAAATTGTTATAAAAATGCATGGGTTTAGATGAGCCCGATGCATAGAACGGCATTTGGGTTCCACTCGATGGACCCATATATGTTTTAGTGCTGGTGCTCCGCGATGGCTGATTATAGTTCTGATTGAGCTTCTTCGAATGACTTTCAGACCTGAGAGGCCAGAAGGATTTACGAACACCACCAGCTTTTTCTAAAACTGATTGAAAGGCATTAGCCTCAAAAATGTGGGTATGTGAAGGAGGTATTTTATTAAAGGATATTCTTACATTGGGCTCTTTTACATTTTTCAGAATCGTATCCCTTCTTACTTGTATGATTTCCGATCTATGGCCACAGACTAACTGCAAGAGGTCGTTAGAAATCTTCTGAAATTCCCCGTTCAAAAATAGTTCTTCAATTTTCGAATGAATATTTATAAAATTAGTCTCAGAACTAGCCCAATTTAACAAGCTACGAATGTTTTCTTGTAGAGCCTCCTTTTGCTTTAAAATACAAAAGGTGATTGCCGCGTAAGCCTTATCCGCTTTTGCCAAATGCGTTAAGGAATCATATTGTAAAATCTCGCCATTTGTTTCAAGATTTACAAACCCTGGAGTATGGTTGTATAGTTTTTGTGTATCGGCGTACCTAACTTCAGACCAACTTGTGCTACAAAAATGTTGCGCATCGGCTAACATCTTTAGAAATTTATCGGAGGCCTTAGGAACAGAAGGCTCCTTTAGTTTTGTTTCGATATCAAAGGTGAAATCAGAGTGTGATATATCACTAACATTTTGACTTCTTTCTTCGTTATCATCCTCATAAAGCTCTCCGCTCACACGTGAACAAATAGATATTTGATCAGAAATAGCGTTATTACCATAGGTAAGAGGTTGAAAAATAGTATTGCGTAACTCACTGATTTCCTTGGTTAACTGTCGATACGAGTGCCGGTTTCTTTTGTTTTTCTTGTGCCGATGTCTATGAGACCGCTTGCACTTAGAGCTTGCGGACGATGCGCTCGAGCTAGAGCTGCTCGAAGAACTACTGCTGCTGCTGTTGGCGCTGCGCGCGCGCTTGCGCCGGACACCGCTCGGCCCTGCCACCGGTTCCTCAATAGGAGGAGGATTATTTTCACTCATTCTGAAAACAAAAATCTATTACTAAAAATATCAGGCTTGTCATCAAATGTCCAACTAAAACTTCTTTAAAATATTAGTTGACATATAAGGACTATGTAACAAATTTAACTATCACTCCATAATGAAGTATAGCTTTTTATCAGAAAAGACTGGAAATATACCAATAATTTAAATGAGCCACACCCCTGCATATTAAAAATTACTTTATTTTCACTAGATTTCTTGTGATTACTGTGATATCTTAGGATTTATATCGGCCGAGGTCTAAACTGAAATCGCAAAAACAGCAGCATATATAAATTGTTCCTTCATAATATAAAATATTACACAAAATCAATTAAGTTTGCATATTTTTGTAACAATACACATTTAATAAAATATTTCGAACGGAAAATCCGTTAAATAGTTTTTAGTTCAGTTTACTTTTGAAAATAAATCGGTACTCACTTTTTCCTTTCTGGATCTACACACACACCGATTTATTTAAACTTATTTTAAATGGAGACTAATTATCACTAAGTGCGTAGGCGCACGAGTCCGTGTTACTGCTACGGGAATCAAAACGCCAATAAATATAAAATGGCACCGCTCACTTTACATAAGTTCACAGATAGCGCCATTGCCTGCTGAGCCGCCGGAAATACGTCATCACAGATCACTAAAATTACTAAAGACTACGGGAAACGGATATGCCTATCTCATATATAAGCTTCGAATTACGGTCAAGTACTTTTAATGAATGTTTTACTTAATAATTTAAGTTCAAACGCATGTACCCGTGTAATGTTATGTTAATATGTTTCTTGTGCTTTTCCGACGTATTATGATATCCGTTCATAGCGCAAACCATCATTTTTAATAAAAATATCAGGAGTAGTTTTCGATACGACACGACCTTGAGCACTGACTGGCCGCGTAACGAACTTAGCCAATATGGCTAGGTTTTAGTTGCCTCACTTTGACGACGCGTACTGGGCTTCTAGGTGTAATTATTTTAAGTTTGCGATCTAAAGTGGCGCGGAGCGCCTGAATTCGTCTGATGATTCGTCGCGCGATATCAGATCGAGAAACGGGAAACCGAGTGTTGCCTCTTTGAGTCGCCGGTCGGTCGGTCGGTCGGTCGGTCGGTCGGTCGGTCGGTCGGCCGGTCGGTCGGTGTACTCACGAATCTGCTGGCGTTGTGGTTGCGCGCGGTGGCGGCGTTGCCGAAGGCCTCGAGCAGCGTGCCGGCGGCGGCCAGCGCGGCGCGCGTGGCGGCCGGCGCGCCCAGCGCCGCGCACTGCACGCACAGCCGCGCCGCCTCCGTCTTGCCGGCGCCGCTCTCGCCAGTGGCCAGCAGCAGCGCCGGCCGCCGGGCGCCGCGCACGCGCCGCAGCGCCGCGCCCGCCGCGCCGTACACGTGCGGTGGGAGCGCGTGCGGCGGCGGTGCCCCAGGCACCCGCTCCAGGTAGGCGCGCGCCAGCTCCGCCGAGTACAGCGGCAGCGCGCGGCCCGGGTTCACGCACACCACCGCGCTGCCCACGTACGTCTGCGGGCCGGCCGCTCCGTGTAGCAGACACAGTTCACCGTTCGCAACAGGAAAACACTCAAAAGAAGGGAAAGGCGTATAATCTGCGGCATATAAGTTAAACGATGACTCGGACGCGCAGGGACACGTCGCCCGGGATCCGGCAGTCGGTCCGAAGTGGGTCACGAAGTTGGTGACGCGGATCCATATTAAATATCTAGTACTAGATTAGTCGCTTCGGTCTCTTATTTTCCACTATTTTGCCTGCGCTAACCGGCCAATACAATTGTTCAAGTTTCTTACTACCGACTGTAATCATCGTCAACATCTTTCTATGTTTGTTTTTATTTCTCATACCGCAATATCAAAATATGGCATTATTGGAATGAATACAATTTAATTTACAAAGAAAGAGGACACTACACACTGAACAAACTTTTAATTTAAGCTTAATATTTCGACAACAAATCCTGAACATGAAAGCGGTTTGTATACACGTCCGATATTATTAAACGAAAAATGCAACGAGACCTTTCACCATTACTTTTGATTGATAGTTCGAACTTACATAAATTATGTCGCGCTTGTACCGCACGAGCAAGTTGTGCAGAAATGTCTCCTCGGTGAGCGGCGACAGCAGCGCCGCGTCGTCCAGGCCGACGCGCCCCGCCCCCGCCCCGGCCCCGGCCCCCGCCGCGCCCGCCCCGCCCCCGCCCGCTCCGCTCCCCCCTCCGCCTCCCCCTCCGCCTCCCCCGTCGGCCGAGTCCCCCGGCGCCATGCCGACGCGCGTCAGCTCGTCGCCGCGTCCGCCGCGCTGCTGCCGGCGAGTGGTCCGCGCGCGCGCCTCATATCTCACTGCCGGCGGTCACTCCCGGCGCGATCACCTACTTGCCCATGTCTGCACCTATGTACAAAAGCACTTTCATGATGGCTTATCTTATATATGTATATACATAGCAACAATGTCAGAGCATCCAATCGAATATTCTCTAATTCATCTGCATGCATTGGTACCTACGACTAGCCATGTTCGACGAAAACGTACTTCCGGTACCGATTGCATTACACAGTGTTCTGCTTGAAGTTTTTTATGAATACACCTTGGGCAAACAATACAACTGGGTAAGAAAAACTTCAATAAAAAAGTTCGCAGTGCAGAGGCTGGACACTAACCGTATGCAACTGGTCCACGAATTTAAAGTTGGTTAGCCAGCTATGGAGAGGTTTATGCATGGTATTTCTTCGCAAAATCAAGCCAGGAATGAGGTGCCCCTTTAAAGAACAAAAGCTACTGACATAAGATGAAGTAGCAAAAGGTTGGTTAAATTTGGCCAGAGACCATCTGGAGTAGATTGGTTCTATACCAAAGACCACGGCTCGGTAAACGAAGATGACTGTAAGACGCTCTCAAGCTAAGTGGCGCGACAACATACGAAATTCAGCTGGCAGCGGTAGCGGCAGAGAAAGGGCTAAAGATCAATCCCAGTGGCGTGCTATTAGAGAGGCCAGTGTCCAGAAGTGGATGAAGATGGACGATGATGATGCCCAGCAGTGGATGAAGATAGGGTGATGATAATAAATATTATTTTATTGACTAGTCCACTGCCGAACTAGGCAAAAATACCTCTGTATTATTTGTATGAAATATGTAATCTTTTAAGACTTAATAAAAACTTGTTCTGTAATTTGTGTTTAAATCATAGTTAGTAGTGTTCTTGTAGCTCGTACAGTACTAGGTGGCATATCACCCAAGTAAAGCATAGTTGTCAGAGGTTCAGGCTTGAATGGGTGACTATGGTGTGACATTTAAGATCAAGTGTTTCTGAGCTTTTCAAAGCATGTTATGATTTTGGTCCAAGTTATCAATAAAAAGTGGTAAATGTAAAGCCTCAGCTTCAGCGGTCTGCACCGAGCCATGCTGGGTTTGGTGGAGTAGGCCCCGAGTCCCTTTCACCTATGGTTTGTAGCAGTAGGTCATGATCAGTAGTGAGATGCTAATGGGCTGATGATGATTGTAAAATATTTAATTCAAAAAAAAATTCAATAGATCAAATTTACAAAAGCAATTTACAAAATGCCAAAACCTTTATATCAAATAGTACCAATTATCATCATAAGTAAATACTCCACTACCACGGAAAATATCTATTAAGTGAGCTATACACAAAACATTATTTACTTCACTGTGTAATTAATATGTGTATAACTTTACACTAGGTTTATTCACTGTGGAACTATTCATTAGTTACATAGCTGTTAAATCATTTTTTATTAGTAAGGCTGCTAGTATTTAATAATTGTTCCACAATAAATACTAGTCTTGCACCGCGCCCGAATAGCCCAACTGCCAACCAGGACATGTCCTAGCAACTGCTAAGAGAAGTCATTTTTGTGCATCACAAAATTATTTATTTTTATTTTTTAGGACACAAAATAATTTCTATGTAGTTTTAAACACTAAATATTTGAAATGAAATGAAATGAAACAAAATGAAATGAAAAGTTTTCCAGATTTAAGCAAGATTTTACTAGAATCTTAAAAATTTCGAAAAATAATGATAATAAAACTACACTTGGAAAAACTTAATAGCACTTATTTATCCGATAACACATTTTATAGAAAAAACAAAAAAATTGCGAATATACACATACTATAAATCTAATACACCTATTTAAATTCAAAACAAATTAATGATTTAGCCTTACGTCTGCATTATGTATAAACAAATATACACTGCGAAATGAACTACTAATGAGTATCGAAGATATTGCGCCTATAATTTAAACTGAACTGTTTTATAGTCAAAACTGTATTTGATTTTCCCGAACTATCTCCAAAATTTTGCACAATTTTTTTGACGTTTTATAATTGGGGAGAGTTTTTTGTTCCGCATAGAACAGACTAAAGACAAAGACTATGCTGCCATGCTGCTAGTAAGAATAAAATTCATAATAGTTCTCTTACAATTACCCCAATTAATTAGTTCCAAGGTAAGTAGCACAAGAGAAATTTATGTTTATGCTTAAAAACTTAAGAATTGTTCTGGGTGGGAATCAATTAACTTCAAGAGCGGAGTGCAGGTGTATACCTAATAATTGTTGACATCCAGGTCATATAGGTCGTCTCAATAATTAAAAGTTTTGAATTTATTTAGACGCTTATTAAAAGCTGTTTAAAAATAATCACATCTGAACTAAAACGTCTTTTTTTATATCGTAATAGTGTAGACATAAAATTATAAATTAGAAGTGCAATCTGCAAGAACAATGTGTTCCAAAGATTGCGCCTTGATTTGCCTTTTGTGTATATGTAGCGGCACGTAAGTCTAGCGATGAACAAAATTTGGAAGGGATAGCTGCGCATAGAGTGAGTAAGAGAGTTCGACTGGAGAGCCAATGAGCGCTTACGCACGCCCTTTCTCTCCCTTGCGATACCTTACTACTGCGCATAAACGGTCAGCGCTGAACTTTCGTGCCGCCTATTATACATACTTACTCGTCATTTAACAAAACATTAACAAATAATGTAATAAATTTGCAAAAATACAATATATTTTCTCGATCAATAAGTGTTACTACTCAATCGTGATCACATCTATGTAGAGTAATGTTTAAAGTTGTAATTTATAAAGTATAACAATCACTTGACTCAAATTTCTGCTTCATATTGGTTTTTTTCGATAAGTCTTTATTATTGAAGATCCAAAGGGTAGTGGCCACTTGGCTGATCCGGGGCTACCGCACGATCTCCGGCGGGGCAGCGAGCCTCATTGCCAGATTGCCGCCATGGGATATGTGGCAATAGTTCATGCGCGCCTCTGTGAGTGGTGCGTGAAGAATAATATGCAGCGGACGGACTTCCGGCTCGATATCATGGCGACATGGAGGGAACGTCTGCCTCAACCTCGTGCAGGGCTCGCCACAATCGTGGCGGTATGTCCCCTCTCTGAGAAGTGGCGCCACTGCGCCTGTAACTTCGTAAGTACGTAAGACTGTAACTTCTGTAAGAAGAACTGTCAAGAAACTGACAGGCTATGCTCTTCTATATTTATCAATTGGTTTGGTACTTGAATTACAATCTTCATTTGCTATAAAGCAATATATACAATGCAATATAATATAACATTAACAATATTCATCTTTTAAGTCATTCATATTAAAATAGCCTATATGAAACGGCAGTTTAACCCCAAGATTTTTTATCTAACAATAAATAGTAGGTATATGATAGAATATTAAAGACAGCTTGCGTTTGATTGTTTAAAGTTTAGTGAGAGAATTTGAAAAGTTATGTTGCACTGTTTATTTTCATTTATCATTTTCATTTCACAAAACACTTAACGGTTAATGTCACATTAACATATAAAATATCACAAATTTTAGAAAATAAAACATAACTGCAGAGACGACCATTTACTTTCGCGCCAAGAAGTTATGTTTAAATTTTTTATCCTACAGTAGCTGTACACGGACTAAACCAAACGAATGGAAGAGTTAAATGAATAACATTGACATGCGGGACGTTTGTTTCTACTATAACTATACATAATGAATATCTGTGAAATGTGAGTTATTCAATCTGTCTGTCTGTCTGTGATTCAGGGCCGCTAGGTTATGTCTGCAATCAATAAGATAATTTACAGTTTTAACAAAATATTCTCACTGAGAATTAGAAATATCCACATGAGTTCTCATAATTTAGGAAAAGTTTTAGAAGATTTACAGAAAAATCCTTATTATGAGAAATATGAAGCTCGTATTGCTGCTCTTCAAAAAACATCTCCCGAATATTTACAAAAGTTAGAAAATCAACTTGTTAACAAAGAAAAAGAAGAAAGTATTAAGATAGCACCAGTTGATACCAGGTAACTATCAGAACCTAATAAAATTTAAGAAATGTCTATTTGTTTCTAATTGTATAATAATTAATTGCTTTAGGCAATATTCATCTGTACTTAACCCCAAAGAAAAACTAAAGGGCCATGTCGCAGTGGAAGATAAAAAACTATCAGACATTTTTAAAGTAGACCTTGTCTTAGAAAAAGAGTCTGCAGAAATCCAAACCATTTGGGAGGAGTACCATCGGCAGAAGGAAGTGTTATCGGCCACCATCCCTAAAGATGTTTATACAGTCTTACAGAAGAATATGAAACAATATCCTGTGTTTCTATTTCCATTACCAAGATCCCAAGGATATGAATTTATAATGTGCCAGAGTTATGGCCACTCTGTTCACTTCACACCTCTGCTGGCATATCAGGTAAAATTCAGTGTTGACTTCAAGTGAATTCTCTTTTGTTTAAATAAATTATTTAATCAGTTGTACTTTATGGCTAACAGGTTCATAAAGAAAATGCACCAGAGTGTTTGACAGTGACACACTACACTGAGCTCATTGAAAAAGGGATTATCCTCCTGCGTGGAGAGTATGACAAGGTAAGGATAAAATGCCTGTCCATTTTTTTGTGTTTTCTGTATCAAAATTTATAAAAGCTGCTTGTTGGTTTAAGTAAATATTTCAAATGAGTGCCAGTGATACTAGTAGAGTGCTGCTTTACAGGGTTATAGGACTTCAGCAAACTTTCATTAGTATTAGTATGATCCTAAGGAAATTGCGGCATCCAGATATTGACTGTTCAATACTTTTGTTCCAGAATGTGCTCACTGCACAAGAAGCACAATGTCTGGCCAACCAGTTTCAAATGTATTACATTAGCAAGGATGAAAATAAACAGAAACTATTAGAAGCATTTACTAAGACACCAGACACATTTAAACATATGGACTTGATTGCCGAGTTAGAGAACATTACATTATAAGTAACTTGGAAGTTATCCCCTTAGATATTTATTTTTAGATTTGTTGAATAATTATTACTTTTTGTTTGAAAAATTAAAAGTTTGCAAATGTATAAACAAATAATTTTATTGTACAATAATAATCCATCTATATTGGTCAGATATAACTGCCAAATGTTACTCTAAAAGTAATAGAATATTAATTATCTTAAAACCTACTCATTTAATTTGTGGGGATAGAAGGTATAGTTGGGAGTTGGAGGAAGGATTGATGGTGTGTTGTGTGATGATGATTCATACAATGAGGATTCTGTATTTTTTGCTGAATGTATGATTGCATCAAAACTAGAAGAATTGGATTCACTTTCATCACTTTGACTCTCTTTTAGCCAACCAAGTCTTAGGTAATCCATTGGATTCTGTACTGTTGAATCAGTACTTACAGCTGAGTTTTCATCTAATTCCATATTGACTGTGAATAAACTATCATTGCTATCAACATTGCCATGTGTATTAACTTTGGGTTCATCTTGAAATCGCATATTGTAAATATTTCGTAAAGATGTTATAGACCTATTAGACACATCATCTCTACTTAGAGTTGTAAAATTATTTTGAAAACAAGATGAAATCTCTTTCATTATCTCTTCATACATACAATAACCATAACTTTCTCCAGCAGCAGTCGGAGTGGCAGCAAGACATTCAGGACTAACAATAGAAATACATGTTTTAAGTGGTGGTGGCTCAAAATCATTACGATTTTCGTCAGAACTGCTTAGCACGTCACAAATTGATGAATTTTGTATATTAGTGGTTCTTGCTTCACTTATTATTTGATCTGATTTTGATAAAGATTCATTATTGCTTAAGTGATGTATTCTTACAGGTTGTATTTTATGTCTCGTAATAATATCGGATCGAACCGCTTTTGGCAACATCTTAAGCGTTAAGCGACTATCAGTTATATAATTTGATCTCATATTGCAATTTTTTTGATTATCTCCTTCACCAGCTAACCTTTTCGATGAATCAGTTTTAATGGAATTACGAGATCTTTTTCTTAGTTCATCTAAACATTTACGAGATTTCCTTTTTTTGCGTTTTGGTTCAGTTAATAAAGAATCCATATTTGTAATCAAAATAAATTTCGAATAAATTTGGAAGATTAATTATTATTGGGTAGTTAAACGACGTTTTCTTCATTTCATATTATCCGCCTAAAATCATGCCATATTTATTCATGGAACATGCTAATGTTCATTACATAATGCCTAGTTTGAATTTTTTTCCTCTTTTTTTTAAAATACATTATTGGCAATAGTCATACTATGACGAAGGCCAGAGAAGACTGGGTTATGTCGGTTAAGAAGCCACTCACATCTTTCAAGTCACGGATATTTACAGGCTCAATTGAAATTGTAAAATATTCTCGCTTTTGCTATGCTTTCAACCATGTCTATAGAATATCTTGTGGAATTTTGTTTCAATATATATGATCCTGACCCATAAATGATTTACGAATTTTCAACAGGCGTAAAAAGGGATTTAGTTCTATTATAATTATTTATATTTTAGTCTCAAAGCTGTGTGATATACAATTCCATACCAAAATTCTTAATGACGTCCCATTCAGGGTTGCTAGAAATCGGTGTAATTTATTTATTTATTATATTTAGAAACAAACAGTCATATACATAAAGAGATTAGACTAAAATTAAACATAGTTTTAGACCTATAGTTTCATATCTAAGGCACTTAAATAGAAAAATAAAGAGTTTCCTCGAAATTATACAAAAAACTAGATAACTATAACATTACATACAAGTGCATACACATACATACATATATGCACACAGCCATATATACGCCCGTATACATACTTAGTCACAAATACCAATGCAATATTTAAACAATGTAATATATACACACACACATACCTACTCATATCCATATGTATATGAACAGAATCTATAATACTAACATACAATAATAGGATACAACCATTAAAATATAAACACCACAGTTAAGACGAGGCAAGTAATTGCAACGATTTTTTCTTAAAACAATTTAAACTTTCACTAAAAAAGTCAACATCTATGAGTTTATCATTATACAGTCTGCAAGATCTTCTGATAAAACTATTACTAGCGTAACACGTTCTACAAATACGGATAAAAAATAAATGCTTTTTACGGCAAGCTCGTTCACTTCGATGTGGCACTCTAAATAATATTTCATGAAGCAATGCAGGGGCATCTATTTGATTATTAATTATTTTATAAAGGCATGCAACGTCAGCCAATTCGCGACGGTGACACAATTGAGTAATGTTATGTGCTACAGAGGAAGTCTCATAATCCGAATACAAATGACAAGTACGGTAGCAGAGAGCCCTTACAAACTTTTGGTCAATCATATGGTGAAGTCAGCTAAACGTAAGTTTATACATGACAATGTAAGTAACTGCTCGTCAGCTGATATCTGAATTTTTTTGAAAGGGTTGGGTAGGTATTGGAAAGGTCACCCGCTAAGTATAACGTACAAGAATCTCCATTCACCCTAAATGAGCGAAATTGTCACTTTTCCTTATCTACATCCACTTTAATAAATCCATCCAACCGTTTAATTTCTATTTGACAGTTATAGTGATGTGATCAAGTGAGTATGGTGGACACGATATCGATTCATTTTTCTATCGAGTGTTTATTGTCACTGTGTGTATTTTGTCACTGTCATCTGTCACTTGCAACAAGACGCCCGTGCTGGTCATTGTTTGCTGAGTTTTGTATTGTTTTATATTCGAACCTTAGAATAATTACACCTAGAAGCCTAGTACGCGTCGTCAAAGTGAGGCAACTCAAACCTAGCCATATTGGCTAAGTTTGTTACGCGGCCCGTCAGTGCTCAAGGTCGTGTCGTACTAAAAACTACTCCTGATATTTTTATTAAAAATGACGGTTTGCGCTATGAACGGATATCTCAATACGTCGGAAAAGCACAAGAAACATATTAACATAACATTACACGGGTAAATTATGCGTTTGAACTTAAATTATTAAGTAAAATATTCATTAAAATGAAAAAAATAATTTCAATATTTGTTACGTGACAGTTGATGAAAATGTTGCCTTTAAGGGGAAAAAATCTCCTACATTTTGTTGTAAGTGAAACACGTCTCAATTAGACAATAATTAAATGGCACAAAATGTTATTTGACAATTATCTGCTACTACCTTCCGCCTGCGACTTTGTTTGCGTGGAATAATTTCTTTAATATACGATAACACAAAAGTCTTTATTTTTTCATTGATTGATTGATTTCAATTGATATGGCATAAATCACATCTTAAAAAGGTGTAATAGTTTTATTCGATTCTGGTCTATCTACATAAAACAGTTAACTAGCTATAACAATTTAAGAGTTTCATTGCTCTAAATATATTAAATAAATAATTAGTGAAAAATTATTAACCCCAGGCAGGATAAATATAATTATATACATTTTAATAAAATTATAAAGTAAGTGGTTTTTTGCATAAACTAAATGCAATAAATAGCCAAGCTAAAGTGTAAAAGTTTCAACTTCCCTACTTTTAGGGAAAATTGAATGAAATGACAACATGATTTTTTCCACTGTGTGCGTTTCGTCGAGCTTAAATACAAGTATCTTACGCACACATAGATTTTTTCTTGCCTCGCTTTTGAAAGACCGCTTTGGAGGGAACTATCGTTCTAGGTGTTATTATTCTAAGATTCGAACTATAAAATGCCGAAAGGATCAGTGCTGAAAGGACAGACGAGAGAAATGGTGATCAAACTTCATAATTACTTTGAAGCAGAGTATCAAAATGGCTGCCCGATTTTACCATTGTCGCAAGTGCGAAAGCACGTTGCGGCCGCGTGAGGTTAATACCTAACGCACTAATGTGCTCCTAGGGGTACAAAAATTACTACCGATGCCTACGGAAAAAGCGGCATGCAGGAGAATAAGCTTCGTACGCCAAAAAACTTGTTGCCCTTTGCGTAAATGTGATTTGTGCCGAGGCCAAAAATCGTCATTGGCAAAGGTTTTGAAATAAATTGGATTTACTTATAAAAAATCGGACAAACGCAAAATATTGATGGAGCGTCGCGACGTAGCTTTCGCCCGTTGCGAATTTTTGTGCGAGCCAAAAAAATTGCAGATCGGTCAAATGTTGTTTTCACTGACGAAACTTGGCTGAATGCCAATACACAGTGTCTAAGAACTGGACTGATGACACCGTTGCTTCCACTAGCTCAGTGCCGATGGGAAAAGGAGAACGGCTCATCATTTGCCATGCAGGGTCTATGAAAGGATTCATGCCTGATCCTTTGTTGGCCTTTAAATCCAAAAAACATTTGAGTACTAGGAAGAAATGAGTTCTGAGGTTTACGAAAGTTGGTTTAAGGAAATGTTGCATTCATTGGAAGAACCGTCAGTCTTCATGGATAACGCATCCTATCACTCACGCAAAACTGATAAAATCCTTTCGTATCGGAAGGACATTTAAGTCAAACGTCCCATGAGCACAATGTCCTAAAAGCAAAAAGACCTGTGAGCAGCTCGTCCTATTAGCAACATGACCTAATAGCAAATGGTCCTAATATCATAAGGCCATGATAGCAACATTTACAGTAGGTACATATACAAAGGCAAGTGAACAGGAAAAGTTATTATTTTAATGCATGCTTACTTTACTTATATCTCTTTAGAGTACTAAAGAAAATATTGTGACAATGACAATTAAAATTCATTCCGAATTTTCTATAATCCCGTAGATTGTTTTTAAATAAAAAATGAATCTTGGTGCAGGCCCAAGCAATACCGCATCAAAAGATTTTGTGTTCATTACACAAATACAGTCACGAAAGGTAAACAAGTTTTGTTGTTTGCTGGTCACCGATATAATTTTAAAACATTAAATAAAAAAATAGTTTGACGAACTGGAGGTGTGGTAATAGAGATATGTTATTATGTAGGTAGTGCTAGTGTTACTTTAGATAAAGAAAAATCTGCAGTTTTTTATTCATCGCATCTAATTTCAATTAAAATTAATTATTCGTTATTCATGAATGCAAGTAACAAGTAGCATGCAAGAAGTTCACTCCTGTTCAAAAAAAATTCGAAAACGAATTTTCAAAAGACTAATACAAATATTGATGTCATACCGGTAGCCTAAATAGGTATATGTCAGCAAAAAAGATACTCTATATCGCGCACGTAGGAAAGTCCTAAAAATGCATAAAACTGAATTTAAAAACCGTGATGATGTTGAAGTACCTGGGCTTTTAGCTGATAAATTTTTGGTGTGTGCGGACGAAGAAAATAACAATAACATTTTGTTGTTTTTAACCCCTTGGGTGAAGAAAGAATCAAAAACCTCCCTTTGACTGCAAAACTTTTTGGAGATGGCACATTCCATGTACCACCCCCCTTTTATCAGCTTTATACTATACACTTTGATGTAGACAGTTGTAGTAAACAGTTGCAGTGCAAATTTTATTAACTTAAAAAGGTTAGCAAAAATTAAGACAATTAACTCAGATCAAGTAAAAAAAGGTAGATAGCGCATGGCCATTGATAGCACTGAAGTCACAAAACTAAGCTCATTTGTGTAAATACACGCGCTCACGCACACACATACGTAAAACTAAGCTCAGTTTACGTTAGTATCTCCCGAGACACCGAGTAGTAACTATGTCAATAAAATGCCGTCCTGTGTGATTAAATGGTGCTAAAACAACACTAAAGCGAACAAAAAGTCTGAAGAAATATCGTTTCACACATAAGTTAACACAAAACTATATTTTTTTATGTTTCAAAATAATTTGTAGGTTATTCTGAAAAAATATTGACAAAATAACCCGAGTTGACGCAACCAGACAGTGTTGCCAGTAGTTGGTATTTCTAATACTCAACAAAAATGTGGTACTAAAATCGGGTGCTTTGGCACGCATAAATAAATTCGCCATAATCATTTTTAATTTTGTTTGTTTTTGTCCGGAGGTCCGGAGGAAAGATATTTTTACTAAAATTAAAAAACTAAATTTAATAGACCCAGATTTATTTAATTCATTAAGTAAAAATATTACAATTATAAATTAATTTAATATTAAGAACAGAAAAATGGCGTAATTTTTTTTAAGTAGGTACACTCCAGTACTATAGAGATTTTATCTAAAACTTAACTATTATTCACCAAAGGCATATGAATACGTGAGGCAAACTTTTAATATTTGTCTGCCGCATCCAAGTAATAATATACACGTCATAATGACTACATCTTGCCTGATGGTAAGCAGTCGATGCAGTCCAATAAAAAATGAAAGCGCTTCATACCGTGAAGTAAGCATGGTACAAAGCGCATCCACTCATGACGGCCTGCTAAAATGCCGATTCACGCCCCGCTTACAAGATCCTGGATTATAGGAAATAGGAAACACATGAGCCGGCAGTGAATTCCACTTGCTCAGAAATGACTTCCCAAATTTCTTGGTTCGAGTGCTGATAGTCTGCACAGTATGAGGATGGTTTCTAAGACCAGCACGTGTTGTTCGGGAGAGGAAAGGAGAGAGCGGGATGAGATCGAAAAGCTCCTCAGAACACTATCATAGTAGTTCCGGTAGAAATTACTGAGAGATGCAATGATGAAAGAGACAATTAACCAGCACACATATAAGGTGACTAAAATTTTAGGTTATTTTACAGGTAATAATAAAACTTTTAAGAACCTAGAAAATGACCATTACAGTGCTGGTCATGGGCATAAAGTAAATTTAATCCGATTGGTAATAACAAAATATTTGGACATAAGACTGCATCATATTTCTAAAATAAATACACTGACGATTACACTGAGCTCTAATCCCCAAACATTTTAAAAAACTTATACAGCATAACGTGTTTTAGATTATTGTTTAGTTTTTGCCCGTCCCAAATATATTACTTTGTGTAATAAAAATACTTTACAAAAGCTGTCTGTTTTTTTTACACATTACTATAAAGTTTAAAAAAATAATTAAAATATGCCTGATATATCGCAAAATTCTAATTTTCTTATTGCCTTGCGTCTGTTTGTCATTATGTCAAATTATACTATAATTGTAATAATATTTACAATAAGTGTTTTAATTGAATTAAAATTCTACTACGTACAGAGCTGAAATTTGCAAAAATGGTTAGAAAATTTGAATTTG
Source organism: Musotima nitidalis (assembly GCA_949126915.1). NCBI lineage: Eukaryota > Metazoa > Arthropoda > Insecta > Lepidoptera > Crambidae > Musotima > Musotima nitidalis. Next base: position 85,265 of record OX421423.1, on the reverse strand, counting down.
GTATATCACCGGGTAAATTGATTCTTGTAAATTTACTAACGTAAATCGCTTATATTTATTATTAATTAATTATACTTGTAATATCTGGGAAGATTTTCAAAAAGTGGCAACACTTCAGTCACTCACACATAGTTAAAAAAATGGCTTCACTTTGTTATTAGTCGTAAGGTATCTACCTTTTTTTACTTGATCTGAGACAATTAAATAAAGGTTTTTTATTCAGACTTACATAGTTGTTAAAACATAAGAACACAATCGTTGCTAAGTTACACCTTTACCATAGACTAATCTATAGTTGACAGGCACATACTTTAAATCCTCCAAACTTTAAAAAAATGTAAGTTAATTAGCTTTCTTCAGCAGCTTAGATTCTTTAGTCCCATTTTGGAACTCAGATTTTGTAACCTTGGGCCGAACCGCCGTTTTGTCAGCATTTCGGCCAGCTTTAGCTCCGAAGAAACTTGTTTTACAACGAAATCTCCGTTGGTGACACCTTCTTTCACAAAGAAATGTTTAAGTTTGATAGGCTTCGTACGCTTATGGTACTCATGTTTCGGATTCTGTGAAAGTTTTATCGCTGACTCATTATTCACGTTTAGCTCTGGTTTTTCAATTACAATGAGATCATTTAGCAAACGCTTTAACCATAAAATGTCTTGCGCACTCTCATTAGCTGCTATAATCTCCGCTTCAGTTGATGAGATGGAGACGGTCTTCTGCTTTTGGCTTCTTCAACTCACAGCAGCTCCAGAGAATAAACATACCATTCCAGATGTCGATCTTCCAGTAGTACGATCTCCGGCATGATCAAAGTCGCTACAGCAGACTAAGCGTGGAGACGACCTTTTCTCAAACATTAGCCCGTGCTCTAGGGATCCCTTTCAATAACTAAAGATGCGTTTCACCAGCATAATATCCTTCTCCGCAGGTGATCCTAGATTTCTAGATGCGACACCAACAACATAAGACATATCAGGCCTTGTGGCAACTGACAAATATGCCAAAGCTTGCCTGTATGGGAAACTCTGATTGGAGTCCCTTTCCCCTCCAGTCTCCTTTTCTTTGACAATAGGCATTGGTACATGTATACAAGTAGCCATTCCATATTAATTTAAATCGCGCTTGCAACTCTTTGAAGAATTCTTCTCCTGCTTTGCTTGTGTTGTACGCTACAAGCCCGTCATCAACATAAAAGCAGACTTTGGCTTCTCCTTTATTTTGTATATATAAGCAAGGATCTGCCTCACTTTGTCGAAATCCAGATTGTTCCAAGAATTCAGCACTACAAGTATTCCAGCACAGCGGCGCTTGTTTTAAGCCATACAAGCTACGTTTCAATATACAGACTCTTCGTGTGCCATCCTGATAGCATTCAGGCTGTTTCAGAAATATTTCTTCTTTTACAGTGCCGTTAAGAAAGGCGGTTGACACGTCAAACTGTCTTAGTTTCAAATTTTCTTGAATAGCTGTGGCAAGCACTGCTCGTACAGTGCTGAGGCGAACCACTGGGCTAACCGTTTTATCATAGTCCCCTCCACTGCCCTTGATTACCATTCTGAGAGGTTTAACAATAAATTATTATCATTTAGTTTACCTATGATAGATAAAAGCAATGACCCTAATATTTTATATATGTTTTTTAGCGACTTTTGTAGTACTTTTCAATCAATATTTACTCCCAAAACGATTAAGGTAAATGATAATGCTGCCTTTAGTGAATGGGCTACTCCTGGGCTACATAAAAGTAGAAAGAGACTGTATGACGAAAGAAATGTTAACTATAGTGTAAAATTTCATAATTATGTAAGGAAATATTCTAAAATATTTAGAAAAGCATGTCATACGGCAAAGTCTTGTTATTTAAGCTATAAAATTTAAAATAGTGATTATAAGATTAAAATGTCATGGAATATTATTAATAGTGAAACGGAATAAAAATAAGAATTATAATAATAAGTTTAAACTCAACATTGATAGCAAGACGCTTACATCTGATTTAGATATTGCCAATGCTTTTGAAGACTTCTTTACTAATATTCTAGTGTCTACTACAAAAGCTTTTAATTCCTCGCCTACTTTAGCGGAGGCTATTTTAAGAGATAATGTAAACATATGTACAGAAGATTTTATGTTTAATCATGTAACACCTATAGATATAATTAAGACAATACTCTTAATGTTAAGAAGACTGCAGACCTCTGGGGCAATTCCATCGTAGTTACCAAGCCTATCATTGTTTCGGTGGCGCACAGTTTAGCTATAATATTTAATAAATGTATAGATTGCGGCACGTTTCTAATTTTAATAAAAAATAGTAAAATTATTCTGTTATTGAAATCGGGCAGTACAGCAGACCCAACTAGATTTAGACCTATTTCAGTGCTGCCTACTTTCAGTAAAATTTTGGAAAAACTTATTTACAACCAAATGTTAACCCTTAATGCACCACCCCTATGAAAATCCAACTAATCACCACCATGAGTCCCGTGGACTCATATTTTACTTTTATATACAGTTTAGTTTTGACATATCTTTTTTTATTATCATTTCAGTTTACATAAGCAATAATAATTATATATATATAGGGAAATGACCAGTATCGGGATTATCGTGAGTTTCCATATTTTATGCAAAGGGGCGGCGTGGATTCGTTAACGAAACGAGGAGAAATCATTGAACACCATATTTACCAATTACAATTAACATCCAAATAAGTCTCTTTGCTATCGAAATCTAATTACACATAAAAAGCAAAAAAAAAAGATATTACGCGAATATCAAGACGTTCCTCAGAACGCGTGACGTCAAGGCTGGCTGCAAACCGATCCTCCATCAGCAGCTAGCTAGCACTAGTTGTCGGAGTGGTGTTTGGACCGACTGTGGCTCAGAAATGTGTGAAAAAACATTATTGGTAAATAATTTGTTCTCACTTCTTTCATTGTAGTACATCGCCTTCATCTCCCGTATATCTTTCGAAGTACAGATCCCGTTCTTTGTATGTAAGAAGATTCTAAAAGCTTTACATGTTTCAGAACATCCGACGAACATTCCAGGAATAGCCTTTGGTGCGAATTTGTGCCCGTTAATACCTTTTAAAAGAACATACGTTTTGCAACCAAAAATTTACAAATGATTAACGCATGGCTTTCTCCCAATCCATCGCTCGAATGGTGTTTGGTTCTGGATGACGCTGCTGATGCTCCTGTTTGAGAGGTAGTTTGCAGTTACTACTGCTTCGCCCCAGAATTTTAATGGTGCCTGTGCATCAATTATCGCTCTCGCTTTCTCCACGAGGGTACGGTTTACTCGTTCCGCAACTCTATTTTGGTTCCGGGTATAGGATGCGGTGAGCCTTCGCTGTATTCCGCAACTTCTCAAATAATTGTCAAACTCTTTGTTTATATACTCTGTGCCGTTAGCCGATTGTAAGAATTTGATTTTGTTTCCAGTATTATTTTCAGCTTACTCTTTGAACGCTTTAAATTTTTTAAATACTTCGTTCTTGCTTTTAGTTAGTGTAGACATAACTGTATCGGCTATAGTCGTCAATAAAAGTAACGAAGTATTTGTTCCCGCTTACTGTGGGCGTTTGGACAGGTCCACATATCGCATGCTTAAAGGAACATCGACCCATTAATAGATAGGTCAGGTTTGAGTTACGTACTTATACAGTATTTTTATTTCTTACTGAGATCTAATCAATGTTAAACAAACGTTCAAAACACAAGCAGAACTACTAATTAATAAATCAGTATCAATTTAATGCGCTTACTAGTAGGACAAGAATTCTTTAGAAGATCTTTTTTTGTGATGTCCCAAAAATCGTCTATTTCGAGTAAGTCACTATTCCATTAAGCATGCGATATGTCGCTATGTAATCTTGCTTGAATGCACGTTTCACATTCTGCCAAAAGTTTCGGAAGCATCGAAGTTCAAACCAAGTAAAACCTTGTTTCTGAGTGCAAGTTTCATATCGTCAGCGTTCATGTGTCCAATTTTTCGATGCCATTCAATGACGTTTGTGATTTAACTTTGATTGCAGTGTTCGTGTAATTGTTATCATTGGCTAGATTGACGCGCTTGTTAGATTTAGGGTCTAGCTATCTATATATTAGGTCGGGGAAAAAGTCTTTTCGCATAACGTAGGTATAAACTTATTATAAAATTTTTTTGACTGTACTTATTGTGTCTGGCTGGTTTTGGTAACATTAAAAAGGTTCCATTATAAAGAAAAGAAAAAAATAAAAAAAAGTTGTTTCCCCCTATTTTTCATTTGTTTTTCTCTCCGTAAAAATGAGTGAATCTAATGAAGAAATTCGATACATTTTAAAATTTTATTATAAAAAAGGCAAAAATGCAACTCAAGCAGTGAAAAAAATTTGTGATGTTTATGGACCTGATGCAGTGTCAGTAAGAGTAGCACAAATTTGGTTCAAACGTTTTCAGTCCGGAAATTTTGATGTTAAAGATGCACCTCGCTCTGGTCGCCCTGTTACGAATAAAATGAACGCCATTTTTGAAAGAGTGGAGCAAGATCGGCATATTAGTAGTTACGATGTAGCTGAAGAACTGGGAATTGACCACAAAACAGTTTTGACCCATTTGAAGAAAGCTGGTTATACAAAAAAGCTCGATATTTGGGTGCCACACGAGCTCACTCAAAGAAACTTAATGAACCGTGTACTCATTTGCGATTCATTATTGAGACGTAATGAAACCGAGCCGTTTTTGAAGAGATTGATAACTGGCGATGAAAAGTGGATCACGTACGACAAGAACGTGCGAAAAAGGTCGTGGTCGAAAGTTGGCCAGGCTTCACAGACTGTGGCCAAACCTGGCCTAACACGAAATAAGGTGATGCTGTGTGTATGGTGGGATTGGAAGGGCATTGTTTATTATGAGCTTTTACCGCCCGGCAAAACCATCGATTCTGATCTTTACTGCCAGCAACTGATGAGATTAAAGGAAGCAGTCGAGAGAAAACGGCCGGAATTGATCAACAGGAAGGGTGTGGTCTTTCATCACGATAACGCTAGACCACACACATCTTTAGCCACTCAGCAAAAATTAAGAGAGTTCGACTGGGAGGTCCTAGTGCATCCACCATATAGCCCTGACCTTGCGCCATCAGATTTTCACCTGTTTCGGTCTCTGCAGAATTCTTTAGGTTCTGTAAGGTTGACCTCAAGAGAGGACTGCCAAAACTATTTGTCCCGTTTTTTTGATCAGAAGTCCCAAAGTTTCTACAGTAACGGGATAATGTCTCTGCCCACAAAATGGCAGAAAGTTATTCAACAAAACGGTTCATATATATTGTAAATAAATGTAAATAAACTTTGAAAAAAATGTCTTGACTTTTCATACAAAAATACGAAAAGACTTTTTCCCCAACCTATTATTATTATGGACTATTGGAGTGTAGAGTCATGTTAGAAGTATTAATCTGTTTTTGTGTCTTAGCAGTTTATTTATTGGTTTTTCTCCACGTTTTGTAAAAAGAGGTGATGTTATTTCTTACAAATTTACATATTTCTAAAATATAAATGCCTGGTAGAGTTAGTATGTTAAGTTTTATAAAGTGTCAGTCTGTTCAATGTTTGCCAAAGTTCAAATTATTTCATTTGAAGAATAAAAAGAGAAGGTGTGTCAGTACTACTTCCCCACAAAATAATCCCGTAACTAAACCTTGCATATGCATAGGCATAGTATGTAGTTAAAGCTGTTTGCAAATCTGTTGTTCTTTTAATTTATTGAAGGGCATAGGAGAATCTGGATATTTTTTTATCGAAGGTTTTTAATGTGGGTCTTCCAGTTTAAGTTACTATCTCTAGTTATGCCTAATAGAGAGAATTCATTAGTATTTTCTATTGTGGAAGTTAATTATTAAGGGTGACTGATAAGGATAAAATGAAATTAATTTAGTTAAGAACATCCCTACTGCAAAGCGACGCCTACCGTGGAGTAGGTAAAACTTATTCTAATTGTTTTTAATATGCTGTTTTGCTTTTCAACGTTAGATAGCGCTACTTCCGCGCCAGCTCAAATTTTTTGTATGGAAAAGTCTCTAATAGCCGCTCTATTACTATATTAAATCTCTTTGCTTGTAATGGACTAAGTTTCACGAAGTAAATACAATAATGCACGTTTACATTGCATTACAAATAACCACGCTCTGCTACCATTTTTAGTTGAAAAAGATAAGCAAAAATTATCTTTGAATTCGAACTTCGAACGAAACAGCTTATCTTCGAATCAAATTGGAAAAAGAAATACAAATGCTAAAGGAAAATAATATTACTTCGCTTGGTTTTTTGAATAAAGTGACTCATTTAAAAAGAATTATATTCGATGACTACTAGTGCGGTTATTTTTTTTAAATTCATAGGTACCTACTATTGATAGTATATAATTTTTGTTTGTATATAGTGACATATTATTTCTATAATTTTTGTTTGTATATACTTAGTGACATATTAATTTGATAAATTATTTACTTGTGTTATCGAGTGTACCTGCCAATTTAAGGACGTTTAGCTATCATGTCCTTATGATATTAGGATCATTTGCTATAAGGTCATGTTGCTAATAGAACGAGCTGCTCACATGTCTTTTTGCTTTTAGGATATTGTGCTCATAGGACGTTTTACTTCAATGTTTTTCCGATACGAAAGGGATAAAATGCCGACCCAGGCCGAAAAAAAACAAGTAATCATTAACTGGCTTCAACGACATGGCAAAAATGTTGATAACTCCTTACTAAAAGAACAATTACTAAATATATTAAGAACAAAAAAACACTTCCCAAAACGATATGTGATCGACGAAATAGCTGCAGAACATGGTCATTGGGTTCTTAGACTTCCACCCTATCATTGTCAATACCTACAATGCCATTGAATTAATATGGGCTCAAGTAAAAGGACACGCCGCTCGAAATAACACAAAACCCCCATTCACGGGAAACTAAATGCTTGATTTATTATAAAATGCATGTGTGGAAGTAACTGCGTAAAGCTGGCAAAATGTAATTTAAAAAACACAAGAAACTATAATGGCAGAATGGGATAAACACGTGGCGATAGATTATGTGAATTAACAATTATTATAAATGTCGGCGATAGCTCGAGTGACAGCGACGATGAATCTGATTTTGATTAATAAATAAATAAAAGTCACAATAATTGTCACAGTTGTCATATTTTTAAAACCTCGCATTTAAAAGTGAACTTTTGCGTAACATGACGCAGTTACGTTCTATTGATGCTGTCAAAAAGAAAATAACCGGTTGGATCGGTGTAATAAAAGTGGTTTTCCCGATGGATACCGCATTTGCTCTGTAAAGAGCAAAAAGCGGCTCGCGTTACTTGGTGCGCCAGAACTTTCGGAAGATTCCACGCAGGATCCTCGAATGCTGTATACAACCGTATCAGGTGACGATTCCTGGATATCGCCGCATCATCCTCCACAATGCGAGTTCTCACACAGCGCACAGAACAAAATAGTTTTTAGAGCAAGAAAACATAGGATTATTAAACCATCCGCCGTACAGCCCCGACCTAAGCCCTAATGATTTTTATACATTGCCTAAAATAAAGAATAAATTGCGAATACAAAACGGCCATTTTGGAGCTCTCCACTTCCGAATGGAATGGTTGCTTTAACGATTGGATGGAATATTTGATGGATTCCACTGTATGGAAAAATGTGTCCATTTCGCGGAGAATACTTCGAAATTCAATAAATACTTAGTAATGTTGTATCACTTCCGATTCTCGAAACTTTCAGTGCCGCCCTCGTACATTATGGGTTTAAGCTCGTAACTTGTCTTATTTTTCGTAGGTCTCGTACCAACAACAACATAGAAAACAATTTGAAAGCGTTAATATAACACAAACAGAAGTATATCTTTTAATGTAAATAAATGTAATGGTAATATATTTATTAGTCTGGAAGTAAATAACCATTTCTACTTGAATTTTTCTTTTGACGTTCTGCAACCCGCTTCGATCCCGGGGCGATGTCGGCCCGCTTCGGAGGTGACGAGGTGCGACAGGGGGTGCGAGAAGGAAACACATGGCAGGAAATAATTATTAATATATTTATTATTAAATGACGACAACAGGACAATATAAAGTGATTCAAGGGAGATCAGTCGGGCGGCAGCGGGAGGAGCGTGGGGCGCACGCGGCGCGCGTCGCGCAGGTACGGGTGGCGGGCCGCCGCGCGCGCGGGGACGCGCGCCGCCGGCTCGTAGCGCAGCATCGCCTCGAACAGCGCCGCCGCGGCCTCGTCGCCCCGCAGCCCCTCCGGCAGCAGCGCCCGCGCCGCCCGCCCGCGCCACCGCGGGAACGCCGCGCGGTACTCGGGCAGGTGGCGCGCGCTCTCCCACACGCCGCCCCCGCCGCCGCCCCCTCCCGCCGCGCCGTCCCCGCCCCCACCCGCCCCGGCCACGCCCGGCGTGCCGAGCGCGCGGAACACTCGGAACAGCTGGTCGATCTCGCTGTCGCCCGGGAACAGCGTCCGTCCGCTCGCCTGCAACGAAACGTTCCCCGATGTCAGGATCTCCATCCCGCCTCCCTCGAAATAGTAAGTAGTGAACCGATTTAGTGCGTCGATTACTAAGTCGGTCGTTGGCGGGGTTCCTGATTAGACTTTGTTCAGGAAACTGTCCGACCGCATCCTTCGAGGCGGGAAGCCGTCTCGGGATTCGGTCGGCTGGAATTTTTTACTTTACTCCATCGGATCGATGGAGACCTCGACCTTTCCTTTTCACCCTTTCGACCGGCGGCTCGCGACGACCCCGGAGCCTAGTGTGACAGAGTAACCTCGAGCGCCCGAACAGTGTGAGTGCGAGTGCGAGTGTGAGTGTGAGTGCGAGTGTGAGTGCGAGTGTGAGTGCGAGTGCGAGTGTGAGTGCGAGTGTGAGTGTGAGTGCGAGTGTGAGTGCGAGTGCGAGTGTGAGTGTGAGTGCGAGTGTGAGTGCGAGTGCGAGTGTGAGAGCGAGTGCGAGTGCTCGTGCTCGTGCTCGTTACCATCTCCGCGTAGATGCAGGCGAGGCTCCAGACGTCGACGGCGGGCGAGTAGAGCGTGGCGCCGAGCAGGATCTCGGGCGCGCGGTACCAGAGCGTGACGACCTCGTGCGTGTAGGCGCGCAGCGGCAGCTGGAAGGCGCGCGCCAGGCCGAAGTCGGCCAGCTTGACGCGGCCCGCGCCGTCCACCAGCAGGTTCTGCGGCTTCAGGTCGCGGTGCAGCACGCGCCGCGCGTGGCAGTACGCCACGCCCTCCAGCAGCTGCGCCAGGTAACTCTGCAACCGACAGCGTCTCGGCTTATGATTCATTACTTAGGTACATACTGATTATTGGAATATCACAAATGTTAAATTAACTCGGTCTCTCTCGCTTTCACGCCAAAACTATTGAACCAATTTAAATAAAATGAAAAAGGTAATTGTAATTGAAAGAAAAAGTGTTGTTAACATTTTTATTCAACTTGAGTGACCGCCAACGAGTTGATTTTTTCTATAAACAAAATCGTCTCATAACTATATAAGTATAGCATTAAAAAGAAAGAAGGAAATAAGTAAAATAAAATGTGTGTTATTATTTTTCCAGAAAACCCTTGTTATGAAAAATTGCAAATTTCATTTTTTTTTAATTTTCCGGCGGGAATGCAATTTTTTTTTCTTGAACTTTCACGGGGTATACTTATCCGTTACGGCCGGCCTAATTTGACGAGACTTTTATTAACATATAGCTGATTACATTTTATATTCACGCGTAAACGCAATATGAAGAACATGTAGTTATTTATGTATGAAAAAAAAATATAGTCCTGAAAGAATACTTCGGAAGAAAAGAAAGTCTCTATGTATGTATATTATGCAAATAAATGTGTACAAAATACTCGCAAATCGCACCCGAATCGGAGACATGTTCCTTTCGATCATAGAATGCGAGGAGGCAGGACTCACTTTGACCAGGTCGAGAGGCAGCGGCCCCTTGTAGAGGTCCATGAGCCGCTTGAGGTCCATGGTCATGAACTCGAACACCAGGAACAGCTTGCGGTCGGCCAGCAGCACGTCCAGCAGCCGCACCACGCCGCCGTGCCGCAGCGACCGCAGCACCGAGATCTCGCGCAGCGCCGTCGACGGCACGCCCTCGGGCTCGCTGCGGAGCGCGCCGCCGCAACGTTAGCGAGTGTTAGCGAGTGATAGCGAGTTAGGGACTATAGGGATCCTCCCAACATGTAAATGTGTCAGGGCATTATGATACTAAAATTCATATTAGACTACTACTACTAGCCTTTGCCTACATTGAATTTGAATTTAAATTATTAAAAGGCGTATTCTTGACTCCTTATTGAAATAATCAAGAAAAGCACTTTTTAATATAAACTTTATGTTTACTATTTCTAAAAAGAAATTTTTAAGACTATTTAAATGGTTTTTAAAAGGATCCCAAGATATTGATTATATGATAATAAATTTATATTTAAAGATTATGTTTGATATTTCAAAACATTTGTATAATTATCCTCCGATCCTATTCAGGTAAAAGTTTATGTTTGATTTATTAATAAATGTGCTATGTACCTTCGGTAGGTGAATGTTTGTGATAACTCGTTAAGCTTTATAAAAAAATTTCACCTAATTTGATTAACAATAATTATTGTAATATTCCATAAAACTAGAAAGAATACTGCTGCTGCCACCTATCCTTAAGTTGTGATTTGATGAGTATAAAAATACTGGCCGAGTTGAGAACCTCCTCTCTTTTTGGGAAGTCGGTTAAAAAAGCAGATTGTTATTGAAAGAAAACTAGTATCAAGGGTCTATTCCAGAACTACAGACTATGTTAAGTAGATATCTAGTGTTATTTTGCTATTAGCTCTGTGCTTGTGTATAGTCATTATGCCGAATAAACTACATACTTATTTGGCATGTTATTTTGTTTTAAGGTGTTATAATTGTTGAAATATATTATCTTTAACAATTATTTTATGGTTGTACCGCATTTCTTATGTCTAATGTTTAGTTGATATAATGTAAAGATATATGAAATGCTTTGTAATAGGTTGTGCTAATAGTTACTCTAGTAACTGTAGTTCTAAAATATAATATGTACACATGTGTATATGTATATCAATGGTAGCAATTAACAATGTCGTAAGTGTAAAGTTGTTGCTTTTAACAACATCATAAGTGATAAGTCGTTACTTTTCACTTACGACATTGTTTAAATTTGGCTTTTCACTTACAACATTATTAATTGCTACCGTCGATATATTTATTAATGTTTTTCTGATTATATGTGGGTTCATGTCTACTAATCTATTGTGGTTTATAACTGATACAAAATGATTGATATAAGTTAAATATGTAGTTTGAGTGCTTTAAGACATAACATGGGATATATAGCATTATTATAATATTTTAATTCTGAGTTTCATAATTGATGAAACTAAATAATCATCTATAGTATTACACTAAATAAAAATTGTTCTCAAAAATAAACGGAGTGTTCGAAACACTAGTAAAAAACTTAATAAATAAAATAGTTAAAACAGTTTTCTTGTTTTACTTTTGATTTCCTTCGCCTGCTTATAGCATTTTTATAGTAGTTATTGATCCTATTAATTTGTACATAAATAACTAGAACCATACATATAACACCTGCAAATGGACAAGGCTCTGTCGAACATAAAAGTTCCCGGCAATAGGCTTGCCACCTATTACTTTGGACCAACAGTATAATTGGCGAAATGTGGGCATAATTATGATATGCCTGTGCCTACTTCGGGGAAACAGGCGTGATATTATGAAAATATGTACGTGTTAACATGTTATGCACATCCGATTATAGTCAGTGTCACTAAACTAAATTGTAATTAAAGTGAAAATCGTTTCTAAGCACAATACAAAGTTAGGACTTCCTTTCCTATTGTAAATAATGAGCCAAAAATAGCTTTGATGAACATGCTAGTTTAGTTGCTACTTCAGATGTCACTTTTTCGCGCCAAAACTTACTTCTCAAGTTTTATCTTCTTTAGAGCAATTTCCTTCCCTGTGTGTATATCTCTAGCTTTATAAACGACGCCATAGGTTCCTTCTCCAATTTTTTCTACATCTGGATATTTGTCCATTGAATATAAAGTTTCATTGAATAAAGTTCAAAAATTCTCAAAATTATTGTTGTATGTCAACTCAAGCCAGCTGCGGGCTGCGGCCTTATTTTATTATTCTAATATTATGGGATGATGATAAATAACATACTGCCTAGTCTTCAGTTATTTTTTAAATTGTAATGAAGTCCAAAAAACGTGTGAAAGTGAACCGTCATGTCTGTAGTTTTATTGTATTTCTAAAATTTGTAATATTTTTAACATTAATGTGTAATAACGATGGATTATTAACCGTTAAGTGTTTGTGAACGTACATAAGTGTTGGTAAATGAAACAAAACAGTGCAACATCACTTTTCAAATTCTCTCAAGAAGTCTAAAGATGTGAGATCTCAGTATAGTCCCACATCTTTACTGAGGACTCAAGGGGTATAGGGGGAGGGCATCTCGTTTACCATTTATCATCTTTCCACCACACGTTCTTATTTACTATGATTTATATGTTAATAATAATATATAATTATTTCCTACTTGACACTGGCTAAATGTGCAAACCGCAAGAAGCCATTATTTAAAAGAAAAAAAAATCCAAACATAAATCTAACCTGCAAATAGAGAAACAATAATACTTCATTTTTGTGGCTCTATAATTCTTACAGTAATTACATAGAAGTAGAAAGTGAAAATTTGCCGACATAGTTAGACTTTACTAGGACAATTTACAAGAATTTACCATGTCTATTGAAATCGAATCGGCCGAGTAAGTAAAATCTTGTTTCATATATTTATTGCTATTGGTATGATTAAAAAGTTTATAATAAACTATAGTATTGAATCAGGAACCTATCTGTTGCAACATTCCTGGTCCTTGTAATTATTGTACGATTGCATTAATTATAATCAACTAATACAGATGAGTTGAGTACTGTCTAAAGGTATACACGTTAGGGTTACCTGACAGGTTTGCCTGCTTAATTACACCTGTCAGGTCAGCTTGATGACCTGTAAAACTCAACTGTACAGGCGTATCTGTCAGATACAACCTATGTGTATGGCAACTTTAACAATTATTTCAAGGGTATCTCCTAGTGCCCCTGTTTACCAAAGTGAAGTGGACTCTCGATCGTGCCTCTCAGTGGGGATCCGAGAACCTGGTTGGTTTGAATGACACCAAAGCGAGGTTTGTGTATTCTTTTTCAAGGTGACTCCCTCCCTTAGTCCTCCCTCTCTTTGTACCTCAGTATGAAGCGCCTAACTGCATAAAATGCTTACTTAATGACGTGTCACATAAAAACAAAATATAGTACATATTTAGGAAAATTCAAATATGTAATTAGTACTTTATCTGTGTTTTGCATTACTTATCTTATTAAATAAATAAAAAAAACATGTTGGCTGGCTAATAAAATTAGTATTTTATTAAATAGGATTCTACATAAACACCTTAAATATTTTTTTTATGAAACTAGGACCTATAATACTTTAGAATGTGACCTTGTTAGAAGAAGAATGGAACAGAAATAAATAAATATTTTCTGGCAATAACACCAATTACTTATCATTAAGAAGTTGTTGTAGGTAAAAGATTTTTTCCTAAATGCATACTTAATATACATAGAAAAACACCCAGACCACAACATTATTATATTTATGTACATACGCACATCCTGTGTGGGAATCAATGTATATTAATGTTCTGTACAAAATTTTTATCATTAAAGTTGCACTAAGGAAACCATTATTGTGTTGGCGTGTATTTTTTAGAAATTATAATATTAAAATATGAGTTCGAGTGCCCGGGGTCGATTTATATTTTCCTCGTATGTAATATAGATTTCTGTTTCAGTGTCATCAGATTGATCCAGCAGTATTTGAAGGAATCAAACCTCACTAAAACGCTGCAGACTCTACAGGTAAGCACGACAGGCTGGGCTCCCCGGGTGGGGAGCCGGGTTCGGGAGAAGGGTCACCGTAACCGAGTGTGGGTTTGGTGTCGCGCAGGAGGAGACGGGCGTCACGCTGAACACGGTGGACAGCGTGGAGGGGTTCTGCGCGGACGTGACGAGCGGCCACTGGGACGCCGTGCTGGGCGCCACGGCCGCGCTCAAGCTGCCCGACAAGAAGCTGGCCGAGCTGTACGAGCAGGTCGTGCTGGAGCTGCTGGAGCTGCGCGAGCTGGGCGCCGCGCGCTCGCTGCTGCGCCAGACGAGGCCCTGCCTGCTCATGAAGCAGCAGGAGCCCGACCGCTACATCCACCTCGGTACGTTTGCTCCTAGCGAGTGCGAGGTGAGTGCTCGGTGGGCGCGGGGAGAGGTTGTCTGACGGGACGTGTCCGTGTGTCCAGAGAACCTGGTGGCGCGGTCGTACTTCGACCCTCGCGAGGCGTACGGCGGCGGCGGGGGCAAGGAGCGGCGGCGGGCCGCGCTGGCCGCGTCGCTGGCGGGCGAGCTGGCCGTGGTGCCCAGCTCGCGGCTGCTGGCGCTGCTGGGGCAGGCGCTCAAGTGGCAGCAGCACCAGGGTCTGCTGCCGCCAGGTACGTCCCGAAACCCACCACAGCACTACGAGGAGTGATTAATTGAGAGCGTTCTCCACATTTTATATACCCTGTATCCCAATAGAGACGTCCAAATTTTTTTTGTGGATTGATTACTGCTTTATCTATTAGAAAATACCCATAGGTGATTAGCGGTTTTTTTAGCTTGTGACTTATGAATTATGAGTTTTTGATTATTTTCCACTAGAACTACTTAAAAACGTTCTAAGTAAAAAGTAGAAGATATTTTTTTATAAATTATTATTTAGTGATACAAATTTTCAGCTACGTAACTGATAAAATTAAATATTGTAACAAAATGTAAAAAGTAAAAAATTCACCAAATTAAGACTTAATTTTTTTAAGTATAATCAAAGCAAGTGATTTTTGGTTCAAAAGTAAATCTTTTTTTTTATATATACATATTTCTAAATAATTCACGTCATAATTTGACACTATATTAATTGTTACTATGATAAAACATATGTAAGACGGGCGGGCATGTGTGCGGGGGCGTGTGCAGGCACCACCATCGACCTGTTCCGCGGGAAGGCGGCCATCCGCGACGAGGAGGAGGACCAGTGCCCCACGCAGCTGTCCAAGACCATCAAGTTCGGCCAGAAGTCGCACGTGGAGTGCGCGCGCTTCTCGCCCGACGGCCAGTACCTCGTCACCGGCTCCGTGGACGGGCTGGTCGAGGTGTGGAACTTCTCCACCGGCAAGATCCGCAAGGACCTGCGCTACCAGGCGCAGGAACTCTACATGAGCACCGAGGCGGCCGTGCTCAGCCTCGCCTTCACCCGCGACAGCGACGCGCTCGCGGCCGGCGACAACGACGGACACATCAAGGTGACCGCATTCCTCGTCCGCTCACCCCGCTCACCCCGCTCCAGGCGCTCCAAGATAACAGTGGACTATAAGACTTCGCATTCGACAGGTGTGGAAGGTGAGCAGCGGGCAGGTGCAGCGGCGGCTGGAGCGCGCGCACGCCAAGGGCGTCACGTGCCTGCAGTTCACCCGCGACGCCGCGCAGCTGCTCTCGGCCAGCTTCGACCGCACCCTCAGGTGAGCGCTCGGTCCCCCGCGTCCGCCGCTCGGTCCCGGCGCGCGGCGGTGGTGTAAGTAATAGATCGCTTCTCCCCCGCAGGATCCACGGGCTGAAGTCGGGCAAGCTGCTGAAGGAGTTCCGCGGCCACTCGTCGTTCGTGAACGAGGCCGTGCTGACCCCGGACGGGCACGGCGTGCTCAGCGGCTCCTCCGACGGCTCCGTGAAGCTGTGGGCGCTGCGCACGGCCGAGTGCCTCGCCACGCACAAGCCGCTGGGGGGCGCCGCGCCAGGTGAGCGCCGCTCCTTCTGCGTCCGGTCCAGTGTGTGGGTGTGCGCTCGTGGTGACGCCGCGTGTGTGTGTGTTGCAGGAGGCTGCGCGCCGGTCAACTCGCTGCTGCTGACGCCCAAGAACCCGGACCACTTCGTGGTGTGCAACCGCACCAACACCGTCGTCGTCATGAACATGCAGGTACCGTGCCTCCCCGACTCGCCCCGATTCGCCCCGACTCGCTCCGACCCGAGACACCGAACACTTTCTCTGTCCCTCTCCCACATATTTGCGCTTCGTGCTAATGGTTAAAATACGGATTGCCTTCCGTCGGAGCGTTAAGTGAACAATATTCTTTTTCTTTATTTATGACCATATCGCATGCTTAAAGGAACATCGTTCCATCAACAGATAGGTTGAGTATCGTACTTATACAGTCTCTCTATTTCTTACTGAGATCGAATCAACGTTAATCGAATGTTCAAAACACAAGCAGAATTACTAATAAATAAACAATTATTAACTAATAAATCAGTATCAATTCAATGCGCTCACAAGTAGGACAAGTATTCTTTAGAAGATCTTTTTTTGTCATGTCCCAAAAATAGTATTTTTGAGTTACGTCCATATTCCATTAAGCATGCGATATATCTTAATATAGGAGCACAGCATGAGTGCTCTTTGATTCAGTTTATTTCTTTTCTTTTCCTAACCAGCTCGTTTCATGAAGCGTGTTTGGTATACGATTCCTCTTCTAGCTGATTTGCCCCTAAAATGCCCGGGCGGCATGTTATATCTCGGTCGGCACTCGACACGATGTAAGAGGAATGTGATCAAAGACGAAGGCTTCCCACGATTCGATCATTGACTCCGTGTGACCGTGTGACCGCGCAGGGCCAGATCGTGCGCTCGTTCTCGAGCGGGCGGCGCGAGCAGGAGGGCGGCGCGCTGGTGGGCGCGGCGCTGAGCGCGCGCGGCCGCCTGCTGTACTGCGCCGCCGAGGACCAGGTGCTCTACGCCTTCTGCACCACCAGCGGCAAGCTGGAGCGGACCATCACGGTACGACCACTCCTCACTCCTCACTCCTCACATCACACATCGCGCGGCCGCCTGCTGTACTGCGCCGCCGAGGACCAGGTGCTCTACGCCTTCTGCACCACCAGCGGCAAGCTGGAGCGGACCATCACGGTACGACCACTCCTCACTCCTCACTCCTCACATCACACATCGCGCGGCCGCCTGCTGTACTGCGCCGCCGAGGACCAGGTGCTCTACGCCTTCTGCACCACCAGCGGCAAGCTGGAGCGGACCATCACGGTACGACCACTCCTCACTCCTCACTCCTCACATCACACATCGCGCGGCCGCCTGCTGTACTGCGCCGCCGAGGACCAGGTGCTCTACGCCTTCTGCACCACCAGCGGCAAGCTGGAGCGGACCATCACGGTACGACCACTCCTCACTCCTCACTCCTCACATCACACATCGCGCGGCCGCCTGCTGTACTGCGCCGCCGAGGACCAGGTGCTCTACGCCTTCTGCACCACCAGCGGCAAGCTGGAGCGGACCATCACGGTACGACCACTCCTCACTCCTCACTCCTCACTCCTCACTCCTCACTCCTCACATCACACATCGCGCGGCCGGCTGCTGTACTGCGCCGCCGAGGACCAGGTGCTCTACGCCTTCTGCACCACCAGCGGCAAGCTGGAGCGGACCATCACGGTACGACCACTCCTCACTCCTCACTCCTCACATCACACATCGCGCGGCCGTCTGCTGTACTGCGCCGCCGAGGACCAGGTGCTCTACGCCTTCTGCACCACCAGCGGCAAGCTGGAGCGGACCATCACGGTACGACCACTCCTCACTCCTCACTCCTCACATCACACATCGCGCGGCCGGCTGCTGTACTGCGCCGCCGAGGACCAGGTGCTCTACGCCTTCTGCACCACCAGCGGCAAGCTGGAGCGGACCATCACGGTACGACCACTCCTCACTCCTCACTCCTCACATCACACATCGCGCGGCCGGCTGCTGTACTGCGCCGCCGAGGACCAGGTGCTCTACGCCTTCTGCACCACCAGCGGCAAGCTGGAGCGGACCATCACGGTACGACCACTCCTCACTCCTCACTCCTCACATCACACATCGCGCGGCCGGCTGCTGTACTGCGCCGCCGAGGACCAGGTGCTCTACGCCTTCTGCACCACCAGCGGCAAGCTGGAGCGGACCATCACGGTACGACCACTCCTCACTCCTCACTCCTCACTCCTCACTCCTCACATCACACATCGCGCGGCCGGCTGCTGTACTGCGCCGCCGAGGACCAGGTGCTCTACGCCTTCTGCACCACCAGCGGCAAGCTGGAGCGGACCATCACGGTACGACCACTCCTCACTCCTCACTCCTCACTCCTCACTCCTCACATCACACATCGCGCGGCCGGCTGCTGTACTGCGCCGCCGAGGACCAGGTGCTCTACGCCTTCTGCACCACCAGCGGCAAGCTGGAGCGGACCATCACGGTACGACCACTCCTCACTCCTCACTCCTCACTCCTCACTCCTCACATCACACATCGCGCGGCCGGCTGCTGTACTGCGCCGCCGAGGACCAGGTGCTCTACGCCTTCTGCACCACCAGCGGCAAGCTGGAGCGGACCATCACGGTACGACCACTCCTCACTCCTCACTCCTCACTCCTCACTCCTCACATCACACATCGCGCGGCCGGCTGCTGTACTGCGCCGCCGAGGACCAGGTGCTCTACGCCTTCTGCACCACCAGCGGCAAGCTGGAGCGGACCATCACGGTACGACCACTCCTCACTCCTCACTCCTCACTCCTCACTCCTCACTCCTCACATCACACATCGCGCGGCCGGCTGCTGTACTGCGCCGCCGAGGACCAGGTGCTCTACGCCTTCTGCACCACCAGCGGCAAGCTGGAGCGGACCATCACGGTACGACCACTCCTCACTCCTCACTCCTCACTCCTCACTCCTCACTCCTCACATCACACATTATACACCATTCATCAATATTCTCTAACAACCGAACCGATTATTCAGTTCCGAGATTACGACTTTTGGTTGTGGATACTAAAGAACGGACAAACATACTCGAATATATATTATTTTGTACATACATACTAAATATAAATAGGAAAACACCTGGACCTCGACAAATATTTATGTTTATACCCGCGATGATTTGTCCCGGGTGGGAATCGAACCCCCGACCTCCGGTGTGAAGTGCGAGTCTCCTGACCTCCACGCGATATATGTCGTGAGTTTGCAATTTGCTCGCAATCAAAACCTTTTTCCAGGCGGCAGAAAAGCGTAAATAAAATAATCATTATTGTATTTACACATTTTAGATATACAATCGATTTCAAGGAATTTTGTAAAGTTCCTCTAATGTGTTTAAAGTCTATATTTTATTCGCTTACATTTTATTTCTCTTTGAGAATATGGCACAGTAAGGAACTCACATTTTGAATTGTGATGTCAGCAGAAAATGGCATATTGATACTTTGGTCCGAGCGTGTTAGGGACATTTTGAGAAATAGTGTTGTGTTGCAGATCCACGAGAAGGCGGTGATCGGCCTGGCGCACCATCCGCACCAGAACCTGCTGGCCACCTACAGCGAGGACGGCCTCCTCAAACTGTGGAAGCCGTGAAGCGCCCGCCGCCGCCGCCCCTCCTCCCTCCTCACCCCTCCTCCCCCTTGCGATCCTGGTCCTCTTTACAAAAGTGCCTGTGCGAAAAGTCGACTCCGCCGTTTCTTTTCCTGTTTTCTACTTGTGTTCGTTACTTGCTCCGTACACTTAAAAAAATTCGGGTGTTTGAATCCCTAAACGAATGGAGATCCCATCCCATCATTCAGTACAAAATATTGTCGATTTGTTATGTGTAAATGAATTGAATCAAATCACTAGTCGAGCTAGAATCGATGCAGCGGGCATTCCTCCCCTGGCGGACCCCTCCCCCCCCCTTCCTGCTCCGCCTGCCGAGCAGGTTCCGGCGGGCAAATTGTAATATATTGTTTTTTATTTCCATTTTATTTAATTAATACCAAATGGAAATATGATACCCTTTAAATGTGAGAGATCGTTTAGGTACATAATGTGTGTACCATAAATAATAATTATTAGGAATAAGTACATAAGTTGTTTTGATAAATGCGTGTGTTGGATGAACGAGCGCTCGGCGCGAACTATGGAGCGTATTCGTGACTTCGATTCTGTACTTGACTGAATAAAGATAATGAATTGTTCAAAAGTGATGGTCTTTCAATTAGTACGGTGAGTGTTTAATTCAAAACGTTACCCATTTTAATTAATCGAATGAGAAACGTAGGTAACTAAATATTAAATTCCAAATATAACACGTATCTAATTTATTAATGTTGAAAAACGTATTAGCTTCCGTCACTTGGGCGTAAGTTATTAAAAAAATCACATCATTGTTTGTAATTATAATGTTTTTATTGTATTTTTCGTTGAACTAATATTTGCTTCATTATCATGTGTGGCTCAGCTGGACGATAGTAAAAGTAAAAAGTTCTGTATTTCATAAACTATTATATAAATATATATAATATATAAAAAATCAATACAAAATATAAAATTGAAAAAAAACTAAATGTTACTACAATGAAATCACGAAGCTTAGACTCAATTACATGCAAAAAAATTAAGTGTAAGTGAATCTAAGTGCCAGTTCCGAGCCCCCGCTCTGTGAGAAGAACTGACAAGAAACTCACAGGCTATCAATGAAATATTATCATCATATCAGACATCTGAAGTCCACTGCTGAACATAGGCCTCCCCAATTGCTTTCCACGTAGATCGATCCTTTGCCGCCTGCATCCACCGGCTTCCCGCCGCCCTGCAGGCTTACTCTTGAATTTAATTCCGATCGATCGGCATTGGAATTATGCGATTCGGTACTCTTCGAGTTCGACGCTACCGCCAAATTATATTGGAATTGCGTGTCTATTTTGAGAAACTAATGAAATCGGGATCGGATTTGGACAAGAACTAAACGCTACTCTTGAATTCGTTTGACAGCTGTATATTGCGTGAGCAGTGCGTTGGTATTGTTTGGAGATTGGTAAGTAAATGCCTTGATTAATATCTATTTGTAATTCTCCCTTTAATGAAATTTCTTATTTATAATTTGTTTTAAATCTTCAGATAAGTGATGCAGATTTAAAAATTCTGTCTGTTGATGCTTCATTTGGAGGGGCCTCACACGACAGTTTTGTCTGGAATCAGCATCCAGTCAAACAACATTTAATTAATTTAAATAATGATGGAGAAAATGTGTTTTTAAAATTATTATTTGATGTCAATATTCAAAGGAAATATTAAATTAATTGCTGATAGTAAACATAATTATTTATGTAAACTTTATCGCACAAATTAAAATGTACAAAAGGCGAACTTAATGCTGCAAGGCATTCTCTACCAGTTAATCTTTGGGTTAGCAGAAAAGTATGAGGCAGTATGAATAAGAAAACATATAAACTTACATAGAATTAAATTATATTATTTTAATTTATGTAAAATTTTAGGTGATTCTGGATATGCCCAAAGAGAGTACTTAATAACTCCTATAGCAGATGCTCCTCAAGGCTCCCCGGAAGAAAATTATATGAAGCTGCATCGCTCTGCAAGAAACTCAGTTGAATGTACAATTGGAGTGTTAAAAAATAGATGGAGGTGCTTACTTGGACATCGGGTGCTACATTATCATCCTGACGTAGCAGCCAAAATAATTAATGCATGTTGTCTGTTGCATAACATGTGTATTAATAGGATAGGGATTGAGCTTGAGGAGAGCACAGAAGAGCATGGGAGTAACACAGAGCTGTCTCTTCGCAAGAATTAAATAGCAGTACAGCTGCTGAACTGAGAAGAGGCATTGAAAAACGGAATATTTTAGTTCAGCAGTTGTGGATGAGTATAAGGGAGTTAATAAATAATACATACAGTAATAAATCATAGCATTTTTAATCTTTATATAACTATATGCAACAACATATTTTTAGAATATATATATGACTAATAATATTGAGTTATAACTAAAAAAATAAATTTGGTGACCACACTATATACAAGTTTTATTCGGACAGTAAAAGAAACTTATTAAGGAGTAGGTGAAGGCATTTTCCTTGCGATTTCCAAAAGTGCGTTAGCAAAAGACATTAATCCAGTTTATATCCTGGCTGTATTTTCGGATAGGGTGCCCTTGCCGTTGTACTCTCGGCTTCAAGCCGCCGCTCTTCAATATTCGCGATTCGATCCATATCAACAGGCCTCGGGATTAATGAGCGACGGCGAGACCGTGGTATGGTTCTATGATGCATTTGAGCAGGCACTGAAATATAAAAAAAAATATGAAAGGGAATGTGATATATTTGACCAACTGATTTCATAATAGTTTCAAAACTTTTTAGTTAAGGTTATGGCAAAAATCAAGTCACTTATCAACAACAAGTGTTTTTTTTCTCATTCTGGAATGTGGAACCCAAATCCTTCAACACTTCGAAAATTCAAACTTAAGTGTGTTGAGTTTTGTTACTGCTGCCTATTTTAAAATGTGTGAAACATTATTAAATTTTTTAGATAATGACTTACTTGTAGAATATTCTTGCATGTTCACATCAACATGTTGTGATGTGCTTTGTACAGGGGACATTGGTAAAGCCAGCAAGCCAGTATCATCCTGTGCAACAGATTCTATTATAGCTGCTGGCTCATTGGTGAGTGGCTCGTTGGTGACACTAGTCTGGAATATAAAATAGTTTCTAATTAAATATTATAGTTGGTATAACGACTATGACGACCGATATGGTGTGGAGGTCAGCATACCTACACTTCACTCCAGAGGTCGTGGGTTCGATTCCCACACAGGACAAATATTTGTGTACATGAACATGAATATTTGTTCTGGTCTGGGTGTTTTCCTATGTATATTAAGTATGTATTTACAAAAAAAAAGTATTTATGTATGTTTATCCGTTGTTTAGTATCCATAACACAAGTTCTTAATGATACTTATCTTGGAACTAAATAATTGGTGTAATTGTCAGGAAATATTTATATTTATTTATTTTATAAAATAATAAAGATATACCCACAGGGAATGGATTGACTGTCAATCTTGAGTCTCCAGTTGCAAAACTATGCCCACCCATCACTGCCACCAATCTACTATCTAAAGCAGATAATGCTGGCAAAGTGTCTGCTGATCCACCACCAGTGCGCCTCATTGAAGCAGATAATAGTGCACAATGCTTTTTTAATGCACATTTCTTTTCAGCCCAATACTATAAAAGACAATAATAAGTAGTGATATTATTATATATGTGATAAATGATATTATTCAAGTTTGTGCACACTAAGATAGTTTCTTTGTGGGAATCAAACCCACAACCTCAGAATTGGACTGTGGGTTACTTGCCTCCACGCCACATCGGTCGTCAAAATAAATAGATAATATGAAACCACTTTAGTTCCAAGATAAGTACCTATCATTTAAAATTGCTGTAATTGATAGTAAACATGTACTTTGTGTCTCAATACATATGTTACATGGGAAACACCCAGACAATACAAATATTCATGTACACACAGATCAAAATCAATCAAATCCACAACCTCAAGAGCAGCGTGCAAGTATACTAACCTTTATGCCATATTAGTTGTTAATGTATCATAATGCTAATTACTATTATGAAGATTTTACCTACCTTAGCCCAGCCTTGGCCGTCTTTGTTTGCTCCTCCGAGAGAATTTAAAGTAGTTGCCAGAGTCGCCCACTTCCTCTTAATTTCTACTTTGGCTTGAGTAGTCCGTAGTAGTCCTTTGGCAATTCCCGATTTTTGCTCCAGAAATTCCACCAATCCTTCTAATTGGTCGTGACTAGGACGGTTTGACATTATAACTAGAATTATAAGATATCTACTTAAAATAATATACTAAACCTATATACAAGGCGATAACTTTTTTTTAAACAAAAACTAATTCAAGCTTTATTAAATGACAAATTAAAAAAGATACTTAGAATATTAATAAAGTAAAATTCTTTGAATATTTATTTAGCTACTTACCGCTTGTGTAGACTTAAGTTTGGTTGTTAAGACGATAAATTTCTTTTAAATACACTTTTACTTAAATTATAAGGCAGCCGAACGTGAACAATATTCAAATCTTAATATTTCAATCAACATAATAATTATTCTTCTTCTTCGATTTAAATAATGGCTTCGTGCGTCTAGCACATTTAGCCAGTGTCAAGTAAGTGATATATTAATAATATATAATTCATAGTAAGTGAGAATGAGAGGTGATAAAGATAATAAATGTTAAATGAGATACCCTCCTCTAAGCCCCTTGAGTCCTCAGTAAAGATGTGGGACAATACTGAGATCTCACATGGACTCCTTGAAAGAAAATTTGAAAAGTGATGTTGCACTGTTTTGTTTGATTTACCAACACTCATGTATGTTCACAAACACTTGACGGTTAATAATCCACCGTCATTACACATTAATGTTAGAAATATCACAAATTTTAGAAAATAAAACAAAACTGCAGACATGACGCTTCACTTTCCCGCCAAGAAGTCCAATCAACATAATTATATCAATCAACTGCTGCTGTGCTTCTTTAGAGTTGTACTGTAGATATGCAACAATTCCACAACATACCGTCTATGACATGGTGTTTTTATAAATTTTTGATAATTTTAACTCCAAATTAATTGGGAATTTGAAAAATAATTAAATATATCGAACACTATATTTCATTTCCTTACAGATGTCGAAATTGTAAAAAAATGCTTGTAAACGGCGTATTGTCGATGTATAGCGATGAGTTGAACAACACTTATGCAGACCTTACCGTTAGCTAACTTAACATCTATTGAAACAATTTCGAGACAATCCCAATCTCAATCCAATGTTGACAACATGGGTTTCAAGAGTACCGAATCACGTGACTTCGAAATTGGGATTGGAATCGGATTGCCCTTGTATTGGGATTTAAATTATTTTGGAGCGTAAGCCAGCTGACCAGGTCATCGGTCCATCGCATGGGGGGCCGCCCTCTACTACGCTTGCTGATTCGTGGTCGCCATTCAAGCACCTTAACGCCCCATCGGCCATCGGTTCTTCGAGCTATGTGCCCCGCGCCATTGCCACTTCAGCTTGCAAACGCGCTTCGCTATGTCGTTCACTCCATTTTTCCTACGGATTTCCTCATTTCTGATTCGATCACGTAGGGACACTCCGAGCATAGCTCTCTCCATTGCACGCTGAGCGACTTTGAGCTTCCTTATGAGGCCCATAGTCAGGCACCACGTCTCAGTCCCATACGTCATCGCTGGCAACACACACTGGTCGAAGGCTTTCGTCTTGAGACACTGAGGTACTTTGGACGAGAAGATTTTGCGTAGTTTCCCGAACGCAGCCCAACCGAGCTGGATTCGACGATTGACCTCTTTCTCGAAGTTGGACTTACCTAATTGGACTTTTTGTCCCAGGTATACGTACTCGTCGACAACTTCGAGGGACAAGCCTCCCACTATTACTGGGGTAGGCACAACATGGATATTTGACATGATTTTCGTCTTATCCATGTTCATTTTAAGACTTACCCTTCGGGAAGCTCTGTCGAGGTCTCCGAGCATTGTGCCCAGACCCACAAGCGACTCCGCTATGACCACTATGTCGTCGAAGCAAATCGAAGGTGAATCATATACTCGCCATTGATGTTGATGCCGTAGTTTTCCCAGTCCAGTAGCTTGAAAACATCCTCCAGAGCAGCAGTGAACTGTTTCGGTGAAATAACATCACCCTGTCTCACGCCTTTCTGCAAGAGGATAGGATTCGTGCACTGGTTACTGGCACATAAAACCGACACCACCTTGGGACAGGCGATCGCCCTCCCGGTGGTAGAGCAAGTTGCCGGACTTAAGGATTACCGTATCCTCTCCCGGACTTCGGATAACCCGATAATGTCCCAGTGCAACCGCTCTATTTCCTCCTCCAGCTCGTCAATCTTCTCATCGGTCCTTAGTGTGCGCGTGTTGTAAGTTGCCAGGTGCAGAAGTCGTCGGTTGGGGTGGTAGCTGGATCTCTGCCGGTGTTTCTTAGCACCCCCTGCCCCGCCGTTACCAAGACCGCTACCATATTTTTGATAACCGCAGACCACTATTTATGATAACCTGGTTTATGTACACAAGAATACTGATCAATTTAGTAAGAAAAGCTGTGTACATAACCTAAACACAAGGAATAAGCATAAATTAGTTGTACCTGCCACTAGGCTCCAAAAGATAAACAAATCTTTTAAAGGTCAATGTGTGCGATTCTACAATAAAATCCCAAGCAACATACAGCAATTGAGCCTAAATAAATTTAAATTAACAATAAAACACAAGCTGTCTTCAAAGGGATATTATTCTATTAAAGACTATATGGCAGATAAAAATGCTTGGGATTAAACTGCCGTTTCATACAGGCTATTCTAATATGAATGACTTGAAAACATAAATATTGTTAAGGTTATGTTATATTGCATTGTATAGCTTCACAGACAAATGAAGATTGTAATTCTAGTACCAAACTAATGGACATATTTAAAAGAGCATAGCCTGTGAGTTTCTTGCCAGTTCTTCTTACAGAGCGGTGGCTCGGAACTGGCACTTAGATTCACTTACACTTAATTATTTTTATTTTTAAATTGTTTTGTTGCATGTAAGTGAATCTAAGCTTCGTGATTTAGTGTAATATTATTTCGATTGTTTTTTTTTTCATTTGTGATCATGACGTTTTCAAGTACTATGTATAATAGTTTATGAAATAAATAATTTTTTTACTTTTTTTTACTTTTTACATAATCTGGAATAGCGGGGCCGCCGGGGACTGGGAGCCGTTTATGCGTGTGTCATTTATATTTGGGGGTATTTGCCCATAATCACCACGCTGGGCAGGCGGGTTGGTGATCGCAGCTCCAGCCAGTACGCAGGATGACGCTGCTGCCCATCATCCGGTAGCATTTCTCTTCGTCGACTTTTACGACTCCCCATGAGATGAGAAGAGGTGACGCTATTCTAGGCCGGCGCCACACGGCAATGATTCGGCAATCAAATATAACAATTAACAATACAAAACACACACAGTGAATATTTGAAGATACTGAAAGGGTCCCCAGAAGCCGTAACCAATAAAGTAGCACTAAGGGAACCTTCCATCACAATCAAGTAAGTATGTAATGTGAAACAGAGCTGAGCCTGTACAAAAGGGAATAGTCACGACAATGAGCTGGTTGACTTTTTATTCTAATTTACACAATTACAAGTTCACAATGTTAAACCCCAGCTTGTATATTTGACAAGTAATCATTTACTGCCTAATACCCCTTTTTGAGAAATTGCTTTTTAACTACAGTTTTAAAAGTTGGCCATTGCCATTAATTGCTGTGGAGTTTTATTATAAAATCTGATACCATTACCGAAAAATGGATACTACAACAACTCCTTTTTTCTTTCTTTTAAATAATGGCTTCGTGCGGTTTGCACATTTAGCCAGTGTCAAGTAAGATAATATTAATAACACATAAAATCCCCCTAAAACCCTTGAGTCCTCAGTAAAGTGGGACTATACTGAGATCTCACATGGACTTCTTAAGAGAATTTGAAAAGTGATGTTGCACTGTTTTGTTTCATTTACCAACACTCGTGTACGTTCACAAACATTTAACGGTTAATAATCCACCGTTATTACACAATAATGTTAGAAATATCACAAAGTTTAAACTGCAGACATGACGCTTCACTTTCCCGCCAAGAAGTCCACACCCCAACAACTCCTTAATGGTATTATATTATATTTTTAGTTATATCAATGGCGACTAAACTTGAAGACCGATATGGCAAGGAGGCTCCGTTCCTGAGGTTATAGATTCGATTCTTAGGATATTTTTTGAGTGCAAAACACATGAGTTCTGGCCTGGGTGTTACGAATTTTAATGAAACATAATAAAGTTAAACATTATTGAATGTTGATATTGTCGGTTCACTGGTGGGACGTAGTAAAACACTGAACTGAACTAATGTGGTGAGAAATTACTAAATTAAAACCTTTTGGAAGCCTCGTTAGAGTCACCGACAGACTGTCTGACTGACAATCCCCTCCCTCCTTTAGAATCACAACAGGCTGACTGACAGACCCCCCGATAAGAGTCACAGACAAATCTTGAGAAAAACCACAACAGACGAATAAACTGACAAATTCTGACAAATAACCCACTTGCTTTTATTTCTTTATTATTGTACAGCTCATATCTAATAATAATAATAATAAAAACGTTTATTTGGTACATTACAAATTACATTAAAAATAAAAAATCTTAAAGCTAACAGCGTCTTAAATCTAAAATAGTACCAAAAAGGCCTCCGCTCAGCATAATGTCGCAACAAAGGTTGCCACGACGCTGGTATTCTGCGGATGCCGGTAAGATGAGGTAATGACATATAAAAAAACTAAAAATAATAAGATATTGCGTTACTTCAATTCCATCTTAACATATAGCATCATTATATAAAATCTAATTTATTTATTTAACTAAAGCAGACTTTTGCAGGCTCAATAGATGCATCCTATATTTATATTTAAAACACTGAACCTAGACAGCTTTCTTATTGGTGGAGGAATATTGTTCCAGCACTTCGAGGCACAGTATCGAAAACTACCACGAAATGACGCTGAGTGGTGTGCATTGTTGTTGAAAAAATATATCGAATTTAAATTTTGTGTCTGAATGTTTGACGAATCTAAATGATCATGTTGATCTCAAAGACAATAAAGTACCTATATTTTATTTTATTATTTTATTTACTCTCAACACCCAAAAAACGAGTTATGTGTATTGTGCTCCTTATATAAATTCGCAACCTTCACCTTCTTGTTAACTATACTATAATAGGCCATGAAATAAATATGTTAAAATAGATGTGGGTTTCAATTTTAATTGTTTTCATTCTTTTCTTCATTCTTTCCTAAATGTTATATTGTTAGGTACTGAATAATTTTTTTTTGTTTTTTTTTCATTTACTTATTAGCTTTTTAACACGTTCTTCGCAAGTTTTATTTAACTTAAGTATAATTATCATAAATCTTACTTATGAAGCTTATCTGTCAGTTCCATTCCATGTCATGTAACTCATGTAGCTAGGAAAATAGAAATACTTAAACCGAATACCTACGCCGAATACCGAATCCCAAACGAATATTCGTCGCATCTCTAAATATTACTACCACACTAGTGCCTACCTCTTGAGTACCTACTTGTTATCTATCAAAACAATAAAACAAAACAAAGCGCGATCTAGTAATAGGTGGTACAACTATATACATAATTATGAATTAAATATTTTAAGTTTACATTTTTAAAATCTCTGCCCATCTAAGGATCTCGTTCTTTTGAATTTTAATAGGATAAACATAAACATCTCATAGGATAACAGATTAGACAATAATAGAAACAATGTTCCGCTCACCAAGAGGCTATTCACTCACATGCAAACAAATTAATCTTAGATTATAATTATATCGAATAATTTATTTGTGCGTAAGGGAAAAAATTGCATCTTTAACACTAGTCGCAATGCGTACTATATGGTAATTGGGATATATTAGGTCGGGGAAAAAGTCTTTTCGCATAACGTAGGTATAAACTTATTATAATTTTTTTTTGACTGTACTATTTGTGTCTGGCTGGTTTTGGTAACATTAAAAAGGTTCCATTATAAAGAAAAGAAAAAAATAAAAAAAAGTTGTTTCCCGCTATTTTTCATTTGTTTTTCTCTCCGTAAAAATGAGTGAATCTAATGAAGAAATTCGATACATTTTAAAATTTTATTATAAAAAAGGCAAAACTGCAAGCAGTGAAAAAAATTTGTGATGTTTATGGACCTGATGCAGTGTCAGTAAGAGTAGCACAAATTTGGTTCAAACGTTTTCAGTCCGGAAATTTTGATGTTAAAGATGCACCTCGCTCTGGTCACCCTGTTACGAATAAAATGGACGCCATTTTATTCGTAACACGCGCGGTTCGTAACACGCGACGTCGATATTTGGGTGCCACACGAGCTCCCTCAAAGAAACTTAATGAACCGTGTACTCATTTGCGATTCATTATTGAGACGTAATGAAACCGAGCCGTTTTTGAAGAGATTGATAACTGGCGATGAAAAGTGGATCACGTACGACAAGAACGTGCGAAAAAGGTCGTGGTCGAAAGTTGGCCAGGCTTCACAGACTGTGGCCAAACCTGGCCTAACACGAAATAAGGTGATGCTGTGTGTATGGTGGGATTGGAAGGGCATTGTTTATTATGAGCTTTTACCGCCCGGCAAAACCATCGATTCTGATCTTTACTGCCAGCAACTGATGAGATTAAAGAAAGCAGTCGAGAGAAAACGGCCGGAATTGATCAACAGGAAGGGTGTGGTCTTTCATCACGATAACGCTAGACTACTCACATCTTTAGCCACTCAGCAAAAATTAAGAGAGTTCGACTGGGAGGTCCTAGTGCATCCACCATATAGCCCTGACCTTGCGCCTTCAGATTTTCACCTGTTTCGGTCTCTGCAGAATTCTTTAGGTTCTGTATGGTTGACCTCAAGAGAGGACTGCCAAAACTATTTGTCCCGTTTTTTTGATCAGAAGTCCCAAAGTTTCTACAGTAACGGGATAATGTCTCTGCCCACAAAATGGCAGAAAGTTATTCAACAAAACGGTACATATATATTGTAAATAAATGTAAATAAACTTTGAAAAAAATGTCTTGACTTTTTATACAAAAATACGAAAAGACTTTTTCCCCAACCTATTAAATAGGTGGCAAGCCTATTGCCGCTTGCCGGGAACTTTTATGTTTGCTAGAGCCTCGTCCGTTGATCGGCATTTTGTGATCTTAATTGGATCCTTATACACCCATTTTACATTTATGTAAATAATTATCAGCCTTATAAAGACCACTGCTGGACATTAGCCTCGCCAACAGATTACATACTATCGGAGCTACGAGTTACTGCTGCCCATCATCCGGTAGTAGTTCTCTTCATCGACTCTAACGGCTCCCCGTGAGACGAGAGGAGGTTGCACTATTCTAGGGCGGCCTCACCTCAAGTGATAAAACGTCAGTGAAAGTATAACAATCGTCTTCAATACAGTGGAGCCAACGGCTCGTTGAGCGTAGTACAGGACGCCCTAAATTCTTGCCAATCTGTCTGTCCATTTAAATGTAAAATGTGAACGGCTGTAACTGGCTGACTAATTGTAATTTTTAAATTGTATTACTATTATTTATATACTGTAACTGTTTCTAGACGGACGGAATTAGATGGCGCTACTTGCCAAGTAAACATTGACTCGTATATAAAACACAACAAAAATATTAAAATAATAACTAAACATGAAATTTTTCAGTAAAGTAAAAAGTAAAAAAGTAAAAAGTTCTTTATTTCATAAACTATTACATAGCACTTGAAAACGTCAAAACAATATAAAAATTGAAAAAAAATATATATCAACCCTGAAATCACGAAGCTTAGATTCACTTACATGCAAATAAATAAAAATTAGGTGTAAGTGAGTCTAAGTGCCAGTTCCGAGCCTCCGCTCTGTGAGAAGAACTGACAAGAAACTCACAGGCTATGCTCTTTTAAATTATTTTTGTTACATGACACACACAGTGTAAATTTGATGATACTGAAAGGGTCCCCCGAAGCTGTAACCAATAAAGTAGCACTAAGGGAACCTTCCATCACAGTCAAGTAAGTATGTATTGTGAAACTGAGCTGAGCCTGTACAATAAGGGATGGTCACGACAATGATCTGGTTGACTTTTTATTCTAATATACACATACAAGTTGAAAATGTTAAGCCCAAGCTTGTTTATCCGATAAGTAATCATTAACAGCATAATACCCCTTTTGAAGAAACTGCTTTTTAACTACAGTTTTAAAAGTTGCCAATGGTAGATCAATTATTTCCTGCGGAATTTTATTAAAAAATCTGATACTATTACCCAAAAATGAATTTTTAGTTTTGTGAAGTCGACAATTTGGCAGAGAGAGCTTATTTCTATTCCTAGTATTAAAATTATGTACTTTTGAATTTTTATCAAATGTATTAATGTTTTTGCGAACATACATTATATTATCAAATATATACTGAGATGCAACCGTTAATATGTTAATTCTTTTAAACATCTCTCTAAGAGAATCTCTGGACTTAAGATTATAGATAGCTCTTATGGCGCGCTTTTGTAGTACAAATATATTATGTATGTCCGCAGCAGATCCCCACAATAACATACCATATGACATAATGCTATGAAAATAGCTAAAATAAACTAATCTAGCTGTTTCTTCGTCTGTTATGAGTCTTATGAGTAAATAGTGCTCATCTAACTAAATTGCATAAGTGATATTGTTATCTTTCGAAAAATCAGTGTGCAATGGACAAATTATTAAAAAGTTGTTTGAGAATTACTGACAGTGATAACACCAAAAGTAGCGAAACAAACGCAAAGTGATTGTTGGAATTTGCGAAAACTCATTTGTTGGAAGATTGTTACTGCAATTCGACACTTGGATTGGCAAGGTACGAGATTTGATATAAATTATAACCTTAAAGAACATAAATTAGTGAGTCACCTCGTAACCGTACCGATAAACTTAAACAAAGCTACTTCTACTTCCCGCTAGATGGTGCTTTTATTACGCCATCTATCGAATGTTATAGAAATAAAAAGTTGCCTATATTTGTCACAAGATGGCAATAGTATGTGCAGGATGTCGTCAAGAAATTCAAGACAATAAGTATTTGCATTGCTGCGTATGCCGTGAATATAATGATCTTCACTGTGCAAACAGAACAGAAGAGTTTTTTTATAATATTATGACTACAGAAAGTAAAAAGAAATGGAAATGCCTACTATGTCGATCGAAAGAGCCAAAGTCGGATAATAGTAATACCCCTATCCGGTCACAAGTAAACGACGACACTTTTACTTCTACGCAAATCCATGGCACATCAATATTGATCCAAAAAGGAGCAACAACCGACCCCAATGTCACCTTGAGAAGAAAAATCTCCGTAACAAGTAATGCAGAGTTGAGCGGCAGTGACGATGAATCTCAAAATTCGCCCTGCGGCGACACACAACCAACAACTCCACGTGTATTAACGCCACAGCGCTCCCCTATTAATAAAAAGACAGAACATATCTCCCTGCAACAGCTTACAAATCTGTTACAAGAAAACAACAAACAGTTATTATCATCTCTTGAAAAGTCCTTCCGAGATGATATACAAAATGCTGTAGCTAAGATAAAAACGGACTTTAAAAGTAGCTTTGAAGGGATAAAACATGAGCAAAATCAGATGAAACAGGATTTAACGACCATAAAAGAGAAAATAAGGACATTGGAACATAATTGTCTTACGCTACAGTCTCAGTATGAAGAACTCCAGAGAAATATTCAAAATCCTCAAGATCTGCAAACAAATGGACACTTGACACCACGCCAACTAAAACCCGAACTCAAGGAAAGAACAATAGTATTGCATGGACTTTCCGAGTACAGCTGGGAAACTGATGAAGATGTAATGAATAGAATTGTCCATATCTTCTACGATATATTAAACGTCGACTTAACGGACTATATTGAAGATATAACATTTATAGGAAGAAGAAACCAAAGAAGACCACTTCAAGTAGAACTGATAAGTAAAAGAATGAAAAAATATATTTTAGACAACTCAGTTTATTTGAAAGAAGCTGGTTTTAGCGTCACTGACTACCTCAGCCCCCTAGAATTGCAAGAGAGGAAAAAATTGATGCAAGCTTTACACACAGCGCGCCGAAATGGACAACACGCAATAGTAAAAAATAACAAGTTAATAATTAATGGAAAGACACAAAATCTAAACTCACAACCACAACAAGACAGGACATCGTGTGCGGAGCAGTTGCAGAATCCTATACAATTAAAACAAGTGCCTGCCTCTCATAAACCACGTGATCCACCACCTGTACCTTTCTCACTAATCCCCCAAAACATAAATCCTAAACAAAATAAAATAAATAAACACACCCCTAGGAAAAGCCCTACATTTCGTAACTAATCTAAATATTATATTCCAAAACATGCAAAGTATTTACAATAAAATTCACCTCCTAGAAGCATTAGTACATGAAAAATCTAATCTGGACCTGATCTGCATTTCAGAATCTTGGCTAAATGACGAAAAAATTAAGTTGTTTAAAATAGACGGTTATTATGTGTGCTCTTCTTTCTGCCGACGGGAGCACGAAGGCGGTGGTGTATGTATGCTAGTGAAAGAAACTCTGAAATATCGAGAACGCTTAGATATTAACAGATTGTCCCAGGAAATGATCTTTGAAATATGTGCAGTAGAATTACCTAAACATAATCTCTTAGTTATAAACCTGTATTGGCCAAATAGTAAGCGAGAGGTAGAGACCTTTTATTCCAATCTAGAGAAATTACTACTACTTATTTACGGGAAAGATTCATCCAAGAACATCGTAATAGGTGGTGATTTCAATATAGATTTCCTTATAAATAACAAAGAGAAAGCTCGACTATCAAATTTGATGAAGTCATTTAACTTTTACCAAAAAATTAAAAATCCGACAAGAATCACAGCAACTTGCTCTACTTGCATTGACTTACTTTTTACAAACTTTAATTTCGAAGGATTAGAGGCATCAGTAACAGACTTTGGTTTTTCTGATCACCAAGGCCTTGTACTGTCAGTGCCCCTTCTCACACAACCGCTAAAACAATTTTCAAAACACAAACGAACATTTTCTGAAAAAAATATTAATAAATTTAAAAAGGACATTTGCAACATTGATTGGGAAAAAGTACTCAATCAAGGTAAAAGTATTAATGAAAATTATAACATGTACCATACCATCCTACAAAAATCGCTGGACAAATGCATACCGTTAGAATCTGTTAAGTTTAAAACTAAAGTAAGTTATTTAACATTGGGCTTAAAAACTTCCTGTCGCTTTAAAAGATTCTTAACACCGTTAATATCAAAATCTAAAAATGACAGCTTAAAACAATATTACAAAACATATTGTAAAATACTTCGAAAGTCAATAACTACATTAAAAAAACTTAGAAATAAATCCCAATTCGACCACTCCAAAAACAAAACTAAAACTATGTGGCAAATAATTAATAGGGAAACCAATAAAACAAGACACAAAAATAAAAGTATACAGTTAGAAACGACAGACAATAAGATGCAAACAGACCCTAAATTGGTAGCAGACACCTTTAACACCTTTTTTGCTTCTGTTGGAAATAAACATGATGACTCTACTATAAATATGACAGCAACGACTTCGGATACAATCGAAAATAGTTTCTTTCTTAGCCCTGTGAAACCTAAAGAGATAAAGAATATAATAACTAACTTAAAAAACAAAACATCATTTGGCCATGACGAAATTCCTCCTTTCTTGGTGAAGTCCTGTGTCGATTTATTAACAACCCCGTACACAATGCTTGTAAATCAATCCTTCTCAGAAGGATCCTTCCTGATGCGCTCAAGATATCTATTATCAAACCCATTCACAAAAAGGGATCAACCACAGACATCAATAACTACCGGCCAATCGCTCTACTACCAACGTCAGCAAAAATTTTTGAATCCGCAATGATAAACCGGCTTTATTCTTTTTACGAAAAATTCAAGATATTGCATGAAAACCAAAACGGCTTCAGAAAAAACCACTCTACAATTCTAGCAATATACAAATACACTAAACAGATTTTTGAAGCAATAAACAACAAGAATTTTGCAGTAGGTCTTAGACTTAGTATTGGTTGGTTGGTTGGTTGGTTGGTTGGTTGGTTGGTTGGTTGGTTGGTTGGTTGGTTGGTTGGTTGGTTGGTTGGTTGGTTGGTTGGTTGGTTGGTTGGTTGGTTGGTTGGTTGGTTGGTTGGTTGGTTGGTTGGTTGGTTGGTTGGTTGGTTGGTTGGTTGGTTGGTTGGTTGGTTGGTTGGTTGGTTGGTTGGTTGGTTGGTTGGTTGGTTGGTTGGTTGGTTGGTTGGTTGGTTGGTTGGTTGGTTGGTTGGTTGGTTGGTTGGTTGGTTGGTTGGTTGGTTGGTTGGTTGGTTGGTTGGTTGGTTGGTTGGTTGGTTGGTTGGTTGGTTGGTTGGTTGGTTGGTTGGTTGGTTGGTTGGTTGGTTGGTTGGTTGGTTGGTTGGTTGGTTGGTTGGTTGGTTGGTTGGTTGGTTGGTTGGTTGGTTGGTTGGTTGGTTGGTTGGTTGGTTGGTTGGTTGGTTGGTTGGTTGGTTGGTTGGTTGGTTGGTTGGTTGGTTGGTTGGTTGGTTGGTTGGTTGGTTGGTTGGTTGGTTGGTTGGTTGGTTGGTTGGTTGGTTGGTTGGTTGGTTGGTTGGTTGGTTGGTTGGTTGGTTGGTTGGTTGGTTGGTTGGTTGGTTGGTTGGTTGGTTGGTTGGTTGGTTGGTTGGTTGGTTGGTTGGTTGGTTGGTTGGTTGGTTGGTTGGTTGGTTGGTTGGTTGGTTGGTTGGTTGGTTGGTTGGTTGGTTGGTTGGTTGGTTGGTTGGTTGGTTGGTTGGTTGGTTGGTTGGTTGGTTGGTTGGTTGGTTGGTTGGTTGGTTGGTTGGTTGGTTGGTTGGTTGGTTGGTTGGTTGGTTGGTTGGTTGGTTGGTTGGTTGGTTGGTTGGTTGGTTGGTTGGTTGGTTGGTTGGTTGGTTGGTTGGTTGGTTGGTTGGTTGGTTGGTTGGTTGGTTGGTTGGTTGGTTGGTTGGTTGGTTGGTTGGTTGGTTGGTTGGTTGGTTGGTTGGTTGGTTGGTTGGTTGGTTGGTTGGTTGGTTGGTTGGTTGGTTGGTTGGTTGGTTGGTTGGTTGGTTGGTTGGTTGGTTGGTTGGTTGGTTGGTTGGTTGGTTGGTTGGTTGGTTGGTTGGTTGGTTGGTTGGTTGGTTGGTTGGTTGGTTGGTTGGTTGGTTGGTTGGTTGGTTGGTTGGTTGGTTGGTTGGTTGGTTGGTTGGTTGGTTGGTTGGTTGGTTGGTTGGTTGGTTGGTTGGTTGGTTGGTTGGTTGGTTGGTTGGTTGGTTGGTTGGTTGGTTGGTTGGTTGGTTGGTTGGTTGGTTGGTTGGTTGGTTGGTTGGTTGGTTGGTTGGTTGGTTGGTTGGTTGGTTGGTTGGTTGGTTGGTTGGTTGGTTGGTTGGTTGGTTGGTTGGTTGGTTGGTTGGTTGGTTGGTTGGTTGGTTGGTTGGTTGGTTGGTTGGTTGGTTGGTTGGTTGGTTGGTTGGTTGGTTGGTTGGTTGGTTGGTTGGTTGGTTGGTTGGTTGGTTGGTTGGTTGGTTGGTTGGTTGGTTGGTTGGTTGGTTGGTTGGTTGGTTGGTTGGTTGGTTGGTTGGTTGGTTGGTTGGTTGGTTGGTTGGTTGGTTGGTTGGTTGGTTGGTTGGTTGGTTGGTTGGTTGGTTGGTTGGTTGGTTGGTTGGTTGGTTGGTTGGTTGGTTGGTTGGTTGGTTGGTTGGTTGGTTGGTTGGTTGGTTGGTTGGTTGGTTGGTTGGTTGGTTGGTTGGTTGGTTGGTTGGTTGGTTGGTTGGTTGGTTGGTTGGTTGGTTGGTTGGTTGGTTGGTTGGTTGGTTGGTTGGTTGGTTGGTTGGTTGGTTGGTTGGTTGGTTGGTTGGTTGG